>JANKKI010000120.1:0-1281941 GCA_025175665.1 Cinchona pubescens | reverse complement strand
ACCAAAATGACATCCAAATTGACCACCAAAATGAAATCCCATCTTCCTGGGAAGTTACATAATCACTTGTGCAGTAATGAGGATTACCTTTAAGCGCCTTGCAAGTTCACTAGCATGCAATATGTTAGCGAGCTTGGATTGTCCATAGGCATAAAAAGAATAATAGCTGGAAAGAAAACAAGAAACATTTGTATATTGTGTTAAAAACAAGTATGAGTAGCAATCATTGACCACACAACCTTAATTGGATCATCGAATTTAGTTATGTAAATTAGAATTATATGTCATAATCATCCACTAGCCATCAACATTTCTCATCCAGATCTGATCTTATACTCTTCGTTACATTTTCCCAAAAAAGGATTTTTCCCACCCATGCCTCACTCTACTTTGTAATATTTTCAACAAACTTCCTTTAGACAATCCTAGAATCTCAAGTTTATACTTTCCTAGATATCTCATATTTTATGATTTTTCTACTATAGCAACTGTCATTAATAATAAGTTGAATTCGACATAATTCATTTTGTCTCAAGCATGACAACATGGATTTAGTTTTCCATAATCAATCTGGAGTAGCTTGATTTTATCATTTGGTTTTAGAATGAAAGGCTTTGCAACATATAAATCAGTTTATTAAAGACAGATTGAATATCAAATTAGAATAATCTCTTTCACCTTGATTCATCATTTATCTTATCAAAGCGAATTCCTTCTCGATACACCAATTTGTGGCCCTCTGATGAAACATTAACTATTCTCCCTTCTTTTCGGCAGTTGTGTGCAGTGGTTTTCATTTTCTCCAGCAACAGGTTTGCCAAAAGGAAATGTCCTGCACAAAAAGTGAAACTTTTTCTTATATTGGCTTCATCCACGGTCTGTGGTTGATAAGAGATACTAGTAATGTAGGTAATTAATTCAATAGAATAGCGCCTAAACGAAGGATCTATACTTAGACCGCTTACAGATCCAGACAAAAAGAGGTATTTCCACAGTTTATGTGTCAAATTGGAAGATACACATTTAGTCTGTCAGAAATTAGAACAACTTAAAAAAGGGTAAGGAAATGATTAAGACAATTACACCCTGGTTCCCATACCTCTTTTCACAGTATGGCTCCAGTGCTCAAATCAAGCTAAGAAAGATTTAGCAAATATAAGATATTTGCGTCCCATTTTACATCTAATTTTCTGAAATGGTGTGGTTGAGTTCCAGGGGCATATAGGCAAGGCAGCGTGAAACAGTTGATAGGACACATGCAAAGTATTTACAAGTGTACCTCTCTAGAAGCCAAAGGAGCAAAGAATCAGAAGAAGGTTCTACTGAAAAGATAAAAACTCAAGGTTGGTTCTACTTCTGCCTAAACCAGCCAATTTTTCTCTACCCCTGGTATCAGCTCTTTTCTACCTCAAGCCATGTCAACATTAATTGCATATGTGCCTGCCTCTACATCAGTGGTCAACATTCCCTGATTGAATCAATACCAATGGGGATTCGAACATAAATCAGAAACAGAAGTAACTCAAACTTAGTTGAACTTTCCATATGATGTTACAAATGGAGAATTTGATCACACAATTAGTAAGTATAAGTTCTAAATCCATCCACTATCACAAACTTCACCCATTAATATATGATACAGCAGATCTACCGGCAGATACAAGATGGGCTTCATTATTTGGTAACATGTCAACAACCGGTGACTTTTCTTATATAAATCTTAAGCTTCAATACAAACTAATTAAATACTAGAACATATACATAAACCTATAGCATCAACTTTCAGCGTGTCAATCTACAAAGTCACAATGATGGTCTTGAATCAACATCCAGCAACATAAGATGCAAACACATGCCAAATTTATTTGCTTATGATTAGAGGTGAAGAGTAGAAATATTGCACCATCACGTAGCAAATAATGATTAATGACCAACAATTTTTGAAATTACAGATTTTCAATCTTATTTGATATCGTACATAAAAGCAAACAAAGGGCAAACATACCAATAATTATATGATTTGTTGCAAACTGCAATTCTATACCATCCTTTGAAAGCATGAATGGTGATGCCATAACTCCTGCATTGTTACTTTCAAAAAAAATAAAAAATAAAAAAAGAGAATGTCAAATTCATGAAAGGATAGAGCAAAATATGCAGTAAGAACGGAGGCAAATGCATAAGAGAGTACATGATTAACTCTAATCTTTACCCACAGAAGAAAGCACATAGCACAAAAACAAACAAAATATCATGGGATACTGAAATTCAGCAGTTGACAAGTTATATGGTTATTTTACATTAGAATGTTGAGGGGAAGACCAGAGGAGTTGTATTCTGATGCAAACTTCCTAACAGATGCCATAGAGCCGAGGTCTAACTCCATAACTTCAATTTTAGCATTCGGAATCTCCTTTAGTATCTGTTCCTTTGCTTGTCTACCACTATCCACATTCCGTACTGCCATAATTACATGTGCACCACGCATCACTAGGACCCGAGCTGTCTCTGTCCCAATCCACCATGCCGCTTGATGCTCCTGAAATTGTGAAGAACGAAGAGAAGCAAATATCAGACAAATAGAATCACAGAAGAAGCAATTTCAAACGTTATGTTCTGTCAGAAGAAATGCAACCAGAAATGACAAAGTAATAAACGATAAACTAAGTTGAAAAGAAAAAGGGAAAAGCAACAACCTGTTAATTAAGGTAAATAGATAGTAAAGCTTCAACACTTCAGGAGATAAGAATATTACAGAAGTGAAATTAATGAATGAAGATCTCCCAACCAGAAAAAGCAAGAACATACATGAAAGCTGAGAGCATCCACATGAAAAACAGATTATTGGACCAAAAAGAGTATTGAAGCTAATTTTACGAGGCAAATTTCACAGTTAAATTAATGCCAATTTCTGGACCAAAACTCCCCCTCCCAAAAACAGTAGCATGGAAAATGCCAGAAACATCTTCTTATAGCAGTAAATTCAAATCGTCGACCATAAAGTTCTCATGTTCCCCCCTTGCATCTCAAGAATATTCCGTGCATGTGTTCAAATTTTTAAGGCAAAGAAGCAGGTAGCAACTGTGAAGTAAAGCTTATAACTTTCCATGAGGCCAAAGTAAGCCTCAAGTCGAATGACACAAGTCCTACGTTCATTTCGACAAGATAGATCAAGAACCATTGAACTTTCCACACTAGACCCCTTTCGTTCTCTCTTGTTTTCTATTCCTGTTTTATTTTTAGGTTTTTTTTGGCAGGATACAAAAGCCCAAGTACAAAACATGACACAATACTGTTATCTTTGATTAGAAAGACTGGTAAATGGAAATTGATATATTGGTCTGCATCCCCACAAATTCAATTCATACTCAACATATTAATCAGATACTGAGATCAATTAATCATCATCATACAGTTCAAAAATCAAAGTGACAACAACTAAAACAGAGAATAAAAATCTGAAAAGAGTTATCATAGAAAGAAAGTTGGCAACTTTAGTATGAAAAGAAATGAAAAAATTAAGAATAGGATGATGACAGAAATAATAACTCAAATTGGATAAAACCAATACAATCCCAGATGAGAAAAGGACCTGTAACAATGACAGTGAGGCCAGTGGCATCAATCCCTTGAGTAACTTCCTCTGCCGTAGAGCTAGAAGAGAACCCAGATGGCCCTTTTTTCCAAGGATACCACATCTTTACTAATTTCCTCCAAAGATTTGATCTTTTTGGTTTAAAGCAATGATCTTTAACTTCTACTACCAATTTTCACCTCAACTATACATAGGGTCATCATATAATATGTGATATGACATGTTTGAATCTTGTTTTGTCCAACCTTATCTTGTCTTCTCCTACAAGTAACGCCTGCAAGCGGTACCCTATATTAGCCAACAAGATTATATAATAAGTAAGATAATTAAATTATTAAAATTCAAGTATGAATTCACTGGACAAGCAAAGGGATAGGAAATCCAATTTTGGATCCACTAAATAAGCAAGGGACAAGTTTTAAGGTTTGATTAATTGAGGTCAGAAAAGTCATTTAAAGAATTTAATTATTTTTAATTTTTTATTTAGTGAACCGTATGTAAATATCGTTTTAAGTCACTTTAAAATGAATAATATCTTAATTTTTGAAAAAGAGATAACTCACTCTCCGAAAAAAAGAAAAAAGAAAAAAAAAACCTATTAAGATTTACATTATTACATGAGAAAATAAATTTAAACCAATAATTGTAACGGTACCGTCACTGAGGCGCGCATAAACATCATGGGTTACATCAAATTAAGCATTAGATTCCTTTTGTCTGATCTAATTGTTTGGCACGGCTGGCTAATGGCCCAACTTTTGTGCACTGAATTTTTTTGTTTATGGCAAAGAATTGAAGGGAGAATGAGAAGTTGGGAGAAATTAGACTCAAAAAACGGCAAGTATAAGGCTGCCTGCAAAGGAAGAAATTGGATGTGGATCAGAGATTTAATACAATCAATGTGTACACAATATAGCCCAATCTACTACAGCCATACCTCACTTCTTGTGTAGCATGCAATCACATAGGACCTCTCACCTACACTCCATCAATTTATCTATTGGAAAAGTTTGTTTTATTTTTTTTACCAAATTCAAAACTTCTCTAGTTTGATTGGATACTAAAAATTACATGTTAGTTAGGCACGAGACAATCATTTCTCTATTTTCTTTTCTTGCCTTTTGAATTATATTCATACAGTTTTTTTTTTTTTTTCAGAAAATACTATTGACGACACTGTAAAAGTTATGGCTCAGACCCGAAAACAGAGTGACGAACTACCGAACCACTCTGTACCCACCTTCTTGGGAATGAGTATGAACGAGTCGATCGGACATCAAACTACTCGAGAAGTTTAGTGGGTCGGACAAACACTTAGTTAGGTAGGTTCAGTTAGTCGGACCTACAATAAGTTGTTTGGCACTGTTTATCTATGACCCAGGAACAATGAAATATATTATGTATAAATAGAATACTTCCCTTCATGGAAGAGGGGGGAGAAAAAAAAAAAAAATAGAACACTTTTGATAACACTATTCATCAATAAAATTCGTGTCGTCTTTATGCCTCATATTTCCTTTTGATCCCTCATTCAAATATTTGTTTTTAATACTTGTTGATCGATATCAAATATTTTTGGTACCGTCAATTGGCACCGTCTGTGGGAAACACTTGACACAAAAAGTTAGAAGCTCTATTGTAAATATGGCTAGACGCAACAAAAAGAACCGCAACCAAAATTCAACACAAAATGATGTTGTTGCCACTTCTACCCCAACAACTACGGAGAACACCAGTCAATATCGAACAACCGTGTCCTCGAAGGAAGAAATATTCGAGTTCTTTGTAAACAATTTCCAAATGATTAAGGATTTTGTGGAAAATCAACAGCAACCTCACACCACCAGAAATGATACAACCTCCAATTCTCACCGCCTTCATACACTATTACAACACTTGTTCCCACTATTTCTCTCAAATAGCTCAAGAGCTATTTGTAATCAATATAGAAGTCTCTCTCTGCTTAATCCGCTCAGACTTAGGGGTATTTATAGTTGCCAAATATCTGATTCCAACAACTTCCCAACGGCTATTTTCTATTTACTGGAAAACTAGCCGTTGGACCTTTCAACGGCTTGATGCAGCAAGAGTGCGTCCAAACAAACTAGAAGTTGGACCGTTCTTACGGTATTCTGATGAATCCTGCGACAAGCTAACTGTCTCTTATCTGACATCTAGATTGTATCGGAGACAGAGGATGCGTCCGAACATGCGTCCGATCGAAGTGAAGTCTTCTGGAAATATGATCGGACGCTGTTCTTCGTTCGAAACTTGCTTCAAATTCTTTGTGTCGGACGATTACCATCGTCCGAAGCTCTGTCTTTCGGACAGTCATTTGCGTCCGTGGAGTCTTCTGGTTGTTTTATTTTTCTGCACACTTTTTAAACCATTAGTGCGATTTGGTCATCATCAAAATATGATTATCATAACTGGGGTTCAACAATATCCTCCTTTTTGATGATGACAAATCAATTGGACAATTCTCCAAAAAATAACCATAAAATATGAAGTACAACACATGAGAATTTGTCCATTATTTCTCCCCCTTTTGGCATTATCAAAACATAAGATAAATAATGCAATTTAAGCTCCCCCTAAGTTTATTCTCTCCCTTGAAAGATGCATATAATGAGTACATGGAGAATGAGTCAAGATATACAAAACAATTCTTCCGTTCAAGAATATGTGTTTCATAAGAAATGAAAGAATTTATGCAAAGAATAAGGACCAAAACCATTTTCGCTCATTCCTTACCAAAAGCATCATCAAAACAATGAAGCATGTGTGATGCAATTTTTGCAAAATAATTAAAAAAAATTTGAATGCTCCCCCTTTCTTTTACAAGTTGTGACTTATTATAGGAAAAAATGGGGATACAAATTTCCTAACATTCTAAATAAATTCAACCACAACATAGTTCAATTTGATAAATGAAAACACACAAAATTTTAGATGTTACCCATTTCAATATCATTTTAACTCATATGCCTTAGAACACCCTTCAAAGATAATCTATCTTGAATTCCTTAGTGCTCTTCAAGCATACCTACATGCAAAGTTAAGTAACAACTTTTGGTACCCAAACTTTCTTGGGTCCAATTGGATTAGTAGCATGCTTGATCACCCAAATAGAGTTTATTCCCAATTTTTCATTTCTTTTAACATAACAATTTTTCTTTATATGGCCATGTTGATGACAATCATTACAAATAATATTCTTATTGCCATAAAAAGAAGATTTAGATTTAACAAAGTACAAATCATTTTTTCTAAAGGTGATAAAATTTTTGTTCAAAAACATATTTCTAGTTCTTTTCTTTCTTTGTTTTCAAAGTAACATCAAGATCATCTACTCTCTTCTTCAATGAAGCTTGTTCTTCCATGATCTTGGTTTTTCTAACAAATTTTTCTTTCAAAACATCATTTTCTTTTGTCAAAGAATTATTTTCATGCACAAGTTTTGAGTTGGCACTCAATAAAGTATTAATTTTAAGAGTTTTTTAACTCTTTGTTCTTAGCATATGATTCTTTCAAACATTCATGCATTTTAAAAATAAATGATTCAACATCATCATTATCATTATCACATGAATCATCACAAGAATCACAACTAGAGGATACCTCATTATTGCCAAATGCCATAAAAGCCATTTGAGCCTCCTCATATTCTTCTTCAACCTCTCCATCCGAATTGCAATCATCCCAAGTGATTTGGAAGTTGTTGAAGTGAGGTTTTCTTGAGTGTTTTCTCCTTTTTGATGAAGCTTTAAATGCTATGCTTCTTTTTTCCTTTGCCTCCTCATCTTGTAGCTTGTATTTCAACTTCAATTCAAATGAGGTTAGAGAATTGATCAATGAATCAATAGGCATAGAATTTAAATTTTTAGACTCTTCTATGGCAATGGATTTAGATTCCCATTCCTTAGGTAAAGCATTCAAAAATTTTCTATTCTTTCACCCAAGGAATATTCTTTACCCAAACCTTCCAAATCCTTTACTTCATATCATTGAACCTACAATACATCTTGTCAATGTTCTCATGAGGTTCCATTTTGAAGGATTCATATTTAACCACAAGAAGTGACTTCTTTTGCTCTTTAATATCTTCACTTCCTTCATGGATTTCTTTCAATTTGTCCCATATCTCCTTGGCCGATATGCACCCTTTTACTTTAGAAAACTCATCTGCATCCAAAGCATTATACAAAATATTAATGGCTTTAGCATTTAAAGATAAATTTATTTTATCTTGTGTATTTAACTCATATCTAGTCTTAGGCCTTAATCTATGAGTATTTTCATCAAAAATATTAGCTTCTAAAGGACCTTCACAAATAATATATCATAAATCAATATCATTAGATTGAACAAAAATTTTTATTCTATCCTTCCAAAAAACAAAATTAATGCCATTAAACATGGGAGGTCTAGTGATAGAATGCCCCTCTAAAAATAAAGCATTATTGGTTGTCATAATGATTTTTACTCAAAAGCGGTTAAGCGTCAATATATGAGACCAAGCTCTGATACTAATTGTTGGCCCCAAAAGCAACCTAAGAGGGGGGTGAATTAGGTTGTATCTAAAAACAATCTTTTTTAAGTGCTTAATAAAAATACAAACTTTATGCACCAAATAAAAACTTAAGCACAAATGAATACAATAGATATTCAACAATTTAAGCTTAAAGAACAAATAAGAATATTGAGATTAAGAGAATCAAACCAAACTCCCAAGCTTCTCAAGCTTGGAGCTTTCAACTACAAAGAGCTTCTTACAAGGCAACTACCAAGTTTACAACTTGAAGTTTAGCTACTAAAAGTCTCTTCAAAGTAGGTGAGACAATAACCTCTTGTACACAAATGAGGATCATTCTTGCTCACACTAATTACCTTTAGTTGAGCCAAGAGTTTTACACTCACAACCTCCCTTTGTTACAATCGTTATCTATCCACGTTTACACTTGAAGAACTCTTTCACAAAACTACCTACACTATTACAACACTTGGTTCCCACTATTTCTCTCAAATAGCCCAAGAGCTATTTGTAATCAATATAGAAGTCTCTCTCTGCTTAATTCAGACCTAGGGGTATTTATAATTGCCAAATATTTGCTTCCAACAACTTTCCAACGACTATTTTCTGTTTACTGGAAAACTAGCCGTTGGACCTTTTGGACGGCCGATGCAGCAAGAGTGTGTCCGAACAAACTAGCCGTTGGATCGTTCGGACGGCCGCTGCTAAACCTTGCGTCCGTTCTCTGAGGGTATTCGTTCGGACGTCCGAGGATGCGTCCGAACATGCGTCCGATCGAAGTAAAGTCTTCTGGAAATATGATCGGACGCTGATATTCGTCTGAGACTTGCTTCAAATTCTTTGTGTCGGACGATTACCATCGTTCGAAACTCTGTCTTTCGGACAGTCATTTGAGTCCGTGTAGTCTTCTGGTTGTTTTATTTTTCTGCACACTTTTCAAGCCATTAGTGCTATTTGGTCATCATTAAAATATGATTATCATAATTGAGAGGGGTTCAACAATATCCACAATAGATGGGGGGACTAACAGGTGGTGACTCATCGAATGCTCGGAAGAAGTACACCCGTGGTCAGAATTATGGCGAAAGGGATTTATGAAGGCCCAGGTATAGTCTTGACCTGAGTTTCACTGAGAATGATCCTATTCCTGATCGGACACCACATGCCGCTGATCCACTTGTGATTCACATCCGAGTAGGAGACTTCCGCGTCCACAAGGTTTTCATTGACAGCGGTAGCTCGATAGATGTTATTTACTGGCATGCTTGGGAAATGATAGAAATGGACCTCGGACATATCAGACCCATCAAAACACCCCTAGTCGAATTTACCGGTGACACTATGAGGCAAAGGGTTCCGTCGTGCTGCCCCTAACTCTTGGAGAACTCCCGCGGTGTCGGACCTAGATGATCAACTTCACGTTGGTAAAGAATAGTTCGGCCTACAACATGATCCTTGGCCTACCTTCTTTGTACACTTTTATTGTACTACCATCGTCTACTCATCTCGGCAATAAATTCGCACTCCGAGATGGAACTGTTAGGGAAATATGCAAAAATTAGAGGGAAGCTTGAGAATGTTACATGTTATCCCTCCGATGGAACCGTATAACAAATATAGCAGGACCATCTCCACCGGTAGCATCTTTTTGGGAAGAAAAATGCTTTCTAGCTCCTGACACCACTGACGAACCAGAGAAGTTGGCCATTGAATAAGTTTCTTTTGACCAAGAATTCCCTGAAAGGAAACTAAGGTTGTACGCTCAACTTCCAATCAATTTTTGAGACGATCTTTTGAAGCTCTTGTACGAGTACAGAGACCTTTTGGCTTGGTCTCCCGCAGACATGCCAGAATCCCTAGAGACATAATCGAACACAGGCTCGGGATTGACCCCATACACTGACCTGTACGATAAAAGAAAATGCTCTTTGGGCCCGAACGTAGTCAGGTCATTGAAAAAGAGGTTGACAAACTATTAGCAGCTCGGATAGTTAAGAAAGTGTTTTATCCCGACCTGGTTGTCTAACACTGTACTTGTAGCTAAATCTGACTCGAACTAGAGAATGTGTATTGACTACATCGATCTAAATAAAGTCTGTCCAAAAGACAGCTATCCTTTGCCTCGAATCGATACAGTAATAGATTCGTTGGTAGGATTTAAAATAGAATATTTTTTAGATGCTTATAAAGGGTATCATCAAATCTTCTTCAGCAAGAAAGACAAAGAGAAAACAACCTTCATCACCGATAGATGCACCTATTGTTATGAAACTATACCTTTTGGTTTGAAAATTGTTGGAGTAACATACCAGAGATTGGTAAACAAAATTTTTAAAAATCAGATCGGATGAAATATGGAAGTAAAAAGATGAACTCATGAAAGTACTCTCTCATATCTCTGAAATGTTTTTATTATCATGAGATTGGTGAACTTTCGCCTAAATCCGTTGAAATGTACCTTTGGAGTCCCCTCAGGAAAAAATTCCAAGGGTTTGTGGTCTCAGAAAGAGGGATTGAGGCAAAGTCCAAAAAAGTTCAAGCCATACTCGACATGAATCCACCCCGATCTGTGAAAGAGGTACAGTGTTTGATAGGACGAATGGCAGCCCTTAATCGGTTTCTGTCTAAGTCAGCTGAGCGAGGGCTTCTGTTCTTCCAAGCCATCACCATGGCCAAAAATTTCCAGTGGACTGATCAATGTCAGGAGGCCTTTGAAGATCTCAAAAAATATCTGATGAGGATGTATTGTCTAACAGCACAGATAAAAAATGAGGTCATCTTCCTTTAGAGAACTACTCAGATTGCTGTTGGTGCTGTTCTGGTATCTGAAAGAGGTAGGGTTGAGCAGCCGATTTATTTCGTAAACAAAGTTCTTCAAGGTTCTGAATTGAACTATTCAAACCTCGAGAAGGTACCTTATGCTCTTGTAATCGCTGCTCAAAAATTGCAACCCTACTTTCAGTATCATACTATTGTGGTAAATAGTCTCAAAGCGATATTGACAAAGTTGGACGTATCTGGGAGGTCCTAAAATGGTGTCCATCGAGCTCCTGAAGTACGATCTAAAATTCTAGCCGAGGACTGCCATCAAAGCACAAGCACTCGCCGACTTCATTGTGGAAAGTACTTTTCCCAGTGAATCAGTTCTGACAGTGACTAAGGAACATGAATCATTTTGGGAATTGTACGTGGATGGCTCATCGAATGAGGTCGGATCTGGGGCTGAAATTCTCCTAAAAGTTTTTGAAGGAGATCAGCTCACATATGCCATTCGATTTGAGTTCCAAACAACCAATAATGAAGCCGAGTATGAAGCATTGTTAAACGGTATGAAGCTAGCTAAAAAATTGGGAGGTTTAGGCTGTACGGATTCATAGAGACTCCTTGATCACTGTTAATCAGATCCTCAAAAATTTTGAAACTCGAGAAGACACCCTTCAAAAATATCTTACAAAATTTCAAGAAATGAGAGGAATGTTTCAGGCTGTGGAGTTTGTCAAAATCCCTAAGTCCAAAAACCTACATGCTGATGCACTCTCTAAGCTTGCTGCACGGCTTTGTATTCGCACTTAACAAAAGAGGTATTAGTCAAAATCAAGGCTCGGCGAGCTATAAAAGTGCAAGAAATAATTCAAGTTGAAGACCAACCGAACTGGATGAATCCGATTATCGAATATCTGACAAAAGGAAAAAACCCCAAAAATTGAGTTTAGGCCAGAAGACTCTGTATCCGAGCTCTGAAATATTGAGTGTACCAAGGATATTGTATTGAAACTCCTATTTACATCCTCTCCTCAGATGCCTTGCTCCTGAAGAAATAGATTATGTTCTCCGAAAAATTCATGAGGGAATATGTGTAAGCCACATAGGAGCACGAAGCTTAGTCAAAAAGGCCATGCTTGCGCGGTATTATTGGCCGACCATGTATCATGATGCTACTCAATTCGTAAAAAATTGTCACAAATGCCAAGTACATGCTCCTATCATTCGGAAAATTGCAACTGAGATGACTTTTATTTTGGGATCTTTTCAACAATGGGGGTTGGATATTTTGGGACCTTTCCCCAAACGAACTAGTAGTTTCAAATTTTTAATTGTAGCAGCTGATTACTTCTCCAAGTGGATAGAAACTGAACCCTTGAGGACCATTTTAGGAAATAATGTGAAGAAATTCTTCTAAAAAAATATTGTATGCCGATATGGTATTCCTCGGGACATTGTTACTGATAATGAAACTCAGTTCGTAGGAAAACCGTTCAGGCCCTTTTGCGAAGAAGTAGGGATACGGATACATACGATTTCAGTAGCTCATCCTCAAACTAACGGACAAGTCGAGCTTTTCAACCGCATTCTGTTAAACGGTCTTAAAACTCGGTTGGATAGAGCTAAAAGAGCATGGGTCGAAGAGTTACCAAGTGTTCTGTGGTCCAGTCGAACTATCCTATGGACATCACATGGTGAAACACCTTTTAGTTTGGTCTATGGATCTGAAGCAGTTATCCCTTCCGAGATCGAGATGAGAATGGCCCGAACACTAGGAATGTTTCAGACCAATAATCAAGAAGCATATTGAGAGAAGAGTTGGATTTGGTCGAGGAACGTAGATTGGAAATCTGGTGTCCTAAAAGCCACTTATAAACAACGCCTCAAGAGATATTATGATTCTCTGTTCAAACAAGATACTTCAAACCCGGGGACTTAGTTCTCCGGAAGAATGAGTTTTGCCGAACAGATGGAAGTCATAAGTTAGATGAAAATTGGGAAAGTCCTTATAAAATAATTGAAGCCTATCCGACCGGGCACTACAAATTAGAAGATCAATTCAGTTGTCCTGTTCCCCGTTCATAGAATGCAATAAATTTAAAGAAATACTATGCAAAAATTTAAAAGTCAAAATTTATTCGTCTTCCGTTAAAACGATTTTAAATACATTCTCTTCAATACGGGGCTCGATGAACATATTTCCGAGCTCCGCAAGAAGCGACCTATCTACACTATCATTATAGTCTACAAAAGAAGAAAATTCTAAGAGGATGTTTGGGAACCTCTTTTTCACCTCCTTTAAAGCCTCTCGGTACCCCAAAAGCACAAGACTGTTGACAAAAAGTCATAAGATTGCGCTTTAAGGCAGTAAAATCGAGATATTGATTGACATGATCAACCAAGAAAGTTGCAGAAGAAGAAGGCTCAGCTCACTTTGATCTTAGTTGGTCAACCCCTGACTTCAGCTAATCGACCACCTACTTGAGTTTTCTAGATTCTTCATGTTGGGAGTCGAGCTTGGCATTCAGATCACGGACATGTTCTCTCAGGTTCCCCAAATTCTCTTATTTTTCTTCTTCTGAAAAAGAAGTTGTCGAAGTAACAGCCTCAAAGCTATGAGATTGGAGTCTCTTCTTTAAGGCTTCTTCATTGGTGAGGGATCCCTAAAGCCTCTCATTCAGCTGTTCAACATGTTTCTCTAATCTCGAGCTCCAACGATGGTCTCACTCAACACGTTTTTGAGCTGCAAGACGGAAAAAAAAAAAGAAGACAAATAAGAGCTTACCGTATACAAAGATTGGGCAACCTCATAACGGAGTTGGGCATAAGAATCAGACCAGGTCGGGCGAGTATGATCGGTCCCGATCCATAAATGCATTACCCAGCCATTCGTTGGCTACCCGGGGATGTTGACCTCGGTCATTTACGGATAATGACCAGGTGGGGCTGAAGGGAGTTGTGTCGAGATTACCTTCTAGCGTCCGGATTGGTTGAACTGTTCTGGCTATTCAAGGAAGGTTCTAAAATCCACTAGACACCCACTCTTCTTCAAGAGTCCAGTCGCGAGCCCCTGAAGCTGCATACCAGGCAGTTAATTTAGGATTTCCCGGGACACAAAAGGCTCTGGGCTTACATGACTAGGGACAGAGAGACCCACCTGAAATTGGGAGAATTGAAGAAGGAGTCCGGATTAATGGAACTGAAGAAGAACGGAAGAAGAGTCAGAAGTAGGTCTTCTCTTACACGGTCGAGCAGCCAAGAGAGGAATCAAGGGATCTTCTTCCTCTGTTTTCTCCACTAAGGGCTGCTTTGTTCTCTTTCTTTTCGGCACAGGATTAGAAACAATAGGTGTCTCAGAATTCTTTTTTCTGAGCGACCGTAACGCCACTACTGCTCTTTTTTGCCCCTTGGGAGATCGGAACAAAGTGTTCTACAATATGAAAATGCTCAAGAATAGTGGACTGCTTGCCCTTCTCGGGTCGGAATATGTAAAATTGATTTTGTTAAGGCACCTGAGCAGAAAAAAAAGAGAAAAAATCAGTCAAAACCTAATTCGAAGAGTTGTACCAGAAAACAAAATCAATTCTACTTATGTCCGTTAAAGTTCGGATAAACAGTTGCTCCTTCAACTAGATTAGCCCAAATTAGTAAATTATGGTCCACCACAGCATTCTTCCCTCCAAAGACTATGGACGTGTTCATCTGGTCAATTTTTGTCATCCCAATATAAGATTCGGAGTCTAACTCCCCGAGAGGGTAGGAGTTAAGGATGGGGTTTCGATCTGAAAATGACCATTTGGTCTTGATCTTCCCTATGCCGGCTTGTGCAGCAAAGAAGAAGTTCGACTTCCAGTTCTTTATGGAACTCGGCATACCATCCGAGGCCATGCTCGTCCTTTTGGATCGGCCAGTAAAGTAATAGAAGCCGAACTCCTTCCCCTGTACTACTTTGTAGAAGCACCTGATGCCGTGAGCGGATGCCCTGATATCCAAGTACTTGCATATCAGAGCATATGCTATGAGAAGGCGAAAGAAATTGGGCATCAGCTGTGAAAAGCATATGCCGAAGAAAGTGCAGAGGGATAAGAGAATTTCACTCAAGGGGAAACAGAGACCTGCCCTTAGTTGGTCTTCGAACACAGTGACGAACCCTTTAGGGGGGCTGTGAGCCCTGTCCTCTCCATCCGAAATTTGAATGGCCACCGTATCTGGTATTTGATAAGTGGCCCTCAGATAAGCGATGTTGTCTACTTGAATAGTAGACCTGACCTCTGTTGTAGCTGAAGCCTGTCTGGGTGGATGAGATGATCCTTCCGAATGGGGTACCGAGGTAACGGGTTGGGCATGAACAATAATATCGGAAGAAGATGCCATTGATAAAGTTTGAAAAGTGTTGGTTGGAAGGAAAATGAATTTTTACAAATGAAGGATTTCGAAAGTTTGGTAAAAATAAAAAGACAAAAGGAATGGGTATTTAGGAAAGGAAATTTGGATTTTTGGAAACAGAAAAAGTAGTGGGCATGAATTTATTGCCCATAAATGTGCCTAATAATTAGGACACGACTCTTCAAAAATCTGTCATTAAGTTGCAACTTAAGATACCATTAAGTTATAACTTAATGCCAAGGGCCAGCTATTCTCCGATCACAAAGAGTTCAGGTTGGCCTATTATAAACCAAGTAATAGGTCGGCTGAATGAGGGATGGCCCGCCGAAGCGCTGCAAGTGGTCTTAAGTCCCTAATTTGATAACATGAATTAAATGTCAGGTTCGCCGAAATGCATAAGTAGCCATTATAAATGAGAACATGCTCGATCGGAGAAAAGAAGAGTGGAGGAATGGAATAATAAAAAAAAAAAGTCATTTCGGGTCTGAACGAATCAATTCAAAAGTAGAGTTGTTCTTAATTACAAAGACTAACATACAAAATGGTTATTACAATCCGAGCACGAAAAAAAAATACATGAGTATTTATTACAAGAGAAAATAACGTGAATACAAGAAAAAGCTATTTTTTATTACAATTGTCCAAAAAGATTACAAAAGCTTATTCTACATTCTGTTGATTTCCTTCATTTTGTTCTACTGAAGGATTTTCAACCGAGGTTGAAGGTCTCATTATATCCTGACCATCAAAAAGAAAAAAAGGATAGAGGATCTATTTCAAAAGCATCTGTACTTAAAGAGAAGCACGGCTTATTGCTCATGCTATCTAATAGGTCGGATATATTTACCTCCTGGTCGAGTATTTCTACTTCTGCTTCATTTTCTTCTAAAGCCTCAGAAGAGCCCTTTACTAAGACACTTCAGTCTAAAGTAGTAGAGGTTCGAGATCTCCTAAAGATCCTACCTAGCTCGGTCATTAGGGAAAAAAAGTGGCCGAGGGGTCATAAAAATCAAAATTATTCTCATCAAGGGATAAATCGGGGAATTGCCCTCGGAGATCAGCTAAAACTCTGTCGAAACCCGTCTTGGCACTCATTGTACAAAATCTCCCCAGGTCCTCTCCTAGGGCGTTTGATCTCAAAAAAGAATTCACGCTTTGGAGGGAAAGGTTCTTCCTCAAATTCTCAGCAACAGGCTGGTGGCGAGAAACCTCGCTCTTAAGTCTTTCTATCTCGGACTGAGCGGCGATGAGTTCGATTGATTTGGAAGATAAGTTCTGAGAGACCTGGTGATACTCTTATCTAATTCTCTCCTGCTCAGCTGAATGCAGGGAATGCAGCTCCCCTTGCCTGAGAAGAAACTGAGCTTCTAGGTCGACCTGCTCCTTCTGAAGTTTCTCCTGCTCAGACCTCTTGACTTCTTCCGGAAGAGTAACTATTTCTTGGAAGAAACGTTCCAATGACTTTTTTAGCTCTTCAACTCGGCTCTGTTCTTCTAACCAAGAGAGCATGATGTTACGCATATAACATCCAGCCGAGTACTAACTAGCGGCTGGCAGAGCCCGAATCACTTTTTCTCTATCTGGGCAGGCATCAGCTTCCGCATTATCCCCTTTCGGGAATGTACCAAAAAGATTGTCAAAGGCCTTGGATGACCCTATAACTTGATCGTTCACCGAGATTAGCCACTCAGGCACAAATTGCTGAGAATCGGAAGGCAATGAAATTAGAGGTTCACTACCCCCTTGGAAATCTGGAATTGATGATTTTTTTGACAAAATCGTCACTACAGGAGCCGGTTGTTCAGAGTTCAATGGGATACTGAGCTCAAATGAAGTTATAGCCTTCTCAGGCGATTGAGAAGTTTTCCTCTTCCTAGATGATATGAACTCCTAAGGAGAAGGTTCAGATCTATTCATCCTATGGTGTCCAATCCCTCTTCATTCTGAGATTGTTGAGCAGTGGGGCTTGCTGCTTTTTGAGGTATTTTCAAAACTATTGAAGTAACACGACCCCCTAGCATCACCGATCCCAGGTTGAATTTGTCCTCCGATGGGACATTCGCAGAAAATTCTACGTTGTCTTGATTCAGCAGCCATGAAGTTCGTGAGGAAGAAAGGAAGAAATGAAAAGTAAAAATAGCAGTAATGATTTTCTGGAATGGATTTGAAATTTAAAAAAGGGGCCTCCCACGTGCTGTGAAGCGATGTTTGGGAAAAAAGCAACCGCCTACATTTAATGAAGATATATCAAGGGACATAGTGAAAATTAAATGAAAAATAAATCGATGTAAATTCAAAATTTGAAGATACATCGAGGGGGTTTATGACGACACTGTAAAAGTTATGGCTCGAACCCGAAAACAGAGTGACGAACTACCGAATCCCTCTGCTGTACTCGCCTTCTCGAGATTGAGTATGAATGAGTTGATCGGACATCAAACTACTCAGGAAGTTTAGTGGGTCAAACAAACATTTAGTTAGGTAGGTTCAGTTAGTCAGACCTACAATAAGTTGTTCGGCTCTATTTATCTAGGGCCCAGGAACAATGAAATATATTATGTATAAATAGAACACTTCCCTTCATGTCGAAGATGGGGGAGAAAAGAAAAAAAAAATGGAACACTTTTGTAACAGTATTCATCAATAAATTTCATGTCGTCTTTATGTCCCATATTTCCTTTTGATCCCTCATTCAAATATCTGTTTTTAATACTTGTTGATCGATATCAAACATTTTTGGTACCGTCAACTATTGAACTAATAAAAACGAGTGTATTACATATTTTTTTTAGAAATAAATGCATTCCACGTCACATATTCTAGTCGTTTGTGAAGGATTATATCCTTTTAAAGAGCAACTCCGAGTCTTGGAACAGTTTGGTTCGTGTAAGTTTAATTAGGTTTCATTAGGTGAAGAAAATGCTATAACAAAGGGTGCAAAAAGAATTAAAAAGGCAAAATAAGAATGGTTCATTCATAGGTTGGAAGTTGAAAAAGCTAAAGAACAGCATACACTGATAATTTACACACATTTGATTGAACAAAGAGGGAGGGTCTCACAAGGGGGAACAAGGAACAATAAAGAAAAAGAAAGGTCATAAGAGATGCAATATCCTATTACAAAGAAACAGATAACAAGATGATGATGAGACTCAAAAGGTTAAAAAACTTGATCCCTTTTAAGCCCTGCTCTTGAAAGGAATGGCTCTGATGACAATCTGGTGGTAGACTGCAGCAAGGGCAGCTCCAATGAAGGGTCCAACCCAGAAAATCCACTGAAAACCAGCGAAAAATAATTACTCAGACACGGATACGAAGAAATACTGATAACATGCAGATACAATGATATACTAGTATATATGGGTTCAGATATAAATAAAGATACATACGTGCTCATGCCATCCGAGGTGTTTGTTGAAGATGACGGCAGCACCAAAACTCCTAGCAGGGTTGATGCCAGTGCCAGTAATGGGGATGGTGGCCAAGTGAACCAAAAAAACTGCAAACCCAATTGGAAGAGGAGCCAAAATCTGCAACGCGAAACAGAAAGATAAGACAAGACATCCCATATGATGTTCTGAATTATTTATCATAGCAATTTAGCATTGCAACCAAGTAAACATCAAATGAAGGAATCAAGTGAATCTTGATCATGTTACAATGTTCCGTAAAAGTGGCTTGATTCCAAGTGTTGGACATGGTTACTAACAAAATTTAAATACCAGTAAAAGTATTTGATAGTCCGAGCCAATTATAGTTAGATGCTTTAGACCTTTCCTATCCAAATGACAACAGGAGTGTCTTTCCAAGTGGAAACAGGAAAATGTGATGCGGCCTAAGCAAAATTTCTGAATAACAATCGAGTAAATAATAGGCTAGATCAAGTCACTCAGTGCCAAGTTTAATATACAAGGAGAAGTGTCTTTTTGTTGAAAATATGAATAAGGAGCCACTAAGCACATGAGAGAACTACAACTTTTTAAAATTCACAAACCAAACTGAAAATGCTAGTCCTATGGCAACTGCAGATTGACCAAATGGTTTGGCAAGGACTAGTGTTTTGTGAATTGGCCAAATGATGTATAAACATAGACAGCTTTAGTTTTGTGGGTTCCACATGACAAAACAACAAAAGAAAAAGGCAAATGCATCATGATAACACTACAACATGCAAGCATGTGTTGCATCACTTTGCTGGATTCAAAAGTTAAACTACTACTACTCCCAAGAAACCATCTTTCTACCAGGGCATACACATTTTTTTCACAAACTTAGTGTCAAGAAATTTCACAGCACATGGATGGACTACAGCAAAAAAGCTATCAGGTACTAGCCAATTAGGCCTTCTCAACTAGTTCCAAGAAAGAAAACTAGTTAGCAGAAAGTCATGGATTAGTATTTTTTTCAGCTACAGAAAAGGTGTAAGAAACTATAAGCATTTAGTGCATACACATAGTGTTAGCAGGCAAAACAGGGAAGCATTAAATGCAAAATAGTAGGTTTAAGAGCACATACAGGAACATGTGAGTCTCTGGCATTTCTCTTAGCATCAGTTGCAGAGAATACAGTGTAGACAAGGACAAAGGTCCCAACAATCTCAGCACCAGCTTAGGCCATCACCCTTTGTGTAACCATGGTTCACAAAGTTGACCCCACCATTCAGTCTCTCATATGGTCCTTTCTGGAATCCCTTGACAATACCAGCACCACAGATGGCTCCCAAACACTGCATCACTATGTAGAACACAGCCCTTGTCAAGGAGAGCTTTCTTGCTAAGAACAGCCCAAAAGTCACAGCTGGATTAATGTGTCCTCCTGTTTCAACATACAACAGAATATGAGCACAGATAATAAAGATCAAGACAAAAAAAGAGAGAAACTTGGACAGATCTACAGGAAAAACATAAGGAAAAAGGAGAAATCTTTCAGCTTCAAAGATCTAATTCCAGACCAAAATTTTAAGGGGTTCAAGAAATCATGAAAACAGAACCCAAAGCTCAAGACTTTTTTCCCTAAAACTAAATCAGTAAAACTGGTGCACACTCCAAAAGTAACTATGGACTTATCCTACTTGAAAGATAATCCAAAATCATACCTCTTCCTTACAATAAATTAATTAACATCAGTAAAAACTGGTGCACACCCCAACATTACCTCAATTAAGTACCATAACAATATAGCTAAATATACATTTATTGGCAGTAACGAATTTGGGAAATACAGATTCACAAAAGTAAAAAAGGGAATTATCCAAAAAATGATTAACTCATATATTTAATCATGCAGGAAAGACCATAATTATCAGATTCATTGAATAACTCTCTATATCACGTACCAATTTGGAGTACTAGAACACATTCAGAATTTATGTACATATGCAATTTTTTTTTTTTTAAAAAAAAAAGGTGACGTACTATGTCTCATTCGTGTACCCGTATTACTAGTGGTAAATTACTACGAGATTATAACTTGCGTAACTATGGCAAAGACAACTAGGGAACCAGAAAAATAAAACAAGACCCAGAAATCTTCACTGAACATACAGTAAAATAAGAAAAAAAACAAGTAAAAAGATAATGAAAAGTGCAAAAAAAAAAAAAAGGTGGTGGAGAGACAAACCTGAGATGCCAGCAGTGCAGTAGACAAGAGCAAAGATCATACCACCAAAAGCCCAAGCAATCCCTTGAATACCAACAGAAGCACACTTGCTTGGAGATCTATTAACCCCCATAACAGTCAAGATAGTGATGTACAAGAACAAGAGGGTGGCCATGAACTCAGCAATCCCAGCCCTGTAAAATGACCATGAGCTCAATTCCCCTGGCTCAAATAGTGGTGCTGGTGGTGGCTCCTTGTAGTCCTTGTCTGTTTGAGCTGCTGTTCCCAATGGCTGCTTTTCTGTGAACTTGTTTGCTCCAAGCTTCACATCTTCTTCCTTGCTTTCTGCCATTTCTTGATGATCTTCTTGATTTCTCAGCTGAACCCCCTTATTGCTTTTGCTCTCGTTTCTTGCCTTTAGACAAACTACTAGAAAGGAGGAGGAGGAGGAAAAGAATGCCCAAATTGTGAGTTTTGGATGGGGTGTGAGGAGTATTTTATACTATTGAAGGATCATTTTTGAATTTGTTTCTTGACATCATGGAATAAAAAATAAACAAGAAAAAAGGGGTGGTTTGTGATGTATTTTTTAGTGATTTTTTAATTAATTTGGTCTACTAATGGCCTGCTCTATCTACTATTTCTTGAGGGTAAACTGCAATGATCCCTCCAAGGTCTGTCCTAATTATATTTGTTCCTCTTCGAGTTTGGTTTCGTTTTTTAATATCCAACAATTATTCTTTAAATAATCTTTTAAAATATTTTTTTTATCATATTCTATAATCACACTTTTTGTATTACATATGTTACATTTCAAATTATAAATAATGACTGGGCAAATAAAAAATGTCATCAAGAATTATACTCAACGTTAATTTCTAAATGGTAAGCACAACGTGTGACACAGTTAGGGACATTCTTGAATTAAAATAAAAATAAAATTGTAAAAGTATAATTTTTGAAAATTATGAAGACATATTATTGTAATTTGAATAATTAATGTAATTATTATAAAAATTAAGATATTTTTTATATAAAAAATAACCTTTAAATATATATTTTCAAAATTTGAAATACAAATTAAATTTTAAAAAATAAATAATATTAAATAATATAATAAAATTTTATAGTATTTAATTTTGATCATATTTATAAATAAATTTTAAAATTAAGTCTTTTTAAATATTTTCTATTTCTTTTTTATGTAACTTACTAACACATGTATTGAACAAAATATTTTAGTGTGCTGGAGAGGAGTGGAATCAGTGATGTGGGTTCTGGAAAGAGCAGTGAGATGTTGACAGGCTTTTTGAATTTGGACTTATTTGTTGTGCTTATCTGCTGCAGAGTGTCACACTAGTTTATTCAAGGCATACAAAGCATCTTCATTAGCTGGTGTGGACCATTTGATTCACCTAATCAGTTTTAATTAGTACAAATGTGGGCAGCCAGGCAAATATATATATATATATATATATATATTTATTTATTTGGGAGATAAGTCCAAAAATAATGATGGGATCATGTAAATATTTTAAGTAATCCATTCAAATTCACCTATATTTTTTATTTGGATCACATCTAAAATACTACTTAAAATATTTGTATTTGATTGTATAACCTATAATCAAGCCAAACTCAAAAAGATTTGGTTTATAACATTGAAGAGGGAAAATAAGTTGATTATAAGTAGCAAATAAAAATGGAAATAATTTAGAGTTTGTTTGGTTGTGCTGAAAATATTTTTAAATTTTTTTACTGATGTCAAACATTGAAAAATATTTTTTTTTTCAATTATCTTCCTTCTGACTGAAAATAACTTGCGAAATTTTTGAATATAAATTATTTTTCGGATAATTCAAGAATGATATTAAATCTCAAATACTTACTTTTATAACTTCATTTATTAAATTTATTTTCATTTTCAATTATTGTTTATTCGTTTTTCTTTTTATTATGAGTCCTACAATAATATAACTACTATTATGCTTGTTTTGTTACTACATTATATTATGATTTAATTTTTTTTTAAATATTTTTTATTTACCACAATCACTTGGAAAGAACTATACATTACAATTGTCAATCAAACCTTAAAAAGTTATATTTTAAAATATTTTCATTTTGTTAACCAAACATCGACAAATTATACGGAAAATAGATTTTTTACATCAAACCAAACAGACCCTTAAATAGTAACATCATAAGAAAACTGATAGGAGAGTGCAAGAAAAATGATAAAATCTAAACAATCTCACATTTTTAATTAAATAAAACGGTGAATTCTAGTTCTAATCGAACAAATGTAAAATAATCCAAAATTTATTATAATTACTCTAAATTTCTAACATTAATATAGTGATTAAGCAATCAATTAAGATTAAAGATCAAATTTCATCATATTAAGGAAAAAAAAATTGGAACCACAAATTAATTAAAGCATTTGAAGCTAATCGAAAGACGAAGAGAAAAATAGCCGTTCGTTTATGTGACCGTTGAAGAAAGTGACCAAATACCCACCGGCGAACGGCTAAGAATAACCAACATAGATTACGGTCCAAATCACATCGCACTCTACATCAACCCGGTGGGCCCATCTCCGTGAGTTCTCTTAACTAGGGACAATTCCTACCTACACCAAAATTTATACATTCATATTCAGTGATATTTATTCCGGTTTGAAAAATTTGCTACACCAATTTATTTTGAATAGAAGAATAAGACATTCAAACTAATTAAAATTATTGGGTTAGGTCGCAGGTCGAGTATTGACATTACCCAGTAGAGTAGAGGTTTGGAAATTTACAACCATGTCTATATACAGGGGTAATAATGTAATTTTGTATTTTATGGATTAATATTAATGACTTTTTTCTCTTCCTCTTTCTATTCATAGAAGTATTTGTGTAAATAATTGTCAATTTTTTTTTAAGTTTTGATAATTGAAACAAGTCGGGTATCTAATCATCTGACCTGCTTTATCCAATATAATTAGATCAATAATAACAACCGTGTATCCTGTGTATAAACACCCTTATCCATAAGATAAAGCACAAAGTTTTCAGGTTACACATAAACAAGTTCTGAGTAGATCTCACAAACTTTATGACTAGTCCATGCAACAATTTACCCAATGGCCACTCGAGCTATACGCGAAGAAAGAGTAAAGGATCAAAGGCTGTAAATTACATAGCAATCCCTCGAAATGTCTAACATAAAAAGCAAAATGGGATAAATTACACTAACAATAAATTATGAAGAATTTCGTTGAGCTTTCAAAAAAATTTCAAGAAAATTCGATTTAGTTCTTAAAAAAAAAAAACTTGTAGTTCATTATTATTATTTTTTTTCATTATAGTATCTGAAGAGCGGCCAAGAAAATCATGCCATCATGCCAGACAACTCACAATGATGCGAAGTTTCATTGGCCCTATCTTGTGCCATTGTCCAAATCTCATCATCACATGCATTTTCAGATCCACGATGGCTGCTTAGTGTGTTTGATAAATACTCATGAATTTCTCACCAATTATACTATCTTTTTTTTCTCAATTTGTAATGGGGTTTGAAATCCTTATCTTGTAAGATATTTAACTCGAACTCGAGTAATTTTATTGTCTTTCTTAAATTAGGAAATACTTGCATGTTTAAGGAGTAATCATTAATACAAACATGTACACATTCATACATTAAAGAATGAATGCATTCTCCTAGTTCAAAATAATTTTAAGGAAAATTTAAGTTTAATTAACTAACAACTTATTGAATTATTGGTCACTAAAAGTATCTTATATTACTCTTGGACTTGAAGGTTCAGAAATAAAATCTTAGCATATGCTGGCAAAGCAATCAACAACATCACATGGACAAAGAAGGTGAAGAGCCTAACAATCAACTATTAGATAATAATAAAACAGGAGTATGATATATAGTAAAAATATTGTAGTATCACTATATGTGAATTTGATTTTAATAAAATGTAAGTATTTATCTCACTAAGTGTGATTTTTTGTAAATTGATGGTATTCAATTCTATTATAGTGGGTAATACGTAAATCATATTAAAAAAAAAAAAAATTCCTTAAAAAATGTTTGTAAAGAATTAAAATACCTTCGAAAAAAATTAAAACACCATCAATTTTAGAAGGTGACTCTATGACACCCACATAAAAAGAAAAGAAAAAAATGTGACATTGAAAGTTAGGTAAAATAATCAATAATCATAGTCAAGAATAAAAGTTACTACTACAAGTCAATATCTCCTAGCCAAAAAAATTAAAATAAAAAATAAAAAACTACAAGTCTATAATGGCTCACAACAACCGTCCCAGCCTCAATAGGCTGTCCACGTGGATAATATCGTCATTGCAACCGACCATAGATCAGCATTGGCATTGAAATATTGGAAATTCAATTTTATTATAGCCACAATTAAACTATAGCATTCCAAAAGATGCCCCCAAGTGATAAAGAACAATAATTTACGGGCCAACAAAAAAAAAAATTTGAGAAGTGTGCATTATTGAATGATTAGAAAAGATATTGTACAGTGGAGATAAGATATTAGGAACAATTTTATTTTGTAATACTATTATCTGCCTGGGAATAATTAAGGGCAATAAGTAATCATGTTTGCATTAAAATTATGAGTATTGAGTCAACTTTTATTTATTTATTTAGACTAACAGCCACATATATGCTTTGATAAAACGGCTCTATTCCTAAAATTTGATACATTATTAATTGAATGGGAAAATTGGAACCAAGCCTAATATGTAGGAAAAATTCTTTCTCCAAATTGCGCACTGAGTAATTAAATCATACCCATACATCACATTGGGTGGTCTATTGGGTTATTGTTAGTAGAGAAATATTTAGATATATTTGATTTTTGATTCTATTTATATATGTTATGGTGTAAGTTAAATGTTATGCAATTTATGAAATCAATTAATATAGCAAGATTTTATAACATTTAATCTTAATTACAAGATTAATAGATATGATCCAAAATCAGGTTTATGTTAATATTTTTATTGTTAGTATCAAGCCTAACAATTTCATCTGGTTTCGCAAGTCAATGTCTCAAATCGTAAAAGCTCAGGCACACTGTCTAAGAGATACTTGATAGAGTTTGAGTCGCGCTAACAATAATATTTCATTGTTAAATTAAACAATTTAGGGAAATTCAATTTTGAAACCCGCTATCAATAATATCTCACTGTTACACAATATATAAGAATTATTGTAAATTTCTTAATAAGTCGATGACTTATCCTAACCTTTCTTGGAATTTTCTCCTAAACTTTTTATAACCAAAAGTTTTTATATGTTTTTATTTTATTTTTTCTGGTCAAGCCTAGTAGTCTTGGTAGTCTAGGACACTAGAGTTTCTAAACATTTCCCCCAAAGAATTTTCCAAGAACATTAGGGATTGATAAATGCAACATTTTTAAATAGTGGATCTACATATAGAAAAGCCCAACTATGTATGTGGATCTCAAGTTCTAAAGGCCTAGTTAAGATTGCTTTAATTAGACAGTGTCCCTTTTTGGGTCAATGGACTTTGATGTGTTAAATCTGCCAAGCTTTTAGGTCAAGCTTACACCATTTTAAATAGTTACATCCAGCCTCAGATGAACGGTTTAGTTCAGTACGTCCAAGGCCCAAATTACCATGCTACATTTAACAAAGCTATATTTTGGATGGTTGTGACTCCTTGTCATGATAACAAGCCTTTTCTTGTTTAATTTTAGATTGAAACACATCAATATGATCAAACTATTAAATTGTTTCAAATAAAGTTACTGAATTATTTATTTTATAAATTTAGTTATTGAACTATCTTAAATGTGTATTTAGACTAGGGCTGTAAACGAATCGAGTTACTCGAGAGCACTTTGGTCAAAAACTCGACTCGAGTTCGAATCGAACTTACTCAAGTTCGAAACTCTTGACGGGCGCCAATCTCGAGCATATGTATAATATGTTCGAATGCTCGTCGAGATTTTTGAATATTATATAATTTTTTTTATTATATGTAAAATTACTAAAATGTCTATACTTTTTAGAAAAATTATATTTTTTACCTACGAAAAAGTCGAACTACTCGAGTTCGAGCTCATTTTTCGTATTTTCGAGCGAGCTCGAACTATGTCAAAATTTTCAAGCTCGAGCGAGTATTAGAAAAAATTTCGAATTCGAGTTCGAGTAGGATACTATTTGTGCTCGATTCGGCTCGTTTACACCCCTAATTTAGACTCACTTCGTGATGACTGTAGACATACATTTAAGGTAGTTTAATGACCAAATTTGCATACAGAATAACTCCAAATACACATTTAAAATAGTTTTGTGATCAAATTTATAAAACAAATAATTCAGTAACCTTACTTGTAACAACCTAATTATTTGGTGACCACCGATGCATTTTGTTCTTAATTTTATGGCGCATTACATTAGTGAAAGCTGAAACCTGAAAGCCATAAGTCCTGCCTTTTGATGTGTTTTTTCCACATTTCTACTCATATGTTTTCGTTATTCTCCAAAAAAAAAAAAACTATAATAATTTCCTGATACATTTTTTGTTAACTATTATTGTATCTCATAAATATTATATTTAAAAAATTGTTACAACGCATATTTCATATAATAGATGATTGATATTCGAGTTTATAACGAATTTGAGTACAACTACACTAATAATTTAGGGTTAATTATAATTAACCACCTTATGGTTTAATTATAATAAAGTTCTCTGCCGTTCCTCAACTTTATTTGATAGTAATACTTGACCTCCTTGTTGGACGAAAATAACCTCATTTTAAAAATAAATAAAAGAATTTGATATTTTTCCTTATTTCTACTTTTTCTCATTTTTTTCTCTCCCTTATGTTTTTGTAGTTGTTTTCCTCCCCAGCTTTATGGTGCAGTGGAAGGTAATGATATCTATATTAGCATTATGCGACTTTATATTTTGTAAAATTGAAAAATGTTTAAGCGACTTCATACCCTAATTGAAAAATTGTTTATTTGACTTTATATTTTTGTAAAATTGAAAAATGTTTAAGCTAAAAATAAATAATCTTTTCCAAGTTTCGTATTATATTTAATCTTGATTAGCAAATGATACAACGATATCACTTTCGATGATGTCATTAAAGTTGGGGAACATTAAAATTTAAAAAGAAAAAAATTGATGGGAAATAATAAAAACGAGGAAAAAAACTGAAGGAAAAAAAAAAAAAAAAAAAGACATGAGAACATAAGTGTGTGTTTGTCCAACAAAAAGGTAGGGGCAAGGTGATACTGAAGATAAAATGTTTTTAACTCAATAGTTTACACACATTTGATTGTACAAAAGACTGACATGGAAAGAGGGACAAAGGGAAAAAAGGAACAACAAAGAGAAAGAAAGATAAAATTGCAATATGCTTTTTAAAGAGAAAAATAGACAACAAATAATGATAATCATATAAAAAAAGATAAAAATTTAGTTAAATTTGGTCTACGGTTTCATTCGAACTATTTTATTGTTTAACTTTTCACATCACTGTTAGTGTATGCCCTAAAACTAATTAATTTTAGGGATAAATACACTTTTATATTTATTTATATTTTGTAATATGACATTTTTTGAATAAAATATTTATATGAAATCATAAAGAGATTATGATGTAATTATATTTTATTCGTGTATATTCCTAATTGTAGTATATGACACTAGTAGATTAGCACATAAATGTATGTGGATGCTTATTAAGAATAAGTGCATCGGATTGACCCGCTAAGAGTATTCCACACGGATTATTATTTAAATGCCAGTAGATTAATCTCTTTGTAATAGTAGTGTAATGGTCCTTTGACCAGTGTTTTGAAAATCGGACCGAACCGGTCGGTTCGACTGGTCGGACCGCGAACTGGAAGAACCACCGGTTCGGTCCAACTATATATCCGTTCTGTCCAAAAAATCGGACAGAACCGGTAAAAAACCGAGAACCGGTAAAAACTGGGAACAGGTAAAAAATTGGTTTTTTAAATTTCAGAATACAAAATAATTTAAATATAGAGAAAAATTAAAAAATCGTGAAATAAACTCCAAAATGGCAAAATATTGTACACACCAAAGCCTAAACTATTAAGTTATTATTTTTTTCATCTTTTTTACACTTATTTTTGGACAAATTTGTCACTTTTCTTATTAGAAATTTGATTAGTATTTTTGGGTATTAGGACTATAATTCTCCAAAAATAGTGTTTCACTTCTATTTTAGATTTTATATAAATATATTTTTGGTCATTTTAAATTATATCACACTTTGGTAAAAAAAAAATCTAAATTAGTGAACCGACCGGTCCGACCGGTTGAATAGCGAACCAGACAGGCCACCGGTTCAATGGCCGGTCCGGATTTCAAAACATTGCCTTTGACTTGAGGTCATGAGTTTAATTTGACTGTAAATTATTATATTTTGACTCTATGAGTCGTTACTCTTAATGAGTAGCACATACTTTAGAGTTTGGGTATAATATGAATCATGATAAGATAAGATATGACTAATAGAGGATTCACCACTCCTTATAATAGGAGAGTATATCCAAGTATGGCCACTTCTTGAGATACGATTCGAAAATCTTTGCGCAAAGTGGAAATAGAATTAAGAGTGCCTTAAATTTTATTTCAAGTGAGTTGTATACTCCTTTGGAAAGAAGTAAATTTGATTAATTCGATAAGAGTTGGCATTACATCTGTACTCTTGAATTAATCAGAATATAGGTTAGTGAAAGGATAATAATTATAGGGAAACTAGTCACGAATGGGTGATGTCGAACCACTTGACATATTTCAACACTTGGGTGGTCATAATACTTTGCTAGAAGCCAATTTTGATCTATAAGTATAAATTAATTAATTGGAGAATTAATGATAAATTAAAAGTGTTTAATTTATCTAATCCTAATTAATTTAGGATTATAATTTATACTTATTGCCAGTGTGATTGGGAACCTAAAGGGTCACACACTTAAGGATAATTAATTTAGTATTAAAATGATTTGATAAGTATGAGATACTTATCGATTAATTTATGAGATAAATTAACTTTTGGTCTTAATTGTAATAAGTTATAAATATTAGGAACTAATATGTAAGACATATTAATAGTTCTAATGGTTTTATAATTATTCATATGTCCATAACCCAAGAACTGTTTGAGATTTATAATTTCCTAAACCCAATTTGATTGGGATTCTAAATTTATATATAGATATGACTAGTACTTAATATATATGATATATTAGTAGTACTAGTATATATATATAGTAGTACTATTAGATGTACTAGTACCCACGGCAAAGACTTAAAAAGAAAAGCCGTCAAAAACTTTTTTAAAAAAACGTGATTGTAACGTTTTTAATAAAAAAATAATAATTTAGGAATTAGCACTATGTGGTTTGACTCAATTAATCTTGTAAAGATTCCTAATTTAATTATTTGTGTGGATACTATTAGAGGTCGGACACTTGTGCGGCTTATGGATCGACGTCTCAAACATATTAGAGATTTTACTGCAATTTTAATGTATAATTTTTATACTTTTCTTGTACTACATATAAATTAATCAAGATGATCCGTGATAGAAAAGTACAATTTTAAATTCCGTTGCGATACTCTATTTATTTACTTTCTTACAATCACAATGCCATGTTCTCTTGATAAGGGGATGGCTCAGTTGACTATCTGGTGGTAGAATGCAGCAAGGGCAGCTCCAATGAAGGGTCCAAACCAGAAGATCCACTAAAAATCACCCCCAAAAAAAAAAAAAAAGTATTTAGATAAGAATATGAACAAAAATATTCACAACATGTAGATACAATCATATGAACTCAGATAAAAGATACTTGCATGATCTTTCCATCCAATGTATTTGTTGAAGATGACAGCAGCACCGAAACTCCTAGCAGGGTTGATGCCAGTGCCAGTAATGGGGATGGTGGCCAAGTGAACCAAGAAAACTGCAAACCCAATTAGAAGAGGAGCCAAAATCTGCAACATGATTTTTTGATCATCACAATTTTGCAATGAAACCAATATTAAAAACATTAAATGAAACAACCAAGTTGATTATGGTTACAACATTAATTTGATTATTGGGATATAGTCAAATGCTCAATAGCTCCACCTGATTTGCCTGCCAAATTAGGGTTAGGCTTATTATGAGAATGAGATGACTTTCCGTTGTGTCTAAATTTTAGACTCAATTTTAAGGTGAGTCGAGTTTGATTTTATTAAGTTCAAGTCGATTTAAACTCGACCTTATATATATGTGTGTTTATGTGCTTATTATCTTATATTATTTTCTAATATTGTATCTAATATATTGTATGTGCGCGCCCCGTGTATTATCACATATTTATGTGTACATTTCTCTTCCAACTTAGAATCACTTAATATATAAATATGGATATATCATAATTTGTAAAATTAAAACTAATATTGTGTTTAATAAATTATTCAACTTAGTAAAGCTAACTATAATAAAAAGTCGGGACTTTTTTTATTTGAATGGTGTATATTATATTTGAACGTAATATAATTTATATTATTGAAAACTGATAAAGTTATTTTTTTTTTTTTTAAATTATTGACAAAAACTGAAAAAAAAAATCATTGTTTCTCATATTTAAAAAAGTTGAAAGTTATTCTCAAAAGAAATTCTGAATTCACTCTTGGAAACATATTGTTTCTAATTTAAAAAAAAAATGAAATTTACATGTTTTCATATATGGTTGAGAACAAGGCATTAGTGCATATAAAAAGGTTGTGCGGACAAAGCAGGAAAGTGTTATTCTTATAGGATCCGATTTATGATCATACTTACGACCTTGTAGTTAAAACAAAAGTATATAAACCTTGTAGTTAAAACATAATTATATGAATTAAGTGATTAATGTAAGAAATTGATAATGAGAGTGTGTGACTCTTATTTTAATCATAAGATTCACAAGTAAGGTGAGATCGTGAACCGAGTTGATAAAATCCTTAAATGTAAGTCTAAATAGGAGTAGTAGGGTTTAAGAGCAGATACAGGAACATGCGAGTCTCTGGCAAATCTCTTAGCATCAGTGGCATAGAAAACAATGTAGACAAGGACAAAGGTCCCAATAACCTCAGCAACAAGGGCTTCATGTAAGGTGTAACCATGGCTCACAACGTTGACCCCACCACCTACATTCAAGTTCCTCATATAGTCCTTCCTGGAATCCCTTGACAATACCAGCACCACAGATGGCTCCCAAGCACTGCATCACTATGTAGAACACAGCCCTTGTCAAGGTGAGCTTCCTTGCTAAGAACAGCCCAAAAGTCACAGCTGGATTAATATGTCCTCCTGTATCCACAAAAACATAATATGAGCACAGATCAAAACCTGGTGCACAGCCCCAAATTGAGTTGCTTATTTAGGTACTATGATGACTTGTGTTTTTTCATTATAAATAAATATTAAATAAAAGTCATAAATAAATATTAAATAATAAACAAGTATATAACAGAAACATCAAATATGTAACTAGAAACTCAAAATCGTTATGAACGGTAAAGATATTGGGAAATGATGACATAGAAATTAGTCATTTAATAAGATAAATCTATGTGGCATGTAATTAAATAATTTATTAAAGATAATTAAGTAATTTATCTTTTATGATAGATTAGATCAGTTCAGTATTGATGTCCTTGAACTGATAAGAGCTGACCTATGAGGTCTAACTAAGCAGACCAGCCAATAAGGCCTAACCAATGTATTAGATCGATCAAGAGTTTATAACTCTGACTGTTACCTAAAAATAGGGACTACTCCTTCCTTGTACCATAAGAGAAAAATAGACAAACAACACTATTACATTACGTGTCTCTCAGCCCTTTATCTCTCCACTTAACTTTCTTGATTCATTAGGAAATACAGACGAAGCAAAGGCTGTGCTACAAATGAAGAAACTATTAATAGAAGGTTAATCAGAGAAGTGATTAACTTCCTCCAAAATATTGGCAGAAGGGAGGAAAATAAAACCTGAGATGCCAGCAGTGCAGTAGACAAGTACAAAGATTGTAGCACCACAAGCCCAAGCAATCCCTTGAATACCAACTGAAGCACACATGCTTTGAGATGTCTTAAACCCCATAATAGTCAAGATAATGATGTACAAGAACAAGAGGGCGGCCATGAACTCAGCAATTCCCGGCCTGTAAAATGACCATGAGCACAATTCCCCTGGCTCAAATAGTGGTGCTGGTGGTGGCTTCTTGTAGTCCTTTTCTCTTTGAGTTTGAGTTGCTGCCACGGATGGCTGTCTTTCTGTGGACTCGTTTGCTCCTAGATTAACATCTTCTTCCTTGCTCTCTGCCATTCAGGCCTCTTCTTTGACCCCTCTTGCTTTAGTGAAAGAAGTGAGGTTTGAATGCCACACATACAAAACTAACGTTAAATGATTATATGAGTGAAATTATTTAGAATTCATATTATTTAAAGGAAAATACTACCATAAATCTGGTTTTGAGTCTGTAGATCTCGCGGTCAAAATTAAATCTTATAAAATCTTGCTTACATCAGTTGATGTCACAGATTTCATAACATTTAATTTACACCACAGGATCTACAAGTGGAGTTATAGACCAAATCTACCTAAATCTTTTCCTTATTTAAAACTTTCCTACGGTGCAGAGGAAAGAATATGCATAATATGTAATCTCTATAAACACAAGAAAATATCCAGTTATGACCACCAATAAGCCCGGCCCGACCCGGTAAATATTGAGTTGAGTTTGAATTTCATTAGATTTAATCCGATTAAAGCTCTAACCTAAATGTATTTGTAAATCGAGTATGAATTGTATATTTGTAAGTCTTATCGAGTTGAATTCAATTTTGAAAAAGTTATTTTAAAATAGGTCGAATTCAAATTTTGCGGAATTCGACTTACAAAATTTTAGAAATCTACTCATTTTGGTCCCTCAACACAATTACAAAAATATTTTAATCGAAATACTTACATGTGTATCACATTATGCATTTTTCATAAGCAAAATTAGCAACACACAGATTCTAAATACTAAATGACAATATCTAAAACCTTCACCACCTCCATTACACAAAAATTCTCACCTACCATCACCAGCCCTATGTCGTTTTTCCTTCGTCACCTCCTACTCTAATAGCCCCAACCTATTTTTTTAGATAATTTAGTATTTAAGATTATATAATATTATCAATTTTACCCTTAAAAAATGTTACATGTGATATGCTTGTGATTATTTTCAAACCAAAATATGTCCGCAATGGTATTAAGGGACCAAAATTGTACGTTTTAAATTTTTAAGGAACTAAATTGTATCATTTTAAATATAAAAGACTATATAAGTACAAATATGAAATGTAAATAATTTTTAAGGTCATTTTTCAGAAAATAATTGCAGAAAGAGAGAGCTTTGAATGTGTCCATTAGTATGTAGCAAATTTCCACGGCAAACGGATACGATGAACCCAATATTGATTATGGGCCAAATCCAGACGGCCCACTTTCCGGGAGTTATTGCCACTCGACCTAATAGAGAACGAGAAATTTTTATGTGTATCAAGTCCATGATAGATATTATGGAACCTTGAATTTACATGTACTAACATCATTATGAAAGAGTTTATTTTGTTGAATTGAAATGATGTAGATAAATGTAGATCAAGATCCATGAAACCTATCATGCACCACCGCAATCTGTCTAAGAATTTTTCCATCAATAAAAAAGAATGAAGGACCAAATGAGGATGATTATCTTTTGGGTTATTATAATTTGCACTCCTTAAGTGTCTTCGATTTGCGATTTCAACCCTAAACTATCAATTTTAGTATTTAAATATCTTACACTATTAATTTGTAACAAATTGCTCAAATTGGTTCTTATTGAAAATATCTTTAAAATTTACAACTAAATCAATTAACTTGTTTTAATAACTTAGTAGAAATTAAGATTTTAAATTAAATTCATCTAAATTCTTCCGTCTAAAAACAATATAGATGTATTACAACATTTCTTTCGGGCATGTGTTGGACTCTTTCAATGGCCTAAGTTAGCTAGTTTGCGCTTGGTCAAGTCGGTTAACAGTGGCCTGAATTTAAATTTTGGGTAAAAACCACTATTCAGGAACCATATTAATCGCAAGGAAAAAAGTTCAAAAAATATAAAGGAGCAAATTAAAGTTGAGTGGCATTTAGTCATTTTAGTAATGAAGTTCAGGACTATTTGAGTCGTTTTCGCATGAATGAATTAAATCAAATAGTAAACTGTAAATTATTACTTAGAAGGGTATGAGGGTTGGGAAGTGTAAGAGATTTTTACAGTCAAATGTTGTATCCAGTGGCAGATGTAGGGAGGAGCGGGCGGGGCAGTCGTTTAATAAAATTTCAAAAATTATATTTTAAAAAATCTCCTTACAAATATATATCTATAATATCTTGTCCTGTCAAGTTATAAGTCCTGCGTCTGTTCTTGGTAGTATCAATTTGGTGAAAAATGTGTACTAAAAAATGTGCTAGAACTATAATTATGTGTATTGTAATTTGTCATTTGTGAAGCTTATATATCTCTACGAGGCAAATGAGTTTAAACGAATAGAACACAAAATGTATAAGTTTAATTTGATTAATTAACGAAACTATAATTATATTTAATTCTAGTAACTTGTTAAATGTTTCGATCTTACCTTATCGAACTCGAATAGATGCGAGCTCCATACTAACTTCATTCTTTCTCAACGTTAATAACTTGCATTGTAAAGGTTGAGACTTGTATTAGGTGTACGCAACTTCGAGTTGGAAAGAAGAGGAAACAGTAAAGAAAAATGTGCATCAAATTTGAAGCCACGTCACTAGTACTTGTTCCAACTTGGGATTATATAACCAAAAAAATCTAATTTAAAAATTAATGAAGGATAGCATGATACACATATATTTCATCAGCTCACAAAAAGATCACATAAACAGATTCATAAAAGTTGTTATGTATATAAAATTATGAGTTTTGAGTCAACTTTTATTTATTTTTATTTAGACTAACAGCGACATACATGTCGTTGAGGGAACACATTATTAATTGAATGGAAAAAATTGTACAAACATTATTAATTGAATGGAAAAAATTGTACAATTATAAAGACAGAATTTATGATGCTAAACTAGGAGCTAGTTATAGACAAATCACAACCGTGTGTTAAAGTATAAATCTCATTCATCGAATATGTAAAATATTCTAAACTAATTAATAAGTTTTTTGGTCAGTTCACTTGTCAGAAAACTTATATTCTTTAACACATGGATCTATATTCTATATTGAGTGGTTTATCGAGTTCACTACTATTCCTCTTATTAGTACCAGGCACACGAGAGGACCAATCATAGACCTCATGTGTATCTACTCATTTAATTGTCAAGAACCAATCATACACCTCATGTATATCTATCCATTTAATTGTTATGAATTATTAAAATTATTGCACTAAAATTACTCCACAGGACTGTCTCGTACATCCATACATCTGGATGAACCGAAGAAATGAATGACTGAAAACAAAATTGCATAAATAGATAACTAAAAATTTGGTGTAATCCAAAAAGATGGGCAAATTCGGCTAAACTTTTGGGGCACTGGTAAAAGGCTCAATGGTTCTTGTTTCCAAGTTGTAGGCACCCATGTAGTGACCTCTATGCCATTCTTCAAGATACTTGGGGTCTGTCAGGGAAGAAACATCTGTAAAATAAATATAATTGGCTTTGATTCCTTTGTCTAATTGTGTAGAGACCTCTAGCAATTTTGAAGCATTAAGACCAATGAAAATTGCACTATTTTCCAATTTATCCACCATTTCTAAATGTGTACAATTTGCCATTGCCATATTGGCTATCAATGCATGTTGTGGGATGGCCCTTGTGCTCCTCTAGTCTCGATCCTACAACCGGCGCCTTCAATCGAGTCCAAAATTTTCTCCCCGGCTTACGTTTGTACAATGATTATTACAGCGAAACCTTCTGACATTTCAGAAGGCTTCGAGGTCAATACCATTTTCTTCACAATACGAAAGTACAATGTATTTCCCCATATCTTGGGAAATATGGTGTTAAAATCGGGTAACTCAATTTCAATATTCGTTCACCTTTTTTTCCTATAATTAATAACCATCCTAAGGATTCGTTACACATTTTACCTATAAGCTTTTGTAAACTGATCTTGGCTACTACTTTTTGTCTCTATCAAGCTGTAAAACCCACGATCATGATTGACATTGTCATTGTCCTCCCCGAGCATTAGGCATGGGAACTTCTGGGGTAACCGAAGCCCCTTGAAATTGTTTGCAGAAGATGTGGCTCTCCAAGAAGTGCAGACTGCGCCAAAAGCGACACAATCTTCAATGAGGCTTGATGAGGCATTGGGCTATGAGTTCCAGCACGTCATGTTGAAGGTCGGACCAGTTTGGCATTCTCATCATCTTCATATAGAGATTTTGGAATTGCCAGATTTTGGAATTGAGAAGGCAATGATTCTTGAAACTAGTTTACATATAAAGGAGGTAGGTAATTGAAAGGTAATTGAAAAGGTAATTGAAGTTAAAATAAGATAAAGGTATAGAACACTTTATGGATAAGAATTAGCAGTGTTAGATAGGTACTAAAAAGTGTTTTATGTCAAATCTATTCAACTTACCTATTCACTTTCTTTACGTTTATCCAATAACTTTTATCTATGTCAAATCTGTTCATCATTCTTTTATTCTCTTTGATGTCTATCCAATATTGAAGTCAATTTAATTTACCACATTGCCATCATTCGTCTATCCTCTACCCTAAATTTTATGTGGTAAAATTAAAACTCATCTCGTAAGTAAACTGTTGAAATTATAAATTATAGATATCATCATTCTCTAACTTGATTCATAAAAAACCTTAATTATTATAAATAGTAGTAATAAAACATCAAAACAACAATATATTTCCAATCCATTTTTTTCTTTTTCTTTTTTTTAAGAAAAAATTATGATCTCAATTTCCCTAGGACTTCAAGAATTAAAAAAAAAAATGAAAACAAATCTTAGTAAGCTTCATAAATGACTAAGTTTTGAGAAAGAAAAGAAAACCTAGGTTATGAGGAGGAAAAGAAAGAAGATAAAATATAAAAAGTGAGGGCTAAATACAAACTTCTCCATCCTAATTAGCATCATATTCTTTCTCTACGTTAACAACTTGCATTGTTAATGTGTTTAAGACCATGCATCAATTTGAAGCCAAAGCACTAGTACTAGTTCTAACTGAGGATTATATAACCAAAAAATTCTAATCCAAAGCAAATTAGAAATACACCTCTTTTTCAAAATTAATGAAGGATAGCATGATACATATATATGTCATCAGCTCAGGAAATCTGAATGCCATTGCCATCCCTTTGTAGAAGGAATAAAGAAAAAGATCACATTAAACAAATTCACAAGAGTTTATCATATCTGTTCTTTCAATGAACAACCTATACTCTAGATGATCTCTTTTCAACTTCTCCAGAACTGAATGATACAAGTTTTCCATCAGTGTTTGCAGTACTTGATTCATGTTGCTGCTTATGGTGTTAGCAACAAAGCATTCTGACAGAGAATGGTCATGGCTCCTCCCAGGAACTTCTATGGATCCATAATCATCCTTAGACTACTTGTGTTGCTCTCTTGAGCTGGATTGTTAAGAGCCCTTTGGCTTGTGATACTGTAACCAATTACAGGTAAACCAGAAATCAAGCTTGATATATGACTGCAGTGTCCGTCCAAGAAGCCCGTATTTTGTGAAGTGATTTGAGCAAAACTTCCGAATTGTTCATCTGACTGGATCCCCAATAAGTAGCTATAATGATTATTTGCATCAGCCACAGAATTTTCCCTTTCTGCATTGTTAGCATTATTCACAGGGAATCCACAGTCAATATGATCATGCAAAGAAGTATCAGTACTCAGGCTCTCAGTATGCGGCTTTGGCAAAACAGCAGGCAATGTCAAATACGAAGAACAACCTATTTGATCAGAATATTTTACTAAATGTAATGGCTCATTTCCAGGTAAGCTAAGTGTCTCTCCTTCAGCTTTAGAACACTTTATAGAATCAAATCCCTGATTGTTTTTCGTAGACACTTTTTTCAACCTACCATCACAACTTTGAATTTTTGTACTTGATTTGTTTCCATTCTGATGCATTGCTCCATCAGACTTCTTCACGCTAGTGCTCAACTTCTCTGTCTTGAAACCGGCTTTGCAGCCACCAAATTTGTCATCTGTTTCTTCATCTGCACAAGCATTTTTTCTCTTGCAACTTTGAGATCCTTCAATAGGGACTCAGAGAAGATCTTGAGGTCATTCAATAACGCAGGTTCTTGGTGTTGGATGGGGTTGTTTACCTTCCTTTTTCTTGTTTCCCCATAGTTTCTTTCGGATTTTTTACCAACGGGACTTTTCTTCTTTCCTGGTTCAATATGCTTTTTAGTCTTAACTTCTGCAATTTCAGAATGAACATTCTTTGTTACATCAACTTGACTGTTCTGTTGAGAACTTAGAGTAGGTACACTCAAATTTGATGCAACTAGCTTATGCTTTTTTCGAAATGGCTCATCGCCTAAACTTGATTTAGAGTCATCACTTGAAGAATCAACCTCATCATCTTTCATCCTATACTCCCATCTCTGCTGAAACTTTTGGTCCATAACCATAATCAAGCAAGGCTATGATATATAGTGATCTAGTCTTGATGAAACTTATCGTTCAGCTACAGAAATCAATAGGATAGTGATCAGACCTCAATTGAAATAAATAAAGGCTTCAGAATAATTATATCTCCACGACATTGTACTAGCTGCTACTCAAATAGAGGGATTTTCGACATAGATAAATCGATTCTCAATTCATACCCAATATTAAACCAGAAAATTTGGAGGACCCTACTCGAAGGGAGCTAGGTTGTCAAATGTGGCATCTGATTAAGGCACATTGATTTGGCAGTTCTTGGCCTGCATAGAAGATGCTCTTCTGAAAGTCACCAAAAGAACCCCCTTCAGTATAAGGAGATATCTAACCAAGAATTGTGAAAATTACCGCAATGACAAATAACATACAAAATAGATGAGAGTTTGAGCAGATACTGAGTAAGCTGTTCAACAACTTAAACAATCTTTAAAGATCCAATTTCAGAAAGCTAAATTCATAAGGATTCTGGATTCAATCCTCCAACTTAGCAGTGCCAATACTAAATCACTACTTTATAAGTTCATTCATCCTCTTTAAGTATACAATCAGAACAATTTGAATGTAAAACACAAAAGCAATTCACATGTTTAAGGATCACTGCACAATCAATTCATTTGCCAAGAAGTATGAATTTCTAAACTGTCCTAAAATACAAAACAGCATGATACTCGTGCAAGTCAATAATCCCTCAATCTTAATAATAAACTCTTACTATTATAGACAAAAAGAAAAGTCAAACTTCAATTCCAATCCAACCAACATGAGGCCAAACCAACAAACATATAACTACAGAAACAATCAACAACAGGACAACGACGAACTCAGTTGTAAAGACGTTTTCCCTACAACATATATGCCACGAGTTCGAGTAACCAAAAAGTAGTGGGCAGTATTATTTTTTATCCTTTTATTAAAAAAAAAAACAAGAACCAGAAGAAAAATAGTATAGAGAAATCAAATAAAAGTAAAACTGTAAAAGCATATAGCATTATATTCTTTCTTCTGATATATTAGGTCAAATATGTTCTTACCAATTCTCTCTATCACACCTTTTCTCCATCTCAGACAATGAAGCTTTTATTCTGCATATATTTCATTGCTTTCCTATATCAAAAAGCAACGGAAAATATGAGATTTTTACGCCTGTTGGTAAAGTTTCTATCAAAGTAGAATTTTACTATGCATGGGTTTGATGCCATTTATTCAGTGCACTACACTAAAGTTGTATTATATAAATTTTAAACGTTGTGTTATATAAATTTTTAGATACTAATATAATATAACATAATATATTTTAAAAATTTATATTATATAAATACGATTATAATCCATCGTGACCTATCGGACAAAGAAAAGGGTGATATAAAATATAATAATAAAAATAAAATTTTATATTATATAAATTTTTTTAAAAAATAAATCGTTCTCGCGTGACGGTCGAACTGTCCATATGGTAAAGACGAAAGAGTTATGGCGTGGCTAGCCTTTCTCACTAGAGTTTGTCCATTGGCATGGAATCTGAATTAATGATGGGATCTTCCTATTCTATATTGTGATTAATATCAACTTTTCAGTTTCAAGAAACTTTTTGGATTTTTTTTATAACCCCACTTTGGCCTCGTTTGGATGCTATTTTTGAGTTTTGACTTCTTTTGTAGTCCACTTAGATATATATTCATCATAAGCAATGTTAGATGCCAAAATATGGGTTTGGGGTGGTACCAATAACTCCACGTCAATTATATTAACTAGTTCTATTGATATATTTTATGTGTGTAGTATTATATTTAAATTTGATTGAAAAAATAAAATTAAAATTAAAATAAAGGTCATGAAAAGTTATGAAAAGTTGGGGCTAATTAAATTATTTTATAAAAAAATTGCACCAAAAATAAATTATACTAAAATTATTCTTCCATTATATAAAGTAACATTAAACGTCAAAATTACATAATTGAGAATGTTGTTCTTATTAAATAATTTATTATGGACATTGATTACACGACAAAAACAATAATAAAAGTCATATTAACTAGTAAACAATTTTACTTTATATATATATACCTTTTATCAAACGTTTAATTCTCAGAACTTAAGTTTGGTCTAATGGAATGCCCCAATTGGGCCTTTTATCTGCTAAACACCACCCCAACTTTTTAATATTGTATTGGGAAAGAAGAAAAGCAAAGATTGCTTTACCAAACAACTCACCTGTTCTTTTTTGGCTTTCCTTTGGTGGGACTCTATTAACTTCAATTTCTTACACGTTTCTTTCCTTCTTTATATACAATTTTTATTGAACACTTGCTGTTTTTGGTAGTTATGGCATAAATGCATAATGCATTTCATGAGAAAAAAATGACAATTTTTGTTATAGTATCATGCATTGATTCACAGCAGCAAAAGAAAATCTTGTTATATTTTTCCTTTGTTAGGAATCTATGTTTAGATGATGTTAGAGGATTAAATTCGACTTTGGATTTTATGTTATACTTTTCGGTATTTTGTCACCGAAAGAGGAAGTGACGTGATATTTCCCTCTTCGGATTGTGAAGAAATAAAAGAACATTCTAAATAAGGCCATTGAATCCAAAAGACAAACAAAATTATGGTCATAAGACTCCTAGTATAAGAAGACTTAATCATGCAAATTCTCACAGAATTAATTATTGACAAAATACATTCTTCAATGATTCTAAGTACACACACTAATATTTATGCAGTGACACAAGTTATTGCAAATTCTCACAGAATTTCTATGTCAGAATCACTAATTGGGTATTGTTTCCTGCAAAGTAACTATTGAGTCCAGTAGCAACAAGCAACAACCTGCAAAAGGAAAGCATAAAATGAATCCAACTTCCATATTCAACAGAAAAAGAAAAGAAAAAAGAAAAATGCTGGGGACAAAAGAAGAGGAAAAAGAGAAAAATGTGCATGGGTCATCAGTGCTATCCAATGAAGCTGTCTCCATTTCAATCTCACAAATGCAAGTAAAATTGTTTAATATGAATTTTAAGAAATCCAAGGGGGCTCTAATTTTCAATCGCCATGTATTAAACTAGCATCATATCCTTTGGAGGAACTTTTCTGAAGCTATAAACTCATTTCCATAGCTTCCTTCAAGATTCCTCGAGATTCAAATTTTCTAATTTACTCGGATATTGTCACTTGAAGCATTTTTGGTCAACATAGATGAACTACAGTTATTCTACTGGAAAGAAGTTCGTATCTCTCACTTACTCTATGAGCAAGTTAACCCCAACTCGTATGAAGATGGGAAGGGGAGATATAAGCAAGAATACTTGCTTATGTCTTCAAAAACCACATACCATTCTCTACAAAAGCAAAGGTTCCAAGCATGCATACAACTTTTTGTAAAACTGTTTCTGCAATTGAAGCTGGGGAACCCCATTCAACCAATGGAACACTTGTTCTTCTCCATTTCTAGCAATCTCATTGTAAGTCAAGCAGGCTGCTTTTACATTCCAACAAGATTGGCTCCAAGCTCCAACAAAATAACTAAGCTCAGTCTTTGCATAGCCTCATAATGCTTCTATACTCATTTGTGGTACCATATCAATGACTCTCTGGCAACCTGCAGCAAACAAGGAATAAATAAATTTTAGGTTACCTATCAATCTCCCATTGTTCTGTAAATCAGTGGAAAAAAGAAAGACAAGAAGTCTGAGGCAAAAGAGAATAACTAAGAAATGTTTCTGGCATCCCTCGCTTTTTTTTTTTACACAAAAAAAAAGGTCTACACATACACAAAGACACTTTATTAAAAAAATATCTATTAGTAATTGACTATTGCTAGTCTAGGTAGTACTTATGAGAAACTAAATGAAACAGAATTCCATCATAACAGTAATCAGCATACCGCCATGGAAATTCACTTGTATCGATCCCAGCTTGGTGAAGCTCATCAACATACTGCAATGCTTCACGGCACTCCTCCCGGTCATCAAAAAATTCCTTCTTGTCACCTTCTATCTGGTAAGATTCATGGCCTTTTCCAGCAACAACCTAAAGCATAAAGTATTAACAGTTAAGTGAGATCACATGGAAAGGAGGGGAAAAAAAGACCTGGTGAAGAGTAATTCCACTGTACAAACTTTCCGTACAGCATTTATCACGCACACACTGTTTAATTGAAACACTATAGCCTTTTCAAAACCTTTTAATAAAAACACAAAAGTATTGTAGAGTTAAATAGAAACACTATAGTCTTTAGAAAATCTAATAAATGATATCAAAATCATTTGACTAGTTTTAGCTAGCTGCAAACTTCTGTTTGAGATATTTATGTGCAAAGGTTCTACATGCACGATAATATTGATATGTTAACTGTAATAGATGACGGAAACAAGGGGTTTAGGAACTTACAACCATGTCACCTTCTTCACCCATAGCAACAGCACAGCGCACAGCTACCCGCCTTATATCATGCAAGAAAAGTTGTGTGACCATTAGGAAGAGGTGGGTAATAGTCATTCTCTCCATGTTTCAAGTAATCCTGCATAGTCCATCCTACACCGGGACAGCCAACATGTCATCCAATACGTCCACTGGTCAAAGTAAGAGGACTGTGTATCAGTATCATGCATCCAGAAATTTAATCCACTGCATAATGTGCTACTTGTATTTTACAATTGACGACCATGTGTTACAACTGCAGAATTAACCACCCCAACACAAACTCAAAAACAAAAGGAAAAAAAATCTGAAACTGTATTTCTTGCTGGAGTATTTACATGGATCTTCATTCTTTGGATCATCAGATGTCAAAATAGTCACGTCACTTTTGTCTGTTGCTATCTTTGTCATAATGGGCCTCTTCCCTCTATCGCTTTCGCCAGCACAACCAAAAACTGGACATTACAGATTACGAACCCGGTCAAAATTGAGAGAATAAAGCTATCCATCTACATGTATCACACAATATGCAAAGTGTAGACAATAAATTAAAGTTGGGCACAAAAACATAATAAATGTTTAAAAATATATTTGACTTATCCAGTTATGGATCATGTTGCACATAAGCAATTTCACTACAACTATTTAGCAAGTTTTATACATCATTCTGAATATTTTAATCTTCTGATGTTCATCTACAACTTGATCAATTTCTACATTGCACACTCAACAAGAATAAGTCTAGAACCTAGATGGCAGACCAGCTAAGGAGGACATTTTAGTAACAACTACAGATGGTACATTCTACACATACCACACCTATCTTTAGTAGTACAAGTAGTAGGAAAAGACATCCAAACATGTATATATCTGGTTGAAAGTGTAAAAGTTAGATTGTCAAAACACACCAAGGTCAAGAAGAGCAAAACGAAACAAATTTGATACTTGTATCCGGAAAGACTACAAATACAACTAAAATAATGCACGAAGAATATGGCACTAATTTCACATTTCTATCAGCAACAAAAGAAAGGCAGGTGTAAGAGACACATACCCGTAATAATCCTCCTAGGGTTGAGCTCCCTTACATAGTCAAGGAGTCTAGACAATGCATCAGGAGTATGGGCATATATATGTCCACAATCACTCCAAATGCCTGTTCCTCATCTATCAACTCACATCTACCTGGGACTGCATCAACCTCTTCAATCCCTCTAACAATGTCCTCCAAAGGTGCACCAACTGCAATTCCAACAGCAACAGCTGCAAGAATGTTATAAATGTTATGCCTCCCAAGCAATCCTGATGAAATCTCCAATATTCCTTGAGGCGTATTAACCAAAACCTGGGTCTCAAACAGAGACAACTCAAATTTCAAAGGATGGACATCAGCATTCTTATTCTCCATTGCATAGGTCACAACAGGCACATTGGGGCTCCCTTGTGCAATGAAGAAAGCTGCATTAGGATCATCAATATTCACAATTTTCCGATGCCGTTCCGGGTCCACCAACCTGGAGAACAACTTAGCCTTGGAACTCCTATATTCCTCCTCGGTCCCATGAAAATCCAAATGATCCCTTGTCAAATTCGTGAAAACCGCAATATCAAAATCAACCTCATCGCACCTCCCTAGATGATGCCAATCCATGTGAAGAAGCCTCCATAACCATGGCTTCCGTCCCATTGTGCACCATTTTTGCCATCAACTTCTGGATTAAAACAGCATCAGGGGTAGTAACAGTAGTATTAGGAGACTCCAATTTGTTATCCCCATGAACATAAGATGCCACAGTACTCAACATTCCCGTCCTCAACCCCATTGCCTCGTACATCCCCTTAATCAAATACGAAGTAGTAGTCTTCCCGTTAGTCCCCGTAATCCCAATCACCGACATACTCTTAGACGGATACCTATAAAACGAAGCAGCCAACGAAGCAAGCACCACGTTAGTATCCTCCACAATAACCAAAGCTTTACACCCCAACGTCTCCTCAATATCAATCTCTTTACAAGCCACAACCGCCACAGCCCCTCTCTTATCCGCCTCGGATAAATACAAATGTCCATCAGTTTTCTTCCCAATACAACACACAAGCAAATCACCACTCTCAACCAACCGCGAATCGTGCTGAATCTCCACTAATCTCCACCTCTAAATTCCCATATACCGATACTGGCACCACTCTACTCTCATCTAAAAGCTCAGCTAAACTCATTTTAAACTTTGGTTCAATAATCCTAGCCTTAGTCTTGCCAAACTCATCAAAATCAATATCAAACAAATCATCGGAAAATGCAGCATTATTAATATTATTATTATTAATTTCATCACTCACCTCAAAATCAGACCTTTCTGATCCCTCCTCCTCCTCTTCCTCCGAAATCTTAGTTAAACCAGTAAGCTCCTTAATCTCCTCCAAGTCAACAACCTCTTCAGGCTCCAGCTCATCAACCTCCTCGGACCCAACCTGGGCCCCGCTAACAACCCTTTTGGAATCTTCTTTCCTTCTTGTTGGATTATTAGGCTTCAAAAGCCCCTGCTTAACAAACTCTTTCCTCTTCAAGGCGAGAGCTTTATCAATTTCTCCGAACAAATCATCATCCTCACCATCATTAACAGAACCGGAAATCTCAGGTAGGGGGTCCTCGAGATCAGCAAGGGCGTCGACGAAAATGGATTGGTTTTTCTTGAAATCTTCTTCTTGGAGCTTGCGGGCCCGGGCGGCTTGGCGCTGGATTTGCTGGAATTTGCTGACTCCGTGCATGGAATCTTCGGGGGCTTCTGGTGGGTCGTCGTCTGATGGGTTTGGGTAGTATTTTCCATCTCGGCCGATGGCGGAGACGGTGGTGAAGGGCGGTGGTTTGAGACGGAAGGGGAAAGGGAAGGGGAGTGAGGTGGGTTGGAGTTTTGAGGAAGAAGAGAATTGAGGTGAAAGGAAAGGTGGGAGGAAATGAAAGGAAAGTCGCATTTCTTCCTATTATGTCTCTGTGTGTGTTTTTGTGTGTGTAAAAGAGAATCAGCAAATCAGAAGCCAGGGGTTTATAGTTAAAAGGGTGAGGAAAGGATTGGGGTTTTAGAGATGACACATACTCAGTACTCTATTTTAGAAAAATGTTTTGTTAATCACCTTATACCGCTGAGTAACATGGGAGTATTATAAATTTTTAAATACATAAATATTATAAATCTTTAAATGATTGAAAACAATAAAAAAAAATTATTTTTTAATCATCTCATTTTACTCTGCATTGTAGATCGAATAGTCAAGACTTATTTCTATTTTTAATTCTTCCCTCTACTACGGGCGTTCATGAACTAGATACTCCATCCATGAATTAAAAAAGTACACTATCTTCACTGACCAGGTTAAGAAAATTCTTACGCTCTACCCGGTTCATACAAAGCTATACCCGACTTATCCGGTACCCGCAAAAGAGGTCGGATTGACAGGAACCCAATCCTCACTAGTAACAAAACATAAAAATTTAAAAAATGATAATTAAACAAATTAATTTTACAATTAAGTCAACAACAATTAAATTTAAGTACAAAATAAATCTCAATAGCAACAAACTAACAATTAGCAACAGGCCAATAGTAACAATAATTAAATCATAAAATACATCTCAACAGGCGCGATTGAGGATTGAGGATTAGGAAGAGGAAGGGAAAGAGATGATTGATGAGGAAGAAGAAGGGAAAATAATGAACTGAAAAAGAATAGGTGAGAGACTACCAATAATTTTAGTAAGTATTTATTTATAATGAAATCTTATTAATCAAATTTATAAAATTACCCCTAAAATGGATCGGGTCAGGTACTCGGCGGGTCACAAAAATGTGACTCGCTATTTGACCCTCAACCTGCGTGACCCGACCCTCTACCAGACTCGCTTTCAGAATACGGATCGGGTACCTTCTTTTTTCGATTGAATCAAATCAATTCAACGAATTTTTCGACAGTGGATCAGGAGGAACACCCCTACCCACTACCACCCCACAAAAAAAAAAAAAAAAAAAAAATCTTGGGTTCGAATTTTATATCGATGTATATTAAAATTTGTACTATACAAATATATAAAATATATCATAGTGTATTATATTATATAATTATTTAAAATATAACAATACAAAATAATACATTAACAACATTCTAGACTTTTAGAAGAAAAACATACTCATTAGTCTATAGTTACATGTTCAGGACAAACTATCCATGCAAATGAATATTTTTGTAGGGTAAAGTAAGGATAATGCCACTAAATAATAAAATATATATATAATCATTTTCAGTACAATGAAATTAATACTATTTTTTAACAAGGTAAAATTATATTTTTTGGCTTATCTACTAACATTGTCATCGTCTTTATCGCTTTTGTGTTAATGTACCATTAATTACACGTTTGTTACTTTTGTCATGTTGTATAAATATACATAGAAAATTAAGATGTTATTATAGTTTTCAATTAATGTTCAAAAGTTTGGGATGGAGGATTTGATTTGGTTCTAAGATAGTTTCAATTTCAATGTTGATGATTGCCAAACATATTTTAAGTATCATAGAAAATCATTTTCAATTACTAGAGAAAATTCAATAAATATCTATTTTCTCAAGTTTTCAAATATCATCGGGCATTCAGCCCCACATGTAAAATCAAGTTTTATTTATGTAAATTAGATTATATTTGTTGATTTTCGAAGATAGAATTTTATTTTGTGTAAAATAGTCACCTCCAATATGTTGGGTTCTACAGAAATTAAAGAAAATAGTGATGGTATTTTTTTTTGGGAAATATGAGAAATATGGAATTTGAGCTGCCTTCTTAGTTCCTAGTGTTTTTTTTTTTTTTTAATGATTACATATACTCGTAATTACGAGAATGAATACAATCGAAACATCAAAATTCACGTATAATGAAATAACAATATCAAAATACTGAACGAATATTTTTTTTATAATGATTACATATATCCTATAATCGAAATATCAAAACTCGCGTATAGTAGAATAATAATATCAAAATACTGAACGAATGCGACATTCGATTTTGGCCCATTCCATAGGATATACATGTAACAGTCTACTTGGGCCTCATAAATCCAAGAGATGCTTAGTTTACCCCATCACTTTCTTATATTGGATCACCATTTATTTCCTTTTTTTTCTATCTTACCATTTTGCTCTGGATCCTTTCAGCCCAAGAGACAGTAAGAAGTTTGGCCTATAAGACTTAACTTGATCCATTAGATTATCCAAAAGGAAAATTCTATGTTGAGATAGTATTATCGTTGTATTTTAAATATTTATATAGTATAATATCATATATTTTAAATATTTATATAATACAAAATTTAAAGTACAATAATAAAATATTTTAACCGGAATATAAAATTTTCTATCCTTAATTACAAGTAATTACTATAAAAAAAAAAACTTATACTTACACTATGACATTATTTGGAGTTAGGTGGTAGTGGTTGCCGACAAATGTAGCAGGTATCTAGCTTAATTTTCTTTTTTTTTTTTTTACCCCCAAAAAAATTTATGTTATATGTCAAATCCAACCTCACCAAACCAAATTATATAAAATCACATGCATTCATAAATTCAACTGCTCATCCTTCTTGTCTCTGAAAATTTAGAAACTTTGAGGCTTATGTATTACTACTTTCTGTCTCAATATATTTGTCATATTTGATTTTTTTGGTTAATAAGTCAAATTGGATGCTTCAAGACTCAATCCTTTTATAGGTTTTTTTTTTTTTAATTTTAAGTTTCATATCATAATATATTATATAAATTACACTTTTGTTAAAAAAAAGTCCAAAAAAAGTCAAATAAATCTATATGAATTCTTCATTATAAAATTAATATAGTTGACCAGAAAAGTCAAATTATGACAATAAATGAGACGGTAAGAGTAAAAATTAGAAAATATTTAGTTAAACCCAATCTATAACCCCACTTATAAATCATGTTGTGTAGATTATATCTTATGAAATAAATGACATCAGTTGACGCAAGTAAAATTTCATAACATTTAATCTTGATAACAAAGTTTATAGATAGAATCCAAAACCGGATCTACCTAAATATTTTCCTTAAAAATTACTTCACATATTTTTTTCCCCTCTAAAATTGGGAAGATGCCTTGGCAATTACTAGACTGGTGATTAATACACACCTAATATCTATGCATTTAACACAAAAATAAAAATTATGTATAAAAATTAATTTTTAAAAAATTTTATTTTGCATTTTTATAAAAAAAAAATTATGAAATAAAAAAGACAGATGAGTATCTATTTAATAGTTTCACTAGTGAAAAATGAAAATAAAGATGAAATGAAAGACAAAGAAGAAGCTTACTAAATTAGTGGTCTGATAAAAACATAAAAGCCTCACAAGTCACTGAACAAGAAAATCCAACCATAATAATAAATGCAGAAGTGGTCCCTTGTGAAATTTGTTTGTTTGGGCCTCAGAGAATAGTCCAAAGTGGCCGGCGGATCCCACGCTCAAACCCAAATGGGTGGTAGCGAATGTTTGTCAAGTAGTAATAAATTAGGGCAGTACTCTATTGCCGGATAAAATTCGCTGATATGATTGAAAAATACGTAGGTTAATTATTTTTAATTATTTAATAAATTAATATGTTTATTTTATAATGTGGAGTAAGTAATAATTTTTTTTATTTGTCGGTGTTATAATAAGTACTCTTCTATTTCTTAACTATTCCCTTCATCTACAAAAATATATAAATAAATAAACAAATATTATAAAAGGGAGAAATATGCAATTGTGGTTTGGTGAAGCAATATGGTTTTGTATGGATCGGATCTATTTGAATAATTATTATTTTTGAAATATTATTTCGATAAATACCTAACAGTTTTTTATGGGATATATGTGATATAAAAAGGTAGTTGAAAAAAGTAAATGTAATTATTGCAAAATATTATTTAGAGAATAATAAAAAAATTTATTATTTTCCAAATAATATTCTACAACTAGCTTTTGTCCCACATAAATTTCATCAAAAAATTGCTATAATTTTTTTTAAAAATAATAACTTATGATATATGATTAGAGTGAATGGTAATCTACCCTCTTATTCTTTAACTATTCTTATTAAAAAATATATATATCTACAAATACAATAGGCTACACAATTGATGTACGTGAAGTAATAATAAGATAGGGCAATTCTTGTATGGGGAAGTAATATTTAACAAATATACAAAGACTGATATCTATTTTGTATATATAGAAATGAATTTAATTTGATCAGTTAGTTTAATAAATTTTAGAATAACCATACTATAGACATTAAATAGAGAAAATTAATTATCATGCAAAATATAAATTGAGGTTGCAACTAAAAAAAATGCTATGTGCTTCTCTCTGGCCGGCAATTGCCTAATTCTAAAGAAAGAAACGACAATAAGTACAATATATTTAACAAATTAATCCAATCACTTGTGGAGTTATGAAGAAAGGATAAAGATTGATAGAATGAGGTTAGATGAAAAATTGACTAGTATTATTAAATTGATGGTAGTTGTAGAATGATTTAATTAAGATAATTAAGTTCTAAATAGGAGCTTTTGTTGAATAATTAAACTATAACAATAATAAATAAGAACCATCACGTGTGTACATTGATAGTTGGTGTCTTGATGAAGACAATAACTTGAATTTACGGGGAAAAAAATAACTTTTGCTATTTTTTTTTTTTTTTGGATTAATTGCACTTTGCACCCATAAACAGATATCTTGTTTTTGTACTTTACAGCCTAAAATAACAATTTTGGCAATCAGCCACCTCAAACATCTAAATTTTTGCACATTACATCAATACTCAAAGATAGACTGTAAAATGACTCATGTGCCCCCACTAATTTATCCAACTTTCAAAAATAACTCTTCTTCAACCACATACTATGCAGTACAACACTTTCTGATTTTCAGAAACGAAGTCGGGTAAAAAATTGGGTTTAAATTTTGGGTTAATGAAAATCATGAGTTTAGGGACTACTGTACCGTAGTTCTTTCTTTGGAAGCAAAATAGATTGTGGAAATCGTTAAATTGCAGGCTGTTCATTCACATCTCTTCTAGTTTTGCTAGAGAAGAATCACGTTCTCGTGTGAACACAATGTCAAGAAATAGTTATCCGATAAATAATTGTTGAATTCAATATCATTGGGTCTCAATTTCTGATTCTTAAATTTTCTTCGCCTCTTTAATATCACGAAAAAAGAATCGCAGTTGAGTATTCAGGTATTAAGGATATATGAGTCATTTTCTATTCTCCATTGAATAATTGGTGCAATATATAAAACTTTACAAGTTAGAGGTGGTTGATTGCCAAAATTGATACTTTAAAGTGTAAGGTGTAAAAGTTGGATAGTTTAGGAGTGCAAAGTACTATTACTTTTTTTTTTTTTGGGTACTATTTTTAGAGAACCATGGAAAGAGAATAAAATTATTAATTTGTTCGTAAATAAAGCAGTGTGTCAGTTTTGTATTTTACTCGAGATCATAATGGATGGGTTTGTCTAGACTCAGAAGAAAAGAGCCAAGTATTATTTATTAAAAGATACCATTTCTAGTTTTTGTTGGGGTCCTACTAGTAATAAATACAATAATGTGTCCTTTTCTGTCATTTTGTCCAGATTTGTTAATCACAATTTTTAATCACTATTAGTATTTAGTAAGCATCCAGTTAAAAAATGGATCAGTTTTTGTGGACATGGGATATTGTCTACTCGTTGGATTATAGGCAATTTAATGTGAATAATATATATATATATTCAAAATTAAATCATATTAGAGACTCCGCTCTATTCATGGCCGGTAGATGCTTTAAAAAAGAAGGCACCATATCAGAAAGTCGTTGGATGCCTTACGAAATGGAGTAATAATGGCTGTTCCATTTTAATTGTCAGTTTAACAAAAAAAATTTATTCTATTTAAAATGTTACTTTAGAAAATTAATAAAATATTAATTAATGTTTTATTATTTTTGTCGTTATTCCTTTTCAATTCCATTAATTACTCTTAGTTTATAATTAATGTTAGAATTTTTTTAATCTATTAATAATAAAAAGGGCAATTTAATTATATGGAATCAATTATCTTAAATTTAAACTATTTTATAATAATTTTAATCTTCGTATGAAATGCTAAAATGATACTGAAAAAGAAACCAAGAGAATATACAATAATTTTGTATGAATTCTCCTTTTGTTTATAGTTGCCACATTAAATGATGATAGAGAAGACATTTACTTTTTTAAGAGCATGGATGGTAATAATGATAAAACCAGCAACCAAATCTTGCTGTAGTTTTCAGTGTCATTGAGGGGGTGGTGGCTGAAAATCAAGACTTTATAAATCTAAATATAAAATGTGATTTTTGTCATAGGCATCATCAACCGTCAATGTCATGACAAACAATATTGTTTGTTAGTATTATATGACTAATATTCACATTTCTCTCTTCTTTCTCTTACGTTTTACACATTGGTCTTGACCACAATAGCTGCTAAGAAAGAAAGAAACACAGCAATTCTATCATCCCTTTTCTTCTCCAGTTTTTCCTCCTATGTTTCAGGTATCTTTTTTCAAGAAAATTTTTTTTTTTCCCAATTTTTTTGAGTCCATTGTAAAAGTTGCTGAAATTTACTAGTTAAAGTCCTCGAGAAAAAAAAAATTGATATCGAAACGTTGTATTGAGTTATATATATCTCAGAATATGAACTAAATTTGTAATATAAAACTTATTTTTTTAATTCTTTAAAATATTTCTATTAATCTATTAACGACTTATGTGTGATTTTTACTTTATTTTTTATGATTTTGGGTAAATTTATTATATGATACTACAACAATTGATGTGAAAAAGTCATCTTTGCAACTGATACTATAACTTTGAACCATAATTAGAAGCCAAATTATCTTGTTTAGATAGTAATATCAGCATATGTTTATTATATTGATTATATCCAGCTCCAAGGGGATCAGAGTGTTATGGAGTAGTTGAAATTTGCTGTAAAAATGCATTTTTGTTGGCATTTTTCAGGTTTCCGTCTCTAGAAATATGGATGGTTATGAACAAAGTAGGATTCTTGGATGAAGGTACTAGTCATTTACCATGGAAAATAGATCATCAAAACTCCCTCTGTCAAAATGGAAGTACCAATCTAGCAGCTGTATATGGGGATTGGTTGATATGTTTGACATCCAGACTGGTAGTAGGACCAATCAGAAACTGCTTTCAAATGGGAGGAAAATCCACAAAAATGGTTTTGATGTATGTAGTCTTTCGTTCTGGTTAACCAAATTTAGAAGGGAAATGTGGCAAAATGTTTGGAGAACAGGTGCTATATCTGTTCTCTCAGCCTAGATGAAGCTGTTTTTCATTAAGAATTCTTTTACCTTTCGAGCATTCTCATTTCAAGAATCGCAGTTACAATGTATTTATGGAATTCAGAGCAATCATATATTGCAATGATTGAAGTTCTTGATGGTTGTTTGCTGCAGATGTACAGCGTTCGAGGAAGGTTGATAAGCTAGGCAAGTTGTGTGAAAAATGGCAAGACATTGAAGTAAGAACAAGTAATCTTACACTAGTCCATTACTAGCTAGTAATTAAGATGAAAATTAGCAATCTACTGCCTGAAGATTCTTCAATTTATCCTAGTTTCTGTTCTCTTGATGAAATGTCTGTGGATTCTTTGATTAGTCCAAGTACTTAAGACTTAAGAGGACATAATGGAAGAAAATTTGCAACTGAATCTGCCCATTCTTCAAGAGAATTTTATGTAAATGTCTATTATAGACTCAGATTCAAAAGTTTTTTAACAAATTCAATTTGTTGCTTCAGGGTGGAGCAAATTTGGGAAACCATGCTGTTGATGATAATGAGACCAAGGTAAAGGCTATCATGCAAGAAGAATTTCCAACTGAGAAGCAAATGAAGAGAGTACTAAAAGCTATGAAACAGCAATGTAAAAGATCAGATTTTGAGTCCATGAATGAGTTTGGTTCTCAGATACTGGCAGATCACAGGAAAAAGAAAAACCATCAAGGGTATCATCCAAATTCATGTTCAGATAAGGTATCTTCAGATAGTCACAACTTTGCAGCAATGTTAGAAGAAATCTGCAGTCAGGCTCATCAAGATGGAAGATGTAATGGAGGTATGCAGAGAAGTATTACTCCTTCAATATTCAAGCAGCTTGATGAGACCAATGTGCAGCTACTTCAGATGAGCGCAAAGGCGTTTATAGATCAGATTTATATGAACAGAAGATAAATGTATCCCTATGAGTAAAGATGTTGTCAGCAGAAAATCTAAACCATTCTCAGATGCTTCAGAACTTTTGCATTTGAACAGGGATTTATTCCTGAAACTTCTGCAAGATCCAAATTCTCTGTTGGTGAAACATATCAAGAACTTGCAGTTTCCACCAAGGGAGAGAAAAGGAATCAAGTTATTTATGGATTCAGAATCTTCAGAATGTCAGACAAGTGGTAATGAAGATTCCAAATCTACCATGAGTACACAAAAGAAAAATGCGAATGATCTTCTGTGGCAAAACTTTAAACATCAACATGGCTTTTCCTTGAAGAGAAATACCACTTCTGCTTCAAATGAAATTGTAGTTCTGAAGCCAGTGTTGAAAGGCAAGAAGAATCCTGAGAATGTGTCTTGCCATTGCTCATCTCTGCAGTCTCACCATCGCTTGAAAAGTAGAGGAAAGTCTGCCAAATCCACATACTTCTCCTTTAAAGATATAAGAAGAAAATTGAAACGAGCAGTGGGAGTAGAGAAAGCCAGAGAGACAAGCACTGGATATCATTAGATGATAGTCTAATTAAACTTTCCAGCAACAAAAAATCCTTGAAGTATGTTGACAAAGGGATTAGTCATAGTATTTCAAGAGGAGAATCTGCCTCTGTCAATGATGCCAAGAGGATGGAGAGGCAACCAAAGCCGAAGAGTTTGACGTCACGAAAGGGACCTGAAATTGATTTCAATACTGTTTCTGAGTGCAAAAGGTTCAACTCCTCAACCACAAGCTGCTCCATGCAACGGCAACTGGATATAATCATGGAAGCAAAGAGAGACCTATCTGAAAGGTTCAAAAATGTGAATGTTGCTGAGGCACTACCTAGAAAACAGACCACCAGAACATTGCAGATGATTATCTCCTCACCTTATCATGACTTCTTGATCACTCGTAGTCCCAAGAGGGACATGAGTGCATCTGCTTCAACCCAAATGAGGTTTTCCCCTTATGGAAACATTGAGAAAGGAAAGGGAGTGAGTAAGACTTGCAAAGCCCTCATAATCATAACAAAGAAGTTGAACTATCTGCCGATTCTATATCAGATGATCAAATGGAAATTTTTGGGAGTAGGTCTACTATTCCAGAGAAGATTGATGATGACACTGAAGTTTGCGAAAACATCTGTGCTAATGGTATTTAAAAACTGATGCTTTCAGCCTCACATATGTTCCTTATTTTGTTTTGTTTTAACAGTTAAAATGGTTTTGCAGGTTACATAGACATTCTTGAGGAAAATGAAAGCATACTATCTGGGAGCTTGAAAATTTTGGAAGCACGGTGTGAACCAAACAAGGTTGACAGTACTTGTGAACCAAGCGTAGAAGCAACCAAATTATCCGAGGATAATGGCTACGAGTCCTCAAGCTTCGTGAGTTTCTCTTTCCTTGTTAGTTATGTTATGTAGGCCTGTTGATTTATAATCACCTTAGATTTCTTCCTTGTTCTTCTTTTACTCTTTTCTGCATCTTATTGCTGCTGGTTTTATTTATTGCGTTTGACATACACAATCATTTTTTTCCCATTTTCAGGATGATTCATCAGAGGATCATCACCAACAATCTTTATTAGGAATTTCTACAAGTCCTTTACACATTTCTGCACTAGAAACTGTGGACACGTGTAAATACAGAGAAGGTCATCCAAGTCCAGTTTCTGTCCTTGAACCATTTTCCCCTGAAGAAGCCAATAGTCCTACAAACATTACAGCTAAGCAAGGTAGGTCTCAGTGAATCCAAATTTTTTATTGTTCTATAATAAACTCTCAGTTAAATTATATACTGACCACCTGCAGATGAATGTCTATTGCAACCACGTCGTATTGATTTTGATGAACATTCACAAGTCAAATCCCCTGAAGATCCTAAAGTCGATATTACTGAGTCCATAAATGATGAAGAGGAATATATGTCAGCATGTGTAAGGGCAGTTATGCAAGCTTCAAATTTGAATTTTGACGACCTTTTGGCATCTAGTCATTCTTCTCTTCCACAAGGTCTAAAAACATACACAGTTGACAGTGTGGGATTGTTTCAAGTCGAATCAAATTGTGAACTCAATCTCCAACTTGACTGTATTCATCAAGTCCTCTTAGGAGTATGTGACAACTACTTTGGATACTCCCCGTGGTTATCATTTCTCAAACCAAATATTAGGCCTGCTCCAATGGAAAGAAATGTCATTGATGAGGTAGTGAAAGAAGTTAACTGCTACACTGCTCCAAAGCTAGGACAACCAACATTAGATCAGCTTGTACAAAGGGATATGGCAAAGTTCGGTTTATGGCTTGAACTTCGGCCTGATACAGAAGATATTGTGATTCAGATTGCTGAAGATGTTCTACAAGAATCAATGCTGGATACAATTCTTGAACTTCAGATTTGAAGTTCATGTTACTTTTTCTGCTGCGTTTCAGTATTTTAATTAGCTTTCTATGGTAGTTTGAACAGGTAAAATTTTTACTTTTAAGCTCAGTCGGCTGGAAAGATATAGCCCATCTAAGACACCCTGGAATTAAGGAGGATATGGTCTATGACAGAATGCAATGGCATAACAGGATTCATGCAGCCGACCCTACTTAGTGGGATTAAAGCTTATTTTATTTGTTTGTTTGTTTGTAAGTTCAGTCAGCTACCAATGCTTAAATGGTGGCTTGCACTTATAGAGGCTTTTCAGAACTTACTCCAGAAATTTGTATTTAGGCTGGCACAATACATTGTGCAGATGATGTATATCATAACTGATCAAACCTAACAATGACACAAGTTAGTAGGTCCTGGAGCCTGATTAACCTACTTATTTTTCCTTTCAATATTGCTAAGTGTGTATAAAAGGGCTCAAAATTGGAAACGAATTCGCGTTAAGGATTCCGCATTGTCGCCACCGTCAGATTGAGAGCAAAATAGGTCCTCTATTTTGAGTAAATCTGGCGGTGGAAACAGAAACTCTGCATGGCACGATTGTTCTTATTCCATTCGCATTATTGTATGAAGTATGTACTACATTTATTTTGCTTTACATTTGGAAAGGTACATACAAAAATCTGTGTCCACTAGAGCAAAATATCTGTAATATGTGCATCTATCTTGATTTCAGTTCCAACAACACACAACTGCCTAATGTAGGATAGTAGACATTTCTACAAAATCTATGATAAATAAAGTATCTAATTATTTTTTTGGCAGATATTTGCCACTTTGACATAAGACAATATTCAAGAAAAAAAAAAAAAAAAAGTGCTAATACTCATAAATGGTGATAAACTTTCTAAAAGTTATCTTTTCCTTATTTGATAAACTTTCTAAAAGCTTGAAATTTGTGTTATAGCCTTTATAGGTGATATTTCTTTTAAATTCTTTTAATTTCCAACACATATGTGCTCTTGCTTTGCTAATAAAAGGACACTATTTTTAAATTTTTTTGATTGTTTTTGCCGTATTTATATAAACCAATAAGGGCCTTTTCGTCTAATTTCAATTTTTTGAGCTTTGATACTTTTTTTGACCATGTAAGTGTTTAACGAAAAATTATTGTATTAGACCGGGTTCATGACATGGTCCATGGCACCTTGGTCCATGCCACATCATTCATTTAAGTGATGTGGAACAACATGAACCAAGGGATCCATAGCATAATGTAAGAATCTCCTGTGTTTAACTACAATTAATAGCTTCTCCAATGAATACATCTTATCATAGTATTTGCTTTTCATCGTTTTATAATATGAATTTTAAGAAACTCAATATTTTTACTTGTTAAAGAGATATGTATAAAATTCATATTTAAATTTCCAAAGTCGTTTTTATACATGTGTCATGCATTTAGATCAAATAGTATAAAAAAATTTATACAACAACCGTACATATAAGATTTACCCTAAAATTTGTACATATTAGTTTAGAGTGTACCACATTTACTAGGTACTATAAATTATACTCCCATGGTTAATATAAAAAACCTAAAATGACGTTTTCAGTAGAATCAATTCTGATAAAATTGAACCCACTTTTTTTTCCCGGTTGCCAAATTGATTAAAAAGCTTAGATTATAGTTCTATTTCCTATCCTACTAAGAAGATGTTTGGTTTATGAACATAAAGGGAAAGAATGTGAATCAAAATTAATAATAATCATAAATATTATTTGGAATCATTTCATGTGATTGAAAGTGCTACAAAATACACACTTTTATTCTCCATTAGTACATTTGAATTTCAAATTTATAAACTTTTCATTATAATGAAACTCATCAATTGTTTAAACTAAACAAATAAAGAAAAATAATATAAAATTATACCGATAATCGATTTATAATTCTCATTTCGATTCTAATTTTCGAATGCGAACCAAGTATCTCCTAAAATATATTCATCTCAAACCTCATTTAGATTCTACACACACACACACATATATATATATATTAGAACCCACTTTTTTTTTTCCTGGTTGCCAAATTGATTAAAAAACTTATTCTATTCCCTATCCTACTAAGCAGGTGTTTCGTTTATGAGCATAAAAGGAAAAAATGTGAATTAAAGTTAATGATACTCATAATGATAATGTTTGGTTAATCACGAGGGAATCATTCTATATGATTGATTGAAAGTATTAGAAAATACTCACTTTTATTTTTTATACCAGTGACTTGGATTTCAAATGAATTAACTTATCAATATAATAAAATTCATCTATTGTTTAAATTAAACATGTAAAGGAAAATAAAATTAACTTATACCGATAATTGATTTATAATTCTCATTCTGATTTTCATTCCGATTTCAATTATCAAATACGAACCAAGCATCTCCTAAAATATATTCATCTCAAACCTTATTTAGATTATATATATATAGTAATTATTCTTTAAATTATAAGACATTCTTATAGAACTCCTGTCTCAAATTATTCAAAGGAGGTGTTTGATTTGTATTTGGGAATCAGAATCGAATAGAAATTATAAACTCTACTATTAGAATGGGTTTATATCATTTTTCTTTACTTATTTGGTTTGAATAGGGAATGATTTTCATTATGTTGATAAGTTAATGAATTTGAAACTCATGTTTATTGGATACAAATAATAATAAAAATATTCATAGAATAATTTTTATATGATTAATCGTACAACATCTATAAATATCATTAACCTTAATTCTTATTTTTTTCCTTCGTATCTATAAACTAAACACTTCCTAAATAACGTGTATATAGCAAATAATAAGTCAATAAATTAAAATTAAATACTATAAATACCCAAAAATTAAAATTAAAATCAAAATCAAAATCATACGTATATAGGTTCACTTCCCGCCAACCAAAGACCCTAAAACCCTAGCCACCATTTCTCGTCTCCACTCCCAAAACCCCTCCTAAAAAAACCCCTCCTCCTCCGCCGCCGCCTCCGCCGTCTCCGGCCAAAAAACCCATCTCCGAAATGGAATCTCAGGACGTGAAATCCGACCTAGTACTAATCCTCGACTACGGCTCTCAATACACGCACCTCATAACCCGAAGAATCCGGCAGCTCTCGATTTACTCCCTCTGCTTGAACGGCACGGCCTCGATCGAATCCATTGTCCGTAAAGAAAACCCAACTGTCATCATTCTCTCCGGCGGTCCCCACAGCGTCCACGCGCCGCACGCGCCCTGTTTTCCATCTGGGTTCCTCGAGTATGTTGAGAGTGATAAGATTCATGTTCTGGGTATCTGTTATGGGCTGCAGCTGCTGGTGCAGAACCTTGGCGGGAAAGTGAGCGTTGGGGAGAAGCAGGAGTATGGGAGGATGGAGATTGAAGTGGAGAAGGATTGTGGGCTGTTTGGGAACAAGAAGGTTGGGGATAAGCAGGTGGTTTGGATGAGTCATGGAGATGAGGCTGTGAATTTGCCTAAGGGGTTTGAAATTGTGGCTAGGAGTCAACAGGGGGGTGTCGCGGCGGTGGAGGATAAAAAGAGGAGGTTTTATGGGCTGCAATATCATCCTGAGGTATAAAGTTTGTATCTTTAGCTAAAATTTTGATTGGTGTTTGAAGCCTTAGTTTTCTGTATGAAGAGTTTTGTAGTATTAATTATTTGTCCTGATTTGGAATTATTATGCATTATGTTAAAAGAATGTGTGATTAACTAGATTCCCAGTGGTTGACTGGTTTTCAGTTTGAATTTTGTCTTTTATTGCTCTGAGTTTTGTTTATTGTGGAACTCATATGCTTAAAGTTCGAAGAAGGTGTAGTTTTTTTTTTTTTTTTGAAATTTAGTAGTGAGTTCGTTTGGAGAGTTTGTCGATATTGGTCTACTGAGGAAAGGAATTGATTTTGCTTATAAATTGCTTTAGAACATGTCTCTGCAGTTTATAGGACTAGTGAAGTTATAAAATTCTTGACTTCTTTTTCAGTCCAAAATTGGAGTAAAACATTTTCAAGGTACATAGAAAGTCAGGATTTCCGACTATCAAGTACTTTTCATTTATTATGTACTTTGGGAAATTCCCAATTTTCCAGCTCTGTTTGCAAAATCAACCAGCTTCTGCCCCTCCATGCTATTTATAAGCACCAGCATCCAACAGATATTTGATGGGGCATTGTAAGATGAAATAAAATGCTATAAACATGTGTTAAGGATTGTTAATCAAGTACAATTTTCTTAAAGCATCATGTCCTCTCACCTGTAGCAGACTCTGGCATCTTGCGATTGATTACCTTGGGGACTAGAACATGATTAATTGTTTTTAATTGTCCGTTCTACCTTTCACATTAAAAGATAGCTGATTCATATACACAATTAAATATGTCATGCTGGAGCTGTGTCCTGGATATGCCTTAGTGTTGTAGAATGATTAAACAGTTATCAGAATAGTTTTCCTAGAAAGTCATAATTTAGATAAAGTGGGTGGCCAGCAGTATACAGTTTTACCATCTATACAATAAATGAATTAGAAAAGGACTATTTGGCGGTGTTTGTTTCTTTAGACCATGAGTTATATATGCTATAGCTAAGTGATAGAATCCACAAACCTGTGGCCACAAGCATAAAGTTTGCCGCTAGATTTTTTACAAGTTTCTCAATATGGGTCAGGTCACTCATACACCGGAAAGAAGGGATGGAAACATTACGACACTTCCTGTTTGATGTTTGTGGTGTTACTGCTGACTGGAAGATGAAAGACATCCTTGAGCAAGAAATAAAAGCTGTCCAAGAAAAGGTGGGAGCTGAAGATCATGTCATTTGTGCATTATCTGGAGGCGTCGATTCTACTGTTGCTGCTACTCTTGTTCATAAAGCAATTGGAGACAGACTCCATTGTGTCTTTGTTGATAATGGTTTATTGAGGTTCGAATCTAACACTTTCTATGATTTTAGCTAATTTGCACATGTTTTTTCATAGATATAGTCGACTCTCTAAATTTTAGAGCAATCTTTCCTGGTTTACAAGATGTTTAGTATAGTCTTAATATTATTGTTACTTTTTATGTCATTACCCAAGCCACCTTGTTAACCTTCTTCTAGACCTCCCCCCCCTCTTCTTTCTTTTCATGTTTTGGAGGTTGTTATTGTAAGACTCAGCTTTTCTTAAAGATAGTTACGAAGAAAGTGACACCATTGAAAAACCTTAAAGAAAATTGAAGTAGTATCCATGTCCTAAAAGTTTGGAAAGCAAAAGCTGTTATACAAAACACCCTATGTTTCAAAGGGAATAATCGAAAGCGGCAGCCAAAAGAACCTCTTAGGATCAGCTTTTTCAGCTCAAAAGAAGTCAAAACAGCTTTTAGTTTAAGAAAAGATTAGGATTTGTTGATTTTGTGCAAGCGACAATAGTTCCACAGAATTTTGATATAAAAGTTGAAAATTTTCTCAATGCTTTTCCGGTGAGAGTGATTTGAAGTTTTTTGCCTACTTATTACAAATTTATAAAAGATACTAAGCATAAAAAGTATTTCTCAAATGTAACAAAGGTAAAGTACTGGCTTTTCAATGCAGTATTTTTCATTGTTAGGGATTACTCATGTATTCAATAGTAATTTGTTTCTATTCTGATTCATCTCTTTGTTTCTTTTAGAAGTCAATAATAGACAACTAACGGGTTATAGAAACATTTGAAAGGGATCTTCCCCATTTGCCTGTTACTTGTGTTGATGCTACAGAGCAGTTCCTTGGCCAGCTTAAAGGTGTGGTTGATCCTGAAATGAAGAGAAAAATAATAGGAAGAGAGTTTATCAACATTTTTGATGCTTTTGCTCATGATCTGGAGCAGAAATTAGGAAAGAAACCTGCTTACCTGGTCCAAGGAACATTGTATCCTGATGTGATTGAATCTTGTCCACCACCTGGAATTCAAAGCACCCATTCCCACACAATCAAGAGTCATCATAATGTTGGAGGGCTGCCAAAGAACATGAAGCTAAAGCTTATTGAACCACTTAAACTTTTATTCAAGGATGAGGTTTACCATTTTATATTTCTATCATCCCGAAAACACTTATATAATGTTTCTCTTTTCCTTTTTGTATGATGAGCTGCTGCTTTTTTTTTTTTTTTTTTAAAAAAAATGTTATTGCTTGAATTCATTTGCAGGTCCGTGCATTGGGAAAGATTTTAGATGTCCCAGAGGCCTTTTTAAAGCTGCGCCACCCCTTCCCCGGGCCTGGTCTTGCAGTGAGGGTTCTTGGTGATGTCACTCAAGGAAATGCATTGGAAGTTCTTCGCCAGGTTTTGGACCATTTGTTCATCCAGTAGTACAAGTCTGCTATCTTCGTGTTATATTCTATGACCGTTCCTTACAATTATGTATTGTAGGTTGATGAGATTTTCATTCAGTCAATAAAAGATGCTGGGATTTATGATTCCATTTGGCAAGCTTTTGCTGTGTTTCTGCCGATAAGGTCAGTTGGAGTTCAAGGAGATCAAAGAACACATTCTCACGTTGTTGCATTGAGAGCCGTCACAAGTCAAGATGGGATGACTGCTGACTGGTATTTCTTTGTTTTGCATATCTTTGGTTAACTTTATTAGATGGCAATTGATTAGTGATTCTTGTATGCATCTTGTGAAATCTTATAAACTGCATGTGTTATCTTGACATAATAGTGATCAAACCATTCATCTAGTACTTTCTTCATTGCAATCCATCGTATCTCATCTCCTTTGTCACAGAAAAGGTTTAAATTCAAATTTTAGAATTGGAATTGGTTATTTGCCTATTTCCTTATTCAAACATAAAAAATCTCTCTTTCTTCTTTTTTGTACTTTTTTTTTTTTTCCTTTTTCCCGCTTTAAAATCCTAAATCTATTTGGTCGCAACTTTTAGGTACAATTTTGAACACAAATTCCTTGATGAAGTTGCGAGAAAGATATGCAATAGCGTACGTGGCGTAAATCGAGTTGTTCAAGATATTACTTCCAAGCCTCCATCAACAATTGAATGGGAATAATTTCATGTGATTTGCTGCGTGGTTGATGAAGTGTGGAAATATCTTGTAGCTATTTGCTAATCAGCGTTACATTGATTACCAAAAAAGAGAGAAATTCTAATATTCCTGAGTGTTGAATTTTTTGAGGTTCTAGCAATGGTCTCAAGTCCTGTAAAATAGTCTCTGGCTCTACTCTGTGCTTGAAGCACAAAATATAGCAATTAGAAGGTACAAGTTCTAGTAGTAAAAGATGCTGCCAAGTGATTTATTACATTAGAACACGTTGTAGGTGTTTGAAGACATTAAATTTGAGCATTTTCCAATGTTATAGCTATTCTTTTCTAGTCAAATTCTTACACCTTTATTTCAGTTCCTTGGATTTGGTAGGCCACATGATTTATCTTGTCTTGACATTTCAGAGCCTTTCATGATTCTTACTTTAGGTACAGTTCCAAGAATGAGCTGTAATTCACTCCTATAAGGGCTTCAGGTGGTGAGTTGTCTTTCCTCGACATTGAATTTGATGTAGTTAGTGCAAATTTAGCTCCTCACTTGAAGCATCATTTTTCATGACATGAAAGGTAGGGACTAAGGTTTGCTACTCCTTTGGTTTCAGTGACTTCGAGATTCCATTATGAAATGTCCCCAGTCCCCACCATTGAATACTAAAGCTTCAAAGTTTTACACTTTAAACAGCATGTCTATCTTCACATTTTTTGGAATGTATATTATAATCTTTCATTCTAAGTTACTGTTATAAACCAAGTTAGTAAGACAAGCTAATGTCGTACGTCATGGGATTATCATGATAAATATTGGAAATTAAGAAGAATACTTCCATTTATTAAGCTGCTCTTCTTCGGACAAATGCCTTGGAACTGTCTGGTCCTTTTGATGATCAGAAGATACAATGTTTCTACACTATGCCACTTAGGCTACTGTCACGAAGTGAAACTCATCAAGAACATGGTGAGTTGGTGATCTTCACTCTCATTACTTCCGGATGACTCTCTGAATTGCTTGTCTGATCATACTCGGTGATGCAACTTTTGATCCATTGAACTGCAAATTCATTTGTGGATAATTGTTAACCTTGTTAGATAAACATAGTTCGTAGTAGTTCTATTTAAAAACGCAACTTGTACTATCTTTTACAGCAAACAAAGTAGTAATAGAACCTTAGCTCTGATTGTAAGAGTGAGAATTCCATCAGCATTGGTAGATTGAACTGTGTGAGAATCCAAGTTGAGATTGCTTACTGCCTCCATGATTCCAAGAAAGATAGACTCATTCGAAGGACACCTAAGTTCAATCAAAGCATTCTTGTCGATAACACTAACTGTTATATCATCCCTTGAAGTCTCCCTCAACTTACACGGATCAGTTTCAGGTTCAAATTCTTCAAGACTACATGCTTTTCTCTTGCTGATTAGGGGCTTCTCGCGCTTTCCTACTTTATTACTGCAATAGTTATCAGAGGTCCTCTCTGTAGTTTCTTGTTGTCGCCTCCTTGTTCTTGCCTCTAGCACCAATGCATCTTTGCGTGATTCTAGCTCCTCAACTCTTCTTTCAAGCTCTTTCAGATAATCAATTGTGTCATCCAGTAGTGAAACTTTGTCACCCTGCAGTTCCATGAGCAATTGATCTTCTATTGATGCATCATTGATATAAATAAATACCAGAAAAAAAGATGTATTTAAGTACCTTTCCATTACATGGGACTAATGATCCAAGCAGATGAAAGACTCATAAATCTTTCATGTAATTTTTCTCTCCTTTTCCTTTCAGCCAAGACATGATTGTTATTAATTTCATCTGCTTCAGGTCTCCAAATGGTCTCTCTTGAACCATAGCCTTTACTGGATTCGACCTCCCAGTCACCATGCATCCTAGGAACTTCAAATAGTACCTTCTTTAGTACTCTCTGCGACATTCCACCTGGTGGTTTCCGGGCTACAAATCGTGATCTTTCTTTCTTCCACCTCACAAAACTTGATTCTTGATTGTTATTTCTGAAATACGGTCCCAAAATAAGCTGGTGCGAGCTTTTCAAAACCATAGAAAGAACACCTTGATAGTGAACATCATCACCACGGAAGTTAAAATGATCCAGTTTCTTTGGATTGTATTCTTGCAGGTCAGAATGTGGAACCCTTTTTTCAGGATTTGCATATGTTTGAGATATGCAGTCACTGGAATTCATAGAGTAATTATTATGGACACAATTGCTAATCTCATCATCCAAGATGGTTTTACTGCCAACTCTGCACTTGAGAAGCCTCACCATTAATCCCTTCTGCCTGCTGATCATCATCAGCATCCTCAAAACCATTTGTGCTGTTGTTGGGAGAACAACATGTTTTCGCATCATCGGATTCAACCAGCGGATCAAAATCAGGTTCAATCATGTTCTCATCAAGAATTCCACAGACAATGTCTTTGTCATTTCCATTGGGGACATAGTTAGACATCATGGGATTAGGATTATCTAGGAAGGCAGATTTTATGTGTTGAATGAGATTTCTGTCCTCTATAACCTTCAAATACCATAAAACAGCAAGAAAACCACAGATTTAATCATGTTTATTGTCGAAAAACAAGATTTCAAAAAAAAATTAACGAGTAAAAGAAACAAGTCCAAGAATGGCTATAATGTTCTGTTACTCCGATCTCCACTACACCTCCTAGATATGGAAAGCAAACAATAGTCTACATGTATCCAAGAAAAAGAACTCCATATTAGTTTCATACTAACATCAGGTTTGGATTGAAATTATTTTCATTTTTTTCAATTAGTATTTTACAATCATTTTTTAGTACATTAGTACATTTTTCGACTACCTTTTATCTCACATGTATCGTATTTCAAAAAGTTAATATAGTAATTATTTCAAATAATATACTGAATAATGACAGTTCAAACGATGACAGATTTTATGCGAATTTCTGAATAAACTGAACAGGCTGGTAAAATTAAAAGGTGATTGCAAAACGTCTTACCTGAATAGATGCACTCTGAAGAAGCCAGTACAAGAGTCCAATGTTTCAGGTTATAAAATAAACAGAAAAAAAAAAAGAAAAAAAAGATGTTAAATATTTGGGAATTATGTGTATATGATCCAATAAAAATTCAGCAATATTGAAGGGCCATTTTATTACTTGCCTTGGCAAGAAGAGATCGAGAGAAGACTTTGCTGTCAGCCAGATGAGCATTGCATAGCCATATAATCTCATTCTTTGCCAGTGTACGTCCTGGCAATCTGATATCAAATCTAGGGTGGATTTTAAAAGAAAAATAAATAAATGTTGAGTCATTCAATAAATGTTAATCAATATCAGCATTTAATATTCCAACCAATTCTTGACATTGCCAAATTTCACCAATAAGTTAAATTTCAAGCTTTTGAGTACAATCAAGAATTCAAGACATGTTAAAAGGGTAATAGTAAGTCCCAGTTTAAACTTTTAGCTTTGAAGATTAGTGGCATTACCGGTATAAATTTTTACATGTGCCTGTACGTACAAGATATAAAATTTATATGTACAAGACACAAAATTTATAAATAATAATATTTATTGTAAAATTATATCGGATTCAAAATTTTGTGTCTCGTATGTACATACATACAGTTTGATCCGACAAAATTGCCATTATTGCTCCAATGCCTCCCCATACTTTGGATGTAGTTTTCGAAGAGGACGGGTGAAAATAATTGTTGACCACATGCAACAATAATGCAAGTGAAGAAAGATCATACTGTATCACAATGAGGAAATTTGGACATGTAAATGGGGCTCCAATCCCCTATTACACATTTAATGTTACACATCGTATTTCGATATATAATGAGATAACTTTTGTCAATTTAATATCCATATTTATGACGATAATACACATATTATTTTATCATATAATAGTCTTAATTAGAGTAGGAATTATGTATACCTTCTATCCAATTTATTTAATGAACTTACTCAAGTGCACATAAAGCATTTTTGGGTTGTATAAATAATGTAGAACTGACAACGAAGTGTCAGCTAAATACCATTATATTTTTTATGTGTTTTAAATTATGGGTTAAAGTCAATATCAAGTGCAGATTCATTATAGATTCTCTTTATTAAAAAAAAAATAAAAATAAATTTAGAACTATTATTGTTTTAAAAAATTTGTTTGGATTCAGATTATGAAGACTAATTATTAAGGACACCAAATTAATCACCACAATTAATGCACTAATTAAAGAAAAAAATAACCTCCAAAAATAAAGATGAGAAGGGATATGTAGTAAGATAATTACCCTTGGCCAATGTTGAATATGAATGACATGCAAACCAAGAAATACCACTCAGTATCAGTGAGATCTTCTGGAGACAAAGCAACTGAAGGCCTTTTATTAGTAGTAGCTTGAGGATTAGGAAGAATATTATTATTATTATTATTATTATTATTATTGTTATTATTATGATTATTAATGTTATTATTATTATTGGTCTCATTTTCAGCTGCCGAAAGGGATTTGTAAAGCTCTCTTAATTGTTCACTTCTCTCTAATCCCAACTGGTCAGCATTAATTAGCTCATTAGCAGCCTGAACTGTTTTCCTTGTCTTGATATCTCCATTGTAGTACCCATCACCCCATTCTAGCACCCTACAATTAAGTAAAATTCCATTAATCAGGCCATATTTATTCATGATCAAGTAAAAATATTTATCAAGAGGTAAAAAAAAAAGAGAAAAAAAGAAAAGAAAAGAAGAAGTTAACAATAAAATTCCATTAGAATATGATCAGAGCTAATGTTAGATTTTTATTTTTATTTTTTTTATTTTTTTTGGAAAATGGGGAAGCAAACTCAAAATGAAAAATAAAGAAACAATACATATGTACATGGACAAAGTGACTGCGAATGAGTGTCATTAGATCTGTCAAAAAAAATTAAATTCAATCAAATATTTAAAATTAGGAGATTGATTGAATATTATTTTATCATATAGATTAGTTTTGAGGAGTGATTAAAAATTTTTGTCTTTGTAAACCATTTCTCATAAAGAAAATAGAGAAAATAATAACCTTTTTTTTCCAGCTTATATAATGAAGCTTAAAATAGTCATCCAAGGAAAATTAAAGGAAAAAGAAAAGATTCATTTGCCTATTCCATAGGCAACCCTTCGGAAGAAAGACAGGTAGAAAATTGGTAAAAGAAAAACGAAAATTAATTTGTGGGAAAAAAAGGGGGTGAAGAAGTATAAAGGCCGCTAGCTAAATTTGCTGAAAAAATCCCATGAAAAATAAAAAATCGATTGAATAAAATAAATCAAAGGTAAATAAAGCAAAAGTAGCAGAATAATACCCTGGTTGTGTAGATGAAACAGACCAGCAAATTGAATAGCTCCATTGAATACTTCTAACAGCAAGAGCAAGCTTCTTCCTCAGATTCTCATCAGCTCCTCTTGCCATTATATATAATATATATTTATTCAAAACTCCCACAAAAAAAAAAAGAAAAAAAACTGCAAGAAAAGCTTTTAATCAGGACTACTAGCTATAATGACAACATGCATAAAAATGTGTTTAGCTTTTGCATGATTTTCAACTTTCAAGAATTGGATTTTTAATACAGAATGATGAAAGAAGTATTTCGACTCAGAAAAATGACTATTATTGTGGGAAACTCATTGAAATACAGTAACAATGAACCAACAAACAAACAAGATTTTATTGAGTGGAAACAAACAAATAAATTTATGCATTAAGAGAGAAGATTTTTTGGATTGATGGTAAATAATAACATAGAGTGTTGGGAATTCGGGAATTGACATTGTGCATGGTTCGTACAATTTTGGGAAAGCCCAACATCAATTTAATTGATCTTTTTTTTAATGAAATTGGAAAAGAAATTGATAGAAGTCCCCAAAAAAAAAGTGAAAATGATTAAAGATCCCATTCCCTTTGTGCAGTGACTGAACATTTGTCTTCCTACAGGAAATCTAATAAAGAAACCAACCAAGCCATCATTTTATATTCATACATCTGGATGTGAAAACATGCAAAAAAGAAAGAAAAAAAAAAAAAAGGTTTGTGTAAAAAATGTAAAGAAGGATTATCAATCGGGTTATGTAAGTTAAGTTTTAGTGTATCTAATTTAATCTATTTTATAATAACAGATCTCAGTTCAAACTCAAGTCAAGAAGTTTTACAGATTTACAATTATGAGACTCTCGCTTAACTTCTAATATCTCGCATTAAAATATTAAAAAACTTATATATTTCGAATAAATATAACTTCATTTGATCAATATCACTTAATATATAATAAAAAATTACACAACGAAATTATTATGTGTATATGATTTTTTTTTTCATTAAGCTTATTGTATTTGTAGCTAATTGTTATTAGTTGTAGAATAATGAAAGAAAGAGGATGAAATAATTGGTTGCTACTCACACAAAAACAAGAAAATAATAGAGGTAAACAGATACAAAAATAATCAATGAGGAAACAAACAAGAAATATTAAATTCAATGAGGAAACAAACAAGAAGTATTAAATTCTCATAAAGAGAAAATGACTGGATAAAAATGCATCTCAACTAGCTATGAGCAGAACGCATTTTACACCAAAGTCTTGATTACTAGTACACTATTCTTTTTGTTGGGATTAGGGCAGTGACAGCATTTTCTGCGTGCAATGAAATTCGAACTCAAATTTCTTTTTGGTTAATTATATTTATCTCTCTTGAAATTTGACCATATAATTAAACAGACCCATAGTTTGACAAAATTACAATCAATCCCTTTAAATGGTCAAACGTTTAACAAGAGAATACCACTATATCGTTAACTACTGTTAAGAAAATGCTGACATTAGCAAAAAAATAATAATTTTTTATTTCCAAAATACCCTTCTTCATTCTTAATTATTTTTCTTATTTTCTCAAATTTTGAGAACATACGTCATTTTATAATTTTACAGACCCAAACCAAATTTCATGTTTTTTTTTATAATTTTTTTTTGTCTCTATGAATCTTTTTGCTAATTTGTATTATGGATTGGAACTGGTGCAGTAGAATAGAGGTGGGGATAGTGGTTTGTGGTGGAAATATGAGTTGTGTATTAAATTGATAATATTAAAAAAAAATTTGAGGACTATTCTTGATTTTAGAAAAAAATTGAGGGACCAATTAAGTAATACATAATAAGGGTAATTTAGTATTTTAAAAGTACCAACAGCCAGTTAGAAGCAAGAATCTGTAATTTTGTCAAATTATAAGATTTGTTTGATAATATAGCCAAACCTCAGGGAAATAAATATAATTAACCCATTTCTTTTAATTAAAAAAACGTACTCGACTTTAGCTGGTAGTAAAATAATTATGCATTATAGTTCATGATTGTGTTTTAAGACCACAGAAAAATTTTTGTTCGATCCGAATCTTTGACTTGTGTCATAAATTCGGAATGTAGTCTTTTTAAAATTAAAGAATTTATATATTATTATATAGATCGGATCCAAACAAAAATATCTTTGGATAACCTACATAAGTGGGGCGGGTGGACAGGGGTTTGGAAGTAGCTGATGTTTGGGTTCAAAAATACAAGAAGAAAGACAAATTGGAGAATACGAGAGCAAGCACCAAAGAGAGGAGATAGGGTGGGGGTGGTGCTTGTGAGGAATGAACTATTGTTTTGTAACATTCATTTGAATATGTTAGATTAAATGTGTGAAATGAAGAAATTTTGTTAAATATTGATTTACATAAATTATTCTTCTAATTAGTTATTTTTGTTAATAGTTATTTACATATCTATTTCAAAAATTAAACCACATGAAAAGTTATTAAAGCTTGTGAAATGGTCCTTTAGTCTTAAGGAAACTATCACCAATATTCATGGAGGAATCATAAATAAATAACCAATGTTTAGAAGTTGGTGGTGGAACATTTTAATCATGCTTGAAATATTTTTAAAAAAATAAAAATTATTGTGTAATTTGAACTAGTTACATTTAAATGCTAAATTAAAATTATCTCAATATCTTTTAACTATAATTAAATTTTTTCTACTTATTTTAAGGTTTTATAAAAAAACAATAGTGTTAGGAAAATTATTTTCTTTCACAAAATCCATTATCTAAACGTGGTCATAATAGACATTTATTTGCATGTTTAACATGTACAACAAAATTTATTTATTTTTTTGAAGCCATTTTCATAAAGCATCACAAATTAAATATCATAGTACTCTAAATTCTAAAAGGTACTCAATAATGCATGGCTTCTAGTTTTATGTCCTACAATACTATTATAAGGTACGAAATTTCATTTTCTGTGGACCCAATTCTGATGAATCATAATTCACGAGTGGGCAGTGAAAAGTCCAGATTCCTGGACCAAATAAATCAATATTTGCATTAGAATTTAGAACACGTGAAACAATCCCCCGTGAGCATCCAAGGCTTTTGTCCTCCCCAGGTCAGGTGGTCCTTAAACACTCAAAAAAAAGATTTTTTTTTTTTTTTGCACAAGACAGACAGGAAATAATCTAATTAAACAATACACAAAAAAAAAAAAAATAACGAAGTGTGGTTTAAGTAATTACAAGACGGTTTTGTTACAATTTATCAATCATAAGTTCGAGTCACTAACTTTAAGGAATAAAAAAAGAAATGGGTTATAAAAAAAATTATAATCTAATATTAAATTGATTATTGTGACAAAATTACCGTAATTCAAAATATGAATTGGGTCTTGACTTGTAATTCTGGAGAAAAAGAAAATAAACTGGAGTGTATGAATTTTCATTTTTTTTTTTTTTTTTTTTGGAAGTAAAACGTATAAATCATCTATCTTCCTTTCATGTCTATACATGCATAAATAGGTCGTCAGTGTCGATGTATGTGACATGAAATTGATGAGGCTTTCAGCCATAAGATATTTCTTGTAATTACATTTCAGGTTTATAGTAATCCTAAAATATTTAAACTAATTATTTTTATAATTATCGTTAGTACTATCCTTGGATTAATAATTAATGTAGTATATGTTTTCCTTTTCTTTTGGGTAAGAAAAAGTAGATAGAGACATAGACAAGTGTAAGTCGCAAAAATAATAATTGTAACAGATGTCGAACACACCTTTGCATGTTATATACTACGTTTTCAGTAAATAATTTGCTAAAATCTGTAGTTGTTGAGGGGCAGCAGGGAAAGCATGCTGGAGAATAAATAATGTTGTGACATAGTTAACAAAACAACAAAAGAGGGGCAAAAATAAATAGTCAACTGGCCCTCATTTCTAGCCTAATTATAAATCGACATCCAACTAAATTCTTACTCCATCAACTTTATTCATTCTAAATTTGATAGAGGTAAATGTGATGAGGACATTTTACAAGTATGATGTATTAAGATACATAATTTTAAGGGAAAAAAGGACATAAAGATAAAAGTGGGGATGATTCTTTAATATTATTTGCCTTGGCTGTTGTTTCAATGGGACATTTATATAGAAAACACCCCCAAAAAAATTATTTTATAATTCCCAGCATTAATTGGTTAGAATATTAGTGCACTTGACAATTGTTTAATAATTTGAAAGTATTTATCAAATGTTAGCTGCCATTTCATTTAGAAATTGGTCCAACCACAACATTTTATAAGTATTTAAAAAAAAAAAAAAAAATTGTTTCAAACGTTTTATCACCCAAATTGTCATTTATCTATTAAAAATTTTCAAGATTAGTCAATTTCCCTTTTTTTTTCTTTTGTTAATACGGTAACGTCTTAACTTAATCAAACAATAATGCTTTCATATTTGTTTAAATTTCTATAAAATTTAGAATTTGAATTTCAAACCTCACAATATAAAATATCTTACTGTGGCCTCTGTTAGTCAATTTCTCAAGATTAGTCAATTTCTCAATGGTCCCTTCTAATTACCTTGTGTGGAAAATACTTACATAGATCTGATTTTTTATTCTACTTGTAGACTTAACGATCAAAATTAAATCTTATAAAATCTTTCTTACATCAACTGATATCATAAATTTTATAACATTTAATTTACATCACAGAGTTTATAAGTAAAATCAAAAATTAGATCTACCTAATTATTTTTTCTAGTAGTCATGACACAACGGCTTCCCAATAATAATTCTTTCAAAGTTAAATGAATAAACACTACATATAGCTCTCATTATGAATTGTTATTTCAATGATGAGTGTTTGAAAAATTGGAGCACATAATGCCTAAATTATAGGAGGGGGAGCAGATAAGCGTGCGTCAACGCCAATTCAACATCTCCTATCTTATTGTTCATGCCACCGTCAAATAAATTATTAATTTTTTTTAAATATAAAAGAATTATCAATATTTGTTATTATAACCAAAGTTTAGATTGTGTTTTCTCTCTCGAATATTTTTTTATTTTATGAACTATCTAAAATGTTCATAAATAAATATTATTCACTTTATAATTAAAGGACGGATGAATCAATGTGTTATATTACGGTTAATCTTATTCTACGTAATTATTACTTCTTGCGATGTTTGAGTTGTGTTTTTCTTCTCTGAGTGTTTTTTTTTCTTTTTTTTTGGACTACATAAAATGCCCATATGTAAATATTATTCACTTCATAACTAATAGATAAATAAGTTTTTATGTTGTATTAAAGCTAATCTTATTCTAGGTAATTAATCCTCCTTTGGATAAAACATAAATGGATAGTTTTCCCCTTATGAATTTTCTTAGAGTGAAACTTAAATAAGTAGTCTCCCATCGAAATGAAACTTAACAAAGTTGAAATTAGACTCCTAAACTATTGTGTGTCGAAATAAAATGACCGTCCCAACTTCTGACATCTATATGTATGAATATCTCAAGTTTAATTACGATTTCAGTGAAATACTTGCACTGTTTATTCTATTATTTTGGTATTTTTTAATTACGTGAATTATATACTAGTATTTATTTTCTAATTTATGTATACGGTAGGCTTTGAATGTTTATCTAAATTTTAACTTTGACAAATTGTGTTTTTCATATTTGTACTAATTATCCAGCAGTTTTGTTTCACATGATAAAGTGTAGTTCCTTAATCACCCAAGAAATATTTAAATACTAACATGGTCATATATTTGAGGATTGTTCTTTTCATGTTAATATAGCTTAAAAATGCATCCAAAATTTTACTTTCATTTACTTATTTTTAGGGGGGTTTAAAGTTCATTATCGTGTGCATTTATACAAATTGACAAATAAAAATAATTACTAGATCCAGAAAAAAGAAAGAAATATAGTCGAGTATCTAAAATCAGGAGTCGTAATTTGATAAGATCTTACCACATAAATTTGCTTTGATAAGTGAATATGAATTTATAAATGATTTTCCAGGATGTTAATAACTTGCATTGGCTAGATTGCATTTTTTCAAACCAGAAAACTTACGTGATACTCCGTAAAGATTTTGAGGACTTTTGTACATCCATCATCTTTAGTTAAATCACACAAGGACTCGTGTGAAAATTTTAATATGCTAAAATACCTACTCTTGAAATAAAATTCTATTGGCATCAATTACTTTATTAGGGCACCGTGACTACGAGTGGATTTGACAACCTTTGAGTTATTGGATTCCATTTCTACTCGATGGAAAAGAACTTCTTGACTTCTACTTCAAAAATATGTTATTCAAGAAAAACTTACACTTTCAAAATTCAAAGGCTACAGTTACAGTAAATTGTTGGAAAAAATAAAATAAAATAAAATGGGGGTGTTGGCAAAGGTTTAATGGAAGACAAAAGGACAATGAAGAAAATATGTCTCCATGTAATCTTTGACATAGATGTGGAAGAAAGAATGCTTGCAACTAAAAATGAGAACAATCCTACAAGAAGAAAGGAACTTGAAAGTCAATTTGCATGTCATGTGTGTTTGGTAGCATATCAATTGGAGTGAGTTAATAATGTATGACAATTAATTGATGAACTTTATTAGGTGACCCCAAGTAAAAGTGACCTATTAATTAAAATAAAATTATATCATTTGGGAGGAAAATTTTACCTGTTTTTCTATCTCAAAGAAAAGTGAGGATGGAGATTATGAAAAATAATTGTGAATGCGTATAAACAATGAGTATAGAAGATAAATATCAATAAAATGTCAGTTCAAAACTGAAATGAGTGTCTGTCAGCGAAGTGTAATTTATGTAGTAAGATCTTTCTCTTATGATTCGAGAGATAGATTTTTTTATTTTAAAAAAAAAAAGTGATATATGTGTCTCTTGACGATAATGATAAAATTTAATATCAACAAAAATGAAGAAAAGGAAAGGAAATTTTTTAAAAGAAACTCAAGGGACTTGATATGCATTTATTCTATTTGCTTCTATAAGATAAATAGAAGACGTGTCTATCTATAAACCAATAATTCCATCATTGTTCAATGATAGATAGATAGAACACCTTTTTTATATATATATATATATATATATATATATATATATATATATTTACACCTTTAAAATATTATAATGTTAATTGTCACATTCAAATGTGTGAAGCATGGACATTTTCCTAATTTAAATTAATATTTTATAAGAAACTAAAAATCATGCACGACCACAACGAGAACTACTGGAAACAATATCCCATGATATCATATGTGACCCCCCAGTCAGGAAACAAGATTGCTCTTGGTTAAAGTATCTACTTTAATAATCAAAATCTCATGTCAAGCCCAAAATGTCTACTTTAGTAATTCCAAAGCTACATTTCAATAACACTCAAATACTATCAAACTTTATCAAATACTGAAATCTTCAAAAAAATTTGGAAACAAATATTTTGGGACATAGGAAAAGAATTAAAAAAACTTGACTACGATTTTTTAGAAGATGTTAAATTAATAGGCGTTCATATTTAATTGAAATCGATATGATCAGCATTAATGGTGTCTTACTTCTTAGAATTAATTCATCTAATGTTTACAATTTCAAATTAAAATTGCTTAACACATGCTTTCTTCTACCAAAATAAATAAAACTATGGCATTAATTAAAAAAAAAACAAAGATTAAAACTATATGCGTGTACATGACACGAAAATTTATAAAATATGATATTTGTTCACAAAAATAACAAAAAGAGATAAATAAGTTAACATGTGCATTGCACGTGCATCTTAACAGTAATCAGTGAAGAACAATTAGGGTCTTCTGAAGCTCTCATTTGTCAACTTGTTCAGATCATGGAAAGCGAACCATCCTATTTACAGCCGAGTCTAGAGCATCTACATTCCTCCTCAGGACTTTTCTTGAAAGCATTAAGGAAACTATTGCTTTCAGAGTGCATTAGATTAGCAGCAAAAGAATAATTAACTGAAACATCTTAAAAATGAACATACCAACACATTGAGGGCATGATAAAGTTTCGGGAAATTCTACAGTTCCTTTTAGGGAATCATTTTCTTGTACTTTAAATGCTTATACAGTACGACACCATATGCTTAAAAACTTGTACTATACAAGCTTTTAAAGCTAAAAGAATGATTTCCTAAAAGAGACTGTAGAATTCCCCTAAAGTTTCACAATTTTCCCCCGCTGTATTATCCGACTTATTGGGAATGTGAATTAATTACCTGAAAACATATAGCTCTCTGAAAATATAATCGAATCACAAGAAGCAGACAGGATAAAAAAAGCAACGCGGAAGTCTGCCTGATACCTACATTTTGAAGTAAAAGAAATGTGAATGGGGTCAAGCACCCATAAGTATTTACAGAAATATAACACAAGCACCCATTAGTATTTACAGAAATATAACACAAAAGGAGGACTAGACAGAAATATAACATGACAAGCACCCATAAGTATTTACAGAAATATAACACAAAAGGAGGACTAGAGGATGCCGATCACATAATATTAAGAAAGGATACAACTGTGAGGCAAGATTGTTTATCCCTTTCATTTCCTCATTTAATCTGCAAAACAAGGAATCATTGCAAAAGCACATGAGCCAAATTCTGGGATGATAGGGTGGTAGAGAAGAAAAAGAACTGGAGAAAGATCTTTGCAAATACTAGGGAAATAAACATCTGAAAAATGAAAATGTATCTGTAACATCATAACTGCCAAAGAAAAAAAAAAAAGGCACCAGGGAGGAAATAAACAGATGAAAAAGGTGAACAGGAAATCACAGCTTGATATCCAATTTTCCATTCTGAACATAGTATGAGGACTTCAGAAACGACAAAGTACCAGAAGTATACCTGAGACAGGAATTTATATAGCGGTTTCCTTTTGTAGCTGCATCAAGAGCTGCACCATGAAACAGTAGTATCCAGTTATATCCCATATTCTTTAAGATCCATATAGATCATAGCATCTATTAATTCAAGTAAGACACATCTAGAAAAATACTTCGGAGGTAAGAAATAAGGAGATAAATTAAAAAGAGAAGGGAATTAGGCAAGAAGAAAAGCCAAGGGAAACTGTGTACTTTCATCTTATGTATCTTTTAGTAAGTTCCAACCCACTCAAAAGTTAATATCCTAATGTGTGAATAAAAGATTGATTCCACAACTTTTACTACAGCCAAGATCCATGGAACACAGCTGTGTTTATTGACCAAACTCAAGATTTTCTCATTTTTATTTCATCTTCCATTCACTGAATCAAGTTGCAGATTATTTTCTAACTCAAGGGAGGATCAAGGTTTTACCATTTTCCATGCCTGTTGAGATACTTCAGATTTAGTAAACTAGGTAACTGGAACTGCTATGACGTTAAGAAAATACAAATGAATTTGATCAGATGAACTTACAAAGAGGATTTATAGGTAACAATTGAAGCTAAAGCCTAGACAGGGAATAGAACAAAGATAACAAAAGTCAATATAAGTCTCATAGATTAAATGATATGTAATGTCCCTTAAAGAAAAGTACGTCCTCAATGTAGCAGGAAAAGGAGTTGACATTGCATGCGGTGCAATGAAACCTTCTCTATTGTCATAAGTGGGTAAGATCCTAGTCAGACATCCAGATGTGTAAAGAGGTGTTAAAGTGCATTGTAGCTGGAAAAGAAAGAGAGCCATGGAAAATGATTCAACCTGAATCATACTCCTATAGCTGATAATTACCACTACATTGCTGTCTATTAGGAACTCGTAAAACCATGCAAGTGGTGTTTCTCTGAGGGAGAGCAGGAAAGCAGTTGAGAACTGCTGATGGCTGTTGTCCACACCGGGCTTACAGAAAGTTTAAATGATATAAACGACATAGATATTCTAGTAGACTTGCAATCACCACTGTTTGAAAACTAAATTATTTTGACTACTCAAGCTTCGAAGTTTGGATTTATAGTTTAACTGTGGCTTAGGTTCACATTAAACACTGGACCTTGCTCCCTTAAAAGAGTTACCCAACACGCAATTCTAGATACTGGGATGGCACAATAAGAGCAAATGGATATTGAAACAAAACTTCCTTCAGAACATTGAAATCCCTAATTGTCATGGATGAACAATGGTCAAGCTGACAAAAAGGTTTGTGGCTTCAGAACATTGGAAAGTCAGTCTCAGAAAAAAAAGAGAAATATGAAAACCATAAGTTATACAGCTGAACCTAAAAACATCTGATATTTTAACTTTACCAGATTCTTGAAGACGTCCAGCTGCATCGCTAAAGCAACTCATGTGATCCACAGAAGTACTTGTATTCTAGTGACCACAAAAACAAAAACAAAAATCTTACTCGTAAATTCACACATAAGAAAGTAACCTAATTCCTGCAATATGCACAGCCGATAACCAATTTATCACCCCAAATATGACAACTTTTGACCAAAATCACCTTTGACAATCTATTCCACACCCTATTAACCAACACCAAAACTACAACTTTTCCACTATATAAAAAAAAAAAAAAAAAAAAATCTCAATAAGCTACAGACAATCAAGCATATGCACAACTCCACATTCAAACTCATGCATCTAAACCAGCTTGTATAAAACGTTTTCCACGCCAAGGGTGCAAGAAAGATTAATAAGTTATTTCATTTTTCTTTTCATTATCATCAAGCCGGAGACGAAGATTGGTAGGATTTGAATTTCAACCTCCTGCACGATAGAGCACGCATCCAATATGTGCGGCTCATAACCAATCTATCACCCGAAATATGATAACGTATCGAAAAACATCACCTTTGTTAATCTCCGCACCTTATTAAGCAACACTAAAACTACAACTTTCTACTAACAAATCCCCAAAACGTCACAGAAAGATAATATATCTAAACCCATTCATATATATATATTTAAAAATAATAATAATAAAAATTTACACAGACTGTGTATTAAAGATTTAATCTTTTCATTTTTCTTTTCTCTATCATCGGCCGGGGAGGGGGATTGGCATCCATTACAGGGCTAATTGAATAACACTTTCCCATAAAATTTAACTTATTTTTAACCGAATTAAGCAATGTGCTATTCAATAATAGAACAAGGTTTTAAGTGCAAATTGATGATATTTCAAGGTGCAAAAAGTGCAAAACTACGTCAAATTAATTAATTTCTAAAATTTTCTCAAGCTGTTGTAAAATTATTGAAAATTCAACATTAAAGTTAAGCAACAAAATCTTACTATAATATCATTTTTTATTTCAAAATTGAAAAAAAAAAAAAACAATAATAATAATAATAGAATTGACCTGAGAGAGAGCTAAACGGAGAGAAGCGAAGAGACAGGTGAAGCTCTGAGCGATCGCCGCCGAGTCCCTTCCACCACTTCTATTGCTTTCAGAATCTCCGTGCCTCCTTCTACACGTCGTTTTGGATTCTCCTTTGCAAGAATTTTCATCTGGTTCTGCTTTTTAAGTCTTCTTCATCATCGTCGTTAGATTTGGGTGTATCGGAGTCCTGGTGACGTGGCGGTTGCTGATTGGTCTCAGATTCCGGCGCTCTACTTCCGTCTGATTCCATTTTTTCCGGGAAATTTGTTCGCCGTCGCAGAGTGAACGATTGCACTCTAGTAGACTACTAGGTATTGGATTAGGGGCTAAAGATCTAAAGCAAATAAAACGATTTCTTTTCCTCCCTTTGGGGCGGGGGAAATGGCCAATTTAGTCCTCCAACTTTTTTACTTTAGTCGATATAGTCACTCATCTTTTATTTTAGCCATCTCAATTATTTCACTTCAAATTTTTAATCAATTCCATCCTTTTATGGTGGAGCCGCCGCACACAACATTTTTGTTTAAAATAGCAACTATTTCAGGGGCATTACAGTAACTATGTAAGGATCTTGCATTCAAACAAATAATAAATTATTTCTCTTCAAGTTTGGATTCTATCAATTTACAAAAATTAAGGAAGAAATTAAGGACTCTAAAATTATCTCAAATTTACCAAATCTATACATTAAGAAGTATGAGAAAGGTATGGGATCTGCAACAGAGAAAAATGGCTGTGTTTTGGTTTAATCCAAATCATACCAGAAAATGATGAAATGGGCTAAAAAATTAAAGTTGAAGGACTAAAATGGCTAAAATAAAATATGAGGACTATATTGACTAAAGTAAAAGTGTTGGAGGACTAAATTGGCCATTTTCCCTTTTTTGGTAGTTACTCTAATGCCTTTTTAAATAGGGTTAATAACACTTTGCCCTCTAAATTAGGTAAGTAATTAATATTTGTCCCTCTAAACTAAAAAAACTACACTTTGTCACCCAATCACATGTTTGATGTGTATAAGAGACAGTACTTATAATATCAAGTTAAATATTAAATACCCTTAGTATTATATTTTGATTTTTCATGTATTTAATTTTAATGTTCACTACGTATAAAAAAATTAAGAAAAAATAAAATATAATAAAAATTATTATTATAATTATAATAAAATAATTAAGGAGTGAAAATGTGATAAAATGTCGAATTATGTTATATTTGACAAATTCGTTTGTTTAGTTTTACATTCTTTGCATTTATTCTATATATTCACCTAGATATTTAAATATAGATATATATACTTAGATCTATACTAAGAATTTCAAATTGAATTAAATTAATAATAAAATTCAAAAGAATTCAAATTCTTAATTATAATTATTATAAGATATCTTTATTTATAAATAATAATAACAGGTACAAATAATAAATCGAGGTACCCATTCTATGACGACTTTCAGCTTTTCCCCTCCAAGAGCTCGGATCGAATCAGTAAAGATGTACGAGTAACGGTGATTTGGAATTTACCAATTGTGCTCGAAACAACGTTAATAGAGTATCAATGAGCATTTCTATATATACACTCAAAAGAACCGTCACAATACGCCTAATCGTTATAATTGAAAAAATTCTGTCCCTATTGTTACAAGTATACGATTCATGGAGAAGATAAAGAAATAGATCGAACTGAATACCTCTATGTTATCCTTTCAAGGAAGGGAGAAATATAGCATTATATATAACATATTTAAATGGAAAATAAACAAATCCTATTTAGAGTGGCTTTAAAATGATTCAATAATACTATTACTTCAACTCGAAGTTTGTAGTTACTTCGTCTGGATAAATTCTAGCGACGGAATAATTTAGTCATAATTTGTTGGTTAATTGTGTTATTAACCATTTCTTTTTTTTTTTGTACGAGGGAACTTATCATGAATCCACTGATTTTTGCCGCTTCCGTTATTGCTGCTGGATTGGCCATAGGGCTTACTTCTATTGGACCAAGGATTGGTCAAGGAATTGCTGCGGGTCAAGCTGTAGAGGGTATCGCGAGATAGCCGGAGGCAGAGGGAAAAATACAAAGGTACTTTATTGCTTAGTCTAGCTTTTATGAAAGTTTTAACAATTCATGGACTGGTTGTAGCATTAGCACTTTTGTTTGCGAATCCTTATTTGTTTAATCTTAGAAATATGAAAAATACATATTATATTTATTGCCTTGGATTTGTCGTTTGCTTTTTCGAATTCTAGCAAGATCTCACCCCTACAATTACTTATTCGTAAAAATAATCCATGGGAAGGATGAAAGCAAGTCGGTTATACCAATTATTCATTCGCAAATTAGTCCTTCCCGTTCGAAGTTCAAGAGAAACTAAGTATTGCAACAAACAAGGGTGTAGTTCACATAACTAGAGTACTTTTCAAAATAGGAAAAAGGAAAATAAAATAATAAATAAAAAATAGTGGAGGTTCATCCAAATATTAAATTTGTAAAATGTTAAGAGATATAAAAAATTACAAATTTTATAAAAAAAATATTGTTACACAATATATTTAAAGAAAAATTTTCAATAGAAAATTAGCATATTTAGGAATTGTTCTACCATTACAATTAAACATTCAAATTCAAAATAATATAAAATGAAATAACAAAATTTAAAAATTTGACTAAACAAAGATATATATTGATATAGATTATATTAAAATATTATATAATTTATTTTTCATTATTTTTAAATAATTATCACATCATTATCAAAATTTAAATACAAAAATAAAAATATAATGTTAAGGGTATTTAAGTCATTTAACATGATATTATAAATTTTTTAAAAGATGAATTATGTGATTGGGGGCAAAGTGTTATTACCTACCTAGTTTAGGGGGTAAAGTGTTATTAACCCTTTTAAATACTTTAGAATCTCTAATACTCAAAATAACTTTTACTATTAGGTAGTAAATACGGATTAAGAAAAATATTAAATTGTATTTATTTTATGAAAAGATAATTCAAAGTGATTAAATTACCTTTTTATATTAATATCTAAGTATATAATTATCTTTTTATTAATATGACATCAAGATAAAAGTTGAAAAAATATCATTTAATATTTTTGATTTTTTTAAAGTTACAGATAATTTGACACAAGTTAATTTGTGTAAAACTAAAGTTATTTTGTAAATAAAAAATAATACTTTAATCCCTAATGTCACTATCTACTTGTTAAGTACTAAAGTTCTTTTCGTCATGTCAACTAAATATTTTAATTATTTTAGCACATTCAATTCTATTTTTTTTTTAAATTTTTATCTAATGAATCAATTTTTTATAAATAGAATACTTAATTCATGCAGAATGTGATCGAAATAAATATCTAAAAATTTAATTTGACATTGTAGATCGAGTTAAATGGTAGTGATACTAAAACTTCAAAGGTAAAGTATACTTAATCATAGTTATATAGTAGTATAAGATAGTTAAAAATGATTTACTTAATTGATAGTTTGGGTGCAAGCCACAAATCAATAATAATTGGGTAAATTACTATGAGTTACCTTGTAATTTGGCTAATGTTTATATTATTTTCTTATAATTTTGAAACTTATAATATATCTTTTTGTGGTTTGGATTAAAGTGAAAGTGTTAAATATTCTATTAGATGATCGTTAGTTGGTTGAATTTTTTAAGAGATTATATATTTAAAATGTTATTTTAATCATTTAAATTCTAATAAATAATAATTATGTATTTTAATATAAAATATAACCCTTCTTCTCCTACAGAGGAATTTCATGTTGTGAATGAATATCAGAGTTAAAGATATTTTGAATTTTTTTATACAAATTTATTAAATTTTTATCTTTTCATCTATTTTACACAAAAATTCCAGAGTGTTGATTGTAATTTACCCATAATAATTTGAGGTACAAATTTCATTGAACACTTTAATTTAATTCATTTATATCCTTTTCTCAACTCTTCTATAGTCTTATAACGTGAAAATTTTCTATTCCCTTTGACTTCCTGAATTTTTGAAATTTTCTGCAAAAACACACCCTCCCCCTACACCCCCCCCCCAAAAAAAAAACAAAACCCTACATTCCAGAAAATTTTGCTGCCCATTTTTTTCTTCAAAGTTGAAGCCGTCAAGAAAAATTGAATCATATAATCTTGAAAGTTGTACTTTCCTCTCTCAAAATCTAGGGTTTCACTGTATTCAGGTTTCTAGCTTCCCCTATAATCTTTTCTGTTTAGTTATTTAAAGAAAGTGAAAGAAACTGAGAGAGTAAAGAAACTAAAAACCATGAAAAAGTTCAGCTTTTTATTTATTTATTCTTGTATGCTGTTTTTGTTTTTCTTGTATTTTGTTTTTGTTGAATTATTAATATAGCTGCTGCTTGAATGGAAGCTTATTGCTAATTATTGTTTCAATGCAATATGAGTGTTTATAAAGTTGAAATCTTGATTATATTTTGGACTTAAATTGCAGGAATTATGTAACATTTATCTGCTGCCTGTTTTCCATTGGACAATGTAGGAGTGAATCTGGATAATGGGTAATTTTTGTTTATTTTCTTGATGACATTTTCTTCAAGACTTACTGTATCTGTTGGTTTATCGTGGTCTGAGATTTTTATGCCAAAGGAAAAGATTGTGTAAATTAGTCATAAAAATGGAAGGAACTACTAAAGGTTTCGTATAAGTTTTAGGCCTTGAATACAGTTTATTTGGACTGTTGCTTGATTTGAGAGCTCACGGTCGTTGGTACCTAAATAAAAGTCCATTAATTGGGTAATTCCCGACAAACTGAATACAGGGATTCATGTTCTAACTAATTGAAATTGTGTACTTTGGGGGAATTAAAAGTTTTGATAAGGAAATCCCCTTACTTTGTACGTTGTCCAGTTACTAGATGTTTGATTGATTTTAACTTCTTTGACTTGGCACCAGATAGACAATCGAACTTTGGCGAGCCTCGTAAGTTGGAAGTTTGTTAACGTGAATCTTTATCCTCTTTTATGTGATCTGGATTGGAGGTTCTAAGAGTAATAGATTTCTCCTTATAGATGTAGCTCGAGTACTGCTCTAGTTTTACTAATTCGGCCTCTTGGACGCATATCCCCAGTTGCTTTTCTGTCATTTCGAATAAAACATGGCTGGGGGAAATAAGCCATCAAGGTCTGACAAGCCTTCAATTAAGTATCGATGTACTAGATACTTAGTCCACTGGATGGAGCATCTTTTGAGCTTTTTGATTGTGGTCGTGAAGATTTTGTCTCTGCTTCCACTAGTAGTAATAAGAAGAGTAGATCTCCTGAACCAAGATCTTCACAGATTTTGAGCACCAGGGAGCTCCTTTCAGCACTTGGCTCTATATGGGATTTTGCAACCGGCCCTCTTTCTAGTTTGGTTACTAAATCAACTTGCAAATATGTTGATGATAGTGTTAAAAAGTGCAACATTCTCTGTTATCCCTCTGGGGAAAGGACGTATAGTACGCATATAGTAGCTGGCAATCAAAATGAGCTGGTCAACTTTATAAGTGTTGGGGATTCTCCGCCAATGTACTATGCAAATCTGAGGTGTCTGAAGGTGATGGACAAGATTTCATTTATTCAACCTTCAACTGGAACTTATTCACTTCTAAGCAGACTTCTTCATGGTAGTTATAAAATGCCTCTGGACTCTTGGAAAGAAAAAGATTCTTCAAATTCGGGTCTAGAATCATCCAAGTGATTTGGGAAATGTATATAGATGGATGACTGAAATTGCTCTTTCTAATCCAAAATCTCAGTTGAACTGTAATGGTACGAAGAAACAAGAAAGTGGTGACTGCTATCTTTCACGCCATATCAGTGATCCCACAGCTTGCAGTTCATATGTAGAGAAACCCATTGCTGCCACTAATTTGATCATGGGAAATGGTGAGTGCGAAACTGACGAAACCCAAGTCACAGGTTCTTTATCTGGTCAAAATGATGATCCTGCTAAGAACACGAGGTCTTCTACTACAGTGTGTACTGAGGATGGACTTGTCCAAGATATCGAAGCATGCACTTTCGAGCTTCCAAGTTTGTGTCTTTCTGCAGATTCTCTAGGAAGTCTTGTACCTTCTGGTGTTTGTGTTACTGAAGAAAGTGAAACCTCAGTTGAGCCTGACCAGCACGAGACTAAAAAGCATCAGCAGCACGAGCTTGTCTTTGAGGACAATCCTGAAGAGGAGATTTGCTTGTCCAATGAAGGAAAAGTCACATAGTCCAATTGCAAAACAAGAGCATGCTTTTGCAGGAGCTATGGCTGGTGTATTTGTCAGCTTGTGTCTGCACCCACTGGACACAGTTAAGACTATTGTTCAGTCTGGTCGTGCTGATCAGAAATCTCTTCATGATATATGTCGATCAATTATCTATCAAAGAGGTACATTGTTTTCTAAGAATTTAAAGTGACTGCTTGGTAGAAGAGACGTCTTGTTTTTAGTGAAATAAATCCTGTAACAACCCTAAAAAAAATACTCTGAAATCTCTTCAGGTGTAACAGGGCTTTATCGTGGAATTTCAACTAATATTGCTTCCTCGGCACCAATTTCTGCTGTTTACACCTTCACCTATGAGTCAGTAAAGGGGATTTTGCTTCCCTTTCTTCCCAAGGTAAAGAGCAGATTTCTTTTCTGGTTTATTTCTCTCAGAAGTTGCTTTCTCTGGTTTTACTATGAAAACTTGGTTGTAGAGATAGATGTGGGTTTTCGGTAAAAGAACACCGACTTTGATGGAGTTTCTTAAGTCTTACCAATTTTCTTCATGCAGAAGTATGAATCTTTGGCCCACTGCATGGCAGGGGGATGTGCCAGTGTTGCTACGTCATTCATTTTCACTCCAAGTGAGCGTATAAAGCAGCAGATGCAAGTTGGTTCACGTTATCAGAACTGCTGGTCTGTCATTATCCAACCTTTGCATTTGACTGTCTGTACTCTGTTGCTTTCTAATACAATGACTTCTGGGCAAACTGACAGCATGGGTTTGAAAGCATGATATGCTGCCTTCGATCATTTTATAGTTAGCCTTGGAAACGTAGCATATACATGCAAAAAGTTTTCTACTCGCTTTTGTGGATTCTATGGCTTCAAATTCTAACACAGAAAGCTGCTTTTGATTTGTACAGTGTAACTGCATTTAATTTTTTAGGGAAACATTTGTCAAATTTGTTTTTGCTTTTCTGTCCTTCCACAGGAATGCATTGGTTGGGATCATTGAGAAAGGTGGTTTGCCTTCATTATATGCCGGATGGGGAGCTGTACTCTGCAGGAATATTCCACACTCTATCATCAAGGTTAGTTTAGACTTTATGAGGATACATATCCTGGAGCAGTTTGTATTAGTAGTTGTCTTACCCCTTGTCTGACTCTACATTTCGTTTAAGACGTTATGTAATTCGTCTTTATAAAGCAAGTTTTTGGGATTTTAGTTGCTTAAGTTGGTGTATAATCACTTTTGCAGTTCTACACATACGAGAGTTTGAAGCAATTATTTTCCCAGGTTCAGTTGAATGGTCAAACCAACACACTTGTAACGGTCTGTTTTCTGTCCCTTTTTGAGTTTGAATTATTAGTAGGGTCTCTTTTTCTCATCATCAAGTTCTTGAGAATATACTCTCTATTTGACATAGTTGCACTTACTACTGTTACTCTTTCCTCTGATAATGGTATTGTGATGGTCAATGGAAGTCCGTTCTGTGCCTATCATGCAAACAGAGATAAGATTGGCATGTTTTGCCCTTTTCACATCTAGATGTTCTTGCAGTTAGTATGTGGGGGATTAGCTGGATCTACTGCTGCATTATTCACAACTCCTTTTGATGTTGTCAAGACGAGATTACAAACACAGGTTAGCTCTCTGTTGTCATCATTGGTTAAGACACTTATCTAGCAGTTGTCGCTTTTAATCATTTATTGGTAATGTCATTGCAAAGGTATTTTCTTTGTTTAAGTATCATAGTATTTGTTTATTTTGCAGATTCCGGGATCCGTGAACCATTGTCCTGGTGTCTTTGATACACTTCAAGAAATTGCTAAGAATGAAGGGTTAAAGGGTCTCTTCAGGTAAGTGTTTAGAAATATACGAACTTTTTTTCTCCCGTTTCTTGCTTCTTTTTTTTTGTTTTTGTATCGGCTCTCTTGTTTTCACTGGGGTCGTTAGTAATGAATCCTGCATCATATTTCAGGGGATTGACTCCAAGATTGTTCATGTATATGACTGACAAGGAGCACTCTTCTTTGCATCATACGAGTCGTTTAAGAGGTTATTTTCTTTGGATGATTCCCGAGTTAATGTTCAAGCCTCTCGACGCGAAAAAAATGAGGAGGATCATCCACCATCTTATCATCAGCTGGATGAAGACAGCATAATCTGCTTGCTAGTTAACTAAAATTTTGGGATTTCACTAACGATGTCGTGTAGTGCTGTTAACAAGCATTTTTGGCTCAAACAGGGAGCTTCCACCAGATTGAGGCACCCTTTGAAGTTGGGAACATGAACGGCTTTAAAGTCTTGTACAGTACAAGTTTTTAAAGTACATAATGTTGTACTGTACAAATCTTAAAGTAAAAGGGAATGATTCCCTCAATAAAATTGTAGAATTTTTTGAACTATTGACCATTGACTATTTATTTTGTTAATTAGATTGATTAGACTAGTTTCCAAATTTTGAGTTGAGAGAAAGAGTTAAGAGAGAGGGCACTCGTTGTGTTCGTGCTAAATTAAACGAGGTGTTTCTTCTAATTGTTCTATTGGCAACTCAATTACTTGAGATGTAACCATGAAATCTGAATAATGTATTTCATTTATTATTTTTTTAAAGGGCATGTGCCATAGTTAAGAGGAAGAGATTTTTATTTGTTTAGATTAATAATTTTGGTCCTTACCAATTAGTTTTAAGCATTTCATTGTTACTTTTTGATAATCAAAATGACTTAAACATCATCAACTTAGATTCGCAAACAAATTAAGTGTCCAAACTATTAAAAGTCTAAAATTCTATTTTCAATTTTACATTATATTCAGGAAAAATTGTAATTTTCGGAAAACTAATTAAAAGGCTAATGAATTATTTTTAAATAGTAAAATAGGCTTTTCCAAATATTTTATTTCTATTAATTCTAAAATTCTTATGAATATCTTAACTATCCAAAAATTAACTAAACGGGCAAAGAATCTAATTGATTTAGTAATTATTAGATGTAAGGTAAATCGCATGAGTTGTAATGTATGTAATACATTAGTTTTGTTTATAAAATACTTAAAAAAATTTACCAAATTCACAAGTGAAAAAAAATTTATAATAAAAGGACAATTTTGTAAAGTAAGCTTTAAATGATATTCAAGTCATTTTAATTCATGAAAAAGTAAGATGGAGTGTGAAAATCATTAACCTATATTTATACTTTATATTATTAACATTAGGGTGAAGAGAAGGACTTGGAGATAAAGGGTGCAACCATTTTGGTAAGCATGATATAAAAAAATATTACGAATGCAGCAATTACTTATATAATATAATAGTAACGTAGACAATTATACAAAATATTATGATAGTTTTTTGAAACTAAAAACCAATAAATATAATAAAAAATAGAAAATTATAAATTGAGCCAAATGTACATTATACAACTTTTGCAATATAGATTGTTATAATGCTTGAAAAATAAATTTTGAACGCAAATTATATGTATGTATTAAGCTTCATAAGATATATTATCTTTTAGTTTCTCTTATTCATTGTATTTTGTGTATGTCAATTGTATATTTTTCACATATTTAGGGCCAATATAAGGAAGAAAATGATTTTAACAACATTCAAAGAATCCAATAGTAAGACAAACTAAAATTTCAAAATTCTTAAAGCTATTTATTGAAATTTCAAAACTAAAAAAGGCAGTTGTTCATACTTACTTCAAAATGTATGTATAGTACTTACATGATAATAAAAGATTTTGAAGTGTCAATAATCGTGGAAATAATAGTTAAGGAAGATACAACTTAGATATTGCTAAATGTTTTTTAACTTTTATAGATGAAATATAGCCAAGTCCATGTCATGCTTATTTTGGTTGTTAAACATCCAAGAATAGTGGTTATTGGTATAATATAATTTATTGCCATATAAATGTATTAAAGATGCTTAATCTAATTAATAAAATTTCAATATTAGTTTAAACGTGTTTCAAGATTATGAACTCTCAATTTTTTTGAAAAGTTTCCCTCAAAATTAGCAAATTAAATTTTTATATTATGAAATTTAACTACAAAACATAAACAAATGATTATAATTTATTATGTTAACATGTAAGTGCTTTTATTCCATAAGATTTCATTTCTCATATGATTTTTAAACTCAACAAAAATTGTATGTTATACTATATATTTAGAAAGTTCTATATATATCTAGATAACATTCAAATAAGTATTGATCACTAGATTGATGTATTTTTCTCTTCTAGATTTTAAACACGTGGTCTAATCTAATTTAGTTTCAACGACCAAAAATCACTTTTATATAAAATTTTTCTTATAAAACCCACTTTCAATTTTTACTTTCTTATAAATTCAAAATTAATAAAACTCTGAGTCTAATTTTTTGTTATCTTATAAAGTGAAAAAATAACACTTAATCAATTTAATACTTTTTAAAATACCGTAATTATAATTAAAATTTATTTTATCATAGTGCACTTACCAACAAAGTAATAAATTTTTATCCATCGAAAAAATCTCATACCATGAATTTTAGTCGTGTATCTAACCGGGAAGAGTTCGGGACTGCAAAATTAATTTGATGGCATTAATTAAGTAAAAAGTGAAAATATTTACAAAAGAAATAAAAATTATTGGCCAAATTGATAAACTAATTTATTGAAACTGAGAATAGATAAAACATACTATGAAAATGAGAGAGAAAAGGCGGTGAGATGGAAAATTTCATTATGTCAAGAGAGAAAATAACAAATTATAGAAGCGTAGCACAGGTATGGCTCAAAGAGTCTCTTAACCGGAGTGGCAACCATGTGGTGGTCAATTCTGATCAAGATGTGTCGGATAGGTGAAACCCACATCGATTCGCTTTATTCGCACGATTCTCAACAATTCGGTGAGTTACGATGAATTGCATTGCAAAAAAACAAGAAAATTGGATTAAAAGAAAGCGACTCGCTTTCACTTCAAATAGTTCATCAATTGGATTACGAGAAAGCTACTGCTTTCACTTCATATAGGAACCATGCTAAGATTTTGTTACAAAAAAATAAAATTTCCAAATATAATCTCAAGCAATTGTTAGATTGTGAGGGAGAAGTTATGGATGATGGGGAAGGCTGGTGTCATTAAGGGAGAATTTGAGAGAGGGTTTAGAAGAGATATTGCTGGGGTAGAAGAGTAGAAATGGGTGGCGTGATTAAGGGGAGAATTTGTAGGAGAATTTAGGGTAGAAATCAATGGTGGGATAACTTTGACATTGGCTGGTGATTAATAACTGAGGTAATTAAGTTTTACCAATTTATGCTTTAGTAGATTAGGTTTTTTGGGTATCTATATATTTTATCTTTTCTATTTATGTTTTGTACAAAATACATGTTTTTTTATGCACTTCTATATATTATCTATTTTGAAGATAAGTGAGATGGAAAACATTCATAAATCTTTAAGACATTTTACGTCGTACAATTTTGTATAATTTGATACGCAACCGATACACTGAAACACATGTAAATTCATAAATCTTTAAGACATTTTATGTAGTACAATTTTGTTATAATTTTATACACAATCGATACACTGAAACACATGTGGAAGATTCGCGACTGTCACCGCAAATGCGATTTTAAACCATAAATACAAGTGGCGTGATAGCTTCTGAAAATCATATCCTTTAAAATTATTGTGGTTATGCAGCACAATGTAATTTATTGGGCGAGCGCCTATCTCTTTTTTCAAATACAAAACAGCAGCCACTATTATAACCATCTGAATTAGGTGGGAATTATAAGCACTTTGTGTGACGCTCTGTCTCACATCAAAAGTGGAAAGAGTTATTGTATTATTTATAACATTTTGGATTTTGGGATACTAACAATTTCTTTTAAACATTTTAAATCCATTAATTACAAAGTTGTTAGGCCAGCCCAGGCGTGGGGTATTACAGTTGGTAAGAACGAATCTTATATAATCTTTGCACGGGTTGATATTGTCAATTGCTCGCAAAGTTTTAAATAGGGGTGATTGTGACGTCTCGTCCTACATCGGAAGTAGGAAGGGATATTTTATTGTTAAGTATAACACTTTGAGTTTTAGATTACTAACAATTTAGCTTAAATATTTTGAATCCATTGTTTTCATTCAAAAGTTAGGTGATATTGTAAATTGCTCGCAAAGCCTTAAAGAGGGGTAATCGTAATGCCCCATCCCATATCAGAAATGGAAAGCGATATTATATTATTTATAACACTTTGGGTTCTAGACTACTAACAACTTAGCTTGAGTATTTTAAATATGTTATTTCCCTTCAAAAGTTGTTGGACTAGTCAGATCCAGGGTTACACTTTGTCCCTTATGTCAACTAGTCAACCATTTCTTTTTCAATTTTGTCAAAATAGTAGGTTTATAGTCAAAAGTAACCCTTAAAGTTAATAACACTTTGCCTCCTAAGTGGTGTTAATTTCACTTTGCCCCTTAAAACTTAAAAAAAAATGTATTTTACCCCATCTATAACAATTAGACATCAAATGCATAAATTCAATAAAAACAATTTAGTTTAATAGTTGAATTGCCCACACTAAATACTAATGTGGGAGAAAAATATTTTGTATATTTTATTTTTTAGAATAATGTGACAGTTATTTTTTATTTTTTTTAAAAAAGAGAAAAACAGAACTAGCAAAATAAATTGACATTTGGTATCTTCAAAGAGTGAGAAAATATGATACCAATAATGCAATTTGTTCTATTTTGACAAAAATATATAAAAATGTAAAATGTTTGGGGACATTCAAAATTTGAAGTTATATGAAAAGTTTTTTAATACAAGAAACTTACAAAATAACCATCAATAAAGAATTCCAGCAAAGATGCATTTTAGGAAATGTATGACGAATAAAAAAATGTTAAATTTTGACAATAATATAAAAAAATAACATATTTGTGCAAAACAAGTTATACTGACAAGAAGAAAATTTATGTAAAATCTTTAATAAAAAAATCTAATGGGAAAAGCCATTTTGAAAAGCATGCAAATTGTTAAAAAATGTCATAATTCAAATTTCACTTTAGTCCTTCAAGTTTTGTAAATTATCACTTTTATCCAAAAATTTTAGAAAATATTTAAAAAGGTAAAACGATTATTTAATACTTGAAATGGATATTAACGAGTATTTAAAGAGATAAGATCAAGTACGAAAATATATGAAATGAGCAGAAAATTCGGATATTATACCCAGTCTTTTGGTATCATATTTTTTAATCCTCTAAAGACACTTACTGTCAATTTATTTCACTAATTTTGTTTTTTCTCATTTTTTAATAATTATCACATTCTTGTAAAAAATAAAATATATAATATTTTTTTCTCTAACGTCAGTTTAGTATGGGTAATTCAACCATTAAACTAAATTGCTTTTATTGAATTCATGCATTTACCGCCTAATTGTTATAAAGAAGGTAAAAATATTCTTTTTTTAAATTTTTAAAGGGCAAAGTGGAATTACCTGGCAGTACTTGAAGCAAGGTGTTATTAACTTTAAGGGGTACTCTTGTCCATAATCCTATTATTTTAACAAAGTTTAAAAAGAAATATGTCTATTATTTTTTAAGTTTAGGGTGATAAAGTGTAATTACCCTCCAGTTCAGGGGATAAAGTGCTATTATCCCTATTGTATTGTAAAAATAATAGGGTTAACAACACTTCGTCCCTATAGTATGGGAGTAATTACACGTTACCTCCTAAACTAATAAAATTACATTTTATCCCCCATTTACTATTCATCCGTTACAAGTTCTAACGCCATCAAGAAAAATTAATTAAACGACTAAAATGCCATTATCATTATTATTATTATTTTTTTATATTTTCAACTTTTGATAATAGTGTGATAATTATAAAAAAATATATATAAGTAAAATTAAGCATAAAAATATTTTAATATAATCCATATCAATATATTTTTTGGTCAAATTTTTGTAATTTACAGAGTACTTTTTTTGAGCAATTTCTGGAATTATTTGATATTATTTTGAATTGTAGTGTTTTTCATAGTTGTTAGAGTAGGGTTTTTGGTGAAATTTTCTATTGGAAGTTTTTCTTTAAGGTTTTGTGTTGTAGTAATGATTTTTCGTAAAAATTTTATAATTTTTCATGGTGGCTTTATATATATATATATATATATATATATATATATATATATGATATTATTTTGAATTGTAGTGTTTTTCATAGTGGTTAAAGTAGGTTTTAACTGAAATTTTCTATTAGAAGTTTTTCTTTAAGGTTTTGTGTAGTAATGATTTTTCGTAAAAGTTTTATAATTTTTCATTGTGGCTTGTTATATATATAAATTAATTTTGGGTTAAATGTATGCAAAGTGCAATGTCGTGTACAATTTGAGTCAAGTTTTTCTCATAGTTTTTATCATCAAAGACAAAAATATTCATTTACTTATATTTATTTTTCTAATTTTCAAAAAAAATATCAAACCACTATAAAAAAAAAAATATTTGAAAATTAAAAAAAAAATACTAATAAGGACATTTCAATCATTTAATTAAATTTTCTTGTGTTGTTAAAAAATAATAACTAAATGGGGGCAAAGTGTAATATTACTAGTTGTAATAGGAGGATAAAGTATAATTACTCCCATAATTTAGGAGAGCTAAGTGTTATTAACCCTTTACAATAAAACATGGGGACCATGATTCTATGAATTAAAAAAGTTGAAAATAGTACTTGGTTCTATTTTACCATCAAGTTTGCTTAGAAAATTTGGAAAATAAGCAATTCCAGATCACTTTTTTTTTTTTTGCTTTTAAAATAAAACATCAACCAAAATCTCCACCTACTTTCTCGTGACTTGAACCGACTCGAACTCATAAACTATACATTACTAAATTATACTTTGTAGTTGTTACAAAACATCTTTTGATGTTCAAATAAGAAAATACAGACAATCTAAAGAATGCAGGGATTGTTGATTCAAGATCACACACTTTCTGCATAACTACAGAAAGATGCTGGTGTAGTTTGTCCAAAAGGAACAAGATGCCATAAACTGTGATTACAATATTGTACCTAAAAGAATCAGAAAGGCTGAGGCGTACCCCGAAAAAATGTAGAAAAGACTGTACAGAGTTCTTGGAGTGAGGGAGAATTGACGAGCAGCAGGTAAATTTTCCTATCCAGTGAGCCATTATCCGTCGTGTTGCTCTGTCGAGTCATGTAGGCGAAATTGGGATTCTCTGCATCTCCGTTTTAACATCTCATCAAGCATTATGATGATGATTGTGTTTATTTTCAATCAAGAATCCAATAATCCCTCTTCAGTTGACTGCTTCCAAATTATTTCCAGCTCCACGATTTTTTGGTTCGCCACTGGCTGCATCCGTATTCGTGCAGCTGACGTTTTCAAGAATCCGATCCCTCTCTCTATGCATTGAATCAAGCCAGTTTATACTCGAGCAATTGGAGAAAAGGGTGGGTTGACAATGAAAGATGGCAAGACTTCTGCCATCTTTTTGTTGTCTTTACTTTTCCCTTCTTCTGTGACTGCATCAATGAGATTTTTAACTTCCTCCTCGATGAACACTCTCAGAGAATTGCTTTGCAGTAATTGCTTGTTTTTTCCATTGACTTGCGCTAACAGAGGATTCCATAGAATGCAACACGGCAACACATATTGAGAATGCCTGCAATGTGGACAACTGCGCGTGGAAATCAACTGCATAATTTCCATCTTCCATCACTGCCATGGTCAATGCTGGTGTACTATCTTTTTTTCCCTGTAAAGTAAGGACAGTGTAAATCAATCACTACTAGACCAAATATCCAACAAATCATAAGGAATAGCTTAATTGGTTAGCCACTTCAAATAAGAACTGGCATCTAAAACTTACGCTTTTTTTTCCTTCAGTTAGCATACCATTACGAGCTTCTTTGAAACATTATAACCAGAAAGTTTGCATGAAATTCAGAATAGAAGAAATCAAATTCGTAAAAACAAAATCATTTGCCTCAAAGTCTATTATAATCCAGAAAGGGAAATAGCATGAAGCTATAAACTTTGGAAAACATGAAAAGATTACCTGGACAAAAAGTTTCAGAGACTGCTTATTATCCGTGAGGAGATGACCGCTTCAGCCATCCGGATATTAGGATTACCAAATATGTTGAGGGGACATGCCATGTCCCAACCACCACAATCACAACCTCCACCTAATCTCCATCTATCCAACAATGGTGAAGGACCATGATTTTCAGTAGTTGGCAGACCATGGTTCCCAGAAGGTACTACCACATTCACTTTTATGGGGCTTAAACAATCATCAGGAATAAGTTCATCTTTGTGTTCAAAACCAGAGCGATCAAGAACGTTCACGAGTGGTTGATCAATTTTCTTGTCACTGCTTTTAAATTTCAAACTCTCTCTCTTTTCAAATGGGACTTGTATGACAATTGCTCCTATTTGAAGGTGCGGATGCAACTCTACAGCAGCCAAAGGATCAGAAGTTGATGACTTGGAATGACCAGAATTCTGACCATTCATTGGTTGTCCTTTCACTTTAGTATTAACAGAGACTTCATCCAAATTCTGAGAACCTTGATCGGCTGAGTTTTTGTCAGAAGCCTTAGGTGTCTGCTTTGGCAACATCAGTGAAGCAACAAGAAATATCTTTAGAGGAAACACACTTTTTTGGATGAGCCATATCGTACAACACAAATTCTGTCACCATAGAGTTATCAAAGGCTCCAGAATCCTTTAGCTCTGCAGATAAGCAACAGGAGACCTGCATCTGTCCTACCATGGAAGATACTTTGTGGCTGTCCTTCGCTCCCCATCCACTAGCATTACTTTTCCTTCTTTCATTAACTGAATGAAAAGTATAAATCCAATTTAAAGTGCATTCCGCTTTCCATGTACTAGCCACAAAAACATCTTCGGGAAACTTTACTGAGAACTTGAAAAGTGGCACACCGTGTTTTCTATCCAACTTAAGAATACCATGTAAGTGAGCTGGTGTGCTCGGGACAACTTGATTAAGATTATCCTTCATAGACCAAGATTCACTTTCCATGTGCTGTCCCATGGTTGTAAAATCTTGAAGCAGAGATTTACGAGATGTCTTGCTTCGGTTCATACTGTAACTAGCCCAGGTGGATTTTCCCTAATTGTTTCACCTAAAGGACTAAGTGGACTCCTTTGTGACTTGGATTTCACAAATGGATCAAACACCTTTCTGACAGGACCAAACCTGGTCTTTGGGCTACTGGTTCTGGAAGAATCACTTTCTGATCGAGCAGGAGAATGAAAGCTGTAATTTAGCTGATATCAGACTTGGATAAAGGAACAACTGGATCTCTTTTGGCTAGGCCATTACCGTCATTGAGGGGAACAATTACTGGTTTAGAATTGAATTTGGGGTCCTGCACTGACTGCATCTCTGCACTTTCAGCACATTGATTATCCCTACCATCTAATTCAAAAGAAATTTCCGAAGATCCATCCGACGGGACACCTTTTATTGGTACAGGAATGAAGGAAAGATTTAAGCAATCATGAGAATGAAAGTTTGCACTAAGCTTACTAATTGTTGCAGCACTGAAATCTGAACTTTGCGACATCACTGAGGATCTTTTCTGCTTCCCACTTGTGAGCTTCCCTCGCCTGAGCCACACAAAGAATCAACTATTCCGAATGAGAGAGCAGTCACACTACTTTGTGGGAATTCAACCTTTTTCCTCCCTTCTACAGCATCAGTTTTCCTCATCAGCCTAACTTCTCTGGAGCTTTGATATACGGAACCCCTCTTTCGCACTTCATCATATTCCAAAGGAGCTGCCCTGGATGAAGTGTTTTTACAGGAAACACTTCGATAGCGATGAAAACTAATCTCAGTGTAGTCTTCAGTCACGGTCAATAAATTATTTCCACATCTCGCATGTCCTTTTGATTTTCTTCTTCCAACTTTTGATCGAAGGCGTGAAGATGGAAGAACAGTTGTTGGACTTCCATCCACTATGCAATACTTGTCAAATTCCAACTCCATGTTCTAATCTCATTGATATATCCAAAACCTGACAAGAATCAGGACCAAAACATATCACTAACCACAGGAGCAACATGCTGACTTACAACTGATCAAAAACTAAAAGGAAAATCAAAAGCTTGTGAAATAGTAATGATCTTAATCCAACATCCACTATCTCATTGCATCAAAAACTATCATTTTAGGCAGAAATCACAAAATAAAATGTACAAATACAGAACTAAAAGTAGAAATACATTTAAGAACAGAATTCTAAATAACTGTCGTAACACCAAGTAACGTGCCAACATGATGCTTATGGCATTACATATGCAAGCAGACAGTATAATTACTGCACAAATTCATAAGCATGCCAACATTTATTTCAGCTTTTTACCTAACCTATTAACAGACATAGCAACTTAGCTCAAAAAAAAAAAAAGAGAGAGAGAGAGAGAGAGATAGCAACTTAGAATAGAGGATTCAGACATAAATCACACAGCCAGATATTAACAATTAGTACAAGACTAACAAAATACAATGCTGATGTATTTTCAGGAGGGTAAAAAAGTTAAAACTGATAAGTAATCGAACCAAGAAACTACCCATATTTCAACTGAAAATGGAGAATAGATGTGTACAAATGGAGCAGCAGTTCAAAGAACCTATACCCCAAATTCTTGGACCCTACTAATTGTTATAAACTTGTGGAGAAAAATAAATTTTCCAAGAAGAAAGGGAAAAGAACAATTTTGATATCATATAACTGAAACTTACAATGATGAGCAATCTATAATCCCCAATGTGGGTCACACAGGTACTAATAAACAATCAAGATTGATTAAAAATCCAATCTTTCTGTACACACTTGCATTTCAAGCCAAAAAGAAATGAACAATTGCTAATTGGAATGGTCATACCCCACTAGATCTCAGAGTAGTGAAGCCAAAGAAAACCCAAAAAACCACTTAAGTGTATTAGCAATCATTTCTTCCCAATCTCTTAAGCTCAAAGTCTCATCCAAGATTAGCCCTTTTTCACATTTCAGATTTTCTACGCAAGAAAAAGAAAGATACCAAAAATATGCAAATGTGACTAAAAATGGTATGCTAAAAACTCTCAATTAATCAAGAAAAAGTAGCCAAATAAATATAAGCAAATCCCACAAAAAGAAAAACACACACTAACTAACTAGTGCAGCAGCAATCATAATAAGCACAAAAAGGGGAAATCTTTACCAGAGAGAAAAAGGGAAAGAAGAGTGTGCTTTGAGACAGGCAGACTCACTATATCTCTCACGATTGAAGAAAAGAAAGGGAAGAGTGTGAAGAGAGAAAACACAGACAGAGGGCTGCCAAAGATTCAGTTTAGTGTCCACTTGAAAACAAGTTTTCTTCTTTCTTTGACCATCATTTTCATATTCATTCATAAATTACTAAGTTTGATATGTCCAATGTGTGTGTTTTTTGTGCTCTATTTATGTTTCTTTAACGTTATTTTCCAGGACAATAAATGGTTAATTGGGGATGGATCAAATCTCCTATTATCAGTCAATTCAGTAACACTAATAAGTCAATAATAGAGAATAATTGTAGAATAATTTTGATAGTTAAATGTTATTTACTTTTATTTAGAATAACTGTCATTTATTATAAAAATTTAAAAAATATTAAAAAATATTTTTTAAAATTTTATTTTTAATACAAGAATATTAATGCAAAAAAGTAATTTAGTTATTTTAAACTCTTTTTTGTGAATAGATGTAATTTAATAATTTCTTTAATCTGTATATACTAATAAAGGTTACAGTTATTTTAAAATAAAGATAATAATAAATTATAATGCTCAATTATTAAAAAATAAAAGTGATTGCAATCATGATTGTTTCATTATTTTTTTAAATAATATTTTAAAAATAACAACCGTTTAAACGATAACTTATTAGAATTTTATATACACATACACGTCTACCAGAACAAATTAATCATTTTATCTAGGGGTAAATCTGGGAATATAAAAGTACTAACAAATTAAGAATGATTAGTTGAGGAATCAATGCAGAGATGATTATCTTATTTTACTGGGAAATGCAAATACACTTTATTCTAGCTTTTCCCGCTCGTTAATGCTATTAATTAGCAATAATACTATTATAATAGTTCTAGACAAGATTTTTGCATTTAATTGAATCTCTGAAAATGTGACAAATCACATTTATTATTGTGATCCACGAAATTTGAAGATTGGAAAATATTTTTTTCTCTTTTTCCTTTCTTGACTTGAGATGTAAAAAAGGATGATAATACAATAAAATTCTGCAATCCCATTACATTATGTTTGAATGGAAAGATTTGAGTTAATTTGATTTAAAATCTGAATATATAATAAGTTATTCAAACAAATTAATTGATTTAGTTATAAATTTAAAATTTATTAATAAATAAGATTATAATTTTAATAATTAAATAAATAAATTTGATATAATATTATAATATTTATATAATATAATATTCCTATCTTAAATATTTATATAATATAAATTTTAAAATAGAACAATATAATTTATTAACTCGCAGATTCCAAATTGTACTACAATACAACATGATTTAAAGTGACAAGAATGTCCATAGGTGATGTGACTAATGGTGTGCAATCCACCAACCAAGTTTACTTTTGATACTGACTTGCTCCTAAATTCTTGAATTCTAAGCAATTTTCAAGTAAGTAGGTGTATTTCACTAATCAATTGCAGAAGGGTCCGACACAACAAGTTTTGTATATCATTATTAACGAAAATATTTTGATAGATTTGATTTTTTATTTTACTTGTAAACCCCATAAATTAAATGTTATGACATCAATTGATGTAACAAAGATTTTATAAGATTTAAATTTAATTGCAAGATGTATAAGTGAAATCAAAGATCGAGGTTATGTAAGTATTTTTCCATTATTAATACTTGCACTTTGATTTGGAAAAGGACACTGCCCAGCAAAGATCTGACAGTGTTTATGCAGTATAGAGTAGTAATACTGCGACAAGGACGAAAAAAAGCATCTTTTTTTTAATTACTTTTGTGAAATTTTTGTTGGTAATAAACTAATTCCTCTTTTATTTTATTTTTTTAAAAAAAGACAGACTATTTTGGCTCCATGCAGCTAAAGCACAGGACTTGTGGTTCAGGTAGGAATGGGAGGAGAAAATGGCAAAGGGTAAGTTTGCATGTGATTTGTTTAGGGCAGAGGAAACAAAACTGAAGCAGTCGGTCACAAATTATTATTCACATCAAAATATATTGTTCATCGGTAGGTATATATATCAGGGTGGAAGTAATACTTGGAATTTAAGGAAACAAGATTTAATTAGTTTTTATTTATAAAAGTTAACGAAAAATAAAATTTATAATGATAAAAATAAATTTTTTAAAATTTCAATGGTTAAAAACTGAAAATTCTAGAATTTTGGGGTATGTAGCTGCTCCTATCCGCCCCATTTACATCCGTCCCTAGTATATATTATATTATATTATAGGAGAAATAGAATTATTTCATTACTAGTGATTGTTATGTATAAATTTTTAAAATATCTAATATTGTATTATATAAATACTCAAATACAATAAGACAAATCGTCACAAGATCGTAAAATCTTCTATTTTATAAATTAGACTATATATATATATATACATATATATATTTTATCATTGTCATTCAAGAATTTGCTGGTTTGATTTTATATATTTACAAATACTATAAGAACTGGTAATGCAAGACTCAGATGAAGGGGACAAGGGGCACATGAACTTTTTCAATCTTTATTAGAGCTTGATTTATTAAATTGAGATTCATAAATAATTGTTACTCGTACAACCAAGTGAAGACAGATTTTCATGCACTGCCAACGATCCCCCCAATGTCGTAAATAAAATCGGTCATAGCAAATTGTGGTTTCCAATAATGCTAAGAGCCACTGGTCATATCCAAGAGTAAGTTTGTAACTTTGGTTATTACAAAAATTAACGACTCAAAAGCCAAAAAAAAAATCATTAATTTTTTTTATTATTTAAGATTTACGATATTCATTTTACATTACAACGTGATAAATTATTAATATTATAATAATTGAGATAAATAAAAATAAAAAATTTAGTTACTTTTCAATCATTCATCAACAATTTAAAATAAAAAAAATGAGTAACAACGACCTTTTTCACATCCAAATGACAATTGAGGTGTGCCATCCATGCGACACCGTTTCTGTGCTTTTCAAAAATCAAAACTAGTAGTAATATTTGGAAAATACCATTAAAAAGTTTATCTGAAGCCCTATAAAAGTCGACCATGTTCAAGTTCAATGATGGCTTTTTAGTTTCTTTGGTGAACATGTTCCAGTGCCATAATGGGTAATCATTTCATGCATGCAGCACATAGACACGAGTTCAACGCAGATGTTGGGAGTAACTTAACAAACAAAACACTAGGATCAACTCCATAAATCTTGCTACGTTATTGCATTCTGTCATGGAATGTTGGGAGTAGCTTTTTTTTTTAAAAAAACAAAGAAAAGAAAAAAGAAAAATATTAAATAAACTGCTGGACCTTTCATATGAGATTAAAAATTGGAAAAAAAAATACCAAAACTAGTGCTAATAAGACTTGTGTTTGGCTTTTGCCTAAAAGTTTAAGAAGATGAGTAGAGAATATTTTTCTACAATAATCACCAAAGCTACACCTTGAGTTTGACTAACTAAACATCCTACAGGCTACAAGCCTAAAGCTCTATAATCTAGAAGTTTTCTTAACCATTTCCTATGTCAATCTACATAGGTTGAGGCAAGATCACCTATCCAAAGCATGCAGGCCAACTTAATATAGAACTAAAAAACTCTTTAACATGACTAGAAGCACCACTAGTAGCAACATCATTAACAGTTCCGAGGTTTCCTAAACTATTTTTGGCTGTCCAGCACAGGCACATAAGCTTCAGTTGATTTTTTAAAAACATCGGCTGACTTGTTAGGTCTGCGGGGACTAACCAACTTTTCCACATCTTCAAACTTGGCAGTCGCTAAAGGTACAGTCCCAACAGGCCTAGCAGAACTTGGCTAACCTATTGTCAAGGTAGATATTTCATCACTTGAAGCATACCAGTTGTTGCCACAAGCATTACACTGCAGCTGAAAGTGATGGTATGCTTCACCTATGCAAGGGGAATTTAAAGTCGATGTGAACTCCATAGCACATAAAAGTCACTTACAAAGTATAAATTGCTGCATTATCATTCAAAACAGATTCTTAAAACTATCTTACTCTGAAAGACAGATCCACAATCTCCGGGACCAACCAAAACACCCAGAATAATTATTAGAAATGACACAAAAACATGAAAAGGAACTGCTATTAGCACATTGCTACGGTTAGAAACCCAGGATGAGCAAGCTAAGAGTGAGAGACTTCCTCACAAGGAGCCAAAATACATCCTATCCAAGTATTCAGGATGAATAACGTGAATTGCTGCAATCCTATGTGTTAAAAGAGTACAAACCTGATAACGATTACCATGGCCAGTCTGAATTATGTCTACAAGGGCCACTTTTTTCTTACTGCACCTTTTGCAGCGAGCATCTGTCATCTGCATCATAACCCAAAACACAAAATTAACATCCATAACCGGAAAAGGGAGAAAGCTACATCCTTATGAAATGCTAGTTTAAAAAAATACTAATTCTAATACTGGGCCAGGAAGATCGGAAGATAGGCCACCATATTGTGAAGACAATCTCATAGCTGCACGATACAACCATTCCAGAACTAATTCCTCTAGAATCTAATTCAATCTCCATGATCCTAAGGTGAGGCATTGAACCCTTTACAGGGCATATAAGCAAATTCCCAGATGATATTCCACAAAATAAGTAAAGAAATTGCTAACTCTGTTCAACTTAAAACAAGTCCAAGAAATCTTTCTTCCCAATTCACATATCTGCTACTTGTCCATTCCATACATAAAATAATTTAAGCTCCAGAAATTCCTTGAACTGAAATGATAACCTGCATGAGCTCTGACTCCTCAGGCTTCCTGCTTGCTATCTCCTCTGCTGTCAAACCCATCTGAAGCATAAAAGAAAGGTTAACCAAGTAAACACGTATGCTGATAGCTTTATCTACTAACATAGGATCATGGAAGAAAAAAGCCATTTTAGGTCAACTGATCCAGAGTAGCTGCAATGTAATCTCATAACAAAATTACAGAGTTTTTGCCCTTAATCTAGAGATTTTCAGCTGTCATGGAATCAAGCCACAAATACGACGCAAATGGGCCACAGCTGAGTAACATAAGTGTTGCCCGTTGAAGGCCATGGCAAGAGCTGTAGGTAAGGATTCTCTAGCCAAACCTAGCCTAGACCCAGTAAACAGAACATTGGGACAAGTAATGGACATTTTATCATCATTTAATATATATTTCTATTTCTAGTATTGCTAAAATTGTAAACAATGTGTTGTGTTTCGGCTGGGCCAATGAACAGTGAACTCATTCAAACATAAACTAGATCGAGGGCCAACAGAAAATGGAAGTAGCCTGTTAAGGGAGAGCATATCTGAAGATTATAAATCATGAAAAGGAGCAACAGCTATACCTTTAATTGATTAGGTGTCATGTTCAATATTTGTGAAGGCTCCAACTCTCCCTTTAGTAGTCGTCGCACTAAAACTTTTATTTTTTTACATTGTCCTGGAAAAAGTTCAGAATAAGAGACAAAAATGAATCAGAAAATGGATTGAATGTTATTAGCTCCAGAAGCTACTAAAAGCCTACACAAGAAAGGTTTCCCTATCCCATACCTACAAGGAAAGTCATCATCCAAACAAATTTCAAAGACACCTATACAAGTTATCCCAAAATGCCATTTTCATTTCCCATCTAATGAAAACAAACCCTCAAGTAGAGAGTAAATCTATGGACATATGAAAGACACGGCAAACTTTACCTTAAGATTGAAAGATAATTGCCGCATCTTTTGGTTATACTTCATAAAATCTGACGATAAAGCCTCGTAAGAAGCCTTCTCAAGAGCCACTACAGCAGGAACAACGCTGTCCGGCCAGTGAAAAGACGAGTCACCCTGGAAATTAAGATAAGAATAGACAATAACTATCTGTACAATCTAATAAAGCAAGAGCACCAGATTTGGTGTCAGTCATTTTTTTGGATTTCCAATAGTACCCTCAGTCATGAGTAGTTTTTCTAACCAACCTATCAAAATAAACCACCATTCAGCATTACAACTTCCAATAATAACTTTCACCCTTTTTTCTTTTAATTGGCACACTCATTGGTTGTGCCCTTACCCATTAGTGTGGAAGAATAGATCACTGTGCCAATTTACATATTCATGTAGATAAACTACAGTGGTTAGAAAGAGGGATCGTCAAATAACTCATAGAACCAGATGGAAGAGAATTTGACGCTCACATTTAGATTCTTGAGCTCATTTTCATTTTCAGAACCAACTATCCCTTTTCCATCACTCTGGCATATAAACTGAATGGATTGAAGCAGCCTTTCTAACCATTTGTTCCGCTGTGTTTCGCCGGTCAGGGCCTTTAAGGCTGAAAGAATAGTATAATATTCTGATGCATTACTAGCACAATTTCCCAGTGTCTCCACATTAAGAGACTGCTCAGAACTTGTAGATACTTCGTCCTCTCGGGAAACATTCATGCTCTTCCTCCTCCGAAGTCTTTTGTTCCTCAAATCATGTTCCTGATCTGTAGCAGCATCCTCTGGCTCAATGTCAGGAAGATCTCCCAGACGTGACATTGTCTTCTGAACAAGGAAATCAATCTCTTTCTGTTCGTTTTCTTCATAATCTTTATCTGTGAGCTTGCAAAGCCTTCTTTGTTCAGTGTCATATACACTTTGCACTATAAAACCAGGATGCTGCTTCCGGAGGGGGATCTGTTTGTCCAGAGGTACAAAATGCACCACACACTTGTGCATGACAGATTCTGCAGGAACCTCATCTCGATGAAAACTATAGAACAGCTCTCGTGTATCGGTGGATTGCCAGTTACCACCACTTCTCCTTTCTGCCTCTTCGGGACGATAAAACCATTGCCCAGTGACCATCATGCTCCCATCTCTTGTCCGAGAAATGTCCTGAAAACAAATCACAGCTCATCAGCATCAGAGAAAAGATACGAAACAGATGGCACAAGATGAAGAACAGCATTTCTAAATTTTGTAAATTAGCCAAGCTAGAAAGCGTGAAAAATCAATAACCTCCTACACGTTGAACATGAAACCAATCAACGAAGAAGCATTAGGCCTTTTAACTGTAACATATTTGTGCCAATAAGTGGAACAGCAAGTTACATTCTTGACACAAGTAGAAGTAGATAATCTTTCAGAAAAGAGAATAATAATGGCATTGTGTATGGCAAAAATATTTACAGCCCTCTTCCTCAACTGGGGAGACAGAAAAACTGAGACACAAGCAAAGTATTGATACACCATAGATCAATCACCATAGAAACCTATTAGACAGCACATCATCTGAAAAAAGGGCTATTGATATGAAACCCCACTGGAAAGAAATGAAAAAATAGCAAGAATACAAGCAAAACCGTGAAAAATACTTATCAGATATCTTATTCTTGCTTTCACATGTCTTGTCTATATATTATTTAGATTTCTAAGCACTTAAAGTTTAACATGGAAATATCGACAAAAGTACTCAAAATTGGGGCAGAGAATCTTTACTCTTCATATTCAACTTGGACAACAGGATCAATGGAAATTTACATTTACCTTGATTATGGCTACATAAGGCTTCTGGTTTGCTTCCTCAGGAACTAAGACCACAGGATCCTCCTATAGAAAAGACAAAGATAGAAATTTAAAGCAAGTTGAAGAGATTACATTATCAAATAAATCATAGAATGAATATCTTTTCACTTCCCTTTTCTCTCTTCTTTTTCTTTATCAGGAACAGCAATGCAAAAACATTTTCCTACATACTTTTTGCGGGTCAGAGACGCATCACAAGGAGAAGGAAATTTTCATATAAAACTATCAAATGCCGGTGACTTTTTTCTACTTCAGCTTATCAGTTATCAGCAAAGCATAAAGTAAAATGGATACAATATCCCAGCAGAGCAATCATCAAAGAAACAAAAACTCATGTCTCAAATTTTTCATCCTTTTTAAGCTGAATTGAGGAAAGTTATAACTGAAAAAAAGTGTTTAACAATTGAAAGTATTTTTTCGTTTTAAATTTTCAAAAAACCTTAAGATGTTTCCAAAACACCTAAAGAGCAGCATCTGAATTCAGTCCATAAGGCTAATATCTCAAACAAGGTTCAATCTTTACAGATAAGAGTCAACAGAATATTAATAAATGATTGGGGGGGGGAAAAAAAAACTGCAATTTCACAACCATGACAACTTCCAATCCTAAAAATCGAGTTAACCAAAAGCAATTTGTACTTATCCGGGAAAAAATTAAAGAAATTCAATAAAGTAAAATACCATATTTACGGTCTAACCCTGTGTACTACGTACCAATTCTCGCATAAAGCAGAATTTACTTATACATGTATTTAAACACACAAAAAAATTATGTACTCGAACCAGTCTGGTACCACGTATCGGTAACTATGGTTTAAAATTATATTTCCAAAAGTGCCTGAAGGGCTGCATGCCTGCACCTCAATTCACTCCATACGTCTAATATCTCAAACAATATTATTCAATCTTTATGAATAACAATTAACAAAAAGTTAATAAATAATTGACAAAAAAAAATGCACATTTAGGGAAAAAATTACGGAAATTCAATGAAATCAATTACCAGATCATATCGGATACTGTCGTATTCGAACGACTCGTAATGATTTCTCCTCCCTCTTCCTTTTCCGGAAGCCCTAATTACATCGCCAATAGGCTTCGCATTCTCCTGCGGAGTTTCTTCCACATCACCGCTTGGTTCAGCTGCGTTTTCGTCTTCTTCTTCGACGACTTCCTTTTTCTTCTTCTTCCTCTCTCCGACATTTTCCTCTTTCCCTTGCTCTTCTTCGTCGACGATCTTCATCTTCTTCCGCTTCCGTTGGTTCGTTTGCTCCTGGTCATCGTTCGATGTGTTTCGCAGCCGCGGCGGCGCGAAGTCCTCGTCGTCTCTCGACGCCATCCGCGTGATCCTCCGATTCCTCATGGCGGTGAATTGTGTGTGATCACTGTGTGTGGGGGAGTGCCAATGCGCCGCCGCGGTGCGGTTAGACATTTTAAATCATCCAAGTGTTGGGTTGGGAATATTTGTTCGGTTGGACTCTCGACTCATATTCAGTTACGTCATCCGAATAAATTTATTAAAGTGAGATAGATGAATATAAAAAAAAAAATCTATCATACTTATCTCAAAACAAATTTATATAAAAATCTTACAAATTAAGTTGAGTTAGGTTGGATTGGATTGAATTGGGATTCTCTAAAAAAGAGTAAATTATGTCAACGGTACTTAAATTTTTGATTAAATTATATTTTGGTATTTAATGTTTTAATTATTTCATTTTTGGTATTTTATCTTTTATAAATATTGTGTAATTAGTATAATTTTTAATGGCCAAAAAACACCGAAAATGGTCATGTGCATACCACAAAAGATTATTCTTAAAACACAATTTGAAGTAATCGATGCATTTTCATTATCATCGATTAAAAAGTTAAAAATGAAACGAAAGTAAAAGTCTGCATTAATTGCTGAAATTTCCAAACTTTTTAGTGACAAAATGCAAAATCTTACTTTTTATTTTTTGATTTGCGTTAATGAAACATAGTATTATTTTGCTCAATTTGTGTTCCAAAGTTACTTTTTAATTCTCTTGTTTGGTATACATGATAATCTCCAACGTCTTCCTCCGGTTACATAAATTGGATAATTGCATCAATTAAATATTATTTATAAAGTTATAATACTAAAATGATATAATTAAAAGATGAGATATCAAAATATAATTTACTCAAAAGTTTGAGAACTAATATGGCCATTTACTCTTTAAAAAAAAAAGATAAAGGTAAAAGACTATATAATTAGTAAAACTGTTAATTACAGTAACCACCTCTTAGATTTACCATTTTTTCCACTTCACCCTTGATATTCGATCAATGATAAGTTCTGATCAACTAGTTCATGATTTAGAAAGGTGTTTGGTTGATGGGAATGAGGAGAATCATAACAATGATATCTATAGATGTTATTTATTTAATCACTATAAAAATTATATTTTTATGATATTGAAAGTGTTAAAAAATACTCACTTTTATTTTAAATTGATTAACTTATCAACGTAATAATAATCATTCCTTATTCAAATTAAACAAATAAGGTAAATAATATAGATTTATATTGATAATAAAATTTATAATTCTCATATGTTTCAATTCCGATTTTCAAATGTGTCGGAAACCTTCGAATCAAATGCCAAAATGTTCAAGCTTAACACGTTAAACTAATCAAGCAGAAGTGCTCGATGCAAAAAAATTCTAATTAGCTAAAGAATATCTTCGAGTCTTTTCCTAGCTTCGATAAGCCCCTCTCAATATTCCGCAGTGATCAATCGATTTTTGGACTCGATTAAATTTGACTCAAATTTTAACACATGAAGTTATTAGTAATTCAATACCCAAAATCATATTCATTTCTTTTTAAGATTTTGCGATCTTGTAAAATTTACATTATTCTTTAATAACAAAAACTATAAAAAAATCATTTTAATACTAATTGTAATATTCCCAAATTTTACACTGATTCAATAACTCTTAAATAGAAATATCGAAATCAAAATATTTAAATTAAATTATTAATAATCATGATCATAACCAAGATATTATACACAATATAAATTGTTTCTCTCGATCTGATGACACAAACACCAAAATAATCAAATTTAGACACGTCAAACTAATCAAGCTTAATCTAAACTTTGATTTTACTCCCATACTAGATGTAAAATATTTAACATTATTCAAAAGCATTCTTCCAATCCATATCTATGATGAACAAAATTAACTGAAAATTATTGTCACATACAAAATCCAAAGTACATTATTACTATAACTGATTCCTAAATTGTAGATACTAATCAAGTGAGGAATCAATATTGTGAACAGCTCTAGCAAACACCAAGATGTCATCAGGGCGTTTTGCACCTTCTTCTACCTTATTCTGATCATTATCATCAGCTTCTGATCCATTATTTTTTGTATTGATTATAGCTTCTCCAAGTACCTCCCTAGCCTTATCCATTGGATCAATTATACTTCCTTTTTGCAATTCTTTCTCTTCTTTCTCCACTTGCTCTTTTCTCTCCTTTGTTGCCTCCATTCCTTTTTTTTCTTCTATTCTCAATTTGTCTAAGACCTTTAGAGAGAAACATGTAGAAAACTATTTGTATTTATATATAGTTCAAAAGATATAATTTACAACCTCACAAATTCAGAATTATTTGTTAAAATTAATAAATTTATAAAAAATTATTCATTATCTAATTTTAAATATTTAATCTAATTTCGTTCAATAAATTTTTTATTTTATCATCTTATATAAATATACTCCTAATTTGATTGTTTGTTTCTAAGATGTACACGCGTTATGATATTGAGGTAGGCAATTGAATCTCTTCCACATGCAATACTGCTTCATGCAACACGTATTGCTCTTTAAAGGTGTGACTCTTACAAGTTTCTTTCTGATTGTTTTTCCTTTTCCTTTTCTCTTTTTGTTGGGTTTCTGCTTTTGGGCCAAAAAACTAGTTGGGCTTTGTCCAATAAGCATGAAATGTTATTGTTGCGAAAAGAGCTTTTTGGGGATGGACAAAGCCCATCACTACTCACCTGGATAGGACTTCGACGCTTCTCACATTGATGACCCTGGTGGAAAAATTTTTATATGGATAGATCGATTCACGGTATGTGAGATAGATCTCTTAATCCATATTCATCTACATCACTATAAAAAAGTTTATTTTTAATAAACATTAGAGTGATGTTAATGAATATAGATCAAGAGATCTATTCCTCCTACCGTAGATCGAATCCATGTAAGAATTTTTCACCCCTGATTCTGTATTTCCCTTCGCATTATCGATCAAAAGAAAGTTCGTGTCTAATCACTTCATGACGAGAAATGAATAGTCACTAAATAACTTATTAGTAAGCGAGTTATTTTACTTTTCAATCATTCATTAATGCGGGATATTCATTCTAAAATGTAGCAAAGATTTTTTTTCATGTATAAGACTAATTGACGTTAAATTGAAGTACATCATACCTATTCTTTAATACATAGAGTAGTAGTAGCATCAAAACTAAAATTTGAAAGTTACAAATATATAAATAAACACTATTTATAATGTTAATTAAAATGAATTTTTATTTCAATGGACGAGTATATAAAAATAAAAGAGTGGATAATGTTTAAAATATAGGGATAGAGGAGAGTGTGTCTATGAAATTATAGACGGTGATGTTTCTATTTCTCTTAATACATAATGCAATAGAAAATGTAACTTTAAATGTATGAAAGATCGGTGTTCACAGTCATTATATGTCTACGTGGATCCGACTTAAATTACTTAAACTCAAAGACAATGATTATGATAATTAAGCTTAAACTAACCTTTCTTGAAAAATTAAATTAGATTTGAAAATTATGAGTTTGTATTTCCAATGTTTTGAAAACCGGACCGGCCATTGAACAGGTGGCCTGTCCGGTTCGCGGTTCAACATATCTGACCGGTTGAACCAATCGGTTCACTAATTTAGGTGTTGTTTTTTTTACTAAAGTGTGATATAATTTAAAATGACTTAAAATATATTTATATAAAATCTAAAATAGAAGTGAAACACTATTTTTGGAGAATTATAGTTCTAATACCCAAAAATACTAATCAAATTTCTAATAAGAAAAGTGAAATTTATACAAAAATAAGTATAAAAAATATGAAAAAAATAATAATTTAACAGTTTAGGCTTTGGTATGTTCAATGTTTTGCCATTTTGGAGTTTATTTCACAATTTTTTTAATTTTTCTCTTTATTTAAATCATTTTTTATTCTGAAATTTAAAAAATCGATTTTTTACCGGTTCCCGATTTTTACCAGTTCTCGATTTTTTACTAATTTTGTCCGATTTTTTGGACAGACCGGATATATAGTTGGACCGAACCGGTGGTTCTTCCGGTTCGCAGTCCGATGGGTCGAACCGACCGGTCCGGTCCGATTTTCAAAACACTGCCCATGTCCTTCATCCATAATAATAGGGAAATTCTTATATGGACCAACTCAATACTGGCACAGTGTCATAAACCATTTCGTTCCTGTTGTTCCACATTACCCTACATCACTTAAATAGGTTATGTGAAACAACATAGACAAAAGAGTTCATGATATTATACCATAGATCTGGTTCATATAAGAATTTTCTCATAATAATGTACTTTAGCCTAGAAGACAATGACCAAAAAAGTGAAAAACATTTGGAAAATACTATTATAAATCTGATTTTGGGACCTATTTGTAGATTTCGTGATCAAAATTCAATCTTATAAAATTTTGTTTACATCAATTGATGTTATAAATTTCATAACATTTAATTTATATCACAAAATTTATAAGTGAAGTTATAAATCAAATTTACCTAAGTATTTTCCAAAATATTTAAGCTTTTCGTTCCTTACCTGGCCGCAATATGAGCAGAATTCATCAAAGGAATGAGATCAGCAGAAGTAAATACCTTATTTTTTTTTTTGGTAATGATGTCAAAATAATACATTCACTAATAATATTACACATGATTTCTAATACATTAACTAACAGTTTTTTAATAATTTCACTCTCGTTGTTCAAATAGATTAATTTAATTCAAGTATTATATATTCAATTATTCATCCCACATATTTATCCAACTCAACAATCTTAAGTATAAATATCGAAATGACAAATCATGTTTATTAATTATTTATCCGACTCAATAATTTTAAGTATAAATATCGAAATGACAAATCATGTTTATTAATTACTTTTCTAATTATTCTAACTTTGAATTCTTATTAAATTTTACTTTCTAATCTAAATATTGAGTTGAACGTGAGAGCCTATTTAAAGAGATCAAGTCTCGCCCTTTTCTTTTCAAGTGTTCTAAAGGTATTTATTACGTGTGATGCTTAACCTCTACTTTAGACGATACTGTATATGCTAATTCTAACTCAAATTTTTGTACCAACACTTTTAAATTATTAATTCCATATTATAATTACATAAAAATGTGCTTTGATATTTCTTTGAAATGAACAACAGACAACTTTGACACGTTATTCCAGTGTCGACACACCAAGTGGACTTTAGAATTTTGTATTTTTGCAATTTACTCAGTAAAAATGACTTTAATAGTCATTCACATTTGACTTTTATATTTTTTAATCTTTCATATTTAAAATAATATATTTTAATTTCTCACAAATTTAAAATGCGCTATTTTAGTCTCTCGATATAATTATGGACATATTTTAGTTTGAAATACTCATACACATGTTAAATGTAACATATTTAAGTACAAAATTAAAAATACATATTCATAAACACTAAATTATCCTAAAAGGAAGAGAATTAGGGCCGTTGGTGTAGGGGTAGTGGAGGAAAAACAGCGAGAGAGGATAATAGAAGTGGTGATGGTAGATGAAAATTTCAAGATTTTGATGGAGGAGGTTTTAGGTAGTGTCGTTTAGTATTTTAAATTTGTGTATTGCCAATTTTACCCATCAAAAATGTAATATACGATACGCATATGCGTATTTCAGACCACAAATGTCGAGGGACTAAAATCGTGCATTTTGAATTTGTGAGATACTAAAATGCATCATTTTAAATGTGAAAAACTAAAAAGTACAAATATAAAATGTGAGACACTATTAAAATTATTTTCCCTTTGCTGAATTATACACTAAAAATTAATGCAACCTAACATTTTTTTGGTATTCTTATCATTTTGTTTTACTGGACTCTAAACATTACACTAACATCTTTTTGTTAATGAGAAAAAAATAAAAATAAATTCTGCGACTGCAAATACATAACATCAAGTTCTTATATTTTTGCTGGAGTTTTTTGAAGAATTATATCTGCTAATATATTGACTTGTTGCAGTAAAGAAAATAGTATAGCAGATATATTCTTTTACTTTCAGAAAAACTTCTTATAGGATTTGAGCAGATATTCTTGGGTTCTAGAAATATACAGGTCTTGTTCAATTGCTTATGAAAAATTTATAAGTTATTTTTTTGAAATTGAATATATATATAGAAAACTAAATAATTTTGCAAAGTTACTTTTGAAAACAATTTCTAGTTTATTTAAACACGAAAATAATTTTTTTTTCAATTTTTGTCAACAAATTATTTTAAAAAGTGGATTTTCAATTTCATAAAAGGTATCAGTAGTTTTCTGTATTATGTTGAAAACAAACCCATAAGGCGTTTCTAGCAAGGTTTGTAGAATCGGGATCCTACGTAGGATCGTTTTGAAGATTACAGGATCGAATCGTAGATAGGATCGTAGGATCGTAAGATCCTATCAAAAGAACAAAAATATAACTTTTATTTATTTTTAAAACTAATATTCAATAAAAACTTATACAAATAAATATAAAATTTTAATATTCATTATGAAATAAGTTTCTTTAACTAAAATTTATAACATTTGACATTATATACTCGTATTATAAAAAGTTATGTGTTATCGCAAATTTAATATTGTTCTTTAATTAAAAACTAAAAAAATAATATGAATAGTATAAACTCATAAAATATAACATTTGAATGAATAGAAATTATCAAAATAGTGACTTAACTTCAGTAAATATTTACATAAATTACATGACTAATGGCACCGACTAGAGTTTATCTATAATAGTGATCCTACTTCTAGGATTGGGATCGATTTTATAAATTTGGATCGTAGAATCGTAGGATCGTAAGGGTAGGATCGAGATTCTAACAACTATGGTTTCTAGGTGTATATTCCTCGATGTAATTATCATGGTTGAAAAGCTTAACAAATCTAGAACCAAATTTATTTTGCATTAACTAGAAGGTCCTTGAACTAAGAAATCTATACATTGGGTCTGACCGACATACTTCATATGTTATTAATTAAGGAAGTGTTTGGTTTGTATTCGGAAATTAGAATCAGAATTTGTATTCGAGAATCAAAATTGGGATGAGAATTATAAATTCAATTATCGATATGGATTTATGTTATTCTCCCTTAATTGTTTGGTTCGAATAAAGAATAGATTTCATTATGTTAATAAGGTAATCAATTTGCAACCCTGAAATCACTAAGTGACTAAATGAAAGTACGAATTTTCTAACACTTTCATTCGTATAGTATGATTACCATAACAATTAACCAAACAATATATATAGTTATCATTAATCTTGATTTTCATTCTTTTTCCTCTACCCAAAAACTAAACACCTCTTAAAACTGGACGAAAAAAGATGTAAAGTTCAATTGGCTTTAAAAAATTGTTCAACATCTTTCTAAGCTATAATTAATTTCTAATAAGATTATTAAAGAAAATGACTTGCACAAGTATAAATACAACATCATAGTAAATTATCAACCTTTAATTTAAATATTCAATCAGATTTCTTCTCTATTTTTCATATTTTATAATACCTCTATAACTTTATTATTTGTATACATACACTAAATTTATTAATTGCTTTCTTTAGATTCAATCTTATAAACATCTCAGATTTTAGAAGCAAAGATGAATCTGGAATGTGTGGGCAGACAAATTTGAAAAGGAATTGTCTACACGATTCTGCAGATGCTTCGTGGGCTCATTTTCAATTGGAGTTATGTGTGATTAGTGTCGCAAATTTCTATCATTTTTAATTCTAACCAATCATGGACCACATCTTTTTTTTATTTTTGAATTTTCTTTTAATTGGTTCTGGCTGTTTCTCAAACAAATTCAATATTTTGTTGTTGTAATTTCTCACAGAATTTTGAATTTGCATTTAACTAATTCTGACCTTTTTTTTTAATCATCTGCAGATTCTAAAATTCCATGAGTTTTTCAATTATTTTGTGATGAATTTCTATTTCAATATTATTTTCCAGAGCAATAGCCGTGCAAGTATACGTAAGGGACCATTTTGATCTGGAGATTTCAATGGTCAGACATTGAACCAAATTACGAACACCTACGACATGTGATGGTTTGACTAACTCCTTACCAATGTTCTAGAAACTATGGAATAGAGCAAAAATATATAATAATATAGTATATAATAGAGAAACGATAACATCAAAGACGTTATGATTTATAAATATATTAAATATATTAATTTGACAGAGTTTTTATTTTACAGTAATAGTATCGTCGGAGATAATATAATTTTCAAAGTCACACGTAACATTTATAACTCTTACGAAAGTTTCTATTTTAACAGATGAGTGTTTAAAAATTAAAAGTGTGGCCAATTCAAAATTTAAGAACGGAATAAGCATCAGAGAGGAGTCTGTATAACTTATTAAAATATTACAATTTGTATTCTTCTTATTTTTCTTTATTTTGATTGATGTGTGTCTAAAATTAGAGAAAGGGTGTGATTAATCTAAAATTTAAAAATGAGATATAAATATTGAGAATTGTTTGTGAGATTATAGTCGGTGAGTTTCATATTTTTCATAATTATATTCAAAAATTAAAAAGTTATAATTGAAGCATAAGAAGGATAAGTTGCCCAATCATAGACAAGCAATAAAACAAAAGTAAATGGATAGCCCTCCTATAATTAGTTCTTATCCGTAGTTCACTAGAATATTAAAAAAGAATGTTTTTTTTTTACTTGAAAAGGACTAAAATGTGTATAATATATTCGGCCTCGTTTAGATAATTAATCCCTTCTGTATCATGTGATTGGATGTAATAATGCAATTAAGCTATTTTAATTGAAAGAACTATTCACTTGGATTTCTACGTTTCTGACTTTGATGACAAATGTAATTTTTTAATGATTTATTTTTAAGTGTTTACTAACTAAAGAAATCTGAACAAAATTGAGGATACAAGTTACAATACACACAAAAGGATTAATCTTATACATATACTGTTGGTGAAAAAATATTTTTATACTATCAAGTTTAGATATATATCACATGTATATTATTAATTTTAAAATTTAAATAATATACAAATGACATTCATCCGAACTTGATAATATAAAAAATTTTATACATCTACTGTGTATAAAAAATTTACTCTACACAAAATGTTATTTTTTCTTGTGGATACTAAAGATGATGCATGGGACAAGTTAATGGTACTTAAACACTCCTCTCTAATCACATATTTGACAAACACGAAATGGAATTTCCATTCACACAAAAATTGGAGACTATCACTACAAGAAAACGAGTTTTCAGTCACAAGATTTATTGTGGTGACAAAAATATTATTATGAAATGTTAACAGTTGAGACAAAATTCATATTATCACTAAGATTAATGATAAAAAAATAAAGTTGTCTTATAATTTTCAATCACGTATAGTACTAGTTATAATTGGAATTCATTTACACAAAAATTGGAGACTATATATGTATATGTGTAAACAATTAATGTAACAATAATTGCTTGGTTCTAAGTGTAATGAGGTCGGCAACTATTTTAAAGTAAAAGTTAATGCGCATAAGTTTCAGTTTTTTTAAAATGGTTGTACAATACTTCAATATATATGTAATATGAGTTGAAATATAATGGCCTTAAAATATATTTAGGAGGTGTTTGGTTCATATTCGGGAATCGGAATGGGGAATCATAAACCTCACTATTGGTATGACTTTATAACCTCAATATAAACTCCACTATTAGTATGAGTTTATAACATTTTCCCTTACTTGTTTGGTTTAACATGGGAATGAGTTTCATTAAATTAATAAGTTACTCAACTTGAAACCCATGTCACAAGTGTAGAATGAAAGTAGGTATTTTCTAACACTTTCATTCCCATAGAATGATTCCTATAATGTTCAACCAAACACCATTTATGAATATCATTAACTTTGATTCACATTCCCCCTCTCATACCCATAAACCAAACACCTCCTTAATTATAATGCACATAAGTATTGATTGACTTTTTGCCTAAAAAAAGTAGGGAGTACTAGAGATTTAATTTTCGATACAACTTATTTTGCAAAACATTAAGGATGAATAAGTACAAACAAAAAAAAAGAGTAAACAAATTAAAAGTGACAGGAAAATGTATTTAGCACATTAAATAAAATATTATTTGAAAAATAACACTAGCCAAACATATATTTGTTGGAAGAGAAGTTTATCACAATTGTACTTTAAATTTAGACAAAAAATTTGAGAATATCTTTTACGGAATTATTATATTGTACTTTAAATGTTTATATAATATAATATCACGTATTTTAAAAATTTATATTGTATAAGTTTTTAAAGTTAAAGAAATAATTTTTTAAAAGAGACAATTGAATTATTTATAAATATATATGGACAGCAACCCCGGCCAAACAAACTTAAAAGAAAATTCTTTTTTCTTATTCTCCAAAAAAAAAAATGTAAATAATTTTTTCACCTTCCTTCTAGAAGAATACATGCTCTTGTACATTTAGTCAATGGCCAATGATATTGCCACAGTAAAATCCTTATTGCCACTGCAATTTTTATGCAAAAATGTCAAATTTACCCTTCCTTTAACGGTCCTTTTTTCCGACTTTTCTCCAATTTTCCTTCTCTTACACTGTTCCACAACCGAGAGCTCCGAATTTGTTCCACTGCTCCACTTTCTCTCGTCTCCAGTACATCAGCATCCTTTTGTTCTTCACCAGAGTACTTCCGATCCAATTAACACACTTGGAGCTAAGAATTTTTCAAATCAAACTACTCAAGCTCGGTAATTCTGGTTAAGTTTGAAAAAAATATGATTAATAAAAAATTTAAATAATAAATCTGTGGTATTATTTTTATATTTTTTACAATTGACAATTAAGTCGTCATCGATTTTAAAATCAGTCATTTGTCATTGTCATAAAAGATGATCGATTAATTCTCAAAATATCGCCTGGATCAAAAAACAAGACTCACTCATTAATCTTAACATTAAGACGAGAGAGAGGAAATCAGAAGTGAAGAGCACAAGGGAGGGAGATTGGAGAAGTGTGGCGGCTGAAAGGGAATTGGAGAAAGAGTCGGATAGAGTGGGAGTCAGTTCGACGGAAGGGTAAATTGGAAATCTTGTTAAAAGTTGATGTGGCAATAAGGATTTTGCTGTGGCAATATCACTTAGTCAATTACCTGGGAATTTCCTCTTAATCTGTGAGCAAAGTTAAACTTTCCAATTTAGGACAGAAAACATCCCAAAATTCTCCACAAAAAAAAAAAAAAAAAAAAAAAAATCCTGAAAGATTCACATATTACTTTTGCCACGTGTACTTTGTACACAAATAGCCTTCGCCGGCTACCACCATCCGATTCCAAAGGAGAGAACCACCACCCCGTACCCCACCAAGCAACCCCTTCCCCCTCTCCATCTCTTTTCCTATAAACCACATAAAAAAAACATCCCTCTTCCAATAAAAATCAATCCAATCTAAGCTTTCTCTTCAATCCAGGCATCCCTTTTCACTCTTTTTCAGGTTCTTTCCACTTTTTTTCCCTCTCTGTATATAAATACCACTGTAAAATATACATATGTATACCTGCTTTCCCTAATATTCTAGATTTTTATTGAATCGGGTCCAAGTTATTAGCTTTAAATTGTCTAAAAATTATTGGGTTTATATATTATTAGTACTGAAAATCCTTCCTTTTTCTGGTTTTCTCAAGTTTCTGCTTTTTTTGTGGGATTGTGTGTTTCGAATTGTTTTGAGGTGGCTTTTGAGTTGTTTAATGCAATAATTGTTGATTTGGGAAAGTGGGTTGTGATTAGTTTTGTGTTTGGATTATCTGATAACGGAAGTACTTTAATGGTAATTAAATAAAGTTGAGATCTTTGTGCTGTTTTGTTTGTTCTGTTTTTTGCCTTTTTTTGGTTGGTTGTTTGGGAATAATTTGTGAGTTCTCTAAAAAGAAGGTTCTTTATATTTAAATATTAGTAGTTCGTAGGAATATATGTTGTTGTGTGAATTGGGAGCCTGTTGAGAAAAAGTGGCACTTGGTTTTTGTAATCCTAAGTTAGAGTTGTATATTACCAGTTGTGCTTAAAGGAAGGATTACTTTGTAGTAGTTTTTGTGGTTGATAGAAGATTGGGTGAAAAAATAATACTCGAAAAAAAAATTATCCTTTTCTGGCTACTTCGATTTGTTGAAGTTGAGGCCAGTTTGGTTGGTTTTGAGGGTTGTTTTTAGGTTTTCTTGACACAAATGAAGTAACTAAAGTGGGTAAAGTTTGATATATAGGTGAGATTTGGCTGTGGTTCTCATCTTCTGTTGTTAAAGATGGTGGAATCATTTGCTACCACATCCCTTTTGGGGCATCTTCCGTTGTATGGAGGTTATTGTTGCAAGGAGGTTTCAGTCAAACGGAAGGCAGTCAATATCGTCAAGTTCCCTCCAAGGGAATTTTATTCTAGGAAGTTTGTATCTTCTTCATCCCTGCCAAGATTAAGAGATGATCGGGGTGTGATAAAGTGTCAGGCGATGGAGTTGACTAAGGAGGCATTTGCATTTAGAGAAGAGGGACGAATACCTCAGGATTTCAGATATGAGATTGATACTGGTGTTGATAGAAAGCCGGGGTTATGGCCACCAGCAAATAAGGCAGATAATCCTGGGCTTCATAATCCGTTGCTTCGACAAGAAAGGATGGGATGTGGATGGTTAGCGGCTATATTTGAGTGGGAAGGTGTGCTTATTGAAGACAATCCTGATCTTGACTGAAGCAAGCTTGGTTGGCTCTTTCTGAGGAAGAAGGAAAATCACCTCCTCCAGCTTTCATTCTTCGAAGAATTGAGGGGATGAAGAATGAGCAAGCAATATCAGAGGTTCTCTGCTGGTCAAGAGATCCAGTTCAGTTGAAAAGAATGGCTTCTCGGAAGGAGGAAATTTATCAAGCTTTGCAGGGAGGGATTTATGGTTTTCGACCTGGTTCCCAAGAATTTGTCAATGTATTGATGCATTACCAAATACCAATGGCTTTGGTGTCCACCCGACCAAGGAAAAATCTGGAGACTGCAATTGGTGCTATAGGGATCAAAGAGGTCTTTAATGTGATTGTAGCTGCAGAAGATGTCTATCGGGGGAAGCCAGATCCCGAGATGTTCGTGTATGCAGCACAGCTTTTACAATACATACCTGAGAGGTGTATTGTGTTTGGGAACTCTAATCAAACTGTGGAGGCTGCACATGATGCACGGATGAAATGCGTAGCTGTTGCGAGCTAGTGAAACATCCAATGTATGAGCTTGGAGCTGCTGACTTGGTTATTAAGCGCCTTGACGAGCTTTCTGTGGTTGACATGAAAAACCTTGCAGATATCGAGTCAACTGAATTTGGCGCTGGTGAGCCGGAGTTAGAGATGGAGCTAGAGGAAGAAGATGACCCCCACCCAACTGTTGGTGTTGATGACAGTTTCTGGTGACATCTTTTCATTGTACAGTATGTTGTGCTTAATCTAATTCATAAATTGTGTATAACTAGGGATCAGGACAAAAAAATGAAAATGAACGAGTAGCTAAAGAAATGGAAAAGGTGGTCTACATTGGACTACTGTTGAATATCTCATATATGTATTGTGTCCGCTATATTTTAGAACTCATCATATGAATGTTTAAGATATCCGACATTTACACATATTATCAGAACATATGGTTTATGTTGTCTCTATGCGTTATTTCTGTTACAGTTTTCTTCCCAAGTTTTTCTGCACTAGCAAGCTGCATTTTTCACTTTGATTAGAGTGTTATTCTCAGCAACATTGAGGAGCGTTTGGATCCTCAAAAAATCTGCTGTCATGTTAAAATTTCGATGACAGTTATTCTCAGTGACCTAGAGGATAATTTGGATCCTTGAAATACTGCCACATGGTAATTTATGGCTTGTTGCTTCGATGTTCAATGCTCTGGCATGTAGTATGTCGTTCTCCCTTCCTCGTGTAGTCCTGAGCCACTAGAAGGTTTCTTTTCACACTGTGAAATTATAGGTACTAAACTGCGGATGATATATTTCGATCAACTTGAAATTACATATGGACTCTTTAACAGGTGTTCATTTGCTGTGCTCTTAATACTATAGTTTTTAAGAAATCAGATAGTGGTTTTTGATCTTTAAAATGGCCGAAGATTGTGTTGTTATAACGGAGAAAGATTGTATAGAACTGCAACAGTGTAAGTGTTGGATGTTATATAGCTCTACAGTGTAAAATGTCTGCTGTGAACTGTTATGTGATTGAGGGAGTTAGCAGCATACAAATTGGTATGGGAGAGAGTACAGAATGGAGACCAAAGAAAGGAGGTGAAACAACTGAACAAAGCTGAATGTCTACAGTATTATTTTATTTTTTTCTCAATACAAGAGCTCCTTTTAACTCGAGCAATTCTTAGGTGGACCCAATTCTCGTACTATACCGTGTATCCCTTGGTTATACGTGCCTAATTTTGAATTAAGGGGTCTACTATTTTAGAATTTCACATTTATCTCCTTATCTTAATATGTTAGTTGGACACTTATTTCGTGTTGTCTTCACTTTCCTTTATTTCCTAACCTTTTATTGGGGGAAAATTTTACGGTTCCGTAACGAAATTATTTCGTTGTGTTTTGAGAGCTTATACAGTATAATATTTTGTACTTTAAAAATTTATACTGTATAAATTTTTAAAGCCAATGGAATAATTCCCGCAACGGAAATATAGAATTTCTTTTATCTGTTTGGGCCATTTATTTTTTGGTTGTCCATGTGGACACAGAAGTTCTCTTGGTCTTTTGGTCGATCGGTTTGCACAATACTCTTTCCTGGGCCTGGGGGAGTGTATTGGGCCCTCTGGCTGGGCTGCATGAAAATTAAGCCGATTTGTGTCATTAATTGGACGGGATTAAATCACTGACTGCCTTACCCGGATTCATTATTTAAAGCCCTTATGTGGGCTTAAGAAATTATCACTTGGAACAACTCAGGGCCGAAAACTTGGGGCCTTCTCCAATTAGCTCACGATTCCACTTTCAGCTATCTTTGTTAAATTCTATAACCTCATCATCAAGTCGTCCAAAATTAAATAATTCTATAGTCTAAATTAAAAAATTCTATATCCCTGTTAAGATAATTATCTTTTTATGCTTTTAAAATTTGTACAGAAAAATATTATACATTTTAAAATTTATATTGTACTAACTTTTAAAATCAACGAAATGATTCTATCAATGGAATCGTAGAATTTCACTAAGAAATTATACAATATAATATTATTAAGAACATCAAAGTACTACAATCCTCCAAGGTGTTGTTATATTCTAAAAATTTGTACGATATAATATATTAAGTTTTAAAAATTCATGCTATATAAATTTTTAAAATCAACGAAATAATTCTCTTGACAAGATTATAACTTCCCAATATTTTATCATACAAATTTAATGTTATATCGTGAATTTTTCAAATAAGAAAATATAGTTCCATGATGATATTATAATAATGGAGAACTCTACATTATCTTTTATTAGATCTTTCTCTTGATTTTAAAATTTTATATAATATAAACATTTAAAGTACATAATATTATTGTACGATACAATCATTTAAAAAATAACAAATAATAGAATTTTCCTACAATTATATTTCTCCATACATATTGTTGGAGCACATGAGACAAATTTTACTACCATAGACTATAGTGGGAATCTTATTTAAACAGAAAAAATTTGTGAAATAACCCTAGTACCATTTTTATTTATTTTTCTCTCCCTTCGTACTTCGGTCATATGTTCACAACTTTTATTATGGCAATAAGATGCAAGCTCTAATCTTAGCCCCAATATATATATATATATATATGCGACACTAATTTTTTTTTTTTATCAAATTTGAATTATAATGTGTCTGAATTAATCATACTCTAAATTTAACATATATCGACCCAAAGTGAACTCAAAACTAGCCAAACCACAAAGACCAAGGTTGGGCTAACTCGATCCAATTAACCGGCGTCAATTGGTCGAATTAGCAGATTATCATATCAATACATATGGGTTCATTTTTTATGGTGTCATGTCTGTATCTTGTTTACTATTGACATAATGTATTAGGCTATTTGATAAATTATATAACTTGCGATCCATTTGAATTAAAATATCAAATTTTAATTATTTAATATTTTAAACAATTATTATTATCATAGTAGTTAAAACACGTAATTAAAATTATTTAAAAAATTTAAATAATATTTAAAATAATTATTATGTTTGATTTAATAATCTAATATTAAATCTATTATTGAGTTTCAGCATAATTTTAAAGCATATTATATTAAATTATAATAAATAAAAAATCTCAACAAAATTTATTTATACAATAATTTAACGATTTATCTGTCAATATATATATTAAATTATAATAAATAAAAAATCTCAACAAAATTTATTTATACAATAATTTAACGATTTATCTGTCAATATATGAGTTGATCTAATATAATTCATTTAATTTCTTATTATAAACTAATTAACCTAAAAATAACAGGACAAATTTTAAATTGTTTCATAATTTATTAATTTTTTAAAAGTGGTATAAAAAATTTACATCCTAACCGTCCCCTTAGTTTCAGTGACATGTCTAATCAGACTCATATCAAGCTATTAGCGTATCGGTGTTAAGATCTTTACAATGATATACGTGTCAACATCAGAGAACGGGGACCACAGGAAGAAGTATGGATAGCGCCGCACGGATTTTCTTTTTAAAAGTCTAATTCCCCATTTACTCAGCACTCTTCTCAGCTCATTTCCTTAAACATTCTTTCTCTCTTTTCCCTTTCCAAAAACCTCGGTTCCCGCTATCAAATCCCACTTTTCCCACCAAAATTCAGAAATTTCCAATTTTTATCACCAAAAAGCATAAAGGGTTCGGGTATTTCTCATCCCTTCTTAATTTTTTTAATGGTTTTTGCCATGCCATTCACTTGTACTATGTCAAGAATCAATTTTTATTTGTTTTTCAGCAAAACCCATCTTTATTTTTGGTGTTTTTTACCTGGTTATGTGATTAGTATTTTACATTTTTAGTATTTGAATGATCAAAGAATGAATTTGGACTAATGTTTGAACTTGAAATTGACGACAAAGTACAGTTTAGATGAAAACGCACTTTTTCTTATTGACGTATTGGTTATTGGTTATGTGTTCGAGTTTAGAGGGAGCGGTGGTTTTTTATTGGAAAAAAAAGATGGTTGAACTTGGAATTGATGAAAATCTGCTTAATTTGGCTTCTCTGTGTGCTGGCTCTGTGAAATAGTTAAACACTAGGTCAAATGAAGAGAAAATTATTCTCTTGTATATCATGGATAAACTCATAGGCAAGAAAATTATCATGCAGCTTAGAAACGATAATATGCATGGAATATAATTTTGAATTGAGTCTTATGCTGTTCAATTCTAAATATTTGATGTTGATGTGTATGTATTTTAACTGCTGGTTTTGGCATTAGAAGCTGGAAGTAAAGAAAAGTTTGCATATTTGACTTTGCAGGTGTAAAAAATGGCACTGATATCCCAGGCTGGCCCAGCATACCGTGTTCAGCATGAGATAGTAAGATGTAAAGCTGGACATAATGTGGCTTACAGCGTAATGAACAACATGGAGGGGTCTAAAGTTAAAGAAGTTTGTTTTGGTTTCCGTTTTTCTTTGTCAAATTTGTCAAAGCAATTAAGCAGTTTACATTTGGATGGTACTGGAGAAAATAGGAGACACCAGGTGATTGTTGCTGCAAGCCCTCCAACAGAGGATGCTGTTGTTGCTGCAGAGCCTAGAAACTACTGACAAAGGAAGATCTTGTAGGGTACCTGGCTTCAGGGTGCAAACCTAAGGAAAAATGGAGGTTCAACTTCTAGCTTTATTGGTACTTCAGTTTACAGTTGCACCTTTTTTTTGCATAAACTGACCGCTGTCATTCTTTTCTACGTGGATTTTAACTGAACTGCTTTCACATTGTGTATGTGAATATTGACTTGGAACTTCTTGTAAGACAAATATTTTATTAGTAATTACTTGACTTAGTTAAGATTTGCTTCTTGTATGTGTCTGTTTATACGTTTCTGTAAGTTAAATCATCTCTTACTGTTGATAGAATATGATATCCTTGGACTTGACAGAATTGGCACTGAACATGAGAAGTTTGGTTTTGAGTTTGAGACTCTTCAACCAATGAAGTATGAACAAATTGCAGAGTTGCTGAACGGTATTTCTGAGAGATTTGATTGGGATAAAATAACGGAAGGCGAGAAAATTATTGGTCTGAAACAGGTATATGGGTTTTCTTTAGTTTCCTGATGGAAACTTCGTCTTGTATCAGTTACTCTTGATGCTAGACATGTTACTCTGAATATCCTTAGCTTGCTTTTTGTCCTTATTCATCTCAATGCTTCGGACAACTTTACCAGGTTTGTCCAAAAGGTTGAAATTTATCTCTTTTATCATCTTTATAAGAAACTTATACACTGTATCTGGTCAGGGAAAGCAAAACATATCACTGGAACCTGGTGGTCAATTTGAGTTAAGTGGTGCACCCGTTGAAACTCTGCATCAAACTTGTGCAGAGGTTAATTCACATCTTTACCAGGTTTGTTCAAAAATTTTGTTTCCCATACTAAGGCAAAAAAATTTCTGCAAATTATCTGTAATTTGACATTTGTTTTTATATGAATTGCACAGGTCAAAGCTGTTGCAGAGGAGATGGGCATAGGATTCCTAGGAATTGGTTTCCAACCCAAATGGGGATTAAAGGACATACCTATAATGCCGAAGGTAATACTAAAACAAATCCCCCAGATTTTCATTTAATTGGTTACCCCTGTGGACTGGTGGTTATTATGTTGATACTGTCACTAGTTCATTCCATTAGCTCAGTTTGCTGTTGGGTATGCTTACCTAGTATTCTGGCTCAGGGAAGATACGAGATTATGAGAAATTACATGCCTAAAGTTGGCTCACTGGGGCTTGACATGATGTTCAGAACGTGTACTGTCCAGGTGATGATTTTTTTTTTCACAACTGTTTCTCTACATTATAGATGGATAATAATTTCTAGGGAAATTTTCTGTCTACCCATGTGTCCTGCTTTTCCATACACAGCAGAGCTTACATTTATTCCCCTTTTGGCAGGTGAATCTGGATTTCAGTTCTGAGGCTGACATGATAAGAAAATTACGTGCTAGTCTAGCCCTGCAGCCTGTGAGAAATTTTCTTGGTATCTCTTATTGTAAAGCATATGTCATTTTCTGTGATCTAACAGGGTAGTGAAACAGATTGCCACAGCTTTGTTTGCAAAGGTTCACCCTTCACTGAAGGAAAACTAAATGGTTATCTCAGCATGAGAAGGTATTTAGATCTATAATTGGTTGTTTTGGTGAATGTGCTCCTCTATTACTAGGATCTTACAAAATTCTTTCTTGACCAGCCAAATTTGGACAGATACAGATAATAATCGTGCAGGCATGCTTCCTTTTGTCTTTGATGACTCTTTTGGGTATGTTTTTCAGGTTTCTGAAAAAATTTAATGAGAAGTCATAAGAAGTCTTATTTTTCTCTACTTTCAATGTTGCAAGATGATTTTGGAAGCAAATCAACTAGTAGTTAGGGAGTACATACATGACTATACAATTTCCTCTATGCTTTTTCACAAATTGTTAACCTTGTAAGAGCACATAAAACTTGAAAACAACATAAAAACAGAAATTCCATGAAAACGTAATTGAAAAAAGATCCTTTGAAAATTGGAAATTCCTTTCAGCTCTTATTTTGATTGCCAGTTAGTTACCATGTGTTCCAACGATAACGGAAGGTTCATTCATTCTCCCTTCTATTGAGTTCAAAATGTTATTGATTTGCATTCAGCATTGAATAAAGATAAGATAAAATATTGTGAGCTCTTCTAAAGATATTTTCATGGATAAATTCATGCTTACAGTGATACCCTTTATTTGTATTGCCACAGGTTTGAGCAATATGTAGAATATGCTCTTGATGTGCCAATGTATTTTGTGTATCGGAAAAAGAAGTACATCAATTGCGCTGGATTGTCGTTCCGAGTATCCATCTATACTTGAACATCTGATTATAGATTAGATACTTTGTTTAGTGAATTTAAAAGGTATCTTTCCTTGTAAATTCTATGCAGGATTTTATGGCAGGAAAACTCCCTCCTATTCCGGGTGAATATCCAAACCTGAATGACTGGGAGAATCATCTCACAACAATATTTCCTGAGGTCTATGCTGTTACCTGAGATTTATTTGCTGATAATATTCTGTATTTCACCATATTACTTTTTGTCTGATCTCTGTTATATATGAATTAGAGCTAAACCTGAATTTCATTTTAGGTGAGGCTTAAGAGATATTTGGAGATGAGAGGTGCTGATGGAGGACCCTGGAGGAGGCTATGTGCGCTGCCTGCATTTTGGGTATAGATCTTATTTCTTGAATTTGCTATTTATACCAATTTGTTGCCACATTTAGGGAGAATCAGTAGGGTGTTATAAGAAGATAGAGACTAAAAAGAATTATTCATTCAGTCAATGAATATTTTTTCTTCTTAAGATTTCTTTTCAAAATCTTGGTACCATGGCAGATGTGACATGTTTATATGGTTCTATGGGTTATATCTAGTAATTTTGCTGCTTATCACTGGCTGTTGATGGTGATTGTTTGGTTGCCTTTCCTTTCTCTTTTTTGGGGCGTGAGGGAGTTCGATAACGATCTTGATTTCCATTTAAGAATTTTGAAATGGCACAGAAGAAGAAAGAGAAAAGGAAGAGAAAAAAATATGTGATACTTTTGACTTAGTTTTCCTTTGGCACATTCTTCTCCTTTCCTTGTTGAGGATTCAGTTATCCACCTTCTGTAGTGACTAAATTTAACTAGATTATTAAGTTCTGAATTCCAGGTGGGTATACTATATGATGAGGTTTCTCTTCAAAGTGTCCTGGACATGACAGCGGATTGGACTGTAGAAGAAAGACAGATGCTCAGGAATAAGGTAATGTGTTTGTGATACTTTTCTTGTTCATAAATAACTTTTTGGGGCAGAAGCTTTCAATAATCTATTACTGGTATAATTTGCTTCCTATCATTGCATTTTGCTCTATTTTTAGTGCAAATGAAAGGCTGTTCGGCATAGAACCATTTAGCTTTTAAGTAGGCAATTTGTCAGCTAGAACAAGCCTGATGATTCGAGAGGGAGGTAGATAGTATGGAGAACTTATTATGTGCTTTATCATTGCCCTGTGCTCTTACTGCATTTCAAATGCTGTTAAGCATAGGAGGATCTAGCTTTTAAGGAGGCAGACAATTTGTTAGCAAGAACACGGCTGCTGATCAGGGAGAGGGAGGTTGAAAGTAGGGAGAACCAAAATCTATGGGGTGGAAGCATTTGTTGAGCTTTTTGTTACTTCATTCTTCAATTGATTCACATGCTTTTTTCCACTACACATTTCTCTTGCATATTACTTGCCGTTTACTTCACAGTTCCTCGGACATGAGACAAGTTATTTCAGGATTCTTATTAGTCAAACAAGCATCTAAATCCTTCTTTTCAATTTAGAGATTACTAGTAAAAGATCCACATGTTGAAAAGTAGGAGATGGACAGATAAATTGTACAAAAATAAGCTATTTTCTGAATCAAGAAGATACATTTTGAGCGACTCTCTATAACTTAGGATGAATTTAGGCAGTTGATCTCTCCTCTTCTGGAATACTTTAATAAGTATGTTCTATTTCATTCTTTGGAAGATTAAAGTATCATGTCAATGATATGTTTTTCATGGCTTCCCTCTTATTTCTCTAGGATCTCTCGCAAATATAAGAAAATGGATAGCTTAGATTCTACTCGAATACTGTTGGGTTTGAAATGTACCTGCAATAATAGGTTAGGTTGCATATTGGTAAAAGCACCAATTTTGATTCCAAACAATGCAGGTACCAAAGAGTGGTTTGAAAACGCCATTCAGGGATGGGCTACTAAAGCATGTGGCAAAAGATGTTGTAAAATTGGCTATGGTGAGTGAAAATCATTGAAGTGAATGATGGTTTTTGTGCCATTTTTGCTACCTATTTTCTAAATGGACCTGTAATTTCTTTTATGCAGGATGGTTTAGAGAGGAGAGGCTTCAAGGAAACAGGATTTCTGAATGAAGTTGCCGAGGTTGTGAAAACAGGTAAATAGATTTACTCTTAAACATCATTTTACTTGGGCAGTTGTATTTTCTCTTTGCTTGCAGTCCTATGGTGATATTTCGTTTGTCCTCTCACTCGTAGTATCCAAATTTAAGTGATTCAGGTCTGCTGCTTAGGTATGCTTTAGGTGTAGATTTATGCTATTCTTGGAGCATGATTTGTAATCGAGATTCATGTGTACTTCATCTATGTTAACACTTCTACATCTCAAGGAAATGAAATCTGTTTGGGAGAGCCATGTCGGAAATTTGGAACCATATTGTCGGGTCCCCCCCTCTTGAAAATCCAATTTATAGACATTACAGTCTTTTTTTTTTTCTTTTTGATAGGTGTAACACCTGCAGAGAAGCTCTTGGAGTTGTACCATGGGAAGTGGGCGCAAAGTGTGGATCCTGTTTTCGAGGAGCTGCTCTACTAGAGTCACTTTGGTTTATCCTGTCTGCATTTTATGTAGCTTTCTGATGGTCAACAAGAAATGTATTACTAGAAATTGTGTAAATTTAGGTACTAGAAATTACTTAAATTTGCATACTTGAAACACTTATGCACTCTACTTCAAAATGAATTTAAGAAATGAATATCCTAGTTAGTAATTGTTTCACAAGTCATGTTTTGTGAACTTCAAATGTACATGCGTATCATTACTGTTTCGGATTCTTTTCGAAGATCAAATAAAGGAGTTGAAGCAATGAATATATAGTTTATTTCCTTGTTTTCTTTCGATTATGATTCACACTTAAAAGTGTTTTTCTTTTTTTTATTCTCTTGTTACTGCCTAATTCTCCGATATGCTAAATCCCATTTCCTTGCTGATGCCTTAATTTGTAGCCTTTCATAAAAACACAACTTTGTCCTAAAATTTTGTTTCATGGAGCTCTGCCTACATTATCTTACCCACACTTGTTGGATATTGGCTGAGGATGCAAACACTTTTGCGATCCTTCCTTGGGTTGAAAGAAGAGTTTGAAATTAGAATCTAAATTGAGGTTTAAACCAAAATTTTACAGGCCTAATTTTATCATGATTTTACCATTTTTTTAGGTTTATAACAAGTGAAGAAGTGTGTATACATAATTACATATCTAAAACTAGTCCAAAATATGACCACAGAAGAAAAGTATAATTGACCCTTCATATGCCTAGGTAAACTTTTGTTCGCCAAGTCCATTGCAGATTGCGGAGGAAATAGGCAAAAACTAGCATGGAGCAAGATGCGCACCCCCTAGGGCCTCGACACAATAATTGTGTGGTACATACACCTTGACCTATGCAAGCTTCCACCAGCACGTCCCTTCAGTTAACCACAACAATACCCTAAGATTCATCATTCCAGAGTTTCCTAGCTATGTAGTTCAGATAAAGTTGAGACTTCAAACAATCCAAGAGCAGTAGCTGCAATGCACAGGGACTTGATAATTCATAAGCAGTTTACAGAGAAATGTAGTTGTTGGAAAAGAAAATCACTTAAAATTCACCACAAAAAGTATCCAGAGAGAGTCAAATACAAGAAACAAGAGACAAGAATCAGCCAAATCTTAAGCAACTGAACAAGCCATGTAGCACTGTACATAAATTACAGCATGGCTATGTTCTCCAACTACCCTGTGCATGTAAGAAAGAAAATCCAGACAGGTACTCATTGATGAAAGTATAATTCCTTCCAATGGCACAAATTATCCCCCAAGAATTGTATAATCGGTAAAGCTTCAGTCCACTATCAACAGAGAGACTCTACCAACCTAACTGAAACAAACCATTTAACCATCCAAAAGAATGTTTCAACAAAACCACACCACCAAACCATGTATTCAAAGGATCATAGAGTTTGTGCTGTTTAGTTCTTGTTTCTTTTCAAGATTGAATAGGTGAAGAGACTTTAAGCTTTCCCCAGAAACCAAGATGTATTTGACTTGTATCTTTGCCCTGAAAGGAGCAATGTAAGACAAAAAATAGCTGTTTGGTTAACTTTTATCTCAAGGAAGTTGTATTCCTTTTCTCTTCGAGAACCGAACCCTCTCTCAGGGCAATTTGCGCCTCATTCTCCCTCTCCAAAGCAAAAAGTGCAGCAGCTTGCAAGTATGAAGCAATGTGCCAAACAGGAGATATCACCTGTGCTTGTACTGCATCATTGAGAGCCTCTTGTGGCATGTCATTCATAAGATAGGACAGACTACGACGAGCAAAAACAGTTGGAGATACCATGGTTCCCACATCAATAAACTGGAAAAAGCAACAAGGTATTAACCAAAGACTGAAGCAGGTTTATGGTAGATCAGAAACAAAAGACAAATAGAACTTTGAAACCACGCAAAAGAGATCCTACCAAAACCAAAGACCATTCAGAGAAATAATATGGATACTTAATGCCCTTATTATTTTACAATTCAATCAAATTATACAACAGAAAAGTGCCAAGGAATGTTATCATTTTATAATACTGTTCATATGATGTATAAAAATGTTACTTTTTTTTTTTTTTAATGGGATAGTTTTAACAGGAATATAGGGATCTAACCTGTGTATAGCATTCAATTGCAGCGTTAAACTCTTTATGGCGAAAAGCAACATCACCCTTTTTCTTAGAGTTCAATGTTTCCTGCATCTGGTTTGTCCACATCTGGAATGAAAGCTACATCACAAAGAGAATTCAGTTGTGAGCACAATGAATTCCAGTGTCAGAAACAACAGAGATACTCCTCTGGGACATGAAAGAACACTTGTAATGTCATCAAAGAGAACATGGTAGTCAGAAAACCAAAAAGTTGAAACAGTCCCAAAAGCTGATTACTTCAATATTTCACCTCTAATTACTGTTCCAAATAACCACGAGAATCCTAGTAACCATATCTTCAGTCCTAGATAAGCAAACTAGATCAAGATATGTTGCCTATAATACAATATCACAAAAGAAAGATGATCCAATGGCCAAGAAAATGCTGATATGAAGGATCAAGAAGTCAGCAAGCCAAATTTTTATGGCATTCCTCCAGAGTTCTTAAAATATGACTGGAAGCAGTTTTTGGTAAATATCCCAACTACGGGATAAAGTCTACATCCACATTGGATGAAAAATACATCTTCACCTCCCGCAAATATAAGTCTTCTGAATCCCTTTATCCTAATAAAAATCATCCATTCACAACAACGAGCACTAAGACATATTGATATTAGATATGTGAACAAAGGGAAAAAATTACAGAATCGTAAATAAAAACAGCAAATTTTTTAAGTCCAAGGTCCACTCAGCACTCAAGAAGGGATGGAGGGGATCCAAGTACATGTGTTCATGACATGCAACCTTTGTAGTATAATCTTCAAAGAACAAGGAAAATGAATTATAGAAATGTCTAATTGACAACAAACCTCAGTAGCTGCTCCCTCGTCATCCTTGTAGCCAAGCTTCTCCAGGATCTCATGCATGGCCGTCAAATCCATTCTTTGGCAAGCCTCACCAAGAGGAGACAGCGACATAGCTTCACCACCATGTGGTATACCCATCAACACATGAGAAGGAACCTACAAAGCAACTTCATTAGAATGTCATTGTAGCATAAACCACGAGATGCATGATGATGTTTGAAACAATCACCAAACCCTCCTGCATTTGAACTTGGAAGTAGGGGTGTTCATGGACCGGGTACCCGGTCCATGAGTTAAAAAAAGTGCCCGACCCTCACTGACCGGGTCAAGAAAATTCTGACCTGCTACCCAGTCCATACAAAGCAGGTATCTAGCCTACTGGGTACCCGCAAAAGAGGGTCGGTTTGACCGGGTACCCGACCCTCACTAGTAACAAAACATACAAATTTAAATAATGATAGTTAGCCAAGTTAATTTCACAATTAAGTCAATAACAATTAAGTCTAAATCACAAAATATATCCCAATAACAACAAACTAGGAAGTAGTAACAGGCCAATAGCAACAATAATTAAATCACAAAATACATCCCAACAGACGCGAGTGTAAGGAATGAGGATGCGAGGAAGAGAGAAGGGAAGAGATGATTGAGGAGGAAGGGAAGACGAGGAACTGAAAAAGAAGCTGTGAAGATGTGTGGTTGTCAATAACCCTAGTAAGTATTAACTTCTCATGAAATCCTTTGAACCAAATTTACAAAATTAATCTTGAAATGGACCGGGTTGGGTATCTGACGGATCACAAAAATGTGACCCGCTACCGACCCGCTTTCAGAATACGGTTCGGGTACCCTCTTTTACTGGATTGGATCGGTTCAACGGGTTTTTCGGGTCAGGATGAACACCCCTACTTGGAAGTATATGCTAAAGCATGAAGAAAGAAAGAACATGCATAGCCACGTCTAAAACATCAATACAACTGCTTCATCCTCTGACTTTCTTACAGCCAACCCTATATAAAGTCTTCTAGAAGACATTTTCCTATAAATTTTTACAAATAATGTATTAAGTCAAACTTAATACGGAAATAGAAGAGCATGATCATCACAATCTGTAAGCTGATGATGAATAATTATCATCTCTTGCTGTGCCAAATATAATGAAACAAAAATTGTCAACAAGGAAAATAAGCAAAAAATTGCACTTGAATCATTTGATAGTTTGTAATGGATCCAAATTAAGAACTAGTTAAACTCATAATTTGCGGGCTTATAAGTCACTCTTTCACCATATGAATACAAGTAATAGACTAAATAAATTATGCAATCTCCATCTTCTTCTCTAATTATTCAACTTATAATGAATTTATATATCTTTATGTGTGGTTATCAAAGCTAATCATTAATCATAATGAATTTTCAAAGACAAAAACAGGCTAGAACATGTATCATTTCGAGAATCTTCTTCCCATTTTCCAAAGGGAAGAATTGATAATTAATCATAATTATGCTGTAATACTTTATGAAGAGATTTAAGAGCAAGGAAAGCAACTCAGTTGTATCAAGCAAACAAATTACGATATGTTTCAAAATTGACCTTGTGAACTTCACATTTCTGACATGATAACAAAAACTTTAGGGCGTCCTTGAACATGCACAGACATGTCAGAAAAGTATCTCTTGAAGCAGTTGCAGTCATGCCAGTCAAGAAAGGAACCCAACCTCAGTCTCCTTCTGTAGAGGAATCAATGAAGCAGCTAATGATTTTACATTTGGTCGCTCACGAGGCTCATACTGTAGACATCTTGAGGCTAAACGTACTAGCTCAGTTCCATCACCACTGGAAAATTGACCTTCCAAGCAAGAGTCAGTCAGCATCTGAAGATTTCTGTCTCTGATCAGATCAAGGGCCTGACAAATTTTAACTCAGGTCAGTTGGGTGGTTTGCATTATAGTCATTTGAAAGTACAAATTCATGACAGCATAGCTTTCACAGCATTTTATGACTCAACTAACAGTGAACAAAACCAGACGAATGTTAAGGCAGAGAAACTACCCAGCCATTTTCCAGTTTCTTGAGATTTAATGAAGAGATCTTGAGATTTAATGATACATTCTTATACTAGCCTTCATGAAAAATATGAACACTAAAACCTCGAATTTATATCCATGGAAATAACAAAAGAAAAAGGCTAAAAAGTTGGAAGGTTAACATCACCCACGTAAAAAAAAACTTTTTGCCTCTGCATGTAAGCGACTGAGGGAGTCAGATCAGAAAACCTTGAACTTATATCTATGGAAAGCACAAAAGTAAAAGGTTACCATCACCCAGGTAAAAAACTTTTTGTCTCTTCGTGTGAGTGACTGAGCGAGTGAAAGAAAGCCACACAGTGGAACAGTAATTTTTCTATCGTAAAGAATACTTGACCGTAAGAAGTCTTACATGGCTGGGGGGAATATGTTTTCCACTGAGAAGGTCAAGCAGAAGCGTACCAAAGCTATACATCACACTTTCTGGAGTAATCCTCCCTACAAAATGTAGAACACATCCACATGAAAAGGAGATTGAGGATTTCGAAAATAACTGATTAACGGAAGCTAATTAACAAGACCAACAGGAGTATAAAAGACCAAACACGATCCCTGCATCAGAGTTTCGATCTTCCTGTAAATATCAGGCTCACTCAAGACGATCTCTTTTTCCTTGGACAAATCAAAAGTGAAGCATATAACTCAAGTGTAACATTGTCGGTGCATATTGACCCGGTCAATGGATGACACGGTCCTTTTGAGTAGGAATGGCAAAGGGGCAGGGGGGGCACTTCCCCTCTCTTGAAAAGATATCCCCAACCCCCACCTTCCTACTTAACCCCCATTCCCCGGCACTCTTCCAGTAATTTTTATACAAAAACCATATAAACAAAGGTACAGATTTCCATGTAAACCAACATTGCACCAAAACCACTATCTATTAAAAATTCTTACCTAAAAGCTAAGTGTTAATAGAGAGTAAATGTCCTTGACTAATTTACTTAATCAAAGATAATCTCCATGCAAAGTAAAAAGAACAAGCAACTTAACGTCAAGAAGTTCCATATTTAACTGGCATTCAAAGTAATAAGATGACAGCTGTAAAGCATCTTCAAAAGATTGTACCTAACAAGCTGGAATAAGATGTTTGAAAGCCATTGTAGCTAGCCTAGACCCAAAATACTGAGTTACCACAAGGGACAAACATAACAATAAACCACTGTCTCAAATATTAGTGAATGAGTAATATTTAGGATCTTAATAATTATTTAATATTCTTCGACTCTGATGTTGGTTTATTAACCAAATTACATAGCAATAGCAGCAGCTACACAAACAATGCTAACTACTCCCAATATACAATATGCATGTACAATTTTATAAGGGGAGAGCGGGCCAGAGTGTCCCCCCTCCCCTTGGTCCAAGGTGGGAGCAGGTCCCAGCCCATTACCGCTTCTACTTTTGAGAATGCAATTTGAATCTTGAAATCCAGAAACAGACCCCCGCTGGCGCGGGGGGGAAGGAATAAACAATAGTTTTTTAGCATCCAAAGTATTTCTTCATTGCCCATCTTATTCCACATTGATTGCCATTGCAAAACAGAAGGAACTCAAATCCTGTGATCTGATTATGAATCATGTCATTGACCAAGCTTGCTGCAGAAAAATTGCATTTCTATTCCAGTATCCAAGTCATATTGCAAGAATGAGCTTTTTCCACCTCTCATGACAGATATCAATTGGAATCACATTGACATATCCCAAATAATTGATAGTTGTTCAAATAACTTCTTGATAGTTCCAATAAATTTACAGCTTCACCTCTCTGCATTTTGAGGCCTAACACCATCATTCATTCATCTGTGAGACCAAAGAAGAGAGAGAGAGAGAGAGAGAGAGAGAGACAGAGAGAGAGATTTCGCTAAGGTATAGGGTAATTGTCTATTTCCAAGTTCTCGGTTTAACGCTCGATTATGTTAAACACACAAAGCTTTGTCTTTCAACACACCCACTAGCTATCAGCAAATTTTGGAAAGTGAGTGTTAATTTAGTCTAATAGGAATTTGAATGGTAAGAAAAGATGCCCGATAACAATTCAGGATACTTGCTGTCAAAGTTTTACCAGTCACGAAGGTACTCTGGAGGAGTAAATGCAAGATTTGTGCTGTAGCTTTTTCCATCCCTACTGTTCTTCATTAAACCAAAGCATGACAGCCTGGGATTACCATCCTGAAATACAGAGTAATATATTGAATCATTGATAACCGGAAACTCAACATCATAATTAGCTCATTATCTTGCAGACAAGACTAAATGATGATGTGTTGCAAGTATACCATATGCTTACATCATCAAAGACTATTCTATAAGCATTGAGGTCATGATAAAGTGCTCGTCCTTTGCCCGTACAATAATCTAAAGCTTGTGCCACACACAGAGCCACCCTTAACCGCATTGCCCACTTCATTGGTTGTGCTTCCCCTGAGTCAACACGCAAACGAAGATTTATGATTGAACTAAGGGATTAATTAACTTCAGGAAATTTCACAAAGACTGACATCTAAAGTATTACAGAAAGAAGATGATAAATGTAACTAAATTACTTCAAAGACACATGCAGTATAAGCAAGTGTTGCTATTGTAACTGCAGACAAGGTACATCAAAATATCAAGAGACACAAGAAGGTTCTCGACCGACAAAAGCTATGAAAAACCAACCTAACATGTAAATATTAAATTCTCGATCAGAATCTTTAAGACATAACTAAAAGGTCACCAGATCAAGCTAAAGCAGTGGTAAAGCAAAATCAACAGAAAATCATAATATTTTTGCTCCAGTTGTCAAAAGAATTCACTGATTCAGAGACTAGGTCTAGAAACAAGTAGTAATTCACTGATAAAAAGCAATATCAGCGCAATAGCACATGCCAAACAAATCTGTCTTGGAGAGAAAATACATTAGCACAATAAAAGTGAAATCTGCCTACTTCACATGTTTAAGTGTCATGCCTGCAAGCCTAGGACTTTTAATTTCAAGAATGCCTGCCTCTAAATAATAGTTACAAATAATACAATTGCATTAGTTGGGCAGCATATTAATAAATAATGTGATTAATTGCTTTATAGAATAATGCAATCTATTAGACCAAACATGAGAGTTTTCAAAAAGAACTGCAGATATAAAATCAAGGATTCATAAATAGAAAATAAACTTACAATGGAAAAGATGTTTTGCAAGAGTCTCGTTGGGCATAAATTCTGCCACAAGTAACCTTTCATCGCCTTCACAGCAACAACCTAGTAAATTCGCTAATGTATGGTTCCTGAGTTGACCAACAGCTCTTGCTTCTTCCTGAAGTTCAATTCCAAAAGAAGCAATGCTGACGAATGAATTAAAATTTATCATGGAACGGAAAAGAACAAATGGAAAAGCAGAAACTACAAGTCATTACCACGGTGAAATAAATAAAAGCATGTAAATAAGTTTAAAACTGTTACAGAACCAACAAAATAATAAGCAGGCAGGAAATCGTTGTCCATGCTATATAACCAAATATTCATCCTGCATACAATACTGATTATTCCAACCAAAGAAAGTTACATATATGTCAGTTAGTAAATACAGGAACCAAAACTAAACATCATGAAAAGCAGAATTGTAGATTAGGTAACATAAATGATAAACTGTTCTTGCTTTTGCAAAGATGGAAAGCACCAAATGGTTAAAACAGCTTAAAGAGTTATCACAGACCAAGAACTGCCGGGAATCAGACCAAGCAATTCTGTTAAAGCGTTTGACAGCAACCCGCCTCTGATTTTCCAGCTTCCCTTTGTAAACAACATTTGGTGCTTTCTCCCCATGTTCTGAAACTATGTTCTCCACAGCAAATCCTGATGTAGCTATCTTGAGTTGTTCAATAGTGAATTCACGAAACACAGGCAGATCACTAACTTCATTATTCTCCTCATTTTCTGCGCCGAAAGAAATAAGAATTTATATAAGGACTCAAATTTCACTTTTAGCCCAAAAACACCACCAGGCAAATAGACCAGCAGCTCTACCATACCAGGATTTAGGGCCTCATGATGTGGACCATTTTGTTCTGAAGTCCAACAAGAGCTGAGTTGGGAACATCCGCAACCATAATCATTTCAAAACTACTTTTTGGACGCAAACCTCAAGGCCTCAAGAAACGACAAAAACTGTACCTCCTAAAGATGATTCTCCATCTCGCTTGACATACCAAAATTTGCAACAGTTACGAGCCCAAATTATTCCAATATGCAAAACACCTTCGGATTCATATCCTTCAATAAACTGCATTCATATATTTTGTTACGACAAAAAAAACTTTTTGCAATAAAAGACATTTACACATTCCAAAACTGCTAATATTCCAATCATTGACGCAAGCAGGCAAAGTATAAACCACGGGAAAGATACAAATTATAGCCAAAACCATAAAAGCATTAATATCTTTCCCAAAATCTCTTTGAGCTTCTATTGAATCGAGAAATAGGTTTGATTGTCCATCTTTTTGATATTACAAAAATGCTAGAAAATTACTTGCATACTTCACCAAGAGCACGTGCAGGCGTTCAAATCAAACACAATCAATGCAATTCTTTCACCCAGACACCCCCACAAAATGAGATTAAAGATATAAGCACAAAATGACAACTGTAGACATATATAACTGCAACTACCAAATGTAATAACCTATACACGCTCACAATCAAAGACTTCAATCTTTCAGCTGAATCCTACAATAAAGTCAGTAAATAATTGAAACAAACCAACCCCATTATACACAGAAATAAAGAGATCACCTTTTACAAGCAAGTCAACTCAGATACACTAAAGATCCCCATTCTGGATCCCAAAGTTTCACTTTTTCAGCTTCCTCTTCAATTAAAACAGCTCCCAAAAGCCAAAAATGGAATCCCCCTTTTATCCACCTGAGTCAGCAAACCAATTGAAACACCACAACCTGAATCCAACAAAAAATCAACAAAACCAAATCAAACTCAAAAACCCTCTAATTGTTTCACCAAATTACCTCATTCACACACACAAAGAACACACACACACACACACAAATGCAAAACCTGAAATTTTTGAAGAAATAAAAAAGGGTTCTTTACCAAAGCTGAAATAGGACCAATAAACTAAATCAAGACAACCCTTTGATTCTCCCTCTTTCCCTGAATTGCTTCTATAATTATTCTTTATTATTTTTTGTGCATATATGTGCACAAATTTTGATGGAGAAAAGGGAAATGAGAAAAGGGTTCTCTGCAAAAATGTATTTTGAGCCCAAGTATGAAAAGGAGCTTTGGTTTGGATATTCAAAGCGTAGATCTCATTTAGTGTAGTAGTAGTAATCTTGTGTAATTGTTTTTTTTTTTTTGGGTTAATTTTTAAGAATTTCCACCGACATTAAACAAATTTTTTAATTTAAATTTGTGGCACATATGTTATAGTTGTAGAGGAATATTATAGAATGCCCATAATCAATTGCACATCTAATGGGTACAAAAATACAGATTAAAAATGGTGATAGGAGTGATTTATTAATTATTTTTTTAAAATTTTGTTAACTTGGCCCGGGGACTATAGATTATTAGATGGTACATTTATAGATTTTTAACGAATTTGTAAATGTTTAAAACTTGGCTTGTTACATTTTAAACTTAAATATAAACGAGTTTTAATAGATTCAAATTTAAAATAAACTTAGTTATCAGAGTTTAATTGGATTAAAAAAAATTAATAAATATTGAATTTTGTTTGAAATTATCTTGATAATTAATGAATTAAATTTAAACGAAATACTAATTCGAACTAAATTAGTTATTGAACAAGTTCTTGTAGACCATTGATGAAAAGCTAGGTTAAGAAAAATAGGCACTATTTGAGGATATTTTACAATAATGAAACTTTTGGATACATCAATTTCATCCTCAAGGATTAGAACTATATCCTCAATCAATTATCCTTAAGTATCACTAAATTATCCTTTAAAACACAATTTGCTCAACGAGTTATCCTTGAAACAAAAAGAAAGTTCTAATAACTAATAACTTGCATATCTTTTTATTGATTTGCCAAGTAAATTTTATTGATTAGAGTGTTAATAATGCAGTTGTGTTTGGACAATGTCCCATATTTATTATCCTACGAATAATATTTTTGAATACATTGTTCATCCACCTTTTTACATAATATATATTATATTTTAAAAGTTTTTATAGTAATTATTTTAATAATAATTCAAATAATATTCAGAATAATAATTACGAGCATAGATTTTGGGAGTTAGCAATTAATAATCACGTTTTGCAAAATTTAAGTGTGAGGGACTCGAAACAAAATGTTAATTTTAATGTTCAATTACTATTTCAATTGTCATTCTCTGATATACTAGGTAGCCAAATATGATACATAGTAATTACTTTTTAAGTAAATTTTTTATATACTGTGGGTATATAAAAAATTTTATATCATCGAGTATAAATATATGTCATATATACAAAAATAATTTTTAAATTTAAATAATATATATGTGTCCTAGATTCAATAATATAAAAATTCGGTACACTAACTATACACAAAAGAATTATTTTTATTTTTTAGGCTCCAAAAGCTGTAACTGAGTATCGAGTTTTTGTAAATAAAAATAATTCTTTTGTGTATTGTTAGTGTACCGAATTTTTTTATTATTGAATCTAGCACACATATATATCTGTCTCTTATACACATCTAGATGTGTAGACTATTTGGTTTGAAAAGTAGTTTTGAAATCAGTTGCAATGTTGACTGTAATTTATCTCAACATAACCCATTAAACAAAACAAAAAAAAAAAATCTCAATATGACCCTTCAAATTTCAAATTTCAAATTTATTCTAGCATGACCCTCAATAATAGATATGTGCATAATATTTTTGCAGTGTACAAACACCATTGTAGTTATTTTTTTCTTCATAAAAAATCTATATCTTTATATTTATTTTCATGCATAAGTATTTTTCCTCCATTTTTAAAAGATTATATAAGGATAATAAGGATATAAGTGTTTGTTTAAATAAATAATAGTAATTTGATATATTTATTACAACATGATTTATTAATTTTTATCGTTGATTTATAAGAAAACCTTTTTTTCATATATATATATAATAGTTTGATCCATATTCAAAGACAAAATGAAATTAACAAAAATCCAAAACTTTCATTTATAAAAGTGTTAATGTTAAATCCAAATTGCAAAATTATAAACATGCCTTAATTTGGTTCTCAAAATTTAAACAATATAATCAAATAGTTATATATCCAAATGAAAAATTATTTTATACAGTTGTTTGTTTTATATTATAATGGGAAACCACTAATAATTGTGCATTTTTAATCTAATCTCCAATTTTAAATTAAACTTTTAGTTCCTCACAAATATAAAAAGCATTTTAGTCTCTAAACTAAATCTTAATTTTGCCCACTAGAAACTCAAATTGGGTAGAAATTTTGGGTGAAAAATTGGGATTTATGAACATAATCCAGTTTAAGGGATAGAGATCAATTGTACAATATAAAATCTCCAAATTGCACGTGAATCAAAAGCTTCTCTTGTGTCGTTGTGGCGACGACGGTGTGAAGGATATATATGGGATGATTGATTATCAATAGATTTGTATTTTTTATATTTAAAAATCATTTAAAAAACTTAATTGTGATATTTTCTCCTAAATTTTACAACCTGATCTGATGCTTATTTTTTGTATTGGGAGTAGGGGGTGAGCAAAAACATTCGCTGATCTACTAACCCACCTACTTCACCCACTCCGCCCACCCCACTTTAAAAAATAAGGGTATCTGACCCTCATCTATTGACTGGATCAATTGAGAGACGAGTACTAACTTATGTGAAGGTCGAATATGTGTTAGGATTTAAAAAAAACTCACAAGTCACCAATTTGACTCTTATACATAATGTTTCCTATAATTTTTAGTGCGAACAAGTCACTCATTCGTTTTTGTTTTTTGTTTTTAATATTAATTTATAGCAATGTTGATTTTATCTAACTTTTATTGGACAAGTATTATGTTACTTATGCTTTTTAATTTCAATAAATGATGTAATTTCTTAAATTGAATTTTGTTAAATTTTTTTTTTTTTGAACTTAATCTAATATTGGCTTTTTTTTTTCTCGATTTTAAATAAGATATTTGTTAATCAACTTGTCAGTTTTAGAAATTATTTAAAGTTTAATATATTCAAAATGAAGTTAGTTTAGTTTTATTTTATTTTTTTGGAAAACGAATAATGATAGGAGAGTGCCCGACCCTCTTTATTGGGTGCTTGCTTTCCAAATATTCGATGATGTGAGGGTCGAATTAGGGTTAAAATGGCTGACTCGACAAGTGAAGGCCAGGTCGATCAAATCCCTTGAGGGGCAAGTACCCGCTTCATGCCTACCCTAATTGACAGTAAAGAAGTGAATTTTCAAATTTGCCTTCAAAAAATATTTCATGCGAACGACATATAAGGACTGAAATATAACATTTACATTTATGAGGGATTAAAAATTATCATTTTAAAAGTTAGGTACTAAATAATTACAAATATGGAATATGAAAGACTAATAGAATGATTTTCCCTTATTAAAGTAGATTGATTTTCTCAAAGTTAATTGGATTTTTTAATTCAAATATATAAATGTCTTTTTTTTTTATAGAATCATATTTGTCTAGGAAAAAATATTTTTATACACTTTTGAATATTTTTACACCAAGTGATAAATTTACATAATATGGCGCATACTTTTTTTTTTTTTTTTTTTTTATTGGAAAATTAAGATCATAAAATATCAAAAAATATGGAGACAAAATTGAAACAAGGGACTAAATTGGTGCACTTTTGTTATATTTTGGAGAAACTAATTTAGATTTTTAGTTGGAGGCTCATATTAGAATATTTATTTTGGTATAAATGGTCAAATTGAGACTATTTCATTTCAGGCAAAAGGAACATATCAAATTATTTTTTTCAGTTTAGAGCGTTAAATTATAATTTTATCAATTTGGAAGGATATATTAATATTTTAAAGGGCTAAAATGACATTAACATTTTAAAAATACAAGGAATACTAGACCTTTCTTAAGGAAACGAAAATACCCATTGAAAGAAACTTGATTCTCGTTTCTCTATACACCAAATATAGACATGGAATAATAAGTGTCCTTTTTTATATCATATAAAACTAGTAAGGTCTGCTCTAACATAATAAGCAACAAAAGGCAACAAAAAGGATTCCAAATCCAACCAAAACTTTGCAAGTGAAACTTCACATCACATACTGCCAAAATCTCCCAAAGTCCTTGACCAATTTTCAGATTCTTCTTATATCACTTCAAAATTTGGAGAGATTTTTTTTGCATCGACTTGGTTTATAGCTTTAATCCTCAATCATGATAGATTAGATGATAAATATTAATCTAAGAAATTAATAATAATAAAAATTCGAGCAAGTTTGTTTAAGCCACATCGTCTGCAAAAATAGTATAGTAATTTTCAGTGTCAACTCAATGTCATCAATAATATAATGACTAGTGGAAAAGGTACATCTTATAGGTGTGAAATTTATAAATTTTTATACAAAAATAAAAAAAAGGAAAAGATGATTGGTAGACATAAAAAAAGAGATAAGTAATTAAGAGAGTTTGTAGGTGATTAGTAACGGTATTAATTAAAATTAAATATCAAAATAAAGATAAATTTGGCAAGACAAGTAATTACATCACATTAAACTCCTACTTATAGATAGATATTAAAATTTGGCATCGAACAAGTCCATCTTTCCACGAGAAAAAAAAAAAAAAAGTTCATACAAAATTTTTTCGAACCTTAGTCATTTACAAATGGGTAAATTACAAGGAACTCCTCGTAATTTACCTAATATTCACGTTACCTCTTTCTAATATGTAAATCTACAATCAACCTCTTTGTAATTTGGGTTAAAATAAAACCGTTAAATTTTTCGTTAAATGATAGTTAGGAGGATGAAATTTTTTTTATTTTAAAAGTTATTTCAGTCATTTAATGTCTCTAATTATGATTAATTATGTATTTTAGTATAAAATACAACATTTTCCTTCCAACAGACGAGGTTTATAGGCTGTAGAAGGCTACTAGGTCTAGCACTATTTTTTAGTTTTTATACACATCACATAAATTTGTTAGGTTCTTAACTTTCTATAATTTTACAAAAAAAATGCAAACCATAAAGATGCAAATTATAGATTTATAAACTATAATGTGGTAATATAAATATGGATTAATTTTAGGGTTAAATGCAAAAAAATCCATGAACTTACACTGCAGTTGCACTTTGCCCCCTCAACTTATTTAATAAGCACTTTAAAAAATATATATTATACTATTTAATATATGTTGCTTGTATTAAAAAAACTTATTTAATCTATAAATTATTTATAAATATGTAAAAAAAAATTAGACTTTTAACTAACTAATTACTTTGAGTATAATAATTTAATAGTAGCAAGAAAGAATGGATAAAAAGATAAAAGGAAAAATATGAGAGAGAAAATAAATAAATTGGTAAGAAGAGAAAAAAATGAAAAAATATTAAAATAGTAAGGGCAATTTTGTCTCAAAATATAAAGAAGTAAGGGATAGGGGGTAAAATGTTTATTAAATAAGTTGAGGGGGGCAAAGTGCAACTGAGGTGTCAAGTTCAAGAAAGGTTTTTTGTATTTAACCCTTAATCTTATATACATCGTCGGTATAGAAATATTTTTGCACCATTAGATCTAGATGCATGCCATATCTGTATAATTAACTTTTGAAATTTAAAAAATATATAGGTAGCAAACATCTATACTGATTAATATAAAAAATTTTATACATCGATAATATATGAAAATTTTATTTTATAAATATTAGGAAAACCGCAAGGGTTTTAGTCATTAAAAATTGCTACCCCACCCGAACACAAGTAAAATGAAAATAAAGAGGGAGCACAGAGATCTTGACTTGACTCGACTCGAATCCTGGCCGTTGATTAAATGTACTTTTCACACGTGACACGTCTAACCACCGATCCGTTAGTTGAAAGCATCTTATATTTTCAGTTTCATCACACGTACACCACTTCCCCGAAACACTCGCTGGCACGATCTCTTTCATTAACTCATCACCGCACAGCTCCATCACAACCGTCGATTCATTACAGTCGTGAGAACCACGCGCTATTACTGAAAGTAAAGAAAATCTAATGAAAATATCCCTATAAACATTTTCGTAAATATCCTCAATTTTCAGTCGTAAGACATAAACGAGATTAAAACCAGTTAGTTCTCTTCCTCCAAACCTAAATGAAAACGAACTTTTGCTAAAGTCCACTTCAAAATTTCCGAAAAAAATAAAAAATAAAAATAAAAATCGGAGAAAGTGAGAGAGAGAAATTGTTGTAGAAGACTTCTCAAGGCTTAATAATCACTTATTTTTTCTTAATTTCTCCAAAAAAAGGTATGTTTCAAGACCCTTTAATATATATATATTTTAATGTTTAGGTAATTTTTTTTATTTTTTAGCTTAAAACTGTTAATTTATGCATTTTTTTTATTGTATGAGATTTTTATGTGAATTTAAATGTGTTTTTTTGTAGAGGGATTTATTTTTATGGTTTGAGATGAGAGATTGAATAAGTATAGATGGGGAAAGGGAGGCCTAGGGCTGTTGGGAGAAGGTTGTATTAGGGCCAAATACTAGTGTTTTATCAAGTGGTTCATTGAATATTCCAGCAGGGCCGGTGTATTATCCGACCGAGGATGAATTTAGGGACCCTTTAGAGTTTATTGATAAGATCAGGCCTGAGGCCGAGCAATATGGGATATGTAAGATTGTCCCGCCTAAGAGTTGGAAGCCTGCTTTTGGTTTGGATATAGATTCGTTCACGTTCCCAACGAAAACGCAGGATATTCATAAGTTACAGGCACGCTGTTCCTCGTGTGATCCGAAGACGTTTGGGTTGGAGTACAATAGGTTCTTGGAGGAGCATTGTGGTAGGAAGGCGAAAAAAAGGGTCGTCTTTGAGGGGGATGATTTGGATTTGTGTAAGTTGTTTAATGCGGTTAAAAGGTTTGGAGGGTATGAGAAGGTTGTGAAGAATAAAAAATGGGGGGAGGTTTTTAGGTTTGTTCGGTCTAATGGGAAGATCACTGAGTGCGCTAAGCATGTATTGCTAAATTAGTCAGTTGTATTTGGAGCATTTGTGTGACTACGAAGAGTACTATAACAAGACTAATAAAGGAAAAGAGAAGACTTGTAAGAGAGGAATGCAAGGGGGTAGAAAAAGGGTTGGGGAAACTGAAGTTTCGAGTTTTAAGCGAATGCGGAAGAATAGTGAGGGTGAGAAAGTTGATGTTCGCAAGCGAGAGAAGGCAGAGTTTGATCAAATATGTGAGCAATGTAGAAGTGGGTTGCATGGTGAAGTAATGCTTTTGTGTGATAGATGTAATAAGGGTTGGCATATATATTGCTTATCTCCGCCTCTAAAGCAAATTCCTTCGGGGAATTGGTACTGCTTGGACTGCTTGAATTCTGAAAAAGAGAGCTTTGGATTTGTTCCTGGTAAAGAGTTCTCCTTGGAAGCTTTTAAGCGTGTGGCTGAGCGGGCCAAGAAGAAATGGTTTGGATCAGCACCTACATCACGTGTACAATTGGAGAAGAAGTTTTGGGAAATTGTAGAGGGTGAATCAGTTGGTGAGGTTGAAGTAATGTATGGCAGTGACTTGGATACTTCTGTTTATGGGAGTGGATTTCCGCGTGTCACCGGCCAAAGACCATCATCAGTTGAGGCTGAAGTATGGGATGAATATTGTGCTAACCCATGGAATCTTAATAACTTACCGAAGCTACCAGGTTCAATGCTTCAAGCAGTGCATAATGGAATTGCCGGTGTCATGGTGCCCTGGCTATATATTGGGATGCTATTCTCGTCATTCTGCTGGCATTTTGAGGACCACTGCTTTTACTCGATGAACTATCTTCACTGGTACACATCTTGTTGAGCCTTCTGATTTTAGGCAAATTTTTTTTTTCTTTTTGGTAACCTTTGATGATTATTGGCTTGTATGCACAGTGCTGTTTACTTTTCAATGCAAATGCTAGTCTTGTAAAATATTCTGCCAACTCTTATTATATCTATATTGAATCGAGGAGAAAATGTGATTGAATCATTACATTTAGCTGGCACAACCTAATAAATGTGGACTCTGAAATCTGGCTGCAAGCAAAACACAGCCGTATTTTCTAACTGTTAATACCTTCCTTTTATTTTTTTCCTTAAAATTTGGGTACTTTATAGTTTTGTTGCTTTGAAGATCAGGACTTGAATGACAAATTGCAGCCTAACCTTAAACGAGCACATATAGTGGTTATGAATCTCTTAAAGTAATGGGATGATCATAAATTATTATCTTCCTCCTGCAATTTAGCTATGGTTTCTATGCAAAAAGGTTATGTTCAACAATCAAGTTTTGTGAAGTCCTGTTTCTTTTCCTCTCTCTTTTATGAGCTTCTTGTCCTTTCATGCAGATCTGTATTTAAGTTGGGTCAGGGAGAGCTTCCCATGTTTAATGAATTTTGCTCTAATTATCATTCATTCCTCAAATTTTGGGAGCTCAGTTTTTGAAGAGATTAGTTGTTCAAAATCGAGCTTGGCTTGCTTGTGAACAGTAATGAGCCAAGTTCAAGCTGGAAGCTGGATTTAAGCTTGAGCTTAAGCTTGTTGATAAATTTCATACTCACTTCTGCTCATTTTCCAGGGGAGAACCAAAATGTTGGTACAGTGTCCCTGGCAGTGAAGCCGATGCTTTTGAAAAGGTACTTCATTGGCTTCATTCTCCTTGCTTGGTTCTGCTGTTTATTGATGTTAGATTTCAGATGTTTTGACTCCTTAATCCTCATTTGTGCACTCTTGTTTTGCTGTAATGGATTCGGGGATATGATACTGTACTCATTTGCGCTTTTTCTCTGCTTTTCTAGCTCTTTTACATATTTACTATTGGTTCTTTTAAAGTCATCTTTTCATTAAGTGAAGTTGTTGAGCATAATATGTCATGTGGTAGGTAACATTAATCGTTGCATGTGGAGGATGGGTATTAATGTTCAGGGAAGTATTTGGGCAGTCCGTGTTCAGGAGACTCAACCTAGGTTTATGTACATTCATTCCTGAAACCAGTGTGAAGTTGTTGGAATCATTTAAGTCTTGATAATCATAGGTGTCATAATTACTTTGATGGGCTTGTTAAAGTTCTGGTGTAATTGTCACGCTGATAATGTTATACTTGGTTTGAGACGGGGGATTGTTTCTTCCTTGTTTATGAAGATTCTGCTGAATTAGATAGCTGAGTTTTCCTGGTATAGGTTCTAAATGTCTTTCTTAGAGTAAGCTTTGGAAATATCTAAGTATTTTAGAGGTGGTTTTCCGTTTTTTTGGTAATCTGGCTTTAGTTGTTATACTTGACCAAATCCGCCTATGAATTTTTTACTTTCTGTTGCTTACCTTTTGAAGTATGTAAAATGAAAAAAAATACATAAACACAAACAGCTATGCATTCTCAACTCAATCTGATTATGAATTTGGATGAATAATGTACTTGACTCCAAGGTATCTGCCCTTGGTGTTTTGTCTTTGTCTTTCTATCCTTCAATCTTGTACTTAAAGTTTTAACCTTACTCAAAGTTGGGCTGTTTGTTGTACTTGGGATTGTCTTGTTACGCATGCTTATGATGGTAATTTCCATCTTTCTGTAGGTAATGAAAAACAGTCTTCCTGATCTGTTTGATGCACAACCAGATTTGTTGTTCCAGCTTGTAACTATGCTGAATCCTAGTGTCTTGCAAGAAAGTGGTGTTCCTGTTTACAGTGTACTACAGGTGAAATTTCACATTTTGAACTCATAGTTATGCATATCGTATTCTCTTACCCTGATGGATGTTGAAATTCATTTTACTACATCCTCCTTTAAAGGCTTTACATGTAAAAAGGTTGCATTTCCTAAAACTTTAGATTTTGCAGAGTAAGATTTTAAAAAAAAATAAAGGAAGAATAATTTTGTTAGATCTTATGAAAACTAGTGGGAGTGGCACTCCCTATGTTGTGCAATTTTTAGAGAAAATTATTACCCCAAAAAAATAAAAAGAAAATATAGGTAGTGGGTGGTTACATAATGGTATTAATGAAAAATAATTATGAAGATAATGGTAAATTTTGCAAATCGAAAAAGTGACATGACAACCAAAATCTCTCTCTCCTGCTTTATATATCGTATAGATAATGTGTACTTGCTCATGTGTATAAAAAATTGTGAGTTAGTTGTGGAAATATGTGATACAGACTCTTTAGTCTTTCCCACTCCCATCTTCTCTTCTTCTGCAACCAAGCAAAGATCATTGTCTCTAGAGCTTGGCCGAGTCCTCTTTCGGAATCCCAAATGTGGAATTTGTTATTTTGGAATTTTATATAAGATGAAAAGTTTTAGCCAAATCAGGATTGCTGTAACATTATTCATAATGGGTGGACTGTGCAAAAATTCTTCTTTTGTCTTTGAACCTACGTAGGTAATAATTGGCAATCTTGATGAAGTCTGTAATCTCTTATATCTGTTTGCAACGTGCCCTTTATGGTCATAGTTTTTACTCTGCCCAAAAGTATTAACTCATTATAGTACAGTAGATGGTGGAAGTTATGTTCCCTTCTTCTGTTGAAGGTCTATGTGAATTATTGAATATTTTTGAAATTGTGTTTCTTTAGGAGCCTGGAAACTTCATCGTTACCTTCCCAAGATCTTATCATGGAGGCTTCAACTTGGGTAAGCAGAACTGCAGTTTAATGTTATGTTGTTGCATAAAGTGTTGGAGACTTCATTGGTTAAATTTTGATTAACTTCTGAATATACAGGACTAAATTGTGCTGAGGCAGTCAACTTTGCTCCTGCTGATTGGCTGCCTCATGGTGGTTTTGGGGCAGAATTATACCAACTTTATCGCAAACCTGCTGTCCTATCCCATGAGGAACTCCTATGTGTGGTAGCGAAGGTCCGGTTATTCTTCTCAAGTCTCCTCTCTTATGTACAGTAGTTTATGATCTCAACTTAAAGCCAGAGAAGTTAAATTCTAGCACACAGTTTTAGTCTATGAAGTTATCTTTAATTCTAGCACACAGTTTTAGTCTATGAAGTTATCTTTACTGTATCATACTGTAATTTAGTGAGGGAGGTGTGTGGCTGTCTGAATGTGATTGTTTTTTTCTTGTTTGATTTATTCGAGCTTTTAGCTTATTGTCCTTTTCAGGTCTTGTGTTGGCCTTTAACTTGGATATGTAAGTTGTTCTAAAGGTGAATTGGGTATTTCTGCTTTTCATGTTTGAGCTTTAATGCCAGATAGCTTTTCTTTCAGCAGTTAATAGCATTCTTTGATTTTGGGGCAGTCTTGAAAGGTTGTGTACAAGTATCCTATTGTAACTTAATACATACCACTTTTAACTTCAGAATGTTGGAAGAGATATCCCTAAAAGTTGATGAGCAGCTTGCGTTTTTTTGCCACCTAGTTCATTTGGTAGGGTCTTAGGTGTGATTATTAACTCATTGAGCAAGGTCTCAGGTTAAGTCTTGGTTGGGATAGCTCCTCCAAGGAAAATAATAGAAGAAGCATCTGATCTATCTTACTGAGTTTCTCATTTATCCATATCAGCTAAAATTTTCTCTTTCTGTATGATTTTGATAAAACATGTGGCATTTTATCTTAGAAACAAGTTCATACTCACTGATTTAATGATATGAATATGAAGTTCATGGTTAATATTACCTCTGAGACATTCTGTGATTTTGGGAGGTTCCCACTGTTACTTTGTGAAACAGTTAACCCTCCCAAGCAAAAATGGTATTTCTTCCTTCAGCTCTTTTGTTTTATCCAGCCACTCACTTGTGAAGGTTTTATTATCTTCATCATTCCATAGGCCTTATTGTCGGTACTTACTCACCTGTTGCCGGTACTTACTCACTTATTGCCATCTTTCTTGCAGAGTGATTTTGATAGCAGAGCATCAATATACCTGAGAAAGGAATTGCTTAGGGTATATAATAAGGAGAAGACTTGTAGGGAGCAACTATGGAGAAATGGGATTCTTTGTTCTTCTACCATGTCACCTAGAAAGTATCCTGAACATGTTGGTACCGAAGAGGTATTTCCTTAACTTGTATCTTGTTCATTGAGCTTTGATAAGCTGCATTATCATGATGATTTGAGTAACATCATTTCTGATCAGTATGACATAATGCTTGAAGGATCCGACATGCATCATATGTCAACAATTTTTGTATCTCTCTGCTGTTGTTTGCTGCTGTAGACCATCAGCGTTTGTTTGCTTAGAGGTGAGTAATCTTAACAGGCTCTGACATTCAAATGATTTCCCCCTATTTTGTTAGTACAAGTTTTTAATTGCTCTCTATCAATGAGCAAAAGCAAAAAGTTTTGCTCTGTATGTCTGTGTGGTTTTGCTTCCTCATTTAACATTTTAATAAAAGATAATTCATCCCTTAGCTCAAGTGAGCGGCTTAGAGAAATATACTTCTTGTTGCTTGTTTCTGCAATACAAAGTCTCTGCTTCACCACTACAGCAGTCATGCTTCAATGTCTTGGCCATGTTCAGTGTGTTTATTTATTGCTTTTCTTTGCTGTCATTTGAATTTATACACCACACAATTAGTTTTGGGTATTGGAGGATACTATGGCTAGTAAATTCTCGATGCTCAACTTATTGTCGGATTTTTTTTTTCTTTTTTGGATTTATTTTCCCTTGACTTGACAGATTAAGAAATTGCTAGAACTTTCAGCTGTCCTCTAAATCACAGTAATTGCTTAATGTTTCTCTTATGATGCAGCACTGGGAACACCTTTGTGAGTGCAAGCCTAGCAAGCACCGTCTCCTTTATCGTCATACATTGGCAGATCTGATTGATCTGGTGCTTATGATTGAAAGACTCAGTCCCAAGGACCAAGACAGAAGCTTGGAAGGACAACTTTCTTCTTCTAATGAATCAGTTGCTTCGTCAAAGAAGGTTTGATAGAGTTGCTTTTACTATTTATGATTACAATACAATGAAAACTTTTTTTTTTCCCCTTTCTTTTCTTCGGTCTCTCTAAATTTCTTTAACTGTATTTGTGCAGTTTCTCCATTTTGTACCACGATGTTGCTATTGCTCCAAGATTGCCTTTTTGACTTTTCATCCTTCATATACTGCACTATTACAAGTTTTGAACATTCATTTTACAGTAGAACAAGTTCTATTTTGACTTGAGTAAATGTGTGTTTTCAACTTTCACTGATCTTCTGTATCCATGAATTTTCTGCTCATTTCCTGTTTTATTTGGATTCTTTGTTGTCTGCCAATGGCTATGTAAAAGATTTGTAAGAGTGAATTATTAAGTAGGGCAAATTGTCAAAATATGCTTTACCCTGCAGAAATAGAATTGGATTCTTAAAGCTGATAAACCCATGATTTATTAGGAAGTCACGATGATGTAATCATGAAGAATTTGTATATAAGTAGTTCAGCTTTACACATCTATTAATGTAAATTAGTTTGGGATATTTCTTTTGGGTGTGGGAAGTCAGGTTGTATTGCTTGTAAGTTGACACATCACCTTTTCTCTGCGGTGATGATTCGAGAAATAGATAACTGGTAAATAGGCCTTTGATCTTAAAATATTTCCATTGTTAGGTTTTTCTTGAAATTAGTAATCTTAAAAGAAGGTTGTCTCTCCATTGGAAAAGGGTTGTTTAGTTGAAATAATTGGCAGACATAATCCGTTATGAATATTTGACATTGTTTTCTAACTGAACAACTTCATTCCTTGTAGATTAAAGGGGGCTATGTCACTCATGTTCAGCTTGCTGAAGAATGGATGTTGAAGTCTTGCAAGATTATTCAGAATCCATACTCCGCTGATTCTTATGCCAGTGCAATAAAAGAAGCTGAACAATTTCTTTGGGCTGGTTCTGAAATGGATCCTGTGAGTTTTAATTTTCAATGCTACACCTTGTGCTAATTCAAATATTTCTTTTTATTACTTAATAAGATATATATGCGTAATTATAGGTCCGAGACGCAGTAAAGAACTTGATTGAAGCTCAGAACTGGGCACAAGCTGTAAGAGATTGCCTTTCTAAACTGGAATCTTGGTCACGTGATTCGCATCAAAAAACAGGGAGGGTGCAGATGGATCATGTCAACAAGTTGCTGTCTTTAGATCCTGTTCCGTATAGCAATGAGCCTTGCCATCTTAAACTTAAGGTTCAACTGACTTGTTGATGGTTCTTTTTTTTTTTTTTTTATTGTCGTTTTCTTTCTTTATTTATTTTTTATAAATTCATGATCTTGTTTACCTTTCATCACTATCGCCATTTTGTCTGTAGGAATACCAACAAGAAGCGAAAAAGATGAGTGAGGAAATTGATCATGCTTTCTCTATGTGTGGAGAAGTTTCTGTAAGAAAGCTCTTTAAATTCAATCGCTCCACTCTCAGTTGTTAAATTGTGCTTATGAGATAACATATTTATGGTAGTTTAAACTGCCGCAGTTTTTACAACTGTTGCTTAGCTGTTTTTTCTTTATTTTATTTGGAAGTAGTAATTTGCTTCATTTTGTTTGGTTGTTGCCTTTCACCAAGTTGATCTTTGATAATTGCCACCTCAGATAGCTGATTGGGAGATGTTGTACTCCAAGAGTTGTGTCTCCCCGATCTATGTGAAAGAAAGTGAGAAATTATATCCACAGGATGTCTTCGGTAAAGGTACTTTATCTGGATATTTTTGATGGTTCCGCTATCATGTATGAGAGTCCTTACTTCATGTTAGGAATTCCTTATATTAGTTAAACGTGTATTTTACGCGTTTTGGTCATCTAGATGCTATGACATCTTTATTGTACTCAAGCTTTCTACGTAGTTATATGCATTTCTTCATGGTTTATATGGTCTATTCTGTTTCATTTGGATTCTTTCCTTTTCCCATCATCATGGCTCTTCAGGTTTGGATTGAAAGTGTCAGAAAATGCATCAATGAGAAATCTACTGCTACTGTCAAGGCAGATATCCTCTATAGGTTGCAGGCTGAGGTGATTTTGGTTGATCTTTTGAGTTGCTTCTATACCATGCTTTTATTTTTTGATCGTTCTAAGTGTCTGTTTCTCTCTTGGTTCTATCAGATGTTGGAGCTCAAAGTCCAACCTCCTGAAGGTGACATACTTTCAGATTTGATAAGCCGAGTAGACAGAATCTTGTCGTTCTCAGTGTCGTGAGATGTTGAAAGATTCTATTTGCCTCAAGGTCAGGACTTCATAGATATTATTTACCCCTCATCCAGGGGTGTGCTAATTGACCTTAATAGAATGCTCCAATTTGTTTCTGTGCAGAAACTTCAGTTGCTTATTCAAGAATATCATGACTTTACTGTTGACGTCCCGGAGCTAAAATTTCTAAGAGGTTATCATTGTGATGCCATGTCATGGAAATCCCGTGTGAATCAAGTTTTTGTAAACATTGATTGCAGAGAGGATCAGGAAAATGTTGTTGATGAGTTGACTTCCATTCAAAGGGATGGGGTGTCATTGAAAGTACAAGGTATTCTTTCTGCATATGACTTTCAAAGTTTGACTGGATGTTGGTGCTTACTTTGTTTTATTAATACTTTTATAAAAATGAATGCAGTTGAAGAGCTGCCTCGTGTTGAGAATGAGCTGAAAAAGGCCTGTTGCAGGGTCAAGGGCTTGAAGGTGACTTGGGCTATTCACATGCCAGTCTTTTTTTTTTTCTTCCCACACTGTTCACCTCATTGAGCGGAAATACGAATTTTCAGCTATGGTTCTGATTGAGCTGCTGTTCCATTCTACGCATTTTGCTCATTAATTTTGTCCCACTTTATGTTCCCTGGCATTTTAGTTTAGCATTCCTTGTTTGCTTCTTTTACTCTGTTAAGTTATTGAGTATATGTGAAATTTGTACAGGCACTTCGTTCTAAACCACAAATGGATTTGCTAAAGCAATTGATGATGGAGGCAACTATGTATGTTCATGATATTCCTTAGAAATGAAGAAAAACTAATTCCTTATTTCATTTCTGTGCTAATTTTGTAAATCTCACATCCAACATATGTCAGGCTACAGATTGAAAAAGAGAAGCTATTTGTTGATATTTCTCAAGTGCTTGTACTTGCTGTGGATTGGGAAGAAAGAGCAAAAAATATTCTTAGTCAGGAGGCGGAGATGTCTGAATTTGAGGATATTATTGAGGTATTGTTTCATTATATACTGTTCTATTCAGTTGTTCTCTACCTGTGGTTTTTGCAGTTTTTAATTTTTCTTATGACTTGATAATTTAGGATTTCTGAAGACATTGGTGTTACTCTTCCTTTGCTTGATGATGTTAAGGATGCCATGTCAATGGCCCAGACCTGGTTGAGCAAGTCTAAGCCATTTCTGTTTTCTGATTCATCAGTGGCACATGTCTCAAGTTCCTTACTCCAACTTGATACCCTTAAGGTTCTTTTCTTTATCTTTCACTAATTTTTTGGTGGGCGTCTAGACGATGAAGGCTACTTTCTGAAGCTCCATTAAATTTTCCAGGAGTTGGTTTCAGATTCAACTTTTTTGAAGATATCTTTGAGAGAACGGGAAATGCTTCAAAAAATTCTAAAACAATGCATGGAGTGGGAGCAGAATGCCTATTCTTTGCTCAATGATACAGTTTGTCTGTTGGATACTGATCTTATGGATTGTGGAATTTTCAGTTATTGTACTCTACTTTCAAAAGTTGAAAATCAAATTTTGTTATTGGAATCTATCACGAAAGGAGGTTTATGTCTTAATTTTGAGTTCCCTGCGGTGCCAAAACTCCAAGATGCATGTTCTACCCTTCGATGGTGCTTTCAAGTCCTTTCTTTCTGCGATGTTATTCCCACGCTTCAGGTGTGTGATACTTTAAATGTTTGAGGGGCAAAACCATTTTTTGCATGTTAATAGTATTTCTTTGGATGGAGTTAAATGGCTGCCTCCATAGTGTGTGGGTTAAGCGTGATTCTAAAATGCATCCAACCATCAAACAGATTGGATTTTGAGAGTCATCTTTTGTAAAAGCAGCAAAGTTAATCGTATTCTGTTCATATCAGATTGATGAATTAGGTCATGATTGATGATACATATTCTTCTTTTTGGTTATTCTCCATTTTTGACTGTCGATGACTAGCCTTCTTTGTCTGATATTTCATGTTTTGCTTTTTGGGTTTTTTAATGTTTACTCTGACTGGACTTGCTTTTCTTGCATATTAAAGACTCCCAGACGAGTCATTACCGTTTGGGTTATAAATATTTTCTTTTTGTCCACAATAATGCATTTACGTTCCTTGTGTAGACATTTGTCATGGCAAATGCATTAAGGTTGTACGTCGCTCATTTTTGTTATAGGAAGTTGCAGCATCTTTGGAGGTTTCTCACCATCTACCGGTGACATATGCATCCTGTACTTTACGGACCTCACTACTTGATGGAATAGATTGGCTTAAGAAAGCCTTGGAAATTCTCCCTCCATGTAGAGGTAGTCAGATCAAGTTGAGTGATGCTGAAGAAGTTCTTGGACTGTCTCAGGTATATCACGTGTTTGTTTAATTCTGTACCTTTTTAGAAACTAATAACCTAGTATCCAGGCTCAGTTAAGGGAAACAAGGAGGTATGCAGTATTCTCTAGGAAATATGTTGAAGCTTGTAGTATGTAGATCTATGTCCCTTTTCCTTTTCAGTGGCTGCCTGTATATTTTTTTTTTCTCTAACATTTTCCAGTTGCACCAGTTGTGTCTTGCTAGGTTCAGAATCTGATGTTATCTCTCTGTGTGTCTTCTGCATTTCCGGGTCGTTGATGCATGTCTATTTCTGAGAGTAAGCTGTATAATTGATTTCTAAACTTGCAGAAAACTGTTGTTTCATTCCCTCTGGTGACTGGTCGAGTTCAGAATGCCATTGAGAAACATATGTGAGTTTACTTTTTCTCACACTCCTTTTAGAGTTTATTATCTACTTGTATTAAAATACTTATTAAGTGATGATATAGTTGCTTTAATTTAGATCGCTGTACTTATTTCAGCCTAGGAAAAACTATTATGCAAGGGAATTTGAAGTCATATGAAACTGTAATTTTAGATGAGGATACTAGTTTTCACTTTTCCACCAGCTGGATTTCATGAATTCCTTTTACCTCCATATAAAATTAATTGGGCTATTGTTGCCTACTAAAGTAGAACGTGCATGTGGTATAAGTCCTATATTCAAGATAGTCTCTTTGATAGAAAGATTGTAAAGAGAACCAATGGAAAAAAAAAAAGCCTTTTGAACCTAATATATATCTATGGAAATTAGAACATGCTCTTCAGGTAAGAGTCTCCGCCAAGTAGCACTCCTATTAAGAAATTACCCTTGGGAAGCAGCTTTTTAAAGGTGTCTTTTCATTCCCACCTCCATCACCATAAAATCACATTCTAGCTTATCTACCGAAGACCATTACCTCAAAGACCTGGCACGACAATGCAAATGCTCTGTGATTTCCCTGCCCCTTGGATTCTCAGTGATGTAAAGATAGTAACGAGAGCTGAAAAAGAAATTGTGATTGACCTGACCCTTTGGATTTCCATTGTTTTTTCATGGAAATTTTGGAGCCTTGCTCAAAATCACGGAACAAGCTCAGTTTAGTTTGTATTTCTGCTCATGGGATTGAGAGAGGTTATTTAACTGATCCGGATCACCGTTATACTTATAATTACCTAACCAGAGCGCCTATTTACTTTGATGACCCACTCTGTTATAAGCCATTACTTTGAAAAATCACACTCCGCACTTTAGGTACACCCCTTTGCAAGTAACAAAGAGCCTCTCCCTTCCATATCTTTCTTTTCAACTTTTCATTCCCTTGTGTCTTCAGTTTGCTTCGAAGGGAAAAGCTTGATATAATTATTCCAAATATTCTTTGCTTTCCTAGTTACCTGTTTTGATCTCTATCTCTGCCCCTATCCCAACCAGAAACATGAAAAATGAAAAAAGAATAAAAGAAAAAAAAAAACGAAAGAAAGAAAGAGGAAGGAAGTACCATGTCTCTAAATATTTTGACTATTTGAAACTTTTAGAGCCTTTTAACGATTTACAGTGGACCTTAATGCTTCAAACTAGTCTATATTTTGTAGATTCAATGATATATTTATGGCCAGCATCATCTTGAGTGATTTTCCTTTCAAACCTGTGGAAAGTTACATAATCATGAAAAGGAGGCTTTTTTTTTTCCAACAAACCTAATTTTCCGTAAATGAGTAAGAAATGGAAGGATGAATCTAAGCTATAGGATAATTAAATGTCAGCAGTACCGTATGGTGGAGCAAAAACCTGTTTGATTATCTGCCTTTAAGAAGAATGAACAGATAGAAGCAGCTACGTTTAATTAACTTCTGCCTTTCTGGTGGTTCTAATATTTGATGGAGGAAAAGTTTTCAGTTCTGCTCACCTGGGAAATATGCCTTATTTGAGGTTATAATTTATGATTTGAGTTTTTTTACTGGATTGTTTCCTGTAGATTGCTTGTTTTTGCCTATCTGTTTATGGCTTATGCTTTAATGAGAATTCTGATTTATGTAGCTTGTGGCTGGAGCAAGTATGTCTGTTTTTCAACCAGAACTGCAGTGATAGATCATGGAAATCATTGCTGCATTTAAAGGTAAAAAATTACAATGTTCACTTGATTACTAAGACAGGCAAAATTTCTCAGAAAAAGAAAACATAATAATGATATTTTCACTAGTGGGTTGGGTGCTGCTTCTTTTCCCTGACAACAATTAATTGAATCTTGGACACTTAATACAGTTAAATTAAACCTACCTTCCTTGCTATCTCAAGTATCACGGTGCCCTGTAACAACTTCCATTTGACCTGATTAGGTTTGTTTATTGTCACTGATACGTGATACTAGAGGTGATAAAGTAATGAATCTTTATTTTGTACTTTAGTTTTGTCATCTACTGCATTTGCAAAGTTGCTTATGTAAACTAGTATGTTAGTCTTCCACAATTTGGAAGTTGGCATGGCCTTCTGATGTTAACCAGCTTTTCCATTTAGGCTAATGTTGTAGATGAACCCAAAATTTTGGTATTTTGCCTCTTAGGTGTTATAAACTTTGAAGCATTATTGACAAGATTTTATCATAGCATCTTTATCTCGCGGCATATTTTCAATGTGGTACCTCCTTTCGTTGGCTCTGGTTAATCACTCAACATACAATCAACATGTATTCAGGAAGTTGGTAAACCCGTTAATCAATGATGCCTATAATTGCCCAGAACTAGACATGGTTTTGGCTGAAGTACTAAAGGTAGAGCAATGGAAGCAGCAATGCAAGAACATTACTGGGGCTTCTGCTGGAGATGCAAAATTGCTGACTACAGCTCTTTTAGAGGTTTACATTATTCATATCTATCTTTTACTGTTTTGGTCACATTTTAATAATTTGTCTGCTTGTGCTTTCATTATTAATGTTTGTGGGTTCTCTTATATCTTTTGCAGATTATGAAGAGTCTTGATAGATCCTTCTACATCTACAAGAAGTTTAACTGCTGCAAAACAACAGCTATGTGCATTTGCTGTTCACACAATATTGATAATCAGAAGATTGTGACTTGCTCTATTTGCAAGGATTGGTAAATATCTAGATTCCTTAGTAATATCTGCCTTCCTGCTTCGCTTCAGATAGTAAACAGAGTTGTTTGAGAATTTCGTTCATGATTTTCCATGGGGATTTGAATTGTATGAGAATACATCAGTCATATGCTTTGATTTCTTCTGGGGAAGCATGGAAAAAGGGCACCTAGTTATCTGAGTCTAAACACCATTGCTGATGTCAGCTTGTCCCTTGGCTATTGTATACAGTTTTCACTTGCAGTGTATCGGATCATCACTTGAAGCTACAAATAGTGGAATAACATATATTTGCCCTTATTGCAACTTTGTGAGAAGTGGAAGAATCTCTAGGGGCAGATGTGGTCTTCTGGTACACAAATAGTTCTGTCAAAGTATGCTTGCTCGTGCAGTATAAATCCTATCTGACTTACAGTTTTTTGTCATGCAGAGAACTGGACGGAAATGCCCTGATCTCAATAAGCTCACTGAGCTTTTATCAGATGCTGAGAGTCTTTGCTTATGGTAATTTAGTGCTAATGTCTTTTACACTTGAATTGTATATGAGGTTTTCTTCTTGAGGTCATAATATTTATGAAATTTCATTTTTGTGATAATTTTTTCTTTTGGTTCTCTCACCTTCTAGATGAGGTAGCACCTGGTATTTACTGTTTCTGAGATATTATTCTACTCGATGTGGAGAACTTTATTTTCTTTGTGGCGATCTTTTAATGTGGAAAGTAACATGAACTTATTCGGTGACGATGCTTTTGACAGGATTGAAGAAAGAAGCATACTGAACCAAATTGTGGAGAAAGCTCTTGAATGTAGTGCTTGCTTGGCGGAAATATTAGATTATGCATTATCTTGTCAAGATGGAGATCTCAGTGGCTTCACTGAAAAACTTACTGTCGCTTTGAAGGTTATAATCTTCTCATCTTGCCTTGTTTGTTTCTTAACCGGATTTGCTTAGACATCTGTTAGAGGAGAGGATGTTCTGTGTATGTGATGATTTTCTCTTTTCCCGATCATGATCATGGTAAACACAAGGTATCTTTGCCTCGTATCTTTTGCTTATTTCTGATTGGAACAATTTGTATCTCTCATAGGCAGTAGACACTGCAGGCGTTTATGATGGTCAGGGCAACAGCAAATTTGAGCTTGTATTGGCAAGAAATTCATGGAAGGTTAGAGCTCAGAAACTACTAAACGGACCACAAAAGCCCACAATGCAACAAATCCAGAGACATTTAAAAGAGGTATCTAACCCTTTGATTGTTGAAGTGGTCCGCAAATAGTAATTTTAGCATTTCTTAGGAGAGAAGTGAACTTCAAATGTTGGCATGTTTACAACTCACAGGGTGGTCGCCCATATATGATACATGTAGTTCTAATAAAGTAGAAGTTAATATTTGGTGCTTGTGGAGATTGAGATATGATAAGATGTTAATTGCCTGTCTTAGTTTTCAAGCATATTTATAATAGCTGAACTAAAAAAGTGTTAATGAGCAATATGAAATGTTGCTAACTAAAAATAGTGTGTTAATGAGCAATATGAAATGTTGCTAGCTGTTGAAGACAGCTGCTTATTTTGTTTTACCACTTTTCAAAATACTTAAATTGGCTTGAATAAATTTCGGAATATCAACGTCCTTGGGAGAGTTGACTAGAATACCAGAGAGTAATAAGATCTCTTTAACATTGGAACTAGTCAAAATAATACTGAATGTTATCCAGATCTCATGTTTTTGCATTTTACTTAAAATGCAACTTTATTAAAGATGTGCTTGTTGTAATTCAAACATCGAATTATGGCTAGAATGCAATTTATGATCACGTGCACGTGATTGATACGTTTTACATTTGTGCTTCAGGGTCTGGCTATAAACATTCCTCCTGAAGATTACTTCCAGCAGAGACTAACAGAAGCGAAGCATATTGGCTTGCAATGGGCTGATACAGCTAAGAAGGTCCAGCATTTTGCTACAGTACGATATCATAGGATGCATTTACTGTTTTCTACACAATTTCTCATTGTCTCCCTGTCAGCAGGTCTCGACGGATGGAGGAGCACTGGGACTTGATAAAGTTTTTGATCTAATTTCCCAGGGCGAAGATTTACCTTTAATCTGTGAAAAGGAACTCAAGGTAACAAGAAAGAGACAATAACTAACTCTTTGTTCCTCTTTTTCTTTTGAGCTCACGGTCTGCACTAGTATTTTACACTCCTGATGTTTGGTTCATGCAGTTATTGAGGGATCGAAGTATGCTTTACTGTATTTGTCGAAGACCCTATGATCAACGAGCAATGATCGCCTGTGATAAGTGCGATGAATGGTACCACTTTGATTGCATCAAATTATCCTCACCACCTAAGATTTACATCTGTCCAGCATGCGATTCACATACAGAAGATTCATCAATGCTGACAACACAAGAGAGGCAAGTCCATATACTCTAAAATATTTAGTTAGCGGAAGGGTTTCGACTTTCTAGTGATTATTTCTTCGTATGTGGCGAAAACTGTTTATAATCCTTGATGATCCAGGATAAGCGGCTTTTTAAAGATTCTTACTTTTGTTATTGTGATGTTTGTCGTGTTGGTGTTGATATTATCGGGATGATTCAACAGATCTAGCAGTGGCAAAGTGGAAGAGCCCCAAACGCATTGCTTCTCCGAGGCGGACAGAGTTTAGAAGAAAATCAAGAAATAACAAATCCAGTAGAAGAAAAGCGATGCAATGTAGGAGTATTGAACAATTGCAATGGAGAAATCAGAAGCCTTTTATAAGACACGCACGAAAACGTGCAAATTTTGAGAGCCTCTCTCCATTCATTTATGTACGAAATAGTTGACAATGTAGATACAAATAGACATCATTCAATTCATTCATTTGATTCTTAGGCTTTTTTTTTTTTTTTTTTCCACTCACTCAGTTTCTTGAATTAAAATTAAAATTAAAATTCAGGGTCTTCTTTTTCTTCCTTTTTTTTGGACAACTTGGTGTCACACATGGGCATTATTGGTATTAGATAATTATATAGTTATCACGAGGCATTATTATAAAATACAAAAATTGATAACATCTCCGTTCAAACTATAATAACACATAAATTTTTGTGTATACCGAGGAGGTGTGTGGCGTATTAAGAAATAATGTTACTCGTGTGAATCACACAAATATTTATTTTTTGGTGCAACGCTTTTTGGCTTTATTAATGTAGTAATAATAAAGTAGGGGAAAGTCTCTAAAATAGTCTCTCAACTTTTTTACTTTAATTAAAATAGTCCCTCAACTCTTTTTTTTTAGCCAAGAAAGTCTTTTTATGGTGGAGTCACCATAAAATTTTTTTTCTTTTTTTGATAAATTGCACATAAACCCCTTAAGTTTACTTATTTTCTACATAACCCCTATATAGTTTATTTAAAATGGGAAAATAAAAAAGAAATTAATTTGAAGGGATGAAAAAAAAACTTCAAAACAATTTTAAAAAAAATGAAACTTCATTTTTTACCCAAAAAAATCTTAAAATCATAATTCTTCCCTCTTCTTTTTTTCCTACCATACTATCACCCTCCTGTCTCTTATACACATCTATATGGTCTAAGAGACTGTCCCTTATTCGCATCTAGATCTGTATAACCTCTAGATTAGTATACCAACTGCCAGTTGTGTAGTAACGCTACTGTCAAATCCCTCAGTCAACCACTATCAATGGCCTTTTTTTTAAAAAAAAGTTGGCCATAAAGTTTTGTAAAATTTTAAATTAGTCAAATGTAAAAAATAACTAAACCACAGGGGGTGTATGTAGAATTTATCAAAAAAGAAAGAGATTTTTGTGGTGGCTCCACTACAAAAGAACTATCTTGGCTAAAAATAAAAGTTGAAGGACCATTCTGGCTACAAACAAAGTTGAGGGACTATTTCGGCTAAAGTAAAAAAGTTGAAGGACTATTTCGACAATTTTCCCATTACGTAGTTTAGTAATTTTTACTTCCAGAAAGACTCAAAATAAACCTTTGTAATGTACTAAAGTTTTACAATTATTTTAGGTTTAATTACAGTTTGTCTCCTGTAATTATGTGATAGTTGTAAATTATTTTCTATATTTGTTTTATTTACAAATTGCCCTCTAAAATTAAATGAAGTTAAAATTTCATATAAAGGGAGTAATGAAATGTCATAATTGTTTTCAATATTTTTAGTTACACTTTGTGAAGTTATTAGCCTACTAAAATTTCTCTTAAATTTGAAAATGATACTAATAAATTAAATTTATTATTCTAAATTTATTTAAAATATATATTGATTATATCTCAAACTAGTATATTTACTCAAATAATGTGATTTTTTAAATAAAAAAGATGAAATAATTATTGATAATAGAGAATAAAATAAAAATTAATAAAACTAAAGTAATGTGATTGAATAAATAAAATAATTTAATCTAGATACAAAAATAATATTGACGGAACAAGTACGTGTTGGCATGCTAAAAAGTGGATGTGAAGAAAAAAAATGTTAAAATAGTAAATTAATTCATACAATTAATATTAAAGGATAAATTTTTTTTTCAATAATGTTGAATGAAAAAATATTGTTATTTTTGAATGACAAATTGCTTATTAAATAAAACCAGATACTAAAATGCAATTCACCCTAATTTTATGTTGGTTAAAGTAATTAAAATATTGAAAGTAATCATGACATTTTACTATTATCTTTAGATGAAATAATTTTAACTTCATTTAATGTTGGGAGCAATTTATAGATAAAATAAATATAGGGGACAATTTGCAACTGTCCCCTAATTAGAGGAGGCAAACTGTAATTATGCCATTATTTATTTTCTTATAGTTATTTTTTATTTATTTATTTTTTAAAAATTTACCTCTCTCTCCTTCTAATGACTCGAATAAGTTTTGAGGATATTTTTTACCATTTAAATTACAATTCGTTGTTATTTTCTCTTGTTATTTTAATTATTTTCTTTTGCATCAGGAATGGTTGGAGTAGGGAGTTTTAGGAAGTATTTGTTTTATGGGTATGAGAGGAATGAATGAAAATTAAAATAAATATTATCTATTGATGTTGTTTGTATTACAAAGTTAAACTTAATATATGAAGACTTAAAAGAAAATGTATGGAATTAAGAAAGAAAGAGAAAAAGAAATATGGAATATTAGATTGTCTGTTCATTTAATTCTTATGTAGTGCCTATATTTATAAGATTATAGTGACCCATAATTTACGTAATATAAATGAAGTAACTTGTATCTACACTTATCAAATAATTAAATATAGACAAATTTTCACTACATCTTATCAAAATTAAAAACACGTGTAAATATCCGCAACTTATAGAATTTATAAAAGTTTGCTTAGTTATTAAGAGAATAATTCTATAAAAATGGAAGTGAAAAAAATACACATAAAAAATAATCATTTTTATTCTTGATTAGTAGTCCGTTTCAAATTAATTAATTTATAATAAAATTAATTTATTGTTCAAACTAAATACATAAACATAACGATGTAAATTTATATTAATAATAGAGTTTATAATGAAATTAATTTATTGTTTAAATTAAATAAGTAAAGAGAAAGTTATAAATTTATATCAATAATAAAATTTATAATTTTTATTATGATTCCGAATGCTAACGAAACGTGTCCTCAATGTTGATTGAATTTGTTTACTCAAAATGCAGCTACATAACCACAGAGTGAACTGAAGTGCGGAGATTAAGAGATTTTCTTTCTCGTCTCTCTGCACCAATACTTGATTGCTTCCGCAAAAGTTGGAGGTTTGTCCCACTCCCACCACACATTCAAATCTTGGCCTGAAATCGCATGTCTTGCAAGCCTGTGACCGTGCGAGCAACCTTCCTGGGGCTTCCTTTCCAAACCCGCCTAATACTGAATCGGCCTCCAGTCCTCATCCTCCTCCTTAGAAATTAGCTTCTTAATTATATCCGCGGCATCTCCCTCCAACTCTATTCAGGTAAATCCCTTCCAAAGCAGCAGAAATCTCCGCTACACCCCACGTGTATACAGAAAGCGTCCCAATAAACCCATAATAAGAAATCATGGGATTTTTTTGGGGTGTGTTGCTTGGGCTACCAAGTGTTTGTTGAAATGTCTGACTGAAGCTGCTCAAAGTTTTTTCTTGTTTTTCTGACAACCCAGAACATTTTTGGCTGCAAATAGTATCATTCTTAACTATGTTATGCGTTTGATTAGGAAAAGCTAGCATGCTGTTGGGTTCGCCTGGTCTTTTACTTCTGAGGATTTTTTTTAATTAAAATTGCACTGTGGAATTTTGATGAATTATAGGGATGAAGTACATGAAGCCAGCGAACTTGTTTCAAGAACTGATAAAGGCGAATTCACTGAAGAAAAGCCGTTTACTTGGTCTAGATGTGGGTGATAAATATGTAGGTTTAGCTGTTTCTGATGCGAATAACAAAATTGCATCACCTCTCAGGTAAAAATAGTTTCCTCTAGAAGCTTAAGAATTGCAGTGTTTGATGATTATAATGATCACAGGACAATGGTGAACGTGTTTTAAATAATCTAGAGTACTTAGTGAAGATGGTTGGTGTTTGTTTGCAGCGTTCTGCTACGAAAGAAAAATAACATTGACTTGATGGCTAGTGATTTCGAACTTCTAGTGAGTATTTAGTACCCTTTTTACTGTTCTTCTTGTTTATTTAACCGTATCCTCAAAGTATACTATCTCATCAGCATTGAGCAAGACTGAATGGTTAGAGTTAAATTTTGTATCTTTTGGCAATTTCGTAAAAGGGAAAAAAAAATTGAGTGGTTGTTTTCCCTGGAAACTATGATTGTGATTACTGTTAGGCTTTTTGCTCTGATGTTAACTTTCTTGTTTCTAGTTGGAACCGTAGAGGATAATGGATTTTAGGAACCTGAATTTCTTGATTCGCTCCACGAGATTCAGATTCATTTATATTTGCTTTCTCTGCTTGCAGATATCTCAACTTTCCCTGGCAGGCTTCGTAGTTGGCAATCCTTTTGATAGACAACAGAGAAGCAGCGCAGATGTGTGTTCTCTTCTTCTTCTTTAAACTGAAGAATATTTGGCTCATAGAAACAAAAGAGATGAATTCACTTTTGGCAAGTTTCATTTCTCTAGTCTCTCCTTCTGATTCATTATCTTTCTCTCCTGCAGGCTGTGCAAGTGAAGCTTTTCATTGATGATCTTTGTAAAACAAGGAAACTTGAAGGTGTAAGGTATACTTTCAACATGGGACGAGTGTTTTACTTCAAAGGTGAGTGCTTCTAACCACTGATGTCCAGAAAATGATAATTTCATTATAGTTAATGGCCCTATCAAGGAAACTAGTTGATAGTATGAAATAGTTCTTAGTCATTAGTTGGTTGCAACCTCCTGTGTTTGGTACTTAAATTACGAATCTAATTTCCATTCTACATATAGAGTTATATATCATACTGTGCTTAGACCTATACTAGATTGGAGTCGTCTGTCAGATTTTGGGTTGGCAAAATATAGAAATGTGCTTCATCGTTTACTTACTTGATAGTTTTCTCTCTGCATGTAAAGATAGACATTTTCATCGTTTCTAGCTTTCCATATAATTTAAATTGTTTCCTTACAGAATGTGGAATTTCTGTTGAAGCCACTGAATTTGCACCCTGTGCAATCTAAGACAATAATAGACAAATTTGCAGCTGTTGGAATACTACAGGTTACAATAATCTTCCCTGTCCATAGAGTTGTTTGATAAGCTAATACACTGCAAATATGACTGAGTAGCTAGACTAGCCTTCATTAGAAGTAAGAAGCAAATTTCTGGTTACAAGTCTCTGTGTTTCCATCTTTACTGAGCTCTGTGGAGTTACCATTTTGATCATTGCTGTGCATTCTGAATTATACGATACCATTTAATTGATAAATGATGAGTATCTTAATCAGATACTGAATATTCATATTCAATCCACCAGTATTATAATTTCCATTATCAAAGAAACAATAGTGAAATGCGATTTGATTTTGACTTGGATGCATGTTTCAGGGTTATGTTTTGGAAACTTTAGTTCCTCTGTTTATTTAATGAAAGTGCTTGTCTTTGACAGGGATATCTGGATTTCGTCAACAGAAGTCGAAGTTTAAAATCAACTGAGTACCTCTCAGAATAAAAGTGATTCTTTTTGCTGGAACGACTACATCACACATCGTTTTGTAGTAGGCCTTCTCAGCTTCTCTGACTTTTTCCACACAGCAGTAATTTCTTCAGGTGTATGAATCTTGTATAAAAAGGGGACTATTGTAGTTGCAGTATAAATTGCTGATATTTTTTGAGAATAGAAGCCTTCTAGTGCTTCCATTTTGCAGGTAGAGAATGGGAGAAAAGAAGAAGAAGAAAAGATGCCTGTATAATTAGTTTCATTCTAATCTTATTGCATTTGTAGTCCTAATGATTGATGATGTAGTCCACAATTCTAATGGACTCGCCTGTATAATTAGTTTCATTCTAATCTTATTGCATTTATAGTCCTAATAATTGATGATGTAGTCCACAATTCTAATGGACTCCACTGAAACTAGGACCTTTTTGAACTTGGTAAGATGTTGAAATGCTTTCATGAGGGAAAAGCATGGCTAACTTCTGTAGTCTTCTTTTGTACACTAGTCACATTATTTGTTTGTCACAGGACAGTCGATTAGCCATCTTGTGAATGTATATATTCACAGCTGAATGATCAATGGTGTCGTCCATCTTGAGTCTTGACATAAGTCACATTATTAACCTTAAATTTTGTACATTGCTCCCTAGAATTGTAGAATTTTTACCAAGAAGAATCATTTCCATTGCACTGAATACCCACAAATTTTGATTAATCTTCTCAAACACAAAAAACCGTTAAACAATTCAAAGGCCTGGTCCATATTTACACAAAATAGCTAGTCCTCAAGTGCATACGGTCAACCTTTTAAAATAAAATAAAATTAATACATACATTTTTTTTTTTGGGGTTGGGGGGGGGTGTTGAACTGCCACGCTCTCTTGCCATCAATGTTTGAATCGGTTTTTGTTTTTTTCTTCTCAGAGTCCTTTTGACTTAACTCTCTCTCTCACGTTCATCAGAGACTCACAAAACAAAAAGAGTCCTCCTCTCACTGTCATTAGTCCTGCACTGATCTCTTTTTCAATGCTCAATCCAAACAAAAGTCCAAAAGCAATATGAGGCAATCCCACCAAAAAAAAAAAAAGTCCCATTAAATTCATCAGGGAGGGGGCCAGATACATTAGAGAGATGAGTAAAGAAAGCAAAAAAGAATACCCTCCCCTAAGAAATGAAATAGTACTAGCCTTCTGACATGGACAAGTTGGTACTTCCTTAGGTGCACCCAACTGTCCTCCAACAGGCTTCCACTCCCTCAAAGACCCTCAAGTCAGACAACTTGCGCCATCACTGGCTGACTACTAAACTCCCTCACAACTAGTAATCCACTAATTAAGTTTTTCTTTTTGACTTCAAAACTTTAGAATAGGTATTATAAACTCATTCGATAATGGGATATAAATATCAAAATATTATTTATTTTATAAATATAAAATAGGTACTATAAATTTATTTTACAGTAAAGTGTCGATAATATAATTATTAAAATGATTAAAAAATAATATTTTATTATTTTTAAATTATTCAATTGATTAAAATACTTAGTTAGAGACTATTAGAAAGAATTTTTTTTTCAACAATATCCCCAAGTAATTACTACTATTATTCTAAATTATAGTTGAAAATAAAAGTCTAGTCTTCTCATACTTTAATTACAAGGGAAAAAAAGGGCTCAAGATTTTCTACTATTTCATTTAACTTTTGTCTTTACCCTCCCTCCCTCTTTTCCAAAACTCATGCTACTTGCTACCCCCCCTCCCCCCCTCCTCCCCTCTTATTCTTTCTCTAGCATTTCCTCTCCCAATTTCAAATCTAGGGTTTCTTTATCTTTTTAGATCTGCATCAGTACCTTCTCAAGAACTAACATTTTTAAGCTATAGTTTTGGGGGAACCTGTGAAACCATGGATTTTCAGCATTTCTCCTGAGAAATAGCTTAAGTTGTGTGATCTTCAACCAATAAAATTTGTTAAAGTTTCAATATTTTCCAGTTTCCTAGCATCTTTTACTCTAATTTTTGGTGAGTTTTTGCTTCAAGATTTCTCTTTTTCAAAGTTTTATGCTTTTTTCACATGATTTCTCCAAAACCCATGTTAAACCTTGTTAGTATTTTCTCTAATTTGTTGTTTTTTTTTGTGGTTATTAAGATTTTTTTTTTTTTTTTTTTCTGGTAAGATATTGGTTTTGAGTTAGATTTCTATAGCGGGTCAATTTTAGATTGAATTTTTAGTTTAAAGTTTGGATTATTATTGCAAAGTAGGTAAAAAAGTTGGTTTTTTTTTTTTTTTGGTGAGTAAATGCATGGATGGAAGAGAAGGAATGGCATTATCAGGATCAGCTTCATATTACCTCAATAGGGGTGGTGGGGTTGGTGGAGGGTCTGGTGTAGGAGGTGGTGGTGGTGGTGGGGGGTCTATGATCCCAACAGGGATGCTTGCACCTCCTGGTTATAAGAGCCTCTCAAATCCTAACATTTCAGTTCAGACAAATGTGGGAGGTGGTGGTGGTGGTGGTGGTGCTCCTCCTATGGGGTCTACATACCAAGTAGAGAACCACCCGTCACCCAATTTTCCTCATGGCATTAGTATGTCTATGGCTTCTAGTGTTTCACCTAGTGAAACTGTCAAGAAAAAGAGAGGGAGGCCTAGGAAGTATGGCCCTATGATGGGGCAAATATGGCTTTAGGATTGTCTCCCATGTCTTCTATGCCATCCCCCGGATCAGTTACGCCCAGGGGTACAAAAAAAAGTCGGGGTAGGCCACCTGGTACTGGATGGAAACAACGATTGGCTCCACTTGGTAAGTTTTTTTTTTTTGCATTAATTTGTTGAGTTATTTAATTTAATATGCATTGTTCTATTTTTAGTCTACATGAGTCTTAGATTAGTATTATTTGGTTTATTTAAGTATTTTGCTTCAAGACTGGATCTTTCAGTGCCTGTTATTTATTCCTAAAATGGTTTTGTTGTGGGGTAATTTGTCATGAGTTACCGGGGTGGCTAGTATTATTTTCATGGTTGATAAATGTATGTATCTGCTGTAGGAGTTTGGCTCCATTGTTATTAAGATTTTGGTGATTGAATGTTCTGCAGCTTTGCATTGTAATTTTTGCAAATTTACCTGAAAATGTAATTATTGAGTTTGCAATCGAACTTAAGATTCTAATGTCATAAAATGCATCAGGAAATGCTGTTTCTGATAAATATATATTCAGACTATGGAACATTGATTGATTTTTTTTTTTTGGTTTTACAGTGTAGCATCTTTTCTTTCGCTCAGTTAGATTTTTTTCCCCCCCACAGGTGATTGGATGAATAGTACTGCTGGACTAGCTTTTACTCCGCATATCATTCATATTGGAGTTGGAGAGGTATGTAATATCCGCCCGTTTGCCCCAATGTATATTATATGTAGCCTAACTGCTTTAGATTGTTTCTATATCAAATTGACCAAAGGAGAAGAATAGTAGCTGTATAAACCAGTGAAGATCTAGTTACATAGATCTGAATACTTTCTTTATTCTAACTTTTTCTTTGGATTCAATGTGGAGATATTCTTGAGCTGAATGTTGTTTTGTATCTCTGTGAAATTTTTGTTTAAGCTCATAACTCAACAGAACATGCTTCTCTGTAATTGTGTTGTTTATATTGCAATTTTGTTGTCAAAAGTAAACAACATCAATCCATTCATGAGACCCGAACAGAGTACATCCTAAATGATCTAGCTCTTGAAGTGGAAGGACTGTTGGTTTTATGCAAAATGCTGTAATAATTGTTTCTTTTGTGAACTGTATGCTTCAGTAAGAAGTATAAGAAGTAACCGTCTGATATGACTGCAGGACATTGCTGCAAAGATATTGTCATTTGCGCAACAGAGGCCAAGGGCTTTGTGCATTTTGTCAGCTAATGGTTCGGTATCTGCCATAACACTCCGGCAGCCAACGACTTCTGGTGGCAATGTAACATATGAGGTCAAACTCAAGCTCTTCTTGGTGTCCTTGTATACAAAATTTAGAAGCACTGTGTCCTTATTCTTGACAAATTTTCTTTAGCTTCTCTTTGTAAGTTGTAAAATTTGTAAACTAAATGCCATGAGTTAGTACAGGTGACAGGCAACACATAAATGAAAAATTTGGTAGATTCCACTGTGATTGTTTTGTGGTTTACCCTCATACTTTTCAGCTGAATGTAGTGTATGATTTTTTATGATGATCTAGTTTGAAATGGATCCTTTTTGTAGGTAGAATTTATTTATATTGTCATTTGTACTAAAGTGTTATAGTTAGAATCCTTTAGTGGGTGTAGTTATGAATATGGAATTTTGATATTCCCATCCTAATGTCATTTCATGTCAAATAGTTCTTTCTTTGGAAAGATTTGGGCTTCGGAACTGGAACCATGCTCTGTTTTAGAATGATAGTGGGAACTTGGGTTCATCTGGAAACTAGGCATATAACATTTTTTTTGGCTCACATGCTTTATCAATATAAATCCCAAATCATTTGGATTTATTGCTGTACCCTGGGAGTGGAATCTTTTTCTAATTTGTCTTTTGTTCTCAAGGTCTGTTATTGATGTCATTTTTCATCAAATGACTGCTCTCTGTAAAGTGAAATTACTGGAGCAGAGTGACTTCTTTTTCTGTTGCTAATTCTTGGTTCATTCTATTCAATATTGGATGTACAATTATCATGCCTTTTGTGCTGGACCTTTGGATAAAGACAAGGAGTGATGATCATTTAGATTTATTTGTGGAAGCATTTTCCATCATTGTTAAGTTTGTACTAGTTGTCCTAACTGTCATAGCTAGATCCGTTTGGGTCTGTTCCTAAGCTTGAGCTTGTTCTTTCGAAGAACGCACTTGATGTGTATTTGTTTCCTGTGAAGGATTATTTGTTGACTATATCTTCTTGTAGGATCTGAATGCTACTGTCTCCAGCTAATTTTTGGTGTTAGAGAGCTCCTTGGTCTTTTTTTAGTGTTTGGCTGGTGTAAGGGAAGTAGAAAGGAAGAAAGGAGCTTTTATCACTTATCCCTTTGTATAAATCTACATACAATATTATGAGGTCATAAGCACGAAAGATCCTACAAAATGTTAGTCCAACCACAAACATGGGTTCTATGGGGAATTTATATTGGTTGTAACCAAATAGCGTTCACATAAGCTTTTAACCTTTTACAAAAGGCAGTAACTCTCTTTTTATATTTATATGTAGATAAGTTGGTGGTCACATCATGAATATATAGATGTGGCTTTTGTTTCTTTTTAATTCCCTGGCAACCTTTTTACTTTTTTAACGGTTTGAGGTGATTTTATCCTTGCATGTTAGCCACCCCCCACACAGTCAGTTAATGTTTGGATATATTTTGAATCTGAGCTGCATAGATTGTACAATGCAATTTGTATGTGCAGACTCTGGGTCTGTGATTTTTATACTTGCATCTGTTTATGTGCTCTCTTCGATTTTATTTCATTCCTTTCCATAAACTTGTTCAAAACTGCTGATGCAATTCAAGATTTTTATTTCTGTGTTCTTCCTTACTCACAGAGCTATCTATGCATGAAGTTGCTAATATGCCCCCTTCTTTTTTTTTTTTTTTTTTTTTGGGGTGGGACAAAATATGTTTCTCAGATGTGATCTTGCCAGCATATGTGCAGTTCCTTTTTAATGGTTAAAGAGTTACTTGTCATTTGGTTTTTTATGTCTTTCTTGTTGGCAATAATGATTTTTCTTTTCTAAGAATTTTTACTGTTGTATACTAATGCTCTTTTGTTTGTTTATGCTTTACTCTTTCAGGGCCGTTTTGAGATATTATGCTTGTCAGGTTCCTATTTGGTTGATGAAATTGGTGGTCCTCGTAGTAGGACTGGCGGTCTTAGTATCTCTGTGTGTAGTCCTGATGGGCATGTTATTGGGGGTGCTATAGGGGGTAGGCTTATGGCCTCAAGCCCAGTTCAGGTACTTTCTTTGCTTATTGTCCTTTTTCTTTGCTGTTTTTACTGCCTTATTTTTTGTTGTTGGGGTGTTTTAACTTTGAAGGTGGACATTAGTTCGTCATTTTCAGCTTTCTTCTGGATGTTTTCTTCCTCTTGGTCTTGTTTTGGGGAAGTAGATGGCAGGTAGAAGTAGCCATGTTGAGGAATGTGTCCTTATTCTATCCTTGGGTTGTTCAATATTTTGCTTTCTTTTTAACACGTTTTTTTGGGCGGCCCTAGGGTGCTGAGGATTAAGGATGAAGTGGTGGTAGATTACATGGTTATCTGTTTTGTTCTTTGAGGTTGTGAACATTTTCATCTGATTGAATATTGTTATAGGTTGTTGTGTGCAGTTTTGTATATGGTGGTACCAAGGGAAAGAGCAAAACAGAAGCCAGCGACCAGGATGACAAAAGCGTTGTACCTAAGCTTGATGACTTCTCATCAACGCCAGTTAGTGCTGCTCCTAGTCAGGATACTAATGCAAATTCTGGAGCAGGTTCTTGGCCTCCTGTTTCCCGGCCAGACCTGAGGAATCCCCAGACGGGGATTGATCTGATGCGTGGATGATAACAAAAATTTGCTGCAATTGACACATGACAAATGTTGTATATATGTGTTGTTGTTGTAAATGAAATGCTCCAGGAGATCAGCGAACATTTGACTTATCGTCCATCCACCAGTAGATGGTTTGTGCTAACATAGCCTTTGTAACAAAGCTGCCTCTTTAGCCCCTTAGTGTTTTAAGTAGCGATAGATGAAAGTTGTTGAAAGTAGGATGCATTATGGCTATTTGTAGCAGGTTAAATATGGATTTTGGCATAAACTTGGGAGTTCTCTCAACCAATTGGATTGGAGTACTGATTTGGGTCTTCATTAATCATTACTGTTGTTGTAATGGGAATTCTTGCATTGGAAACTTATTGAAATTGGGGGTTTAACTGATTTTTCGGCTAAGACCTGTCCTGTCCTGAGCTGCTCGTGATCAGCATTTTGGTTTCCATGGTTGTTGCATTCTTCTTACAATTTTAACATTTTAGGAGGTTAACAAGGTCGAGCAATGGATCTAAAGTACAAAAAAGATGGGATTAATGGGGCAATGGAGGATTTGTTAAACAAACAATTTGATCTTTTCTATTTGAAATGTTGAAAGATAGAGGTAAGACTTCGTATTTCAGTAGAGAAGTAACATTTCAAATTTTTTTTTTTTAAAAATGCAGCTTTATGGAGCTATTTTTTGTTAATTAATTCGTGCTGTTAATACTATGTTTACAGGGGGGACAGCTCATTTTTGGCAAAAGGTAAATTCTACTTGCACCTAATGTGGTATGTACTTTTTTCACATTATTATATATGATTTAAAAATTTAACACCATCGTTCTTTTTTGTTTAAGAATTATTTGAGGCCTTTCTTAGCATAAGTAGAATTAAATAGGGCAGAATGATTCCATCTTTTTCGAATTCTTAACAACCCATGATAGAAAAGGAGAGAACAAAGGAGTTATATCCAGTTGTGGATTCTCTTGCAAAGTCACCATGTTTCATCTCCCAGTGGTACATTTTGATGGAGGCATTCAGGACTTGCGTGCTATATAAATTCCATGACCTCTGCAACATTATACAATACTGAAGAGAAAAGAAAACATGAGAAAACAAGTTCAATCTGGTTAAATCTTCTTAGTAAACGAGAAGCAAAAGACTTTGGCAAGCAGCCCATTTTCCTTGATCTTCAACTCAATGTTCATCGTTGATGTATAAGAATATAGCATATACCAAAATTCTTCTTCTTCTGTATGTACACCAAATGCAAGTTTCATGGGTTTTTAAGCAACTTGTTAACAAACCAACGACCAACTAGATAGACAAAATCACGATATTATTAGGAGGTTGCTTTTTGATTTTGAACAAAAATAAAAATAAAAATAAAAATCAAGATATCAAGAAACAAAATACCCAAACTTTCTTCTCTTATTTCCTGTGTCCCAACTCTTTGGTAGAATATTTCACGAGTAAAACTCGGGTTTCCTTTAGGCCATGCTGTTGGATTATCGAGAAGTTAGTTCCATTTTCAGGCTTCTCCTGATAAAGAGGCAAAGAAATACTCTTAATAACAGCAACTGGAACTAAAACCGACCAAGAGGGTACTTGCAACAGCATCATAAAGTGCTCATTCGAAAAGATATTTACTGCCATACCGACAAATAAAAATACACTTTCTTGCACTAACAGGAACTAAAACAGTACCGACAAAGTACATTCAACTACATCATAGTTCTGTAGATAAATCTTATTCATGGAGTCTATATTTAGAACGCTGAAATGCAGATTACTAGTTTGAAAAACAAGCACACGTTCACACAGGCATTCAATCAACAGTCTGCTTAAGCTTTTCCCAGAAGTTTCTTTATATCCTTCTGCAAAGAAGACGAAGAAAAGGAATTTGCTGTTACTAGCATATCATAAGATGAGAAAGAACTGGAGTTCATGTCTAGCACCATAGACTAATATTAAGCTAGATGGAACTATTATTCACATGCAACCAGTAGATTTTACCTCAATGCTCAGAGGAGAAGTGGTAGGAGCATAACGATCAACAACATGCCCATCTTTATCAACAAGGAATTTCGAGAAGTTCCATTTGATACCATCCCCAAAAAGTCCACCTTTGCTTGACTTCAAGAACTGATATATAGGAGCAGCATTTGCACCATTTACATCCACCTAAACCATCAAAGACAATAGAAAAGGTATATATCAATATTTCAAGCTCTCAATGCAAATGCATATCACAAAGATCTACTCCAGTTTCAAGTGCCAAGTATTCCTGACACAGGCTTCTCGGATTAATATATGTCCGAATATCACTATAAAATTCATGCCAGACTAACTCATTATAGAGAAGACCAGAAACACTGGCTAAGCACATTGCATTTGTTTCTCGAAACCAGCAGGTTGAGCAAAAAGTATGAAACTTGAGAGTAAGAATGTGAAGGAAGTGGAAGTGTGGAACTAATAGGAACTATGGCAATAAATAGGGAAGCTTTTCTGCAACTTATTATACCTTATCAAATATGGGATACTCAGCCTTAAAGCGGGTGCAAGCGAACTGCTGAATCTCTTCGTTAGTTCCAGGCTCCTGTGAACCAAACTGATTGCAGGGAAATGCAAGAATCTCCAAATCTGTGCCACGGGTAAAAACATAACGAGCCAAATATTGAGAAATTTACATACTCAACACAAAATTACTAGGTATAATAGCCAAATCTCATTCCTCTCATTCAAGTTGACTGCACGATTCAGACCTTGATCCTTGTATTGCTCATATAGTTTGGTCAGCTCCGTGTAGTTTGTATTGGCGAGACCACTGCATCAAAGAAAATATCAAATTCAAGTAAGAATAAAGCGATAAGGTCAAGGCATCAAGCAAATTAAGAGACAAACAAGCACACGCAAAAATGATCAAGAAATGGACAAGCTATTAAATTGTTACTTGCCACTTCACTAACTGACAGAAACAGTCTTAAATCGTTGCAACAAAAGGAGTATAATAAAGTTTACATAAATCGTCTCTTTCTCCTCAAGATTGTTTGTATTCACCACAAAAAAGCCTAAGAAAGAGAAGTTTGCCAACAGAGGCTAGAAGAACCCACCGATTGAGAATTAGAAAAGCACCTAAAGAATGAACAATCAACCAAAATATATAGCTGCTTCAAATCAGTCTAATATTTTAGAACACATTAAAAAGGTTTATAGTCCGCAAGGAGAACGGAGACAACTCCATTATACTCAAAGCAAATCCTTTCACACAAAAGTATGCATATAAGCATCTGCACTCGAGGCCAATTCTATACATCATGTCTACATCTTAACCTATCAATTTCTATTATGAGGAACAATCATGTAGAGGTCCGTTTTCACTAAGTTCTCCTTTGATCCATGTTAAAATAACAAACCAAAAACTACAAAAATTTCCATACCAAGCCAAAATATCAAAGCTAAATTTCAAAATCATTACCATTGTGATGCAACATTGACAATCAAAAGAACCTTCCCTTTGTATGTGCTAAGGTCAACATCATTTCCTCTGGCATCCTGCAATCACCAAAGCCTTAAAAAAGCAACATCTAACAGTAAATGCTAGATTGGCTCTAACAAAAAAAAAATAAAACAAAAAAATAAATAAATAAAAGGGAAAAAAGCACCAAATTCTCAGGTGCACCAGAAACTAAAGTTCCAGTTTTTTCAAGAATAAACTCATATTAACCCCAGAAAAGAGATTAAAAAACTACACAAAACAAATAAAAATTACAGCTTTTAGTTGAATATTAACAAAACAATTAAAAGAATAAACAAAATATCATGGAGCTGAAGGGAAAAAAATCACTATAAAGCCCAGAAAACAGATTAAAAAACTATACAAAACAAATAAAAATCCAATTTTTAAATAAAGAAGCTGAAAATTCAACCAAATAATCAAATATATATAAAAAAATCATGGAGCTTCTGACAGGTCAAACCTTTACAGTAAAGTCATGGACTGATTGAAGAGAGTTGGACTGGGAGGCCATTGTGCTATGATCTGATCTGAAACTGAAAAAAGCTGACTTTTTTGTGCTTTTACAGGATCTAGAATTCAAAAATCCAGTTCTGATAGGCTGAGAAATTGAGGAAACTGACGATATATACAGGGAATTGAAATGGGTTCTGGTCAGAATCGAAGAAAATTGTTTTGGTAGAGTGAAATTTCTCTTGATGAACAGCCGAGTTGAAGAACAGAACCTGAGGAAAATGAAGGGGGTGGGGGCGTCTCTTATTTATACAGATTCTGTGGATGTAGACTAGAGATTTTTCTTGAGAGAAATTTTAAGGTTAATTGCAATATGCACCCTTAAATTATTACATATTTGTGCTTTCCCCTCCGAGCAATCAATTTTTGCATTCTAGGATTTTTATAGTATGAATTTGTGCATATTATTTAATTTGTTGAAAATTAATATAATTTTCAACAAATTATTAATTAAATACTTTCATACCTTATGTATTGGTATTTAAGTGTTATTATTAGAAAATCAAAATATATTAGTACTAATTTACAATCAATTAGAGCATTGTGTTATAAATTAATATTCAAAATATATAATACATTTTTTTTAATATTATTACACATCTCACAAAGTCAAAACTTAATATAACCGGTTGCTATTCACACACCCACATATAATAGAGAAAAACTCACATTATATAAGATAAATTATATTATTATACTTACTATGAGTAAATTTATGTTACAAAATGTATATATTATTATACTTACTATGAGTAAATTTATGTTACTCTTATATTGTATATTACAATATTATTTGTTACTAGTACTGGCATATGCCTCTTTCTTTGTGCTGCTTAAATATGTATAGAATGCAAGTGTAGGAATTTGAATCATCAACCTATAGCCCAAGATGCACCTGCCCAATAACCCACGTATAAGATACTAATACTACTTAAATACTATTGCAATTGATAGTTTATGGACAAACTACAAAAACATGGCAATTCAAGGATACAAAATGTAATTAACTAAAATTTTAATGGTAAAAGAGGATATGTTTCACACTGACAGGATAAGTGAGGAATATGAAGGGGGCCGTCACACTATACACATCTAGATGTGTATAAGAGACAGGGTGGGGTTGTATGCCACGGTGGGGTGGGGTGGGGTGGCGTGGGGGGCGTGGCATACAGGTGGGGCCAATCTTGACCAAGGAAAAACACTTATAGACAGGATAGCTATTGTTTTTCTTTGATTGCTCTATCTGTCAAAATTAAATTTTAAAAAAATTTATTTATATTCATTGATATTATATATTATTTAAAATTTATCTTGCACCACAAAAATTATAAATAGAATAAAAAGTCAAATTTACCTGACTCGTTGTCATTTTTTTGGAGTTTGGCATTGGACTTTGGTAGGATTCAGACGGCTGAAAGTATTGTACCATAATCGGACGGTTGTGGTGTGAGAATGATGCGAACAAATATAAAATTGGAAAATTCTACGGTCCCTTATAAGAAATCATTATCTTGATTTTGAAAATTTGTACAGTACAAATTCTTGAAACACATAATGTTATACTATACAATTATCTAAAGCACAAGAAAATGGTTCCCTAAAAGAGAATGTAGAATTTTCCTATAAAATAATGGAAATTTTACGGTCCCTTTCAGGGGATTATTTCGTTGTACTTTAAGCAATTGTACTGTACAATACTATGTGTTTTAAAAACTTGTACTTCTTGTAAAGTCAAAGAAATAATTCCCTACTGTAGACTGTCTCTTATTCCCTTAAAATAATAAATAAAAATCATTGATTTGTCATTAAATTTAAGAAGAATGTAAGAAATCTTGATCATGATCTAAAATCAGGCGGGTAGTAATTTGATAAGATTTTGCCATCTGAAGTGAATTTGATAAGTGATTTTGAATTTGTGATTTAAATAATTTTCCTTAATTTATTATCATATCTTTAGCCTTAGAATTCTTTTAATCAAAGGTAAAATTGTAGTTTAAAATTAAATTTCAAAAATTCTGAGTTTGAAAATTCAAATGTGTAAGATAAATGATTGATGATAAAGCTTTTCATGAGTAGCCGAAAATAAATCTCATCTTCAACTTGACAAGATTAAATAAATTTATGGCAAATTTACATGCACAAAATGTGTGTAAAAAATTAATTTGTTATGTTAAAGCCAATTGTATTTTTTTTTTTTTGGGTCTAAACCAATTGCCAGATAAGGGCATTCATGGAAAACAGAATGAGTAAACTTGTGCAAGGTGCAAAAAAAAAAAAAAAAATGTATGTAAGGATTAAAAATCAAATTGCAATGAAACTCACCCTATCTAGTATAAAGAAACAAAATGTCATAGATGCTGCAAATTGAGAGAAAAGGATATTGGGTTCACATTTTGGCAAATGATTTTTTTTTCTTTTTTTTTTTTTAAATATATTTTTTTCTTTTTTCTTTTATACTTTCTTTTTAGATGTTTCATGACACTTGTCCAATGAAAGCATCTGTTTGAGATGCATGACTAATTGTGGACGAAAATTACGACATATTACAAGTACAATTACTATTTTTGTGTTAGGAGTATTTCTTTGAATTATAATATGTTAATATTAATCGCACCATATGTACTAAAACAATTTCATTAAAACAACAAATTCAATAACAAATTCTATACATTCATATACCTTCACATAATCAAGAATCTAAAATGGCCCTTTTGTTTCTCAAACAAAATTTCAAAGTAAAAGACAAAGTTTTTTTTTTTAAATGAATAAATAAAATCACCACTTCTTATTTTTTTAGTGATTCGAATTTAAAACCAAAAAATCATTAAGAAAAATATCTCACCATCTAAGTTGCAATTCGTTCGTTGACTACAATTTGTTCACTCTTTCAATCAGATTATTCATTGTTATAGAAAAAGCATCCTGAAATTTCTCAAGCTTTGAGTTTGAATCTCCATAAACTAGTCCAGGCAATAGTTCATAGGCTATATACCTTCTCATGTTTTCCCTTTCCTTCACAGAAATCTTTCCAAGCCTTTCAGCAATGTTCACCTGCCTGTTTCTCACCTCATCTTCATCTATAAACACAGAATACTTCTCATGATCTTCTGGCAAATGCCAAGCATATTGATAGTAAGCTGTGAAGGGATCAAACAGCACTGGAATGCATCCTGAAATGAGAGAATCAAACACTGATTTCCTCGTCGCGCTATCTCCTGGAGGTTGTAAACAGAATTCGGATTCTGTAAAGAGCTCAATGAGTGATTCTGGTTGATTACATGTCTCCTGAACTGCAGTTCAGGAATCTGCAGTTTCCATTGCTTGCTGAAATACATTGCTCGATTAATACGGATCGTATGTTCTTGGGAGTACCAGGTCTTGCTGCCCCTGCAAAGCTCACAAGGCTTCTACGCGTTGATCTGATTATCTTCAGCTGCCATGAGATTATATCATCATCTGTCTGAGGATGGAAGTATGTAGGATGTGGAATGCCAATGTCATTGACACGCCACGGCTGCCTTTCGATCAGAAGCTTTATTGGATTCTGCATTTCATCAAGCTCCAAGAACCTTGTCCCCCATGAATTTTCATCATATCTCCTGAAATCCCATGTAATTTTACCTAAGACGAAAACATGATCTTTACCTGATTTCTGAAACCAAGGCTTCTGTGTTTCGAGCCATCTTATGAGTTCTAAGTTTAAAGAGTCTTTGACATCATCCGAGACATTATTGAAGTTCTTGCTCAAGATGTCAAGTCCACCGTAGAATGGTACATAAAACAGTAATATAAGCTTGGCTTCATTTTCATTGTATACTCTACAAGGATGCTTTAGAACCCTTGAATGGAAGATTGGCTCCAATGCGTACTGATGAGTACGGTACCAGCCTTTACCGAGCTTTTGGATCGGCTCGCCTAAGGCATCATTGCTGAAGTATTTACAGAGATCAACCCATGGAAACATACTACTACACTGGGCCAATATATCTTTGTTGAACTTTGGTGGGAGTTCATACACATAAATTCCCCTCCCATCACAATTTGTGTGGCTATGATCAGAAGATATCCATGATCTATGAATTCGAAGCAGATCCTCCACTTGCACTAAGGCAGTCATCACTTCCTCATTCAAGAACTTGCCACTGCCCTTATAGACTGCAGGAATTGCACTCTTTATCAAACCATCAACAGCTTCAGCATTATTCTTTCTTTCACTGTCAGTGAAATCTACTGATTTCTTGCTGTCATTGTTAGTGCTGTTGTTGACAGTAGGAATTGAGTTTTCCTGCACACATCAACATTGTCAACATTGTAATACTGGATTCAGAATATTCCTCATTCCCTTTCTCCCTGCTGTTATACACTGATCTTCTGCCATCATTTTCTTGTCCGGTAGACGTTGAACTTCCATTGATCAATGAAACTGCTGGAATATGTAAATCTGGCTGTGTCCCAGCAGAAACACAATAGAGGTTATTGAGCTTCCTAGACGACAGACATACATGAACTATATTACCTGAAATAATGGTGGTGGAAGTAGTCCAGAGAAAGATGAGAATCAAGAGAAAAAGAACAACAGGAATTCGAAACAAAATTTTAGCTAACAAAGAATGAAGGAAAGTAAAATTCTCAGCCTTAACTTTTTTAGATACTCTAGATTTCTTCTTAGATACAGAAATGGCTACCATTTTGATGCCACGAAATCTAGTCTCATTCTGTTTGCACAGTTCCATTGTGCTTTTCTAGTGAAGGATAGTTGTTGTATTCAGTCAGATTGGTTAGTTAAACATGGAAAGCCCAACGTAGTAGCATAAAAAAGTATACACAAAATGTTCTATTTTGAGTCATAGTGGCTCTCTAATAAGGGGCACGTCAGTTTGTTGAGTGTTTGTTGGAGATACAAAGGTCAACTCATCAAATCTCATCCACCAAAAACCAGATTATTTCAAGTAAAACTCCAAAAACTTACAGCTTTAATCTTGGGCTAATGAGAGTTAAGTAGGTTGGTGAGCAGAAAAGTTCATGCATTATTTAATAATGATCTATTGAAAGCACCAGCAGAGTCAACTGTTGATGGTAAGGAAGCCAGATACAAATCTGCTAAAGTATCTCTCCTCTTCCTCCCAAAATAGAACACATATGGGAATTGGAATCGTGAATAGGATTGATTCCATTTCTGAATACATTTGTCAACCTCTATTTACTTTCAATGATTCCATTAAACAAAACTCATACTACCAATTTTTTATGCATCATTAATTTCAATTCCACTCAATGAACCAAGCACCCCTAAGATGTACCAAACAACATGAGATTTGAATTGATCAACCAAAATCAATTTAAGGAAAGTGAACAAATCATGATAAAACAGACAACCATTTGTTCCAAGTCTATTTTTTTTTTTTTAATAATAATTCACCTCTTCCCGTAGCGTTCACGAATGTGTCTTGCTATCTTAGATATATTTAGTTGTTTATATAATAACGTTAAATTAGGCATTTGAACTCTTTAGGGAATGTGTCATGCCACCTAAATTACATTCCGTTGTCTACGTATTAATGTTAAATTCTGGCATTTGTGAATAGCATGTAAATGAATATAAACAAACTGAACACTCTAATGTTCAAATTTGTTTGATTATTTTAACAAACTTGAAAATTTGTTTAAATTTAACTTGTTTACATTTCGAGTTGAATCCAAACGATATTTTGTCTAGCCGAACTCGAATCGAGTTTAAATAGATTAGAAATTTTACATGTATAAATTTAAAATTTTTAACTTATCAAATCAAATACAAAAAATTAACGAACATAAAATTTTTGTTCAAGCTTGTTTAATAATTGACAAGCTAAACTCAATCGAACTTTCATCGAGCCGACTTCTATTCAAATATTGAGTAGCCCTATTTGTAAACAACAAAATCATGATACTACTAAAATCTCTTCGTCTACTTGGCAATAAACATTTTCTTCCTGAAAAATTAATTAAAAAAAAAACGTATTCTTATGTTTGCAGGATCCCTTCTTTTGCTAAGCATTTGTTGAATTCCCTATTAAAACATTTTCTGTTACCTTTTTGGGGTAGGTAGACATTTGTTACACTAGAATCTGGATAACCTTAATTAAAGAGGAAAATAATTAGATATACCTGGTATTGTTCTATTATAAATTGTGTGATGTGAATTAAAATTTATAAAATAAATGACATAGCAGATATAAATAAAATTTCATAAAATTTAAAACCAAAATGCCTTCTTTAACTTTTATCCAAATTACAAGATGTTCCCTTCAATAAATTTAATAAAAAGTGGTACGGTACTATGTTATAGATCTTGCAGTGCAATTATACTACCGTAAACTGGGCCTACTTAAGAGTGTGCCGTGATTGGATACCTTTTTCCTCTAAATCCAGTGTCAGTACTTAACAGGGGTTTTCTTGGGCCAATGAAAAATGGTCATCCCATTTCTAAAAAGCCCAGTCACTTGAGCCCAACATTGTTGAGGACAAGTATTTTCCTTTCGGCCCCTTATCCCGCGTGGACCTACTGTTCCTGATGGTCATCTCAATAATTTTTGTTGCCAGAGAAAATTCTTTCGTTCAACTTGTCTATAATTTTTCACATCTTTAATTTCTTAAATAAAGTATTATAATTTTTATTATTTAAAAGAAATTAAAAATATAAAAAATTATAGATTACAAAATTCATAAATTTTTTTTTCTCATTTAATCATCTTTTTGTTGGTCAAATTATTATATATAATATTATTTGAGTTATTTTTTTACATTATTTCAATTGTGTTTAAAATATCTTTTGATCTTTATATATATATATATATATATATATATATATATATAACTTTAAAATAATTAAACAATTAAATTTATATTAAAAAAATAATTCTTATATAAGATAACTTAATTGTAACCATTATGTATTTGTACTTTCCATCATTTGATTTGACTGCTTATCTAGCAACTTTAGCAAAGTCAGAATTGTTGAAAGACTTGGTAATTTCATCAATTTTGTACAAAAAAAAAAAAGGATTAAAAAGAAAAGGTTGAAAGCTTCACCTCTCAATTGCGTGACTGTGTGTGAAAGAGTGAAGACTTCACTTCGCTGAAGATATCAAGAAGAAGAAGAAGAAGAAAATGAAGCTGAAATTGTTTGTCGATCGCATAAGAGAGCCATCACGTGCACTCCTTATCTTCTGCAAGTAGTAAAAAAATTTCTATATCAGTCCATTTTTACTATTAATTGTACTACTGCTATATTTGTACAAAATTTTCATATTTTCATGTGTTTTAATTAATTAATGTATAATATTTTTTTGGGTTTTTGGAATTGTTTTGTGAGAAGGGCTAATGGGATTGATTTTGAAGAAGTCAAAATTGATCTGGCTAAAAAGGAACATTTATCTCCTGATTATAAAGGTGATTATCTGGATTTTTATTTTTATTTGTTCTTTTTACTTTTGGTTGGAATATAAAATATGAGTTTGATTTCGATCTTGTTTTCAGCAATCAATCCCATGAAGCAAGTTCCAGCAATAGAAGTGGATGGAGAATTCAGGCTCTTTGAGAGGTACTGGTTTTAGCTTTAATAGTCTCTTGGTAAATGCAATTTATATTCTTTAGCCTTTGATCATCAAATTGGAAGAAAAAAAAAATCACGAATTTTTCATGTTTTTATGGTTTCTATACTTTAGTTTTGCTTTGGGAACTAAGTTTACACTAAAATCAGTGCCACAGTTGTCTAATTCACTGGATAACTCATAAATTGCGGACCCATTTACCCATTCATGCATCCTAGGTAACATACCGGAAAATTCTTGGACGGACCTGGTACTATGAAACTATGCATGGACACTGATTCAGGACCAAGGGTGCATGGACCCGATCCACCTAAGAATCTCCCGTAACATACCATGTAATGTGTGTAATGAAGTGATGTATTGCAATACATGTGTGTAAGGAAGTGATGTATTGCAATACTCAGTACCTGTACTCGTACCATGTACCTAAGAGGACTGTGTTTGGTAACTATTAGTCTATTATCAGTGCATTAGTGCAATGTAAAGGCGACTAAAGCTTTGAAAGTGCAAATCTTTATGCTTTAAAAAGAATTATTTAAAAAAAAAATCTCAAATTTTTAAAGGGGTAACATGAAATCTTTTAAATCTTGGTGTAGTAGGTGCCCCTGCCCCTCTAGTTCTGTCTATGGGGAGTGTGATGATCCTGTATGTCAATTGAGGTCCTTTATCCTGCAGATATCATGATTGTTGGTAAATGATGTAATTATGTATTTTGAGGTTCTTTATCATGCAAATTATCATGATTCATAAGTGATGTGTTGATGTCTTAATTTCCTCTTTCTTTTTTTTGGAGTTAAATGGCCTGGCTTTGCCTTATCAAAAAAGAGAGGAAAAAGAAAAAAAAAAATCAAGAAAAATGTGGAAGCAGAAGATGCTGCTCATGGGTTTTGTCACTTTTCTAATAATTTCATTTCTTCTCTGCATCTTAGATAGGTGATTCTTGGAACTGGTTATGATAAAATATCTGGTGATTCACACATTTAATGTCTTTCGCAGTCATGCAATTTTGCGATTTCTGGCGACTGCTTTTCCTGGTATTGCAGAACATTGGTAAGTATAGTTATTTTTACATCCTAGTTTAGAAGGTATCTCAGTTTGAATAAGCACATGCTAGTTTCTAACATGAATATGAATTTTTGTGGTAATCTATTTCGTAAATCAAAGTAAGCTAATCGACTCCAACCCTGCCACCTTACAGGTACATCTATCTGTTGGCCATTTAGAGTTCCTATACATGCTTCCTCTGCTGCTATGTCCTCTTGTTGTACCCATTTAGACATGTTGTTTTTTGATGTCTTAATCATGGACAATAATAAAGGGATTAAGTTCAAAAGTTAAAGAGTTTCATGTGTTTATTTGGATGGGACATGCTTCTAGGGTACACAGATATTCCACACAAACTGCATGTCTCAATCCTAAGTTTGAATTTACCTTACATTTTGTAACTCCTAAGTAACATTAATTGGAATGGGATTTAATTACTTGTATTCATGGTTCTAATTACTTCAAATCCTTATATTTGAAGGTATCCTGCAGACCTGTTCAAAAGAGCACAGATCGACTCAATTTTAGATTGGCATCATTCCAATTTACGACGTGGTTCAGGTGCCAGTCTTTGGTTTTGATGTGCTACTAATTACTCAATATCAGTTATTTTTGTATATTTGCTATTGTCTGGTTCTCTTGGGAGGCTATTTGGACAGGATTATATTAATTAAAAAAAAAAAAGTAAAAAATTGCACAACTTAAACAGGATACTTCTTGTAAAATTGGGATTGTCTTCAAATGACCAGTTACATCTATGAGCACTCTTATTTGTATTTTTCTGGCATCATGGTTATCATTGGTACTTAATAGTTTTTAATTTGATAGCCATTTGAGTTGTTGTAAAGGCATATATGACTCTGAACAATGCTCATGTTGACAGTTGGATTAATCCTCAATACTACATTTGCACCGTTTTTTGGTCTTCCTTTAAATCCTGAAGCAGCAGCTGAAGCTGAAAAAATCCTGTCATTTTCTCTAGCAAAGATTGAAACCTTTTGGCTCAATAACGGACAATTTCTGCTGGGAAACTCTGAACCATCCATAGCAGACCTGAGTTTGGTCTGTGAAATTTTGCAACTTGAGGTAAAGGGAGATGTCTTCTTGATCATGTCATTTTTGTTTCTTTACAACCATAGATTATACTTATTTCTATACCAACTTTGTGAAAAGCGATTTAAGTTATTAAAAAAGAGCAGTCCTTCTGAAAACCTAAATGGATATAGTTGATATGTTGTCCTTCTACTGCTCTCATCTAGCTAGGTTTCTCCTAGGATAGTAGTATCAATTGCTGGGATTTGTTGAATTGTACAGTTTTTCCATGTTCTAGAATTAAGTGATTGCTCAATCTATGGCCACGAGTTTTGGCTTTAACATTGTGTTCGATTGAGATATGTTCATGTTAGATGGAGATGACTTACTATGATCCATGTAGAAAATGCCACCTTGTTTGAGTTTTCTAGGTTTCCTACTTTCTTTTTCTCTTCTTCGGATTAAACTTGAGGTCCAGAGCCCTTTCCTGCCCTGTCTCTCTTTTTTCTAACCTTGACATTGGCAAGAACTCATACATAAAAACCTTTACTATAAAAAGCATTCATTTCAGCTTGATTGTTGAATTTAGGTCTTGGATGAGAAGCTTCACAAACAAATATTAGATCCACATGAGAAAGTTCGAAAATGGGTTGAAGATACAAGGAAGGCAGTAAATCCTCATTTTGATGAAATTCACACAATCCTCTTCCAAACCAAGGGAAGAGATTCTAAAGAAGATGCAGTCCGATACAAGCAGTGGTGAGACGAAAACCAACTGATTAAATGCTTGGAATTCGAATATGTGGAACTGTTGATACATCTTTAATTCCCATAGTATTTCCAGATTCTATTTGCAGCCAAGATCTTGATGAAAGAAACAGAAAACTTTGGTAATAAAGATAGTTTGTCTAATGTTGTTGTGTTTACTAGTTAGTAAGCTTGAGACATAGATATGATTATGATCCTACTACATATGCTTGGAAGGAAGGTTTGTATTGTTGTTGGCTCATTTCAAATAAAAGGATGTGAACCATCTTTTGTACTAATATTCTCTCTATCTAGCCATATCTATCCAACATTTTTTCACACGCTGAGAAGGGGGTGGAGCTGAGAAGTCGGCTAATCAACCTCCCCCCCCACAATTTTTTTTTTGGTTATGAAAAATTCATAGATTATCGTAGATAAAAAAGATGATGGTCGCTAACGAGAGTTAGCTTAGATGATAAGTTTAAGTACGAGTCAAACCATATGAAAGGTTCTAAATTTGATTCTTGTGTGGTGACTTACTTATCGGAACCCAAAGAAAGAATGGTAACTCATCTCTTCTTAAACTTTTTTATTACCCAAAAAAAAATGGTCCATTACAAAAAATAAAAACAAAAGAAAAGAAAAAACTTGATATTGAAAAATGAAAAACAAACAAAGTTTATGCACCTGGAGTAAGCAGCTCATATCTTAAAGATGGAGACCCAATTTTGATCAAACATAAGGTCTGAGATACGCATCTACGCCACACTATTTGGACCCAATATATGAAGGCCATATGGTCCACTTCATTGCTTCCAGCCACAGAGGCCAGACTATTATTAGGCCCATTTTACAAGAAGCCCAACTGGGAATCCAAAACAATCTTTGATCCACATTCAAGAAAGCCCACTATCCTTTTGCCTGATGGGTCCCACTTTAGCTGCAATTTATTTAGTTTTCTACTGATGAACTATGTAAATATCAACAGCTAAGTCATTCCTCTTTGATGGTTATCAGTTACCATAACTGAATTTAGTGTGTGTATACAAGTGTGTAGAAGTGTGTGAAAAAGATAGAATCTGAAAAACCCCAAGAAAGATGAAGCTGAAATTATATGTAGATCATGTATCTCAACCATCACGTGCAGTTCTCATTTTCTGCAGGTAAATTGACTGCCCAGTTTTTAAATTTGCAGTTTGCACCCCCTTTTTTTTTTTTTTCTTGATTAATTTAATTTTCTGGGTTTTTTTTTTTTATTGAAAGGGTAAATGGGATTGATTTTGAGGAAGTTAAGGTTGACATATCCAAACGTGAGCACTTGTCTCCTGAATTTGGAGGTCAGTTATTTTTCATCAAGATTCGTTTTTTGTTACTAAAAATTGTTTCTTTTTGTTTTTGGAATTATTTATGTTTGACTTTCATTTTGTTTCAGAAATTAATCCCATGAAGAAATTGCCAGCAATAGGACTATAGATAGAAGATTTAAGCTGTTTGAGAGGTATTTTAAGATTGTTAAGTTTGATTAATTTCATAGTAACACCTATTTGTTTGTGATTAAAGGAAAAAATGGTTCAATCTATTTGTTTGTGATTAAAGGGAAGAAATAAAGTGGAAAAAATGTAATTTTTAGTCTCTGAAATGCATATTAAAGCAGTCTAGCCAGAAGGGTTCGGAGGCAATTTTAATTGAAGATGATTTGCTGCTAGTTCTTGTTAGAAATGGTTCAATCGAACATTTTAAATTTTTAATTGTTCAAATTATGTAGGATATTCTGTTTAGGATTATTTTTGGATTTTTTGATTTTAGGTCTCTGTTTAAGAAATTTCCATTTTAAAAATGTGTTCCCATAAAGAAAGGCCGAAACTTTGCAGGGATGGTGATGGCTGATGATTTTATTTGAGAACTCATGTTCTTTATACTTATAAATTGTCATATTTAGTTGGTAACGCATTTGATGGTTATCTTGTTGAGTAAATTTTACATGGCCCTGAGTTTCTCAAAAAATGAAAAGGCAATGATAGTAGAAGAAGCAGAAGAGGCTGCTGATTGTGATATTTCTCTGATTTTTTTTTTCTCTCTTTCTTTCTTTCTCTCTTTGATGTCATTTTTTTCTTATCCGGTCTTTTCTTTACCTTGTTTTAATATTTGAATTTTGTTGACACATATTATCTGTTTTGCAGTCATGCCATTCTTCAATATCTGGCTTGTGCTTTTCCTGGAGTTGCAGATCATTGGTGAGTCCGTGAGTCTGGTTTTTGCACTCTTGGTTACTGGTTCAAGATCTCTCACATTAAAAAATTCATTTTGCATAAAACTTTAAGCATCAATGTAGGGAATCACAAATACATTTTAAGTTTCTATGTTATCTGAATTCTTGTTGGAGATTATACTTCAAACTTTAAATTGACTATGTTAAAGGACCTTGTAGACTGATCATTTTTACAAGTTCTTCTAATATCCTCCTTTACAAAAGTGATCTCTTCACGTCTGGTTACATCTTACTGTTATTGCCCATTTTTAGAATTTCTATAGTAATAAAACACATGAAAGAGAATAAGGACAGAAGTCATTTGTTTCATGCTGCGTGCTTGTATACTAATTCTAAAATGACCTTGCATCTTTTATATATTTGGAATTGGCTTTAAGAATGGAATCCTAATTATTTTCATTTTTACTTTTCCTATTCGAAGGTATCCTGCAGACCTTTTCAAGAGAGCAAAGATCAACTCAGTTTTAGATTGGCATCACACAAATCTACGCCGTGGCGCAGGTGGCTTACCTTTAGCTTTGGTTATCTATTCAGTTCGTAGGATTGGTTTATCTTTGTTTACCTGGATCTGTTGTGAGGCTATGTGTCTCAAAACCTTAAAAGACCAATCCAATCTGAGCAGCTAAATGTAGCATTAGATCCCATAATGTTTGATCTTCGTTATGGTATTTGAGTAGGTATGTCATATGTCATGCTCAGTCAGGGTCCATTAACAGACTATGATTCTCTAGATGATATGTATAAAGAAATTTAAGTTTTTTGCCCATAGTTCAGCTAAAATGTTGTTAAACATTATCCTGAAGTTAGCCTTGCAACCCAAGTTATTAGAATGTACCCACACAACCATAGTAAGCTATAAGATGTTAGAGTTCTTGCCATATAAGGCTGGCTAGTCCTTAAAAAGGGAAATTGGAGGCTAGATTGATACCTGTCGCTTATTTTCATCTCCTTTTCTCTAGAGGTACAAAATGAAAGGAAAATCTTTTTGAGGAACTTGGGGTTGTCCAATGATCACAAGTTACATTAATCCGCAATGTTATTACTATCTCCAGCATTATGTATTGATTGATTCCAGACCTTTGAGCACATTTCAAAGGACATGACTTTTGAAATTGTTTTTGGTTACAGCTCCACTTGTTCTTCATGGAGCACTTGCACCTGCACTTGGTCTGCCTTTGAATCCAAAAGCAGCAGCTGAAGCTGAAATAATCCTGTCAGCTTCTCTTGCAAAGATAGAATCCTTTTGGCTCAAGGGGAATGGGCGGTTTTTGGTTGGAAGCTCACAACCATCCATAGCAGACTTGAGTTTGGTCTGTGAAATAATGCAACTTGAGGTAAAGAGAGATGTCTTTTTCATCCTTGTAATTCTATTATTTCTAAATTTGTATAGAACTTTCTTTACCACCTTTTTCAGCCAAATGGTTTCAGATATTATCTTTTTGTATTGCGGTCTGTAACTAGGTATCTCCTTGAATTTAAAATTCGACTTTAGAAATGCATCTTTGAGATAAGAATCTGACATGCACTTTAATTTTAGAATGAGCTAATGTGAACAAACGTCAATAACGATAATGTACCTCTCCTTTCGCAGCTTGTTGACCTGATTACCAGGTTTTGTGGTTTGATGTTTTGTTATATACCCAAATGGCTTCCGTATGGATGCATATAAATTTTGTTAATCAACAAGTACCTGTAGATTTTTACTTCTTCACTAAATTGGAGATGCACATTTATGCATGTAAAGCTTCGTTTCTGCACCCTCTTCATATCTTGTTCTTGGGTCACTTTATCTTTACTCCTCTCAAGAGTATTTTCACAGTTGCTTCATTTCTGATGTGATGAACAGTTAAACCTAGTACTTGACTTTCTTATGAAGATGCTAACAACTTAGATGTTTATCTATGGTGTGCAGTCCTGTTTCTAGTTTGTAATGTGTTCTAGCTAGTGATAACTGGAAGGAATCTCTTTGCCGCAGTCTCAAGTTTAATTGGTTTCTCTCTTTATGCTTTCTTTTGGTAAACTTCTCATTAGGTTTTTCCCTCCCTTTTCTGTTCTCTTTTTATTAATGAGTTTGGCAAATTAATTGTCTGTGAAAACCTTGTACTATGCATAATAACCTTATACTTCAACAACACTGTCTGATGTAGCTCTTGGATGATGAGGTTCGTACAAGAATTTTAGGCCCACACAAGAAAGTTATAAAATGGATTGATGACACAAGACACATCTAAATGCTGCTCAACCTCATTTTGATGAAATGCATCCCATTCTCTTCAAAGTAAAAAAGAAGCTATTGAAGATGCGTTCAGATGGAGGCAGTGATCAGACTGAAAGCAGCAGGAAATCAGCTTTGCCTTCAAAGATGTGAGAATGCAGCTCCAATGTTGAAGGCCATACATGATTTCCAAGTTGCTTTTCAACCAACATGCTACTCTGATCTGGTCTTTCAGTGATGTGAATTACAATCCAGAATGACAATGCTGTTGTCAGTTCCAGGGTAATAATTCTGCTTTTGTAAGGTTACTTAACACCAGCTGCGACACCATATACTTGAATAAAATCTCTTTGTATTTTTGTACCCAGTTGTAGCTAGTACAATAACGTGAACTATCCCTTTGTAAAATATGTTTATATTCGAGGAAGTTGAAGAAAATTTCTTGCAAATGCTTCTCGAGTGCATATTACATTTTGGAAACAGCATATTATTGTATGCAACAGGCTTGGTTGCGGTATCCTTTTGGCTAAGAAACTGCCAAATGCTGAAGTAGCTTCTTACCTTGTGTTCATATATGAATCTCGTATTTACCCTGTGATAATTTTTTTTTAAAGAATTCTGTAGCAAATGGCAACATCTTAGATGAAAGAGAAAGCGGGCTCACAAAGTTTACAGGCTCTATTTATATTAGCCTGGAAAAGTTTTCGATATTAGACACTATGCATGATGGTTATCCACAATTGAGGATCCAGCACAAGTCATAATTTTCAGCTTCATCTTGTGTTAATATTCATTGTACAGTTATTCCTTGCATCTCTAGAGTATCCAACTTCTTAGGTCTCTGATAATTCTTCAACAAAAGGGAGCAGCAGACAACAGTCAAAGAAGAAGCAGCCATTGCAGCCCCAGCAACCCAAGGTGGTAAGCAAATTCCAGTAGAGGGAAAAAGTGCTCCAGCAGCAATTGGAATGGCAATGAGATTATATGCCAAAGCCCAGATATAATTCAGGCGAATTCGACACAGAAAGGTGTGCTGGGAAAGGTCTATAGCAGTAATGACATCCTCCAGGTTGCTTTTCATGAGGACAATGTCAGCTGCTTCGATAGCTATGTCTGTACCTGCACCAATTGCCATTCCAACATCGGCTGCTACGAGTGCAGGTGAATCATTGATTCCATCTCCCACCATTGCCACAACAGAATTTGAAGCCTATAAACATGTTCTTGAATCATGCATGATTGTTTGTAGCCAAGAATTTAAGCAGTTGGATTGGAATGTTTCACAACTATATGCAGATATGGGAAATACTGGCTAGATCCGGTTTTTGACCTTATTGAATAATTGACATCAACGAGCCCAAATTTTTTCCTATGGGGTGTATTGTGACTAGGAGACGGTATATAATTTTAACATATGAATCCATGGTTTTACAAGAATGCAAGAATGATAGATTAGGAAAATTCTACGGTCTCGTAAGGAAATTATCCGTTATGCTTTGAAGGTTTATATAGTATAATACTGTGCTTTAAAAATTGTATTTTATAAGTTTTTAGAGTTAATGAGATGGTTCTTTCAACGGAATTATAGAATTCATTGACAAATTATGTAAAGCAAAATCTCCGTCTATACCTGCAATTCCTCGACTTTTTCTGCTTTAAGCTCTGGTTTGGCTTCTGCAATGACACAACTAATTCCAACTTCTTTTGCAACTGCACGAGCAGTTCCCCAATTGTCACCTGTTACTAATATACTCTTGATTTTCATGGAACTGAGAATGGAAATGACTTCTTTTGCTCCAGGTTTCACTGGATCAGATATGGCAATGACTCCAACTAGTTCATGATCGATCGATACAAGAATTCCGGTTTGAGCCAACCCTTCAGTTTCATCCAGAAAATTTTCAGCATTAATTGGAATGGCTATGTTTTTTTGTAACATTAAGCTCTTGTTTCCTACAAGGACTTCCCTATTTCGAACAACAGCCTTTACACCATGGCCTGTTATTGACTCAAATTCCTTCACGTAGAGGCCAGAAATTGCTCTCTTCTTCTTCTCTGAATCTTTTAGCATATTCAACAATTGCCTTGGCCAAAGGGTGCTCATACTGTTCACCTGATGGATAAAAGGTGACCTCAGACTGTCAACCTTGATTTTAAAGCTTGTTTAAAAGTTCTGATATTTTACTACTGATAAAGGTTTACCTCAGCAGCAGCAACTAGTTCATAAAATTCTTGAAGCACCAAATTCTTCAAAAGCCTAGTGTTGACAACCACTGGCTTGCCAATTGTGAGAGTCCCAGTCTTGTCGAAAACTATACAGGTCACCTGTTAAATCATGGCAATGTTTAATGTACGAGCTTTATATAGCATTATGGATGTGTTTATTGTGATAATAAATTCCATTGCTACCAAAAAATGTTAACCTTGTGTGCACTTTCTAATGCTTGTCCCCCTTTGATCAGGACACCCTGAGAAGCACCAACACCAGTACCAACCATAACAGCTGTTGGAGTAGCAAGGCCAAGGGCATCAGACTATCATGGACAAGCTATCACCATGACAGAAATGCCGAATTGGAGGGCAAGCTGAAAGCTATCCATAGAGGGAGGAATCCAAGATTTCGGGTAGACATTTAGTTCTCCAGCTAAAAACCAGGCAAGCCAAGTTGAAAAGGAAAGACCAACAACCTGTGGAATGTGAAACACTTAGCAGTTAGAAAGAACGTGATCTACTTCAAGTTTATTCTTTGTGTGCAGTAGTAACAAATGAAAGGGGCTCAGATTTATCACTTACAAGAGGAACAAAGAATTTTGAGATGTGATCTGCAAATTTCTGCACTGGAGCTTTAGCCATTTGTGCTGATTCAACAAGTCGAACAATCTGGGAAAGAGTGGTTTCTGATCCGACCTTTGTTGCCTTAATATGCAACACCCCATTATCGTTTACTGTTCCTCCGATTACCAGATCATCCTTTCTTTTGGCTACAGGTATAGATTCTCCGGTTATCATGCTCTCATTTATGTAGCTTTCTCCCCAGAGGGTAACAACTCCATCACAAGCCACCTTTTCCCCTGGAATGATTTTAATCACATCATTCTTTTGTATCAACTGACTATCTATTTCTTCTTCTTTTGTCACATTGCCTTCATCATCAAAGGTCAGTAATGTTGCCGTCTCAGGAGCTAATTCCATGAGCCTTGCAATAGCCTGACATGTTTTGCCCTTCGCCAAAACCTCAAGGTACTTGCCAAGTAAAATGAATGATATGAGCATTGAACTGGTCTCGAAAAAATCAGTAGACTTGAAGTCTGGGGAGCTAGCAGCTCTTAGTATTGAGTAAACTGAATAAAAGTATGCTGCATTTGTACCTAGTGCAATCAAGACATCCATATTTGGGGAACCATTTCGTAGTGCTTTATAAGCGCCAGTATAAAACCGTCGGCCTATTATGAACTGCACTGGTGTAGACAGCAGCCACCTCAAAGCTTCCCCAATGCTGAGCATGTTGACAACTTTGATATCTAGTCCATCCTTAACAACAGGGGATCTAGAAGTATATACATGAAGACCATGGAGGTTAAGAAAACAGGTATGCTAAAAACCAAGCTCCACAGCAATGAAGTATAACATTGTTTAATTTCTTCTTGATTTTGTGGTTCTTTTCCTCCCTTTTCAGGAAATATTGTTGCCTTGAACTGTCCAGATCCGGTTGATTCAATAACTCGAATGAAATTTCTTGGTCCTGTGATATCTGCTAGATATGAAACGGATACTTTATGAAGCTCAGGCTCAACGTTTATATCTTGTACTCCTTGTATTCCTTCAAGAGAACTGACTATCATTCGAATGCTGTTTTCGTTGCATACTCCATCAACTTTCAGCTCTATTTTGTTTCTATGTTCACCTGTATTAATAATAATGGCTTCAAACCCTGTGTCATATATGGCTTGCAGGATGTCATTGCAGCTCAATAAATTGTAGTCACATTGGACTTCAGCCTCTTCGGTTGCTAAAGCAACTCGGGCTCTCTGTACACCAGGGATAACCTTCAAGACCTCTAGATTCAACAGCAGAGGAACAAGAAGTGCAAGCCATTCCTATTATCCTTATCCTGCACACTCTGGTACTGTATTTCTCATTTGCCTCTTCCTCTAGTAATGTAGCCTTAAATCCAGTATCTTCAATCATCTCACGGATTGTTTTCTCCTGAATGGTGAAAGGAAAAATTGTCAAACACCTAGCATCAAACTGTACTTCAGAAAACATGCATAAAACCGGTTCCCAGAACATTTCAGTGCAATTCTCTGACCACTGCTTTGTCTTTCCTTAGTCCTACTCCATTCCATTACACTGTGCTTGCTAGACAATTCAGAAAGGCCTTTTTACCCTTATTTACACTATGATTTCTTGCTAGCACTCACAGTCAAAATCAGGTAAACAAATCCAACAAGCACATTAGAATGCTTTTATACACAGCATGCACAGACACACCATCTTACATATTTCCTAGTCCTAACAAATTCCAAGAATGAATTTTGATAACCTTATAATAAATTCTCCTTTTACATGGGATATTTTGTATACATCAGTCACCAAATGGAACTAATCTTTGAACTTTTTTTCATAGTAGATATCAAGAAGAGTACTAAGCCACCAACTAAAAACAAGCATAAAACATCAGCATATCAAGAAAACAGCTACATTAAGAAAATGAAATTACAAAACTAATAAAGTATATCTTGTAGTAATTAACTTACTTACATTGACAAAACTTGGATTAAAAATGACTAGGGCTCTATTTTTCAAGACATCAACAGCTGCCTCTTTTATCCCTGGAAGTCTTTTGATGGCTTTCTCAACAGAGCCAGCACATGCAGAGCAAGTCATGCCTATTACTGAGAACAAAGCCTTGGATTCTGATCCCTCTTGCAACATGTTGTTCTCTTCATCAAATGAATCTCCTTGTGTTAGGTACTCTGCTGGCCTTGGTGAAAAATCTAAATTTTTACTCTCATTTTTCATGCATGCCTGTGAAAGAAGATTGGTGAACATCATCAAACTTTACTTTGATTGCATACTATCATTGATACACTGAAGAATGCTTCATGCAAAACCATGTATTGCTTGACATATTTATAGTTCAAAGATTACCCTTTTGGTAAACATTTCTAATTCGAATTTGGTACAACTTTACATGAACGGTTTTGAGTATAGTACATACACAAAAGTCCAGTAATTAAGTAACGTTATTTTAAATGGTGTAACAAAAAATATAATTCCAAAAGTGTGACAAATGAGTCAAAAACCATTTGATATATTTTTAAATATTAATAACTCTATAAATAAAAAATCTCTTCCTTCCCCTCCCATTACATTTTTCTTTAATATTTGAAAAGTACCAATAAATGACAACAATGCATTATTGCGACTTTAATGAAAATCTAGTTGCTACTAATTTGGTCCCCCATAATCAAAGGTCACCCTGCTATATTTTATACGAGTAGTTATGTTGCCACTTGCCATAAGCAAAGAGTTCTAATTGTATAATTGTAGTTCCATCAATGATTGTGTTAATTCAAAAATAGAACCAATGGCTAGTCTTTTTTTTAGACATCTTTTTCTTTTCTTTTTTTAAATTCTTATCCTTTTAAATAGCATTCCGAACTATATACAAATAATGGTTTTTTTTTTCTCTTTAACAACTTGAATTTATGACCAATAAATTATAAGGAAACGTCTTATTATATAACTTGCATTTTGCTATCACTAAATAATGATTGTTTAAACGGAAACAATTGTGTGGTTTATTTGGTAAATTTATTCGATACATTTCTTGTAATACTATACATGTGCATGTACATATTGCAGTATTCTAATCTTTTCATATTATGCGTCTTACTTATGAATGTACGATAAAAGATTGAACTACATTGTGCTTTTAATAATAATAATAATAAAAGGGATAATTTTATAAACCTTTCTTAAATTTTATGTTAATATCACTTAACACTTTTGAACTTTTAAAAATAACATTTACCTTCCCTCTCTTGTCAATGGATCCCTTTATGATACAAAGACTAATGCATGAAAGTACATTTATACCCCATATGCCTTAGCCACATTAGGAAAGGGTAGTTTTAAAAAAATTACCCCTGAGGTTTTTGATAATTTTTACTTGATACCTTTTTAGTTTTTAATAATTTTTATATACTTATTTAAAAAAAAAAATAAATGCATGTATTAATTTGATTACTTCTATATGTTTTAATAAAAATTTTCACCACGTCAAAACACATAATTAGTATTTTGTTCGAAGAATCACAAACTTGCAAATAGAAAAATATTCTCTCGATAAATTTTTTGGCCAGTAAATTTATGAAAATATTGTACATATTAATGTATTTTTAGGCATTGATTGGAATAAAAACTTTGAATATGTAAAACACATCATATGACATAATAAATAAATATAATTAGTACAATTTTGTTTGTAAATTAAAACTTTAAATTGATATTAGTATTTTTCAAAAAAAAAAATTAATAAATTTATTTACAAAAAAAATATAGTTATGTAATGTGGTAGTGTGTATAACTTGATTCGAACAAAAGTTTGAACGCGTAAAAAAATTACTATATATTATAAAAAATAAATATGATTCGAATTTGTTTGAGAAATAACAAACTCTAAAAAATTAAATAATTTTTTTGATAAAGTTTTTAGCCAACTTATTTACTAATAATTTGTCTTATTATTAATGTGTTTATATGTGTTGTTTTGAACAAAAATTTAAAATACGTAAATATACATAAAATATAACAATAAAAAATGTTATTGTTATTTTATTTTGGAAATATTAACTTGTAATATAAAACATAATTAAAATATATTTTTTGACATTAATTGTTGAAAGATATAAAAAATTACAACCTATTGTTATTTGTTAATAATTATTTTGTACTTTCCTTTTCTTCTTTTCCATTTTAATCAATGAAAGCTTTGAATTAGGGGTAAAATTGGGAGAAAAATAGTGTCTCTCCACTTAAATTAATTTTTTAAAAGAATGTGCTCAAAATATTATAAAAAGTTTGAAATATGGGAGAGTAAATAATATTTTTTAAAATTTAAAAATATTAAATGAAATTAGTTTAAATTTCAGAGAAGATTTCTGAAATTATCCCTAAAAAAAAAAACCTAACAAACATAATGCTAATTCAATTGTTCTTCGCTGTAAAGTGCTTTGTGCTCATCATGCTAAATATGTGATTGCCATGTAAACAATCACAATCGACGGCGAAGATGATTAAGCTACATTCCATTGATTGGAGTCTTTAGGACGTAAATTCCGCTTTGACAATGATTATTTAGAATATTATTATAATTATTTTTTAAAATATGATAAATATAAAATAAAAAAGTTTATATATAATTATATATATAAATGTATTATAAAGTTTTATTTAAAAAATAATGAAAAAATAGCCAAATAAACGGAGGCCAATGGTTTATTGGACTAATTCCAGACGAAGGGAACCTTTTATGCTGGGTCCGTAGTCCAACTTTTGCATCCAACTTTTGCAATCTTTTTTAAATTTATAGAAGGCACCAGCCACTAACGCACGGAGCAATAACCATAATAAAATATTTAATAGTACGATCATTCCTTTTTTTTAAAATATATACTATCGTAGTACGAAAAAGTCTTGAAGTGTACTCTAATTTTGTCCTTTATGTATCGTAATAAGCTAATTTTATCTCTCATTTTTTAAAATATTGACTAATGTAAAATTTTAATGAAAAAATTAGACAAATTAACAGTGAATGTCACACGAATATCACGTGGCTTTCAAACATAAATGATTAGAAGTTAAAATCTTGAAAATAATGAAATTCGCTTTGTTAATTTTGTGATAAAAGGTTGTTTGAAAAAGATGGGTATAAAATTAATGTTAGACAAATAAGAAAAAAGAAAAAAAAAATATTTGGAATAATGAGAAATAAAACTTTTTAACTTTAATTGGTTGTGTTTTCACGACTACATAATATGTACATAGATTTGACCATTAATTTATCTAACATTTTTGTTAAAAACCTGACATTAATTAATATTTTAAAAATTAATTAAAAAATTAAATTGATTTGTTCTTATAGCGCACTAAATTGAGGCACACTAACCAAAATCATCTTTTTCCTTTGGGATAATTACAGAAATTTTTCCTTAAGTTTTTGACAATTGTAGGTAACACCCCTCTATTTTAAAAAGTTACACCTACATTCCCTAATTGCGCTGTCTTAGTAACACAAACATCCCCTGATTTTACTGTTTTAATTACTTCCTTCCCTTATTTTATGTAACCAAGGGAAGTAGGTGTAATTTTTCAAATTAAAGAGGTGCCACATGCAATTGTCAGAAACTTCAAGGGAGGTTTCTGTAATTATCCCTTTTCCTTTTTCGTAAAACCCAATCATGTCATTCATTGTTCAAAGTAAAGTTTTCCACTTCCATATTGAAGAAAGCGAAGACTTCACGATCAAAAACTTTACTTAGAAGAGCGATTAATACTTTGGTGCAACCTAAAAAAAAAAATATTTGTTTACTTTTATTTTACCGGAAAAAAAATATATTTATTTTACACATCTTTAACAAGATGGTGCAACTATTTGCTATTTTGTAAGGATTTTTTAGAAGATGTTTGGTTTGCAAGTCGTAATGAGAATTATAAATTTCAATATCGATATGATTTTCTGTCGTTCTCTCTTATTTGTTTAGTTTGCACAAGAAATGAATTTTATTATATTGATAAATAATTAATTTGAAACCCATGTTTGAGTGAAAAATAAAAGTAAATATTTTATAACACTTTCATTTCGATAAAATAATTCTCACAATAATTAATTAAATAATATTTATTGATATTATTAACCTTAATTCCCAATTCCTCTTCTTATACTTATAAACCGAACACCTTACTAGATAAAACGGTTCTACTGTCTATGCATCATTTCAGTTATATGATCGATGAAGTGAGAAATTGTAAATTTCAAACCTTTTGGCAAGAAAGGAGTTCCAAAATTGTGTTAAAATCATCTCCTTTTTTAATGTACCAACAAGGTGTTATTAATTCTATAGTGGTATGGCATATTCCCATATGCTGATTGTTCAAATCACTAGAACTGTCACCCCACTCATTTGTAAGATTAAAATAAAGAATAGAAGAATCAAAGAACCAAGAAGAAGAGCATGAGAAATAATAGAGTAATATATAAGATTTTGGAATGGACAATATGCATGGTGAAGAGCAAATCTTTGTTGTGCAACAATGGATGAAGTATCATTTTCATCTCAAAGTAAAAGATTGATTTATGCTTGAAGTGCTTAATTAATAGAGTAAAATTGTCCTATTCACTTCGGAATAATAAAATTGTTAAAAAAATAAAAATTCATCACATTTTAATTATATAAAACGATTTAACATATTCATTTTACATCGTAGAGTGAGTAACAACGACAGTTTTTTTTTTTACAGAAACAAAGCTTAGTTGCCCACATCTTGCCAATTGTCTTTGCTCAAAATAATTAGCCAAGTCTGGAATGAAATCTCATTGTCTGATGGATCAGAGAGACGGAACTAAAAAAGGGTTTTCTTCCTTTCTGTTTGTTACAGCTTTTCTTTGATTCTCTCTCGCTGAATACGTGTGTGCGTACGTTGCTGTTGCGTTCCTCCCTGGAACCGCACATTGAATAATTAGAGTTTCTCAAGCAAAAAACTCTTATTTGGAAATTTTTTTTTATTATTTACTCGGTAATAAGTATTTTCATACTATTGTATGATTAAAAAATAACGAATTTTTTTTATTTTTTAATTATTTTAACGACTGTCACATATATTCTATATTATAAAATGAGTAAATAAAATTTATATTATGCAGTGAGCAAATAAGACTTGTTTGATACGTAACCTTTATGCAATAAATTAGACAACATAATTACGTGTCGTGGTATATTTGGAGATTCACAATAAAATGCATGTCTCTCTCCATTTTGCTTCATCACTTTACCAATTGAATATATAGTCACCTAGTTGTTGCTTACCCAAATTCCATTATTTTGCCTTTTATTCTGCATGCATTGATTTTTCCCTTAACGACATTTCTGGACTGTAGTAAATTGTTCATAGGCTCCTGCAAATAGCTCATAAAATTCCCTTCTCCTGTTGGAGGGAGACTTTAGGAGTTGTTTGTTTCTAGGATTTGAGGGTAAAGAATGAGAATTAAAGTTAATGATATTTATAAATATTATTTAGTTAATTACTTTAGAAATTATTTTATTGGAATGAAAGTGCTAGAAAATGTTCACTTTTATTCTTTACTTGTGACTTGAGTTTTAAATTGATTAATTTATTAGCATATTAAAGAGGTGTTTGATTCACATTCGAGAATCGAAATCAGAATGAGAATCATATACACTATTATCGGTATGGGTTTATGTCATTTTCCTTATTTATTTGGTTTGATTAAGGAATGGATATCATTATATTGATAAGTTAATCAATTTGAAACCCAAGTCACAAGTGGTACGTTCTAACACTTTCATTCATATAAAATGATTTCTATAGTGATTAACTAAACTAATTATTTATGGGTATCATTAACATTGATTTCCATTCCTTCCTTCTGTACCTATAAACCAAACACTTCTTAATACTCATTCTTTTTTCAAACCAAACAAATACAAAAAAATGACACAAGTCTATATTGATAATAGAATTTATAATTCCTATTTTAATTGCGATTCCGAATGTGAACCAATCATCTCCTTCAGCGTTCCAAGAGAAACGGAAAGGCAAGGGCTTGAGAGTCGGAGGACCTCATGGTTACCTATTTGATGTCCTCATCACTTGAGTTGGCTTTTTGAGTACAGCCCATAAAATTTACTTACATAATGTAAATGGATTAAATGGATGATAGTGTGCATTTGTCTAATATAATTAGTCGGACAATTCGTACATTTAAGTTGGAAGCCCGGCTGAAAATATTTAAACCCTCACTTATTGCCCGTCAGATGTTGACCCATGCGGCTATGACAATCTCTAACTTCCATCATTTAGCTCATTACAATTTTCTCTGTGTTTTCATTTGGCAGAATATTTAAATAAATCTAATTTTTTATTCTACTTGTAAATCTTGTAATATAGATTAAACTTTATAAAATTTATGACATCAATTAATATAAACAAAATTTTTAAATTTTAATCTTAACTACAAAATTTACAAATAAAATTAAAAATCGAATCTACCTAAATATTTTGCATGTCATTTAAACTAGCATACATGCATGAAGTTGTAGTTACGCAAGCTGCAATGAAGTTAGCCTTATAGTTTTGCTATCATCTGCATCAAGTTTGACTGCACTTTCACCCAACAAAAGGTCATCACACATCACTGGAACTGAAACTTTGGCTTGCAGATGGTGAGCTAGAGCTAATTTATAAAATCTGCCTCAAAAGGCAAATCATAGACTGATAGTACTGTACTTCAATATTCATAAAACACAATAAACTTTGCTTAAAAGGTAAAGCAGCAAATGTAATATGATAACCAACCCAAATCGCAAACCAAATATTCCAAAATTATATCACACGAGCATAAGAAAGGATAAGACAAATTGTTTCCAACAATATTTAGTTTATGCCTCCTCTTGATACTCATCCTCATCCTCATATTCTCCTTCCTCATCAGCAGTGGCATCTTGATACTGCTGGTACTCAGAGACCAAATCATTCATGTTACTCTCAGCTTCAGTGAATTCCATCTCATCCATCCCCTCTCCTGTGTACCAGTGCAAGAAAGCCTTCCTGCGGAACATAACAGTAAACTGCTCACTGACCCTCCGGAACATCTCCTGGATTGATGTGGAGTTGCCAATAAATGTTGAAGCCATCTTCAAACCCGTAGGTGGGATATCACAAACAGTTGACTTCACATTGTTTGGGATCCATTCCACAAAGTATGATGAGTTCTTGTTTTGTACATTAATCATCTGCTCATCAACCTCCTTGGTGCTCATCTTGCCTCGGAATACAGCTGACGCAGTCAGATACCGACCATGTCGAGGATCTGCAGCACACATCATGTTCTTGGCATCCCAACATTTGCTGGGTGAGCTCTGGGACAGTAAGTGCACGGTATTGCTGAGATCCACGAGATGTAAGCGGAGCAAAGCCAACCATAAAGAAGTGGAGCCGCGGAAATGGGATGAGATTGACCGCAAGCTTGCGAAGGTCTGAATTGAGCTGACCAGGGAAACGCAAGCAGCAAGTAACACCACTCATGGTGGCAGATATCAGATGATTCAAATCCCCAACTGCAAAGAACAGAAATTGAACTTCATAAATGCATAGAACCTTAATTACAGCTTTACACGTCACTAAAGATAAGTATTATAGATGAAACATGCTTCTCCAAAATCATGGACAGAAGAAGGCATACCACAGAACCACATTAGGTAATGAACTCAAAAAGGATCTGCCTAGACAGCAATTGATTTACATCAATCAAATGCCATGTAAATGGAAAACCTCAGTTTGAAATTGTTATTTTGACCCTTTTATACCAGCAAGACATACAAAATACAATTTACATGGTCCTATAAGTACCATCTTAGTCATAAATACATGCTTCCATATTAAGACCTCTTAAACTGAGTCACAAAAATCAAGAATACCATTTTCTGGATGATTTGGTACAAGTCCTTGTGTAACTTTTTCAACAGGGGTCTGCCATGCTTTAACGCACAATGAAGTTTAACAACACAAGCATAAAATTGCAATGATTCAATCTACGGTGTCAAGTTGTACGAGGATACACCATTCAGCCTAAACTGACTAATATTTGTAAAATCTGTACAAATAGATCTAGTGGAAGCCTCAGTAGGAATCCAATTTATATAATCAAATGTTAGGTTCTCAAGAACAGCATGCAAACCAATTGGTACCACACATTAAAAAATATATTCCAACTAACCAAACCTGTTATAATATTATAGTTGCATTTAGAGTAAACACCATACTCAAGGAAATAAAATATATTAAAACACATAAGACAAAACACATGCAAACTGCATATTAGATGCTTCCACCAACTTACTAGGTGAAGCAATTTACTGAGACCCATGTGACATACAACTGTAAATGTCCAGAAATGATAGTAGAACAGAATCTTATACTTCACATCACATGACTTGAGTTGTTCAACACCAATAAACAAATATGTCAGTCATTTAATATGTCAGATACACACATGAAGGCAACTAGGGAATCCCCCATCAACTGACCAGAAATTATGCAAAAATTTTCATCCTAATATCATCAATAAAAAGTAACTAAATTTGAGTATGACATCACATAGAACCATCTAAAACAGGCTTAAAAATTCTTTTCAACATCTGAAACAAGCCAAAGAAGTAATTTTTCAAAGGGAAAAAAAAAAAAAAAAAAGACAGTGGCATAAAACGCTTATAGAACCATAATTTTCTTTCACCAGAACATGGGAAAGAGGCTTACAGCTGGGAGTGGTGAGCTTCAAAGTGCGGAAGCAAATATCATAGAGGGCCTCATTGTCAAGAACCATGCACTCATCTGCATTCTCAACAAGTTGATGCACAGACAATGAGTAGCATTGTATGGTTCCACAACTGTATCAGAAACCTTAGGAGAAGGGAAGACTGAGAAAGTCAGCATCATTCTATCTGGATACTCTTCCCTGATCTTCGATATCAACAGCGTCCCCATTCCTGACCCTGTTCCTCCCCCCAATGAATGACACACTTGAAACCCTGAAACAGTACATCAAATCCTAATTAGCCTTACAATATCCCCAATCAAGAATCCAAAAATTTACTAATATTATATGAAAGCAGACATGTTTTCAGAGAAAACTACATAATCATGCCATCTATATATGTTACACAACAAATACAGATCTAAAAGATTATAACAAGAACAACAAATTAACACAAGTTTGAGAAAACCTAAATTCCAAATCCAAAAAATATACGAACTAACACTAAAAATAATGTGGATCTGGCATAACATTTGCAGATTTATTTTTCACATTTTACCACAAAAAATTCTATTTACTACTAAATGTGGTTACAAATCTAATCTAAATTATTCATTTCATTAAAGCTCTAAATTCAACATCGTAACAAAAACAGCAAATTAACACAAATTAGAGAAAACCCAAATTCCAAATGCAACGAACACATGGATAAACACAAGCATAAGGTAGATCTAGCAGTCTCCAACCCATAACAGCACTTAATTTTTCACAGAGGCATAAAAACAAATACCTTGTAGGCAATCACAATTTTCAGCTTCTTTACGAACAACATCAAGAACAGAATCAATCAGCTCAGCTCCTTCAGTATAATGTCCTTTAGCCCAGTTGTTTCCGGCCCCAGACTGGCCAAAAACGAAGTTATCAGGCCTAAAGATCTGACCATAAGGCCCAGAACGGATGCTGTCCATTGTACCCGGCTCCAGATCCATGAGAACAGCACGGGGAACAAAGCGGCCGCCGCTGGCTTCATTGTAGTAGACGTTGACCTTTTCCAGCTGCAGATCTGATCCGCCTTGGAATTTTCCGGTGGGATCTATGCCGTGCTCGGCGCACAGCCGACCACTTCCCAGAACTTGGCCCCGATTTGGTTGCCGCATTGCCCACCTTGGATATGAAGAATCTCACGCATCTTTTTTTGAGAGTGTGAATGTGAGAGGGGTTAGTGTGTGACTGTGTGTTTCTTTTCTTCTTTGGAGCGTTTAAGGCAAAAGGGTTTGGTGAGGACAGTGAAGTGGGGTGGGGGATGAGGAGTAGAAGGAGGAGGATTTTTATGTGGTAGGTGGGAGGGAAAGGAAAAATTTTGAAATTGGGTTTTGGTTACATGTGGGTGAGAAAATGTGTGGATACTGTGGACTTGAGTATGTGTTCAGTGTGGATTGGAACACGTTTAAATATTAAGGAAATATGACCAACTCTGAGAACACATACACTGTTCGATATTCAAATTGAATTTGATTTGGTGAGAGATTGTTCAAATTTGATCTGTCAATAATTAAGTTAAGTTTGAACATAATTTAATATTCGTTAATTTTTTATATTTGGCTTGAATTAAAGTTGATATTCTTAATTAAAAATTTTAAATATATATATATAAATTCTAAATTACTCGAGTTTAATTTGATTTCAATTCAATAAAAGATCATTTAAGTTCGACTCTAAAAATAAATAGACAAAATTTAAATAAAATTTAAAATTTATTAAAATAATCAAGTAAGATTAAACATTAAAATGTTCTATTTTTTAAAATTAATTTACACCTCTATTGACGGTTAGACCAAGTATGTACAGGGATTGTTGAATACTTTTTTCTATATTACAATGTATGAAGGTAAAATAGTTTTCTCAGATTTATTGCGAAATGAAATCGCCTCAACTATGTTGAAGGATTAGGGCCAAGATTTCTTTCAATTGATGGAAAATGTGCCATAAAACATCCTACAAACATTGTCACAAACATGATTTCTACCTCTTTGTTGAGGAAAATATTTAGGTAGGATTGATATATTATTTTATTTGTAAATTTTATGATGTAAATTAAATTATATAAAATAAATGATATTAGTTAAATTCGTCAGAAAGATTTTATATTATTTAATTCTGACACAAAATCTGTAAATAGAGTTTAAAATCGAATTTTCTTAAATATTTTTCTAATATTGATAAATTTTGAAAATTAAGAAATATTTTATAATTTCTTTTATGGTACTATTCTCTTATATTTTAATTATTTATACAGTACAATATCAATATCAAGTAGTTTAAAAATTTTATATTATATAAAATTTTAAAATTAAAGAAATAATTTTCGAAAGAGGTTTTAACTTGTAATAAAAAGGCACAAAATTATAAGTGCCTAAATTTTTGTGGATATGTTGGAGAAATTTTCACGCTCTACATTTTTCCCCAATTCCTTACCAAAATCAAATAATTAATTGTGTTCCTATAATATCTTTCCCACAGCGATTGGTATTTTGTGAAGGGTAGAAGTTTGGATTTTTTTTGACTCGACAAGACTTAGTTGATTTTTGAATAAATAGACAGCATACTTGGAACATATATGCAAGAATCATCAAATATGACTACAATATTTTGATAGAAAAATTATCTACAAAAATATAAATTTATATTTATTTGTTAAAATTATAATGAATCGCAATTTCCTAATTTTAGATTATCAATCAATTCTTTTTAAAAATTTAATAATATATTAATAACTTTTATTTGTCATTATATTTCTTTAACTTTGTATAGATACAATATATTTGACATGCCGCAATTTTGAGATGAGATAATCTGTTTTCTTCTTAAATTATTTTATCCAAAAAAAAAAAAAATAGTGTATTATCTTTCAGTTGCATATACCAAAAAAGAATAAACTGCATGTCTGTTTATTATTTTTAGTAAACTGTGTATTTTTTTATTTTTTTTTAACAAACTGCATGTCAGTTAATATTACTAGTATTTAAAATTTAAATATTAGTATTAAAAAAAAAAGAAATAAAACGACACCGTCTCAGGTTGTTAATAACTCAATATTGTCTCTCTCCCTAGGGTTTAAGAAAAACACACACACACACACAACACACAGCCATTGGAGGTCCAAACCAGTTGGAGCAACCTCCTCAAGCAACTACCGCCGCCGCACCACCTCTCAGTCACCCCCACCACCACCTCCTCCGCCACTCAGCCGGCTCAAGGATTAGCCGTTGGCAGCTGCAAGTCGAGTAAGGGAATATCAGTAGCCGTAGTGGACGCCAACGCCATAATTCAAGGCGGCCAATCCCTCGCCCCCATCGCCGACCGTTTTGTCTCCGCTTCTGACGTCATCAGCGAAATTCGTGACCCCACCTCTCGTCATTCCCTCAATTTCCTCCCTTTCTCCGTTGATACATTGGAACCCTCCCCTGATTCCCTCAAAAAAGGTACTACTTGATTAAAAATATCCTTTTTTTTTTAGTTTAATTGAGATATTTGAACTGTTTTAATTGAGATATTAAGGCATTTAAAATGATAAAGTGTCTATTTTTTTTTTTTTTTTGAGCTTAATCTGTTGATTATCTTATGGCTGCTTGTATTTGATTGCATTTTTTTATTTTTATTTTGTGGGTTATTTTTGTTGCTGTTAATTTGTTAATCTTGTTTAATTGGTCACACATAGTATTATGGAAGAGCTCAACTGGGCTTTTGTCGTTTGGAGTCTTTCGTATTAATAAGCATAATATTGGACAAAAATCACGTAAAAAAATATTGGACTAAAATCGTTGGAGTTGAGGGGTTTCAATTCATTGGTAATACAAGATTTGAATGATGTTTCCAAATGCCAAGGTGATTGGGGTAATTCTTTGCTATATATGCTTGTGTTGTAGTAAGTCTTATTGTGAATAGTTTATAACGGTCAGCAAAATCATTTATTGGACAATGGCGTTTATCCTTCTGTCCCTACATCCCACTTTGTTGATGTTGTAGTTTCTGTAGTTTTTTTGTAAGTGTTTTAATTGTATTAAATTGTACGAAATCTGAAGAATGGTAATTTAAGACTAGTTCTAGTGACACCTGAATCTTTTGTTGTTTGATGTGCGTCTTTACAGTTATCCACTTTGATCAAGGGCAACTGGTGATCTGCAGACACTTTCAGATGTGGATATTAAGCTCATTGCTTTAACATATACATTAGAGGCTCAAATACATGGAACCCAGCATATTAGGGATAGTCCTCCACCTATTCACACGGTTAATGTGAAAAGGCTCCCTGAAAAAGATATGCCTGGATGGGGATCCAATGTTCCTAATCTGGAAGAGTGGGAAGCATTGGAGCATGTGGCTGAGGATGAGTCAAACACTGAGTCAAAAATTCTTCCCCTTAAAGATCTGAGCCTGAATGTTATTCCCAAAGATCAACATATTGAAGAAGGTTTGACCAGCAATGCTGCTGCATGTTCGTTTGAAAATCAAGTGGAATCAAATGGCAATCTCAGTCAGAAATACTCGAGTAAGAAAATTGAAGTTAAGGTTGAAGGGAAGAAGATGGCGGCAGATGGAATCGATGCAACACAGGGAGAATCTAATGATGATACTGGGGATTGGCTGCCTGCTGTGAGTCGAATATCGTACTCGTAGGAGATATCTGAGAAGAAAAGCTAGATGTGAAATGCAAGAGGCATCGTCTGAAAAAGTTGTCAAAGAAGATGCATCTAATGACATGCAAAATGCAGATTTTGATGACACTCAATGTCCTGATTTGTTAGTGGATGAAGAGATTCCTGATGGGAGTTTAGGTGAGAATGCGATCAGCGAAGTGAACAACAACGATAAAGATGTGTCTGCAATTTTGCACCAAATGCGTCTTGAAGAAGAATCTTGTGATGCTTTTCATGGTGACAAGCAGTTGAAAGTTTCATCTGGACTCAATTCCAATGATTATGAAGTAACTCGTGATAATTATGAAACTGTTGCCGCTGGAGATGAAGATATAGGGATCAATAATGGACTGGATAACTTGGACATGACGAGCCTGAATAATGAAAGCATTGATGCATCAAATATGGATGATAAAAGCAGTGAGCAGAGCTGGATGCTTCGGTCTTTGTCTGAATCAAGTGTGGCCTGTTTCACAAACCCATCTGTAACTAGTGACTATGCAATGCAAAATGTACTTCTACAGATGGGTTTGCGCCTCCTAGCACCTGGAGGCATGCAGATCCGTGAGCTGCATCGGTACGTGAAATAAATTTTTACGCTCTTTATGTCACAGTGCTTTACTATTTCCTTTTGATGACTGTGCAATTTTGCTTGAAATGGCGCATATGTCAGTGCTGCATGTTAGGTTTGGTTGCTTCGTCTCTGGCTTCCTAAATTGGGGAAACTCTGTACTTATTCATGTCTGAATTTGTAATTTTAGGTGGGTACTTAAATGCCATGCATGCTACAAGGTGACTACAGATATTGGTAGAATTTTCTGTCCCAACTGTGGGAATGGAGGCACTTTGCGCAAAGTCGCTGTTACTGTTGGTGAAAATGGTATCGTTCTTGCAGCACGACGACCACGGGTCTCAGTGCGTGGAACAAAAGTGAGTACCTGGGTTAAATGTCTTTGTTTGAAGTTTAGGAAGCTTACTTTGCATACTGTTTGATCTATATGTATGTGTGTGTGTGTGTGTGATCTATTATTACTATCGTTGAACTATTTAACTTGTCCCGGAAGGAAAAAGGGGGGAAAGTACTTGCTAATTGAGACGTGTTAAATATTAGTAGAATTTTTCTTCTGGCAAATTCTGACAAGAAATTAGTTCCAAAGTGAACTTTTTCTCTCCCTTTGTGCCTTTTTAATTTGGGGTTGTAACTTTCTTAGATTCTGCTAATGTTTGCTTGCTTGCTTTAAAGGATCATTGCATAGAGTTGAAGAATCCAGGTTTTGCAGCCAGCTTTTCTTCTCCTGTCATCATCTTTTGAGTTAGATGGCATGATGTCATTTCATACCTATTTCTTGGTTAACAAAAGCCATATTCCCAAATGATGTTTGTGAAAAAGTAAATACAAAAAACAACTGAGGAAGAAAAACTTGAAGGTTTAAGTGGATTGGAGAAATTATGTCATTTTGCTTTGTTGGTTTTTGCAGTTTTCCCTTCTTATACTTCACCTCAAGGGGGCAGAGATGCCATCACCAAGAATCCAATTTTACGTGAAGATCAGCTTCCACAGAAGTTTCTGTATCCAAAGACAAAGAAAAAGAATAAGCAGGTTTGTATCAAAATTGTTCTATTATTCCTCTTCCACAGCAGTTATCTTTCTTTCCCCTTCTTAATTTTGTTTCTGAAGTTCACACGGGCTACTTTGTTCTACAGGGGGATGATATCTTTGCTTCTGATAACATATTTGTCCACCATACGGATAAAAGAGCTCCTCTTCAGCCTCCTGTGAGGAAAGCACTTGCAGTTTTTAGTGGAAAGAGGAATCCTAATGATAACCATTTCTCTCGTGCTAAGCATTGAAATTCCCAGCACTTCGTCGCCCCTGCTGTGAGAATTCATCTACAAAAATTTCGTACCAACCTAGATGGTGAAAATATATTTGATTTTCCATATTCTTACCCCAAAAAAAAAAAAGAAAAAGAAAATATATTTGATTAAATAAAGATGTAAATGTTATTCAATGCTTGGCGCTTTGTAATGAAGATTGACACAATATTTGATTTCGTTGATTTCTAATTCGGATTCGGCTGGCCTGTGTTGTAGAATTCCTTTGGTAGATCTCTCAGTAGTGTATGAGGTCATCAACCCCTTTTTTTTTTTTTTTTTTTAAAGAATGGGAAACAGAAGTGAAGAACTTTCATTAAATAAAAACGTTCTTATCAGCCAAGAGAATTGGCTGTAATAGCATAGGAGGCTTAGTGAACAACTTTTAGTTAGCACTATTAATGCCCAATTAAATTGTTTTTAATTTCTTAATCAGTTGCAACTGAGATTGCCTTTTTAATGGCAAGTCACTGCAATACCGATTGACACAGTTCAGTATCAGATTATTCCTGTTAAGTCTAGGTATTCAATTTGAAAAGTTCAAAACTATTTTCTGGGGAAAACTTCGTATAAAAATTCTAAAGAAACAAAAATTCACCAGATATTTGCAACATGGACTTTATCTTGCTAGTGTTTAACATAAATTTCCCTAACTGGCCTAAGGTATACAAAGAATTGGAATTAGCCATACATGATACTGTTGTCTTCATAGCATGCATATGCATGACATCACTCACATCCACAAAGAACTAGTAAGAAGAGCAATAAGGAGAGAAAAATTGAAGGTAAAAGGAAAATTAGCAACTGTGTATTCCAGATTTACAGTGTTAGCTTTGAATCAGTTATGATGGCATTGATGAGAATGCAAGTTCAGCCCATGCCAAAGAAGATGCCCTCATCTGTGCAGTTATAGATGTGTCAATACCACTTTCCAGCATAGTGCACAAGTCTTGCATGGAAGTTCTACTGTTAGAACTTGGCTGGATGCAGATGTTGACAACTTTGCATATTACTTCAAGATCTTCGTTAGATGTCCGAAATGTTTTAATTCAGGATCGACCACATAAGACATTACTTCCGGTACTGCAAGATACTCCTTGGCCTGCAGAGGGGAAAGGAAACATAAAGTTCTGTCCATTCAGTGCCAACTATTTTGTTCCCTGTTCAGTACACATACATCCGTGGAATATTTGGGAATCCAGGGAAAGGGGAGAAAAATTCAACTATAAGGTTTCTATGGTTCTTACCCAGTCTAATAAGCACCCTTTGTCCTCACAGTGTGGAGGCCTTCCACTGACAATTTCCAGTAATAGGATCCCAAAAGCATAAATGTTGCCCTGTATATCTAGATGCCTTGCCTCTAACGCATTTGGAAGGACACAAATTGCCCCTTTGTTGCTGATGGTTCCAGAGTTTTTTGCCGATCTAGAAAGGATTGTCTTCCAGCTTTCAAAATCAACCAGCTGTAGAAGCACTTAGGAAAATTAATCAGAAAGGCAAACCAAATTTTCACGTAGTTGCACAATACTATCAAGGCTTGAAGAACTTGTAAGAATGGAAACAGTTCAAATATAGAATGTGCGTATTAGATATTTTTCAAGGCAGTAACTGTTCCCTGCTGGGAGCTGCCAGAAGTTCTGTGAACTTATTACAGACAAAAGTCTAAGCCAGAGGTTATTCTTTTGGTTGGTAGGTGCTGAAAGCCATAGAATTTACCTTGGGAGAAAAATCATCTGTCAAATATACTGCACTAGAATTCAACTCTGATATGGTAAATGGTGGATTTAATTCTGTATGAAGATACTTTAGTCCCTTTGCAATACCAATAATAATTCTCATTCGCCACATCCAAGATAATTGGCATCCTTCTCCATCTACACACAGTAAAAAAGAGAAGCTTTCGGCTGATGAAAATGCTGAAAATCGTTAACACTTCAATATTATCGAAAAGGGAATGCAGAAACAGTAATTTCCTTACAGTGGAGGTGCTCAAACAAGGTCCCATTTGATGCATACTCAAAGACCAGCATTCTTGTGAAAGGACTGCTCTCCCTACAGTACCCCAGCAATTTTCCTGTATTATCATGATTTAATCTTGCCAAATCTGCCACCTGAAAACCCAACATCAAATCCTTAAGATAAGGAACAAGGAGATATAAACAAGTTTCAAATTTCCAAGCTAAATCTGAAGGTTAACCTGTATCATATCTTTATTGTGGTACAATATGTTTTTACCTCTGTTTGAAAATAAAGCTCTAGATAACCAGTCCAATGTTCTTCTTTAACACAAAAGGATATCACAGCAATTTCAGGTCCACCTTTCATGGTTCCTTTATAGACTTGGCTATCTGGAGAGGATCCAATAATATTGCTAAAATCTTCACAAGCTTCTTCAAGTTCTTGTCTGCTTAACTTTGTTACACCATTCAGCATTTCAGGATCTGTAAAAATCATTTCATGGAATAGCTTGGTCAATTGAGCAGATAATGCATGCACCAAATCAAATACCACTAAAAACTGATAAACGGTATGGAAATCAAATTACAAAATATGGCAATTGTGAAACCAACCTACACAAATGGCAGTATAATCCTCCTTTATACTTGCTGATTTCTTCCATGGGATAATTATGCAAGGTTTATTTTTGCACTTCTGAACAGTGCTGAGACAAGAAACATGAGTAAGATAGAACCCGCCATTACCCCAGTCACTATTTCCAGGGCTAACAGCCAGGCAGGTCTTGAAGTACTGGTAGGATGTTTGAAATTATCTTCAGCAGGGCGATGCTCGGTATTGGCTACTGGATGGCTTTTCAGATTTGGAGCACTGCCGTTGACTGGGGAAAAAAAAAAAAACTGTTACTGACAACAAAGCTGAAAATCAGGTAAAACAAGTCCAGTATTAATACACAACTGAAAATTTACCGGAATAATCTTATATAAAGACAACCAAAGAAAAGGATGATACTTAAATAAAGAAGATAGGGCTTGAAAGCAATTGTACAACAAACATGGTTATATATACTTCCACAGCTCAAAGTAGGCACTTTAAAAAGATATAGAATTTTTGGTCTATTAAATATTTCTAAACTGAAGGTACACTTAAAGATAATATATCCGAGTGTCAGCTGTAGCATGTTTGCTTTTACACATGAGAACAAAACACATTGCATAGGAAATATCATATACCACACTGCACCGTAGGGCGCTGCTTAGGATCTTTATTTTCTAGGCAATTCCCTTGAAAGCTCGACCTGAAGAAGAATATAAACACATTATGCAGAATGAATTTTAGTTGAGAAACTAAAAGCTAAACAGGAAACAGAGGAAATACTACCTTGGAAGATACCCCAAGCACTTCGGTATGCTCCCAATAAAGAAGTTGTATGAAAGATCTACAAATTTTAGTTGAGATAAGCTGCACAAACCTGTTGGCTTTATACTGGAGACATACCTGAAAGAGATTTAAAAAGGCACCCTTGAGAAGCTAAGGTGCTTCCAACATAAATTAAAATTGAAATGAGAAAACATCACTTCAAAGTCCGACTAAAAATGACATTTTTGCCGCAACTCTCATCCATTCAGGTACTCAATACTATTACTGTCAAATCGGAGTTGCACTGCATGCCCTTCTAGAACTACAGAAACAATACTTACTAAAATTTTGAAAATAGAAAGCTTTTCACTTCAAAAAGATGATACCTATAAGCTGACAAATTAATAACCAGACTAAGTCGCTATGGAAGCTAACACGTATCACCGAGAGAAGGAATTGAATTGACAAATAAACAAAAATAAACCTTATGCAAGATGCATCTAGTAAGCAAAAGAAACATTAGAAACAAAGAACACAAAAGGATTCAGAAATTTAGTTGCTACTCACATTCCATGAACATCAAAATCTGAGCCATTACTGGCAGGGACAGCTCCCTGGAGCTTATTCCTATCAAGCCGGAGTTCCTCAAGGTACTTCAAACTACCAAGCTCAGGAGGCAACCTTCCTGTCAACCCATTAGATTGAAGATTTCTACATAAAATACAAGCACACTTCAAAGGTTAAGAGAAATTCAAGGTAAAGCAAAAATAACAACAAAGCTTAATATCTAATGCTACACATCTACTGACATTTTCATAATGCTCGATAACTTTCCAATCTCTGGAGGAATTGGCCCTCTGGTGCAAGCTGGTTCATACCCAAATCCAGAACCTTTAGGTTTTTCAACAATCCAATCTCTGTCGGTATTGTACCAATCAGCGAATTCCGATGCAAAATTCTACAAATCACCACCATACATACTTAACCTCCACTTCCAAGTTCAGACAAAAAAATGAAACAAAAAGCAAACTCCAAATGCGACTAAACAGACCAAAACTTACAGTTCTTGCAAAGAAGACAAAAGATACAACTCGGGGGCAAGAAAACCTTTCAGAGATGCCCCAGAAATGTTACTGCAACATAAAATTCACAACCTAATAAAAAATGTAGCATTTGGTAGAAACATATGAATAGCATTAATAAATTTCACCATTATATGTCATATCCAGTTGGATATAGAGGACTAATAAGAACTTATCTACTTGGGGAAAACTCTCTCACACACACACAAATTAACTGCAATAAAATAGGTAAATAATCGAGAAGAATTCTCACAGCTTTATGACATGATCTCCTGTAATTGATGTGCAAGAAACACCAGACCAGTCACAAGGATCTGAATCTAAAGCTTGCCAATTTGACAAAACAAGAAGAGGGTCCTCATATATGGCTTCTTTAAAGGTCTTGAGTGCATAAACTGCAGAAAATAGCACCATTTTACCATCAGAAAAAATCTACTCAGCAATTAAGCCCAATATAATATCCTACATTAATAATATTAGTACTTTCATGAATATCACATTACAACTAATTGACTAACAAGCTCTTTAATTTTAAATAGAGTACAATACAAGATCCAAGTAAAAAGAAAAAAAAAATGAACATTAAAGAAAAACATACCTTCATTTGCGGGAAAGGCCAAAGTAGACACACAAATGAGTAATAAACCAAGTAAAAAGACAAGAAAAAATGCCAAATTTCTCATCTTTCTTCAAGTTTCTTTTGCAAAACTGCAAGAACCCATCCAAAAAAATAGTAGGAAAGAAATTTTGAACGAAAATAACAAGTAGGCTCTTCAAGAAACAGGGAAAAAAAGTGAAATTAGTAGAGAATTCAACTGAGAATGGTGGGATAAGAAGGTGAAAAAAAAAAAAAACTACAAAAATAAAAAAATAAGGCCAAATAAGAAAAAAGAGTTGTGTTTTCAGGTGAAAGTATGAATCTTTGGGATGGAAACAACTACCCAGAAAGATAAGGAAAGCAAAGAAATGGCACTGGCAAGTGAAAGAATGAAGTAAAAAAATTGGGAAAGATTAAGAATGGGAAAAACAAAAAAGAAGATAAAGATTAAAAATGAAAGCTTGGATTCAAAAAGAGGTTTGGTGTCAGACAAATACTGAGTTCAATCAGAAGATTTTGCTGAAGATATGGATAGAATATAGATATGTATTGATGCTACAATTCAGAAATCAAAATGCTTACTCTTCTCTACTGGAAAACGGTGAGAAAGACGCGGAGAGAGATTTCGATTATGAACTCTCCTTCTTTTCTTTTTCTTTTTTATAAATAAAAAAAAGCTCCCTGTTAAGAAAAATTTCTATCCAGATCCATTAACTTTTGTTAACATAATTAAGTGAGTCAATATTTCATGTATCGTTTTATGTATACAAATTTTTATATTATAATATATATATATATAAATAATTTTTAAAATTTAAATAATATATATCGATAATGCATAAAAATTTTATCCTAGACATATTAGCGTATATTTTTTAAAATGACAATATGTAGTATAAACATAAGCAAATTTTACCATTCCAATAGGATATTGATAAAAAAAAGTAATTAAAAATGTGTGTAACTAATTATTGCTAAGGGAAAAAGGAATCTTACAGCAGATATACTTATCTAATACTTTTGTTTCTTAAATTTTTTCTCCTATTTTTTAGACATTTGAATTATAATTAGAATTATCTTTCACTTTTAAAATCACATGCCGTGATACAGCTACTACTTAGATTATTGAGCTAAGCTATATCTATTCTATCCTATATATATAAGGGGAGAATCATTTTTTGTTTTGCCATTTTTACTATTATTATATGTACAAAATTAACTATAATTTCTTTTCACTCATAACTTCTTTTCAACCTTCACCATCTATATTATACTTTTAATTTTTTGTATAAATTTTTTACTACAATTTCCACTATCTTTTTAAATTTTTTTTGCTTTTTTAAAAAAAAAAATTCACACCCATCAAGGTGTATTTTGCCCACAAAAATTCTTACATGAACTAAATTTATGGTATAATGAATCCCTTGATCTATATTGAATCACATCACCCAACATTACACAAGTGAATGATGTGTCTCAATATAAACTAAGAAATTCATGATATTGTCTCATTAATTCGGTCCATATAAAACTTTCCACTTTCTCCACTAGCAATTAATTAAGTATTGTAGAATGGACGTCCGGGTCCAAAGAGGGGAAAACACACCAATAGCACAACAAAGCATAAGGTCTACTCAGTACTTTGAAAGATACCCAAGTAGAAAAATTAAACCCTTGATTAAAATGTCTTTTTTGTTTTTCAATAATCAATCACATTGGTATGCATATTGTTATTTTTTGTGCATCCTAGTTGAAATGATCAAAATATATTCTCGAGCAATAATGTACATGTACTACAATATTTATATTTTAGCAACTACAAGGTATACTGATGTTTTTGTTCTAAGTTGAAATGATATAAATCATATTTTCCATTAATATAAGGGCTGACCAACATGATTTGTAAGAGAAATTTCGTAGTCTTTGTAGATAAATATCCAAATCATTTGTCACATTAAGCTTGAATGCTCTTTTGACATATGTTTAATAATAATCATTCTTCTTGAAGCCCCAGCTCGAAAATGATTATTTTATTAGCATCAACTGAAATAAATTACTCTTTTGAGGGTCTTGATGTTCATACTCTTTTGAATAGTAGTACCGTTATTTAAAATTCGATTTTTATTTTAATCTATGAGTATCTAAAAATAAGGAATAGATCCAATCTAAAATTTAAAAATGAGGGATAAAGTTTTAAAGGAGTATGTAATTTATTGAAATATTACAAACATATGTGTAATCTTTCTATTTTTCATTGCTTTAATACGTATTTTATAATTCATGCAAAAATACATTCATATTAATATTTAATAAAAAGTTCCTTTTAACTCTCATGTCAAACATAATTTTACAAAATTAATTCCCAAGTATCACTATTGTTAAACTTTGACTCAAACTGTGGCTTTTTCCCACTAAATACCACAACAACTCGACCAAGTTGTCATTGGCTGCATAATTTAAAGTAAATGAAGGTTGAATTATCTAAATAAACATAGAATGGTAGGGTCAAAATATATATTATCACACAAAACAGAAAAGACTTAGTCATATATAACAAGGACTTCATACATCATACATTCCAGAACTTCTCTCCCTTTCAGACCATATCATAATTATCACCATTAGTACTCTCACCTACCATATACCAGTTTCTTGTACTGTTCAATATTTATAAAAAAAATTTATATAGGTCGATTCATATAATATTACGAATTTCTTAATCCATATTAATGTATATCATTTAACCATCATCTCACGTTATTTAGATAGGTGATATAATTGAACATGAAATCAATCTATAATATTATGTTATGAATTCGGTCCATGTAAAAATTTCTCTAATATTTACCATCTCATTTTTTTTTAATCCAAACTTTGTTTCTTCATATAGCCACATCAATCATTTAAACAAGTTACTCATCTAATTTTCCTATGAAACCTCAACCCCACCATCATGTTCTTCATCTTGATTTAATTACTAAGCATGTTGTCTAATGACCTCTGTGTTGTGTTGTTAAAAAAATGCAACTCTTAATAGCTTCCACTAACAAGAAAGTGAGAAAGGAATTAAGCAACAAACGAATTAGTAGTGGCTCCGTTTCGATGATATTATTAGTGATATTATTTAAAATATTATTGAAATAAGTATTGTATAATAACTTTTAAAATGTAATGCATATGAGATAAAAAAAATGTGTTAAAAATTGGTTGTAAAACTAAAATATTATTTAAGGAGTAATAGATAATAACTCTTTTATCCAAGAAGAGCGAGTGTTATGATTCTTCGAACACCAAATCCATTTTCAGTAAAGCATATTAATGGTACATTTTGGCAATACCAATGCCACACGATTACGACGTTAATTAACTGGCTACTGTATAATTACACTATTAAGGAATTGAGGCACTGATTTAGGAGCTAGCATCAAGAGTTGGAACCAAAAATTATTGATTGCATGATCATAAATTGCTCTTGATTACCCAAAACTAAAAGAAGTGAACTTTTGTACAATTAGAGGTGAAATGAATGCCCTTAATTATTTGTAAGTCTCACTTAATAGCTATACAGAAATAGCCATCTTTGCCATGAATGGATTCATTCAATGAAAAATTCTAATCCTCTCTAGTTAGACTGATTGGACCATGTTGTAGGTTCAAAATTAATTATATCCACTTGCTTAGGGAAATTTATTAATTGATCACATGGAACTACCTGCATGGTGACCACTCATGCATTGGCAAGGGTTGAGGAATCCTCACAATTTAAGCCCAAAGGCTCCAAACAATAACCAATAATTTTTGGTAGATTTACACAAGCAAAATTTTATGTGTACATGTGAAAGAGTGGGAGGAGAAATTATCTACAAACCCTTAAATGAATAAATTTGTATTATTTACTTCGTAATATGAATTGATTATCATAATTATATGTATGAAAAATAGAGAAGGTCAATCACATTTCTATCATCTGATGGTATAATCGTGTAAGATATTCACTCAAGCATCTGGAAATACGCTACGTGTCTCTTCTGCTAGTGACATTTCGTAAATGATTATTTCCATATTAACTTGCAAAGTAGATCAAGGATCCAAGGAACTCTTAGTTGAATTTGAGAAGCACTTATTAATATTATATGTAACAATACATTTATATAAAGCAGTAAAGTAGAAACAAAAAATTATTAATGCATCACTAGATTTATAAAGAAAAACGAAATTTGAAAAAATATATATAACTATAACCGGTGGGAATATTTGAAGCTCCAAATTCTAATCTATGCTAATTATAGGAAAATTATCATTCTTTTGTATTTTAAAGATATGCATAGTATAATATTATATGTTTTAAAAATTTGTACTGTACAAATTTTTAAAGTCAATTAAATGATTCAATTAACGAAATTGTATTCCCCTAATTGTAATAATGTTGACGTGCATGACACTCTAGTAATGACTAATGGTTATCCAAAAATACGACAATAAATGGTCAGCTAATCACTCCAATTAAAGGTGGTGTTTTGCTGCTTTTGAATGGTTATCAGTAATGACTCATGGTTATCAGCAATGACTAATGGTTATCAACCACTATGGGAATCATTTTAATGAAATGATAATATTAATAAATGTCTATTTTTATTTTTCACTTGTGAGTTAGGTTTTAAATTGATTAACTCATTTATATAATGAAACTCATTCCGATTCAATCCAAACACATAAGAAAAAATAATACAAATTCATACAAATAGTAAAATTTATGATTCCCAATGTTATTTTGATTTCGATTTTCAAATCTGTACCAAACATCTACTAAGTTTGCAATGCCCAGTGTAAATTGTGTGTTTAGTTCATCCCTTATTTAATTAATAATTCTTGAGATCAAATTTAGTATGATTCATGTAAAATCCATCCTAAATCAAAGTAACTTGAGAAGAGAATAAAGAATACTAGTGGCGAGGCACATTTATATGTGTGCAATTTCAAAAGATAAAAGAATATAAAAAGCAGAAAAGATAATTAATGGATGTAAAAATAATACTAATAAAAAATTATTACATTAATAAGATAATTTTAACAAATTATAAAATAATATTATTTCAAATAATTTTTCATACTTTATATATAGTATAAATAGATAACAACCTCCATTTGATATGTATCGCCAAATACTCGTTAGCATATCAGTTTCGAATCAACAATAAACTTCTTGTGGGTGGCTTCTTTAGAGGTTGTTCTAAGTAACAAACTAATAACTCATTTATATACGGGATAACTTGGAAAAAAAGATTATCAATTTTACTTATATACCAAATAAATTAACTAATTTTCTTAATTAAACCAAAATGAAAACTACCACGACATATTGAAAATTGTTCTTTTCGTTTTGGCCAAAAAAAAAAAAATCTTGCTCTTTTCTTTACTTCCTTGTTACGTATAGGATACTGTTGTTAGTGGTAGTTGTGAATCACCAAATATTGAATAAAAACTGAATTCGAAGCAATTGAGCAAAACGTAACATTTGTCACTTTAGGCTTAACCTAGTAGTAGAAAATACTACTACTATATATTTTGAGAAATTTTAGGGTTTTATTACGTAATTATATTATATTTGGAATATTTATATAATAGAATAAATCCAATATCTCAATTCTTGTTAAATGGAAAAAAAAAAAAAAAAATTTCTTGTCAAATGGAAACTTTTTTTTTTACGATTTCTTTCGATACTTTATATGTTTATACAAGATAAGTTTTAAAATATACCGACATAGTACTATATTAGATATAATCATAGAAATCTCCTTTAGTACACATTTGGAATATCCGTGACTATTATATTTTATCTCAAAATTGGAGGGGTCCGTATGCTGTCACGTTAAGCAAGGATATTAATTTAGGCTGTAAGAAATTTGAGAGAGTAGTTAAACAAGAAAAATACTAAAATAGACCAAATATTGAGTCTTATTTTTTGAAATTAAAATTAAATTTAATAAAATTTTATTTATATTAATTAATATTATAAATTTTATAATATTTAATTTATATTAATAAATTTTCATGTAAAATTAAATATTAAATGAACTTAATATTTCCTCTCAAACAAATGAAAGCATGAAATTGCATCGATCATTTGGGTCGTTAATTGGTTTGCTGGTCACATCAAAACTGTTAAAAAGCGAGAGGTTGGTTCAACGATTTCTTAGCCTTGGATCTAGAAAATATTATCATCAAAGATCAGGTCTACAGAGTAGGGACAAAGAATAAAATTAAATTTTATAAAATTTTGTTTACTTGACTAGGGAAATTAACTGATGTCATAGATTTCATAACATTTAATTTATACCATATGGTCTACAAGTAGGGTTATAAACCAAATCTACCTAAATATTTTCCTTAGACCCTAGTCAAGTATGATAGGTAAACTAAATCTACTTAAATATAGATTTTTAAGGACACCGAGTATCAAGTACTAATTTGCACAAGGAACTCTGGATGAATCTTTAAGCTTTCATTTCCTAACACATGGCCCTAATTCAAGATTGCTGGAAATTGAAAAAAAAAAAGAAAAAAAAGAAAAAAGTTTTGCACATTTTTATAGTACTTTTGAGAATTTATAAATCTTGATGTAAGCAGTTTCCAATGTGAACTTTAATATGGTATAACCATATTTTTGAGATGTTAAAGTAACATAATTTATTGATTACAAAATAAGTTATATTTACTTTGACAAAGTTGTCAAGAATAGCGAGTCTAAGGGAATATATCATGATATTCTTCTCAAAATAACAATAAACGTGCATCATTAAATTACATTTTAAATTATGTGTAAATTTACTCACAAAACATAGTTTAAACACTAATCTTCGAGGCTTCTATTTAGGCTGATTAGAAAATTTATTTGTGTGAAATTTTGGGTTATGGCTCGAACTAAAGGAAAATAGGTAATATTTCAATAGGTTACAGATTCTTTTTAAAACTTACTCCACATTCTTAAATTTTAAGTTGATCCCAAATTCTAATTTTTAGACACTTATATGTTAAAATAAATATTTTCTCGTAAGAATTATAACTAATATATTTATGATTTTAAAATTATAATATCTGTGATACGACTACTTCTTGACTATTAAATAGCTATTGGTTGAACAAGTAGAATGGCCATTTTATTACATTTGATCCATTCTAATTTATTTCACAATACTTTAAAACATTTGGATAGTCTAATTGTGTCTCAACCGTCTTAACGGCTTTAAAGCTCTGGGGGTGTCGTAAAGTAAGATGTGGGCTGTTTCTTGTTACTTTTGTTTTGGTTTTATCAATCCAATATCTCCCCCAAGCCTTAACTGAGCCCATTTACATCTTGCCTTGAAAAGGGCCCAGTTTGATGTAAAAGAAGGGCAGAATTTGATCATTCAGTCAACGAAAGTGAAATCTGTCATCGTTTGGAAAAAAAAAAAAAAGTCAAACGAAAGTGAAGAGAAAGATTCAACAAATTTTAGAATTTCATGGAATACCTTTTCGAAAATGATTTTGGCTTTATTTCAATTAGCAAGAATCGTCTAATAATCATGCCATCATCCTATTTGATAGTTAAAAGAAAAATGTTGTTAATTGTTTTTTTTTTTTTTTGTATGTGGGAACTCATACATAGTTTAGAAAAGGCTGAAATATGATGAGAAACTGCAAATTTTACTAATTAATTTTAAGTGGACATATATTTCTACCTTATTATTAATTTTTTGGAATGTTCACATTCCAACTCCCACCCCCCACCAATCCAAACCAAAAAAAACTTTGTTTTAAATTTTCTATCTCACTTTTTACACCAATCTTAGATCTTACCTTTGGCAGTGGATGCTTTTTATAAGTGACATGATTAATAAGTATTACAGCGTCAAAGTACATGTAACAAACGCAGAAAAGGTAAAATAAAAGATTAGTACAAGGAGAGAGATAGAAGTTACTGTACCTCGAATTCTCCCCTAGGAGTTTGCATCTGATTGTATTATTATGTACTTAACAATGTAAAAAACCAATTAAAATTTTGGACTATTTTCACTTTGTACCCCTCAACTTATATTAAATTCTTACTTTGCACCCCAAATTTCAGATGTGAACACTTTACACTCTCAATTCTCAAATTTGTCCCACTTTAATATCTTTTTGACACCATCAAAATAGTTAACGAAATCTTCTTTTTGCACACAAAAAAATGTTGTACATCGTATTGAATTTGTCGTATATTGGGAGAAATTCCATTAATTTTTGAGACGGTGCTAAAAAAAGGGTTAAAGTGGGATAAATTTGAGAGTTCAGGGTGTAAAGTGTCCAAATCTAAAGTTTGAGATGGAAAGTAAGTTCTTCAAATTAAGTATAAGTTGAGGGGTTTAAAATGAAATTAGTCCTAAAACTTTCCACTTGTTTATTGTTTAATAACGGGATGAGCTGTTGACACGAATATCGTTAAACTAATTTGAGTTCATACAAATAAGATTCAAGTCCTGCAAATTTTTTTAATATTAGTTTGGACAGAATATTTTGCAGACAAAACAATTAACTACTAATAAAAGAGTAAAACATAGATTATGCTACTGTTCAAGCGTTAAACTTTTTGCCTTATTTTTTATTAATCATATTATTATTTGCTGTATGAGCTGGGACGCGGAACAAAGATACGATATGGTAAGTAACGCCTACAAATTACATTTTTCAAATAATCCTGTAAAAATCCAAGATTAATTGCAAAATTACTAATCCTAACGTTTAATTCCAAGTAGCTAAAATTTGTTTTTTTTTTTTTTTTTTTAAATAGCTTTTTAAAAAAATTAATCATGAATTAAAAATTGCAAAATTAATCATGAATCAACAGATTCCCCGAGCAAATTAATTGGTTCTTTTATTCTTTGTTAGGAGGAAATCTCAAAGAAAGAATCATGAAAATATATAGCCTGGTTTGTTGTGCCAATTAATTTTGTACCTCATATATAATATTGTTGCATTGACCATATATATCTCGCTCTGAACATTCAAGATCTTGCCCGATTATTACCTATAAATTGAATTTCAAGAAACCCTTCATTTCATTTCTCCAACTATATCTCTCAGCCAATTTTTTGGAAGCCCTCCTCTTAAAAACAAAAAAATCTCTCAAATTTATTGTCACAAGAAACATGGCACAGGTAATTAATTAATTTTAACAAATTTTATTTATCATATTTTCCATTTATTACATACTACATATACTTGGTTCATTATTCTTTTGCCACATTTTGAGTGTATTTTTTCCCCCCCATAATGTTTGTAGCAAAAATTGGTGGTGAAACTTATGACAATGATCGACGAGAAGACTAAACAAAAAGCAATTGAGGCCGTGGCTGACATCATTACGGTAATTATCAATTTATCATCAAATATTTTGCGAAAAGTCCAAAATTATACTTCTTTTTCTTACATATATCTTTGTTATATATGTGATTCTGAATTTGAAAATGCATACGAATAGGAGTCGATTCGATTGCTGCTGATATGAAGGAGCAAAAGATAACGATTATAGGTGAAATGGATACAATTGCAATTGCAAAAAAGTTGAAGAAAATTGGAAAAATAGACATAGTATCAGTTGGTCCAGCTAAAGAAGAGAAGAAGGAGGAGAAAAAAGATGACAAAAAATGATGAAACAAACAAGCCAAGGGGCAACAAGAATACAACATTTCTTCTTCAAAATTGAATTTCAGGTTTGTCAATTCATAATATACTGGAATTAAAACAAAAAATAAATAAAATTGATGGGGGATACATTCTTCTTCTTTTGCCAATACCGATTTCGTTTTCTTTTGAGATATAATTAATTAGAACGATGTAATGTCTATATATACTTGAAAAGAAAATATAATAAATTCCATCTGGATTTTGTCGTTGCAAACTGAGCTTCAATAATTAGTGTCTATCAGGCAATTATAAGCAACTTTAGATGAAATAGAGAGTCTGTTTGACAATTAATAGTACTGTGATTTGAGTAGTACAGATTTACGCGTAAATGCAATCTTTTTTCTGTATATAATTAATTGTCCCATGTGTTAATGTGAGCCCATAAACATAACATGGGAACAATTAATCACGCATTTGCTGAGTCATTTTGACGCTAATTTGTCAATAGCAATTAATATGATATCAAGACTTTTTGCTACCTACCTTTGTACGTAATCCTCTCTAACATTTCTTTCTTTTAACAAAGATTTAAGTAGATCTGATGTTTGACTCCACTTGTAGATCTTGTAATGTGAATTAAATGTTATGGAATATATGACATAAGTTGATGTAAACAAGATTCTATAAGATTTAATTTTGATCGCAGGTTTACAGGTGATGTCAAAAATCTGATTTATGTAATTCTTTTAATCCCTTTCTTTGATTGCAATTGTCAGCATGAATCATAGAGCATGAACAAATCCGACTCATGCCCTTCCAAGGCAAGAATGTTCTTATCATGGTACAAGACTTTTGCTGCCTCAGAAATGTACTTCAAGTCCTTCTAATCAAAATTATTCATGTTTAATTAGCTGCCTAAACATCCACAAATAATTTTATTCTGTTTGGATAATCATTGTTTAAAATATTATTTAGAATAAATATTGTAATAATTTTTCGAGATGTAACATATTTAAGATAAAAAATGGTTGAAAAACTTATTTGAATAATAATTACAAACTATTATTTAAAAAATAATATAAAAAATAACAATCCAAATTGAGCCTAAATATTATCATATACAATTTCAATAAAGGAACTTTTAACTAACCAAAAGTATGAGTGATGATAGCAACATTAATGTGATGCCTCTTTATTTAATTGCAAATTCCTTGTCTATATCTTTGATTGACTATTACATGCATCTGCATAGATGTTGTCTAGATTATTTATCTTTTTTCTTACCAAAAAAAAAAAAAAAAGATTAATTAGTTATATATTAATATATGTGGATATAGGTTCTTCTATAACATAAATTATAAGATCATTTTTCAGTTTAAAGAAAATACGAAGAATTTAGTAAAGTTAAGCCACGAGAGTTAAAGATTTCATAGAAAAACAAGTATAATACCAAAAGTATAACAAAAAATTTAAAATTATTCTTAATGACTTTGGTCTTCTATTACACTTGTATTATACTATCAAGACGAGTAACATATGTCCTTCATTTAATATTTACTCATTATAAACTGATATATGTCACTCATCTAAGTGATGTAACACAAACGCAATACTAAAAGTGTAATAGAAAATCCAAAACTGTTGTTTAATTCCCCTTGTGTTAATTATATATATATATTATTTTTTTTTAAGGGAAAAAAATAGTTGAACAACTATGTTTAGTTGAACAACTAAGATTGCAACAAATTGTTCCCCTATTATACACTGTCCTACAATTCTCCACGTACGAAATGGGGGCAAACCCATAAGTGGTGTCACAAAAAGAAACTCTTGCCTGACATTTGCTCATGGCTCGTGCAGCTAAATAATGGAGATATGTTTTTTTTTTCAATTGTATCACTACATTTCCATGTAATGACAAGAGTGGGTATATATATTTTGATAAATCTAAACTGATTAGTGGGCTGAAATGTTTGGTCCCATTTTAACAACTTTAGATCCACATGATCAGTTATATATATTGTCATATAAATGTTTCCTGTCTGGGTTCTAACAAAATTAATGCATTTGTTTTGTCCTAATTCTTGGTAAATAGAATTCAGGTTTACTATTTCTTTTTACTGTTTTTGTGGCTAAATCTCAACCTCACTTCACTGTTGCTTTATTAGGTGTCGATTTCTCTTATAGTTGCATACTGCACATTAGAGGAATAATAAAAAGGGATAAAGAGCTTCAAACTTAAATAGTAAAAATTAAAACCTCCGTAAAAAATAGGGTTAATTTCAGTTTACCACTTTAATATTTAGAAATACTATTACTTTATCTCTTAACGTTATTTTTTAAGTACTAAAGTCCCTGAACTTTCATTTTTAGCTAAATAGACAATTTTTAATCCTCAAATTATTGATATCTAGGTAAATATACGGTGATGAAAGATTAAAAAATTGTTGAATCAGGTCAATAAAATGAGATAAAAGGGAGAAAAAAAATTGAATCAAGTTAAAAAAAAAAAAAAAAAAAAAAAAGAGAATTAGATTTGTAGAAAGATAATCTTTTTATTTACACAGTTATTTTTGTCAAAAGGAACATCAATTATGAGTTGGATTTTATAGAAAAATTTAAGTATCTAAAAAGTTACTTTAGGGAATAAAATAACAGTAACTCGACACGTTAAGGGTAAAGTGAAATTAACACTAAAAAATATAGGCAACAATTTCATTACACCCAAAACCAGTATGACACTGTAATGTACAAGTCTCTAAGTAAACGCTTACAAAGATCATAAATTGTGAGACCAGTGTCTGTGAAAAGACTTCCAAGATCGTAGACTGTGAGACCACAATGAGAGAAAGATTTCTACCAAACAAGATCATGAGATAAATTCAAGACTACTATTTATTAATTGGAAGAACATTTCTCAAACAAGAAGATGCTTTATTAGCGAGACATACTCATCCCAATATTCAAATGATATTTATTGCTAGTAATTAGTTACAAATGGACTAATTAACTGATTGAATTAGTTGGTCCACGAATCAATAGTTTTTTTATACTAGCCAATTAGGTATATTTGTGCACATAAAAGTATACTATTAGGTACATAATTAATTTGTGGACCAAAATATGCAAGAAAAAGCTCCTCCCATCCATTGTGCCCATTAGATAAATACTAGGTAATTAACATAAGAAAGATAGCACTGAGCAACATAAATTAGGACCAAAAATTAATGTTGGGAACTAAGTTGTGGCAATCAACAATTGGAATTCGTTATCAAACTTTTTTCGTCCTGTCAAAATTCAAATAGTTAAATATTCAAGATGGTGAAGCTGAGGTGGTATTTATGCGCTTCATCAGTTTCCACGAAGTCTTAGGTTTAATGTCCACTACATGCAAGAGAAAATGACAATTACTTTTTTGGTTAGATAAGGTTTGCACCATTACATTGGATTTAATACATTAGTGGGAATAATCACAAGTCGGCTACGATATCAGCGGGTTTGCATTTATTCTTAGGTTGAGTACTAACTCCATTAATTGAATTACGATCATTTTTATTTTTAGATTGAAATTTTGAAATTAATTAATTAGAATTCAGTTAATAAATTAGTTCGACTAAATTATGAAATCAGATATTGATTAAAAAATTGGAATTGAGTTTTGAATTCGGAATTTTCAAATGCAATTCGATATTTGATGAATTAAAGATATTTCAAGAAATTTTTTTTAATACTTAACTTGTAATGTTACATCTTATTTTTAAATAAATATACTTTTTATATAATATGATTTTATTCTAAACTAATACTATAATTTTACTAATAAAATACTTATATAATTGTACAAATGATATTATATATATATATATATACACACACGATGTATACAATTTATGTATATAAAGTCTTAATTACACAACGATTATATAAACACTCGTATATATACAGTAAATAGTCCATAATTTCGTGTAATATAATGTATTACTAAATGACAGAGATACAACTATTTCAGAATTCAAAAATTGTAAAATAAATAAATAATCATAAATAAAAAATTGCTAAAAAAAATTCAGAATTGAAAAAATAGAATGCTTTTCCGTAAGTATAAAAAGATATATTTTATTTCAGAAATTCTAAACATGAAACTAATTGCAAGTCCTTTATTCTGTGTAGTTAAATCATTTGAAATCAAGGTCATAAAAGTCGACCAAATAGCTGAGAATTTCAATAAATTCATTTTTGGTGACTCCAGACAAAACTCTTTAAAAACGCAGCATTGCCCTCTAGAGAACTTCAAGAGGCTTATAATACATACTCTCTTTATTTTAAAATAATTATCGCCTTAAACAATTGTCTTATGTCAAATTATTTATCATTTTAGATTAGTAAGGAAGTATTAAATGATATTTATCTAACTTTTATCCTTGATATCATATTATTGAAGGGAGAATTATGTAATTGAAATACTAATGTAAAAGGGTATAGTTTAGTCACTTTAAATTATTTTTGTGTAAAATTGATATAATTCAATATATTTCTTAATTTATGTACATTAACCAAAAGTGATAATTATTTTAAAATAGATGAAATAATATTATATTAATATTTCACCTTTGACTATGAAATACGAATGCCTCGACTATCTCTATTAATCATTACATCGATATTGAAGGCTAACGTAATAGGATTGAAATCTTACAACGTAAATGGAGAGAGTAATATTATACTAATATTATATATAATAGAAAAGACAAAAATAAAAATAAAAATAAAAATTTCAATACAAATTTGGTAATATTAAATATATTTTATTGTCTTTATGTTTCTTGTCTGTAGGACACAAAAGGGCCTTTATTGTGATTTTCCGGGTCTCATCCATAACACCTTTTCGAACCAAAAATCAGTCAAATTAATTTGAGATTCAAAATTATCCAGCTGAATCTGAATGCTGATGTTTTGGCTGGCCCTATATATTAAGCAATTTTACGTTGTGCTATAAAAAGTAAATCATGAAAGAATCCTTTTGCCAGTTTCAGAGAAGTTGGATCCAAGTGTAAAGAACAGGCCAAAGAAACAATAATCTGACGTAAAATCTGTGGCACTTGCATTAGTTTACTCGATAATAGGAATAGGAAAATACTTTACAAAACTACATTTCAAAGTCATTTTTTAAATTCAATTTATATATTAAAATTTTATTAAATATCTAACTCTTGATTTTAAATTCTTGTTCAAATTTCATTGTATTTTTTTTTTCCAGATAGATTTAATGACATATCAGTAATTTTTATTTGTCATTTTATATTTAGAAGGGCCACTTTATACAAATATACTTTTAAGAATATTATACATCTCATCATCAACCTAATTTCAGATTGCTTCATTCTTGTTCTCTTTTCTTTTATTTCTTGATTTAATTATTATATTTTTTTTTGGTAAAATAGAGTAGTACATTGGTAATTTGTCATCATCTACTATATAATCTCAGAAAGTTCATTGTTATTGTACCTAATTACACTATTCATCGTCGGCTAGAACATCACAATTCACTTGCAAATTCATTGGAAGTGGTCTAACTCAATTTTGATGGTGTATCATTGAATCAGCACATTAAAAAAAATAAAAATATAGAAAATTGTTATTTATTTTTTTAAAAAAATCATCTTTCACTGTACTTTAAATGTTCCAACCTATAACTAATAGGTGATAGAAGCACTTGGTTGTCATACAAAAATTGTTATCCAAATTCTTGTGCTTTTTTGTCTTATAGGATTATTTTTTACTTATGGCGATTTGGATGAAGTTGAATAACTTATCTCTCAAAACGAGTGCATGATAATCATCAACTTCCAATATTATTCATGTCAGCTAGTTTACGACATTCAAGTCAGTCACGACTTTCATTCCAGTGTTCCACCACAAAATGTTATCAATTCGTGAGGAGTGCAAGTACAATTAATACCATATATAAGGCCAACAGCATCTAATTAATAATTCCTCCGTTTCTTTTTAAATATCATTTTTTTTAAAAAAATTGTTTCAATTTAAATATTACTATAGAAGTCTAATGAACCATTAATTTTTTTATTTATTTAATTTTACTCTTATTTCTTTCCAACATCATTAATTACTCAATTGGGAAGAGAGAAATAGCGAGGAAGAGAATTAATATTGAGAATTTTTTAATTTATTACTAGTTAAAAGGGTAATTTAGTCATACATAATTAATTTTATTTAAAATTAAGATTATTTAATAGTAATATTAATATTTATGTCACAATCTTAAACCACAATTAAAAGCAAACGAATTAAAAGCAAACGGTGAGGGAGTAATTTGCCTTGAATTCTACCATTAATATTCGTTTGAAGGAATGTCATTAAACTTCTATGAGTAATATGTAAGTGGGATCGATTTCATATTAATTAGTGCACCATATGCATGTGATCCATCATAAAACTTAAGTGTTCTAAAATTCTAGCATGCCCTCATTAAATGAATTACTCAGGTCGGCTTATAAATTTTTTTTTTTTTTTTCATGATGTAATGCCTCACGGGTTTCACGTCAAATATGTGAGAATGTACATTAGGCCTTAAATGAAGTATTATTACTCATTCCGTTTTAAAATAACTGTCACTTTAAATAATTTGTCTTATTTCATATTATTTGTTAAGTACGAAAATTGAGAAAGTATTAAATGATATTTTTTTAACTAATACCCTTAGTGCAACATTAATGAAGGGAGGATTATATAATTGGGATATTAATATTAAAGGGTAATTTGGTCATTTTGAATAATCTTTTTTATAAAATTGATGCAATTTAATATTTTTTAATTTTAATTCGTGTACATTTACCAAATGTGACAGTTATTTTGAAAAGAACGGAGTAGTTAATTAGAAAGAAGGCCTTCCGGTAATATTGTTGCTTAATTAATTTGATGTGCATAGGGTTAAGATGATATTACATCAATACATAATTGTTCATTCAAAAGTTAAGATTTAGTGTAATTCATTAATACACTTATAAATTAGTGCATATTTATTCGTATTTGTCATTCAATTTTCCACAAAACATTGTTATTTTTCTCAAAAAAAAATTCTTTAATTTAGTACTATTTATTTTCTTTTTCTAACACTTTATACAAAATAATTAAACGGCTCCTTTGTCTTACCTACCATTCCTTTTAACTTTAATAAATTAGTTTGGTATACCCCATATATGTTTTAGCTGTCTCCTAAACAAATTTTATTAATTCATTTAGTGTACCCTATATGTTTTCAACTCTCTCCTAAATATACATATCAAACTCCTCTTTTACCACTTGACTGTCATGGATTCCGAGTCTCGAAAATTACGCAGAGATTATTTCTAAATTTTTTTTCCAGTACTATATAAGCTTTCATAATCAAGGGAATAATTATTTAAAATGAACAGTAGAATTTCTCTTAATGATGTTATTTATTTTTACATCATAAGCAATTATAACTAACTTGATCAGCCTCATCAACATTAGATCAAATCCAAATCATCAAATCAAGTGGTCAGCATGTGATCAACAAATACATCCAATTGAGTACACGAATGCTAGTTATCTTTCGGACTACTTTATAACTTCCACCACGTCATGCAAATTCAGTTGCAAGCTTATTTTAACTGTCAAGAACTGTTCTTGCTAGTGGCTGCTTCGATAAAAAGGATAAGAACCATAATAATTAAATAAATAAAAAAGTGTCCATTTTTTTCGAAAAAAGACATAATGCACTTATAAAAATAAAAACATTATCACAAGATAACAAGCCTAACATTAACAAAAGCACCCCTCCCCACCCCCAGCCCCACCCCAACCCAAAAAAATAATAATAATAATATTAGGCAGTGACGTAGACAAACTATAATAAAATAATTTAGGTTGCTCTCATAGTTTTACATATATAAATACCCAAAACGTGTCTATTTCAGCTACCATATACCTCTTTCTCTTCAACAACAGCTCCCTATACTTCACAAGCTCCTTCTTACAACATTTGTTAATCAAAAAAATTTTCAATCCCTTCTTTGCGAAAAGGTAGATTCCGATGGCTAAGGTTTACCCAGAAGTATTCAGTACGACGTCGTCGAATAAATATGTGGCAACCATGAGAGAAACATATACTGTATGGTTGAAGTCCCTTGTATTCCATGGAAATGGTTGCACTATCTTTAATTCCAAGGGAGAAATTGTTTTCCGTGTCGATAATTATCAAGAAAAAAGTAGTAACGAAGTTTTCCTCATGGACCTTAATGGTGATGTTCTTTTTTCCATACAAAGAAAGGTAATGATCATAAATAATGAATTTTTTAGGCCATTCCTAACATTTTCTTATTTGCTTATACATGATTCTTTTTTTTAAAATAATAACAAAAATCTTGGAATTTGAAACTCAAGTTAATTATCTTTCTTTAATTTCTTGCAGAAAATTCGAGTTTTTCAGAGCTGGAATGGGTATAAATGGAGTAATTCAAAGGCCAACAAGGAAAGACCTTGGATTCAAGTAAGAAAATGTCGTAAAGTTCTTGGAGGAAATATGAGTAACCAAATTGCTATAATGTGTATGATAAAGCTACTGGAATTGGATACAGCATAATAGGATCAGATAGAAAATCCGAATTTCAGATAATAGACAGTTCTGGCCGCCTGGTTGCTGAGGTAATTAGTCACATTTTTTTTTTTTTTCAATTGATATGCCTATTTATTTTTCCTTTTCTTCATTTTTTGTAGTATCCATTGTTGGTAATGAAAAATAAAAAATATATTCTGTTAGGATACATGCCGTTTAGCTTACTAAATAACGATATAGTATTCTAAACGAAAATTTAAAATTATTGAAATCGAAAAAAATAAAGGAGATGAATACCAAGGCATATAAATTTCTAAGATCAATTGATGTGTGAATGCAAGAAATATTGCTGTTTTATTAATTTGAGCAGGAAAATAATTAACTACATTTGATGAATACAACTAATTAACTTGGCAAATGTTATCGCCATAACAACATTTGCCAAAGTCACAATAAGAATTAATAAAATGACCAAATTATCCTTATCCTCCTAATCTTTCTTTAAAAGAAGAAGGATAGTTTGATCATTTCATCAATTTATCTATGATACAACAAATGTTGTTGTGACAATAACATTTGCCAATTAACTTCCATTCATCCTATTTCTTTCCATTGAAATAATTATCTGCACAGTGGTAGACAAAATTTAAGAGTTGAGAGACCAAATTAATGTTGATGAGTGTATTGATGGTGATTGGGGTGTTGTGAAAATAAAGTTTGAAGGGACAAAAATTTGGACTATCATTTTGTGAAGGGGACATTTGTCCCAAACAGTTCGAACCCCTTTCACCCCAACCATTTAGTTCAAAGTAGCTACATGTTGGCTATCACAATTATTTCCCTTTTCTTTCTTTTTTTTTTTTAATTAAAAAAAATTAATGGGGGTGGGTTTACTTTTTAGTTGTGCCCCGACAGCCTTAGTGCCAAAATCCTATTCATTACAGAAAATACCCAAATTTCAATTAATACTACTAAGTTTTATAATAAATTCATCATATATATTAAAGAATTTTCTTACATAATAATTAATAATTAAACTTTGCCTAATATCCGCCTTAATTTCTGCAGGCTAAACAAAAGCAGTCATCAAGAGGAGTTTCCTATGGAGATGATGTCCTAACTTTGGTGGTGGAACCCGAAACGGATCAATTGCTAATTGTGGCTCTAATGACAGTTTATGGACTCATTAATCGTAAATTATGAAGGATTGATTCAACTGAGTTACCTATTTACTCAGATTTTGTATGTATTAGCTATGGAAAACATGTAATCAATTATTCAATTAACTTGTACGTACATACCCCATCAAAAAAGGCAAAATACAAAAATGTTGTTGAGTTTGTATATACGAGTGATTTTATTGGAAATTTTTTCATGGATCTTTCAAGTTAGTTTACGAATATAATTCAGAAACGTTTTTTTCTTTGTCTTATTTTTCATGCTTGTGGAATAGTAATCATTAATTACTACATCGCTACAAAAAATACAAAATATAGATAATAATTCTGTTGGAGTTCAAGTCACGAGATAAACAAGTTTTGTCCTGGAGAGGATATTAAAATTGGATATGATTCAAAATTCATCCACAGCAGTTTTACAAAATATAGAGTGGGGAATGTTAATTTACATTATGAAGCAATTAAATATTTGTATAAGTATGTATACAAGAATAAAAATGTTGCAAATTTACATAACATGTAATCATATTTAAAGCATAGATATATGTGTACTATTTTGTAGCAATGATTTCAAAAGGAAAATACTTTACAAAATCATATTTCAAAGTCATCATTTTTCAAAATCATTTTACATTGTAAGATTTTATCAAATTACGACCTCTTGATTTTAGATTTTAGACCGGATTTCTTTTCTTCTTTTCTGGATCTAGTGACACATCAGTGATTTTTTTTAATCACTTTATATTTGTCATTTGTCATTTTATATGAATGCATTAGTTCCAAAAATAAGTGGATTTAGTCAGGCGGCTATTATATTAGATTTATGTGTAATTAATTATTCATAATTTTTTTAGTAGTATATTATACTAAACGAGCTTATTTCCTAATAATTTGTCCTGTTCTTTCAAGAACTAAAATCTAATTATGGAAAATAAAAATGTTAATTATATGCTTAAGGAAATATTTCACGTAAAATGTCATATACATTTTGAATCATTGTTTTGATTTTAGAGGATTCTTGAATAAGGCCTTCACATAATGATTGTTATGACTTCTACATAATTAAATATGACAAATTCGAGATTATGTGAATTGAAAATAAGTTTGGTAGGTATGTCAATTTGTATCCTTTGGTGTCAATTTGTGGTATAGGGGAAAATATATAGAAGAAAACACATAATCAAGATTTTATTAAAAATGGAAAATATTTGGAATTTCTATAGTTAGAACATGAAAGTTTCTATTTTGTTTTTGAGATTAATGACTTTGATTAGAGGCTGAATATTTCTTTTCAAATTATAATGATATAGTTTATGAATGGTTGGTTGGTTCTCTTTTTTATGTTTATGTGTTGTTCATTATGTACTTTCTTTTTTGTCATTTATTCAGTTAAATTATAACATCACAACTTACAAATGGCATGACAAATCTTATCCCGTGGGATGGAAATAAGAATAAGTGATGGAGTAATAATGCAAGAAATGGATCATGCGTTTACTTCAGTCATATAGCTTTGCAAATCCTGAAATAAAACTATAAAACTATTGGGTGATTATGATTATAACAAGTCAAGGTTTTATGTTTACATCAAAGGAAAAGATTAATTAATAAGAGACTTTAGACAATATATATGTTTAATTTTTTTTTAAAATTTTCAAGAACTAACATTGGATAGAGTTTCTGTTATTTTTGTACAACCTTAGGTATTACTATAACTTAAATTAATCCAAAAAAGTTAGATATTTATATAATTTTTGAGTATTTTATGACTAATTATTATGACACTAATGTATACATATTAACATCGAATCCACAATATAGAAATATAAAGTTGTTAGGTAACTAGTGGTAAGTAGATTCATCTAGTAAAGAATTTGAAAGTTAGTGTACGAGATTCTTTTTCTCCGTTTCATTTTTCGTGCATCATGCAAAGGTTTCGATGATTATATGTTATTTGATTGGACTTTCTATAAACTTTCACCGATCGAGTAATCAATTAAGGAAAATTTTGGCATTTTTTTTTTTAAAGTAAGTCTTATTGAATAGGTACGACAGCTATTGAGATGATCGAAAAATAGGAAAATTTTATTACTTTTCAATCATTCAACGATTTAGAATATTCACTCTACAATACTATAGACGGTGTGAATAATAAAAAATATTTTTTTATTTTGATCCGATTCTACTCTCGACCCATGATAAATTTCAATAGAGTGTACTCCAAAATGTCTCATATACACCGGCTCTAAGGTGAATGGTGGTATTAAATACTATTAGTTGGTAGACCGTCGATGGCACCGACATTCCTCAGAAGATTCACGGTTTGGCTACAAATGATGCCTGGGGTATTCCTACCGTTGGAGTAAATAGTAGGGCAAATTGATTTGTTTTAATTTATCATAATTGCTATGTTTATTAGAGCTTTTGATTGTTTAATCAGCTTATACTAGTGGTTCGGATTCTAGAGTGGATTCAAGATCTGTGTCCCAACTAAAAGTGATAATTGATAATTTCTTTTTTTATAATTTTCACAAATGTATTTCATAGAAAGTTTTGATTTAATTCCTTCCTTGTAACTTATTTTTTTTATTTAATAAAATATGTGTTCGACCTCACTAAGGTAACGGTGATTTACCCAACAAAAACTAAAAAAGTTGGTAGACTGATTTCCTAGATAATCAAGAGATTGGGGACAATATTGAACGAATAAACTCCAATATCTATTCTAGTTTTAGCCTTTTCTTTTATTATTATTATTTATTTTTGATAAATTGAGAAATTAATCAAAGAAGAGATGAACAAGAGCGTCACATATCTTAGAAACGGTAGTGATTACCAATTCTCGCATTCTTTGATATATATATATATATATATATATATATATATATATATGTCTTTTTAATAGTACTCTTTATTTGCATAGAGGATTTTTTATAGATTTATAATGAATTCTACTATATTGTCTAACAAGTTATTCAGTCTAATATCAGATAAAACTTACTGTATGTTTTATTTGAGTTCCTTCTTATTATTCTAATGTCTTTAATCCAAGAAATAACCAACAAGTGAAATTGTTTTTTTTACCGGAGTTTTTCTGGGTGGGAAAAAAAAGAAAAATAAATTTCTAGTTTTTCGGTCAAGTTCCTTTTTTTTTTTTTTCCCTTATGTTTTTAATCCATCTCTTCCTTTAACATTTAACAATTCGAACTCATGACCAATAAATTATTTTAAAAAATATATTAATATCTAATTAAACTGCACTTCGTTGTCCGAGTTTTTTATCGTTGTAATTTATTTTGTAACAACCAAATGTGTTTGTGTATGTCAAACTACAAATTTGCGAGCTAAAACCAACCAAAGTACGGCAGCTCATTATTTAATACAGGATTTGTTTGGTTAAACATGATCATTTTCCGTTCCATTCGTTTCTAATACATTTTTTTTTTTATCGGAATCTACATATATATATATATATTAGCTATGGAAGTACAATAAGGGAAGCAAGTACGATATCCATTATATAAATTCATTTTATTTTTCATTTTTTATAGGTAGCCTGCCTGGATAGGTTTATTGAAATTGTTGAGTCAATGGTTCGATTTTGATGTGGAATCAAATCCTTTGATTTCGTTTGATTTTTATCAAAGAATCATGCCTAAAACATGTGGTATGAAAAATCATTAGCACACCAAATGAAGAAACTTCAGCATTAATTTCTTGATTGGAATCATTGTCCTAACCTCCTAATTAATTATACTAATTAATGCTCTCATCATTTATAATTTATAGTATTTTTTTATTGATTTATAAAATTCATACCGCACTTGACAATAAACCGCCACTTAATTTGAAGCAACACATAAAGATTAATTAATTTGTTGACGCACGTATGGATGTGGACCGCTGTAATAATTAACTTTACCGACTATCCAATTACTGGGATTCAAATATCATTACTTAAATCTGCAAACATGAAAAAGTTTAAGGTAATTATACTTACAAACTTACGACGTATAAGTTTACAAAAACCAATATGATACACTGATAGAATTATAGAATTTTTCAAAAATTTATGTATTTTTCTTTTTGCTTATTTTCCTCAAGCATCTGCTAATTAAATTATGTTATATTCAATCCATTTGACAATGTTCATTCCAACACATGTAACCAATGTACCAGTGATTATTCGAATTAAAAAAAAAAAAAAAAAAAACCATGTCAAATACTGACGATGAGTCCCCGCTTGGTAGAGCAATCTCTAAAAATAGTGTAAGTCGCGAAAATTGTACTAATCACATGTGTTGATTTTAGGGGCAGATTAATCTAATTTTCTCGTAAACAATTTCTTTATAAAAAAAATTGTGAGGATCGTGAATCGAATTTCCCATGAATGAAGCCAAAAGTGTTACAAATTTATAATATAATGGTGAAATGCTATCAATTTAATCTTAAACAATTTAAACTTGATAAGATGTTACTACATGCTTGGTCTGACTTGGAAAAACTAATGCACCAACAAGTTTAATCTAAAAATGTTGCGCACTTGCACTTGATTGAGACGCCCTCTAAGTGATGGTTTGATGGTTTCACCCTAAATCATGAACGAGACAATTTAGAAATATGTTACATCAGATACTGAGTGGTTTGGATAAACTTTGAGTTTAAACTGTACTTAATTACTATGGTGGATTTATCAGCATCCGACTAATTAATCAAATCCATACAGTTTTATTAATTACTTTACCTTTCTCTTTCAAGTTTTGAATTATTAATATAGCACAAGTTCCTCTCCATTAATTGGAGAGAATTCTCTTTAACACACCTTACAAAAATATCATTTTAAATTATTTTTTAAAAGTCACAACCGTTCATAATATAATTTATTGTATATGTGTTGCTATACAAATTTAAAAATAAATAGATTAATTTTTTCCGTTTCTTTAAGAGTTTAAATTTTTGTCTTGATTTTAACTTATTTTACATCATTTAAGTATTGTTTGGGAAAATTGAATGATAAAATATTTTTGAATATATTTGATTTTAAAATCTATTAATCTAATCATCAGAACGGAATTATTAATATAATATGGTAATTTTTAAGAATTTTGGTTGTTCAAATATAAATAAACATTAAGAAAAATTTAAGAGAATTCCAACCTATTACTATAGGCTCTTGTAATGATTAAGATGTGAGACGTAGTAGCCTTTATTGGAAAAATCATAGCTAGATGATGTTGTATATCACAAAGTTTTAGGTGTCATGAATTGGAAAGGGAAATTCTTGAAAATTATCTTACAACTCATATCAATAGTTTATCAAAAGTAAAAAGTTGGATTTAGGGTGGATACATGAATCACATCTCTCGACCTTGCCATATTAAAAGTTAGGAAAATACTTAAGTAGATTCGATCTTTAATTCTATTTGTAGACCATGTGGTCAGAATTAAATTTTAAAAAATCTTGCTTACATCAGTTGATATCATAAATTCTCTAAAGTTTAATCCACACCACAGGATCTACAAGTGAGGCCAAAAATCGGATCCACCTAAGTATTTGCCAAAAAGTTATTGCAAATTGATCAATTAATAACTTATCAGATTTAAATCTTAATTAATCAAAATAAATTTAAATAAAGGATAGTAAACTTGTCCAGTTTGGCTCCGTAAAAAAAAATAATAATTAAAACTCGTTTGAACTTTGACAGATAATGATAAATTAGAGACATGGCAAATTAACTTTCAAATGTAGTGCTATGGTTAAAATTTGAGTAAAAAGGACCCCAACTAAAACTAAGCATAACTTTCAAAGTTAAAAATTAGGTTATCGAGTTAATTAACTTAATTAAAAGGATTAATCTTTCATACATCATCGATATAGAAAATTTTAATACTATCGGATGTAGATGCATGTCACGTGTATATTATTTAAATTTCAAATGTCGTTTTTACACATATGATATTCATCTACACCAAATAATATTGAAAAATTTCTACACTAACAATACATGAAAAATATATCCAATTAAAAAGTGTATACATTCAGGTAAACTTATAGCTGACTCCCTAGTTAACCTCAAACAAACTAGGGTTAATTACCGACAACTGAGACGATGAAATAAGCAATAGAAAAGCTTGAATCCACTTAAGAGACTACTGTAGCAAGAGTAACAAATACAGTGTAGCCGCCAATGCCCTTGCTTGGTAGTAAATTAACTTTGACCACAATGTCTGCCCATATATGGAAATATAAAAATTATGTAGATAAGTGAAGGGATAATTAATGTAGCAAGTTTATCTCTAATGACATTAACATCCTAAATTAAATATTATTAGTAGAAAACGATTGTTTTAAGCTCTAATTAATTAGTTACTGTGTCCGTAGTAACAAGAGATGTCTCAAAATTACGGTGTTCATAGTTTGGTTTAACCGAACAAATCGATTGAACTAAATTAGTTTGGTTTTCGATTTTCGGATAAATCGAATTAAAAAGATTGGTTATATGATTCGGATTTGGTTATTGAAAATAAAATATCTTTTTTCAACTCCATTAATTACTTAGCTTGTAATTAATATTGAGACTCTTTTAATTTATTACTAGTAAAAAGGGCAATTTAGTCATATAAGATCAACTTTGCCTAAAATTTAGGTTATTTAATAGTAATCTGAATTTTTGTACTAAAGCGTAAAATGACACTTAAAAGAGAATAAAGGTAGTAGATAGCATGGGATTGGAAATATCTCTACGCTACTCACTGGATCCACAATGCCTAACTAACCGTTTGTAGTATTCAGTAGTTTTGGTTACTAATTGCGTAATACAAATTGACTAGCCAAAACTCTCTTCTCAACTATGTCAAAATCATGGATAAAAAGGCTTTGAAAGTCAACTTCGCTAAAACCTACTGTATTAAAATAGGCTTAAGAAACTATAGGGTTCAGATTAAAGGCATACTATTGGTTGAAGAATGTCTTATATATAATGTCATTGTCAAAAAAGAAAATAGAAACAAATTATTAGTTTGTAATACTAGGTCGGATAAGAAAGGAGAAACTGAAATTATATAAATTAAGCCACCTCTGACGAAATTCTCTAGCAGATCAGACCAATCTTCCCATTGACCAAATTAATTAATTATTTAAAAATATGTTTCATTTAAAATTGTAAGCATTTAACGCATGGCTCAAACCAATATTCAAATATTATGCTGCTCCATAAAATAGATTTCTGATGACAAAACAACTAACCAATGAAAGATGCCTTTCAACTGAAGTTTATCCCAACCCCTTTAATTTGCCATTACCATAATTCTTTGAAGAGTTAATTTTTCATATCCGCTAGTGTAGAAAGTTTTTTACACCAACGAATATAGATACATGTCACATGTATAAAAAAGACATTTAAAATTTAAATAATATACAAGTAACATACATCCATATTCAATATCAAAAAAAACTTCTATATCAACCGTATACGAAAGATTATCTCTTTTTTAATGCACTTTCCAACTCTTTGTGTATAAGTTTGGGAAACTCAACTACTTGTATATATACCATACTCCTTCACAAGTCTCTTGCATTCAAAGGCAATTAACACTCATCTCTAATTTCTTCTTCAGCTATTTTTCAATTATATGTAATATGGCTCAAGCTCACCCTCAACCATCTTCATCATCTTCGTCGTCGTCGTCGTCTTCTTCTTGCTACATTACTTCAAAAAGAGAATCATTCACCAATTGTGGATGAAATCCCTTGTATTCCACGGCAATGGCTGTACTGTTTTCGATTCGAATGGTAAACTTGTTTATCGCATTGATAATTATGGCGAAAAATATAGCCGAGAAGTTGATCTAATGGATCTTCGTGGCAACGTACTCTTTTCTATACGTCAAAAGGTACAAAACCCTGATCAGATTTAATTTATCTTAACTTAGTCTTGAACTTGAACACCTAATTAATTTAATTAATTGACTAATTTAATGTTTTTTTGATAAACCATTTTGCAGAAAATGCCAGTTTTTGGACATTGGGATGGCTATAAGTGGAATAATGATGCTAATTACGTGAACAAGAGGAGACCAAGCTTTCAAGTTCGAAAAAATCGCAAAGTTCTTAAAGGAGGCATTTGTAATTATGTTGTTTCTTTGGGATGTACCGAGACAAATTGCTATGAAATACGAGGATCTCCAGACAAATCAACATTTAAGATAACAGACTCAAGTGGGATAATTCTTGCTGAGGTTAGATTAATTATTTATTATAGTTCTTAATATGTTATTTAAATTTATGATTAATAAATTATAAAGAAAACGTCTTATTACGTTAGATGAAATTCGTTTTCAAGAAATTAATGATCATAAATTAACTTAGATTTTTGGTGGTTTAATTATGATGTGCAGGTAAAACAAAAGCAATCATCTTCAGGAGTTGATTTGGGTGATGATGTATTGAGTTTGGTAGTGGAACCCCAAGTTGACCATTCCTTAGTTATGGCTCTTGTGACAGTCTATGAATTGATCAACCACAAATTATGAACTTGGTTCCCTTGGTTGACTTGTTTAGTTTATTTGTTCTTTCACTTCTTTTCAAGTTACTTGCAAAGTAACTCAAGATAGAGACATTAACCTTTTTTTACTTTTTATTTTTTAATTAAAAAAATTTATTACGAAAAAGTCGTACCAAATATCATAGGTTATTGATGTAATATTAGCAAATTAATTGGGATATCAAGGGCATATGTAATTTGGTAGAATTTTCTCATGATAAAACACTGTAGTTAAAATCGACGGCAAAGAAGATTTGTATATATGTAAGAGAAGTTTGAGAAGGAATATATACTCTTTCTTTACTTGATCCTTGTGTTTAATTACAATTAATTTCCATGAACCTGTTTTATAGACACTCATGCATCAACCTCTCCCATGAATCATGGTTTAAAGCTGCGATCCCGGTGATGATTATTTTACATCGATCATATATCGGTATTAGATATAAATTTGTTCAAAATCATAAAAATTATAAATAATTATTTGTAGATTAATTTTAAAGTATTAACTAGTTAAAATAAGTTTTATATTATAATTTAAATTTAAATTTTAGAATATATATAAATCGAAATAATGTATCAATATCGAATCGCGAAGAGCTATTCTGCGATCAAGTTTTTGATAGTGTTTCGAATCTCTCTATGGAGGTTCTTGATGATTAATTGGAACAAAATCGGCTGGTCAAACGTAGGACAGCTGTGTCATGTTCCAAAATTAATTTGTTCTTTTGTTTTCCTGTGTGGTCGAGAACTGAACCCTGCGATTCGGTCAGCTGTCCAATTTTAAAAGAGCTGGATCCATTTAGACCACATGGTGATGCTACCTAAAGTTATTACAAAAAAAAATAAAAATCCCTATGATATTAAACTACTATTATTATGATGTTCTGGCAGATGAGAAACTATGCATTTATTTATGTTTGTTGCTTTTGAGATTGGCCCAAAATTATTTCGATCGAGAATTATTGGAATTGGTATTGGAATGGAAATTGTATTTGGTTCTAGGGGAGAATTAGAACAGTGTTGAAATGGAAATATATTGTATGGTATTTTGAGTAATATTTCTATGGATACAGTTCCAATATTAAGCCTATTTTTTCATTGTTAATTAATGATATAGGAGTATTAGAAGATCTTAAACAACAACTTGGGTAGGTTATGCTGAGTATAAAACGTCATTTTCAGGAGAAAATTAATAATTTTCGATAGTTCTCCTGAATATATCACATAAATAATTGTACAACTATATTTCTTGATTATAACTAATGTTTAAAAGTACAGAACCATACTCGATTCGAAAAGTTATTAAATCAAGTATAATCAAAAATTCGATCGAGTTTTATCAAGTTAAAAAATTTTAAATTATCGAATTATATATATTTATTATTTTATGTATTAAAAATAAAATTATTATAACTTTTAGACTAAGTATTTAAAATTTTAGTATTCTTTTCATCTTTTTTACGTGTCATTCTTTATCAATTAAAAAAAATTAAGTTTAAATTTTTTTAAATAATTTATCATATTTTCGAGTTTTAAACAAACTTGACTCGAATAAAAACTTATGATTATTCGATGATTTGTATTGACTCGCGTATAATTTTATTGAGTCGAATCAACTCAGTACAATTCAACTGATTTTTATTGAATTTAAAAACTATGATTATAATTAGACCACGGAAAGAATGGGTACATTAAGTTTCACCTCGTCGTGCCTAATTCTTTTCGATAAAAAAATAAAAATAAAAAATTATAAATTTAAGAAAATTAAAGCTTCACGTGTTCACCTTAAAATTGGGTGGTAAATGTAACTGGAAATTGGGAAGATCCTTATATTGTCTCCCTTGGAAGGTTTATTTTTTGATATTCCATAGATGTATATACTCTGAGTACTCTTAATTGCTTAAATTGTCCAAGAATGCTTGCTCAGTTTTATTTCTGAAATTTTTACTATTTCTGTTTTTTTTTAAGTGTCACTTTTAAAAAAAATTTATTCCATTTTAAGTGTCACTTTAGAAATCCAATTAAACATTAATTATTTTTTACCAATTTTACCCTTATCTCTTTCTAACTCCATTAATTAATTATCTTTAAATTTTCTACTAGTCAAAAGAACAATTTAGTAATATAAATCAACTTTGCCTAAAACTTAGACTAATTAATAGCAATTTTAATTTTTATGCAAAAGACTAAACTAACACTTAAAAAGGAATGGGGATAAGTACTTTCTACTAAAAGACATAACAAAATGAAAAAAAAAAAAATCCACCACGAATACTATAAATAACGTACAATTAATGGTTATACCAAGAAAAGGAGTTATTAAATAGTTTAATTAAAACTTACAGGATTAGAAACAAATTTAACGTGTTATCTGTCATAAAATTAGGCATGTTGACTTGTTAATTAAACATATTTCATATATGCTGCTGCATGAGGGAATTAAAGCACATAAGTAAGGAGGTGTTTGGTTTATGGGTATGAGGGGAAGGAATGAAAATTAAAATTAATGATATTTATAGATGTTTGGTTGATAACTATATACAGAAATTATTTTCTGAGAATAAAAAATCTTAGAAAATGCTCATTTTCATCTCCCATTTACTATTTCGGTTTTAAATTGATTAATTTATTAATATAATGAAACTCATTCCTTAGTCAAATCAAACAAGTAAAAAAGAATGATATAAACTCATACTGATAATAGAATTTATAATTCTCATTTTATTATAAGATTCTAATTTCTAAATGTGAAGCAAACATCTCCTAAGAAACAATTGGCAACCGGATTTTCCTTGTGACGAGCCTTCTACTAATCCGTCTTTGACCAGGTATTTAGTTCACTCTATTCAATTCTTCTGATTCTTTCCAATACATCAATAAAATAAACAAAAAAATATCAATTAATCTCCTTAAGACAAACTGCTCGATTAATTAAGTATTTTGTTCACGAAATCTTACATACATACACTTTTAAATAATGTACGTCTAGTATATATTCACACTCGATAATATAAATTTTTTTTTATACTAACGATATTTAAAAAATTAATCCTTCAAAATAAAAGTAATTTCAAGATTTCCAGAGGACAACTGATCAATCTTGCTAACATAAAATTAACTAACATTGTTTTTGCAAAATAATAATAAAAAAATACAAAATAAAAACATTGTTTTTTGCAAAATCTTACCAGAGAGATTAAAACTAAAAATTTGGTTTAACCCAAAACGAACGAGAAGAAAATGTAGGAACCGATCTTGTACTAGCAACATGCACGTCCAAGGATTCCATGCTATCATCCTCCAGATTGTAGATGCAGACTAATTTAGGACCATCTATGGTGGACAATCCATGACCAGCATAATAAATATGATTAGCTTTAATTCCATGGAATTTAGATGCCTCGATCAAAATTGAAGAACTATAGCCAATAAAAGCTGAATTCCCACCCAAATTCTTGATCTCTTTCCATGTTTTCCTAACCAAATCCACTTCAAAAAGTTCAAAAGTAGAATTCATTGATGTATAACTATGACTACCTTCATCCAAAATTAATTGTACACCCGGCCACGAAATTACGAGCAAACTCCCTGACGATTCCATAATGTATAATTGTCCTCCTTTCTCAGGGATTTGAGTAATTAATTCTACTTCGGTAGGATTAGGCCCTAAAACATCAAAACAATATATGTTTCCATCCGAATTAATCGCAAAAAATTTACCATCATAAAATGTAAGATCTCATAATGTGATTAGCTTTATTGGTCTCGATATTTCTCCATGATTTTTCTCCGAATTTCCAATAACTCAAACTTCCACAACAACCAAAAATAACCATGATCACAAAATCTGAGGAATTTGAAGATAAAACCATCCTTTGTATGAATTTATCTGGATCGGTCTCGTGCCAACGATAATCTGGCATGGTCGTTCGATGTGGTAAAAAAATTTCACCACAAGGTGAAAAGGGATTCAAGAGACTCATGTCTCCTAATTCTCCCATTGTCAAGAACCATCCTTTGGATTCAAAACATATTTTGCCTTTTGCTTGAGGTAAATTCACCTTGGCTACAATTTTTTTCTTTAACAAGCTGTAAAATTCGCGGTCGTTTTGATCTTCATTCTTCAATGGAAGCATCAAATATGGCATGTTTTGCCACACACATAATCCCATGAAGTTGTCTTTGCTTGCAACCTCTTTCCACGAGGTACAAGCGGAGCGAAAAGAGGTAAAATCTTCGATTTTATTTCAGTTTTCGGGCTATGATTTCTAGAGGATCAAGAAAAAGATGAGACCAATTTCCCATGAAAATAAATATTCCGAGAAAGAAATAAATAAATAAATCAAGAATATTATATGAGTACTATAGAGGTAACGTTGTTTGACACTTGATATATTTAAAATAAGGAGACATTTCCAAATTCTAGTGAGAACTGGATTTCAGTTTCCAAATAATAGAAGGATTTGCTTTCAATCTTATAATAATAAATGGGTATGAATTGAATTTCCAAATTTACATAGACAGTTTTACTTTAGGAAAGTTAATAAACTGAGGAAGCCAAATCAAATCTTATTTGGAAAGTGTGAGTTTCCAAAGGATCGAGTTAATAGCTTAGTGGTCCAACCAAAAAGTGAGCCGAAAGAGCCCAATGAATCTCAATAAATGATTTTCCAAATTGGTTAATTATTTAGGAGGTGTTTGGTTTATGGGTATGAAGGGAAAGAATAGGAATCAAGGTTAATGACACCTCCTAATCTACCATAGATATTGCTTGGTTAATAACTATGTGAATAATTTTATGGAAATGAAAATATTAAAAAATATCTACTTTCATTCTCTACTTATAATATGGGTTTCAAATTTATAAACTTATCAACATAATGAAACATATTCTTCATTCAAACCCAACAAGTAAAGAGGAATGACATAAATTCATATCGATAATGAAATTTATAATTCTTATTCCGATTCTGATTTCGATTCTTGAATGGGAATCAAAAACATTTCTTAGATGTTAGCTAGGAGATACACTAAGAAAGAATGATTAAAAGAGAATTTGTGTATGTTATCATCAGTACAATAACGTATATTAAAAGAGGATTTTTTAAAGTATAATCCTGATCACAAGGTTTACAGGCGGGGTCAAAGATCGGATCTACTTAAGTATTTTCGGTGAGACATATATTTATTTATTTATTGAGTACATCTATACAAAATAACAAATAAAAGTTATTGGTGTGGTATTATATCAAAAAAAAAAAAAATCGATAATCATCTAAAATAAAAAAATCGTAATTTAATAACATCTTATCACGTTAGTTAAAGAACAATTAAACACAGCAGTAGCTAGCATCAGCCTAGTACTGCATCCCCTCAAAACAAACCAAGACTTCACAGGGTACATCCTCTTAGTAAAGCAATACATGACCCAAAAATACAATTTTTAATGTTATTTTGATACATTCTTAAATGAACTTATGAATTAAAATGGGTAAGCCATCGATGTTATTGGTATTAAGATAGAGTTAACACTAGAAGGGAAGTTGTCCTCTCAAGGATTACACAAACTAGTTGAGTTCACTCTTTTTTTTTCGCAGCTTTTGTTTGAACTTTTTATACATAGCCTTCGAATTGTTATAGCATGACTTTGAAACATAGATGCTAATAATAGGAAAACAAAGGTATTAACTCTAAACTTCCACCAATTTTGAAGAAAAATGAAATGAATATATATCTATAATAGCAGCAGTAACAGCTCGTTTTACATTACAAAAACAAACATGAATGGTTAAAAAAAAAACCCAAATAAACCTATGGCAAAATTACCTCTTAATTTCGTATATTCAGTCTTCGAAATCAACTACTATATGCAAGATAGAAAGATGGTAATAATATGTTACCAATTTACAAATTTTGGTCTCTTTTAATATGTTTTTTTGAAGTCTATATGTTATCCAGTTTCTCTCAGGAGTTCCTTTTTGCATTCTTGAGGTTCCGAACTCTCATTACAAGCTGTTGTCTTTCACCCTCTACTTCTGCAAACTTGAGACTTATTTCCGAGTATCTGTCTTGCATTTCCTTGAGTTCGACTTCCATCATATTGTTCCTCTCCTTCAATAATGTCATCTCACTTAACAATTCGTCGACTCTAGAATCAGATGCAGAGGATTTCAACTCATTCTCGAGCAAGTTGTAGTGGCTGCTGTTAGGGTAAAATATAGAGGATTAGAATAAAATGCATTTATTATTAAAAGAACGCCGTAGAATGTCATCTTATAGGTAAGTAGTTTTCCTAGCAACATTATACATACCTCTTCATTGAGGAAGGAGCACCATTTTCCTCAGGTATACAAGGTTTGGTGCCCTGATTTCCAGCCGCATTAATCACTTCACGTGTAGAATCTAGAGTACGATCCTTAGAAACTTCGGGAACATCCTGCATCTAACAGTGGAAAGTTATGAAATTGCTGTTTAACATAATTCCAAGATCCATGAAACAAATCTTGGTTATAACGAAAATTTTGGCATATGATTTGGATAAAAGTTTTGTTGGTTGTGAATTGGTAAAGCCTATAATTTATTCAATAAGGAACTGGAATCTAAACGTGGTTTAGCAGGATTTCAATGAGATTTACTTCATACAATACTTGTGGAATCTTTACCACGTATATGAATGGTGACATTTACTTCACATATTGAAGAACTAACTGAACCTTAAACGAGAGGAAATGTCTACTGTCCATTTGATCGCATAGCACAAATATTAGAGTTGCTAACCTGGTAGGAATGTTTTCTTGACAAAAGCTTGTGGAATTATTAATGAGAACTTCCAGTCTTTGTTCTAACTCTTCAATTTTGTTCTGAAGATCTTTCTCCTTCTCCAGAAATGAACTTGTGGATTTCTCAAGAGCAGTTTCCTTCAGTTTTATTTGACCCTGTAGATCACAGAAAACAACACTTGTTGATCATATCAAAAAACTAATAGTACACATTATCTTTTCATAAACAGTGGCAGCAATGCAGCATTGTTAATTTGAGAAGATCACTGACAGTGAGATGCTAATCACAACAAGTTCATCCAATCTGCGTGCCAACAAAAGCTTTTGGAGAAGTTAAACATATTTTAGTTTCTAATCTGGAACTAATGGCACAATTTAGTATATTGATTAGCCTATTGGAGTAGCTTATTTACCTCGAGCAATTTTATTCTTTCCTTCAGGTTTGCAACCTCTTTAGGACTGCGAGGAGCAGTTTGAAACTTGTTATTCTTTGGAGTTGCCTTAGTTCCATTCAGAAGCTGTTACTCGACCGTTGCTATCCTTGATCTTCTTCTCACTGCTGTTGAATGCATCTTCTTTCCTCTTTAAGTCACCTTTCAATTGAAGCACTTGCTTTCTCAATTTCTCTTTCTCCGACACATCATCCGACAAATATTGCTTCAATTCTTTACACTGGAGTTTGAGATTATCAACCTCCATTTGTAGATTTTTATTTGTTGTCTCCATATCATCCTTCAGATATCTCATGCCATGTAATTCCTTAAGCAATGACTCCTCATTTTCCTTCACCAAAACAACCCTACTTTCGAGTTCAGTCCTTTCATTGTTTGTTTGCTGTAATAGCAACTCCAGTTCCTTAGATGACCTCCTAATGTTCTCTAAGTCGAACCTCAAGGATTCTCTTTCTTCTGCTTTGTCTGAAAGGCTTTTGTTCTCCATTGCAAGTGCTCCAATTTCAGATTTAAGCATCTGAATTTCCCGTGTGAGATGCAACTGAGTTTCTTCTGCATACTGATATTTACTTGATCCTGAAGTTGCGTGGATTTATCTTCAATCTCTGACTGCAACTCTTCTGAGTGATTGGACATGGAAATCACTTTATCAGAGAACTCACGCAATCTTGCTTCATAATGGTGACTGACCAATTGGAGTTCCTCAGAAGCTTTCTGGAGTTTTTCTTGGAAATGGCTTTTCTGTAAACGGAGCTCATTGGCTTCAGTCAGTGCCTTGGCAGCCAGTTTTTCATTTGCCTCAAAAGTGGATGCCATTTGCACAGACAGCTTTCGGAATTCCTCCTGAAGCCGCTCTGCTGTACTTGCATTTTGCCATCGCATCTTTCTGAGGCTTTCCTCAGCTCTTATTGCTCTCTGCTCTTGCTCCACTTTGGCACTAGTAAGAGCTTCCATATCAGCTTCAAAAACTTGTGCTTGCTTTTCAAGCTCTTCTTCTAGGCTCTTTACATGGTTTTCAAGTTGACCTACGGCATTTAATGCATTTGAGTGTAGGACAGACCGCTCCCGGTCAATTTCTTTCTCCATGCTCATGACCTGATCTTGAAGTTCTCTTATGGTGACCAATGCATCTGAATGTCCATCTGACCACTCCTTAAGTTCATTCTCCAATGTCTTGACATGTTCTTCGAGTTCACTTATGGTGATTAATGCATCTGAATGTTCATGTGACTGCTCCTTAAGTTCATTCTCCAAGGTCTTGACCTGTACTTCAAGTTTACTTATGGTGTTTAATGAATCTGAGAATTCTTGTGACCTCTTGTTAAGTTCTTGCTCCAAGTTCTCAATCTGGGTTTCTAGCTCATTTACACTGGGATAAGAGGATGCACATTCATATTGCATCTTCAGTTGTTCCTGCAGCTGGCTCTGCTCAAGTTTGTAGGAGATATCATGGTTTTCCTGCTCCAAGATCTCATAGTCAAGGGCAAGTTGCTCCATCTGCATCTCTAGCTCATCTTTCTCCCTCCTACAGATCTCCATTTCACCCTGGAGGTCCATAATTTTTTGGTCCTTAGAATGTATGCTTCCTTTGAATCGTTATGCTCCTTAACAAGCTCACCAAGTGCTCTTTGATCATCATCATCTTCGATTTCACACTCATAGTTTGGTTCTTGTAACCTTTTGTCTGCATCAAGTGCAGCTGGTTTGTTGGGAAGATCTGATATCTCTTTATTTTTCTGTTCCAACATCTCATCCAGGTCACGAACAGCAAGAATCAATTCAGAGTTCGATTCCTGTGTCTTCTGAAGTTGAATTCTGATATTTCTGTTCAGGTCCTTCTCATAATTCAATTCTTGTCTGAGTTCCTCAAGAAGAGTATAAGGATCACCTCCTTCAAATTGCATCTTGTTTCTCGATTTTGCCTCATCTAAATGGCTCTGCAGAGCCTTAAGCTTTTCACATTCTTCTCTGAAAGATTCTCTTTCCTCTTTCAACTTAATTATCTCTGTTGAAAGATCTTGACCCCTTCTGCTCTCCTTCACAATCTGTCTGCGGAGGGTTTGCAGTTCCAATACTCAGACATCTCTGCCTGCCTAGCCAGAGCTGTAAGCTCAGATTTAAGCTTTTCAACAACAATATCCGGAGCCTCCTGAGAACATTCACTTAGAAAGGCTTCCCTAGGAGTGCCTGAAGATTCATCTGTACTTATTTCAAGAGCCAAACCTCCTAACCATTCCCATGATTTCTGGTGCTCTTCATGGATTGTTGCTGACACATCAGAGGTTGGTCTCTGAAGCATAGAGCCATTGTTCAGAGAAGAGAGGATGCTGTCAGGATCCTGATGGATGTGACCATTCTTGATTTGAATTTGAGTTTCAAGTCCCAAACTACTATCTGAACTTGAAGTCGTAACATCAGATCCACTGGATGCCCTGCGGTTTCTGTTCATTTCAGTACTGTGGTTTATGTTCTTATTGAGTGGTGTTTCCTGTTTATGCAATGATTAAACCCAAAACAAAATTAAGTCATTTAGTTTGAGAAATAAACAACATAGCTATCATAAATTAGTTAAAAATGGCTCTTCTTCTTTGACAACGCGTGAGTGTTATAGTGAAAGATAAGCCTTTACAAGGTCTGCACCGTCTTCCAGTCAGAAGAAAATGAAAACGGACAATTTATCATTTGGCTGGAAAACATAAGATCTTACTTCATTGGTATGCGTTTTGATGCCTCCCTCCACTTCGCCATTGCTCAGCTTTGCCCTTAAGCTCCTATCTTGGGAATTCTGTTGCACATCTTCACTTTCTTCAACCTCTCTATCAAACATAAAAAGCAAAAATTTTCATTAAAATTTTTTAAGACTCTGGAGCTCAATGCAGACAATATCGAAGGAGTAAGAGTTAATGGAATAACACAAAAGCGAGATTGAAATTGTTCAGCACCTTGGATCAACAGAATCAAGCATCCTCTGGATGGAAACCTGTTTTTAAAAATTAGATCAGCATCAGTCAGGCTATTGATTTGGCCAAAAAAGGTCTCCAAGGACTTATCTTAATCCAAAATAAATGCGTTATTCGCAACTTCACAAAGATCAATAATTGTGAGTGATTGCTTGTTTTTTCAGAAAGAGCAGAGACTAACATGCAATACAATCTCTGATTTTGATTTTTTGAGGGGAAGAGACACAGAGGAAACTTTTGTTGCCAATGCATAACAAGAAAGATCAAGAAGTGTATAAGAGAGCTTTTGAAGACCCCTACAAAAGCACCCACCAGAGCAACTCTCAGACAGAAGTGTATTGGGAAGAAAGCAAAGCATTTAAAAATCATCTTATTACACACTTCATACCGTTGCCACGAGAAAGTGATAGATTCGCTCATGAATCTTCCCCGTTTTCGACTCTCGAACAAACTTCACAGTTTCAATAACCGGACTATCCCAATAACAACTTCCATCTGTAATTATGGCCTTCTCTAGTTTCACAGTCGGCTTCCCAACATCAGCAGGTACCACTGATATCATTAATCCATCCCCTCCTACTTGTGACACCTAAATTAAAACACAATTTCGTGATTCTTTACAGTTCACTCTTTACTAGCAAATTTCCCACAAAAAAAAAGTACAAAATGTGAAGTCTTGCAGTAAAATAAATGCTTGCCTACCAAGAAAATGCAATGACTAAAACCTCTGAATCTTAAAGATTCAATATGTTAAGACCAAAGAAAACACATTTATACTCCTCTGGGACTACATTCTGAAATTCAATACCTTATTCGAGTAACTTGTAATATCTACACATATTTCCCAAAAAAAAAAAAAAAAAAAAACACTGCTAGGCAATTCATCCTCTGCAAATTAAAAGAAAGATTCAGTCTTTTTTCCATAATCCCCACTGTTTTCAAGAAAAAGTTCACAGCTTTAATCCTCAAATCACATTGCCACAAAAAATTCTAGTCAATTTTCATTTAAAAAAATGACATTTTTTATCACTTTTTCAGTTAAATACTGCTGAAATTGCTATATAGATAGAAATTAATTCATTAAAATGTGCATCAAATGAATGAAGAAAAATTTATTTGAAGTGAAATCGTGACCTGAGTTGCATGAAACTGCAACTTGAATTCAGCTTTGATCTTATTCTTCTCGCCCCTCCATCTCGCCGACTTAAACATTTTTCCCTTTTTTTCAGCATCCAAAAAAATTAATTCTGAGCTAGCAATGCCAGTCCTCGCCGGAGCTCAGCTCTGAAGTCACCGGAGCTCCGGCGAACCTCGCCGGCAAACCACCATTCTGGTCAGTGACCACTCCTATACCTAAAACTCGAAAATCCCAGATCGAATTTCAGCAGAACTGATCCAAAAACAATGAGAGAAAGTGTGAAATCGCGCCGGCGAGTGATCACCGAGTTGACTCAGTGGTGAATGCTAGTCGAACTCGGTGGAAAATATCGTCTTTTTTCTTCGTGGATTTGCTGGAAGCTTAAAAATGATTGCAAAAACGGATCTAAAGGGAAGTGATAAATTCTTGCTCGGTTTTTGGCTGTCTTTCTTCTCTCTCTTTCTCTCTCCCAAATTCTTGAGTGATGCAAGAAGGCAGCCACAGAACTATATGTAACAGTGGTAAACGTATTTTTATAATAAAGTCATTTTTTTTAATCTAATTTTAGTAATTGGAAAAAAAAATAAAAAGGTGAAAATTAAACAAAAAATCACAAGGATGCTTCTTTGGGTTAAATATTTATTGATGTGTAAAGGTATGTGATTAGATAGTATTAGGTGAAAATTAGTAATTTTTTGAATATTTATTAGTCTTGGAGTGAGGTATACGGTTCTATTTGGACAATTACTATTCACTATATTATTTATAATATTATTTAAAATAAATATTGTAATAACTTTTGGGATGTATTGATATATGTTAGATAAAAAAAAATTAATGGAAAATATGTTTAAAAATATTATTTGGAGAGTAATGAATGATAAAACATAATTAGAAATTAATTTATATGTGTTTAATTTTTGTCATTTGGGTGTGAATTTGTATAAGTACTTTTTTTTATTATATATTTGATAATGTATGATTTTGAATTTTCAAAGTATTCTATCTTTATGGCCAGCTTAATTATAAATTTATGATAAATGATCAGAATTTATCTTTAATTATTTTAAAAAGAAAAGTTGATTCAAAAATACCAATTTATAACTTGTGATAAAAGTGCTTTTAAAATAAAAAATTTTATCCCCAAATTTAGGATAATACTTACCAAATATTTAAACAAATATTTTTACTATCTAAAAGTACTTTTTTTTTGGAAAATATACCGAAACTTCAAACGATATCTAATTATAGGATTCCAAGTTGTTTTTCAAGAGTAGTAGACATGTACTTATTCATTTGTGACTTAGATATTGTGGAATCCACTGAAAATTTGTCGATTTTTAGTTTTTTTTTTTATATATAAATATAATGCTAAAATTAATGAGAAGTTACAATTCAAAAATGTAATTTTAATTTACTTTAAGAAAAGTTTGTCAAAAACTAGCAACATAATTAGTATTTTATATATATTGTTTTTGGCAGATGTGTTTTCTCAACTATCTCAATCTTAACTCACTTAACTTTAGCCTCTTTATAGGATCCTTTCAGCGGTGGCCTGTTGGACATATTGCTTTTACTATGTAGAGTTGTTAGATTTAGACCAATTATGTAATTTTCCCAACAATATTGGAGGAATATTTATGATATAAAGCAAATTTCTAGTGATTGTTAAGTTTTTTTTTTTTTTTTTTGGTAAATAAGAAGAAAGGGCCCCTCACTTCCAATAAATACAGTAATGCTCCCCAAACAATTTTATCCTCTGAAAATAATGTCCTTTCTGTATGTCCATTCGAAATTTCCAGCAGATATGTGTAGTACTTGTACTTCTCCTTCAAGAAGCCGAAATGTCTCCCATGATTGTATCAACTTTGATTAGCTAAATTAACCATCTAGGATCACTACGTCTAAAAGAGAACAATTTCTTATTTTTTCAAAAGATTAAATTTCCTAAATAGTTCATTAATTTTTTTTATGAAAATCGAAATAATTTCTTAATTTTAATTTTGGTCGATTTAATTGTTCATTATAGTCATAATATGGTATTTGTCCCCAGTATGCGACTGCATTTCCTAAAATATAAGTGACTTGCCCTTCTCAATATAATAATTAGAAAGAAGGCTAAAAGGAGTGGAAAGAAAGAAGTTTCCAAGAGAATGAAGATGTGAGAATTTAACTCTTCATCAAAAACAAAGAAACAATTAAGAACTTAGACTTATTTATTCATACTAAATAAGGGGAAAAAAAAAATTCTTCATTGATCCATAAAAGATGCAATAACAAAGATTCATAATTCTGTCGGCTGGAGTATCATACAAAAGAATGCAATCAAAAAAGCAAAACGGGATAGACAAAATGTCGAGGATTTACAAAAAATACATACAAAAGATAAAGGTGATATTGGTGATAATCATAACTATGTGTCTAACTAACATTTGCATACAAGTTTAAAAGATCTTGTGAAACAGAAAACGGAGAAACGATTTACATCGTTTCTCCAAAAAGGAATTTGATAAAAAGAAAATGCTATAAATTTGAGATACTTTTCATACATTGTGTATACAAGCATTTTTTTTTATCAAACCCTAAACAAAAAGCAAGTTCTTTTAATTTGACCCCTTTTTTTTATAAATTGCTTTTATTCTTTTGTTATAGTGAGCAATATGTGTATTAAAAAACATGAAATTTTATCTTAAAACTAATTAGTGATAAGTGGAGTGGTTCATGAATTTATTAATTTGTTCAGGATCTTTTGGCTAGTCCATGTGAGATTTATACTTTAACACCTTACACGTAACTTGGGTTGGACATGGAACCCTGTTATACATGAGTCAGATGTAAGAGAACCGTTAGAAGGGGCTGCACAGAACCCTGTTATACATGGATCAGGCGTAAGAGAGCCCGTTGGAAGGGGTTGGACAGAATCCAAGACACGTGTGGACAGATGGAAAAACACTTAAGAGTTAATTCTGACATCATATCAAAGAACATGAGTTTCCATCTTAAAACTAATTGGATAAGTGGGGGCTCAAAAATTTACTAATTAGTTAAGGATTTTTTGGGTAATCTCTCGATATGAGATTTATATTTTAACACTTTTAACAATGTGACAGACTTAATAAGTATATTGGTATACTGGCCGAGCCAATAGGGGGCAAGCGGAGACAACCGTACTTCAAAATTTGAAAAATTATTAAATTTTATCTAGTAAAATTAGAAATTTATTTATTTGTCCCCTCTAAATTTTTCTGAACTTATACTATACTATTATCCCTCTATCTCTAAATCTTAGCTCCTACTGAATAGCAAGGGTAATCTTTGAACCATCTTGAACTTCTATTTATAGTTAATAAATGTAGGAAGGGTAATCTTTAGTAAAATGTAAATTTTTTCTACTTTTAATACAAGATCAAAATTTTCCAATCCAAAAAAAAAAAAAAAAAAAAATTGATGACAGCAATTTAGCCTTTAGGGGGAGCAAGGATATAAGAGTCAATTGAAGTGACAGATCCATCAAGATGTGCAAAAGACGTAGACAAATATGTGCAATAGCCAATTCCCCAACGGTCAATTATGACACACATTGGGACCCGAGGCACCTTACGTAAGTTAACGTTGTAATCATATTTGATTATTTTAGTTCTAATTTCTCTATCAAAAACAGCCTTTTACCAAAATTAATACTACCACTTTGCTAAATTATTTTAAGCAAGTTAACAAAGCTTGTGTCTAACTCAATAATGACCCAATCTTTAACTCTCCTCTTTTCCTTTTTTATAAATTTTTGTCCATTTGTATTTTAATTGAAAATAATTTATAAAATCATAAATTCAATATCATTCGTCAAAATTAGTTTATGTAACAAAATTATATTCAATCCCAAACCCTTTAATTTTAGATAATTCATCAAATTTTGTACTTTTTTGTTGTTGATAAATCTAATAATACAACAATTATTTTGTCATTTTATATAAATGTATTATTTTTTATTATGCAACCCACCAGCCATCTATTCTGTCAGTAGACTTGGTATGTAACGTAGATTCGGGTACATAAAATACAACATTTTATTTATTTATAATCGAAACAAAAGCATTTTCATTTGTTTAATTAGATATAAACTAGATTAAATTTTTTATTTTGTTTGGATCGATGGATTTAAAAAATGATTTAAAATCTACTAATTTATTAAAAGGATTTACAAGATTAAAATGGATGAATTTAATTCATTCAAATTAAAAAATTATTTATTTCACACTTTTTAATTTAAATAAATTTAAAATTAATTCATTTTATCGTAAAATCATTTCAATAATTAAATAAATTTCAAATTAATCTTCAAATTTATAAATTCAAACACAACCTTTGTGTATGTAAGTCCATAAGGTAGCAACTTCTGCTCACATGCCAACTAACTGGTTGGTTGACCGAGTTATATATGGAAATTTAATTCCGTCAAGCCCGGATAAGGACTAACCGAGTCTCTATATACGTTAAGAATTTGACTATGCAATCAAATAAAAGAAAGATAATACACAAACTTATTAAAGTAAATTATCTTATGAAAGTTTCAAAGCATTGCCGTCTATAATATGTTTCAATCACAGTTTAACCAGTCAAAGGAAATAAACATTGAATCCAATACAATAATTGACTATACGAATTCATGACTCTACAAAAAGAAAATAAAGCAGAAATTAAGAAAATTCTTTTATGCATCATGGTCATAGTTCTCACGAAAGATGCGGAACTCACGTAAGATTTATTAATATTGTGAGATTGTAATACATGTATTACAGTCTCACAGAAAATGTGGTGTTCATGTAAAATGCACTAATATTGTAAGATTACGATGTATGCATTCGCAAGTGTTTACCTATAATATATGTATATTTTTTAGGCACCTATAATCTATCTTGTTTGCCTAGAAAATGTATACTTGTATAACACAAATGATTGCATGCAAAAAGTATGCAATATTTTCAGCGTATTTACATATGCATTAGGTGTAGAAAGAAAGAGAGTATCATACAAGGTAATAACTACCAAACACCAAAATATTCGTATTCGAAAATTAAGTATGAATATTGATTTTATTATCTGAGCTACCAAATTATTTGTTATTATTATTGATCATTTGTGTAATCATGAACTATCACCTAATTAAGATGACATCAACAAACAAATATAGTATAACGTACAAACTAATGATTAGGAAGATCATTAAAGAAATCTCATGCTAGTGTGCTAGAATGCTTATGAAGTACAACAAATACAAAAGTAATTAGCCGTTTGGTATCGTAGGAAACGGTTAAATTATTTTGGAGAGTAGGATACATATAAAATTAAGAAAGAGGGCAATATTCAAATTTAGTATGGATTAATTAATTAAAGGATGGTGACCTTGTAATAAAAAAGAAGCAATACTAAACTGCATTCCTTTTTCTTTTTCTTTTTCTTTTTTAACCTAGCCAATTTTAAGGTTTTGAGCTAATTAATTAGTCTTCAGCCCTAATATATTGATTACCAAAAGGTGAGAAAAAACTATATAAGACATAAATTCACATAAAAGTGTAAAAGTGCGTACCTATCAGAGTTTTCTATTTTAACCAAAAATAAACCAAAGAAATTATATCATATTTTAATTAAAAATATCACAAAATTGTCCATTCAATTTCGATCAGCCTATTGCTTTCTACTTTGTCATGTCCTATGTCCAAACTCCTAATTTTCTCTTGATCTTGAAGTCATAAACTTTCATTTGACTCCTCATTCCACGTACTAAACTATTTCCCAAAACAATGCCATTAACCAAACCTAAAGTATAATGCTTGTTAAAGTTTAGTTTCCATGTTCTCAATTTGGTTATAGTCTTTATTTTTTTTCTTGGTACAGATGTAGTCTATTACTAATTAGTTTATTAGTATGGTATGCATGACATGATACATGTAAGATGAGCATCCCAAAAAGCTTATACAAGAGGGCAAGGCAAGGCAAGTCAAGTCAAGGGAAAGATGGTGGTTTGTTTTTCCAACTTTTCTTGACTTTGAAGTTGGTCATGGACTCATGGGCTGAGTGTGAGGTGGTCTTCACCAGTCAAGTAAGAAAAATACATTGCTAGTGTGAGTTTCATTTTCTAACTGTTGGATTGACAACAAATGGGAGACCTTCTATTTTGTAGTCAATCTGACAATTAAAAATGGAACTTCATATTGTAGAGTTTCTAATCAAGTATGACTCCTTCACTAGCCAGTTAGCCATTATAATTAAACCGTTATCGTATCTTACGAGAGTTATTTCATGCAGTGCATATACACTAAACGACTGAAATACGATTGATACAATTGAACGCAAATAAGTATAACAAAAATCTTGTATAAAATATAATTAAATTTGTAAAAGATATCATGAATATAGGTGCGTTATAGATTGACACACATGTAACACTAAGAACTAACTTGGATTTATGGGATAGAATACGATTTTCTCAAAACAACTGCTATAAATTGTCCCTTTATGTACTTGGTTTTTTTTACTAGAAGATATGATTTGCAAAAGTAATTCAGAAATTCTCTCTTGCATTTCACTAGGCATTCAGTTCTTAACTTATGAAGGCCAAAGGTTACTCATGCGTCAAGAAAACGGGGTTACTCATGCGTCAAGAAAACGGGGCCACAATCACACTAGACCAAATTTTGGTGGAGGGGCCAAATATTTTATTTTGAATGTGGTGATCTTCAACCACCAATTATACTTGGGATGCAGTGAAATGAACTGCATCACATGGTCGGACCACACATCTGCTTAAATATGCATAGACAATTCATGTTTCTGAATTTCTCAACATGATCATCTAGGGAACAAATACAGGACCTGTGCATAAACTTATTGATGAAAAGATATGACTTCAATTCTTATTGTTCTCAATTTCTTGTTTGGTGATGTATACAAAATATTTATTGGTTAATGTGAATCAGGGTGAAATTCTTTTAAAGTAACATTTATTTTGTTGTTTCTGAGTAATGAGAGAAATTAATTAAATTTATTAGAGTAAATGGTTTAACCAAAAAATTGAGAATTAGGTAAATAATTACTCGCACAAAGATGCATATGGACTCTTGACAATTGGAGCAACACAAATAATTTTTCGTGGTGTAATACAAATATTTAATTTATACAAAATGCGGCTATTTTTAAATTTATTTGAAGGCTACTAATTTTAAATCCAAAATTTCAAAAGGGAAAATGAAGTTCATTGTCTTCCTCTCCTTCTACTATTCAAAAAGAGAGAGACTTCAATGTAACATTTATTAGGAACTTGTTTGAAAAATCAAAAACCTTGTTTGCAGAATGCATTCATGTCACCCCATATCACAAGGAGATGGTGAGGAGACAAAAACTCCGTGGAGCCTACACTAACCTACATTAGTAGCAAGTAACAAATAACAAATGCTCATCAATAGGGTTTTTCCTTTTTTGCCACTAGTCATATTTTCTAGCACTCTTTTCTTGGAAATTTGTTGTTGGGTACCCGAAATCGATGGATGATTGAAAAATAATAAACTATCATTTCAACGACGGTGATCGATAGTACAAACTTATTCCTTTTCTTGTTCTTTTGATCAACGAGTCCTAAATATTATCTAGTCAATTAAATAGATGGTGCCCAATTTCATCTAGTCAAAAAATAATATTAAAAAAAAAAAAAAAAAAAAGCTGAAGAAAGTAATGTGTGTGGGGGAAAAAACTTATGGTGTTGATTAATATTCAGCTAACTTTTAGATGGTCAACATCATAGACAAAATTACATCTATTTAGGGTAATGGCGAAGGAATAATAACTTAGTCGGTGTGCAAAATTGTTTGATGATAGGCCTTTATCTATGATTGTTTGGAAACATGAATATGTTCACTAGATGGTCCCCTTCAACTTTCCCAAACTTGTCATAATTAGATTGAGAGTTACCCTTAATCCAATTACTCGTCATGGCGTTCAATACACAAATAGCATCTTAGTTCGCTTCACATAAAAGCTTTAGAATTTAGAGCTCGTCAAAGCTAGGTAAGAAAGTATTTTTCAACTAATACTCGATTATGATTAAGAAAAGCCCTCATAATTAAGCTATCATATGAGAAACCAAAATTTCTATTCATAAAGTTAAAACCATAATTCTTTATTGATAGCTATTGATTGGATTATAGAACCAAAAATAAATAAAGGGTTAATTTTTAACTACGTTGCATGGTCCATATCGAGAAGTTATAGCTTTACTATATGTGTTTGTACCTTTACCAATTGAATTTCATCGTGCGTATGAGGACCAAATACTGGAGATCATGTTCATTGGATAGCTTTAACAATAGAGAATTTAATAGGGATGTTTCACTGAATTTCTTGTTGAAATTTTATATCAAGAATGATGTATCAATATGTTGTTACTGATGTAATTTAATGACGTTGAAGCATTAGCTTGAAATCATGTTTTTTTAAGTTAATTATCCCACAATTAAGTCACAACACCAGATAATATGTAAAAGGTAATTGCTTATTCTTGTTAATCTTTCTCAATCTATCAAATCATTGTTACGAGATTAGATAGAATTTATTTATTTATTTTTTTAACAAAAGTTTAGGAGGATGATAAGTTAATAGCACTCTTTTTCTAGAATAATTTAAGAGTTTACTTTTAAAAAAAAAATCACTCCTCTTACTATCCTAAAAAAATATTTTACTATCTAAACTGAATTTCATTTATCAATTTATGAGTTTACTTTGATATTCAAAATCCTGTACTTTCCCACTCGACCAAATGACTGGAAAATTTCAAATGAACATCACGAACGAATGAATTTGCCAGAGAAGAAATTGTCAGCATTAAATTTGTGAGCAGGTCATAATTTCCCAGCATGATAATTGATAAATATATATTTTAAATTCACAACTGAATGTGCCTGTGGACATATCAATAAATTACATTGACCCACATGTGTAATAATTGAAATATAGATATGTGGGTAGCAAAACTGCACTCATTTTTTAAGTTTCACCAATTTACCTAAGCAGATAAGGTGACTTTCTTTCCAATAATTAATTCCATATATTTTAGTAGTATTATTATCTTTTTGGGTCTTAATCATTTTACTTTGTGTATGTACTTCTGAAATTAGCATATTATAGTGAATAATTTACACGAATTTCGGTTGCATTAGATTCTTGACGTTATACACACTCTATGACCAGATTATTACCATTCTCCCTTTCAAAGTGAAAAACGAAAGCAAAAAAGAAAGCATTGGGACATGTAGTTATTATGCCAACTGGTCTTCATTTTTTTCTCATAAATAAAGCTGCAAATTATGGTGATAATTCCACAAGAGAATGTTTTCCCGAATGCAACCCATTTTTTTCAAATATTTTAGTAGTGGTTGAAATGTATTCTTTCTTTGTTTTCTCTAAATTTGTAGCATGGTGATATTTACATACAATTGTTCACCTTTTGATTATTCATTTGTACAATTATTTACTATCACGCCTTTCAAATGGACATTTGTACTGATTAATAGTGAAAAGGGTAATGCATAAAATTAAAAGAACTGTGTAAATATTACTGACCAAAGTTTATTACTAATACTATCTATTGCCGCAAAGAGCAGTAGTCCTAAGGTGAGATTAAAATTTGTTCTATATCTTACTTCCTTGTAGTACTGCTTAACATATTAATTGCATGATTTTAGATTTAGACTACCTTTGTGTCTTTTGACATGTGGTTATTTGTTAGTCATTCTGTAATCAGTTGTCAGATCATTCATAAAATAGGAGATCCTTCAATTTTTAAATAAACTTTTATTTTATAAATAATTAGACGACTATATTAGTCACTCTATATTATAAAATCTCTAACAAAGAATTACTCGATTTCAAGAACCACTATTCCTGTCCATTACACAAATCTAAGGTGCCATCAACTTAAATAATTTTATGGTAACCACGAGTTAATTGGGTAATAGAAAATGTTTAACGACATTAAAAGATCATACTAAAAGAGATTACCTGTACTCATTACGTGCTTTTGGATATAATCATGCACATATGATCTTTTTTGAACAACGCACTGGGCATGTGTGTCTCACCACTTTTCACCATAAAGGGAGCACAAGACCGTTGTTTGTTTGTGTTTGCTAATTAATTAAATACTTGTTAAATAACAACATAGTCGATACATCACTTTTTCTGGTCACGAGGAGATGATTACTTTGTATCATGAGTGTGGATCTTTTGGTCACATGATAACATGGCATAAAATGTCATAAAAGTGTTCATTAACTTGAACAAGGGTTTAACTGCCTGAAAAGCAAGATGTGTAAAGGAAGAAAAGGAAATCAAGAAGTTTTTTGTAAGAATTTGGTTACATTTTTGTGTGATTGTTTCGAATAATTGGAAGGAAATTTATTTTAAACCAAGGGCCAGGCTATTGATTGAATTTTTTAACTTATACCATAAAATATTTATACAAATTCAACTTGTGTATCTTAATTTGGGGAATGTTTGTGTTACAACAGATCGATTGAATGTCTTACTAAAAATACGATACAATATGTATTTAAACAGTTAACTCTCAACTCTTTTCGTCGTAAATTAGAGAAAACCAATGGCCAAGCTATATAATTGAATTTTTTTACTTTATACCATCAAATATTTATTACTTTTATGCATACAAATCAAACTTGTGTATCTCAATTTGGAAAAGACTTGTGTTACAATAGAACTATTGAATGTCTTACTAAAAATACAAACACTCTTTTGTAACATATCCAGATACTCAATTTTCAACTCTTTTCATGATCGTAAATTAGAGCAAAGCAATCATGAGCAAATGTGCGTCAAGAATTCGACAATGGAAGGTGCTCATGTGAAGATGGTCGACCCCATTTGAGCAACTAGCGAGTGCACATTATTTTGGAGTGGAAAGAAACATGACATTTCGCATCTTCGATTCACTTTGCCCTGCCAACACCAGTGGTCTCAGGTCTTATAAAAACACATCATTCATTCATGCCTAAAAGAAGGAAAAAGAAAGTGGGGTGTGTGAAATTTGGGAGAATATAAAGATGCCAAGATAAATATCACAAGCAATCAAGAAGAAAAAAACATCATGTGCTCGACAACCATAAACGTCCTAAAATGTCACATGAGGGAAGTCCCCGGCCATCTATGTCACGTTCAGAATTCCTCATGGACTTCTCCTAGTATAGGCTTCTTGTGGATGGATCCAAGTGACATGTCAACGTGCAAAATATGAAAAGGTTTAGATCATTTAGGTGTTAACACGCTTTTCTTATAATCTATTAGTCATGAGTTCGAATTATTAAAAAATTAGAGAAGATAAAAGTGTTAAAAAAGGAGAAAAAAAATATTAAAGATTTCGGGTTCACTCTTTAATACTTTTTTACGTTTAATTTTCCATTCATAATTTCATTGGGAAGGACAATGCTACATGATTATTGTAAAGAAAAAAACAAATATATCCTAGGCTTTTAAGTTTTTCATAAGGACTTCTATGGTATATTAGTTGGAGAAAGTTTATGGTAGTTATTGAACAATTAGTGGCATTCTAGTAATTGTTCAATAAGTAACGGGAGGGAGCCATTTGTATAGGGTAACCCACTTTATTACAAATTGAAGGAAGGGTCATTTTTTGTCCAAATGAGAGCTTTTCGTTGATATTTGAGCAACTATTAGGATACCAAATAATTGCTCAATGATTACAACAAATTTTGCCATAGTAGTTGGGCCTCAAATTTGTTCTCCCATTCCGTCAAACAAGTTTTTTCTTTCTTCATGTTGACAACAATTTGGTATTACAATTTCGGCCCAATTCAAGTGCCACGTTACTCACGTACAGATAGAGCATTTGGAAATTCACTAACCAGGGCCTAATCTCTATTAAAATCATTACGAGATAATTGGGCCTTAATTTCAGGGACACGTCTGGAAATATAAATGAAATCCAAAATCTGCAAAGCCAAATTCATCAAATCCTCTGCGGCTGGCCCAAATCTAGTAGCTCCGTCTGGATTGTATTTTTTGTATAAGATTACAAAGTAAATCATAATAGTGCCATTAATATTGATATATTACAAATCAAAAAAATTAACTAATCCACAAATATATGGTTGGGGATTATTGGTTGGATAAAAGATCTAGCTATGGAAATGAGGAAATGAATTAATTTTCTTAAATATTTACTTAGTTGATATTTGATAAATATTGATATCAAAATTTCAGAATAAAACTCAAAAAAATCTATCGATCTTCCACACCAACCTAAACTGAGGATTTACATGAATCTCAAATTTGATTCCGAAATTTGTAAAAAAAAAAAATTAAATTAAATAAAATTATTTTTCTCTTTCTTCCCGCAACCCTCAATCCCTTCTCTCTCTATGAGCCCTTTCTATCTCCTCCCGCAGTCCCGTCCCCTTTCCACAACCCTCAATCTCTAGCCCCTTCCCTCCTTTTCCCCCTCCATCTTCCTCTTTCTCACAACCCTCCTCCTCTCTCCTGCAGCCCTTCGTCCTCCCTCTTCCCCTCCTCTCTCCTCCATTGCATAATGAAAGAAGAAATAAGAAAGAAGACTTATAATAATAATAATAAATTTAATTTTAATATGATACCCATATTTTAAAAATATTTGTCAAGTATCCGCAATTATTTGATTGATCTACTATATAAAATTCATACATTTTATATATATATATATATATATTAGTGAGATTAGAATACAGAACCTCTAAACCCTACTAGTATAACTTCTCTCGCATTAATTTGCTGCAAAATAGATCTGCTTAAATTATTAGGAATATTATACCTTAAGCATTTTATAATTCATTAAACAGTTTTCACACATCTGACCCAAACAAATAAATATAAACTCCATAAGGGTAGATGTATCCAGTCAGAAACATGCAAAGAATTCATAATCCAACTTTATATTGTACAGCTGGAGTACCCTTTTTCTTTTTAAAAAAAACAATTCTTGCATTTTGACCTTCAACTTCTAGATTATGCTGCCGTTACACCTAATACTCTTAACCAACATGGCCTCATTTTTATACAAATTGTTAAGAGTGTAAATTAATATAGACAAGTTCAACGTTTTAATATTTATCTTTATTTTGATTATTTTAACTAATTTATTATTTTGTTATTGAAATTTAATTAGTTTATTTATTGAATCGAACTCAAATAATCTTTTATCGAGTTGAACATGAATCGAAATCGAATAATTTGATTTTTTTATATATAAATTTAAAAATTCTAACTTATCAAATTGAATTCGAATCAAAAATAAAAATTAACGAATTTTAAATCTTGTTTAGAATTAATTTAATTATTGACAATTAAACCTAAACTTACTAAACCGAATTGACTGGATCATCAAATGTTTTTGTTCACTTTACATCTCTACAAACTCTTTCTCTTCAATTCTTTCATAAAATTAATACTACTAATATATAGAATGATAAAATTAATCCTATCATGTGGTTAATAATGTATTGAACATACAATTATATATATGGTCATGGAAATTCAATGGTTTGATTGCTTGCGACCCGCTTCTAGGTTCGGATTTAGGACTGTAATGATTGGAATAATTATAATGAATAAAATCCCATTTGCCGTAATTGTTTACTTTTGAGCTTTGACCACATTTCTCGACCAAACCCTTCTATATGTCAGCAAGAATATGACGTAAAGGTTAGACAAATTATTGAAAACCAAAATCAAATCTATCTAGGAATATTAAAAACGTAGAAAATTAAATAATTATTGAAATCTTTGAACTAACAATAATTTTTGAATATTTAAACAAAATACAGTTGTTTTTCCTTGGGTATTTTTATGTATGTTTTGAGGACCAAATACAAATTATATTTTTAATTTGATAAGATCCGCTTGTTTATTCCAAGCCATGTCGCAAAAAGCATATATAGTCTGTGTCCTTTGTGAGCTCATGCAATAAGATACAAAGAAGGGAAAAGGTTTATGTAACTAATATTTATGATTATATAATACCGACAGCTATTTTAAGATAATAAAAATTAAATAAAAGTAATATTTTTGCTTCATAATATATCAGTCTTGTCTTCTCAAAAATGAAAATAAAGAACCTGACAATGAAGTGTAACTCAACTGATAAGACGTTTTTGTTATAATATTCTCATTCATGAATTTGAGTGTAATTAATAACTAGTGAGGAGGGTGGGTTTAGAAAAAATAAAAATAAAGAAAGTTATACTATTATTCAATCACACACATGAACCATAAACGTCTAACAGCTAATTTACAAGCATTTTGAGAGCGTTGAACACCAAAACTATTTCCACATGATTGTCAAATTTAGTAACAGTATCACTTTTAATGTGGAAGCTAAATTAATTAAAACATTTAAAAAAAGAAATATATTCTAAAAGAGGAAACTTTTGACAATATCCTATTTTGCAAACATTTTCCAAATTGCACTTTAAATTGCAATCAATCTCACATACTACAAATTTAATTATATCGCCTTAGATTACAATTATCTTTTGAAAAATACTAGTGAATATCGGTATTTGTCCTTACTTCTCAAACCATTAGTTATCATATTATACTAATTAAGAACTAAGAAGCTAGAAAAAGTCGTGGATCAATACAAATATCATGATTTTATATGCTAATTATTGGGTAACTGTTTTGTAGATTTATTCTGCTCCAGTGCATGCTTAAATCAATGGATGCTACATATACTTAGTCACATAATTATTAAGACTAATTTATATTTTTTTCAAAAATTTAAGAAGTCAAAATATAAATTTTATAAAAATACAAATTAAAATTTCAAAATTTTAAAGGATAAAATTTATAATTTTTAGAATCTTGGGAAGGTGACCCTCCCAACCCCTAAATCCGCCCCTGGATCCTGATCAATTCATGTAGAACGATGGGGTAAGTTAACGGAAATCATTTCTATAATCCCGATTTGAATAAAAGTTAACTGGAATTTGTAGTACCTAATGATAAACATCATGCTTCGACAGTCCCCCAAAATGCTCATCAACAACGAAACGTAATTTAAGTGGTAATATATTTTTCTTATAATCTATTAGTCATGAGTTCGAATCAGTAAAGGAGAATGAGAGAAATTTAAAATAAAATAAAATAAAATTCTACCCAAAAATTTATGGCCAAAAAGATGGAATTTGAATTTTCTGTTACACTATGTTATAAGATGAGATATGTATTTTTAATATAAAAAAAATATTAATTAATAGATAAGTGTTATCGAGTCATATAACGTAAGACAAGTATAATTGATGATTCAGTGCCAACGGGGTGTGTGTTGACCAATCGAAATTGCAAAGGTCAGTTTCTTATTGTACAAGTAATAATTAATTTGGCATGAAGTCCTATAAAGAAAATAACCATTTTAGAAGAAATAGCAATAGGGGAGACTATTGGAGTGTCTGCTGCATGCCGGCCCAAGCACAAGCTCCAGCAGGCCAGCCGGCCTTCCTCAGCAGCCTCCATTCAATTCTTAGCCATCGGATCCCTTCATGCACTCTTTCCAAAGGGTTAATAACAGTTTGCCCCTCTAAACTAGATAAGTAATTGTACTTTATCCCTCTAAACTATAAAAATATACACTTTACCCCTATGTATATTATTGATTTTTTAAAAAATTTAAAATATCTGCTGTAAGAAATCTAGTTAAATGACTAAAATGCCCTTAGTATTATATTTTGATTTTTCATGTATTTAATTGATTTTCGCTAATTATAAAAGAATTCGAAAAAAAATAAAGTATAATGACACATTGATATCTTTGACTTTGAGGAGTGAAAATGTTGAATTATATTATATTCGATATCGCAATTTGCATAGATTAAACCAAATATTAAAAGTGTACAATATTAAGTGATATAAAAAAAATCACAAAGTTTTATAGAAAATGTATTTTCATACAATACCTTTAAAGAAAATTTTTTAATAAATAATAAGCCCATTTAAAAATTGTTCTACTACTATAGTTAAACATTCAAATTTGAAATAATATAAAATGAAATCCAAAAATTTTAAAAATTTGACCAAGAAATACATTGATAAGATTATATTGAAATACCATATAGTTTATATTTTTAAATAATTATCACATTACTATCAAAATTAAAATATATAGAAAATCAAAATATAGTACCAAGGGACATTTTAGTCATTTTATTAAATTATCTTAATGATTTTAATATTAATAACTGATGAATAGTGTCAATGGGGGATAAAATGTATATTTTTATAGTTTATGGGGTAAAGAATAATTATCGACCTAGTTCAGGGGACAAAGTGTTATTAACCCTTTTCTAAATAGATTAATACATTTCCATTATGTATAAATGCACATTCTAACATCACTCTCAAATTAACATTCAAGTCTTCAATCACAATATTTCCTACAAAACACAAGAAAAAGGCTAATTAATTGCTAGATATATATTTTCATCTTTTGCATTTTATCCTACTTAAAATTTTTGATCGAGAAAGAAAGAAAATTGAGGATTAATGAGGCAAGCAGGGACATATTCAGGGATATTATCAGGAGGGATATCAGGAAAAATTGGGCCCCACTCATTTCCATTAGCAAGAATCAAGAAAATCATGAAGAAATCAGGTGATGATGTGAAGATGATATCTGGGGAGGCTCCCATTGCTTCTCTCTAAAGCTTGTGAATTTTTTGTTGAGGAAATTACAAGAAGGGCTTGGATGACGACCATGCAAGGCAAGAGGAGAACTCTTCATAAAGAAGATGTTGCTTCTGCTGTTATTGCCACTGAAGTTTTTGACTTTCTTGTCAATTTGGTTTCTGATCGTCAACATTCTGATGAGCATGATCAAGAGACGACTACTACTCCATCAACTATTAAGGACTTGGAGAGATAAATTAATTAAATCTCTTTTGCCTTAATAATTTATTTTTCTATTCTAATTTCCTATATATATTTACCATAATGAAAATTCTCCAATCGCATTGGGGGAACCATTCTATTAGATTTAAAAACGTGTACAGTATAAATTTTTAAAATACATAATATTAGTACTGTACAAATTTTTAAAATACAATAAAATGATTCCCTCGAGCGGACAGCAAAATTTTCCTATAACATATAAATGCAATTTCTCTATATATGATAATTACAATCTATCATACGGAGCCACCAATTAAAGCATCTTATTTTGTTACTTATGCCTATTTAAATGTGTATTAATTTGATCATAATCTCTTCTTTCTCAGTATTGCTCAACAGTGTTGCACCACACTGAAAGGTTCCATCCATAACATGTATGTATATTAGTATTTTGTTTTCTTCATTACATAAAAGAGGGTACTTTATAGGCAGAAATGTTTGTGTTAGCTGCATGTAGACAGAGTGAGTCTGTTCTAGTCAATCTTTAATAGGTTGTAAATATCGTAACACCTCAATTATAAGATGAAACTAAACGAAAATGTAGAAGCTCAATGGGTGAACTAAAACACATAATTCTGTAGGAAAAGTGAAACTTTAAAACAATTTGGTGAAACTGGTTATCGAATTATTAATGTCCAACTACATATAAAGCCTAAATTTAACATATTTGGTGTAATATCAAAATTAGGTGTGTTTCTTGTTTTCAGTTGTGCAAGAGATTAAATTGAACCTTTCGGGCAAACTGGAATTTATTGTGTAGATCGAGGAGGAGAAAAGGGAATAAATGAGTAGAGAAAGTGGGAGTGGAAAATAGTTATGTGAAAATGGCAATAAACTGATTTTGCTTTATTTCTCAACTCAAGAAAACTATGTAACTAGCTATGTATTTTAATTGGATTAATTTCATTTTGTATTTTTTAAATTATACTCGATTCTCATTTTATATTCTAAACTTTAGTTTTTGATATTTTGTACTCTAAACCTTCAAATTCGTTTCACTTCAGTTATTTTTTTTAACACTTTGTAAAAAATTAACAAAATTTTTTCTGTGTGTACAACAAATTTAACAGAATGTACAACAATATTTTTAAGTGTAAAAATAAAAAATTCCATTACTTTTTTTTATGGTGTTAAGAAAGGGACTAAAGTGGGATAAATTTAAGAGTTAGGGGTACAAAGTATTTAAAACTATAATTTGGGATGCAAAATAAGAATTAAATATAAGTTGAGGGGTGAAAAATATAATTAACTCCATTTAATGATTTGTTACCAAGACCAAAAGACTTGCATAATTAAACCGCTAAGGATCTTTTGTCCTACATCCTGTTCCACCCCTGTCACACAACTAAATAAACAGTCAAGATTACTCTACTAAAATTATTTCGCGAAATATTGATTGTTCATTTGATAGTGTGATAGGGAATGTCACAGGATATGGGATAGAAGATCGTGTGCCTAATTAGCTAAGAATCTTCTGTCTCACATCATATATCACTACATGTTATACCAATAAATAAACAGTTAAAATTACTCAACTAAAATTATACCGCAGAATCTTGACTGTTCATTTCATAGTGTGTATCGATAACTAATCTTATTTATTTATTTATTGCACAAGCTAGATTTTTTAGGAGGAAATAAAGGGTAATTTGTAACAATACCTTCATCTCTTCTACTTGAAAAAGCACATTTTTATACTAATTTGATGGCCATATGCACTTTAAAAAAAAAATGAAGTATTTGTACTAAATTGTGAAGCGAAGTAATTTGGTTAGACCATGATGCACTTAATCCAGAGCCCAATGGTGATTAAATGGTTAAACAATGTTGAACGGGCTCGTACCAAATCTAAGATGATTGTTAAATTATTGTTCATTGCAAATTTTCACTTTCACCATAGCTTCCAAAGCACCACCATTGAAACTTTAGGGGTATTCTGCGTGGGAAAATACTTAGGTAGATTCGGTTTTTGATCTCACCTGTAGACCTTATATTCATAATTAAAGTTTAAAGAATTTTGTTTCCATCGACTGATGTCATAGATTCTATAAGATTTAATCTAAATTACTGGGTCTACAAGTGAAGTCAAAAACCAAATATATCTAAGTATTTGCCTTCTACGCGTGATAGTACAAGCCAGAATTTTGCAATTAATCCCAAATCTTATATTTAGTAGAAAATTAGAAATGTGAAAGAAGCTAAATAAGTCAAATATTTTATGCGATAGACTTGTTTAAATGAGATTAAACGTGTTTAAACTTGACCTATGTATTTTTGGCCTAACAATCTTTAATTTAGTCTAAATTTAAATGGATATTGAGTAGTTAAAATTTTTTTTATATAAATATACAATTAAAGGAATTATACTGTTTACCATACGATTGTATTTTAAAACTTGTATTATATAAATATATAAAACATATAATATCATATTATATAAATATTTAAAAATATAATAATATAATACTAACAAGTCATAAAATTTTCTTAAAATTTAATTTTATCAAATTGAGTTCAAAGCTAATGGAAAATTTTTTACTAAAGCTAAATTTATTTTAATTTTGCTCAATTATTAACAAATCAAAACCGAAGTTGAAGCAAAAAATTAACAAACTTCATTTATTAATCTCTCCTGAATTTCCCAATCTAGGCCTTCAATTCTACAACAGTTCTCCAAACACCCCTTCTTTTAACGTGCATTATTTTCCCCAAATTCCCATCTTCCTTGACTTTAAACAAAAAAAAAAAAATGAACTTGCGGGGAAGATATCCACCGGGGCTCGGAAGAGGCCGCGGCGGCGGCGGAGCTGGAGGGTTTGGTACTATAAACCCTAACCCTAGTTTCCAGAATCGAAACCACCACCCTCATTATCAGCAATATTACGGGCAAAGAGATGTACAGAATTATCAACAACAACAACAACATCAGCAGCAGCAGCAATGGCTGAGACGAAACACTAGTGGGACCCAATCCGATTCCTCCGCCATTGAAGTTGACAAAGCTGTTCAGTCCGTTGCTCCTGATTCCCCGTACATTTCCAGTCTTTCCTCATTCTCATTTTCTGAATTACATTTTGATTTTTTTTTGTTTGGCTTTTTTTTAGTAATTCTATATAACTGGAATGGTGGTTATTTGATTTAAATTATGTTTTTGTGGGTTGAATAGATTGGTAATTTTGATAGGACATGGATTTTGAATTTTGTAAGCTGAAAAGAAAATTACCCGCATCTAAGGGCTTTTTTTTTTTTTTTTTTTTTTTTGCTATTAAAGATTCAAGGCTTTGAATGTGAAGTCGGTGGTAGTTCGTGATGTTTGACTTCATTGAATGTGCTTTTGGTGGTAGTATATTACCTGAATTTTGGCTGTTTAGTTAGTTGCAAATATGATTTTTTCAGCAGTTTTGCAGTGATCTTGTGTTCCCATTGTACAATGAACTATCAAGAAGTAATTAGTTGATGCAATTCGGTGATCAAAAGATGAACTTTCCTAGTATTCGTTGGCTGAATTGATGTGCATTTCCTTTTCGAATGTAGCTTTTCTGGGTAACCCAGAATGTATGTGGTCATTCTTGTTGGTGTGCTTAGAAAGTATTCATTTTTATCTAGGATTTATTTGTTTTCTGCTTATTAGCTTCCATGTGTGCTTGACTTCTTCTGTTCTTTTCATTCTTCTGGTGTGCTTAGCGCTCAGGATTGGAAGGCTCGATTGAAGTTACCACCAGCTGACACTCGGTATAAAACTGAGGTATGTTGGGATGTGGAATTTTCCCTGAAAAGTCTTTCTTTTTGTTCAAAATCTGCTTACCTAGTCTTGGCATTAATTGTAACTTGTTTTTAATGTTGAAGTTGTTTAAAAGTTCTGATCTTCCTTTCTGTTTTCCACTGTGATCATGGTCGATAGTAGGCCTTTTATTCAGTGGGATGTGACGTGCTTAAGAATGTTATCTTAGTCCCTTGAGCAAGCGTACCTTTTTCTGCCTTTATAATTCTGACATGTTAGATGCATTCTTGTGATTACTCAAAAAGTTAAATGGCAGAGGGACCTGGGGATTGATTATTAAATACACCACAGGACACAAGCACTCAACGAAAAAGAAGAAAAGAAAAATTCGTAGTAGAATGGCTCATAATTTTGTTATTCTACAGGATGTTACAGCAACGAAAGGAAATGAGTTTGAGGATTACTTCTTGAAACGTGAATTGCTGATGGGAATATATGAGAAGGGCTTTGAAAGACCTTCTCCCATCCAAGAAGAAAGCATTCCTATTGCTCTTACTGGAAGTGACATTCTTGCTAGAGCCAAAAATTGTTAAATTGGAACTGGAAAAACTGCTGCATTTTGTATTCCTGCGCTAGAGAAAATTGATACAGATAACAATGTCATTCAGGGTATTTCCTTTAATATTTACTTCATTAGTGCTTAAAGTCTTGATTTAAACCAAATGCATCTTTTATATAATTCCGTTAAGCTCAGGGATCGTTACTTAGGGTAGGCATTTCGAATTGTTTGCATATGAACATTAAGAATAAACCTGAATTCTGATTGTACTCTCATGAAGCAGTTTTCTGATAACATGATCAGTAATTCAGACAACATGGAACTCCATATTTTGCCTTCTTGGCAGGCAATTCTGTGAACTTCTTTTATCTCGTGTCCTAATTCTTTGCTCACATTCTAGTTGCATGCAGTTTTTTTATTGTTGGATTTATCTCCATTAGAAAGATGTATAATCATCAATTTTGACTTATGAAACAATTTGTTTATTTTATTTTAATATCCATGATGCTGCATGGGTCATGGTTCAATTGCTTTTCACTCTGTGTCTTACTGGATTTTTTTTTAAAATCTCAATGCAGTTGTAATACTTGTCCCAACAAGAGAATTAGCACTGCAGACATCACAAGTGTGCAAGGAACTAGGGAAGCACTTGAAAATACAGGTCATGGTAACCACTGGAGGAACCAGTTTAAGGGATGATATTATGCGCTTGTATCAACCTGTACACTTGCTAGTTGGGACTCCTGGAAGGATACTTGATCTTTCAAGTAAAGGTGTTTGTGTTTTGAAAGATTGTGCGATGCTTGTTATGGATGAGGTATATTGATGAGTAATTTTATGCTAGTTTTTTGTCAATTCCTGATATCTATATCTTGTATATGCATACAGATATGTGTTGAGCGTCTGTTTGTATGGGCAGTATGTATTCCTATATTCTACTCTTAATTGTTTGAAAGCTTTGCTTGCTAAGATATTTGACAACTTAATTGGGTTGCCTACATGGGCTTAGTGTTTCGCTTCTAAAATCCATCTTTTATATATGTTTCTTTTAGGATCCTCGAAAGGTTTAAGTTGAAAATTTGCTAAACTTTTTTCTTTCTTTTTTTTAAATTACAATTTTTACTATTGGAGTAATGTGGATTCTGGTGGCATCTGAATTTTCTTCTAACTTCATTCCAGGCAGATAAACTCTTATCCCCAGAGTTTCAACCTTCAGTGGGGGAGCTGATTGCATTTCTTCCTGTGAATCGACAAATATTGATGTTTTCAGCAACATTTCCGGTGACTGTCAAAGATTTCAAGGATAGATATCTAAAAAAGCCCTATGTCATTAATCTCATGGATGAGCTTACTCTCAAAGGTATTACACAATATTATGCTTTTGTAGAAGAAAGACAGAAGGTTCACTGCCTCAATACTCTTTTTTCCAAGGTTTGACCATTTCCCACTTGTGTTGCTTCTCATTTTTCTGGTGGCAAATTTCATGTGTGCTATGGTTTGCTTGCAGCTGCAAATCAACCAATCAATTATCTTTTGCAACTCTGTTAACCGAGTAATGGAGTTGCTAGCCAAGAAAATTACAGAGCTGGGTTATTCTTGCTTTTATATTCATGCTAAGATGCTGCAAGATCATAGGAACAGAGTGTTTCATGACTTCCGAAATGGTGCATGTAGGAATCTTGTGTGCACTGGTAAGTAATTGATGTCTTCAGTTTGTTTTCCATCCACTTTTTCTTTTTCTTTGTAATGGGTTGTATTGTCAAGCTGCTGATCTGTAGTCTTGTCTTCAGTGATCTGTTTAACTCATTTTTCACTGTGTAATTAATCTCACCAATCTTTTATTACATGCTTAGCAAATAATTATAACAAGATAGTCTGCTTATCTTATATCCGTGATCTGGTTCTTGTAATTCGTCTTATTTTACTTTCCTGAAGAGTAACCTATCCATTAGTTAATATTCTGTCCCACTTCATTCTAATCTGTTGTCCACATTAACTCTACACAAGGTTCTTACGTTTGACTTTGCTTTAGCTCTAAATGAGAGCAAAAATTGTGGATTGATATTTGTCGCCAGTAAGGAATCTGTGTTGATTTCGGACAACAGAATACTTTCTTGACTAGAATCATTGATAAGTGTAGTTTTTGACTCTGTCATATTATGTTGAGTGAAGACTAAACTATATTGTAAATGCTATTAAAGTGGGATTTTTTTTATAGCAGCAAGTAGGAATATATGGTCTTTTGGCCTGTAAAGGTCGTTTTACATGATTCGAGCAACAAAAAGTAAATCAAAGAAGTTATGGTTTCTATGTAGACAAATGCTCTTTGATCGAAGAACTTTCGATTTTGATATCCATATAATTTAATTAGTCTATTTTCATTAAATGTAAACAAATGTTTGTTTTGTAGTTACTAGTTGCACAATTTCTGTGCTTAAAGAAAGTTGGGTGATCAACTCTGTACAAGGGATCTGATATTAACAAATTTGTATGTTGGCAGATTTGTTTACCAGGGGGATAGACATTCAAGCTGTCAATGTAGTCATAAATTTTGATTTTCAAGAAAGAACAAAAAGTTCAGAAACTTATCTGCACAGGGTATGTATGCAGTGAGTATTGAAGAGCTGTAAAGTTTAGTACTACTTGATGATATTGGATTTTTTCTGTTTAGGTGGGTCGTTCTGGAAGATTTGGGCATCTTGGGTTGGCTGTGAATTTGATCACCTATGAAGACCGTTTTAATTTGTACCTACCTTTTTTCTGCCTTTGTGAGCTTAACTAAATTCTTTGTGCTGTTTTGTGATGTATCCCTGAATTGCTAACAGCTCTTATTTTTTTATCTCTTTTAGGTATAGGATTGAGCAAGAGCTTGGAACTGAGATAAAACAAATTCCTCCTCACATAGACCAGGTGATTTACTGCAGGTGACATGCAATATTATATCTGATAACGGTAAGTTAGACAAACACCTAAAGCAATTCATGCAATGATGTCATACCAATATGGAAGAAAGCAAACGTGCAGGCTGCGAGCTTATGCATAGTTAGGACTTGATTTAACTTGTTTACTAGGTAATGTTGCTGGACAAGCTTGAGTGCCTGTTAGATTTTCTTCAGTCTAGGCAGCTATTGGCATGAGTTGCTCAATATTGTTTCTCTCTCTCTCTCTCTCTGTTTTTTTTTTTCAAGATCATTTCTGTTTCGAGGGAAGCCCAATGCATTTGTAAGCCACCAATGTAAAGAATAAGTTTTTACTTCTTTAACCATGATTTTGCTTATAGCCTTGAATTGCTCCCACAGCTTGATGATTGTTGGTTTACTGGAATTATATGATCTTAATTTACAGAACTTGATTGGAGTATCCATAAAAATTACTGCAACTTATAATTAAAGACGGAAAAAAAAGAGCACACACAAAAAAAAAAAAAAAAAAAAAAAAAGGCGGGGAAAAAAAAGAGCCTACTCAGTTTACCATTGAAACAAGAATGCAGATGAAAGAAGCTTCATTACAAAGTGTGCAAACAAAATTTGTAAAAGTGGTCGTCATAAATACTCGGCCATCTCCTGATATGAAGATGCACAATTTCTCTTCTTCGATATTTCACTGGGAAAAAAAAATACAAAGGGGAGTTGCAATTATGTGAAGGAGCTATCACAAAATAGATTTCCAAACCTAGATCCTCTGTTAATGTAAAGTTCCAAAGCAATCCAAAGACGTTTAACATATTCATAATTCAGTCCTTCCAAAATAAAATGCATAACTAGTCTCCTTGACATTTTGTAAGTTGTAATATTCCTTATAAGAGAAATAAGAGGCAAAAAGTAAATTCTATATGCAAGTTTTAAATAAAGGTTAAATATAGTAAACTTGTTCAATGTATGGATTGTTTTACATTAAACCTGCTAACGTTTATTTTTTTCTCATTTTATCCCTTCTGTTAATCGAACTTAGCAAAATAATCGTTGTAAATTATTAAATGATGAACTTACCCTATTGTAAAACGACATAGTATCAGTTTTTAATGCATCAAAGCATGATTTTCCCTTCTATCTTATTTTTAGTTTTTGGGCTAAAACGATGCAAACTGGTGGCATACTGTGGAGGATTATGGTGGTCGGCTGTTGGCAGCAGTGGTGGAGTCGTCGGGGCCGCTACCAGATTAATTTTTCGGCCACATTTTTTGCACAGAATCAGAGTTTGGTGTCAAAAAAAACCCAGAAATCATCATAAAATAGTCAAACAACATCAACATTATTGGGTCTTTTGAGAGTCATTTTCAACCTAATACAATTCGTCACATTTTTGTTTAAGAATTATTAGAGGCTTATATATGGAGTCAATTAAAACACCACATAGCTAGAAACAACTAAAACCTTTTAGATTAATGATTCACCATACCAGCTTTTCAAAAGCATTTCGTCGAGCAGGTAGCACGCGTAACAAATTCGCTGAATTTTGTGTTCTAGTTGAATTCAAACGGACCCATTCAACCAACATCCTTCACACACACGCCAATCATATAAATCTTATCGTTGCATGCTGAATTCTTTCAATGCCGGGAAAATGACAGCGTTGGGAGAACAAGAGATGATTAAACACAGATTTTTGCTGGTTTTTTCTTTTTTATTGTAATATTCTGTGTGTGTTGGTGTGTGCATTGTGAAGGAAATAGAGATAACAATGGCCTTGGCCAGCTCTACCGCTTTTAAATTAAGTTTTGAAGCAGGCCTCATATTATTTCTGTGTGTGAAAAGGTCGAGATTTTGGCCAGTCCAAGATGGCCGGAGAATTTGAATCCGCCGGAAAAGGAAACAGAGAAGATGGCAGTGAGCGGTCTGTACTTGTAAAGAAGAAATCAAAGATTCTGAGAAATCGTTGTTTAGTCCTCACTTTTTAGACTTTCTTTTTTGACCCCATTATTTTTTGAACACATGGTACCGGACCCATTGTATGGGTATTTTCGTGACTTCATTAGCAAGAAGGGAACAAAATTGTCATTTTACAATTATTTGGTCTTAATGTTATAAAATGTTAGGGTTGACTGTTAGTTCGGAGATCAAAGTGAAAAAAAATTAAACGTTAGATGATTTATTATTTAATAATTCAAATGTTAAGGAAATTTATTATTTTTAACCATTTTTTATAACAGTTTGACGTGATAGAAAATTAACACATTTTGAATTATAAATGTTGCCACAATAACAAATACTTGAACAATTCAAATAGAATAGTTAAAAATTGATTAAATAAAATTGACATGTTGCTCTTGTCACAAATAAATGAGGTAAATTAATAGTGTTTAATTAGACCATTGATTTTTTAATAAAATAAAATGAAGAGTGATAAATATTAACTTACATGACACTCAAGTGCAAGATAATTTTAAATTGGACTTTTAAAAGAATCTTTGAGGGTAAAATCTTAATAAAAAAATTACAAAAAAAATATGTGAATTGAATTATATATATGCTAGATGTATACTAAAAACCTTAAAATTTCAAAAAATATAAAAACTAATTAAATGTTATTTTTCTTCTTTTTATTTTTATTTTTCTTTTTTATTTATTTATGTTTTTATGCTACGACGTATCTTACAAGTTTTTTTTTTTTTTTTTTTATAGATCATTTACGTACTTAAAATCAACTCTTTTATTTGTTTAACAATATTCGCTCAATCAACTCTTTTACAGGTTTGATTCAGTTTTCTTATTCACATGCTTAGTTTACTTATATAGAGTGACTAATTAGTGACACTCCTGTAATTTTTCATAAAATCACTCTAGTTATTCTGATATACTTAGCTAATGATCAACACATATAACAAAAACCAAAATCAAACGATAAATACCTTGCTTTAATGTGTCCCATTTGTAAACTTGTCTATACATACATTAAAGTATGGTCCAGTATAGGTTTGATTACACTAAAATAAAGTCTATAATCATAATCTACATTAAAGCATAGTCCATGATAGGTTTGATTTCATGGGGAAAAGATAATCTGTAATAAAAAAGAAAAGGGAAAAAATCAATTTAATTCTTTATCCTTAGATTATCAATCAATATGATTTCTTCACTATTAGAACAAACCAATTTAATTTTTTATTTTTTGAAAAAATTAACTAATGTTGATTAAGGCCAATGATAAAAATCAAGGACAAACTAATGAAGTAATTCATATGGTAATTATTAGGCCGTTAACCTGCAAACTACAAGATATGTGTTGTTAATGGTTTTATTAATTTGTCAATAATTTTTCATCATAAGTCTTAAATTGATTATTTTTTTAAAGATAAAAGACTACATTAATCGATACCGTAAAGATAACGTACTAAATTATTATTTTTTCCCTAAAAAAGTACATGACCGATTATAACGATTTGAAGTTTAATTAAAAATAATTACCTTCAAAGGTAAATAGGAATAGATTACAAAGTCTTAAAAGGTAGTTGCCTGAGCGGATGTGCCCCGCTTACTTTCGGCCATGTTTCATGTATAGACTCAGACACGCATACATAAACGAGAATTCGAACTTCAGAAATACAGCTTGATTAATAGTTTAATATCATGCAAGAACACTCAACCAAAATTACTATCTTGTTAATTTGTGTGTTTCTTTTCAAATTAATTTAGCCTTATTAGATGCTTATTTCTTGCACAACGGCATACAAATGCAATGTGGTATAATTAATAATACAATTTAGTTACATAATTAAAAAAAATATGGGATACACTTAATTTCAACTAGTGAAATCATAAAGAGCAATGCTATTCAACAAATTTTTCTAAATTCTTTAGGTTGTGTTTGAATGAGTAAATTTGAATTATAAGAAGGATTTAAAATAAATAAATTTAAAATGCGTACATTTAAAATGACATATTATTTGAGAATTGTCACAAGACTTTTTGTTAAGCGTAGCTGAACACACAAAGCTACCTTGCAATAGCCTAACACTATGCTAGTTAGCCACGCTCAATTTTGGAACGCACAAACAATTTGCTAGTAAAGAGAACGAAAGCAATACAGAGTTTACAGCCATAGGGGCCACCTTTGTATTTCTCGTAGAAGTATATCAGGAATTTTACCAAACACCTGGAGTGCAGAATATCTAAAGCTTTCTTTTTTGTGGGCAGATTTCACATTTTTTACGCTAATTGGATGAGTGAATTTGATTTGAAAGAAGGATTTGAAATGCATAAATTTGAATTGGATAAATTTTAAATTTACTCATTTAACCATTAAAATTACATTCCCATTTGTTAGTGAATTTCATATCCACAACTAAATGAATTACTTTATTTGAATAACTTATTATAGATTAGGATTTCAAATCAAATTCACTCAAATTCCTTCATCCAAACAAAATGTCTCATTTGTTTGGATAATAAAGTATAATTTAGGTAGTAAGATGTTTTCCCTATAGCCTATTGATTATGAGGACAACAAAGTATAATTTAGGTGGTAAAATGTTTTCCCTATAACATATTGATTATGAGTTTGAATCACTAAGAGGGACGGCGATAAGATTTTTTTTTTTTTTTAAATTTAATAATGAAAAAGACACCCAAAAACATCCAAAGCACAGCCTTATGTTTTCAGATTAAATAAGATCACGAAAAGTTAACACAAAGCCCTTTTCCATGAACTATGAGTTTGGCGATAAAATTTGGATGTCACAAACAATTCATCACGAACATTGAAAATACATTAGAACAAGTTTAATTTTTTTTATTTATTAAAATCTCACTCTAACTTATTGGTGGATTTTAAATCTCCAACTAAAATCCCGTTTAACATATTTAGATAACAATATGAATTAGAATTGAAATTTAAACCCTCCGAAACCCCTCCATCCAAATGCAACATCAAAAGAATTCTCATAATTTTGAATTCCCATAACTTACTAGTGTACATATAATACGCATTTACATAGGGAGAAATAATTTAAACCCATCCAAATAACAAAAAAAACTTGAAATAACCTATACAACAAGCATGCAAAATTCTGCTAGTTTTGTAAGCTAGACAAAACTGCAAATAGAACTCAAGCCAGCAAAAGACCCAGTTGCACATTACAGAGATGGTGCTACCCAAATTGGTGGACATATCAAACTGAAGGAACGAACATCATCAAAACGCCCAATTTTCCCATCTTCAAGAATTTGTAGACACCCATATCCTTTCCACCACCTAGTTGACTGTTGGTATATCGAAAGGCTTCATCCGAATCGTCTGTAAAATAGATACAATTTGGCCTGATTATACCCGGAAAGTTGGTGGAATCAACCGAGAATGCACCATTAAACCCTACAAAAATGGCCCTTTCCCCCAAGCTCCTAAGCTCGTTCCATCGGCTTCTGATTAAATCCAGTTGGATGACTCGGAAATTAGTTGCCCCATAAGTTTCACCGTAGGATGCAATTCCAGCCCCATCCCGTGAAACAATTAGCAACTCACCCGATGATTCCACCACATAGGACTCTCTACCTCCAATTAATCGAAAATTTATGCAGAAAAGCCGCTGAGCCACGGTAAGATCAGGAGCTGTAACATCCCAACTCCAAATTTGGCCTATATAACTTATAGCATAGAATTTTCCATTGTGATAATTCACATCGCTGAAGGCTCCCTGACGCGATACAATTCCTGTCCAAGACTCGTCTCATAGTTGGCCGGTCTCCAAAACCCCAGATTTTTACCACGACTGTGAACTACCATGAGAACAAAATTTGATGTCTCCGAAGGATTTGCTGACAACACCGCCCTCCTTATAAAAGAATAATCGTCGTAAAAAGGGAAGGGGACATGAGGAAGCTCAATTTGAACACGCGAAAAAGGGTGCAAGAGTTTCATGTCCCCCGAACTTGGTATGGTGAGTAACCATCCTCTTGTCTCAATGCACTTTTTACCCTTTGCTTCGGGTAAAGACAACGTCCTCCAAATTTTACCTCTGGATAGGCTATAAAATTCACGATCATCACTATCTTTCTTCTGAGCTAGCATGAGCATTGGAAGCGTAGGCCACGACTTTTCAAAATTCTGCTCGCTAGCAGCGGCCCTCCATGAGGTACAAACACCTCTGAATGCCGTAAAATCTTCCACCAGTTGTATTCGTTTGGCTATCATGACCAACAGATCCTGCATAAGTTCCGACCAATCTCCTCCCATCCTTTACTAATAATAAAAATCATTATTATTATTATTATTATTTAGTGTTAAACAAAATTAGTTCCTAACTGTAGAATTTTTTGTAGTACTAGGCCAGGCTTATTTTAAAGGCGAATTAGAAAAGATCATGCACTTTTATTCTAGCAAATATATATATATATATCCAAATCAAGATTAGATCAAAACCAAAATTGTAAATTTGAAGGCGAATTAGAAAAGATCATGCACTTCTATAATAGAAAATAATAAATATATATATCACAATCCAAATCAAGATTAGATTAGAGGAAATTGGAACATTTATAGCATCCAAAACAAAATTTAATTGGGGGAAGAATCAAATTGGGTTATGTTCAAAACTTGAAGAATGTAATGAATTAACAACTTAATTACCTCAAGTTTCCCGCAGATGAGCGTACAAACTACAGAACGGATGTTTCAGTTTTGCAGCGAGAATAAAAGAAGATTGCTAGATTTCGAAGGATACAAAGTCGGAGTTCTGAATTTCTTTCATACGTTTTGTACTAGGTCTGACACAGGGGTTGCGCGTGCGACACGTGTCCAGACTCAGATCCAAAATAAGATTCTATTAGGAAAGTCAACGTTAGAATAAAATTAGAAGTGAGCTGTCTTAATGTCTTTATTTTATTTTTTTTAGTGTCCAAACAAATTCTTATCGAATTGAATTTATTTTAAACATCGAGTAATTTTGTTCGCTTTAAGATCCTAGTAAGGATAGTACCAATCAGTGTGAGCTCTGCGCACCTTTGTCCAAGAAAATGTAGTGAGCTTGACAAGATCAACAATTTCTGCAACCATTCCAATTGTAGAACGAGATTTCTGTTGAAACAAGACTGCATTCCTGGTTCTCCAAATAATACAGAGAGTGACATTAAAATCTAGACTCTTCAATTATTTACCAAGGTTACGTTTGATGGAGGAATTTTAGTGAATTTGAATTTGTTATCCAAATAAGTTAAAAATTTTGATTAAAATTTTGAAATACAACAAAAAGTTAAGACTTCGAGATATTTTAATTATTAGAATGAATGAATTTTAAATTTATCTAAAATTTTAATTAATATCAAATTCACTCATTTCAATTCTATTCATTTAAAATTCTTTCTGCTATTCAAATACTTCCGTCGAAACAAAACCCAGAAGAATTCGAGTCCCAATTAGCCATCTGATTTCATCCTGGAATGCACATTGCACAGACTCCACGGAGAGTTTTATCTGAGCCCAAATTTATAATTGGGTATTAGGATTGGACAGGCCCTTGCTAGTGACAGCAGTGGGCATGGTGGAAAAGGTGTATGCTTTTGAGTACAAAAACTCAACAAGTACTCGTTGATCAATATTTTGGAGGTATATCATCTTTCTATTTCACATTCTGTGCTATTTTCTATCACATCACTTAATAAATTGTCAAGATTAGGTGATGTGAATATAGTGCAATAATTTTGACAATTCATTAAGTGGTGTGATAGAAAATGGCATAGAATGTGAGAAAAAAAGATCGTTAGGGTATTCTTGGGATTGTGAAATACATGAAAAAATATAATTGACTTGTTACTGTAATAGTGATTCATAGCTATTGACTTACCTAGCAAAAAAAAAAAAAGGATTTTAACCTGAATTAGTTTATTTTCTATTGGGCAAAATTTTTTAAGTCTTTGCAGGGTGCACTGTCCAGTCATAGGTTTTAGAACTAATTATTGGAAAGGATTAATGTTGCAATAATCACTTAAATTAAATTTAGCAATTGACGTGGAAGATTGACTATTTTTCTCTAGGTAAATTCTTACTTGACCGGATCTATGGTAGGTATAATAGATTTTTTGGTTCATATTTACCCGCAACACCTCAAATAAAAAAAAAAATTAATTTTGATATGAGTGAATTTAAATTAAGGTATTTATGGTATCAATAAAAAACTGATCCATCTAAAAATTTTCTCTTTTCAAACAAATTAGATCACTTGACAATCAACACAAGGTAATATTTCATAGCCAATGAATTCTCCTGAACATTTTTGTTTCGAAGTTTTTTAATCTTAAACAGCACTTAAATTTTAGGAAGCTGAATTCAGTAAAACATCTTGTTTTTTACCAATATGTATCAATTGTCCTAGAAAATAGAATCTAATTACGAGCAATAAATCCACGAGTGATTCCAAAGAATTGCTTGAATCGATATACACCAATTAAACAATTCCAGGAAGTACTCGTATTATAATGTATTGCACCCTTTTTCGCGTGTTCAAATTACATATCTAGATGTGTTAAGATTTCCTTTTCAAGATGAAATTCTGCAATCTGGAGGGCTGTCTCTTTCAATCTAGATGTTTGCTCCAGACAGGCAGTTTTTTTCTTTTCTTTCTTTCTTTCTTTCTTTTCTTTGGTTTTCTCTCGTCTCTTATATCTCTAGATGTGTATAAGAGACAGCTACTTCTAAGGTACTTTTAGGTACTTAGTTAAGCCTTATAAGGTGAAGTATGAGCTGAAATTCTGTCTGCTTATACACATCTAATGTGTTGAGACAGATATTTTTGTGCCACCACTTGCATGTTTTATCCTTGTCATGCTTCAGTCATTTTGACCTAGTTTATGTGCTTACCTTTTTAAATATTTTATAGTTTTATTTGGTGGCTAACATATTTTTATTTAATTCTAAAATATTTACAACACAACCCTTACTAAACAAAGTTTCTTCCAATTGCATTTTCCTTGTTGATCAAGACTAGTTAGTAGCTCAACAAATCTGAACTGCTTGTATATTGTATAAAGCTAATTTTCATGAACCCTATTTAGTAATTAACATTCAATTAAATAAGTTGGTGTATTCTCACAGTTCCAACCGGCATCCCTCCAGTAAAGACGAAGGTAGCAACCCTCTCTGTTCCTTTCTTCCTAAAATCCTCTTTTTCCCCCTTCTTTTCTAGACTTGAAATTTCATCCTCAAAGCATTTGTTCTTTCTCCATGAATCAAATTAGATATTTTTTGTTAACTTGATAGTTCTGTGTAGTTATTATTTGTACATGCCTAAATATTGAACACACGCACAACAGATTAACTATTGCACTATTACTGGAAGGCATATTATTTTAGTCAATAGTACTTCAATCCTTTGCCTTAGTTGCTCTATCAGTACATTATCCTCTGTGGTGCTCCGATTTGATTTTCCACGATTGGTCTTGTTATCATCCTTGTTTGCTTTCAACGCTGAAGCAAGGAATTATTGTACGAAATGACAGAAGGGTACTGGCAGAGAAATCTAGAGGTCAATTGTTGTAATGATATTTTGCATGGAATGTACTTCAAGGAATACGAGAATTAAAAAAGTTGCAAATAAAAGTTAGACAATTGTGGAGCAACAGTGCTGAATAGACTTAATTTATCAACATAAAGGTACTAATTATGCTTAATGGAAAGAAAAAAAACGAATAGAGAGAATAGGCTCTATGAATTTCCAATGTTAAGTTCCAAGACTTGTAGTGCAATCTTTCAGGGTACTTCCTAAGAAAGTTTTGACATGACGGAGAGATCATCCAAATATATATGATTAATGAAAGATACATGCTCATGTGGATGGAAAGATCATGAACTTTAGTCTGCTACACTGTCCCCTGTCTTACTTTCTGTGTTAAATTATGTCCCTTTGTAGAGAAGGCGCATTTGGTGTCATGTTGTCTATTTCAAGAAGTCAGCTTAAACAGGTCACAGCCCTTGTTCTGAAACCAACCAGAAAAAAGAGCCTTGTTGGGTATGGTTTGATATGATGTTTTCATTTATCACATTACATGCAACAGTATTTGTGTGTCGAATGCATGAATAGGTTTCTAAGAACTTCGACTTCTGAGATGATGTGGTAATTGGGTAGAATTAAAATTAGTTTAGTTACTTCTTTATCTATATATACTGTGCTAATCAAACATCAGATGAGTGATGTAGTGTTTGTGTCTTTATTGTGACCTTGCCATGACAGGTTCAAGATACAAAGACAGAATTGTTATTGCGGATGAATTTGGATTGTGTAGGAAAGATTTGAAAAGAATGAATTTAAATTGATATAAAATTTGGATAAATTTAAAATTTATTCATTAACTATTAAAATTTCAATCTAACTTATTAGTGAATTTTTAATTCACAACTAAAATCCTTAACATGTTTAGACAACAAGATAAATTAGATTTTAAATTCAAATCCACCCAAATCCCTTTATCCATCTACAACACCAAAAGAATTCTCATCATTTTGAATTCCCAGAAATTACTAGTTTACATATGATACCCATTTACATAGGAGAAATAATTTAAACCATCCAAGTAACAAAAAACCTTGCCAGTTTTGTAAGTTAGACAAAACTGCAAATAAAACTCTAGCCAGCAAAGGGGTAAGTAGCAGATTACAGAGATGGTGATACCCAAATTGGTGGACATATCAAACTGAAGGAGCGAACATCTTCAAAACGCTCAATTTTTCCATCTTCAAGATTGTAGACACCCATATCCTTTCCACCCCCTAGTTGACTATTGGTATATCGAAAGGCTTCATCCGAATCGTCTGAGTAAAATAGATACAATTTGGCCTGATTATACCCGGAAAGCTGGTGGAATCAACCGAGAATGCACCATTAAACCCCACAAAAATGGCCCTTTCCCCCAAGCTGCTAAGCTCGTTCCATCGGCTTTTCATTATATCCAGTTGGATGACTCGAAAATTAGTTGCCCCATAAGTCTCACAGTCGGATGAAATTCCAGCCCCGTCTCGTGAAACAATTAGCAACTCACCCGATGATTCCACCACATAGGACTCTCTACATCTAATTAATGCAACATCTATGCAGAAAATACGCTGAGCCACGGTAAGATCAGGAGCTGTAACATCCCAACTCCAAATTTGGCCTCCATAACTGATGGCATAGAATTTTCCATTGTGATAATTCACATCGCTGAAGGCTCCCTGACGCGATACAATTCCTGTCCAAGACTTGTCTCCCGGTCTCCAAAACCCCAGATTTGTACCACAACTGTGAACTACCATGAGAACAAAATCTGATGTCTCCGAAGCTTGATTGGCTGACAAAACTGCCCTCCTTACAAAAGAATAAGGGCGTTCTTCTCCATCTTCATACTCATCACATTCGTAATAAGGGAAGGTGAGATGGGGAAGCTCAATTTGAACACGCGAAAAAGGGTGCAACAGTTTCATGTCCCCTGAACTTGTTATGGTGAGTAACCATCCTCTTGTCTCAATGCATTTTTTACCCTTTGCTTCAGGTAAAGGCAACGTCCTCCAAATTTTACCTCTGGATAGGCTATAAAATTCACGATCATCACTATCTTTCTTCTCAGCTAGCATGAGCATTGGAAGCGTAGGCCATGACTTTTCAAAATTCTGCTTGCTAGCAGCGGCCCTCCATGAGGTACAAACACCACTGAATGCAGTAAAATCTTCCACTAGTTGTATTCGTTTGGCTATCATGACCAATAGATCCTGCATAAGTTCCGACCAATCTCCTCCCATCTGTTAATAATAAAAATTATTATTATTATTATTATTATTGTTATTTAGTTGTTAAAACAAAATCAGTTCCTAACTATAGAATTTGTTGAAGTAATAGGCCAGGCTTATTTTGTAGGCGAATTAGAACAGATCATGTACTTTTATACTAGCATATATATGTATATATATATATATATATATATATGGAAAATCTGTAAAAACTTGTATAGTACAAACATTAAAAGTACAATAATGATTTCTATATAAAAGACAAATCAAGATTAGATCAGGAGAAACTGAACATTATAACATCTGTAAATTTGAAGGCGAATTGGAAAATATCATGCACTTCTATACTAGCAAATAATAAATATATATATCACAATCCAAATCAAGATTAGATTAGATTAGATTAGAGAAATTGAAACATTATAGCACCCAAATCAAAATTCAATTGCGGGCAAAATCAAATAGGGTTATGTTCAAAACTTCAAGAATGTAATGAATTAATAACTTAATTACCGCGTACGACGGATTTTTCAGTTTTGCAGCGAGGATAAAAGAAGTTTGATAGATTTCAGAGGATACAAGTTGGAGTTCTGAATTTCTTACGTTTTGCACTATGTCTGATATATTAGGAAAGCCACACGCGTGTATATATATCTCCAGATCTCATATCCAAAATAAGATTATATTAGGAAACTCAATGCAACTTAGGACTTTTAACTTATTTTAGGACTAACCGAATGAATTAAGGAAGTGACGTAGGGGAGAAGTACAGTGAAATCCAAAATTTCTACTTCATTTGTGAAAAACAATTCCATTAAAGTCACATAATAATACTAGACACAAAAATGATAAAATTAGATGTGATATTTGTAAATCGAAATTCAGATACCCAATTGATTTCTACAATCATCTTGAAAAATTCATAAGTTAAATTCATTATTTAATTTTTATTTTCCTTATTTTGGTTTAATATTATCAATTAATTTCTATTTTTCTTATTTTACATCTAAATCAGTAGTGCAGTGTTTTTCTGAAATTTTTCCTTTTTAGAATTTATGAGGGGTTTTTTTTTTTTTTTTTTATATATATATTTTTAAATGAAGAATAGTGTTGGTAGATTATAGTTGTCTGCAATTTTTCTTTTTGCTATTTTTTTTTTTTTTTGGAGTTTCAGCAGAAAACATTTTTTTTATATATTTTTGTTATAATTTTTTGCTTATGGAAATTTTAAAAAGGTAGTTTTGCCACTTTCTCTTGTTCAAATTAGTGAATTATTTAATTTTTAACCAACACTACTAAAGCCATAATTTTTAGAGTTAAGGAGGGGAAATAAACATGAAACCAAACCTTAAGGGGTAAAATAAAATTACTGTACTTGAATTTGACATTGAGAGACTATTTAGAACTAAATTTGAAAATTTATAGACACTTTTAGAAATTAGGATTCTAAATAGTAATATTGTCAAAAGTTCAAGGTCATTTACCCTAAAATTAACTTTTTAAAAAAGATATTGTAATGTGTATAGTTCAATTAAAGTACGCTTTACAAAACCTAACTCCCAAATCTCACTATTCATCCAAATCTAATATAACAACCTTACAACTTTATCATGGCAAATTGGTCGGATCTTTCACCAGATTTGTTGGGTATGATAAGCAGAAGGAAGATTTTAGTTACAGCCTTCCGCGGGGTTTGCACCTCTTGGCGTGCGGCTGCAAGGAAGGAAATATTCGGGAACTCATGGCCTTCCGTTCCTTTACTGATGCTAGGGGAGAATAACAAAGGCAGTAGTCATAGTAGCGATAGCGAATTTTACAAAAATGTATTGAATCACGAGAATGGTTTATTAGCGTAACGGGTAGTGGGGAGATAAGTTTGTAACACCCGTTGTCCAGTGTTGAAATTGAGCTCCCGCATATTACCACCTTTCCTATGTACGAAGAGATGGAACCAGAACCAGAACCAGGTGAGGCTTTTTGTTACTTAAAGAGGGCAGTTTTATCAGCGAATAGCAGCGGCAGCCACGACCACGACTTCTTCCTCGTGGTGACCTACCTCTGTGGTAAATATCTGGAGACCCGGAAACAAGCGGCGTTGGACACCACCCAATACAGGCTTATTTAGCGAATGTGAATTATTATAATGGAAAATTCTATGTTTTTCTTTGTGATGTTGATTCTGGTGTCGAAAAGGCACAGGAGCTTATGTACATTGACCAAAAATTACTAATTTTTAGAGTCTCTTATCTAGTGGAATCCGCAGGTGAGTTACTAGTAGTTGCACGAAATGGTTGTGAAGAAGATGACGATGGAAATTATGGGGCTACTAATTTTCGAGTCTTTCAACTCGATTTAGTCAATACCCAATGGGAAGAGATTACTAGTTTGGGAGATTGGGCTGTTTTTGTTGGGTTTAATGCTGAATTTCCAGGTGTAATCAAGCCTAATTCTATTTATTTTACGGACGATTGCATAGAAACTTATTCCACCACTGCACTAGGGGTGGCAAGGATATGGGCATCTACAATCTTGAAGATGGCAAAATTGAGCGCTTTGATGGTATTCATTCTTTTAGTTCCAAATGATAACTCCACCTGTTTTTCTTGCTCCCTCTTTCTGAATAGCGACTACCATTTATTTATATTTCTTATTCCGGGAGCAGTTGTCAGTAATAAACCTTACCATTTGTAGTTTAGCAATAAACTTCATTGTTGTAGTTTGGCAATCGTCATAATGATGTGACTTGGATATTCAGTTCTGATTTCTTTAAATTACTTGTAATATTTTTGCTCTTTTGAGTTCTTTGAATTGCCTGTGTAATTTGTACTACTTTTATTTCTTTCAAATGTGATCCTCCATCTTCATGAGAAGCGATCGTCATAAACCACTTCTGCTACTTTTTCATAGATACATATTAGATATTCCCAGGCCTAGGTTGGATAGCAGAGTAACTTTCAAGCATGATCTTGCCCAACATTTTTACGACTCTTTCATTTCAGAGTCACAATATTTGAGTTTTGTGACCCTCGTTATCATCGACTACAAAGTTCCAGAAGTATTTTAAAATTATTAATTTTTGTGAAATTTTCAATGTCACAAAATGATTGTCTTTGTAATATACAAAATAATGCAAGTCACAAATGATTATTTTTCTTGTAGTGCTGCCCAATCCTGCTTTTCTAGTTTTATGCTCCGGCGATTAATATTTTGGGTTGTTTCCCGCATCGATTCCCGACACATGATCTCCTGCCTCATTTGTTATGTTAATCTCTTGTCTTACATTTCATATGTTTGGCATAATAATATTTATAAGCTAGAGTTCACCCACACATATCCATAGAGCCATTTCTCATAATAAAATTTAGAAAAGTTTTACAGTTTTATTAGTAAACAGTCTTATTGTGTTGTCGGTACAGTGGTATCTAAATATTTCTCATTACTAAATCATAGTATTTCATTCGATTGAAATGCCTATTTCACCCGATCAAAGGTGGCAAGGGCTCATGTTTTGGGTGGAACCTACCCCGAGAGGCTAAGTTTGCATGAGAAAAAAAAAAAATTGAGAACTAAAAATGTGCAAATTAAAGTTTAACTAATGAAATCTTTACTGTTTAAAAAAGTTTAGCTATTTACATGGTTTTCCTCACAAAATATATGTACCAAACGTTTCACTTCAAGTTTAAAATCAGTCACATCACATCGTTACCTAAATAAATAATATGATTAATTTAGAATTAAAAAGTTCACAATATAATACTTTCACCCAATTTTAGAATTTTCTCTCAACTCATCGTGAACAAACAGCTTTCATGAAGGAAAAATGAAAAATTAAGCGTCATGAGCCCACTAAAAGAATTATGGACCTCTCAAGAATTGTACTTAAATTGTTGCAACTCCATCTTCATCTGCGCACACAGCTTAAATAAGGGCACCAGCTGCAATGATCAGTTCCATTTCTCATCCAAAGAGAACGAATTATAATCCTATCGAGGATATGCATATGATGTAGCCACAAAATGAACGAAAAATATTATCATAGATTTGATTTTAGACTCTATGTATAAATTTTATGATCAGAATTAAATTTATACAATCTTACTATTTATGCATAAATTGATATCATAAATTCTATAACATTTAATTCATACCACAAAATTTATAAATAAGGTCAAAAATCAGATCTGTTTATATATATCCCAAAATGAACTAGTAAATATGCATATGGTCAAGCAGTTGCAAATAAAATATTACAAGCCGTTAGATGATTGAAAAGTAGAGGATCTCACTGCTTGTAGTCATTTCACGGCTATTATACCCACTCTATATTGCGAAGTGAGTAGTCAAAACTTACTCCACAATATAAGTGGGACTCACTTTGGTTTCCTTCACGTGAGACTCGTATCTTTTGTGAAATTTGGATGCACAAAATAATTTACTGACAGCAACAAATAAAAGAATTTGCCGGAAAGAAGAGATGAAGTTGGTTATTCTAACTTTGTTATCGGGCCTTAGTGTTCTCTCAACTCTCAATTGAGCTTTCTTATAGGCACAAGTTTTTGATCCGTGCCGGTGCTCTTCATTTCTCGCAGAAACTCAGAATTGTTGTCCAAATTACACAAGGTGTAATTTAACTACCAGTAACATCATTAGCAAATGCAATTACAACTAAATTCTTTTTGGCAGCATTACATTTGTACTCATTGGATTATAAGTATTTAGATCCCCTATAAGTTTAAGAACGTTCCAGTTAATTGGTGACATTGTTTGAAAGTAGCCACGACAACCGTATTCAAAGTTGTCAATTAATTTGTGTAATTTCCATTATGAAAATGATTTACAAAACCACCATTTTCTAAAGAACTTCACGTAACAAAATCATATTGAATTGTCAATCTCTTATTTTAAATATTCGGTCGAATTTCATTCATTCATTTTAAAATTTAGTGACACTTTATTAGTATTATCACTTTGTCACCATAGATATACTCTTTCCATTACGGGATTGGTTTTGTTTTCATGATCAAAGTAACTAACAATTCTTTGTACCAAATGTGGGGTAAGAGAAGCATATCTTATATATATATAAGCTTTAAAGTTAAGTCTTAAAATTAAAATTATAAACAACTTCTATGATGAATGAATCTTTAAGATTTTTCCAAAATTTGGTGTAATAGTATTTAAATTTTTCCGAAATCATCTTTGAAGACGAAGAACTTGTAACAGGGTTTATTGATATGTAATAGTGAGAATTTAGTTTGATATTTCTGTAATTGTAGTATTATTCTGACTATGTTTCTGTTGTTGTCGGTCAATTAAAGCTTATTCTATGTTACGCCTCTTAACTTGTATTTGATTTTCAATTTGTATTTTATACTTTTTTTGACATATTAGATCCTGAACTTTTAGGTTTATCTATTTTAGTCCAATTTTTAATATTTTTACTAAAATTAAAGGATGTTTTCAATCGTACACATCACGCACTAAAATGGAAGATTTTCAAATTTTTTAGTACTATTAAAAATTGGACCAAAGTGGGACAAATCTAAAAATTAGGGGTGTAATGCGTCCAAAATTTAGAATTGGGAGTATAAAGTGAGAATTGATCATAAATTAGGGTTGTTCATCACTCAAAGTTGATTTAGTCAAGCTGCTTCTATTGCTGCAATATGTCTCTCAACAAATGTGTGGTATATACTTACATAAAATTCGTTAACTTCGGTAAGACATTAAAAATTGGAATGAAATAAGATAAATCTTAGAGCTCATGGTGTAATATATCTAAAAAAATAAATGTGGGATACAAAATGAAGACACAAATTAACGGGTGTAAAGTGTATTAAGGCCTAGTCAATAACATACTTTGTAGGATGTTGTGCGAGGTTTAATGCTGCAAAGAGTCGTGAGAAAGTGTGAAAAAGTGGTGCAAGTCGAGAGAAAATGTGGAAAGACCGCTTAATTTCAACTGGTAATTGTCGTTGAGAATGAAATTGATTCCTGCTCTTCAGAATCCCATGCATGAGAAGTGGGTGAAAATATTTCAAGCTAGTACTTTGATCTTAATATGGAACTAAGGAAAAACAATAATTTGCTTCTTTATTTTTAGGGTAACTATTAATTTGGTCTTTTATTTTATTAAAAATATTAATTTGGTCTCTCATCTTTAAAAAATTAAGTAATTTAAAGTTTGTGACGAAAATTATAAACAAACTAATGAAATTCTTACAGAACTGCTGGTGAGCAGTTTGCGAGTAATTCTATCAAAAGTTTGACTCGAGGTCGAGTCGAGTTTGGTCGAGGTGAAATCTCTTGGTGAGCTCATTTTGAACATATAAGATATTCCGTAGAAATATTTAGAAACTTTTCAAGCACATATATAATTTTTTTTATTATATGCAAAATGATTGAAATGTCTATATTCTTGTGTATAAATTACATATTTTACGATTGAAAAAGTCGAACTATTCTAGTTTGAGTTTGAGTTCAAGATCATTTTACTTGCAAGTTTGAATCAATCTTAAACTTCATCAAAATTTTCAAACTCGAACTGGACTTCTATTTTTAAAACTCGTTCGAGTTCGAGTATCACAAATAAATTTGAGCTCGAGATCGACTAGGATACTATTCGTGCTCAACTCGACTCTTATTTACACGCCTATTAACAATAGTCACGTGATTGTCACTTGGTTTGCTCTATTAATTTGTTCATAAAATTTTTATCACAGGTCTTAGATTGGTTAATTTTCTTTTAAAGATAGATGTAAATTGATTTGTTATGATAGATAAGGAATAAAATTAGTTGATACACCGAAGATAAGTGACTAAATTGGTCTTTTTCTCTATATAAATATCTCATTAAGACGTTATATTGTTGTTATTATTATTATTATCATTATCATCATTATTATTATTATTATTATTATTATTATTATTATTATTATTATTATTATTATGCTTGAACAATTTGGTGTAATTTTAAAAAAAAGTAAAATAAAATAACTACCCACAAAAAGGGGTGGTGTAATTTAAAAAAATAAAACAAGAAAAACTACACACAAAAGACAGCAACTTCGTAACTACCCAACCCCTATTTTCTTTTCAAAATTTTTTAAAGACAAAATTATTGCCTACAAATTAGAGATTGGCCTTGTGTAACACCATGGGCTTGGTTGACCCAAAAATTTTTGAACGGAACAACAGTTCAAAATATTTAAAACAAGTTATTAATAGCATATAACCTATAATATTATAAATAATACAATACACTATCTCACTATTGATGTGGTATGAGACGTCACATTCACCTTTCCTTAAAGCTTTACGTTCTCGCAAAGTATAAAGTCGGACCAATACCACATATACAATGTAAGAAGGTCTAAAGAATAAAGTCGGGTTTCATACCATGTCACATATACAATGCAAGAAGGTCTAATACCACTGTCCCCAACTCCCTTGTGCAGAGAGCGAATTTTATCTCCCTTGTGCATAGAGCGAATTTATAAAACAAAGTTATTAGTAGTTCATAACTCGTAGTATTATAAATAATACAATATCTTCTCTCGCTATTGATGTGGGATAGGGCATCGTAGACATAACCAAATTCAAAAATAATTCTACTTATCAAAATAAATATAATTTTACAATTTCTCTCTATTTTTCATAGTGTTTTTTATATTTAATTAAATTTATTTTATTTAAGTGTTCGCGTACGGTGTGCCTTTAGCTCTATCTATACAAAGCGCAAAGTAAAATAAAAATACTATCGTTTGCCTTTTCTTTTGTTTTTTTTTGGGAGCAAAATATCAAATTTCATTCATCAAGATAAAGTATATATATCCGACTACAACCTCATAGGAAACTTTGACTTCAATTTCTTAATCACACACAGAAAAGAGAGCCTACATGTGAAATCAATATGGGTTCTCCTATACATGAAACTACAATAAGTTCTAGTCAAAATGGCAATTGCACAACCGTTCAGCAATTCCGTTGACATCTTCACAGTCTCCTTGGCCAACTTTGCAATTTTCTCTGCTGAAGTTTTCTATGCATCTGTTAAGATTTTGCCATATTATATTTAGCCAAGTAATGTTGTTCTATTTATCTCGTTGATAATATATTTGAAATTCCATTTTTGAAAAACTATTGTTAAATACTTTTGTTCCTTCCTTTTTTTTTTTTTTTTTGTAGGAATTGTGATGTACCAAAACAAAGACATTGATGTGGAACATGAAAAACAAGTGCCTTTTTCCTGCGATGTGAGTTCTTGAATCCTAGAAAAGTGTCTCTTTTCCATAATGTGTGGATTTGTGGAGGTAATTAATAAATGTAGATACATGCATTTCTACATATAGTAGTAATCTGTGCTGTATATTTTTCATCTTCTTCTAATATAACAAGGAGTTCCTTCATTTAAATCGCTCAAAGTCTCTTATTAGAAAAAGAAAGAAAATTCCTGCTAGTTAAAAAGTTACTAGAGTTGCTACTTGTTAAAAATTGGCGAAATTGGTTTTTTTTTTTTTTTTTCAAACGACAATAATCTAACATATTCCTATCAAACTATATCTACTATTAAGGAAAAAAGAAAGGGAAAGGTCCAACGATACCAAAGGATAAGAAACCTAACATCTATTTTAAAGAATTCAAGTCGAGAATTCAAACTTCCGACCTTATATTCAATTGCGCCTGAAAAAATATTTGATTTCTAATTCATCTAAAGTGAGTTGATTCACAAAGATAGGTACGAATTAAACCATGGTTGACAATTCATATAATTAAGCAACTTCTATTCATTAAGCAAGTCTAACTTTTTGTTACCGTAGGTACGAAAAGATGGAATTAGGCGGTTCTTTTGTTTTACTTGAAAAGGGCAGTTTTAATGTTTATCAACCTCACCGAAGACATCTACATCTACATCTACATCTACCGACGACGAAGTTTTCCTCGTGGTGGCCTACAACTGTGGTGTTTTCCTTTGTGATGTTGCTTCAGCAGAAGAAGCAGGGGCCTTGTTGATTTGGATCTAAATAGCCTAAATATGTGTTAAGATGAGGAAATGAAAGTTAGAGTAAACATGAATTCACTCGACTAAAGAAGTATTATTGAATTGAGAATAGTCAATCCAACTTAATCGAAATAGCACGAATGTACTCAATCTTGGCAAGAGTGAATCCATGCTTACTCTAACTTTCATTTCGCTCATCTTGACACATATTTGAGCTATTTGGATCCATATCACTTGTGGCACAACAACAATTTTTGTTGCTCCTTTCTGATTTCGCTAACTTCTTTGCTGGTTTACATGTTAATCAATCGTGAATACAAAGAGATTTGCTATAAATGCGTCTTTAAGGCCTTTGTCTTTTTTCTCCTGGTTGGATTAATCTTTATTATACTAACGTGTATAAAAGAATTTTACACCATTAGATGTAAATGCTTGTCACATAATCATATTTTTTCTTCAATTTTTAATGTTAATTTTACATGTGTCATATATATATATATAATGTAAAACTATATCTACTCCAACTATTCTACTCCAACGGTGTAGGTTTTAAAATAGAAGTCTAACACTTCATTTTGTTAGGCTGAATTGTAGTAATCTAAAGCAAAATCAAGGCAAAATACTATAACCTTGAGAATTTATCTTTCTTACATTATATGGTATGTATCTATATTTAATAATATAATGATAAAAAATTTTGTATATTAATGATATATAAAAGATTTACTCTAAATTTAGTCGCAATTAAAACAGATGAGAAGATAAACTTGCATGAGATTCACTAAGATGACCATTATCAACCTGCCAAGGAAACATGAAAAAATATGAAAACTACTTGAAATCATGTTTCCCATTCTATGAATTCCAAAAAAATGGCATCTCCAAAAGATTAAAGCACAATTATTATCCTTTACAACTCCTATCCCTTACGGGACAGACGTAAAAATTATATCATAGTACATAGTAGATATATATATATAAAAATAGATGTGACTAGAACTGTCAATTAGGCCTTGTAAGTCGGGTTTTGTAAAATTCAAATTTGGCTCACAAATTTATTTGGGTTTCGCGCATTAATCGGGTTGGCTCAGATTCACAAAGGTGAAACTCATACTCAACTCACAAAATTATTCGGGTTTCGGGCTTTCATCGAACTAGCCCAAACTCACATTATCCAATAAAATTTTTTATATAATTCGTTTTTTTGTTAAAATTTTATTTTTTGCATCCGGTCAATACAATATGGAATAATATGTACTACTTATGTCAATACACAACTATTAACAATATCATTGAGCCACAATATTTTAACTAAATTGACTAATGATGTTAGGTTATTATTTTTAATTACTCGAGATTAGTTAAGTTAATAGAATACTAGAATTATTAATCATTATCCACATAAAATTAAGTAGTACTATTTAATGTAGGATGAAATTAGTATTTTATATATATATATATGGGCCGTGTTTTAATCGGGCCGAGCCTAATAAAGTCCAAACTCGGCTCACAATTTAATCGAGCATAATATTTAAGCCCAAATTTAGCCCAACTCACTTTAACATAGGCTCATCCCATTTTTTTCGGGTGGGGTGGGCCGAGGCCCTGCCCAATAGACAGTCAACCTAAAAAATAAAACAAAATGTGATATATCATAGTAGATATATATAAAAATAGATGTGACAACCTAAAAAATAAAAGTAAATGTAATCAAATATCTAGATGAAGTGCAGTAACTTACCACCTCCGTATGTGAACTCCAATACACGGTCTCAAAAATGTTATATCTAATTTTGTCTTTTTAATTCACAGGATAAAGTAATAGCATTTTTGTGTAAAATGTCAACAAGTTTGGAAAATGTTAGAGATATTAAAGTATGTATCGAACGAAGCAAAGATCATTTTGTAAAGTCAATTGAAAAAAAAAAACTACATTTGTATTTTACTTTTTAGCTACACTTTGTTATTCATAGGATTGAGTAAATTTTGTCATCAGTTGATTTAACTTGCAGAACTAGGCCTAGTTAGTGGGTAATTACTCCCGCCACTTTACAATAATTATCACTGTTGGTAGGTGCACGCGTACAGATTAAAAAAATCTATTAAATTGTATTAATTTTATATTTAAAAAATAGTATAAAATGACTAAAATATTCTTTTATATTAATATCGTAATTACATATCCTTCCTCCCCAATTAATTTGGAACTAAGGGCAAATTACAAAAATATCATTTAATACTTTTTTAATTTCTTAAAGTGACTGATTTTTTAAAATAAAACAAATAATTTAAAATGATAATTATTTTAAAACAGATGAAATACTATTTTCTAACTTAGGCGCAAACGTTTAGTTGCTTTTGTTTCATAATCTAGTCGGTTGGTATGAAAATTAGCAAAGTAATTATTGTCGTAATTATGACATCTCAAGAAAATTTTTGAATAAACTGAGTGAATGATAAGTGATGAACTCTTTCATCCAAAATCATCCCTATCACTTTTTTTCTTTTTTTTAGAATCCTCCCAAGCAGAAGTGGATTAATTCTTTTAGTTTATAGTGATGTTATAATTTTGGACTAAGAAATCACTCACGACTATCATCCATATAATGATTTTCCTGACCTCAATAGTGTAACTATCAAATCCTTTGCTAGATGAATCCGCTTATCATTAGACTAGGTGACAACTCTATATTTATATATTATAAAATATGATATTAATTTTATTATGACACGTTAATGTATAGTCTATCATAATTATTCACTCAATACTTTCAAAAATTATACAAATATCTTAATTTTTTGATTAATTAAAAAAATTAATTTTAAGTTATACTTAATAACAAATGTTGTATAAAAATAACAAAATTTTACTCAATATTAATTCTTGAAAATATTAAAAATTTTAACATATATTAAACTTTTTAAGTGATTTAATCTTTTCCTTTGATAATAAACATAAAATATTTACTTGTCATAATCGTAATCTCTTAATAATTTTATAGTACTGTCTCAGGAATTGCAGGAATGATTCAAGGCTTCATATAAGATAAATACTAAGATAACACAAATAGATGTATAAATAGATGTGACCATATATAAATTAAGTAACATGAGAAACAAAGGAAAAAGAATGCATTCAGTGAAAACAAGGCAAGTTTTTCAAATAATACATTTTTTCATTTTCAAAATTAAGCACTACAGGATACTTTTGTTTTTCCCCTTCAAATAAATCAGACATATGAATTAAGTAACATGAGAAACAAAGGAAATAGAACACATTCAGTGAGAAACAAAGCAAGTTTTTCAAATAATACATTTTTCACTTTCAAAATTAAGCACTGCAGGATACTTTTCTTTTTCCTTTTCAAATAAATCAAACATGAAAGTGATGAATTGCAGGATACTTTTCTGTTTCTTTCAATATAGAAATTTAGGGATTAAAGCAGGATTGTTGTTGAATAGAATAAGTAATAGTCCTGAAAAAAATGGATGAAATTAGAGAACGCCAACGAACATGCTTTAAACTGTTATACTATCGCCATTATAATAACATGCATATTATTTAGTCTAATTGTCAATATTTAACACTTCTCATTCTCAATTATTTAGTCAAATTAAGCATTGCTTTTCAAGTAGAGAAACAATATACACATTATCAAGAAACAATATAATAATTGTCAATATTTAACACTTCTCATATTCAATTGTTTAGTCAAATTAAGCATTGCTTTTCAAGTAGAGAAACAATGATATACACATGATTGAGAAACAATATACACGTGATATATAACCAAAATTACAGTCTAAGAAAGACAAGAACATTGCATTAAAAAAAAACAGAGTGGTCCATTAAAAATTAGTATGACCATGAGACTCCATTGCAATAAAACTAATTGCAACTAATAATCCCTCGTAGCTTGCCAACTTGGGCCATGATGACGTAGACTAGTACCACACATACTTTCTTACCTAAATTGTTCTAAAAATATTTACGTGGCAACCTCATTAAGGGCAATTATGTAATTCAGTTTCAGCTGAGCTAGCATAGAAATAGCTTTAAGTCTCCTCGTGTAAATCTATAAATAAGGGGTTTGAGTGCTACTAAAAGGGGATAGACAATTCAGGATCCAATCAGAATTCAGATAATCAAACACACACTTGCAACTCGAATATTCCACTTTCTCTCTCCTCCTAGAATCCAATTCTAGGTTCATCAATTAGCGCCGTCAGTGGGAATCGATAGATTTTCATCACAGGCCTCGGCCCATTTCAATCAAATCTCAATCATCTGAATTGTTTTCTTTTTGCTTTATAAAGGATGAAGAACCGTGGAACACGGCGAACTGCCAGCAAGGATGTCGAAACGAGCGATCAGCACCTCGTAGTGCATATCGATGAACTGGAAAACGTCGGTACACCAATCGAGGCTCAGCAAAAGCAAAACGATGTCTTGAAGTACATTGTTGATCACTTCGAGTCTTTTCGAGCATTCGTGGAACAACGCGAGAGCAAAACTCCGTCTGAGCGCTCGAACCGAGTGGCACTCAACAAGCTGAACAAAAGCGTGACCCCGACTGACGACCTGGTAAAGAGCTGGCCGATGCCGTGAGCCCAGCCGATCTGCCACACAAATTAACAAAGTCGCGCTCAAATGAGCAATCAGATGAGTCACACTCATCGACAAGCAAAAAATTATCGATGCGCGAGAGACTCAGCGCACACTCTTCAAGAAAATTAGGATCGAGAGGACCCTCCTCGGTTGTTTTAAAACAACTTGTGTCGAGGAGCAGAGCCTCGAAAATAAGATCCAAGAAATTTTGAAGAAAAACAATTTACTCCTGAATACTCCTGCTACGGCAGAGATTGATAGAGATCCATTCACAATCTCTATCAAAATCAAACATCTTCCAACACAATTCAAGTTGCCGGACCTAGACCGCTACAAAGGAGAATCTGATCCGTCAGATCACCTACAACAAGTGGTGGCAATAACTAGCCTTTATAGTTACAGCGATGCGACCCGATGCAAGTTGTTCGCAACAACTCTTCGAGGCTCGGCACAAAAATAGTTCCAGGAATTGCCGACGAATTCAATTGCTACTTTTCACGACTTGGCAAAGTCATTCCTGAGTCACTTCAGGAGTAAATCAATATTGCAGAAAGACACATCGCACCTCATGAACATCCGATAGAGGTCCGATGAGTCACTTAATAAATTTGTAGACCGCTTCAATGATGAGGTGGTCCAAATAAAAAATATTGATGAAAGAATTCTGGTTGCTGCTTTCTGACAGCGGCATCCGACTAGGTGTCTTTAACGCCGAATAGGCCAAAAGAATGCCAAACTCCTATTCTGAGCTTCTAGAAAGAGCATCGGAATTCATCCGGGGTGAAGAGTCAAACAGAACAAAAAGGGAACTCTTGATACACAAAGAGAAAAAGTACTAAAGAATCCGAACCCCTCTTCCTCAAAAAAGCTGAGAGTCGCAGACAGATTGAGCTATTCCAAGGCCACACCTATGGCGAATCGGGTGGTCTTCCTGAAAAATAACATCGGGAACCGACCCCCGCGAACAAGGAGCCATCTCGATGCGGACTTCACACCTCTCAATGTGTTGAGGAGAGAAATATTATATCAAATCCAACACTTAGATCTTTTAGAGCCACCTCCTCGGATGGTTTCACCCTCAGACAAAAGAGACCGGTCAAAGTACTGCATTTTTCATGATCAACACGGCCATGATATCGAGGCATGCAACCATTTGAAAGTTGAATCCGTTGAGAAGGCCATCCATGAAGGACATTCTCTTGTATAGCAGTTCATCTGTCGAACTGCAGCAGAGTTCCAGAGAAACAGTGCCAACCAAAGAAATCCGGCGCAACCTCGACCGCTACCTCGTCAACAGATCCGAGGCGGCCAGAATAGAAATAATCCCGCGACAAATCAAGATTATACAAATCCGCATAGCTGGGGGATAAACACAATTGCCGGATACCCGACAACCAGAGACTCAAACAATGCCCTAAAAAAGTATACCCTGTCTCTTTCCTTCACAAGTATGCCTTTCGGGAAAAGCAACTGAAGCCATTTTGAGCCTCGGATACACCTCCGAAGGCCCAGTCCCCAACCGAATGCCACACAATGACCCATTGGTAATTCACGTAAATGTGGCTGGATATAAAATGCACCGTGTGTTCGAAGACACCGAAAGTTCGACGGACATAATCTTCTAGGATGCTTGGGTCAAAATGTATATGGATCATTTTTGATAAAACCTTTCAAGACTCTGTTGGTGGGTTTCACCGAAAACTCGATCATGTCAATTACACATAATATTATTTCACTGTGTCTTGGAGCTCTCCCGAAGCACAAAATTGAGATGACCAATTTTGTCATCGTCAAAAAGGACAGCTCCTGTCAATATGATACATCTAGATGTACGCAGTACACCTACAGAATCCTTCCCTCCGTATTCCATCTTGGGATAAAATTCATGTTGAGGGATGGGTTTGAAGGAACGGTCATTGGCGGCCAACAATGTCCATTGCAGACAATGCCCGAGCCTGTTATATGATGTCCTTGCGGTCCCAATAGCAAACGATGTCCATTGCAGACAAGGCTTACTTGGAAACTTTCGATGCTTCATCCACCTGGGATGGCTTTGAAGAGTCCGTGACAAGTCAGAAAGAGAGGGAAGAGATGGGGCAGCCCCGGTTGGGAGCTACTGAGATCCCCGAACCTCCAGAGCATAAGGGAAAGGTCAAGGCAAAGATCGAGACCCAAGACGAGGTTCAAATTGAGGAGATAGCTTTAGATCCGAGCCTCCCTGATCTCTTATCAAGATCTGTGCTACTCTCCCAGCCGAGTTTAAGGCCCTTCTCTTTAGGCTTTTAGCCGAATACAAGGACGTGTTCACGTGGACCGTCGAAGACATGCCCTGCATCTCTCGGGAGATAATTGAGCACAAACTTGGAGTGGACCCGGCATACAAACCAGTGAAGCAAAAGAAGCACCTCTTTGGTCCAGAGCGCAGATTCATAATCGAAACCGAGGTGGACAAACTCTTAATAGCCGGATTGATTAGAGAAGTATTGTATCCCACATGGCTTTGTAATCCTGTCCTTGTAGCAAAACCTGACTCTTCTTGGAGAATGTGCCAAGATTTTAATGATCTTAATAAAACTTGTCCAAAGGACAGTTATCCGTACCCCCGAATACAATAGTAGATTCATTTGTTGAATTTTATATTTTATATTTTTTAGATGCATTCAAAGACTACCATCAAATATACATCTAGAGTAAGATGAAGAGAAAATCTCAACATCACCGATCGAAGAACGTACTGCTATACTACAATGCCCTTTGCGGACTCAAAAATATCAGAGCTACATATCAGTGCCTCGTCAATAAAACCTTCAAGTCCCAAATAGGACTAAACATGGTATATATTGACGACATGGTGGTTAAAAGTCGAACATATGAGGAAACCCTGAAAGATCTCAGGGAAACATTTGAGACGTTAAAATCCATCCAAATGAGGTTGAATCCCAAGAAATGTACATTTGAGGTCCCCTCGAGAAAATTCTTGGGGTTTATTGTCTCTCACCAAGGAATCGAGGCAAACCCTGAAAAGGTGCAAGTCATAATTGATATGAAACTCCCAACTCGGTGAAGGAGGTTCAAAGACTAATCGGTAGAATAGCTGTCCTAAATCGATTCTTGTCCAAATCAGCAAAGAGAGGCTTGCCATTCTTCCGAGTCATAAAGAAGATTGAGGGTTTTCAATGGACCGAAGAAGCTTCTAAAGCCTTTGAAGAGTTTAAAGAATATTTGGGTACCTTACCGAAGCTCGCTTCTCCGCAGAAAGGCTTACCGCGTTTGGATACCTGTATATCTCGATTGCCGAACCAGCAGTTAGCTCGATTCTATTTAGGCAAGACGAATAGGGTAACCAGTGCCCTGTGTATTTCGTAAGTAAAGTGCTTCAAGGTCCAGAGAAGAACTACACCCCTATTGAAAAGGCCGTCTTGTCGTTGGTGGTGTCGGCTCGGAAGCTGAGACCTTATTTTCATGGTCACAAAATAATAATTTTGATACACATCTAGATGTGTATAAGAGACAGGAACAAACCAGATGCTTCAGGCCGGAATGCTAAAGTGGTCTGACCGAGTCTTTTGAATGTTTTTCTCTTATACACATCTCATTTGTGAAATTTCAGGCTGTCGCTAATTTTATTGCAGAAAGCTGTGACATCGAAAAGGTTGATCTCATCCTGACAACCGATCCAGTAAAAGAGCAAAAAATGAGGGAAGACCTTGCATGGGAGCTTCATGTTGACGGAGTTTCGTGTGAGTCTGGAGCCGGGGTAGGGATAATAATCCAATCTCCAGAAGAGACTATCTCACTTATGTCCTTGGATTCGGATTCAAGGCAACCAACAACGAAGCTGAGTATGAGGCCCTTATCTGTGGGATGGAAATGGCCCACCAGATGGGTGCCCGAACTTTAAAGATTCATTTAGAATCTCAACTGGTTGTAAATCAAAGTCTAGAAAATTATGAGACTCGAGGCGTGATTTTACAAAAGTACCTAGTGAGGTCAAAAGCTGGATTAAAAAATTTAAAAAAGTAGACATCATCAAGATTGCTCGAACGAGAAATACGCACGCCGATGCTCTGTCAAAATTAGCCTCGACAATATATTCGTCTTATAACGAAAGAGATTTTGGTAGAACTGAGTGAACGCAGATCTGTTGACATCTCTGAAAGAATCTCTTGTATCCAACCAGACCTCGGTTGGATGGAACTCCTGATAAGTTATTTGAATAATGAGAAACTCCCCGAGGATCATGCCGAAGCTAGAAAGGTCAAATATCGAGCCACCAAGTATACACTTATTAACGGAATCTTATATAAAAACCTGGCATACTTGTGCCCCTTGCTGAGATGCCTCACGCCATCCGAAACTAACTATGTTCTACGCGAGGTACACGAGGGCATATGCGGAAGTCATGTCTGTCCTCGGAGTATAGCTCACAAAATCTTGCTAACTGGGTACTACTGGCCAACCTTACATTCGGATGCAGATACTTTGGTTCGGGTGTGTCATCAGTGTCAAGTACATGCCCCAATACCACGAAGACCCGGCTCGGATATGGTTCCTATTCAGAGCCCGTGGCCGTTTGTCCAGTGGGGAATGGATATTTTGGGCCCACTTCCCCGAGAGATAGGCAAGCTTGAGTTTTTAGTAGTAGTGGTTGACTACTTCACTAAATGGATCGAGGCGAGCCCCTGGAGGACAATCTCGGGATGAGCAATAGAGAAATTCTTTTGGACAAGCATTGTCCTTTGGAATCGGTATCCTTGCGGAATGTACCGCAGGTTGGCCAGTAGTACCCAGCTTGAAGATTTTGGGAGCCTCTGCTCTTATCTGGGTATCAAGCAGATCACTTAACCACCATCGCATCCTCAAGCAAGAGACTAAATTATGCAACCGAACCTTGCTGACAGGACTCAAAACTAGATTGAAAGAGCCAAGGACGCTTCTCTTGAGGAATTGCCCCGCGTCCTCTGGACATACAGGACCACACCTCGAACGGCTAAAGAAAATACTTCTTTCATTTTAACCTACGGGTCCGAGGCTGTTATTCCTGTGGAAATTGGGCTACCTTCGGCTCGAGTATCCTTGTGTGATTTGAAATCCAATCATGAGGCTCTGCGAGCTAACCTAGACTTACTTGAGGAAAAGAGGTTAGATCCATCCATCCGGGAAGCCAAGTACAAGCAAGTCATAGCTAAATACTACAACGCTAAAGTGAAGCATCGCTACCTTCGGCCAGGAGACTTGGTACTTCGGAAGAATGAAGCTAGCCATGTAAAGGGGACTAAGAAGTTAGATCCAAATTGGGAAGGACCCTATCGTGTAATAGAAGCTCACACCTCGGGTTATTACTATTACAATAAGTTGGTTGAAATGAAAATGGATCCTATACCCAAAATGTAGAATATTGTAAATTTGAAAAAATATTATCAAGGAATATAATGTCAGATGTTTCAACTACTCCAACTCTAAGAGTTTTGGATCTAGTTGAACAAAAAAGCAAATTATTGAAGGCCGAGGATTAGTAGTCCCTCCTCAAGGGCCGAGGCTTAGCAGCCCCCCAAGCAAAACAAAGCCTTGCCAACCCTCAGAGGTTCGGACAAGGCATTGTCAGATGTTCCAACTGCTCCAACTCTAAGAGTTTCAGATCCAGTTGAACAAAAAAGCAAATGATTGAGGACTATCAAGGAATATAATGTCAGATGTTCCAACTACTCCAACTCTAAGAGTTTCGGATCCAGTTGAACAAAAAAGTAAATTATTGAGGGCAGAGGCTTAGCAGTCCCCCCTCAAGGGCCGAGGCTTAGCAGCCTCCCAAGCAAAACAAAGCCGCGCCAACCCTCAGAGGTTCGGACAAGGCACTGTCAGATGTTCTACAACTGCTCCAACTCTAAAAGTTTCGGATCCAGTTGACAAAAAAGCAAATGATTGAGGACCGAGGCTTAGCAGTCCCCCCTCAAGGGTCGAGGCTTAGCAGCCCTCCCAAGCAAAACAAAGCCGCGCCAACTCTCAGAAGTTCGGACAAGGCACTGTCAGATGTTTCAACTGCTCCAAGTCTAAGAGTTTCAGATCTAGTTGAACAAAAAAGAAAAGGTTTGAGGGCCGAGGCTTAGCAGTCCCCCCTCAAGGGCTGAGGCTTAGCAGCCTCCCCAAGCAAAACAAAGCCACGCCAACCCTCAGAGGTTGGACAAGGCACTGTCAGATGTTTCAACTACTCCAACTCTAAGAGTTTCGGATCCAGTTGAACAAAAAAGCAAACGATTGAGGGCCGAGGCTTAGCAGCCCCCCTCAAGGGAAGAGGCTTAGTAGCCCCCCCAAGCACAAACAAAGGTGCACCAACCCTTAGAGGTCCGGTCAAGCTCAGAGCAATTTTTAGTGTTCCACCTCGGGGTTCAAACAAAGTCCAATAAAAAAGCAACATAGGGAGCCGAGGCTGAACAGTTTCCCCGCAAGGGTAGAAACTAAGCGACCCCCTCTATGCAAAATGAAATGGAAGAGTTTCCGATCCGCAAAGATTCTTGAGTGACCTGTTAAAGCAAAACCTTACTCTTGGGACTTTGGAAAGCTTGACTCAAGTTAAATGGCTAAGGCAAAAACAAGGAGCCAAGCTTGGTCCTTTTGCCTCAGCCCAGAAGGGCCCAAACAGAGCCTAAGCTCGAAACAAAAGCATTCCTTAGACAATTTTTTATGTTGGAATGCTTAATCATGAAAAGTTGTTTGCCTACTTATATCATAAAACTCTTGTTTTAAATTCAGAAAATAAAGAGATTGAAAAGCAAGTAAAAAGCCAAAAACAAAGAATGCCGAGGCTCTTATCAAGAAGACAAAGTTATCCGAATTTAACAATTTCATTAAAAAGGTCCTAACTATTACAGAAGAAGTTCCTAACTATTACAGAAGAGATTCTAAACTATTACAATGTAAAATTACGTCAGCCTGAGCATCAGAAGTGTTAGGCTCGGCGTTGGAAGTGGAGGCCTGGTTCACGGGATCGGCCTCGACTTCGAGGTTCGGAGACTCGATCATCAGAGTCGCCCAGAAGTTCGGGGAATCAAAGTAGGAGCTTTGAATTGAGCTTGAAAACCGTTGATGATCTCTTCAGTGACGGAAGCATCATACGGTAGCCCCTCGTACAAAGTAGGGTTCTTCACCAAGTGGTCACAGGCGAGTGTGAACCCCATGGAGAAGACCTTCTTCGTAAACTCCTTCAGCATCCCATCTACTTCAGTCGAGGCCACAAATTGATTCCTACCCTCTACCCGCAACTCTATTTCTCGAGACGCGAGCTTTGCGTCGGCCAGCTGAGCTTCTTCTTAAAGTTGAAGAACCCTTTGCTCCAGATCCGCGACCTTCTTGTCTCGGTCGCCAACATCCACTTCAAGGGTCTTCTCCCAGCTCGGATTGCCGAAGCTTGTTCCTCACCTCGGTCAGCTCGGCCTTCCACTCGTCATTTTTTTGCCCGCCTCGATATTGCATTTCATTTTATTGGCGTTCACGGTCTCCTTCACTGCCTGATTCACGCTGGACTTCGCATGGGCTAACTCTTGCTTTATAGAGTTAAAGGCAGAGCTGAAAGTGGCCTCCCGATCTGTGATGGCGAGCAAAATTGTAATTACCTGCAAGCAAAGGAAAAATGATTAGTTCTGTGAGTTGAAGTATGAGGTGCAAAAGATTGAAAATTCACAAAGGGTTAGATAGTCTTACGTTCATCAGGCTGACGTGAAGTTCGTCCAGCCTCTGTTGTGGGGTAAGCCTTTTGACATAATGACCATACCGAGGCAGAGCCACCATGATCGGGAACTGTTCCTGATACATGAGTCATCCTCAGAAATTGAGCCCGATCTCTTAACATCTATCGGTAGGGTAGGTCGGAGATCAGAGCTCCCCGAGGTACATCCTGTCTAACCTGTTGATTTCCTCTCCTCCCGGGATGTGTACTTCCTATCACCTGGAAAATACAAGAGTTAACTCATGACGCTAAAAAAATATTAAGAAATGGGAAGAAACGAGGTCCGACTATACTTACCATAAGAGATGATGAGTTGATTGGATAAGGGGGCGTTGCCCGAGCCAGTCCCAGGGGTCCGAACCCTCGCTACGGGAATCATGGCCCTCGGGGGCGACGATGAGGAAGAGAGGGTCATAGCTGAGGAAGGACCCTCCCTGAGGCCAGCAGCCTCCCTAGTCCTTTTCCTTGTGACCCGAGTTAGCTCGGGTTCGGTGGGGCGGATAGCCAGAGTAACTTCACCGGCTTGCCTCTCCGGCGAACTGGCACCCCCGGTTCGGTTCAGGGTTACAGATGTAGAAGGTGCGGCCTCGACACTCCCTGATGGGGTGTTGATGGTCGCGGAGGATGACCCACTTGCTGATGAGGAGGGCTGGTTCAAAGTGCTCGCACCGGTGACAGGTGTGGCGGACACCAGTCCCTTAAGGAATGCTCCGAGCTCTGCATAAGATGAGGGGTCAGCACATAAAATAAAATAAAAATGAATCGAATGAATGAATGAATGGTGAGTGAAGTGAAAATGATAATGACCTTGTTGTGGGTCGTAATTCGGCAGGATGTCATGGGAAGGAAATAGTCCTGTCCAGGCCAGAATGTTGTTTGAAAGGATGGTCGGTTGGTTATTGAAGTTTATTCGGAGGTTCGACTCGACGAGCCTCTGGGCATGAAGGGAGTTCGGTGGAGAGGCATTCTTGATTTTTAAGTTTTCTTTTATAAGGTTCCATGGACCCCGAGGCATCGGAGGGTCGAGGTACCGGACAAAGAAAAATGACTTTTTCTAGTCATGAATAGTTGATGGGTTACTCGAAGTGAGCTGTTTGCCCGCAGTTCGGGGAAAGATGTAAAAAAATTCCTTTGTAGGGGATAATTTCAGCATCATCCTAAATGTGTCTAAAGAAAGGGAGATATCGTGTAATCTACATAAGAATGTGAAGCCAGCGATGACCCGAAATGCGTTTGGGGTCAGTTGGGATATGCTGATATCCCACTGGTTTGATAGGCTGACTACAACTAAGAGAGGGGCTATGGGGAGCCTCAGCCCCGCCTCGAGTTGTTCCTGATAGACAGTTAGGTAACCAGGTGGAGGCAAATGGCATCGGTCCTCGGGGATCGGGAGTCTGATGTGCACGTTCTTCAGAAAACGGTACCGATCCCTAAGGATTTTGATATCCTCGGGGTCAAGGGAGTTCGATATACTTTGTATTTGAAGGTTAGGGTGGTCGTTTTGTGGAGGTTCAAAAAAGAGCGGATCGGGAGGAAAGTTTAATGGCACTGCTGCCAGAAGCGCTTCGTCGAAAGGATTTAACATCCTGTCAAATCCTTTACCACTTAGGAGGAACTAGTGTGCTATAAGAGAAGTGGGCAGTGAACGTACCGGCCATAGTCTTCAGTTTTGATTAAGCTGTGGGAGTTGTAACACAGAGCTCCTAGTGGTGTCCGGTGGTGGCGTAGAGCGGCGGTCGAAAATCGGCAACGGTGATACGGCAGAGCGTGAAGGAAGAAGAAGTTATGTAAGTCTCTGGTTTTAGTGTGGATGAGCGCAGAAAGGAAGAAGGAAGGAGTGTAAGTTTCCGGGAAAAATAGAGTAAAAGTGGGTGAGAGGAAGGTGAGTAAGAAGAAGAAAAGAGATTTGGGGGTGAATGGGGGTATAAATAGGAGAAGTTTCATCCAGAATGTTCTGTGTTTCTGGAGAAAAAAATTGATGGTTTAGAAATGAAAAAAGGCTTTAGGTGGGAAAGACGAGGCGTTTTGGCGTGAAAATCCAAACGTGGTACTGGCGTTACGGTGCGTAAAATGAGGCGTTTTGGCATGAAAATCGGGACTTGGTACCAGCGTTACGCTGGTAGAACGAGGCGATCTGCAGCAAAATCGGAGCAAATAATACAGAGTAATAAATGTGAAATCAGTGCATGGGGACTCAATGAAAACGTCACCCTTGAGAGTTAATGCTGCTGGAATGACTCGCCGAGGATCCAAGGATCGTTACGACTTCGGATCGGCAGAGGTTATGAAATTATTCCGAAAGCTTCACCTCGGTGCTATCGGTATACACTCTTGCTTTTGGTCTTCGGTTGGGGATTGCGAACAGTCATTTTCGGCTCGGTTCCTATCCACTAGGCTCGGCACCAAACCGAGGGGACTAATGATGACGTAGACTAGTAACACACATAACTTCTTACCTAAATTATTCTAGAAGTGCTTACGTGGCAGCCTCATTAAGGGCAATTATGTAATTCAGCTTCAGCTGAGCTAACATAGAGATAGCCTTAAGCCTCCTTGGAAATCTTTAAATAAGGGGTTTGAGTGCTACTAAAAGGGGATAGACAATTCAGAATCCAATCAGAATTCAGATAATCAAACACACCCTTGCAATTCCGATATTCCACTTTCTCTCTCCTCTTAGAATCCAATTCTAGTTTCATCAGGCCACAAAAGAGTAGAGAAACTCTATGTTATACAAGAAATCAAAACACCAGATATAAGCAAAAAATGGGTCAAGAAATAAACAATAAAATAGAAAAAAAAAGAACGAAACAATTGAAGGAAGTTGACAAAATTCTAATCTAAAAACTGAAATGCAATTTCTCTCAGTCACACCCTCATAACTTAATTTAGTATATGTCGTAGAATTTCATATAAAATAACTTAATACTTAACCAAATAACCCATATTAATTGGAGAGTCTAAGAGAAAAAACAGACAAGCTAAATCCACACAGCAAAAGTTTCTTGGCGATATTCTTGATAACCCACCAAGATCGTTTCTTATTATTATTATTTTTTTATTTTGTACAGAACTCTTGTACTAAAAATTCCAGAAACAAAATAAATATGTAAAAAATTTAAATAATTTCAGTCAAGAGAAAAACAAAAGCGTGTACAAAAATATGAGAAAAATAGATAAGTCATGACTCACAAAAGGAACCAAAAAAAACTAAAAATACAATTTGAGGAGAAAAAAAATGAGGCTAAAGGTTTGGAGAAGTCCATGATACTTGCTTGAGAGGAGAGCGGCGAGCCTAAAAACAAAATCTTACCTAATTCAAAAACCACAAAAGATTAAAAAAATTAGAAATAGATTTTCATGGACACAGAGAAAAATAAATAAACCAGAAGAAGAAAAAGTAAACGAAGATTAAAAAATGGGGTTAATGTTATGAAGTTCTTCTCATCATTCCTGGCGTATGAGCAGACAAAAAAAATGTAAGGTTTACACACAAAATATCAGGAAAACAAAAATAAATAAATAAATAAATAAAGAAAGAAAACAAATCAGATCAAATCGGATAGAAAGTAAAAAAAAAGAAAAAAAAAAAAGATAAATCGGATAGAAAGTAAAAAAAAGAAAGAAAAAAAAAAAAGATAAAAGAGAAGGCAGGTTGGAGAATTTACCTTCGAAGAGCCAAACGAACCACATCTTCTCCTTTAAAAAAAACTGCAGAACATAAAAAAGGAGGGGAAATAATATGAATTAGATACTTAACAATCAAAACTATAAACTTTAACACAGATAAATTCGGATATGTGTTAGTGTTGGCGAAAAAGAAAGGGTTAATAACACTTTGCCTTGTATTTTGCCCCTTAAAAAATAAGGAAATTACAAATATATACTTTATCCCATTCACATTCACAAACTTGAAAATTAGCTGATGATTAATCACTAATTCACAATGCATCAATTTTTTGGCAAGTGGTAATCGAGACAAATTTTGGCAAACTTGAAAAGTTTTGGCATGTGGTAAAGCGTACCTTTTTTTTTTTCCAAGAAGATCTAAAGTGAATCTTCAATTACCTACCTTATAATTTCAATTAGTGAGAAATTAGCCAGAATGGCCGTATTTTAAGTTGTTAACTGATTTCCTTACGAAATTAGTTTTGTCTTTCAAATAAAACTAATTGGCCATTCCCAGATACCAAATATGACACATCTAGATGTGTAAGAGAAGCATATCCCATACAGGCTATAGGGTTAATTAAGTCTTGAAATTGAAAATTGCAACTTCAAATTAAGATGAATTAATCTTTAGATTTTTTTCGAAATATCGAATAACACTCTTAAATTTTTTTGGAAAAAACGATCTTAATAGTTTCTCCCATATTTTACATTTGTACTCTTTTCGTTCATCACATTCAATGATGCATTTTAGTCCTTTACAAATTCAAAACACATTATTTGGGTCCCTCACCACAATTATATGTATATTTTAGCCTAAAATATGCAAATGCGTATCGAATGCAATATTTTAAAGGCAAAATTGACAATATATAACTTTAAACAGTAAATTGTTTCAAAAATAAGATGATTGGGGCTATTAAAGTAGGGATGGTGGAGGAAAAACGGCGAGGGAAGGGAATAATGATGTGATAGTAGGTGAGAATTTTGGGATGTTAAAGGACCAAAATATACATTTTGAATTTATGACAGACTAAAATATATCATTTTGAATGTAAATCACTAAAAAAATACAAATATAAAATTTAAGATTGAAGTATAGTTTAAATGGTAAAATTATATATTTACCGTGATCTAGAGTTCAAGTCAAACAAAAAAGTAATTAGAGACTTATTATAGATCCTCTTATATTATTTTTATAAAAAAAAACACTCCAAGGCCAGAGAGATTTTATTTTCTTATTCAAACAAATAAAATCAATAATTGATGGTAGTTTTATTATTAATTTTACTGATAGAACTACCTACATGTGCCCTACTCCGTTGAAGCATATAATTTATCAGTACAAAATCATATGGCAATTCTCCATATATGAGATGATCAGACAATAAGTTCTAGTCAGTGCAGTCAAACTGGCAAGTGCACAATTGTTGAGCAATTCCTGGGACATCATGACATCCTCCTACTGGATCTTGGAAAAAATGCCTAGTTACGCACTTCTGCACGCAACAATTTTCACCACAGTTTTGCCCGCATGCACCAAAATTTTCTGTGCATCTTCTACCGCTCACCATGTTGCTAGCTGCATGATCACCACATAAATATCAAACAATCATACACTATTATTAGTCAGGCTAAAGTAACTTGCTCTGTTTCTAAACCTTTTATTACGAATAAAAAATAATATGTTAATGTTAGCCAACTTTTTGTACAGCCATAACAATTTTTCAAAAAGAAAACGAGTCGATGTATTGAGTATGTATGATTGCACAAAAAAAAATTGATCCATTATCCAATCAATAACACTATATTAACAGAATTCGTGATCTAAAATTGACAGTATCATTTATGTAAGTGATGCGACGAATTTCAGATCACGAGATCTATGAGACCAGGTTAAATTAGTTTAGCCTTGAGCATTGTATATAATTAGGTGTTATTTAAGAATGAATTTCATTGAACTATAGTTGTTTGCTTAGTTAAATTAGTTTTTTATGAAATGCAGTTTCTAATAATTATGATTAAATTGGAAAAAAAAATAATTATGATTAAAGAAATTTTACCTGATGCGAAAAAGAGAAGGAAGAAGATGCAGTAGGTAGCTGTTGGAGTAGTCATCTCCTAGAAGTTGATTAAGTTTTAACAGGGTTGCTAAGTACTTTGTATTTTCTATTAGTCCACACTGATATTTATACGCTAAAATCACAGGATGAAGCCAAATAGCTGTTTTTTCTCTATTCGGTGAATGTGTCAAAGATACAGAATTATTATATTATGGTATGTAAATATTTAATTGATATAATTTTGTAGTTTTATCTTATTTAAGTAATTATTTTATTAGTCTAATTGTCTTAATTAACAAGACTTACTATGTATAGATGAATTAAAATATTTTCTTGTAAACCTCCTATGTATCAATTGTATTGAGGTATAAATTATACATATTGTATATATTCTCTCGTTTCTGATAGAATGGTTCTAATGTTTTATGATGTTTAATACTAAGATTGTTGTTTAATGGTTCTAATATTACACAAATTATTGATAAGATTGTATCAATATTTGTAATCAAATTTACGTAAGGACCATAATAATCTTCTTTGTTAGATAATATTAGAAAATTCTACGATCCCGTAATGAAATTATTTTATTATACTTTAAAAATTTGTACAGTATGATATCATGTATTTTAAAAATTTGTATTATATAAATTTTTAAAGACAACGGGTTCAATGACAGACTGTAAAATTCCTCACTAAGATTTGCCAGAAATGATTAGGAAATAAATGTCTTTAAGCAATACAAATTTCAATTCCTTTTATCCGAGCATGAGCATAAGATTTAGTCATCTTACATTTAGCCTACGGTCATTGTTAGATTCATCTCGTTGATAAGGTATTTTAATTTTAATTCCTTTTTTTGTGAAAATATTGTTATATGTACTACTTTTGTTTTTTTGTTTTTTTGTTTTTTAAACAAATAGTGATGTACCAAAACAAGGAAATTGATGAGAACAAGAATAATTGTTTGTACATACATGCATGCATTTCGATCAATAGGAGTAATATGTATTTGTTAAATTACGAATCTTTTCTTTTTCTTTCCAATTGAACAAAGATTTCATTCATTTAAACCATTTAGAGTGTGTTATAGAAAGAAAATCCTGCTAGTTAAAAGTTAGCAAAATCCTGTAGTCTAAGATTTATCTTTGAGAAAATATTCCGTTATATTTTAAGAATTTAAGGTAATATTATGTGTTTTAAAAATTTATATTGTATAAATTTTTAAAATTATTAACGAATTAATTTACTTGACGAAATTGTAGAATTTTTCAACAAGTTAACTAAAACTATTACTAGTTACTAATTGGCGTAAATGAATGCCGAGTATTGCAAAGATTGGTAACAAAAAAATGGTTTAGAATTGTGAAAATTCATAGTCTTGTTCTCCATTAAGCTACTTTTGTTCATTTCCCAAGTCCAACAAGGAAATTCTTTCCATATTACTATATAATAATTAAAGGTGATTTCCCTATCTTAACTTAAACCCTTGATAAACCACAATCCCGTCCTGTAGAGCCCGTCAAAGATAAGAGCAACAATAACAAGGCAAAAATTTAGATAGATCCGTATTTTTTGTTTCATTTGTAGATTTTGTGGTATAGATTAAACTTTAATGTTAATAAATGACATCAGTTGATGTAAGCAAGATTTTTTAAGATTCAATCCTGACCACAAGATTTACAGGTGGGATCAAAAACCCGAGTTTACCTAACTATTTTTTTCCCAATAACAATACTTTGCTTAAGGAGATATTAACCTGTTTAATTCTTCTACGAATATTGACAAAATAAGTTTGTTACAACTGAATAAGTTTCGGATCCGTATTGTATCGTGGAGTGAACAGTTAGACCGATAAATTAATTGAATATAGGAAATTTACTTATTTTTCAGTCTATTCTGTAATTGTGACCGGAAACTCCGCAATGAGAACTCCCTAACAAAGAATTTTTCGACATTTAGAGCTTGCTTTAAAAGACAGATTAAAATACTGTTTTTGTTACCTTTTTAGCGCGATTAAAATTTTACGACATTACATGCTTGGACAAAATTGTGTAATTGATTGATTAGGCTTGCTTGTTGCTTCAATTTAGTTAAACATGTATCTTTTACTACTTTCACCTTTACTAGATTGTTTTACATTATTGTCCACCTAAGAGCTCGATTTCCATTCAAGTTTACAATAAGAAAAGACTAATCTTGTTCTTACAATAAGGAAACTTTTAATTGAGTTGCAATAAGTATAGAATAATCTTGTTCTGCAAAATCCTAATTATTGAAAACCGAGTGAATCCTGGACAAACAATTAGAAGTGAAATCAATTGCAGGACGATGACGATGAAGTTCTGTGAGAATTCTTAGGTGGATGATGAGTTCGTTGATCCAAATTCATCCACATGATAATGGACAAGATTATTTTAATATAATATAGTGATGTGAATGAATTTAGTACAAAGAATTTATGACATTTATTATAAATTCGATTTACTTATGATTTTTTTAAATTCAACTATGGCCTATGAAGATATTAAAAAAATTAAAAAGTATAGTTAAATTTGGAAAGTTGCTTTATGAGATTAGAAATTTTTTTCTCTAACACTTTAATTTTTGAGGTTCATGTATTAAAAGGCGGGAGAATTTTACCGTCTTTTTTAAGAAATCATTCCCTTAATTTTAAAAACTTGTGTAATATTAATTTTTAAAACATATAGTAGTATTATAATGTATAACCATTTAAAATATATAAAAAAAAAAATGATTTCCCAAAAGGGTTAGTAAAATTTTCTTAAAGACATTCGCTTAGCATATGCAAGAAATCAAGATGAATTATATTTGGAGTATAAACACATAGTTTTAATTATGTATTACTACAATTAAAACAATCTCTATCCAAGGAGGTTGAAATTTTTGGAATATGTATTTTTTTTTTGGGCAATATGTATTGGTGCTAGAGTTAAACTTTAAAAAATAAAATAATAATTGTTACATCATCGGATTAAATCTTAGCTAGTCACTTCTTAATATAGAGTAAATATAATAATTGTTAAAATAATTGAAAAATAAAATATTTTCACTATACATTCAATCATCTAATAACGTACAATACTCGTTACGAAATAAAGTAATTAATAAAGAATTTTTCAATCGTGATTGCATAATGTCACATTTTATTGAAAAGATTCAAAAGTACGATCAAAATTACGAACTAATTAATGCCCATAGCAATTGCATAAATTGTCACTTTGAAAAGCGTACTATCACTAAAAAAAAATTAAAATTTAAAATAATATCAAATAAATTTTAGAAATTATAATTATGATTTAAAAAATATATTAGTATGAATTATGTTGAGATATTATACTAAAGTGAATTATATTAAGATATTTTTGTATTAATCGTTCTAATAAGCACTAATATGTAATTGGTGTTCTATTTCAAATTAATGTTTATGCTAGTTTGAAGGGGCAAACTGGTACTATCAACCCTTCTTAATTAAGTGCATTGAACAAATTCCTAAGAAGTTTTGCCTATAATTTCCATTCTATACATTACTAAGAAGGCGGCAATCTTAGAACACAATTACAAAGGGTATTTTTGTTGTTGAAATGAAGGAGGTTAGCTAATTAAGATACACTAATTTCAAATTGGTTCAATTCATTTTCCTTCAACTTAAAGTTAAAGGTCATTTTGATCCTTCAAAAAGCATTAGTACCACAATAAATAAAAGGTATATCTAAATAACATGCATATTTACCCACTAATAAAAGGAAATATTTAGGTAGATCTGATTTATACATTTACTTATAGACCTGTAGATTAAATGTTAGGTAATTTATGATATTAATTGATGTAAGTAAAATTTTATAAAATTTAATTTTGACCGCAAAATTTACTAATGAGATTTAAAACTGGATTTAAAATAGTATTTTCCGCTAATAAAAGGTAATTTCCCTTTAAAAAATAAAAATAAACATTTTGAAGTTAAAAAAAATACTTAAATAGATCCGATCTTTAACCATATTCGTAAATCTTGTAATCAAAATTAAACTTTAAAAAATCTTATTTATATCAACTGATATCATAAATTTTATAAAATTTAATTCATACTAATAATATAAATTTTATAAAATTTAATTCATATTATCTATAAGTATGACTAAAAATCGAGTGTATCCAAATATTTGTCTCGATGCTTACCTTTTTTTTTCTTTAATCACATTCATGTAAATATTGTCCTATTTCACCTGCATAGAATATCGTGTGGACGTAGTACTTCTGCCACTACTTTTTCAAAATTTGAAAAGTATTTAAATAGATTTGATTTTTGATTCATTGACATGTGATTAAAATTAAATTTTAAAATTTTTTATTTATATCGATTGATGTCATAAATTCTTTAAAATTTAATTTACACTACAGGTTTATAAGTGGAGTCAAAAACCGGATCTACTTAAGTATTTGACAATGGCAAAGATTTAGGTAGATCCGGTTTTTAACCCCATTTATAGACCCTGTAGTATGGATTAAACTTTAGAAAATATATGACATAAGCTGATGTAAGTAAAATTTTTTAAAATTTAATTTTGACCACAAGATCTAAAGGTACGTTAAAAAATCGGATCTATTTGTATTTTCTGTAAATTTGGAATTTACGTTCTCCATGGGCCCACTGTAGCCATGTGGGTCCCGTAAGATCAATCCTAGCCGTCCAAAAGCACGGGATAAACACCTGAGCCATAAACTTCTGCTTGTCTTTACCTACACATCATTCCTGGAGCCCACACCCAAGTTCGTACAAATAATCCAGAAAACATCCGACTCATCAAAACGGTAAGCCTTCCCAGAGAAGACTCATTGCAATTTAATAAATAAAATTTCTAAAACTGTCCCTCAAATTTCTTTAAAATCTTTTTTCAGTCAACTATCTTTAAAATGAACTAATTTGGTGCATCACATATTTCACTTTTAGCACTTTTGGGCCATAATTGATTGGTCTAAATAAGGTGTACACAATAATAATGGCCCAAGAAATAGGTTGGATAAGCAATTGAGTATTTTCTTACAACAAAATCCTCGTTTAAGATGTATAAGCTATTATTAAAAAAATTTAAAAAAATGTTTTGACCTAAACAATCACGATTAATTGTGTCTACTATAAATCAAATTTATTGAAAGTAATTCTTCAAATTTGTACCCATAATATTATGTACGAGTAATATAACAAAAACTTAATTGATATATCGTGATGTAAATACATCGTTAAATAAATAGAGACATTGAGAATTTACTAAAATGATAGTATATGTTTCCAAAATCAAAATTGAAAGGATTATTAAATATTTTATTAACGAGTATTTTGTTTTCATCTTTACGGATTAAATAAAAGATTCGATTAAACAACTACTATTAAATATAATTTAAATGAGTTTCCTAACCAGTTCTTTGGATACATGTAACCATAAATAAATACTCTATGTAAAATACGGTTAGAAAAAAAAACGTAGCATTAAATAATCTCTTGAATATTATTTGGAGAATAATGTCATTTAGACGGAGCCAAAGTAATTCTAGATAAAATTGAGGGAGCATCCCAACAAATTTGAACCCCAATAGGATATTTACATAAAACTTGTCTACTCATCTCTAAAGTGTGTAAAGCCAAGAAAAAGAGAAAACACTTTTTCAAGAAACTGGTCTCTCCATCTTCTCTTCTTCTTCATTTGGCCGTTTTAGCTTTTTTTTCTCAGCTTTCTCTTTTTTTTTTTTTTTCTGCAAAGAAATTTCTCATCAATGGCGCCCAGAAAAAGAACAGTTGTAGCGCCCTCAACGAGGGTTCTTCGCAGTTCAGGAAGGGTCACTCGCAGTTCGGCCAAGAAAGCAGCAAATCCCCCCATCCTCCATGAACTCCCCAAGAAAAAGAAGCCAAAAACTGAGCCAAAAAAGCAAGAATCTGAAATGTCTGCCGCAGCAGCAGAAGCAGAAGCAGAAGAAGAAGAAGAAGAAGAAGAAGAACTGAGGCTGATGCTGTTGTTCTTGATGGTTCCTCCAACAACAACAAGAAGACTATCATAGTGGAGCATTGCAAAGAGTGCAAGTCATTCAAGGAAAGAGCTGTGATGGTGAAAGAGGGGCTGGAGAAAGGCCTAAATGGGGAGATTAATGTGGTTCTGAACCCTGGAAATCCAAGAAAAGGCTGCTTCGAAATCAGGGAGGATGGTGAAAATGGTGAGGTTTTCATCAGTCTTTTGGAGATGAAGAGGCCCTTTACTCCCATGAAGGAGCTTGACATCGGATAAGGTTGTTTCTGACATTCTTGAGAAGATTAAGAATTAAGGGGTAATCAATGAAATGATGCTGATGATTTTGGGGTTTGGATTATTATTTTAGGGGAAGTTAAGGTCTTAGTGGTAATCTTTTTGCTTTGCTAGAGAAGATGGTTTTGCAGGATGAATTTTTAGTTTTGGTAGTTTTTTTTTTTTTTGGATCTGTTTTTATAGTTTCATTTCAAAGGAATCCCCCCTAAATCCCATGTTTTTAGTTTCATGGTCTAATTTTAGTTGGAAGGAGTGACGATTTTTCTGAAGAATTTCTTGTTTGAAGGCTTAATGCTGTAATTTAATCTGTTTTTTTTTTTTTTTTTTTTAGTATTTCTGCATTTTAGACTGGTTATTCGTCTCAAGAAATGGAATCTTGGCCGTTTATTTCTGGAAAATGGCTTGAGAAAGTAGCCTTTCGCAGTTTTATTTGGTCCTCTGAGGCTTTTAATGTGATGTGTGGAGTATTTTTTAGTACTATATTGATTTCTGGATGGCAATATTGTTTGGAATGAGGTTTTTTTGTTGATTGATTGATGATGAAATGTGAGCATCAATGGAGGAAGAAGTTGATGGCCTAATGATGATTGTTGGGCTTGTTCATTGATTGCTCATACTTTTTCCTTTTCTTTATGATGGTCGTTTATCATATCGATTTTGGCTTTATGATTGGTTGCAGAATTTTTAGTCTTGGTTGCCCCCCCTCCCCCTCCCCGGGTCATTTCTAAGGAATCCCCTAAATTCCCTGTTTTTATTTTCATGGTTTGATTTCAGGAAGAAAAGAATGACAATTCTTGTGGACAATTTCTTATATGGAGGCTTAATGCTGCAATTTAATCTGCTTTTTAGTATTTCTGCATTTTACACTGGTTATCTGTCTGAAGAAATGGAATCTTGGCTGTTTATTTCTGGAAAATTGCTTGAGAAAGTTGTTTTTGGCAGTTTTATTTGGTGACCGGGTGAAGTACTTTTAGTACTATATGGATTCTCTGAATGGCAATACAGATTGAATGATTTTGTTTGTTGATTGATTGATGATGAAAAGTGAGCATCAATCGAGGAAGAAGTTGATGGCCTGATAATGAATGTGGGCTTATTTGTTGATTCCTAATACTTTTTGCTTCATGATGATGGTTTAGCATATAAATACCTCTTTTGACACAAGTACAATCATTTATGATTTACTATTTCTACTGGGATTTTGGTGCATTGTGTGGTTACATGATGAACTTGGAAAGTAGTATCAAATAGAATTTTATAGAAAAAAGTCAGCTCCATGATTTTACTTTGACCATTTTTACAAGTTAGAATCCTCTATTTTTGGGATAGTTGTCCAGCAGGTCAGTCCACCCTCTGGAAGCAAAGCCAACATTGCAGGTCCTTTAGCTCCCTATTAACAATTCACACTAAGCATAGAATTTCTTGAGCAATTATCCTTGTGTAGGCATAACTGGTGCTCTACTTTTGAGACTGTAGGCTGATAGATAAGCTTTGACAGGTCAACATTTTGATTCCAGACTATTGTTCTTTAAGTCATCTAGAAACTAGTTTAGTATTTTATCTGTGTTGTCTCCTAGGAGGAATCAATTCCATTTATGATTTAACTCTCTTTCTAATTCTTTCACTGGGAATCAACTGCAAGAAAAGTTCAACATCATCTTTATCGAAAGCTAATAGAACAGTTATTTTGTCATTTCATTCTTGAAGTTGAATCTGAGGAAATCAGGATGATCCATAGTTATTTGTTTATACATATTGTTCAACGGCTATGTTTCTATCTGATTACCTCTTATTTGAAAAACTTGTATGCAAGCTAGAATAGACAGAACTCGCTGCAATGTGCTTCCTTACATACTGTGCTTCTTACTACTGTTCTGTGAACTATATATTCCAGGTAAAATGCAATTCAGTACCTTCAGTTTTTCTATAATTGCAGACAGATTAACAATTCTTCCTGAATCTGGCTTAAGAAGGTAGGGGAAGAGTGCCTGATTCACAATCCTCTTTTCGTGCCATAGTAATTTGTCTTTCGGTACTCTTCAGCCATTTCATAAGTTTGCTATGTGAAAGACTTTAACAAATTAACAGTGTTGCCTTTTACTGTGCTTTGAGACGAACTCAATAGTGTTCTTTCTACTAGCATCCGATCTTCTATCTCTTTGCATGCATGATATTTCGTCGAGTAAAACTATGGTTCTGAAGTGATGAAATTTCAGTCATGTCCTGGAAATGGAGCACACTTGTGGCTAGCTTATCTCCCCTGCATCAAGTTTCCCATACTGAATCTCTGTGAATGTTACTAAAGAATCAGTGGCGTCCACATTCAGCAAATCAAGCTGATGGAATACCAAATTAGAAAAACCACATAGCCAGATTTTCAATGGTAAAGTCTTATATAAATTAAAGTGTTTGTGTACTAAAATACAAAAATTATAGGTCTCGCGTAGGCCCATGCTATGAGTTCACACAAAACTTGTGGACTATATGTGGGGCCCATTCTTGTATTAAACCAAGATGTTTATACACCAAGATACAAAAATTGTGGACATCCACAAAAAATTGTAGACATTCACAATTTTTGTATTTAGGTGTATAAACACCTTAGTTCATATTAGAAAAAACTAAAGTGTTTATGTACCAAAATACAAAAACTATAAGTCTCATGTGGGCCCCATGCTATGGACTACCATAAAAATTGTGGGTCTCATGTGGCTCCATTTTTATATAAATTAAGGTGTTTGTGTATCAAGACACAATAAATATGAACGTTATGTAGACCCGTGCTAAGATTTACATTTTTTGTATCTTGGTGCACAAATAACTTACTTTATAGTTTAAGAAGAAATCAAGATATTTGTGCATTGAGATACAAAAATTATGGGTCTCATGCAGGCCCATGCTATGGGCTCACACAAAAAATGTGGGTCTCATGTGGGCCCATTCTTGTATAAACCAAGATATTTGAAAAAAAATTTGTATGTATCAAGGTGTACGACTTTATCGTACACTTTGTATAATTTATATTTATTCATATCCAGGAACTTGTAGATGAAGTATTTTAATTTTTAATTTTTTAAAAAAAGTTAAAGAAATGAATAAATATAATCGACAAGGTATACGATGGGGTTGTACACCTTGATTCATACAAAAATTTTCTAAATATTTATGCATCAAGACACAAATTGCAGACCATATATGAATTTCAAGCTGAGATCCACCATTTTTATATTTTAGTACACAAACACCTTAGTTCGTATAAGAAAAAAAAAAAAAAAACAGTTTCATAAGCTGCATGACCCCTTTTTGCATCACTTGCAGTCACTACTTGCATGCATATACTAGGCCAATCCCTTTGTTGGTTCTAGTGACAAGTGAAAATGTCTATTTTGTGGTGTGAAGAATCAATCAAAAAATTGTACGTGGAAACCACAATTTCTCCAAGGTTCTTCACTTTGTGGATCAGATTTCACAACTTATTTGCGACTATGTACAATTTGAGTTGGTTAAGTTACATTGATGTGAACAAATGTTTTGTGGGAGTAACTCATGGATAATCTTGTGAGGTGGTTCGTGTCCTCGAAAGTAAATATTCTCACACTTGATATGTACAATTTGGATAAGTTTACATTTTAAATTTGTAAATTACCTAAAAAAAAAAAAGTTTACATTTTGAAATTTGTCATATACTAACATGATTCTATGAACAAATTGTTGGCTAAAGTCGTTCATCGTCTTAGTCTTGATTCGTTGTGCTCGAAAATATTGATACTCAACATTTTTTTTTAGGCATAATGATACTCAACATTGGATTAGTTCAGTGCACGATATTCATAATTCACATGCTCGATCACAATTAATTAAAGAAAATAGTTAGATAAATTCGATTTTAAGTGTCATTTGTATATCTTACTGCTACATATAATTTTCTTTTATATATATATATTAATTGATATTATTTATTCGTTAAAATTTAATTCACGTCACAAACTTTACAAGTACTATCATAAATTGAAATTACCTAATTATTTCTCATCAGTATTGATTATGATAGTACCCACCAAATAAGATTTAGCTCAAATATGGGTCTCAGTCATTCTTTCATAAATCAAGATCATATATAGTGTTACTGGACATTAAAAATTTACAGGAAAATCACAATAATAATAATCACCATATATCTTAATTTATGTAGAAAAAAAATATTCGTATCATGTCGTAGTCTTAGTCCATATATATATATATATATAAATAAATAAATAAATGTGTCTCGTGTTCCACCTATATCATAACCCAAAATACCAATAAAATTACGATCGTGTCCCTTATATAAAAAAGAAAAAACAGCAGGTTTACTTATATTGTGCTCCCTTCCCCTAAAATTAAAGAAATCCTTAAACCCTAAACCCTTGCTATCACTATCTTCACTTCAAGAAATGCATTACTCTTCCATCTTCCTACACAGGCGTCCAAAGCCCACGCAATCTCTCCACCACAGCCTCGCTTTCCTCCGCTTCATGGGCGGAGGCCCGCGAACATTTCCGGGAGCACTGGACTAAACAAATGGCAATGGAAACGCATGCACGAGAAAAAAGCCAGAGAAAAAGAAAAACGCCTACTCGAACACGAAAAGCAAATTTACCAGGCCCGAATTCGTTCCGAAATCAGGTCCAAACTCTCTGCTGCTTCCGGGAACTCCAATTCGGGCCCCGACCCAGATCAGCCCGGCAACAATTATGGCCCCTTATCGTCTCAAGAACATATTAAAGCTCTTGCTGATCGGTTTATGAAAGAAGGTGCTGAGGATTTGTGGAATGAAGCTGATGGCCCGATTAAAACTCCGGCGCAGCCAGAAATTAGGAAAAGGAGAGGTATTGGCGAGCCTATTGATTTACGGAAATTAATTTCAAAAAAATCTGGTTTTGTTGATGATTATAGTGTTAATGAAAGTAGCAATTTGGAATTTTTGGGTGGTTTTTCGTCGAGGGCTCGGAAGTTTTCGAGTGGTTCTTTGGGTTTAATGGGATTGGGATATAATGTAAAGGGTTATTGTGTGGCAATGGGATTTTGATTAACTCCAATAATTGGTTAATTAGTAGGCGGGTTTCGAGTTATGCAGGGAAATTTATGAGGAAGGGATTGATGAATTTGGATGATATGTTGGCATTAAGATGTTATTCTGTTGATGCAAGAAGTAACAAGAGAGGTGAAAGGTTTAATTTTGCTAGAAACCCGAGTTCGAAAAGTGAGCAAGGCTCAGATTCTAAGGGGAGTTTGGTTAGTTCTAGTAGTGGTGGGAGAGTGAGGTGGCCGAGGTTTCAGGCAAATAGGAATGGGATGAATTCATCGGATGATGAAAGTGATTTTGATGTTGATAATGATGATGCTGAAGAGAAGAGTGATGGAGAAAGGAGAAGTAGGTTTAATGGGAAGAGAATGGCGAGCAGTGCTGCATTAGGGAAGTATGATGTGAAGATACAGAGGAAGCGAGTGCCCTTGAATGTTTTGGAACAAGAAGATGATTTATCGCAGCATGTGGAGATTATTCGTAAGGAGCAGTTATGAAGAGGAGGTTGGAGGAGCAACCTGGAGAAGGAAAAAGTCAGGACGAGACAATATATAGTTCCAAACGGTATGTTCTTTTACATTTATGATAACTGATAAGCATTTGATTGGTTTAGACTCTTATCTGCAAATGATTTCATGTCAGTATATTTTATTAATGTTGTGAGGGGCTTTTTGTTGTTAGGTTTGATGAGTGTAACATCTCTCCTTTGACAATCAAGGCACTTAATGCAGCAGGTTATGTGCAAATGACCAGGGTTCAGGAGGCTACACTTTCCACTTGCCTTCAAGGTATCTCATAAATAGTTTAGCATTTACCCTAACGTTGGTGTTAGTGCATTTGTGAACGAATTTCATGTTCTAATTTGTTAAAATGGTTCATTGCATCGATGAACACAGAGGTCATTGGTACAAATGCAAGGAAATGACATAATAGTAATTTTCCCCTCTAGTTGAATGCTGTAGTGGTTAATCAAAATTTTGTTTGACAAGAATGGATGAATAAGTTGAGTTCCAAGCGTGGTTCAAAGACTCGGCTGAGTCTGAGTCGACTCGGCCGAGTTGTAACCGGAACTTATCCTTCCGTTCCGATACTGCTCCATATCATACCGTAAACTCGGCCGAATCTTACCGATTCAACTCACAGCGTTGAAAAATTGGAAAGACTCGGACGAGTCTGTCCTAGTTGACTCACGAGATTCGTCCAAGTTGAGCTAGAGTTGAGCACAGCCATGGATCTAAGGCTTGGAAATGGGGTAGAGTTCATATAAATACACTATCCAGTACTGTTTGAGCTTTTCGCATATGGAAGAAGAGGAAAATGGGAGGATGGGTGAGGCTTCAGTTTGAACCTTGGGAAGGAAGGAGTAGGACTGTGGTTGGCGAAATCTACAGCGGTAGAGAAGGAAAAAGAAAAGGCTACTGGAATGTGAAATCTCCGGCGAGAGGACAGACCAGAGGGTTGCATTGCAGATGAAATTTTGGTATGACAGGATAAGATTCTTTTGAGAAGGATAGGTTTGTTTTTGGTGGATAAATAGGAAATATGATAATAACTTTGGGATTTCCAAATTCCAATTGATTATTTTAGTTATTCAAAAAAAAAAAAAAACTAATGCAGATTAAAGTTTTTAACGAATAAAGTCAAGTATGTACAGTACTTATTTACTTTTTCAATGGAGGCAGTAAAAATTTTATATTAGGAATTTTTTTTTTAATGATAATCTTGCATATCTAAGAAAAAAAATATACAAGTAAAATGAATAATTTTTTACATAAAAAAGGAAAATTTTTGTTAAAAATGAATGAATAAGTAAAATCAAATGATTTATAGTGTTTTAGAAGTACTATTTCTTTCAAAGCTCAAAATAGTTAATAATAAATTCCATCTAATATTTTCTAAAGAGAATCTTAAAGGGTTGGCAGATTAAAAACATTAATAGTAATAAAAAAAAATTGGATTAACAATTTGGGTTGGCAGACTAAAAACATTTACAGAAATAAAAAATTTGGATTTACTATTTGGGTTGGCAGATTGACAATTTGGATTTTATTTATAGTAATTCATGAAGGAGGTTTTTTATTTAAAAAATTAATGGAAAATAAAAATAAAAGTTGATGTACATGAAACAAGTAAACAAGGATATACTCGATCATGTGTAATATATATAAGACAAACTAGTAATTTTCAAGATGATTTATTGTTACAAAGAATATAATTGGGTTTACAAACACAATTTTATATGTTAATATTAAAAAAACTCCTATTTAATTTTTATGGGTAACTCTGTGAAATTAATATGCATTTGTGATGTATTTTGTTACTTTAATTTTGTAGTTGACTATATTATGCTATATAATTTTTAGAATTTTTTGGACATTAAATCTAGCAAAATGTGTGTATCTCCCGACACGCGACCGATACACCGAGACCGATGTGGAATGATACGTTCCGCGACTGCGACTTTGAACCATGGTTCCAAGAGTTGATTGCCAAAATTGGTTGTTTCTTATACAAGTAACACAAGTCTCTCATTCACATGAGTGATTGCTATAAGTGAAAATATTTTTTTCTCTTCACATAATCTGAGGTGGCCATGTTTCTTCAGTATGATCAAAATTTGGACACTTCTGTGTACAGGCAACGATGCTTTGGTGAAAGCTAGAACTGGAACTGGCAAAAGTGCTGCATTTTTGGTACATTAGTAGTCCCTTTGATTTTGTTCTCATACCTTTTATTTTGGCGTTCCATGCTTGTATTTTCTATTCCTGTTGTTAAATAAAAACAGCTTCCTGCTATTGAAACAGTTATAAAAGCATCAAACAATAACACAAACCAGCGGATCCCTCCAATATATGTTCTTATTCTCTGTCCAACACGAGAACTTGCAAGCCAGATAGCTGCAGAAGCTACTGTATTGCTGAAGTACCATGATGGCATTGGTGTGCAGACACTAGTTGGAGGAACACGCTTCAAAATTGATCAGAGACGCTTGGAATCAGAGCCATGCCAGGTATATTATGCATGTTTTGCAACATATAAGGACCTCAATGGTTTGAAATGCATAAAAATTTTTTTATCAGGACTCAGTCTCTCTCTCTCTCTTTCAGAACTGGAGTTTAAAGCTAAATTCCTTCTCATTAATGCATGTTTCTATATAGATTATAGTTGCAACTCCTGGTAGATTGTTGGATCACATAGAGAACAAGTCTGGATTATCTTTGCGCTTAATGGGATTGAAGATGCTAATACTTGATGAAGCAGACCACCTGTTAGATCTTGGGTTCAGGAAAGACATGGAGAAAATTGTGGATTGTTTACCTCGAAAGAGACAGAGTTTACTGTTTTCGGCCACAATTCCAAAGGAGGTTAGTTTTCTGCTTGTTCATCATCTAGGGCATTGGGAAACCGTGACTGTCTGCTTCATAAGTTTGTATAGAAGCTACCCTTGCTACCACCATGCATCCAACTCTTAACAAAAATTTTGTACTTTTCACTTTTGAGAGTAGATTGTTCTCGTATAGAAGTATACATCTTTGACCATGATATTTACTTTCTCAAATCGCAGGTTCGCCGAATTTCACAGCTTGTACTGAAGAGAGAACATGTGTACATGGATACAGTTGGCTATGGTTTAGAAACACATCCCAAGGTGACATATCACTGACACTTATCTAAAATCTCAATTGTCATGAATTGAACCATTCAAATAAAAGGCAAATATCTTCAAGATTCTCTACAGGATTATAGCCCGTTAAATTTGATAATTACAGTTGATTTGGTTTGTCCAAATTTTAGTCTTGACTGTGCCTTGCTAGTTTTGCTATTTCTATTAGATGAGAATGTGGAAGGAACTTGCTATTAGTTCTCATTTTGTCTTGCCATGTAGGTTAAGCAATCTTATCTTGTTGCACCACATGAACACCATTTCCAAATTGTATATCATCTTCTGAAAGGACACATCTCAGAAGCATCTGATTATAAGGTAATACTTGAGATTTGAGGATGTTATCCATTCTGGGGCGTTTCTTTTAGAGCATTTTTTTTTCTTTTGTTAGATCACAAGGACAAAGGATTCTTTCTGCTTAATATTAATTGTGGTTTAATTATGAACAGGTTATTATATTCTGTACAACGGCAATGGTGACATCCCTCATGTATGCACTTTTACGAGAGATGAAAATGGATGTAAGGGAGATACACTCGAGAAAACCTCAAATCTATAGGACTCGGATTTCTGATGAATTCAAGGAGGCCAAACGACTAATTCTCGTTACATCAGATGTTTCAGCTCGGGGAATAAACTATCCTGATGTTACATTGGTTATTCAGGTAGGTGCAGTTATTCAGCAATTTACTGTTAAATCTACAGCAACACCTTTCTTGCACTTAATTGAAGAAGTGCTGTTCTGTCTTTGCAACAGAGGAAACATTTTTAATATAAGCTGAGGCTTTATTGACCAATTGGTGGAACCTAGTCATATCACTAACGTACTTACAGAAGCATGGTTAGCCGTTCAAAATAGCATCAATAATTGTAGCTGCTATAGTCATGACCAATCTGTAGCTGTTTTTTTATTTAGACTGTCAGTAAAGTTGAATTTGAATTGTGTACATAATTGTGTTTCCCAGTCTTGTCCATGGATACAAAGGATGACCAGTTAGCAGGTTTTGAATGATCATTACACGTCAGCATGATGCTGAATGTTGCCTGGCCTGCTAATTAACATTTTTTTTTTCCAAATTTTGTATCTTTTCTTCTTCTTTTTTTTTTTTTCATTTTTTGTTCTCTTTCCTGTCTGTGGTTGAGTTTGGAGGGAGACTAGATATTCCTACTTGTGCTATTGTGAAACTTTGAAAGTGCTACATGTTTCATTTTACTTTCTTTTGTGTGCTAAATTCGTGAATGATTTTACTTCTGTGAAATAATTTGTGATTGCTTTTATTAGGTTGGTATTCCTTTAGATCGGGAACAATATATTCATCGTCTTGGAAGAACTGGACGGAAAGGCAAAGAAGGAGAAGGCATCCTCCTTCTTGCTCCCTGGGAGGAGTATTTCTTGGATGATATAAAAGATCTTCCCCTGGACAAAGTCACTCTACCACATTTTGATCCTGATGTGAATATGAAGGTCTTCACTGAACTAAGTATCTTAATGAATTTACTTATGTTTTTAACTTATTTCGAGCTACATTGTCCATTGTTATTTATTTCGTGTTAAAGAATCAGCCAATTACAATTTTTTGATAATTGTAGATTGAAGCATGTCTAGCGAAGATCGATAATGGTGTTAAAGAATCAGCTTATCATGCTTGGCTGGGATTTTATAACTCCATCGGGGCAATAGGCAGAGACAAAACAACCCTAGTCGAGTTAGCCAGCCAATTTTGCAAGTCAATAGGTTTACAGAAGCCTCCTGCCCTCCTTAGGAAAACAGCTTTGAAGATGGGTTTAAAAGATATTCCTGGCATTCGAATACAAAAGTGAGACCATTCTTGTGTTTTCATCATATGCAAAGCAGGATGTGTTTTATGATGTTCAGTTGGAAGGTGGCATTCAACAATTAAATGCCTTGATTATTTCAACTAATTAGTAGTATATTCTTCTTCCCTTTTCTTTCCTTTCTGTGGGTACTCTCTACCCTTTTGGTCGGCTTCCTTTTTCAAGGGGGAGGGTGATAGCTGGTGGTGGTGTTTTTCAGGGAATTATCTTTGTACTCTTTACTTGCAGGATGGAAGACATATGCTCCATTATTCAAGGGAAAAATCATTTTTGTTCGCTGTGTTGGTAAACATTTTAGTGAATTTGTCATAGATTATAGACAAATTATCAAGAAAAATGTTACTTGTAAGTGACAAGAAGAAAGAAAGAATGGACATAGATCATCTCATATAACAAAATAGTTTACATGAACAAAATATTGATGACTTAAATAAATACTTTGAAAGAGATAATTGTTTGAAAAGATTCTGCGAAGTACATAACTTATCCTTAAATAAATTAAAATGTTTAATACAATTAAAGTGACTTTTCAAATAAAGTTAGGTAATGTGATTAAGTTCTATAAAACAAACTTTTTGAATGAGATAAAACCAAATCACATATTCTGTTGAATCTATTGGACCATAATACATATTACTGAAAAACTTGATTGTTTCTTTGTCTCTTTGTCTCAATTTTATCGGATGTCCCGATGAAACGATTGTTTCTTTGTAGTTTGTTAACTCATTAGCTAAACAAAGCATCTCCCAAGTAACTATCATTGTTTATACAAAGACAATTATCACTTACACAAATTTTAGCGAAAGTTTATGCTTTGATTTTTCAATTTTTAAAGTTTTTCTTCTACTTGAAATTCAAAGTTTGAATACTTTGTTTAAGAACCAATCATGTGTTTGTCATGCAATACTTTTCTTTACAATAAAAAATACATAACAAATTGTCACTGCAAATACTAAAATCAGCTAAAACTAGTAAAGTAATCTACAAGCGATTTACTCGACGACTTGTTATTTGCTTTTCTAGTTGTGAATGCATCTTCTAACTCAATCTTCATACCTTGATGGAAAGAAATCATAACAAAACTAAAAAAAATTTGACAAACTGTACATAAAATGTCTCAAGAACACATTTCTCACTTCTTCCACTCATAAGTGCTATATATACTCTGAGTAATTCTATATCTTCTCCATTTGTATAGCATTCCTCAAGTCCTCCACAAAGTCTTTGAAGGTAACTTTTTTTATTATTGTTGTTTTTCTAAAATTCTTAATCTTAGTATATTTTGTGTTAATTTCTTTGTTCTCTTGGAATAATATTTGTCCTCCATAAATAATAACAAGCAAATCAAGAATGGAAAATTAGCAGTAAAAGTAGCATAGTGCAATTATTATTTCTTTAAACATTTCATAGTATGACTTAGTTAAGAAAAATTGATTAAAGTTGTGTCTTCAAATGTTTCGAATTATGAATCGCCAAAATTAAATATTTCAAATTGTAAGAATAAATCCCTAGAAAATTCAATTCAGGAACATTTAAGCTTGATATAATGCATTTTAAGTTATAAGATTAACAAATTTATTGACCAAAAAAATATTATTTCACTATTATAACTAAGCTTGTTCTTTGACTACAAGCTGATCTCGATTATTCTAATCTTCCAGAAGCCTCTAGCATTCCCAAGGTAAATAATTTGGTTTTCCTTTCGTGTTGACCAGTGTAATTGACTCTTTTTTTTCTCTTAATTTTTTCACTTTTCTGCTTTTGTTTTAAAAAGCCCCTCTTTTTAACATTTTCTTCTCCAAAGAGAAATAAGAATATCTCTTCATGTTCGTGTGCTTTTTAAATTGATTTTCTTCAAAAATAAAGAAGTACTATTAAGATTGTTGTTACTAAATAATTGATACATTCAAAGTGAATATTTTTTAATCTTTTACATATGACCTACTCGTCTTGAGAAGTACATACATAAAAAAAGAGGATACTAATTTTAACTGAAAATTGTTGTGTCAATAGTCGAGAATTGGAAACTAAAATTTCCATGTTGTAATTGAACAGAAAAATTTAATTATTTATTATGTATTTAAATATTTGTGTATGTGTATGAGAGAAAGATGGAGAGCATAACTTCTTATCTTTATTGCCATTGTGAAATGAAAAATGTTAAATTTTTTGGTTCCTAACTAGCAAATGTCATTTTATCCATTAAACTTATATGATTCATATATTAATATTGTTTAACCAATATTAATGCTTACTCACTCGTAGTCTTTTAACTATTAATGCCTAAAATTTTATTTCTTGTGGTTAATTTCTTTACTTATTAGGTAGTTAACATATTAGCAAAACATGGGGAGGCAAACTAAGCTAAAATTTCCTTAACATATTCCCGAAATAAGAATTCTAAAAATACTGTTTTCCAGATTTAGTTTGTTTTCTACTCATTGTACATTAATTTTTTTTTTTTTTTTTTTAGAAAAAGAAAAACCAGGTAATTTGCAACCTTTTCTTTTTCAAAAAAATCTAGTTTCAACTTAGAAATTCGACTATAGGTCGATAATGTCTTCCCCATAAACCATAAAACTCTTTTAGGGTTAACAATTTGCTGGCCATTTTTTATGTACATAACATCATATCATCTCACTTATATTTGACAATTTGCAAGAAATGTAGTATGTTAAGAAATTTTGAACTCATTTTCAAGATTTAGTCTTGTGTTTACTAACTTCATATCCATTGATAGATGATGACATTAAAATTTGCATCCAAAACAATTGTACAAATTCTAATCCTATTAAGGGCATAAATATAATTACACAAATGAGTAGCTTCGGCTATGTTGGCCAAAAATCATGGAAAATGGTTAAAACTCATGTAAAATCTATCAATAAGGGGTCACCCCTAACAATTGACAAGTTATGCCACATAATAATACTCAAACAATCCCCCATCTCTCTACTTTCCTACTCTTACCCTCTCTACAATCTTTCATTATCATCATTCCCTTGGGGTCATCATCATCATCATTTCATTTTTTTTCTCTTTTTTCAAACCTGGTCCGAACCTCTTTAGCACATCGACGGGTCGGAGAAGTTTAGATAGATATTTTTTTAGAAAGACCCCTAGGTTTCAGCCGTCCTAGCATTCATGCTCTTTTCAATTCAATTGCCTTTTCTTTTCTCTTTTTTCAAACATGGTTCGAATCTCTTTAGTACATTGGCGGGTCAGAATGACTCGTATTCTTGAGGGGGGCCCCTGAGTCTCAACCCTTCTAGCACTCATGCTCTTTTCAATTCAATTGTTTTTTCTTTTTTCTTTTTTTTAACTTAGTTTGAACCTCTTTAGCACATTGGCAGGTCGGAGTGGCTCATATTCTTGAGGGGGACCACTAGGTCTCAATTCAATTGCTTTTTCTTTTTTCGAACCTAATTTGAACCTCTTTAGCACATCGGCTGGTCGGAGTAACTCATATTCTTGAGGGGGACCACTAGGTCTCAGCCCTCCTACCACTCATGCTTTTTTCATTTATTTGCTTTTTCTTTTTATTTCGAACTTGATCCGAATCTCTTTAGCACATCGACGGGTTGGAACAACTCATATTCTTGAAGGAGGACCACTAGGTCCTCTCTTCCTCCACTCTCACCCCTCATAGCACTCATGCTTTTTTCAATTCAATTGCTTTTCTTTTTTTTTCTTTTTCTAAAACTGGTCCGAACCATTTTTGCACATCGATGGGTCAGAACGGCCCATATTCTTGAGGGGGACCACTAAGTCTCAACCTCCTAACACCCCACTAAGTCTCAACCTCCTAACACTCATGCTTTTTTCATTTCATTTACTTTTTCTTTTTATTTTGAATCTGATCTTGACTCTTTATCACTTCAGTGGGACAGTCATCATATTGAGAGAGGACCATTAGGTCTCGACCTTCCTAACACTCTCTCTTTGTTTTTTTTTTTCTTTCTATTTCGAACATGGTCTAGATCTCTTAAGCACTTTAGCGGGTCGGAACGGGTCGGAGCAGTTCATCATTCTGAGAGGAAGGGACCACTAGGTCTCAACCCTTTTTCCTTTTCTTTTGTTGTAGGCCCTTTGGTCTCTTGGGTCATCTAAGTCATGAATCCTTGACCTTTTTCTTTTTTAACACCTTCGTGAGAAGCTCGGAAGCATCGTGTGTGAGGTTGGAAAGTCTTGATAGGAGGCTTGGAAGCCTTGTTTTGGGGGCTCAGAAACCTCGTTTTTTCGCTTTTAGCCGAAATGAAATATCATTTCTTCATCCTTGTTTCAATGATTTAGCTTCTTGCCAATAAAGGTCTTTTGTAGTAATGAAACCTAACTTGTAGCTTTGCTTGGCTTCTTTCATTGTAGTGTTATAGTACATCTATCATTTGGGCTCTTTGACCCGTTAAATCAGTTTTGGCCATTGTGTTTCAGATTGACCGAATTGTACTTGCTTCGACATCGTTATTTTTGAGAACTCAGCTATTTTCCTGTATTGGCCCTACAAATGAATTGTATTCATCTAGTACCAATCCAAATTCTTAAAGATGAATATTCACATCTCTAATTGAACTTAACCTTCATATGACTTTTGTTCAATACTTAAATGCAAATCTGTTGATCAATGAATTCAATATTCATCCAAAGGCAAAGAATTTGTAATAAGCGTAAATAGTCACATCTTTAAAGTTGAAGTCTCTTGACTTGATTTTGACCTCTCTTAGCTTGTTAGGAAATTTTATGAACTTGGTTCCTCATTCTCTTGGCTCACCTTTGGCAGCCATTTTTAAGAGCTTTTCGGCCCAGCTTATGCTAACTCTTAGCTTTTGAGTTTGTGCCTTGAACAATATCGATGTTGAAACTATGCTGGCTTTTCAATAGCTTCTAGTCTTTTTGCTTGAAAAGCCATGGAGATCCATTGCTATCGAACTTGTAGTTTAGGTGTAGATTTTATTTTCTTATTGTTTGATAACCTTGTCCACCTCTTCTCATTAATTGTGATCGGCTTTGGTTATTGCTTTCGAAGCTAACTCAATAAAGAGTCAAGCCTCTTCGAAATTGTTGATGAAGCTCAGCCCCAAACTTGTGGCTTTATAAATTGCTGAAGACCCAATAGTGGAGTCTAACTTTTACTTGTTGCAAAAAATTCCAACTCAAATGATTGAGCTAGTAATTTGTATGTTTAAACTTCAGCTCAGCAAAGATTCCAAATCAATTAACCTGCTTTAAAACTTTAAAACTTTAAAACCCAAGAGATAGGCTCAACATTTTCTTTTGATCATAATCAGCTTGTGTTCTATACATTTCAACACAGTCATAGCCAGTTCTCCTTGACACAACATTTGATTGATTGCCACCATTTTGGGTAAAAATTTGGTTATGGATCTCTTGATACAAAGAGAGACCAAATGAATATATATTCGTTTCAACGTAAGAATCAGAACATGCTTTTCATTCCATCTATTAAGGAATCATCATGCATTCCTTTTATGGTCAGCAATTGAGAGACATAATATTATTAAAATATAAAATTAATTCATCAAGACTTATTTTTAAGTGTACGAAACTTATCTTTAGCAAAATAAGACCAAGCTACTCGTCTTACTTCAAACTAGCACTTATACGCAAAATACATCCAAGCTTGTTCTTCAACTCAACTTCTCTCTCTCTCTCTCTCTCTTTTATCGTAATAAATTATTTTAGTCGCCTTGGTCAATAGAACCAACCATATTTTGTTGCGAAGCTTTGCTTCGGGAACTTCTGCTCGTTATTTTGCTTGTCCAAGTATGGAAACTAGCAAGTGGCAATCCCTTTGTAATTCAACAAACTTAGAGCTTGATGTTTTATTCTTTTAATGGAATTGTAGCCATTTCAAACTCAATTGATCAATTTTCATTTCACCTTTGTCCACCATTCGAATGACAGCTTCCTCTTCAGGAGTACAATTAAACTTCTAATCATTTAGCTTCAGCGGTGGATCGAACTTGCATCAACCTCGGACATAGTCACAAACTCATTTTTGAGTACATAATGATTTAAAAGTCATCTAGGCTCTCCTTGCGGAGTGCAAACAAATTTTAGCTTGGTTTTTTCTTGGGTTTTTGAAAGCCTTGGCTCTTTTTCTTTTGAGCTTGGAAAACTTCCTTCTTAGCAAACTTCAGGTCAGATATTTTTTTTCAATCGTGACATGAGAGTTCACAGAGCTCGTATCAATGCCTTTTAGAAGTAGCTTGACTTCGGCTAATATCACATATCTTCCATTGGCTCCTTGATTGCACCAATCCAAGTCAATATAAGTTCATATATTTGGTTTTCTAATATTTGCCTCAAATTGCATAATTTGGCAACAAAGTTGAACTTTTAGTTTCGTTTGAGTTGAATTTTTGCGTAATCTCATATTTATCATAAAAAATTTTCCAAGAAATGAGAAAAACGTACTTTTTGATTGAATTCCCATGTACTTTTTGCATAATTGTTATGTATTTCAACTTTCAAAGAAGTTCAAATGTTATGTACTTAGAATTTTTCTAAGTTGCAAGGTGTAAATGGATACTTTGTGTTTGAAAAATTTCAAGACAGGATGAAGTAGGTTTTATATTTAATATATTCTTTGATGTGTAATAAATGAATTGAAGAAGAGAAAATGAAAATTTGGTATTTTATTAATCGCAAAAGTCTAGGTATTACATAAAAGAGAGAAGCTGTTAAGTTGAAAGAGGAGCAGTTGAAGAATCATCTATTGTGGCAAAAGCTTGGTGAGTAAGGTCAGAGAAGGAGCCAGGCGGAGTAGGAGTGGAGACAGCTTCAACTTGATTGGTTACTTCAGAAGCTCCAGGAAGTGGCATCTGAGCCTTAAATTGGCTTCCAATTTCTTGATTACCTCGTCATTTTACTAAGGTATCATATGGAAGACTAGTGTAACAGCTTTGGGTTTTTCACTAAGTGATCACATGCCATAGTAAATCTCGTTGTGAAGACCTACTTGTGAATTCTTTCAGCATTGTGTCTGCCTTATCTAAAAGAACAAAGGCATTTCTACCTTGTATCATAAGCTCATTCTCTCTTGAAGCGAACTTTTCTTCAGCCATTTGAGCTTCTTCCTGGAGTTGAAAAATCCTCTTATCTCTATTAGTGATGGACATGAAGGGTCTTCTTCTCCAATTCAGATTTGCGAAGTTTCTCTATGAGCTCTTCTGTTTGGGCTTGATCCACTCATCATCCTTCTTCTCGGCCTCAATGTTGCATTTCATCTCATTGGCCTTCACAACTTTTTTATTTTATTTTTTGGCTTGTCTCGGATTTTGCATGAGCTATCTCTTGCTTTAAAATAGCTATTTCCATGGCAAGATTAGGCTCCCTTTCTGCAATAGCAAGAAGGATGGTGTCAACCTGCAAAGGTCATGAGAATTTGAATTAGAAAAATGAAAAGTAAAAAAGAGAAATGGTTAGATAGAAGTAATGACTTACATTCATTAAGCTAACGTGAAGTTCATCTATTCGCTGCTGAAGAGTCAGCTTCTTCACGTAAGCCATATCCCGAGGCAAAGCAATAAACTTAGCCTGCTCTCTTGACACCCTGGCGAACTAGGATCTGTCATTGATGTCCAGGGAAGGAGTATGCCTAAACCGTGTGCTTTCGACAGGAGGGCTCAGCATTGGATCTATTGATCTTTGAGACTAGGGAAGGTCTCGAGATTCTGCCGATCTCCTTTCCTCCTTAGGAAATAAACTTATTGCTTCTGGGTAGAAAGATATGTGTAGTGAATGTTCTTTAATCAGATGAATGCATAAAAAATATATAAGCATTTGCAAAAAGGGAGAGGTTATTCATCATATGCAGTGAGGAATTGTTTGGAAATGGGTAAATTTCTGACAATCTGGCCAACAACTCTGGTTACTGCGAATTCTGTGATGAGTTGAATCGGTGTGACTCGACCGAGACTTTGAACCATAGGAGCAAAGGATAATCGAAAAGTGCTAGAAAAGGCTTCAAGACTTTCAATATATCATGTTTGGTACGGAAGAGAATGCAATGCATGTCAACCTATACAATGGGTCCTGTACCATCACCTTTCATTTGAAAGCTCCTTGTATAGTTCTAGCTCTATATCATGGTTCAAAGTCTTGGCCAAGTTCGATTCAATTCGGCCGAGTTGTGACCGAAACAAAGCCTCCCGCTCCAATTACGCACCATTACGTATCGAATATATAGAATCTGCGGTGACTCGGCATAGACTCAGACGAGTCACACTGATTCGACTCATCGCATCAAAATATCGGCAAGATTCGGATGAGTCCATCCGGGTCGACTCACGAGATGAGTATGAACCAAATTTTCAGATAAAAAAAAAAAAGATGAGAAATGGTGAAAGAAACAATGACAATGAAGGCGTGATAAAATGAAAGTAGAAATAAAGAACAATATTGGCACCTACCACAAGCTGAAGTTCCAATTGCCAAGATGCCATTATTTAGGTGCTAGGCGATCATGAACTAAGGAGCTTTTCGGGGTGCTGCGCTTCATGATTTGTGCGTGTTATGTGTTGCATGAGTGTTTGATGTTGCTGCTTGGAGAGCTTCTGCCGACAGAATATGGTGGAAGAAGGTGAATGATGAATCTCAACTTTGTTTTTAGGGTTTACTATGGTGGGCTATTGGGTTGGGTTATGCTACTGGGCTTTTTTGGCAAAACTTCCTTTTTTTTGCGTCCTACTTGGAGCTTGTTTCAGTTTAAACTTAAACATTAGCCTGTTACAAATAATTGCTCACATAATTATTAAGAAAAATGTTATTGAAAGATGGGTTGCATAAATAAAACATAAATTTAAATTTATTATGTTTAATGAGTAATCAACATAAATTTGATATGGTGTTGTATATTTTTTTAGTTTTTTTTAAGAATTTTTTAAACTTTGTATATAACAAAATATGCATATCGCCATCGCGACCGATATACCGAAACCGATATGGAACGATACGTTTTGTGATCGTCATCGCGACCGCGACTTTGAACCATGCTCTATATGGCATTTTCTCAAGACACGAATTGTTAATGTTTTCCTTTGATTTAGAATAGGCTGTTTGTGTTATTTTACCTATGCTATAACTTTCTGAAGTATGTTATGCCATGGCCTTTATTTGGCTACAAATAACGTGGGTGTTGTATTGTCTAAATTTGTAATGTCAATGTGTGTTAGACTATATATTATGATACTATTGTCTTTGATCCAAACTAGTTTTTGACTTTGAATCATCATTATTGCTTAGTTCTTCTCATGATTAGGGTCCCTGTAGATACATGATTGTCTTCGATCCAAGCTGGTTTTTTTTTTTTTATTAACTTTGTAATCATATATTGTTTAGTTCTTTTCTTGATTATAGAGTTTGTATACATATATACATGATTGTAACAAAAATTAATGGCTAATAGAAGAGAAATCTAGTTTGATAGCTGAAATAACATTTGTTCTTAAATAATGAAATTTTAGTTCATAATAATTAGTTTGCTTCATTGTTATTATTCTTTCTTTTTTTTTTTTTTGCTTCTAATTTTGCATGGTTTCGTTACAATTATCCATCATCGCATATAAGCAAGCATAATGACGAATAATACACTTCAGGCTTTAGTCTGCATCAATCTTATCATTTTTCTTTTTATTTCATAATTAAATAAAAGTTTTTTGACTCACTAGAAATACAATCAGGTATGGACCTTGTTACTCCACTTCTACCTAATAAAGGTGTGCATGTAAGATTAAATTTTGTGAAAATGAAATGGAAATTGTGGGTTTGGTTAAGTTGCTATGTCCATATCTTTTTCTTTTTCTTTTTCTTTTGTGAGAACAAAATGTTTTCTCTTAAATTAATTATCACTCCCAAACTCAATCTCTACAAAGAAACAAAAAAGAAAGTACTTAAGTAGATTCGATTTTTGACTCCACCTGTAGATCTTGTAATCAGAATTAAATTTTAAAATTTTTTGCTTACAATCAGCTAATATCATAGATTTTATAAAGTTTAATCTACATCACAGGATTTACAAGTGAAATAAAAAACTAGATCTACCTAAATATTTGCCAACAAGAAATGCCACCAAGAGACTCTTCTAAAACCGATTCTTGTCCAATTTGTTTGTTGACCCATTATTTGTCAATTACCACTGCTCATATTCATTAAATTACTTAAGTGTCCCAAAGAAAAAAGGACGGTGATATCAAAAAAAAAAAAAAAAAAAGAAAGAAGAAAGGGAAATTTTATATTTCCGCTAGAGTATTATTTCTATCGTTATGTTTTCAAAATTTATATTATACAAATATTTAAAATATACGATATTATATTACACAAATATTTAAAATATAAAAACATAATAACGACACTAAAAAAATTTTCAAGAAAAAAATCTTAACTTTAAAAAGTGGTTAATTAATAAACTCTATAAACCACCGACCCACGTCCCAAAAAGCGAAAGAAAAACAAAAATAAGAACATGTGGACTCGTGCATCACTTGCTGCCTCCTGCTGGCGCAAAATTGGTGGCACGTCAGGTTTAAAAGAGTGATTAACAATAAAATAGATGCTAATTATTTATGAAAATCAAATGCATGGGGATGGAAAAGATTCCTAATGGTACAAGTCAACCCACCAAAACCATTTCAGCAAGAAATCTTTTTCGAGTTGGTACTAATTAATTGACTATTTTAGATTGCGTACCCTTTTAGCCAAAAGTTATTGTACGTATTTGGCCTTGAAAATGAAATTAGTATGGAGTTAATCAATCGGATTTATGTGGCGATCCCTCTATAAAATTAAGAAATTTAAAGTTTATTCATCCGAAGAAAATAGTCAAAAGAGCATTTACCTAGTTTGATTTATTTTACATAAATGATCCTATCTATGTTGTAGAATGAATTGATATACACAAGTATTTCTGCATACATACTAGTTCGTTAATTTTTTTAATTTTACTTTCATACTAGAAAGTTGTGCTTTGAGGACACCTCATTCACACACAAGCACACACAAAAAGAAAATAATTATAAAACATGAATATGTATGGGTTTGAAGCACTTTTGAATTAGAGTTTTTTGAACAATTTTGAGTAATAAAAAATTATTGACAACAAAATACAGTTTAGTTAGTAAAACGTTTCCTTTATCATGTGTTTGATTCATTAAGAGGAAGAGATGGATTTTTATAATAAAAAATTTACAAAAAATGATCCAAAATTGTCCAACATTCAGAATAAATTGAAGGGCAATAAAGTCATTCAACTAAGGTAAATGTTATACTATAATATATATATGACACTTACATAGACCACATATGTTCCTTTTGAAAATGATGCCATATTAATAGACTTGTACTTGCCTAAACTAGTGAAGAACAAAAAATCATCTAAACTTGCAACCATCTGCCTTCTTGCTAAATCTTCTAACAATCAAAATCTTAGAATCTCATGGCAATCCAATATCCAGCAGCCTCATTTATGCTCATCATGATGATGTTTTGTACTCTCAGCCAACTCTCGAATTGCCGCAACATCCATGAATTCACTAGGGAGCTCCAATCTCAGCAATTCTCCTGGAATTTCCATGTACCAGCTCCTACAGAATCAAGAAATGGAGATGATCCAAGTTACACTGTTTCGCATCGAGAAGTTCCCGGAGGACCAAACCCTCTTCATAATTAATCGCGATTATAGTCTATACGGTTGCATAATTTATAGCCACTGGTAAAGTTTTGTAGTTCTTAGTGAAGTTTTTTTGTGTTGTACTCAAAACTTTTTTTCTGTAATTTATGGCTATTAGGTGTCAAGTGTCAAATTATGTATATATATTGGATATAGGAACGGTAGTTCACATAGTTGAATAGTTGAGATAGTCTGTATAAAGTTGAAATGCAATGCTGAATTTCATAGAGATGTCAAAGATACTCATTTCACTTGGATTTTTGGTTCTTTTTCTGGTTCAAAAGATGGGAATGTAAGCATAAACCTGAAGTGTTTTTACTTGGATTCGATTAAAAAAAAAAAAAAATTAACCTGCAAGAACAGAAATTGAGTTTTGGTGTGATAATACCAAGAGGGTTTTGGTATGAACATAGTAATCCAGCAGTTATGGTGTCCATTTCATGAACAGTTATAGTAACATGGAGATAAGTTCAAAGGGGTGGATATTGATGCCTGAGGGTTAGTTTTTTTTTTTTAATTTTAGCCCACCCTTCTTCTACCCTTAATTAGTGATTTGAACCTATGACCAACAGATTATAAGAGAAATGTTTTACTATTTATATTGCAATTTGTTGTCAAAGGTTAATTGATGTGGTATGCTAAAGTTCAAACATCAACTAATCATATTAGCTTATTCACCAACTAGAAGTCTTGATTTTTTTAAATTTTTTTTGTTTTTTTAAAAAGAACCATCTATAACTGTAACGAAGTCAAAGAAAAAGATCAATTGCCATCTGAATTTTTTTAAGCCTTACATAATAGACACCATTAATTTATTCTTCTTTTTGTCTTAGCCATGGAGAGTGGGGCATATGCTGAGCTTATCTGTTCTTTGAAAAAACCAATAACTTACATGGAAAAACAGTACCTGGTGATTCATGTGCAATATTTTCTTGTTCATGGTCAAATAATGCATTTAGGATTTCATTATTAGATGTAACTCATGATTGACTGTAACAGGCAAATATTTAAATTATTTCATGAGGAAAAAAAAACAAAAAACAAAAAGATGGAAAGCTTATTGCAAGACTAGGCAAAGTATTCTGTCAGCATGACATATTATATGCAAATGACAGATCAACAAAATCAATTGTTTTGGTTTTTTGAGGAAGAACTTTTCAACTTCCAAAGTAGAAGCAATTGAAATTCTAATACAATGTTTTTCATTCCTCACCAATCTTCATTGACTCTATGAGAGAAAAAACAATATTAGGTGGAATATATGAACCATCCAAAGCATATACGCTGCTTTCATAAAAGATATCCTGCCAAGTTCCTGGCCCCAACTAGGATATTAGAAATCATACATGCCATCCATTGACTTCGCACAAGGAAATAAGCTTTCATTCCATATTCTACGATCCTACAAAAACCTAAAATTTTGCATTTCATGAATGCATGTTCATACAAAGGGAAACTTCGTAAAGTTGTACAAGTTTCCTCGTGTTCTACTCATCTGTAACAATTATATACAGAGTTGAACAACAAAGATGGTGTATGTATCGTATTCTGAAAATTGAACTGGGATATATGAGAATTAGAAAAGAAAGAAAAGAATGTGAGAAGAATTAACCAGCAACCTGCGCATTTGCCTCTCAAGGCAAATACACTCAACAAACCGACAGCAAAATCCCATCCGTCTTTAAAACCTACAAGTTAGTAATCGATAACTGAGATGTTTAAATTCTTTGCATCTATGTGTATTAGTTCATGGATAAAAGCAATTATAGAAGGAATAAAACCTTGGTAGTTGTTACATAAGCTCTGTGCCCACCGGGTCCACGGAAAAATGAACTGAAATGGCCTTTTCAGTGATAGGCTGAATTTTGGATCCCCATATCTGCTTTCTCCAATTCAAAAATCAAAATCCAGTTAGCAGTAGCTTTAAAGAAACAATTAACTTACAGATCATAGATGTGACGTTCAACAAAGACAAGCTAAATGCACTGTGCAGTGGCTGAGGCCGAGTTTCGAGTCTAAAGATTTTACTATCCAAATTTTATTTTCACTTCAATATTCTTGAGTCTTAGAATTTCTTGTGGATAAACTTTCCAGAAATTAAGCAGAAATTATCAGTCAATAATACAGAAGTCTGGTCTTGATCTCATTTGAATTGCTATGTTTTCTTCCCAAAAAAGCAGAAACTGAAAATTACATGCATGTTCATATTTCGCACAAGACTTCTTAGTCCCTCAATGGTAACAAGACCCCCTCAGATATCCCCAATATGGCCTTAAGGATCATAAAAAATATTAGACCTTCATAGCTATGTATTGTAAATGGATTTGAATGATGTTCTTTACTGAATTCTAAAGATTTTAACTCTTAACAAATGGAAGTGAAGTTAAAAGATCATTAGTCTCCTTACATAATTGTACTCTGAACTCTTCAAGAATATCTCGTACGCCTCAGCTGATAAATACACCAGTAATTGGCCGTGAGCATACAACACATGCAGCTAGTTTAGTTAGAAATAAAGAACATAAAAGAGATCTTACATGATCGAAATCGTATAACTACTCCATGAGTATATTCCATGTTATTAGCATTAAAGTTGGAACCTGAATTAATAGAGCAATTCAGCAGCAACAAATACTTAAATGTACTGGAAAAACTTAGGACAGTTGTGACTCAAACATGATGAATGTACATTGACAGAAATGCTCAGAAAAAGGAGAGTTAAAATAAATAACTTTAGTCACTTATGAGCAATTAGGTGAAAGAAACAGCTACATACTGCTGTTCACTTTTAAAATTTCTTCCTAATGAGCTACTATCATGTGAGATTTCAATAAATGATACTAAATTAACTATGAAGTAGAAAAATGTTACGTGAGATAGTTATCTCGTATATAACCTTTGGTAGCTTGAACAATTAATGATGGAAATTCTGTGGTCAGTTTCACCAGAGCTGCCATTGCATCTTCAGCATGTCCTCCCAATGAGTTCTTGTCAAATGCAATTAGAAGCACAAACTCCACACCATAGTTAAACTCCTGCCAGCAAGTAATTTAACTTCCTTCATACAAATTTTTAAAAGCCAATAACCAAAGACAACACCAAAGAGAAGATATCATAATTAAGCTGGTAATGAAAGTAGTCCAAAGAAGGAAATTAAGAAATGTATTGCAGTTAAGGTTAACTTTGACTTATAATCAAGCAAGTAATCACTTAATATATTCCCATGATTCAGAATATGGGCAAACATTTATGCACAGGAGAAAGCTTTCAACAGTTGAACTTGAGTATAATCAAAGAAACACAACTGTAATGTTTCCAATGTAATGTTAAAAAGCTTTAAAGTAGTTTCTTTATTTGTTTCCACCTCTCCTTTCCGGAAAATTGGCATGATGTCATCATCTACTTCGGATTCATAATCCACATTGACAATTTCCTGCCAATATCAGTTAGACACAAATTTCAGAAATGTATTAACTATATTAGTAGCTGAGATGATTACAGCATGAAATAGAAAGGGAAGCATATCAAAACAAACAGAGAGAATTGGTATTTACATGTTAGGGCGTACATGGCAGTAAGGAAATACACGGTCTCTAAGAACTCCGACGTAGAATGGGTTCTCATAGAACTTACTAAGATCCTCCTTTTTCTGGAAACGCATGTAGATAGTCTACGCATGGGTATATTTTTTGAGATCTTTATCAGAGACACGTCCTACATGAGTAAAGAAGACAACTTATAGATATATGTAGATATTTTCCTTAAGTAGGTTTTATACAATATATGTGCATGACAAAGTGTTTGGACATCTGCCTATGGAAATGCTGGAAAAATGAGCTTGGAAACATGATCTGGAGTAATCCAACAAAAATCTAAGAGAACAGATTTAGACAATGTTTATCATAAAAATATTGAAAATCACTTATTTTCACAAGAAAAGGATGAAAACTAAATCACTTTTTGGGTCAGAATCTTCAATACTACAGCTTTTTCTCTTCTGATAAAGTCCTTGTTTCAATATAATATTTGATGGATTTCTCTGTTGCTAAAAGTAAAATGCCAAACTTGAGTTCAAAGAAAGAATGGGTCCATCAGATATATTTAAACAGAACATTATCAAAGGACTAATTCTGTCAAATGTTAGTGAAATAACTGTCAAGCTAAAAGCATACCAATTTTTCTAGCATTTGATGTTTTCTTTAAATGTCTATAGATTCATGTTAAACAGTAGGAAGAATCACCTAATGATATAGAAACAATGCCACGCATTTGATATTGGGTAGTATAGAGATAATCAAGCATATCCTTCTCCACCTCATCAGACATATCTTCGTTTGCTTTAAGCAGACATACATGTTCAACTACTTTCCTGCAAAAATGAGGAATAAGAACACATGCTACCATTCAGATATAAAATATATATCTCGACAGAATATCCAGTTATAGCAATAGTTTGACAAATATTGATGATAATAACAATAATGGTGGCTTCTTTTGTCATAGGATTGATTGCTTGTTACAACATACTGTCCCTCTTTTCCACCTTAGACAGTAAGTTTTAACATGATCCTCGCTTTTTAACATGATCCTCGCTACCATGTTACACAGATAAGTTGTCCTTATACTTTGCATGGATTAAGATAATTCTTGGAATAGGCATCTATGATGAACTTAATAATCAAATATCTATGAAATAAACGTAGAAGAAATACTGATACTCAGAGAATCAGTGGATTTAATTCAAATGAAACTAAATGCCAGGGAAATTCAGCCAATTCTGAAGTTTCTTGCATTAACTAATGAGAAAGGACTCCGACGCGGTTAACTTCCCAAATACATGTTTCCAACAATGGCAAAAACTAGTAGATACCATGCCTTCTGTGAACATAGCTGAATTCCTCAATTTATACCTTTTGATACATATTTTCAGTAAAAGGGAAATAAAAGATTACCTGAAAAACATTCTAGTGGTAAACATACGAAAATACTAAAAAATGAGGAAAAAAAATTCAAGAAACAAAATGATGATTTCACTTGTGTAGTCAAGTTTATGTAAATTGGCACTTATCATGGAAAAGAATTAAAAATTTCTACCTTGCAAGCATGTCAGATGAGCCAAAAGGGACAAAAAGATAAAAATAGCCAAGCAATTATTTTGTTTCCAAAAAACAACCAACATTCTTCTTAATTAGTTACTGTTCTTGTACATTTTTTAGTACTTAAAAAGTCAACAAAATAACATATTAATTTGTCCACCAAAATCTAGGGATATGTATACATTTTTTCAAATCCCACATGAAATAAATGGCTGAATATGGATATTATAACATTGATGAGTCGATCAATAAGCATATATTACAAAAAATAGACGAAAAAAATAGCAAATTAGAGCAAGATTACCTTTTCTTCACAATGTCAGCATTTCCATTCCCCATCTCAGCAGCTGAAAATACAACAGTTTGATTCCTCATTTTCCAAGAAACCATCATATTCTTCCTCTGAATTCTACCAAAATAACCACCTAATTTCCTCAAATAAAAGGGAACAAAAAAAAAATCAGTACCATTTCAAGAAAGAAAAAAAAAAAAAAAAAACAGAAATTGAAGTTACCATCCAAATTCCATTTTCTCTTTGCAGCGAAAAAGGGATTAGAATTAAAGTGTTTTCTTGAAAAATTAAAAAGGGGTTTTGAGATGGTGATAATGGAGGTAATTAACGAGAGAAGAAGTCAAGTGTATGAACCCCATTTTTGAGTTTTGAGAGGATAAGCAGCAGATTTTATGAAGTTGAAAATGTAAAGACAAAAGATACTTTTGCTTTGAACGGGTGGACTAGGAAAAACGGCTATTTAAATGAGGTAGTTACACTTGGCGCCTATTTTATGGACTTTCAAGTTTCCAAAATTACCCTTTCAAATCTTGTCTTTCTTTTTAGGTACGAGAAAAAAGTACTATATGAAAAGCGTTGGTTACACCTAATTTCCAGTCGGAGCATATCACCCATATATTTTTAGTGACTTGCAATTATACTTACGTATCGTCCATTAATAAATGATTGACAATAGTAAACGTGGAATGCGTAACATTGATTAGGTTAAAATTTTGTTCGAAATTATGAAGAAAAAAATCAGTGGCTTCTGCACAATTTATCTGCACCTGCATACTGGATACAGTTTACCAAGGGGTTTTTTTTAGCCTCCTTGATCATTTGGACAGAAACAAACTGCGCTGATGCACGGTAGCTTTCGTGCAAGAGATGGATGACAAGGAGAAGATAAAAACCACTCAAAGCAACTACACATGCCAAATTCCAAAAACAGTATAAGATAGAATAAGCAGCCACAAACAAGCCTATATGGTACAGGATCAAACGCGTGAAGCAATTTGTACCACAAGTAAATATCTACAGTTTGATGGGAAATTAAAAGGTTGCAAAACCAAAAATGGAGTTGCAGGTTTAATAAGTTCATCCACCAAGGATACAGGAATGGCTTTCTTTAATGCCCATGCAATGTGGCTAGTTGGCCGTTACACGTATCAAATATCTGCAGCCTGATCTCTGATCATGAACCAGAGCTGCTAAGATTCCGGAAGAGCTCTGGAAGGTGGGCGTTTGTGAGCTTGGTCTTCTTGCTGATTTCATGCTTCTTCTTTTTAGCCTTGGGTTTGGGAGCAATTCCATGAACTTGTGCCATCGCCCTCCTCTTTGCGGTATTATATGTGGCAGGTTTCATCCCATTCTTCTGAAGATCCTTCTCAATATCAAGCATATCACGGGGCAATTCAATCCCTCGAAACAACTGTTTCAAATCATCGTCAACCTTAATGGGAACTCTGGGGTCATTAGGGTAGGCTATATCCTCTTGTGAGTCGAAGTTTGACAATAGCCAAATTTGACCAGCCGCTTTCAGTGACTACAAAAGAATGTGTTTATCATTCAACTCATAATTTGTAAAGGAAATAAGATGGTAGAGAATATAAACTTTAATCATGACAGATTAGACAAAGCAAGTGCACTATGCACTCTTAGTGAATGTATCATCCACTTGGAAGACATAATCTAGATGGACTCAAACTCATATCATTCAAAATCACAAGATACTAGACATGGTGATAAGGAACAGAAACCGAGCCCATATTCTTATTAGCTGAAATAACATGTGATGAAGAACTGGCATTTCTCTGTATGAAGTTGCAACTCAAATAGAACTGATTCAACTGTGGAAACCTAATTTAAACCCAAATATACCTGTAAGTCCTCCATGACAGTTGGATATGAATCCTTGAGATCAATTACAGCAATTCCCTCTGGGAACTTCCGAATTAAGACAAGGAGTTGATCCTTATTTCTTAAGGCATGCTTGGACTGTAAAAAGAATTACAAACCAGGTAAATATGCATCTGGCCTGAAGAAAAACTGAGAAAGTTCAACATCCCCAAACAAATATGAAATCAAAGATGAAATACTTGAAGCCCACAGACTTGAGAAGGCTGGAAAATGCAACTCAAGTTACCTTGTAAGAGAACTGCTCACCATCATAATGCACCTTGGGATTCTTCTTCAAACTGTCAAAGACAGCCTTGTTTGCAATCACATCAACATAACATTCTTGATTTATTTGCTCGGGTTTCAAAGCTTGCCTTTTCTGCAGAAATGTGAATTAGATAAATAAGGGTATGTTAAATTTGCCACTACGCGCAGATTGAAAAAGTACCTTGCAGGGTCAGATTCCTATAACCACAGAAAATAAGGAGAAGAATCCTATTAAAAACAGTTTCAATGCAAATGCAAACAAAGCATGACTATTCAGTATCAGATAATCACTCCTTGAAGAAGATAAAAGCATTAGAAGTGCACTATCTATTAAATTTGCAAAGTAACTTTTAATCTGATGTTCACTCTCTGTTATGCTGATATATTTGCTGAATCCACAACAAGTCACAAGAAGCTAACAAATAGTCTCATACAGGTTGAAGTCAAAAGGAAGCCAACATAATCTAAATGCCTTTGACTATTTTGTACATGAGAAGCAGTAGATCAACTACCCTTCTGAAACAATCTCAAGAAAATGTAAAATTAACAACAATTTGGCCAGGATCCTGAATTTCAGTCAGAGTACACCAAGCCACGGCAAAAAGAAAGATTAAAACATAAACTATGAGTCCACTAGAACCCCCAATCCTAAAAAATTGTTGGAACCAATCTGTTCAATATGTTGAATTCAAGAGTAATAGTTGAGGAAATTAGGGTTTTGTACAATAGGAAAAAGAAACCCACAGGTTGTGAGCCAGAGTAAAGAGCCAAGGAACTAAAGTCAATTTACACTCCTAATGTCTCTACAATAGGCTAACAAGAACCAACCTTAAGAAAAAAGAGAGTCAAATAGCAAAGACCTGGAAATAACCAAAATGATTTTCTTTACTCATAAAATGCCAGAACAAGAAGTTCAAGTTCAGACTCAAAAGTATGGTGGATAACCCATTCTTCTTATCTATCCAGAAAATGCATAGTGGCCAAGAAATTGGTGTACTAACCCACTGCAGAACTTCCAAAACACCTTTGACTAGATTAACCAACCACCACTGTCCCTTCTCTAATATTCTGACCACCCACTGTATGCGGTCTCCTCCTTTTAACTCCCAGTCTCCTTCATATAGGCACACATATTCAGCGTGCCTCACTAAATAGTTTGCATGCCCTGCCCGCCCTCCCTTTGGCTGCCAATAATTTTAGGCTTTTCTGTTACCAAATGGCAAACAAGTAAGTAAATAAAAAGTAGAATCCACTGATTTAAAAATACTTTTTATCTATCCTCCCCAAAGTCAAACCAAGAGAAAGAGGTATAACCATCACAACCTCTTAAAAAAGAGTGAGTTAGGAGAGACATAATAAGAAAACCAGAAATAGATTTGCAGGCTATTTAAGAAAAATCCTCTGTAAACAGAGGAAAGAAAACTTTGGCATTCATTCATCAAGAAGGAAATACAGAAAGCTTTTATGGGAGAAAATTTTTTACCAGTAAAAGCTGAAATGACATATCAGAAAGATGATTTAGAGAGAGAGAGAGAGAGAGAGAGAGAGAATTGGTAAAACATACACAAAAAATGTCAGGAAGGAAATATGTGTATCAGAAATGACAAGAACTGACACAAAATATAAGGAAAGATGCATATCAATCTGTGATCTGCAAAAGGAGGGCAATACGGCAAACAGAAAAAGGGTACATCTGACTTGGCCAATTGCTTCAGGAAGCACACATGATTGCAAAATAGGTAACAGGGTATCCAATACAAGAGAGGTCTAGTAGATGGAAATGCTACACAAATAGAAGTGGCAGATAGAAATGTCTCTATCACAATGAGCATCAAGAAGTGTTCCAAGATATGACCACTATGCTCTTTAACATCCAAGGTGCAGGGCCTCAGACTCCCAGGGAGGTATGATGCCTCTAGGGACAGCCCTCAATATTCCAAAAGAAGGCGTTATACACATAAAAATATAAGATAGTACCTCCAATGGACTGTGGCAGAGATTATAAGACATGGCACTAGGTGAAATAATATGTTCCTTCTGCTCGAATGCAGTGCTCTCAGTGAACTAATCAGAGCAGTTGGAAGGATGCATCTCAAATATGACACAGTTATGCCAGATTTCTTGGTGTATTAGATGATAAGATTAGTGAACATGCTGACATGTACGATGCAATGTATCATCATGCGATGGGTGATGAACATGTTGCTAGTGCCTAGACAGAAAATATGAGCACACTCCTAAGGCAACGTATTAAGCAAATTAAAATCTTCTAAGACAGGCATATCAAGATTCTATTCATTTATGCAATTAATAAATGCTGAGATAGCGTACTAGCAAAAGATATGCAGAACCTTCATAAGGAGAAACTTTATTATGAGAAGGTCCTACCAAGTGGTATTCCCAAACCAATGAGATTCCACTATTTAAAGATGTGGGCCTAAAAATAAAATGAATTGGTGGGCCACTACTTAAAAATACTAGAATTTCATTAGTTTGGAGATACCACTTGGCATGATAGTTGGTATGACCTTCCTATAATAAAGTTTTTCCCTTCATAAGAAAGACTAAATAGTTCAAATTAAAGAATAATACTAAACAGGCTCACGAGAATTTAATGGCATATCCATAAGGATGATACACTATACCATTCGGACAGCATATTAGCAAAAGTACAACAGGAATACTACCTCCAGTAGCAAGTCTATGACACGTTTGATCTGATGAAGAGCCCCAACAGGAGCTTTCCTTATGCTATTAATGTGTTGAAGCCTTTCTGTATCGTTCGAAAATTTGATTGGAGGTGAAGGAGTTGATGCGCTTGAAAGTGAAGGTTTTGGAGGTGTTGATTTTGAATTTTGTTTTGCAATACTTGTGAGTGTAGACTGACACTTCTCTTGTTGTTTCTTGAACTTATTCAAACTTTCTTGCAATGATGCCATCTGAAGATAAGAGAAAAGCATTTAATATAAAGAATCAATAACTTTATAACATAATTTCAGCATATACTTCAATGAACGAAAATCTAATTACTTGCACTTATAAAACCAGCTAACGATCTCTAATAATATTTCCTCTCATCAAAACGCTTAGTACTATGTGAAACTTAGATGCAAACACAAGATAGATATAATCATCTAAACACCGCCATTTGCTAAATCAAGTTGGTAAACACTGCGGCTGCTGCTGCCTTCATCAAACAAGATAAAACCTACATGTTCAGAGCAACTATCTTTGATACTAACAGCAAGCCATCTACTGGAAATGATAATGTAATGAACAATTCTACGATACGAAACAGATGTCTCCAAATGCCAATATCTCTACTTATATGGTCTTGAGTTCCGAAAACAAGAACTTGATTTTCTTTGCAATTTCATTAACACTTTACCCTAGCGGTCATCTCATTTCTACTTCAAATTGTTGTAATATCCCGGAAACTACCACGTAATTGATCTTATACTTGTCAAAAATTCAGATTCTATTGCAATTTAAACCAGATCAAATCATAATTTCCAAAGCAATCATTACAGAACAAAAACAAATGGCCATCATATATTCAAGTAAAGTAGCCAATTAACGAATTCCAAGCGAAATCAGTAGGCTTTCCAAAACCCCATTTCCAATACAAAATCTTGCCAATAATCCGATTAAATTCCAAAAGGGTTCCCAAAGAACAAAAAATCTTGAAAAAAAAAGTCCCCAAAATCCAATCTTTTCTCTTTTTTCCTATAAATTTTTTACCTGGGTTACATAGCATTTCTGGAGAAAATAAAAGCAGCTCAAATTTGGTTACCAGAAATAAGAGAAGGGTATACACCCCCAGAAATCACAAGAAAAACGATCAGAAATTTGTTTATTAACTTTCTCTTATTTGGAATTGGAAAGGGAGAAGAGGGAGGGGGGGGGAGAGGAATCTGGTGCTGTATTTGGGTGCCTACTTATGTTTAATTATTTAAAGAGTGAAGAAAAGGTCTTAACTTAATTTTTGAAAGTTTTGGGGTGAATGTTAATAAGAACAAATTGAGGGATTTAAACGTAATTTCTTTTGTGTGATAATCATGCCACCTGCACGTGACATCCTGCTAGATTTTATGATTTTATCTGGTCCAATTGGGAATTTGAGAATTGGGACTTCCTGTTTATTTACTACTTGTCATTAAGGAAATCATTACTTTCCATTTTGGGGCCATTAATATGGGTCATACTTTCTATTTTTAGAATATCTCAAATTAATTGTCAAATTTTTTTATTATTTTTTTTGCTTTTTATTTGGGAGTTTAAGTAAAAAGTTTTTAGACTGAAGGATTAATTTCTTCAAAATAAATAAAAAATTTGGTAAAACAAGATACACTACTGTCTCCCCTAAAAGCAATAGTATCATATTCCATAAAAAAAATATAAAAAATAAAAATGTCTAGAACTAAAAAAAAATTCTAGAAAATATTCACACAATCTAATTCAATTCCAATTCTTACAACGAACAAATTGCAAGCCAAATCAAATTAAAAAGGCTTAATGTGACATTAAGATTTGTCTTAATTAAACAAATGAAAAGTTAAATTATCCTAATTGAACAAGGCATCAATCAAATTCAAAACTTAATACAAAATCAACCTCTCTCTTCTCTCATTAAAATTATCTAATCATGTGATGACATCTTTACCTTAGAAAATAGATGGTTTTTACTTGTTATTAATGAACTGGTGATAGTTAACAACTTTTAACACCTAACAAATTAATCCCATGATTTACCAAAAATAAAAAATAAAAAAAATAAAAAATTTAAATCCAGTATTACACAATAAGCGGTTGGCAGTGATACGATATGAGTATGAAAATAAAGTAGGTACGAAATAGTTATCTTAAAATTTTTATGTATATATCATGTATATAAACAAGTTATACAAATTAATTATATTAGAATTTGAGTTGTATTATAATTTAAGTTTTAGTTGTATTAAAATTTTGCATGTATTAAAGTTTTTTAAATATATTTACTTATTTGTCAGTGATAAAATTTTAAAACGTTATTATAATTATATTGATATATGCATATGAAATTTTTTTTAATAGTATCATAAATCTCTTAATTCTTAATCAACCACATCACTCGATAGATGATGTGATTGATTCATGATCCATATATTATTATATGAATTTAATTCACCTAAGAATCGCCTGTGCATATTCATATAGAAATCGAAGGGGAAAGAAGTTAATAATACTGATCCAATGGTCAACAAAAAACACTGCTAATGGCGTTGAAGCCACAGGAAATCTGAGATGGAAAAAAAATCCTTTATCCCAGTAGCAGGAGTACGTATTTTTTAAATACTATTTCATACATTAACGCTCATGTATTATCAAATTATCCTATTCCCTAGCCCTGTTACTTTTAATATACAGTAGTATTTTAAATAAATAATATATTTATAAAAAATATTAAAATGATAAAATTATTAATGTGTCATCAAATATAAAAAAAAAAATGAACAAAATTTGATTGATTTTTTAAAATTTGTAATTGATGATTCATTATAATTTTGTTACGTGAATTAATTTTGATAAGTAATGATAAATTTATAATTTTATAAATTATTTTATTTACAAAAATATATTTGTATACTACTTATTCAGACATGTATTTGCACTAGAATTATACTCCTTGTATACATACTGCATACTACAGCAAACAGAGACACAGTTAAGCAGCAGCACACGTGTTCCCCGAAAATCCCCGATTTCTCCAAATCCACCACCAACCCAATAATACTCCCACAAATACAAGGCAAACCCATCAAAATCCCATAAAGTTTGAAACAAGAAGAAAAGAGTAAAGATGAAGTCTTTATGTTAATCTTGTAGTATTTCTTTATAGATTTCTTATCAAAATTTGATCTTTTTGTTAATTTTTTGGTGAATGATTGCAGTTCTTCGAAAATGGTATCTGAGAAGTCCTCAGATGAGCTTCCTCCTGGCTGGAAGGAGCATGTTAAGGTCTCAAATGGGAGAAAGATTAAGGTAATTAAGTTATTTTCTAGTTGTTTATTGGATTTTTGATGTTTTTTCAGCTGGGATTATTGGAATCTTGAGGTTTAAGTTGTGAATTTATGGAGTTTTAGGGTTTCTTGATGTTTTTAACTAGGCAAAGTTACGGATGTTAAGATTGAATTAATAAAATTTCAATCTTGCTTGGTTTTGTGTAGGTGTGCTTTTGCATAGAAATGAAAAGAAACATGCATGGATGTGATTCATGTAAAAATGTGTGTTTAGTTTGTATTAGAGAAAAGAGCAGGTACGCTACGATGAAGTGGGAGCTCTTTTCTCTTCTGTATACTTTGTAATCTTTAGTTACATTTGAGGTGGGATGTGTTTGGTTATTGAAAGATTGAGAATTATGCTAATTCAAGTTGCTGACTTTTTTCTGATTCTGTAATTACAGAATGCAAGGACCTTTCAATTTCATGAGTGGTTTATTAAGTCCTTGTTTGGACTCCATAGCTATAAGTGAATATCTCCTTCGGCCCTCTTATTACGCAGTGTGAATAAATTGAGTTAGTGAGTTTCTGGTAAGGCCTTCAAAGACCAAGGAAACATGGAGGGTATTGACTTGTGACATATTCTCATTAGCATGCAAAGTATGCCATAGAACTGTTGTAGCTAATTATTCCACCAACAGTTGTTGATATGAAAAGATTTATATTGAATTTGTGATTCTGTATAGAAGGTAAAGTCTTTGTGGGCCAGACTTTGCATTTCGGAGGTTGTTATGAGAATAGGGGCCTTAGTGATAGTTTCTTGTATGACCCTCCATGTTAATTCTTTGTCCAGAAAAAACTGGTCATGTTTTAAAACACCACGGATCCATAAAAGGGTTGTTGATTCAGAAAAGACTCGTGTATTTTTCTGTTTTTGTTGGGTACTATGCCTGTGGAATAGATACAGATAAGATAAGGAAGTTTTATTCCAAAGAGGGAAAATGAAAAAGAGAAAAGCGAGTAAGTGGGATTAGTAGCTGGTTATATGATTGCTCAATACCTTTGACACTTGTCTTGTCATTTTTGTCGTTATTTGTTCCGTTGGACTGAAATTCTATTAAAAGTTAGCTGTGCAAGGTTAGCTTGAATCACGTTGTGCCGAGTTTGAATTGATATCCAACTGCTTGCTGCCAGACTTGCATTTATTTGATTGGCAGAGCTTCAGGACAACGTAAAAATCAAGCAACCATTTATAATTAAATGTCAAGGATAAATGCATAATTTCCTTCCTTATTGAATAGTATGATGGAAGACTAGCAACTTGAGCTTGGGGCTCACTTGTTATGTGTGTACAGCAACCTACGAACAAAGATGGCTATCTTAAAAACTGTAATGATATTCAGTTACGAAGCCTTGGATTAAATAATTTGTTCTCTTGAGCATCTCTTCTCTTCCCTCTCACATTCCACAGCATGGTTAGTTCAAAGTCATTCTGTAGCACTTGGTAAAAACATTGAGGCTTCTTGCAAGTGTAAGTGTATTTGCATTAACTGTTAGCCAAGAATGAATGAAAAGTATACTTATCTGAAGTTCATGGAGAGACCCGGTTTTTGGAGAATGAACTTGAACTGTCTTTTTTCTCCCATTGAGTTGAGTTTTGAAAACGGAAGAGTGAAATTGCATGTCCAACTCGAATTAGGCTTTGTATTTTTTTTTCATTAGCAATAATGAATTCTTATAAATGTTATGTGGTAGATGACACGTGGCCAGAGATGGCATACAAGTTTCTCTTTTGATATGGTTTTTCACAAAACTCGGTGCGTCTTTTGCAGTACTACTCACTAATGAAGTAACGGGACTTAAGTTTTATTCCAAAATACGGGTCATTCGCTTTGTTAACAACAAGGAGGTTTGTCATCAATCAGTGAATGAACACGAACAGAAAAGCAGTTGCTCCAAAAGTGAAGCTAGTCTGGTGAGTATGAAGTTATATCGACCTGTATATTTATTCTTTTATTTACGTACTTAATCATGGCTTGTTATCCCCTAGTCCCAGGTTATAGTGGACAAAAACGAATCTCAAGAATGGTTACCCCAAGGATGGATTGTTGAGTCCAGACATCGTACAAATGGTGGATCAGTTTACAAGGTAGGAAAAACATGATGAGAGTGACCTTTTCGGAGGTTTAGCAACCTGATGCTTGCCATTCTTGGTCACCTTTTTCTGAACTCTCCTGTAGAGTGGATTTTCCTGTGATATTCTTTGAAGGTTTCAATTGCCTTTGGGCTCAAACTGTACCATCCTGCGTATTACTTTTCCAGTTTTGCAGTTTGGCTGATTCATGTCTTGGTCATTCGCGATGGTCTTAAGGTGGTTGTTGCAATTATGAATTATGACCAGTGACTACTTTATTTGCTGCAATAGTATATTCATAGTATATTCAGGTTCTTTGAGATGAGCTCTATAAAAGTTGTTTCTTATGTTGGGAGTCCACTTCAAACTCAGCTTTAGCGTATAGATTAATTTTCTTAAGAACTGAAATTAGACTAGTTTATTCCCCTGAAGTGGCATGGCATTTCCTCAAATTGTGTTACTTCTTCATACTAAGATTTATAAAATGCTAGGAAATTCTGGATGTATACATGTACAAGATGCTTTGGTATGTTATAGCTGGATCACTGGTATTTTGATGCTGTATTGTTGGTAGCCAGAAATAACATTGTCCTGACACCATTTTCCTAGCCGGTGGTCTACATTGGTTTTCAGAACAATTTGCTCATGTTCTAACATTTTAATTGAAAAAAGGAAATTCTGTAATTGATTTTTTGTTTGTATGAGATTTGCAATCTTTTGTTGCAAAGTGGTTCTGGAGATCAATAATCTTTCAATGTCCTGATTCCTTTTTCTTAACATTACAGATTTATATTGACCCATCGACTGGAAGCAAATTCTATTCAAAGCCTCAGGTAATGAAATATCTGGAAAGAGTAAATTGCAATGCTGCACCAGATAAACAACAGAAAGTAAGTTACTCTCTTTGCACTTTAGTCTTTTTGCTCCTTCCCCAATTCACATGCTTTTTTTTTTTCCCTTTTCTCGAGAGATGGCAGAAAGAAGTTGTTGTGATTTTATCTCTTGGTTACAGTGTTTATTCAACTATAATTCCTACACAATATTTTAATCTCTTCATGTAATGTATTATATCTTCATCTCATTGTGATACATCACTGTCAAATTTATCATCTCTTAATCTGTGTGTGATGCTACTTAGTTGAGCACCTATCTCAATTCGCATCATTCAGGCCCAGTTGTTATTCTTCAGACCTGCGGTTTGATAATGCAAAGCATGTGTACAATGCTCATTTATTTGGGAGTGTAGTGCTGACCAAATTTTGTTCACACTATTGTGCTTTATCTATCTTCTTTACCCCTCAAATAATGTAACCCTTGTAAGAGAGGGTATTAGGAGTGAATCGGAGAAAGGGGGAAGGGAATCAAAGGAGTTTATGCAACTATGAAGTCATTTTATACTTTTCCCATTTGTGGAATCTCAGCAATACTATTTTCATATATTTAACCATTATCTCTATGGTGGCTTCTGAGCACTGTAATGGACATTGTCCTTCGGCCTTTTGATTTTGTGGCAATTTCTCTCAAGATATTTTATTGTATGAGTTTTGCTAGCCGCTAGAACATGGTATTACTGTTGTCTTTCAGGATGTTAGTGAGGACAACTCTTCAAAGCAAGATTCTGGCAAGAGTCAAATATCTGGAAAGGGAGACAATGGCATGGGCAAGGTATGGAGATTGTTTGTTGTGTAATATATTATATAGTTTGAGTAAATTTTATCCTTATCTTGATACCCTCTAATGGTGAAAATGGAATTATTCAAAGTTTTAAGAAAGTGTACTCTTACAAGTATTTTCACCTTACAGGAAGTTAGCGGGGACAACTCTTCAAAGCAAGATACACCTCAGCACTGTGAATCCACGAAGGGCAAGAGTCTCATATCTGGAAAGGAAGAAGATGGCATGGGCCAGCCCTCTATGGAGATTGTTTCTTGTGTAATGTGCCCGTGTACTTTGAACATATTTTGCTCTTTGACTCCATCTAATGGTGAAAAAAGAATTCTTTGAAGTTTTAACAAGTGGTGTACTCCATGTTTTCACCTTTCAGGAAGTTAATGGGGACAACTATTCAAAGCAAGATACACCTCAACATTGTGAACCCATGAAGAGTAGCATATCTGGAAAGGAAGAGAATGGCATGGACAAACCCTCTTTGGAGATTATTTCTTCTGTAATGAGCCTATGTACTTCTTATAGATTTTGTTGCTTTGAGATACGAATAAATTTCTAGATATCTGAAGTGTGATATCTAGGTTGTGGATGAGAGCGATGTCCTGGATGATTTTCCACCTGGATGGATAAAAGAAACAGGGCCAGAAAACGAGGCACAAGGAAGGACCCGGTAATTTGACTATTCTCTTTGATATTTGTTTTTTTTACCCCTCTCTGAGTGTATGTTTTGTGTGTGTATTTGTTTGCGCTTGTGATGATAATTGTAAGTGAAGCATACATTTGCATAACTATGGATTTTTTTTTTGGCCTTAATTGCAGTACTACATAGATCCCGTAAGTGGATATGAATTTCGCTCCAAAAAGGATGCTTTGCGCTATCTGGAGTTTGGAGACATTAGTCACTGTGCAATAACACCAAAGAAAAGGGATGATCAAAAACTTGTTGAGACTGACGTCTCCGTAAGTGTACATCATGCGTGAATCCCATGACTAAATATAAGTTTACGTTTCCTTTTTGTTCCTTTTTTTCTGTATTTACGCAAAAACCAGTGATTAATTGGACTAGATGCTTGGTACATTTTATGAGCAACAATTCTAATTACTTAATTAGGAAAAATAATTGATATTCATGTATTCTAAACACATGGTTTGCACTGACAGCTAGAATTCTGCCTTGAAACCAAGATAAGGTCTGTATTTCTTCTCTATTTTTCATTTATCTTGAGGAGAGTAATAATTATTGATAAGAAGCAAAGTTGTGGGAAAACTGTTTGGTGTAAGCAGTGCTTTTGTGCAGGCAAAACTCAAGAGAAAATTTTTGGTAAGTTTTTGAGAAAGACTGGGGGAACATTCAGAAACTTCTAGGAAACCGTTCAAAAATTAGGTGGAAATTACACGAAAGGAATTGAACCTGTAGGAGAACCTTTAGAAATGTCCTGCAAGCACAATGTTGTGATTTGTCTATGATTGTTGTCTGATCTTCACTAAAGCACTTGATCTCCTTATGGTTTTGTAATTTTTTTGTTTTTCATGTTCTTTTACCGAGCACATCTTGCATTATTTATTTGTTGGAAGAAGAATATTATAATATGGAGGTCCTAATAGCTGTACATGTTCTTGTTCACTCTTGTTAGGCTCAAACTAACGGGAAGAAAGGGGGGCAACAACAAGCTGGAAGACAAACTTTTGTTGGTCATATGTTGGAAGAAGGTATGCAAACTCTGTTGTATGAAAATTCAAAGCAACTTAAGAGCTTGGAAGAGTCCAGCATAATATCTCCTGCATCTAATAAAGGACTTAACATGGTGTAGATGGTGGAAATTTTCTTACGACCCCTGTAACTGCATCAGAAGCTGAGAGGTCAAGGGAAACGAAAGTTGATAACATTTCTACTGATGCCAAGGTCTCAAATTCAACAGTTGTAGTTCAAGACATGGATTTGTGCTCTGAAGAAATTACATGTGGTAGATCTTGGGAAAGCCTTCAGCCAAAAACTGAATGCTCGAAACCAGAAGAGAAGGCTATATATGATAACTGCTCAGTTTCTCGTACCAATAATACTGTCTTGCTAACACGAGCAGAAGCAGCCAGAAGCTGAGAGGTCAAAGAAAAGGCCAAGTAGCAATACATCTACTGATGCCAAGGACACTCCATCAACGGTTGATCTAAGTGATGTCCTACGAATATGCTCAGAGCTTAACCGTGATATATCAGCTGATAGCTCTCAGCCAAAAATTGAATGTTCTGAAGTAGATGGGAAGGATGATGACACTGAAGCCGTATCTAATACTGCAACTGTTGTCTTGCACGAGCAGAAACACCCACAAGACTATTTAGACACACAGACACACATTCAACTGAAAAAATCCAAGAAAAGAAAACCACCAAGTATGCCTGCTCGGTCGTCAAAAAGGCTATCAGGGCAAAAACCCGAGATACTTCCCGAGTTGGGCTTGAGTGAACGAGCTCTTCGTGCTGCTGTTAGAAAGCCTTGTCAAACAGAAGCATACATGTCATCAAACTTGGCTCAGAATTCTGCAGCTAATGGAGTGCCACAACAATTTGATACCCAAGTCTGCAGAGAGAAGTTATTGCAGATCTCACGTCTCCTTCTAAAGTAGCTTCACTAGAAACAGAGATGCAGAACAACATTGAAAAACCTTCAAAGAACCAGGTTGTACAAGAGCAAGCGGTGGGGCAGGTAAACGAGAGACGAGAGGGAGAGAATACAAGATCACAAGATTCGCAATTCTGGTATCAATTTGGAGACTCTTTTTCTGATCCATGCTATGAATTTGCTTTTAAGACCCTAACTGGTGAAATACCATTTGAAGATGCTCTGGCATTTCCGGGCTGCTCATTTACTCTGGGTGATGCTAGTTTTGGGCCATTAGAAGTTGGTGCGCCTGCATTGTTCCAGAATGATGTGCCTTTTCATTTTGACACAGTTCAGCAGAATATATCCACTGACCAGGTGCCACCCAAATCAACCATCCCACCTGGAAATGTAAATTTACCGAGCTGCAGCAGTTTTGGTTCTCAACAACCTAGCTTGGAGTCCAGGAGTAAGGACTAAACCGTGACAAAGGTTAATTCTTAAAATTTGCTCATTGTGTACAGCTGAAACAAATGTTTTTTTTTGGGGGGAGGAATTGCTGCTCTACCTTAAGGTAGAGGGAGGGATAAACACAAATCGCTGTGTGAAGAAACAATTTTTTTAGTTGGTACTTATTTTGTCTTCAGCTTTTGAATCTTTTGTTGTTCCGTACAGTGATTAATCCTTAGTACTCGCATGGGTAGCTAGGTTGAATGTTCGGATGTTGTAATAGTTGATACAGCTGATACTTTTAAAAAAAAAAGGGTGTGAAAATCCAAAGCTCGAAACTTTTCTTTTGATTCTTTGCTGGTAGAGTACATTGTGTGTGGACTGCATGCTTAGGGCATCAATTTACCAATTACTGGTGAATTTGCCTCGGTAATAATGGGTGTCCAGTCATGGGTTTCAGTTGTTTGGACCCCAGAAGTTCATATTTGCAAGATACTGATTGTTGTTCCAGGTTTCCTGCATCTCTCATATATTCAGTGTTACCTCACAGCAGGCTGATAGCCTGATATATTCTTGCTTGCTTAGGGCTGTCTTTGCTTTCCTTTTCCCTATTTTTTTTTTTTTGCTTCTGAAGAAAGATTTCTTGGGAACAATGCCATAGTTTGAGAATGAGGAGCTGAATGCATAAACTTTACTGCCTTCTTTATTCTTTCATGTGTAAATGGAGTTGTCACTTCTTAGGATAATGTAATTGTTTCTTAGAGCTTTAATGCCCGTTTGTTTGACAGGTTATATATGGTGTTTTAAACTGCCATAGGTAGAGATTTAAAATGTAGGAAAATTGCAACATAGTCACATTAGTAACACTACTTCGATTGTGTGACAAAAGTAGATTGGTTCCGTTTAGATAGCTATTATATATTTATGATATTATGTTGACTATTATTTGAAACAATACTATAGTTAGTTTTTGACATGAGATTGAAAAAAGTGGTTGAAAAATGTGGCAATGGTTCATGTCATGTCTGAATTGTTTTAATCTTCTTCTCGTCTCATTTAGGGTCTATTTCTTATTGTGTCGTGTTCATGTTTAACCCGTTTACTCTTATAAGAGATGTATCAACCTATTTAGTAAGTTAAATAACTTAGTATTCCATTTGAATTAAAATTTCAAATTTTAATTCTTTAATAACTTAATCAATTTACTCTTATAAGAGATGTATTATACCTATTTGGTAAGTTAAATAATTTAGTATTCTATTTAAATTAAAATCTCAAATTTTAATTCTTTAATAACTTAATCAATTGTTAATGCTATTCTCATAGGAATTTAGAGTAAATTATTAAAATTAATGAAAATTTTTAGATAATATTTAAAATAATTATTAAGTTTAATTTAATAATCTTGCATTAAAATTATTATTTACAATATTAAAATATGTTGTATTAAATTATAATCAATATAATATTTTAATAAAATCTGTTCATTCAAAAACTTAATGTGTTAGTTAACGTATCAATTCACAGGTTGACTCATCTGCCCAACGTTAATTCTTGTGTCATAAATGGATTAATTTGGGATCGTGTTGTATTGTCATGTCGTATAATTCTTGTGTCGTAAATGGATTAATTTGAGAATCGAGTCAGTATTGTTGTGTGGTATAAGACATTAAATTGCAGGTCCAGTATAATATTAATAGGAAAATAATAAAAAATTTGCCAGTTTTACATAAGTGTTCACAAGAACCACTAGTTAATTTGGAAAAATTTTATATGTATCCAATCCCGTGGGATAGGTCTCTTGATCTATATTCATACACATCACATTAATTTATTAAAAATAAATTTTTCAGGGATATAAATAAATATGAATAAAGAGATCCATCGTACCGTCAATCGATTCTATATAAGAATTTTCAGTTAATTTTGGCTCTCAGGGACAAAAGACTACCGTATAGTTGCTGCCTCCGGGGCAAGTAAATGTGCTAGACGGGCCATCGGTTAAGTAACTATAAGCACTCGGACACTTGTCCTTAAAAAACTTGGAATTAGTAGAGCGTTGGTTTACAGGTTCCACCGGAGTTACAACAGAACTGATTAGCCTGGATAACCCTACAAGGATTGTGACAACCGCCGGGAACTTTAAGCTCTTCTGGGCACTCACTATTTATGTCGGCGTTGCAGCTAATGCCGCCGGTGCAGCCACTGGACGGCCGACTAAGCTCGATCGGCACGTTGAACCCATCAAGCAGAGAAATGTCAAGGAAGTCTAGATTGGTGAATTGGTTTAATGCGAATTCAACTAGAGTATTCGGCGGTGAACCGTTTGCTGTGCACTGAAGAACTCCGCCGCAATCACCGGTTTGACAGCTGCCGGTGCCGTTGCTGTTAAAGGTGCAGTTGGTTGTAGCCCAAATTTTACCTCCGCCTGTACCGGCTGATACGCAGATGGTTCATGTTTGGCCGGTATTTAGCTTCCGCCCGCCACCTGGATTCTGGAATGGCTGCTGCCCAAACTGTGTAGGAGCAGTTGTTGTGGATTTCAAAGATGCGGCTGCTTGAGCGGTGGTGGTGAGAAGGGTGATTAATTATTAGAAGAGTGGAAATGAAGAGAGATTTGACGATTTTCATGGATATTAGAAATTAGCTAGGGTGTTTGCTTGATTTATTGCTTCTATGAAGGCGAAGGGAATGGGATAATATGTGAGTCTTGCCTCTAGAAAGTCTTGGTAGTTATGGATGATATTGGTTGACTAAGTCAAGTATCATCATATTACATCAAAAGAAAATTCAAAGTAATCATTGTTTCCAACTTTCCATTCGCATACATGAATCATTTCTTCCCACTTGGAAAATTTGTATACCACTACTAAGTTTTAAAAAATCCTACAATTCTTTTTGAAAATTATTTTTTTTATATTTTAAAAATTTATACAGTATAATATTATATATTTTAAATATTTATATGGTATAAATTTTAAAATTTAGAGAATCATTTTTTTAAAAAATTATAAAATTTTACTTAAGTTTTTAACCAAATAAAATTGTACCGTACAAGCCATGGACTAAGGGAATGATTTCGTGAAAGAATTGCAGAATTTTCACTTTAATGTACTAAAACTAGCTAGCTATGTATTAACTGCTCACAAAGGAATTGCAAAAATGTCACTTTATTTTTTTAAAAAAAATTCACCGCTTTCTCTATTCTTTTAGATATTCGAAGTCATAATTAACAACTCATAAAGAAAAAATTTACCACTTAATATGCATTTCATTATCAAGTTTTACTTTAGTATACTAGTTAGATGTCGAAACTAGATTGTATAGAGTTAATTATATTGCACGTTCTACACTTTAGATCATCCAATACTGAAGTCATAGAAAAAAATGACTAATTCTATTTTGTATCCCTTAACTCGATTTTTACTTTACATTTTAAATTTTAATTTTAAACACTTTAAATTTTTAAATTCGCCACACTTTAGTCCATTTTTTAAAGCCGTCTAAAAAATTAACGTAATTTTTTTGTGTGTACTCAAATTCAAGAAGATGTACAACAATATTTTTACTTAAAAAAATGCAAAAATAAAAATTCCGTTAACTTTTTTGACGGAGTTCAAAAGGGGAGTTAAACGGAGACAAATTGAGAGTTGGGAGTACAAAGTTTTCAAAACTAAAATTTAGAGTATAAAGTGAGAATTAGATATAAGTTGGGAGGTATAAAATAGAATTAATCCAAAAGAAATTTATATTAGACTGTAAATCCAAACTCAATACCGGAATATGGTCGTCAAAATACTACTACCATTAATGGAACAGAAGCCCATGAGAGTTGATCCCATTGGCCTCACAGTTGTATAACTAATTGTAGTTGCCAGCAAATTACCGGCTTAAACGTTATTGGACCGGATTTGGATGCGTTAATAACAGATAATGAAACGGACTTGAGCAGTAGAATGTGGTTCTATTATCCTGACTCCTGAGAGAGCAATTTCGTTAGTTCCGTTTGAACCATCATAGTATTATATTATAATAAAATTTTACAATTTCTTTTAAAATTTTAGAAAATCATTTTGTTATATTTTAAAATTTTATATGATAAAATTTTTCTATATTATATTGAAAAGTATTACAAATTTGCAACATTTTAGATTATGATGTAGGTTACATAAGAAAGTAATTGAAAACTTGTCACTAGTTTCCATAACTTGTCAGGATTAAGAATACACATATTTTTCCGAAAAATGATATGCAAGACAACAAATTTAAGAGCACTAACCAAATTCAATCTGCGTATCAAATTTATATTGAATAAGTAACTTTTGTTTTAGATAATTGATTGTATTTGGTTTATTTTTTTACGAATTTAATTATATATTAGTGATTTTTTCACACTGTCATTTTATATAAAACAAATTTTGATGACTATATGCCATTATCCAAGCATTCTTCACTTCCTCTTCAAATTGTTAGATTTTTTGCGTTCGACTCTCTCTAATTCCATGACCAGCTATTTGAGACATTCAACTTGATTGGAATAAACAACTAATTGGAAACAATTAACACATAAACATTAAACAGGTGTGTAGTACAATACCCAATAGTATTATCTCAATTCAAACTGTATATTTGAACTTAACATTGCATTAGCACATATAAATCTACATGTGCTGTGTGCAACAAATTATTTAGCCATGCACAAGATATCTCACGTAGGATTCTTTCCTTGTTCTTAAGGATCATCTTGACTTGTGGTTTTTGTCACTTTTAGTGACATTTTGGGTTTTGTCATTAAAAGTGCTTAATTAGTTAATAACACCAAAGAAAAGGGATGATCAAAAACTTGTTGAGACTGACGTCTCCGTAAGTGTACATCATGCCTGAATCCCATGACTAAAAAGAAGTTTACGTTTCCTTTTTGTTCCTATTTTTCTGTATTTACCCAAAAACCAGTGATCAATTGGAGCTGCTTGGTACATTTTATGAGCAACAATTCTAATTACTTCATTAGGAAAAATAATTGATATTCATGTATTCTAAACACATGGTTTGCACTGACAGCTAGAATTCTGCCTTGAAACCAAGATAAGGTCTGTATTTCTTCTCTATTTTTCATTTATCTTGAGGTGATAATAAGCATTGATAAGAAGCAAAGTTGTGGGAAAACTTTTTGGTGTGCAGGCAAAACTCAAGAGAAAATTTTTGGTAAGTTTTTGATACAAGACTGGGGGAACATTCACCCTACAAAAATTAGGTGGAAATTACGCGAAAGGAATTGTACCTGTAGGAGAACCTTTAGAAATGTCCTGCAAGCACAATGTTGTGATTTGTCTATGATTGTTCTCTGATCTTCATTAAAGCACTTGATCTCCTTATTGTTTTGTAATTTTTTTGTTTTTCATGTTCTTTTACCGAGCACATCTTGCATTATTTATTTTGGAAGAAGAATATTATAATATGGAGGTTCTAATAGCTGTACATGTTCTTGTTCACTCTTGTTTGGCTCAAACTAACGGGAAGAAAGGGGGGCAAGAACAAGCTGGAAGACAAACTTTTGTTGGTCATATGTCGGAAGAAGGTATGCAAATTCTGTGGTGTATGAAAATTCAAAGCAACTTAAGAGCTTGCAAGAGTCCAGCATAATATCTCCTGCATCTAATAAAGGACTTAACATGGCGCAGATGGTGGAAGTTTTCTTACGACCCCTGTAACTGCATCAGAAGCTGAGAGGTCAAGGGAAACGAAAGTGATGCCAAGTCTCAAATTCAACAGTTGTAGTTCAGGACATGGATTTATGCTCTGAAGAAATTACATGTGGTAGATCTTGGGAAAGCCTTCAGCCAAAAACTGAATGCTCGAAACCAGAAGAGAAGGCTATATATGATAACGGCTCAGTTTCTCGTACCAATAATACTGTCTTGCATGAGCAGAAGCAGCCAGAAGCTGAGAGGTCAAAGAAAAGGCCAAGTAGCAATACATCTACTGATGCCAAGGTCACTCCATCAACGGTTGATCTAAGTGATGTCCTACGAATATGCTCAGAGCTTAACCGTGATATATCAGCTGATAGCTCTCAGCCAAAAATTGAATGTTCTACATAGAAGTAGATGGGAAGGATGATGATACTGAAGCCGTATCTAATACTGCAACTGTTGTCTTGCACGAGCAGAAACACCCACAAGACTATTTAGACACACAGACGCACGTTCAACTGAAAAAATCCAAGAAAAGAAAACCACCAAGTATGCCTGCTCGGTCCTCAAAAAGGCTATCAGGGCAAAAACCCGAGATACTTCCCGAGTTGGGCTTGAGTGAACGAGCTCTTCGAGCTGCAGTTAGAAAGCCTTGTCAAACAGAAGCATACATATCATCAAACTTGGCTCAGAATTCTGCAGCTAATGGAGTGCCACAGCAATATGATACCCAACCGCAGAGAGAAGTTATTGCAGATCTCACGTCTCCTTCTAAAGCAGCTTCAATAGAAACAGAGATGCAGAACAACATTGAATAACCTTCACAGGACCAGGTTGCACAAAAGCAAGCAGTGGTGCAGGTAAACGAGAAGCGTGAGGCAGAGAGTCCAAGATCACAAGATTCGCAGGAGAATTCTGGTATTTCGGAGAATCTTTTTCTGATCCCTGCTACTAATTTGCTTTCAAGACATTAACTGGTGAAATACCATTTGAGGATGCTCTGGCATTTCCGGGCTGCTTCCAGCAACAAACGGAGACATCATTTACTCAGGGTGATGCTACTTGTTTTGGGCCGTCAGAAGTCGATACGCCTGCATTGTTCCAGAATGATCTGCCTTTTCATTTTGACTTGGTGCAGCAGAATATATCCACTGACCAGGTGCCACCCAAATCAACCGTCCCACCTGGAAATGTAAACTTACCAAGCTGCAGCAGTTTTGGTTCTCAACAACCAAGCTTGGATGCCAGGAGTAGTAAGGACTACGAGACAAAGGTCAATTCTTGAAATTTGCTCATTGTGTATAGCTGAAACAAATTTTTTTTTTTTTGGGAGGGGTAGAGTGGGGGAATATATTGTTGCTCTACCCTAGGTAGAGCGATAAACAGAAATCGCTGTATAAAGAAACAATTTTTTTATGCTGGTACTTTTTTGTCTTCAGCTTTGAATCTTTTGTTGTACCGTACAGTGATTAATCCTTAGTGCTCGCATAGGTAGTTAGGTTGAATGTATCAGATGTTGTAATAGTTGATACAGCTGATACTTTTAAACGATAAAGGGTGTGAAAATTCAAAGCTCGTAACTTTTCTTTTGATTCTTTGCTGGTAGAATACATTGTGTGTAGACTACATGCTTGGGACATCAATTTACCAATTACTGGCACATTTGCCTCGCTAATAAAGGGGCTGCGTTCATAGGTTTCAATTGTTTCTACGCTATAAGCTCATATTTGCAAGACGCTGATTGTTGTTGCAAGTTTTCTGGATGGTCTCATCTCATATCTGCAGTTTGTGGAGAAAGAATCCTGGAATCAATTCCTACTTTGAGAATGCATAAACTTTAGTGACTTTTTAATTTCCATGGATGTTTACAATTTACAACTGCCTCTCTAATTGCATGACCAGTTAAACTAAGATGTTGCAGCTCTCTATTTTGACAAAAGTCTTACAATGTGTTCACAATTATGCTTTTTATTTGGGGATGGTAGGTTACGGCTAAGGATTCTCTATTTTATTTCTATTTTATCCTTTATCTCACAATCTAATAAAAGGTAAAGATTAATTTACTAAAAATTTTAATCATAATTAAAAGTAATTTTGATAATTTATTAAGTAGTGAGATAAAAAATATGATAGAAAATCTTGTTGCTTATGCTATGCCCACCACTCACCTCACATTTTGTAGTTTACACATCCACCAATAAAGAAAGAATTAAAGACAACCAAAATCACATTTTGTAACTTATATGCCAACAAATAAAAAATTAAAGACAGTAAAAATCAAAATTATGTAACTGATGCAACTGCTAATAACACTAACAAAAGAATTGAAGACATATCTATCAAGAAAGAATCAAATACATAGAAAATCAAATTTATGACCTTTATTGAGTCAAACCGACTTACATACTATTTATTTTATTATATTTTTTATAATAAAAAATTTAATTTTAGAAAGAGAGTAAATTTGTTGAGAACCTCTAATTCAGCTATTATTAAGGGCAGAAGACAACCCTATAACTGCTGCCCCCGGGGCAAGTAAACGTGCTAGTTTGGTCATCTTTCGGGTAACTATACGCATTCGGGCACCTATTCTTAAAAAACTTGGAATAGTCAGTAGCTGTACAGCTGCCGGAATTGCAACAATACTGATCAGTCTTGAAAACAGTACAAGGATTGTTGCAACCTCCGGGAGCTCGAAGCTCATTCGGGCATTGCCCGTTTATGTCGCCGGTGCAACTAATGACCCCTGTGCAGCCACTGGACGGCCGACTAAGCTCGACCGGCACGTTGAACCCATCAACCAAAGAAATGTCAAGGAAGTCTAGATTGTTGAATTGGTTTAATGCGTATTCAACTACAGTATTCGGCGGTGTACCGTATGCTGTGCACCGAAGAACTCCGCCACAATCACCGGTTTGACAGGCAGTGCCGGTGCCGTTGCTGTTAAAGGTGCAGTTGGTTCTTGCCCAAATACGACCTGGGGTTGAGTTTGTTGGCACAACGGCCCATGTTTGGCCGGTATTTAGCTTCCGCCCGCCACCTGGAATGGCGGCTGCCCAAACTGTGTAGGGGCAGTTGTTGTAGATTTCAAAACTGCCTGCTTGAGCTGTGGTGGAGAAAAGGGTGATTATTAGAAGAGTGGAAAAGAAGAGAGATTTGAGGATTTTCATGGATATTAGAAATTAACTATGGCTTTTTCTTGAATTGTTTGCTTTCTATGAAGGTGAAGATTCTGGGGTAGTATCACATGAGAGTCTAGCCACTAAAAAGCCATGGTAGTTGCGGACTATATTGATTGACTGAGTCAAGTCATCATAATGTTAAATTAAAAGAAAATTCAAAGTGATCATGTTTCCATCCGTATTAAGTGAATCATTTCATCTACAGTTGAAAATTTTGTATAAGACTGCTACTAAGTTTTTAATGATCAATGATATTGTACCCTACAAATGAATTAACATACCGATTTTATGAAAGAATCGTAGAATTTTAGGTCAAAATTAGGTATATATTAACTGTTTTACAAAAAGATCGTAAAATTTTTGTTTGTTTTTAAATTCACTTCTTTTTTGTGTTATTTTTTTAGAGATTGGAACTTATGATCAACACTTTATAAGAAAAAATCTTTCCAGTAAATTTGTATTTTATTGTCAATTTTTACTTGTCGAAATTAAATTATGTAGAAATAATTATATTATACGTTCTACTATGAAGAACTAAAAAGAAAATTATATCAGACCGTAAATCAAAACTCAATACGGGAATATGGTCCTCAAAATACTACCACCACTAATAGAACAGAAGCCCATGAGAGTTGATGGGCTTTTAGGCCCAATGGCCTCACAGGAGTATCACTAACTATAGTCGGCCAGCACCATTACTGGCTTAAACGGTATTGGACCAGATTTGGATGCGACAATAACAGAAATGAAACGGGTAGAGTGGTCCAGGTTCTATAATCCTGACTCCACAGATAGCGATTTGTTCCGTTTATATTATCACTATTTGATAGTATTATATATTATAAAAAAAATTTATAATACCATTAAAAAAAATTATCTCATTATATCTTAAAAATTTATATAATAAAATTTTCTTTTATTACGTTGAAAAGTATTGCAAATTTGCAACATTTTAAATTCTGATGTAGGTTACATAAGAAGGTATTTGAAAATTTGTTACTAGTTTCCATAGCTTGTCTAGGATTATGAATACACATATTCTTTTAAAAAATAATTTGCAAGACAATAAATTTGCAAATACAAATTAATAATAATGATACATGGGGTTTATCACCAAACTTATATGGTTTATTAATTTCCTCTTTAGTTGAATTTATTTGTGAAATATTTTAAATATTCCTCTACCCACAGAAATAGCTACCTTTTTATACCGAAATAGGTTTAAAATTAAAATCATTAATAATAGGTGGAGGTTGCAAAGAACTAATATGAAAATCATGATTATGGATTAGCGAAATAGAATTTGATATTTTTGTATTATAGAAAATAATTTATCCATTTTATTATGAGAGAACTAATTTGTTCACTTAATTTATGAATGGAATTTAGATGGTTATACTGAAAGATTATTAATATGTTAAAGTAATAGGTAGAGTATTATTGTCTGTAATTTTATAAAAGCATTAAATGAAAGCGAAGTATTATTTGGTAAAGTAAATAATTTTTGTGGAGGATATAACTCATGGCCATCGAGTCATATCTAGGGGTGGAAAAACATTATATCTGTCTCTTATACACATCTAGATGTGTACCACGGAACAAAAGGAATTATTTTATTATGTAAAGCGGTAAATTCATAATTCTTTTGAAATATTATCAAGGTCTTAAGAATATACTTCAAATAAACAATGTTTTGTTGCTGTCTCTTATACACATCTAGATGTGTATAAGAGACAGCATATGCTAGAAATATTTGCATTAGATGTAGAAGTAATATCTTTATTTATTATCCAATGATCAGGAAATTGAATTTCATTCCATTTAATTGGTTGTCTAGTTATAATCTGAGATTTATTAAAATTAGTCTCAATTAAAATTGTTTCATCATTAGAAATATTAATCAATTTACACTTTGGATTCAAAGTCGAAAGTATTAATTTTATTAGATAAATGTATGAATATTTTAATGTCAATAAGAGAATTATTATCTCGAGTAGAATTAGTTAGAAACTAGAAGTAATGTTTTTATAATGCTTAATAAAATCATCATTTTTATTTAAATTTTTAGTGAAATATAATGATAGGAATTGAAGATGATATTAGATAATTTGCATAATACCAATCTAAAATTTTGATATATCTATTATTTTAAACTACTTTCGACTTTTAAATTATATTTATTTGAAAATCTTGAAATTGAGAAAGAATGTTATAATGATTCTTTATTTTTATCATCATATATAGTATTACAAGAATTACAACCAATTAAATGGAAATAGTTTTTATCGACAGAAAATTTTAAAGGTAAAATATCCAAAGGAGATTTATGATTATTAAAAATAATTTTCTATTTGACTCTAGTTTAGGTTACACATATTCTTTTAAAAAATAATTTGCAAGACAATAAATTTAAGAACATTAATCAAATTTAATTTACGTGCCAAATTTGATGGGTATTCAACTAGCGTATTTGGCGGTGTACCGTATGCTATGCACTGAAGAACTCTGCCGCAATCACCGGTTTGACAGCTGCCGGTGCCGTTGTTGTTAAAGGTGCAGTTGGTTGTAGCCCAAATTTTACCTCCGCCTGTACCGGCTGATACGCAGATGGTTCATGTTTGGCCGGTATTTAGCTTCCGCCCGCCACCTGGATTCTGGAATGGCTGCTGCCCAAACTGTGTAGGAGCAGTTGTTGTGGATTTCAAAGATGCCTGCTTGAGCGGTGGTGGTGAGAAGGGTGATTAATTATTAGAAGAGTGGAAATGAAGAGAGATTGTTATCCAGGGTGACGATTTTCATGGATATTAGAAATTAGCTACGGTGTTTTCTTGATTTATTGCTTCTACGAAGGCGAAGGGAATGGGATAATATCAAGGTTTGTAAAATCGGGATCCTACGTAGGATCGTTTTGAAGGTTGCAGAATCGTAGATAGAATCGTAGGATCGTAAGATCCTATTAAAAGGACAAAAATATAACTTTTATTTATTTTTAAAACTAATATTCAATAAAAACTTATACAAATAAGTATAAAATTTTAATATTTATCATAAAATAAGTTTCTTTAGCTAAAATTTATAACATTTGATATTATATACTCGTATTGTAAAAAGTTATGCGTTATCGCAAATTTTATACTGTTCTTTAATTAAAAACTAAAAAAATAATATGAATAGTATAAACTCATAAAATATAACATTTGAATGAAAAATTATCAAAATATTGATTTAACTTTAGTAAATATATATATAAATTACATGATTAATGGCACCAACTATAATTTAAAATCTATAATAACGATTCTACCTCTAAGATCGGGATCGATTTTATAAATTTGGATCATAGAATCGTAGAATCGTAAGGATAAGATCGAGATTCTAACAACTATGGATAATATGTGAGTCTTGCCTCTAGGAAGTCATGGTGATTGTGGATTATATTGGTTGACTAAGTCAAGTCATCATCATGTTACATCAATAGAATCTAATGTGTAAGTGATCATGTTTCCATTCGCATACAGTGAATCATTTCATCCTACTTGGAAAATTTGTATACACTACTAAGTTTTGAAAAATTCTAGAGTTTTTTTAAGAAATTATTCTTTATATTTTAAAAATTTATACAATATAATATTATATTTTAAAAAAATTGTAAAACTTTCCTTAAATTTTTAATCAAATGAAATTGTACCGTAGACTAAGGGAATGATTTCGCAAAAGAATTGCAGAATTTTCGCTTTACTGTACTAAAACTAGCTAGCTATGTATCAACTGTTCACAAAGGAATTGCAAATATTTTCACTTTATTTTAAAAAAAAAAAAAATTCACCGCTTTCTCTATTCTTTTAGATATTCGAAGTAATAATTAACAACTCATAAAGAAAAATTTTACCACTTAATATGCATTTCATTGTCAATTTTTACTTTAGTATACTAGTTAGATGTCGAAACTAGATTGTATAGAGATAATTATATTAAACGTTCTACATTTTAGATCATCCAATAATGAAGTCATAGAAGAAAATGACTAATTCTATTTTGTATCCCTTAATTCGATTTTTATTTTACACTTTAAATTTTAGTTTTGGACACTTTAAACTTTCAAATTCGCCCCACTTTAGCCCATTTTTTAAAGCCGTCTAAAAAATTAAAGTAATTTTTTCGTGTGTACGCAAATTCAAGAAGATGTACAACAATATTTTTACGTGCAAAAATAAAAATTCCGTTAACTTTTTTAACGGAGTTAAAAAAGGGAGTTAAACGGAGACAAATTCTAGTTGGGAGTACAAAGTTTTCAAACTACTAAAATTTGGAATATAAAGTGAGAATTAAGTATAAGTTGGGAGGTGTAAAATAGAATTAATCCAAAAGAAATTTATATTAGACTGTAAATCCAAACTCAATACCGGAATACGGTCCTCAAAATACTACTACCATTAATGGAACAGAAGCCCATGAGAGTTGATCCCAATGGCCTTACAGTTGTATAACTAATTATAGTTGCCAGCAAATTACTGGCTTAAACGGTATTGGAACGGATTTGGATGCGTTAATAACGGCAAATGAAACGGACTTGAGCAGTAGAGTGTGGTTCTATTATCCTGACTCCTGAGAGAGCAATTTCGTTTTTTCCGTTTGAACCATCATAGTATTATATTATAATAAAATTTTACAATTTCTTTTAAAATTTTAAAAAATCATTTTGTTATATTTTAAAATTTTATATGATAAAATTTTTCTATATTATATTGTAAAGTATTACAAATTTGCAACATTTTAGATTATGATGTAGGTTACATAAGTTTCTAAAGTAATTGAAAACTTGTCACTAGTTTCCATAACTTGTCCAGGATTAAGAATACCCATATTTTTCCGGAAAATGATCCGCAAGACAACAAATTTAAGAGCACTAACCAAATTTAGTCTGCGTATCAAATTTATATTGAATCAGTAACTTTTGTTTTAGATAATTGATTGTATTTAGTTTATTTTTTTGCGGATTTAATTATATATTAGTGATTTTTTCACACTGTTATTTTATATAAAACAAATTTTGATGACTATATGCCATTATCCAAGCATTCTTCACGTCCTCTTCAAATTTTTAGATGTTTGCGTTCGACTCTATCTAATTCCATGACCAGCTATTTTGAGACATTCAACTTGATTGGAATGAACAACTAATTGGAAACAATTAACACATGAACATTAAACAGGTGAGTACAATATAATATACTGTAGTATTATCTTAATTCAAACTATATATGTGAACTTAACATTGCATTAGCACATATAGACATATAAATCTACATTGCTTTGTATACATGTGCTGTGTGCAACAAATTATTTAGCCATGCATGTATACGTGACTGTTTACCAAGATATGTCACGTAGGATTCTTTCCTTATTCTGAAGGATCATCTTGACTTGTGGATTTTGTCACTTAGTGACATTTTGGGTTTTGTCATTAAAAGTGCTTAATTAGTTAATAACACCAAAGAAAAGGGATGGTCAAAAACTTGTTGAGACTGACGTCTCTGTAAGTGTACATCATGCCTGAATTCCATGACTAAAAAGAAGTTTACGTTTCCTTTTTGTTCCTATTTTTCTGTATTTACCCAAAAACCAGTGATCAATTGGAGCTGCTTGCTACATTTTATGAGCAACAATTCCAATTACTTCATTAGGAAAAATAATTGATATTCATGCATTCTAAACACATGGTTTGCACTGACAGCTAGAATTCCGCCTTGAACCAAGATAAGGTCTGTATTTCTTCTCTATTTTTCATTTATCTTGAGGAGAGTAATAGCAAAGTTGTGGGGAAAACTGTTTGGTGTATGCAGTGCTTTTGTGCAGGCAAAACTCAAGAGAAAATTTTTGGAAGTTTTTGAGAAAGACTGGGGAAACATTCAGAAACTTCTAGGAAACCGTATAAAAATTAGGTGGAAATTACACGAAAGGAATTGAACCTGTAGGAGAACCTTTAGAAATGTCCTGCAAGCACAATGTTGTGATTTGTCTATGATTGTTCTCTGATCTTCACTAAAGCACTTGATCTAGATTGTTTTGTAATTTTTTTGTTTTCATGTTCTTTTACCGAGCACATCTTGCATTATTTATTTTGGCAGAAGAATATTATAATATGGAGGTCCTAATAGCGGTACATGTTCTTGTTCACTCTTGTTAGGCTCAAACTAACGGGAAGAAAGGGGGGCAAGAAAAAGCTGGAAGACAAACTTTTGTTGGTCATATGTCGGAAGAAGGTATGCAAACTCTGTTGTATGAAAATTCAAAGCAACTTAAGGGCTTGGAAGAGTCCAGCTGGATAATATCTCCTGCATCTAATAAAGGACTTAACATGGTGTAGATGGTGGAAATTTTCTTACGACCCCTGTAACTGCATCTGAAGCTGAGAGGTCAAGGGAAACGAAAGTTGATAACATTTCTACTCATGCCAAGGTCTCAAATTCAACAGTTGTAGTTCAAGACATGGATTTATGCTCTGAAGAAATTACATGTGGTAGATCTTGGGAAAGCCTTCAGCCAAAAACTGAATGCTCGAAACCAGAAGAGAAGGCTATATATGATAACGGCTAAGTTTCTCGTACCAATAATACTGTCTTGCATGAGCAGAAGCAGCCAGAAGCTGAGAGGTCAAAGAAAAGGCCAAGTAGCAATACATCTACTGATGCCAAGGTCACTCCATCAACGGTTGATCTAAGTGATGTCCTACGAATATGCTCAGAGCTTAACCGTGATATATCAGCTGATACCTCTCAGCCAAAAATTGAATGTTCTGAAGTAGATGGGAAGGATGATGATACTATTCAGAAGCCGTATCTAATACTGTCTTGCATGAGCAGAAACACCCACAAGACTATTTAGACACACAGACACGCATTCAACTGAAAAAATCCAAGAAAAGAAAACCACTGCCGAGTGTGCCTGCTCAGTCGTCAAAAACGCTTTCAGGGCAAAAACCCGAGATACTTCCCGACTTGGACTTAAGTGAACGAGCTCTTCGAGCTGCGGTTAGAAAGCCTTGTCAAACAGAATCATACATATCATCAAACTTGGCTCAGAATTCTGCAGTTAATGGAGTGCCACAGCAATTTGATACCCAACCAGAGAGAGAAGTTATTGCAGATCTCACGTCTCCTTCTAAAGCAGCTTCAATACAAACAGAGATGCAGAACAACATTGAATAACCTTCACAGGACCAGGTTGCACAAGAGCCAGCAGTGGTGCAGGTAAACGAGAAGCGAGAGGCAGAGAATCCAAGATCACATGATTCGCAATTCTGGTATTTCGGAGAATCTTTTTCTGATCCTAGTGATCTGCTACGAATTTGCTTTCAAGACATTAACTGGTGAAATACCATTTGAGGATGCTCTGGCATTTCCGGGCTGCTTCCAGCAACAAACGGAGACATCATTTACTCAGGGTGATGCTACTTGTTTTGGGCCGTCAGAAGTCGATACGCCTGCTTTGTTACAGAATGATCTGCCTTTTCATTTTGACTTGGCGCAGCAGAATATATCCAGAATATATCCTGACCAGGTGCCACCCAAATCAACCGTCCCACCTGGAAATGTAAACTTACCAAGCTGCAGCAGTTTTGGTTCTCAACAACCAGGCTTGGATGCCAGGACTACGAGACAAAGGTCCATTCTTGAAATTTGCTCATTGTGTATAGCTGAAACAATTTTTTTTTTTTTTTTTTTTTGGGAGGGGGAGAGAGAGGGGGAATATATTGTTGCTCTACCTTAGGTAGAGGGATAAACAGAAATCGCTGTATAAAGAAACAATTTTTTTAGCTGGTACTTTTTTGTCTTTCAGCTTTGAATCAGTTTTGTTGTACCGTACAGTGATTAATCCTTAGTGCTCGCATAGGTAGTTAGGTTGAATGTATCAGATGTTGTAATAGTTGAAACAGCTGATACTTTTAAACGATAAAGGGTGTGAAAATTCAAAGCTCGTAACTTTTCTTTTGATTCTTTGCTGGTAGAATACATTGTGTGTAGACTACATGCTTGGGACATCAATTTACCAATTACTGGCACATTTGCCTCGCTAATAAAGGGGCTGCGTTCATAGGTTTCAATTGTTTCTACGCTATAAGCTCATATTTGCAAGACGCTGATTGTTGTTGCAAGTTTTCTGGATGGTCTCATCTCATATCTGCAGTTTGTGGAGAAAGAATCCTGGAATCAATTCCTACTTTGAGAATATATAAACTTTAGTGACTTTTAAATTTCCATGGATGTTTACAATTTACAACTGCCTCTCTAATTGCATGACCAGTTAAACTAAGATGTTGAGCTATCTATTTCGACAAAAGTCTTACAATGCGTGTTCACAATTATTCTTTTATTTGGGGATGGTAGGTTACGGCTAAGGATTATCTATTTTATTTTTTATTTTATCTTTTATCTCACAATCTAATAAAAGGTTAAGATTAATTTACTAAAAATTTTAATCATAATTAAAAGTAATTTTGATCATTTATTAAGTAGTGAGATAAAAAATATAATAAAAAATCTTGTTGCTTAGACTATGCCCACCACTCAACTCACATTTTGTAGTTTACACGTCCACCAATAAAGAAAGAATTAAAGACAACGAAAATCACATTTTGTAACTCATATGCCAACAAATAAAAAATTTAAGACAATAAATATCAAAATTATATAACTGATACAACTGTTAATAACACTAACAAAAGAATTGAAGACATATCTATCAATAAAGAATCAAATACATAGAAAATCAAATTTATGACCTTCATTGAGTCAAACCGACTTACATACTATTTATTTTATTAAATTTTTTATAATAAAAAATTTAATTTTAGAAAGAGAGTAAATTTGTTGAGAACCTCTAATTCAGCTATTATTAAGGGCAGAAGACAACCCTATAACTGCTGCCCCCAGGGCAAGTAAACGTGCTAGTTTGGTCATCTTTCGGGTAGCTATACGCATTCGGGCACCTATCCTTATAAAACTTCGAAAAGTCAGTAGGTTCACAGTCACCACCTGAATTACAACAATACTGATCAGTCTTGAAAACAGTACAAGGATTGTTGCAACCTCCGGGAACTTTAAGCTCTTCTGGGCATTGCCCGTTTATGTCGCCGGTGCAACTAATGACGCCGGTGCAGCCACTGGACGGCCGACTAAGCTCGACCATCACGTTGAACCCATCAACCAGAGAAATGTCAAGGAAGTCTAGATTGTTGAATTGGTTTAATGCGTATTCAACTAGAGTATTCGGCGGTGTACCGTATGCTGTGCACCGAAGAACTCCGCCACAATCACCGGTTTGACAGCTGCCGGTGCCGGTGACGTTAAAGGTGCAATCTTTGTTCGAGCCCAAATACGACCTCCGGTTGAGTTTGGTGGCACGTTGATGGTCCATGTTTGGCCGCCATTTAGCCTCTGCCCGCCACCCGGTACGGCTGCTGCCCAAACTGTGTAGGGGCAATTGTTGTGGATTTCAAAAGTGCCTGCTTGAGCTGTGGTGGAGAAAAGGGTGATTACTAGAAGAGTGGAAATGGAGAGAGATTTGAGGATTTTCATGGATATTAGAAATTAACTGTGGTGTTTTCTTGATTTGTTGCTTCTATGAAGGGTGAAGATTCTGGGGTTGTCTCATATCATATGAGAGTCTTGCCTCTAAAAAGTCATGGTAGTTGTGGACTATATTGATTGACTAAGTCAAGTCCCAATCCTGTTACATCAAAAGAAAATTCAAAGTGATCATGTTTCCATCCGGATTAAGGGAATCATTTCATCTTACTTGGAAATTTTGTATACTAATGCTACTAAGTTTTTAATGAAATGATATTGCACCGTACAAATATGATGTCTCTTTCACATTAACATAATAATTTTATGAAAGTATCGCAGAATTTTCATTTTAATGTATAAAGGTCAAAATTAGGTATATATTAACCGTTTTACAAAAGAATCATAAAATTTTTATTACATGTAGTTCAAGACATGGATTTATGCTCTGAAGAAATTACATGTGGTAGATCTTGGGAAAGCCTTCAGCCAAAAACTGAATGCTCGAAACCAGAAGAGAAGGCTATATATGATAACGGCTCAGTTTCTCGTACCAATAATACTGTCTTGCATGAGCAGAAGCAGCCAGAAGCTGAGAGGTCAAAGAAAAGGCCAAGTAGCAATACATCTACTGATGCCAAGGTCACTCCATCAACGGTTGATCTAAGTGATGTCCTACGAATATGCTCAGAGCTTAACCGTGATATATCAGCTGATACCTCTCAGCCAAAAATTGAATGTTCTGAAGTAGATGGGAAGGATGATGATACTGAAGCCGTATCCAATACTGCAACTGTTGTCTTGCACGCTCAACTGAGCAGAAACACCCACAAGACTATTTAGACACACAGACACACATTCAACTGAAAAAATCCAAGAAAAGAAAACCACCAAGTATGCCTGCTCGGTCGTCAAAAAGGCTATCAGGGCAAAAACCCGAGATACTTCCCGAGTTGGGCTTGAGTGAACGAGCCCTTCGAGCTGCAGTTAGAATGCCTTGTCAAATTTAGAAGCATACATATCATCAAACTTGGCTCAGAATTCTGCAGCTAATAAATAGTGCCACAGCAATTTAATACCCAACTGCAGAGAGAAGTTATTGCAGATCTCACGTCTCCTTCTAAAGTAGCTTCACTAGAAACAGAGATGCAGAACAACATTGAAAAACCTTCAAAGAACCAGGTTGTACAAGGGCAAGCGGTGGGGCAGGTAAACGAGAGACGAGAGGGAGAGAATACAAGATCACAAGATTCGCAATTCTGGTATCAATTTGGAGACTCTTTTTCTGATCCATGCTATGAATTTGCTTTTAAGACCCTATAACTGGTGAAATACCATTTGAAGATGCTCTGGCATTTCCAACTGCTTCCAGCAACAAACTGAGAAATCATTTACTCAGGCTGATGCTACTTGTTTTGGGCCATCAGAAGTCGATTCGCCTGTATTGTTCCAGAAAGATCTGCCTTTTCATTTTGACTTGATGCAGCAGAATATATCCACTGACCAGGTGCCACCCAAATCAACCATCCCACCTGGAAATGTAAACTTACCAAGCTTCAGCAGTTTTGGTTCTCAACAACCAAGCTTGGAGGCCAGGAGTAAGGACTACGAGACAAAGGTTAATTCTTGAAATTTCCTCACTGTGTATAGCTGAAACAAGTGTTGTTTTTTTTTGGGGGGATGTTTTTGCTCTACCTTAGGTAGAGGGATAAACGCATATCGCTGTGTGAAGAAACAATTTTTTTAGTTCGTACTTTTTTGTCTTCTTCAGCTTTGAATCTTTTGTTGTACCGTACAGTGATTAATCCTTAGTGCTCGCATAGGTAGTTACGGTTGAATGTATCAGATGTTGTAATACTTGATACAGCTGATACTTTTAAACGAAAAAGGGTGTGAAAATCCAATGCTCGAAACTTTTCTTTTGATTCTTTGCTGGTAGAGTACAGTGTGCGTAGACTACATGCTTAGGACATCAATTTACCAATTACTGGTGAATTTTGCCTTGCTAATAAAGGGTGTCCATTCGTGGGTTTCAGTTGCTTGGACTGCAGAAGTTCATATTTGCTAGGTACTGATTGTTGTTCCAAGTTTCCTGCATCTCTCATATATGCAGACAGTTACCTTATAGCAAGCTAATGCCTGATATATTCAGGCTTGCTTAGGGCTGTCTGTTCTTTGCTTTCCTTTTCCCTTTTCTTTTTCCCCCTTCTGAAGAAAGAGTTCTTGGGAACAATGCCATAGTTTGAGAATGAGGAGCTGAATGCATAAACTTCACTGCCTCCTTTATTCTTTCATGTGTAAATGGAGTTGTCACTTCTTAGGATAATGTAATTTGTATATTTCTCAGAACTTTAATGCCTATTTGTTTGACAGTTTATATGGTGTTTTAAATTGCCATAGGTAACTTAGTCATATTAGTAACACTTCATAATTTATGTGACAAAAGAAGATTGACCAGACAATTATTATTTAAAATATTTTTTTTATATTTTTTTGTAATAGTACTGTAGTTACTTTTTGAGATGCGATTTATGTGATATGAAAAATGTGGTTGAAAAATGTGTCTCATGAGTGGTAATGGATTGTGTTATGTCTGCACCGTTTTCATTTCGTGTCGTGTCATGTGAGACTGTTTATCGTGTCGTATTTTTATCTATCCGTTTAGTCGATTTAACCTATTTATTCCTATCAGAGATGTACCAACCTATTTGACAAGTTAAATAAATTGTAATTCATTTGAATTAAAATCTCAAATTTTAATTTTTTAATAATTTAATCAATTATTAATATGGTTCTCATAGGAATTTAAAGTAAATTATTAAAATTATTAAAAAAAATTTGGTATAATATTGAAAATAATTACTACTATTAAGTTTAATTTAAGTCTTATTTTAAAATTATTATTTACAATATTTAAGTATGTTATGTTAAATTATAATCGAAATAATATTTTAATAAAATTTATTCATTTAACAAGTTAACAGATTATCGTATCAATAAATGAATTGATCTAATTTGATCGATTAATTTTCATATTATAAATAGTTAGATTGATTCAAGAATGACTCAAAAAGATTAGGGGTCGTGTTTTATTATCTTGTAACTTAAGAAATTACATGTCCTAATATGTATGTCTAATAATTGCAGGATATTATCTGTTGTCCTATTGTGTATGTGTAATAAATACAAGATATCATTTGGATAATAACGACAACTTTGCTTAGTTAAGCGTTCACAAGAATCTCTAGTTAATTTAGCTCTCAAGGACAAAAGCCTACCTTGTAGTTGCTGCCCCGGGGCAAGTAAATGTGCATCGTTCGCGTAGCTATAAGCATCCGGGCACCTACGTATCCTTAAAAAACCTCGAATAGTTGGTAGGTTCATAGTTTCCACCAAGAGAATCACAACAATACTGATTAGTCTTGAAAACCGTACAAGGATTGTTGCAACCTCCGGGAGCTCTAAGCTTAACTGGGCACTCACCATTTATGTCGGCAGTGCAACTAATGACGCCGGTGCAGCCACTAGACGCCCGACTAAGCTCAATCGGCAAGTTGAATCCATCAACAAGAGAAATATCAAGGAAGTCTATATTGTTTTTGTAGAATGCGTATTCAACTAGAGTATTCGGCGGTGTACCGTATGCTGTGCACCGAAGAACTCCGCCACAATCACCGGTTTGACAGCTGCCGGTGCCGGTGACGTTAAAGGTGCAATTTGTTCGAGCCCAAATACGACCCGGGTTTGAGCTTGTTGACACGTCAAGGGTCCATGTTAGGCCGGTATCTAGCCTCTGCCCGCCGCCTGGTACGGCTGCTGCCCAAACTGTAGGGACAGTTGTTTTGGATTCTCAAAAGTGCTTGCTCGAGTGGTGTTGGGGAGAAGGGTGACTACTAGAAGAGCGGAAATGAAGAGAGATTTGAGGATTTTCATGGATATTAGAAATTAACTATGGTGTTTTCTTGATTTGTTGCTTCTAGGAAGGTGCAGAGAATGGAGTAGTATGAGAGTCTTGCCTCTAAAAGGTCATGGTAGGGGGGGACTATATTGGTTGACTAAGTCAAGGCATCATCATGTTGCATCAAAAGAAAAATCAAGTGCTCATGTTTCCATTCGCATTAAGTGAATCATTTTTATCTTGGAAATTTTGTAAAGGTGTATTAGTATGCTATTCGATTTGAAAAAAAAATAAATTAAATATTTAAAATAAGGCGAATGAGATTCAAAACGATATTATTACGTGAGATGGTTTTATGAATAATTTTATATTTTTTAATTATATAATATTGTACCATATGATTAGATTAGCGGAATGATTTTAGGAGGAACAACATAATTTTAACTTTAATGGATTAGTAGCATTAGCGGAGTGATTTTCGGAAGAACAACTGAATTTTATCTTTAATGTACTAGTATAGATGTCAATGTCAATGTCAATGTCAAAACTATAGTATATAGCGAGAATTCAAACTCTAACTTCACCAAGAGTGTATTCCTACGCATATTAGTGTGGTACACATCACCAAAAGTTTAACTGATCTCAATTAATACTGTAGTATTTAATTAAGGGTTAATGGCAATTTACACATTAACTATGCATGATTAGCATTTTGTATCCCAAATTATTAGTAATTTTTGTAGTCCACTACCACAAACTTCAAATTTTTAGTAATTTAATACATTCACTTTATTTCAGTCAATTTAAAGTGCAAAATAATGAATACTAGTGGCAAAAGTAATACCTTTTCAAAAAATTACATAATTTTTTAAAAAAAAAAAAAAAAGTAATGAAAATGTTAACAAAAAATTATTTAAAAAAAAAAGAGAATATAGAGAATGGTTGGTTGGAAAAAAGTTAAGGGTAATTACAGAGATATATAATAAGGGTAAAAAAAGAAGTTTAAATAATGACAGATACTAAATCTTCCCATCTCCCTTTATATATAGTATAGATAACCTTTTAATATTTTCCAAAATTTTAAAATGCCCACGTGAAGGGCAAACTAAGAGGGCATTTTAGTTTGTGGAAAAGAGTCTTGTCACCTATAAAAAATTGATCAAATTTGGTAATTTGGACATAAGATGAAGTGATTATATTAAAAAGCTAAAATTAGAAATTTGAGATAGCAAATTGTAAAAATTAATAGTTTGAGTCGTAAAATGCTAAACTAGCATAGTGGAGGAGTGTATAATGACATTAACCCTTTAATTAAACAAACTAAAGAATAATTAAAGATAATAAAAATCACATTTTGTAACTTTTATGTCAACAAATAAAGAATTAAAGAAAAGTAAAAATCAAACTTATGTAACTGATACAACTCTTAATAACACCAACCAACGAAGAATTGATGACACATCTATCAATAAAGAATCGAACAGTTTGATTCTACATAAAAAATCAAACTCATGAATTATGAGCTTTATTGAGTCCAACCGTCTTACATACTATTCATTTCATTATATATTTTTTTTTTATAATAAAAAGTTTAAGTTTAAAAAGAGAGTAAATTTGTTAAGAACCTCTAATTCAGCTATTAAGGGCAAAAGACAACCTTATAGTTGCTGCCCCGGAGGCAAGTAAACAAGCTAGTCTTGTCATCTTTCGGATAGCTATAGGCATTCGGGCACCTATCCTTAAAAAACTTCGAAAAGTCAGTAGGTTCACAGCCACCACCTGAATTACAACAATACTGATCAGTCTTGAAAAGAGTACAAGGATTGTAGCAACCTCCTGGAGCTCTAAGCATATCTGGACACTCACCGTTTATGTCGGCGGTGCACCTAATGACGCCGGTGCAGCCACTGGACGGCCGACTAAGCTCGACCGGCACGTTGAACCCATCAACAAGAGAAATATCAAGGAAGTCTATATTATTTTGGTTTAATGAGTACTCTCAACTAGAGTAACCGGCTCTGCACCGTATGTTGTGCACTGAAGAGCTCCGTTGCAGTCACCGGTTTGACAGCTGCCTTTGCCGCTGTTGTTAAATGTGCAGTTTGTTCTAGCCCAAATACGACCAGGTGTGGAGTTTAACACGTTAAGGGTCCATGTTTCACCGGTACTTAGCGACTGCCCGCCGCCCGGTACGACTGCTGCCCATACTGTGTAGGGGCAGTTGTTGTGGATTTCGAAAGTGCCTGCTTGAGTGGTGGTGGAGAAAAGGGTGATTATTAGAAGAGTGGAAATGAAGAGAGATTTGAGGATTTTCATGGATATTAGAAATTAACTACGGTGTTTTCTTGATTTATAGCTTCTATGAAGCTGAAGAGAAAGGGGCAGTATCATATCATATGAGAGTCTTCCTCTAAAAAGCCATGGTAGTTGTGGACTACATTGATTGACTAAGTCAAGCCATCATATGTTTCATCAAAAGAAAATTCAAAGTGATCATGTTATGTCCACTCGCATCAAGAAAAATTTGTATTCTACTGCCACTAAGTTTTTAATCAAATGATATTCTACCATACAAATGGATTAACATAATGATTTCATGAAAGAGTCACAGAATTTTTACTTTAATGTACTGATATAGATATTAAAACTAGGTATATATTAACCGTTTCACAAAAGAATTGTAAAATTTTCTTTACTATTTTAGAAATTCAAATTCGTGATCAACAATTTATTAAAAAAAAAAAAAAAAATCTTATCACATAATCTGTACTTTATTGTTAATTTTCACTTTAGTATACTAGTTAAATATAGAAACGATTCCTTTTAAAGAATTATTTTTTTGTACTTTAAATACTTGTACAGTACAATATTATGTGTTTTAAAAACTTATACTGTACAACCTTTTAAAACTAAGTGAATGGTTTCCTAAAAGAGACTGTAAAATTCTCTTATAATTGAACCAAATATTTTGATTGTATGACAAAAGTAGATTGGCTATGTTTCGACAATTATTATTTAAGATATTATTCTAAATATTATTTGTCATAATATTGTAGTTACTTTTTCAGACGCGATTTATATGATACGAAAAATGTGGTTGAAAAAAGTGTGTCATAGGTAACAATGGATCGTGTCACGTTTGATCCGTTTTTATTTCGTGTCGTATTATGTAAGGCTGTTTCTTATCGTATTGTATTCGTATTTAACTGTTTATTTCGTATTGTGTTACTAGTCCGTTTAGCCTGTTTATTCCTATAAAAAATGTATCAACTTATTTGACAAGTTAAATAATTTGCAATTCATTTGAACTAAAATCTCAAATTTTAATTCTTTAATAACTTCTGGAATCAATAATTATTAATACTGTTCTTATAGGAATTCAGAGTAAATTATTAAAATTATTATAAAAAAATAGATAATATTTAAAATAATTATTAAGTTTAATTTAATAATTTTATATTAAAATTATTATTCACAATATTAAAATATGTTATATTAAATTATAATTGACATAATATTTTAGTAAAATCTGTTCATTTAACAACTTAAAAGATTATCATATCAACTTATGAGTTGACTTAATTCGACCCGTTATATTTCATGTCGTAAACAGTGATTAAATAATAAAAAATAAAATTGGGATTGTGACGTATTATCATGTCATGTAAGAAATAATCTTTTATAATGTGTATGTGTAATATTTGCAAGATATTATCTTTTTATCCTAATGTGTATGTGTAATAATTGTAAGATATTATTTGAATAATAATAAAAAATTTGCCAGTTTTACAGAAGCGTTCACAAGGACCTCTAGTTAATTTAGCTCTCAAGGACAAAAGACTACCCTATAGATTGCTACCGCATGGGCAAGTAAACGTGCTAGATTGGTCATTGGTCGGGTAACTATAAGTACCCTTAGTCTCGTCCTTTTTTATCATGGGTGTTAGTTTCAATTCAAATTTGACTTTCATAAAATTAATTTTGGATTTATTTATTTTTTTATTAGAAGAATCAACAATCAGCACTTGTTTCCTTTTCTTTTTAATAATAGTTTCAACAGTTTTTAGCATATTCATGTTATAGTTCAAAAAGAGTTATTGATAACTTATTCATGTTATAGTTCATCACAAAGTCAGAAAAGTTATCAGACAAAAATTGCAAAATCAAGTTAACATTTAACTCGTGATTTTATTTAAATCCCAATCGTTCTAATTTTTCAATCAGTCGATCATTTTCAGTACATGAATAGCTACTGAAATACCCTATATTATTTTACAGTAGAATAGTTCTTTAGAGGTCTCATAATTCTCATTCTTTGACTCTTCATCAAACAACTTTTTGAGATCAAAAATCAATTAATAGAATGAGCATCCATGTCATTATACTGTTTCTGTAATTCAAAACTCATAACAGCTAACATGATACAAGTAGCAATATTATTGTCCTTTATGTGCTTACGATAAGCATTCTGAATTACTTGATCAACATCATTTTCCGGTATATCAAGAATAGGCTAATCGAAGACAACCAATTTCTCATGTTTGAGAACAATTCTCAAGTTACGTTATCAGTCCAAAAAATATGGCCCAAAAAGTTTGTTATCATATAATATGAGACACAGATTGACGTTACTTCTCATATTCTGCAACATTTAAATAAAGATAGTTTAAGAATTGCTATTTATGTACAAATAAAACCAAAATATAATATCAATTTCATTTAATTTGGTTTTGCACCCACTATTTTAATTCAAATAAATAACTCTCACACATTGATTCGGGAGTTCTCACAAAATCCCTAATGGGTTAGAATCTCATCTAATTATTTTGATCTTCGATATACTTAACAAATTGAAACAATTTCGAAATGTTAGTTGGTAACTCTTATCAATTATAACATTTTGCAATTCCTAGACAATTAGATATTAACTCTTGATGGCACATCTTATGTGACTCTTGACCTTTGCCTCCAAAATATATAATCTTGAGTGTACCCAATAAATTATATGCATCTGTTAAATTATACCCATTATTCAGAAATCTCATGTCATAGCTTAAACATATTCAACGCAGTGTAATTTTGGATTAACTCAACAAGTTAAATTTAAAAAGAACTCTCGTTTGTTACTATAATAATGAAAAGTAATTTATTTATTGATTTAATATTGATTTGAGAGATTTTCCTTTTCATTATTTTTCATGTCTCATTAAATTGCATGTAATATTGTCAAATCAATATATAATAAATAAAACATGCATAAAATCATGGATGTTTATGGACTTTTACTAAATCAGTTTCCTTGATCACTAAGAAAATTAGGTGGTCAAATTCAAAGGATAAACTTTAACTCTTAAAAATTTCTTCCATGTTTGCATCCTTGAACTCTTCGCCCATCTCCATTATCTTGTACATTAAAAATGTAATTCTATTTAAATATTTTAGATATTTAATTCTCTCCCTAACCTACCTCTATGTACTTTACATGATTGGTCAAGAAATCTCAAGTTACATTTGAGGAGATTGAGATGAGAAAAGGATTACATTCAGAATGATAGAAAAAGGCAGAACACGTAGCCTCTATTTAAAATTTTATAACCATTGAATTTGAATCAAGTGAACCATAGTCAATCACATTTGTTTTAAATTCATAATCATCAATCATGTTATTATATAATTCAATAATTAAATAAAATCATAAAATCCGCACTTAATATCTAATCATCAATCACTATACTTCATAATTCCAATATCATTGAAATTATCATTTTTGAATTATTGATGAAAATATTTATGGAGAAAAATTATTAATTTCCAATCTTATTAGAAATTAATCCTTTAAATAATAGAATTTCAAAAAATTATATTAGAAATAATTTCTATAAATTTTTGGCATTATTTATTAAATTCCAATCTTATTAAAAAATAATAAATTTCTAAAATTTAAACAAATTTTATAATTCTAATCTCATTAGAATTAAATAAATATTTTCAAAGGTTTTATACTTACTAAATTTTAATCAAATTAAAATAAAGAGAGTTTCTAAATATTAATAATTAATTTTAAACAATATTTATTAAAAATTAATTGGTGGTTTTAAGAACCAAATTTAGGAAAACCTTTTAAATGGAAATATAAAATAAGTGTCACTAAAATCGTGAATCAAAATTCAGAGGAATCAAAAAATATATTTTTTTTCTCTAATATTTTGTAGAAATAAAATTCAAAAAATCATAAAGTTTGAACAATTTAATATTCATGATAACTAAATATATTTATATCATAAATTAATTAAGGATGGCTCTGATACGACTGTAAGAAAGTAAATAACTAGTAACGCAGTGGAGTTTACAATTTTTTATTTCCTATTACGGATCACCTTGATTAATTTATGCATAATACACAAAAAAAGCATAGAGAATATATCTTAAAATCGTGGTAAAATCTCTATTCTATTTAGGATGTCGATCCACAATTCACATAAACACTCAACCTCTAATGGTATCCATAGAAATAATTAATTCAAAAATCTTCACAAGATTGACTTATCCAAATCACAAAGTGCTAGTTTTTCAATTATTTTTCTCTATTTTTCCTCACAGCTTAATCTTCTCAATCATGACTTTCATTTTTTTTGGCTTTTAAAACCGCACTAGTACTACTGCTTATTAGTACCGGTCTCTATATATATATCTCTCTCACACACACATATATATGCAGTAGTCCTAGTATCCCAATGTACTTGGCTTTAGGGAATCACAATAACGCTAATCAATTTAGATTAAGGGCATATCTATAAGTATAAAATTCTTTGTGGTTCTAATCTATTACAAATTAGCCCCTAAAAGTTATAACTTATTATAATTGAGTCTAATAAGTTAATTTATCTGTAATTAACCCATAAGTATCCTACTACTTATCAAATAATCAATTTAATCCCAAATTAATTATCCTTAAGTGTGTAACCCTTAATGTTATCAATCACATTAGCAATAAGTATAAATTATAATACTAAATTAATTAGGATTAAATAAATTAAATAATTTTTATTTATCATTAATTCACTAATTAATGAATTTACACATATAGATCAAAATTGACTTCTAGTAAAATATCATGACTATCCAAGTGTTGAGATATATCAAAGTGGTTCAACTTCACCTATCTATAATTTAGTTACAGTGTAATTATTATCCTTTCACCACCCTATATCCCGATTAATTCAAGAGTACATATATAATGCCTACTCTTATTGAATTAATTAATTTACTTCTTTCCAAAATACAACTCACTTGAAATAGAACTTAAAACACTCTTAATTTTATTTCATTTTACGCAAAGATTTTTGAATCATATTTCAAAAAGTGGCTATACTGGGATATACTCTTCTATTATAAAGAGTGGTGAATCCTATATATCTATTGGTCATATCTTACTTTTTCATGATTCACACCACACTTGAACTCTACAGTATGTTCAATTCCTTAAGAGTAATAACTAATGGGCCAAAGTAAAGTAATCCACAATCAAGATAAAACTCATGACTTCAAATTCAATGATCATATACACAACTATGTGTAAAGAGATTAATCCACTAGCATTCGATTAATAATCCGTGTGAAATACTCTTAACGGGTCAATTTGATGCATAAGATTCTCATAAGCATCCACATACAATTATGTGCTAATCTATCCGTGTCAAATACTATAATTAGGGATATTTACGAATAAAATATAATTACATTATAACTATTTATGACTTCACACACACATATATGTATGTATTTCATTTGAAAATGTCATATTATAAAATATACATAAATATAAAAGTATAATTCGTTCCTAAAACAAATTAATTTTAGGACATACACTAACAATCATATGGGAGGACAGACAAAGTATTTAATTTGGTTGGAAATTTTTTGAAATTCTAAGATGCACAGCATTATTGTACTATAAATGGTGGTATGACTAATTAAGAAGAAGTCATCATGGTTAACTATGGCAGATATGCGTCAACCAATTTTTTAGAATATGACAGTTTTTAAAATTTATCGTAAAAACATAATTGTTTATTGGGAGTATTCTAAAATTATGACTCTTGCACTTTAAAAGTGCGTAATCAACTTTGGTCTCAATTTTTTTTAATTATTTTTTATAAGGTGATTTCGCACTTTAAAAGTGCGAAATCACCATATCAAAAAAAATTTAAAAAAAAATTGGGAACAATAACGCTTTGCCTCTCTGCACTATATGGGTAATTATACTTTGTCCCCCTGAACTATAAAGATATATAGTTTTCCCCCAAATGACACTATTCTTCTATTACCAATATTAAAATTAATCTAGGTAAATAACTATAATACCCTTGGTACTGTATTTTGATTTTTATGTATTTAAATTTTTATAGTAATGTGATAGTTATTTAAAAATAAGCGGCAAAATAAACTATATAATATTTTAATATAATCTATATCAATATATTTCTTGGTCAAATTTTTAAAATTTTTGGATTTCATTTTATATTATTTCGAATTTGAATTTTTAAATGCAGTGGTAGAACAATTTATAAATGAACTTGTTTTCTATGAAAAAAATTCTCTGTGAAGGTATTGTATGAAAATAAAATTTCTATTAAAGTTTGAGATTTTTCGTTGTCTCTTAGTATTTTATACTTTTAATATTGTCCTATTTTGTGCAAATTATGATGTCGGATATAATATAATATTTTAATAGTTTTTCACATTTTCATACCCTAAAGTCCAAAATATCAATTTATTATTATATTTTATTTTTTCCTACACTTTTAAATATCGAAAATCAGTAAAATATATAAAAAAATCAAAATATGATATAATGGTATTTTAGTCAACTAATTAAATTATCTTCATATTTTAAATTGTTAAAAGATGAATAATGTGAATCAGGGGCAAAGTATATTGATTTTTATAGTTTAGAAAATAAAGTGTAATTACACTTATTATTTAGGGGGGCAAAGTGTAATTACATTTTGTAAGTGCGAAATTGATTTCACACTTGCAACGTGGGAATCAATAGATTTCACGCTTGCAAAGTGCGTTTACTTTAATTTTTTTTTCTTTTTTTAAAAATTGTAAAATGATCCTCTTACGCCTCATAATAAGTATAATTACACTATGATCCCTAAACTATAAAAATATATACTTTGATCCTGATTCATATTATTCATCCTTTAAAAATTTTAAAATATTAAGAAAATTTAGTTAGATGACTAAAATACACTTAATATAATATTTTGATTTTTCATGATTTTTTATTAATTTTTGATAGTTTAAACGAATTAGAAAAAAATAAAATATAATAATGCATTGATATCTTGGACTTTAGGGATTGAAAATGTAAGAAACTGTTGAATTATATTATGTCTGACATCGCAATTTGCACAGAATAAGCCAAATATTAAAAGTTAAAACATACTAAAAGAACATTGAAAAAAAATCAAACTTTAATAGTTTATTTTTATATAATAACTTTACAGAAAATTTTTTCATAAAAAACAAGCTCATGTGAAAATTGTTCTATCACTGTAGTTAAATATTTAAATTCAAAATAATATAAAATAAAATTCAAAAATTTTAAAAATTTTACTAAGAAATACATTGATATATAATACATTGAAATATTATATAGTTTATTTTTGCTTATTTTTAAATAATTATTGATCACTATCAACATTTAAATACATAAAAGTCAAAATATAGTACAAAGGGTATTTTAGTCATTTAACTATATTATCTTAATAATTTTAATATTGGTAATAGATGAATAGTTTTATTTGGGGCAAACTTTGTATTTTTATACTTTAAGGGGGCAAACTGTAATTACTCATATAATGCAAGGAGGCAAAGTGTTATTGTCCCTAATTCTTTTTTCAAAAGAATTAAAAGTGTGAAATCCCAATTTTTTTTTTTTAAAAAAAAAAATTAGGTTTTCGCACTTTCAAAGTGCAAAATTCCTTTAATTTTTTTAAATTTTTTTGTGATTTCGCACTTTTAAAGTGGGAAATCACCACGTTAAAATTTAAAAAAAAAAAGAAAAGGATTATGCACTTTAAAAGTGCGTAATCAATTGGATTACGCACTTCCAAAGTGCGACAGTCACAATTTCAAAATTTCTTCACCAAATAATCACATTTGTTTGATAAATTTTAAAAATAGTCATATTTCAAGAAATTGTCCATATATGTCTATATAATTCTTAGTTATTTATACGAGATGGGAAAAAATATAATAAAAGACTTGCATTTCTTGAGTTTGTGCTTAATGAAAAATACTAACGTGGATTTAGACTTAAATTTTACTCGTAAATCTTATAATCATAATTAAATTTTATAAAATTTTATTTATATTAATTAATATTATAAATTTTATAATATTTAATCCAAAACCTCTAATTAATTCAACTCTCAAGGGCAAAACACTACCCTATATGCGAATTGCTGCCCCTGGAGCAAGTAAATGTGCTAGACGGGTCATCTTTCGGGTAACTGTAAGCACTCGGGCACCTATTCTTAAAAAATCTCGAATAATTCGTAGGTCCACAGTTTCCATCATCACAACAATATTGATTAGTCTTGAAAACCGCACAAGGATTGTTGCAACCTCCATCTGGGCACTCACCATTTATGTCGGCGGTACACCTAATGCCGCCGGTGCAGCCACTAGACAGCTGACTGAGCTCGATCGGCACGTTGAACCCATCAACCAGAGAAATGTCAAGGAAGTCTAGATTGTTGAATTGGTTTAATGCGTATTCAACTAGAGTATTCGGCGGTGTACCGTATGCTGTGCACCGAAGAACTCCGCCACAATCACCGGTTTGACAGCTGCCGGTGCCGGTGACGTTAAAGGTGCAATTTGTTCGAGCCCAAATACGACCTCCGGTTGAGTTTGGTGGCACGTTGATGGTCCATGTTTGGCCGCCATTTAGCCTCTATCTAGCCCGCCACCCGGTACGGCTGCTGCCCAAACTGTGTAGGGGCAATTGTTGTGGATTTCAAAACTGCCTGCTTGAGTGGTGGTGGAGAGAAGGGTGATTATTAGAAGAGTGGAAATGAAGAGAGATTTCAGGATTTTCATGGATATTAGAAATCAACTACGGTGTTTTCTTGAATTGTTGCTTTCTATGAAGGTGAAGATTCTGGGGTAGTAACATTTGAGAGTCTTGCCTCTAAAAAGTCATGGTAGTTGTGGACTATATTGATTGACTAAGTCAAGTCATCATCATGTTACATCAAAAGAAAATTCAAGTGATCGTGTTTCCATCTGCATTAAGTGAATCATTTCATCTTGCCTGGAAAATTTGTATACTACTGATAAGTTTTTAATCAAATGATATTATACCGTACAAATAGATTAACATAATGAATTTGCAGAATTTTCACTTTAATGTATTGATATAAAGGTCAAAACTAGGTATATATTAACTGTTTTTACAAAAGAATCGCAAAATTCTCACTTTTTTTCTTTTAATTCACCTCTTTCTTTACTTTTCAAAATTTCAAACAATTTATAGAAAAAAATCTTATCACTTAATTAACACTTTATTATCAATTTTCAATTTAGTATACTAGTTAGATGTCGAAACTAGATTGTGCTGAGATAAGTATATGACACTGTTCTACTCTTTAGATCTTCCAGTAATAAAGCTAAAAAGAAAAATTATACCGGACTGCAAACCCAAACTCAATACTTGAATGTCCTCCAAAAAATACTACTACGATTGACGGAGCAGAAGCCCATGAGAGTTGATGGACTCTTAGGCCCAGAAGATTACTGGCTTAAACGGTATTGGACCGGATTTGGATGCGTTAATAACAAAAAATGAAACGGACTTAAGCAGTAGAGTGTGGTTCCATAATCCTGACCCCTGAGAGAGCGACTTCTTTTGTTCTGTTTATACCATCACTATTTGATAGTATTATATTATATTATGAGAAAAAAATTTTACAATACCGTTAAAAAAATTATCTCGTTGTATTTTAAAAAAATTGTACAATAAAATTTTTTTATATTAAATTGAAAAGTATTGCAAGTTTGCAACATTTTAGATTATGATGTAGGTTACATAATAAGGTCTGTTGAAAACTTGTCACTAGTTTCCATAACTGATCCAAGATCAACTATACACATATTTTTCCGGAAAATGATCTGCAAGACAACAAATTTAAGAGCACTAACCAAATTTAATCTACGTATCAAATTTATTTATATTGAATCAGTAATTTCTATTTTAGATAATTGATCGTATTTGATTTTTTTTTTTTGTGGATTTAATTATATATTATTAATTTTTTCACTCTGTTATTTTATATAAGAATATTGACTTTTTCCTCATATAGAAACAAATTTTAATGACTATATGCCATTATCCAATCATTCTTCACTTCCACTTCAAATTGTTAGATGTTTGCGTGCGACTCTCCCTAATTCCATGACCAGCTATTTGAGAGACATTCAACTGGATTGGAATAAACAACTAATTGGAAACAAATTAACACATAAACATTAAACAGGTGAGTACAATATACAATAGTATTATCTCATTTCAAACTATATATTTGAATTTAACATTACATTAGCACATATAGCTCTACATGTGCTGTGTGCAACAAATTATTTAGCCATGCATGTATACGTGACTGTTTAACAAGATATCTCACATAGGATTCTTTCTTTATTCTTAAAGATCATCTTGACTTGTGGTTTTTGTCACTTTTAGTGACATTTTGGGTTTTGTCACTTTTAGTGACATTTTGGGTTTTGTCATTAAAAGTGCTTAATTAGTTAAATTACTTTTAGCGACTCTTATTTTATGAAAATGCCACTCAATGTCTAAAATTAAGAGATTGGTTATTAAGTATGATCTTTCTATGCAAAATGATTTTTTAAATGATTTTGAATTTATAATTTTTTAAATTATTTTCCATTACCAAAAGTTCTTTTACCGATAATTCTCAACTATCTCAATAAGATGGAATTAGTCCTTCTCAGTGTCACAAGCCCACGAGACTTGGTGGTCTTTCAGGCCGAGTGGACTGACAGTATTACCACTATTTATAGTCGCCAGAAATCTATTACTAACTTAAACGGTATTGGACCGGGTTTGGATGCCTTAATTACAAGAAACTGGCTTAAGCAGTATAGTGTAGTTTTTTAATCCTTGTGTGTATAATCCCGAGAGAGTAACTCTTTTGCTCCAATTAAAACCCGAAACTCAATATAATTTTGTTAGTTGAATTTATGCTGCATATTTGTGAGCCTTATCGCTTCAAGTTTAGACTCGAATGTGTAATTTTTAAAATGAGCCAAGTTCAATCTTTGTGAAGTCAGACTCACACAATTGACAGCCCTACATGCAACTGTCTCTGCAATTCCATGCATGACCAATTAAACTGATATTATCTTTAAAAAAAAAATAAATAAGGAGGTGTTTGATATATGGGTATAATAAAAAAGAGTATAGAAATTAATACCCATAGATATTATTTGATTAATTATTATGAGAATCATTTTATAGAAATAAAAGTATTAAAAAAATGACCAATTTCATTATCCATTTGTGGCATGGGTTTTAAATTTATTAACTTATTCACATACTGAAACCTTTTTTTTTTTTCAAACCAAACAAATAAAGGAAAATGATATAAACCCATACCGATAATGAAATTTATGATTTCCATTCCAATTCCGATTCCTAAATACAAACCAATCACGTAGTAAGATATTGAATTTTCGTTTTGTTTAGAAATTGAGACATTAAACTTGATTGGAAGAAACAACTAATCGGAAACATATTATTGATAAATAAACATTAAACAAGTGAGTACAATATACCGGATATGATGAAATATCCGATATTTGGACTTAACATTGCATTAGCACATGTCTACGTACATGTGCTATGTGCAACAAATTATTCAGCCATGCAAATGTATATTTAACTGTTGAACAAGAAATCCCAGAGAGGAATTCTTTCTTTATTTTCAAAGATCATTAGTTTTTTCTCTCAAGGGCAAAAGACAACCCTATAGTTGGTGCCACCAGGGCAAGTAAAGGTGCTAGTATTGTCATCTTTCGGGTAGCTATAAGCATCCGGGCACAGATTCTTGAAAATTTTCGAATAATCAGTTGGTCCACAGTTGCCTGAATTGCAACAATACTGATCAGTCTTGAAAACTGTACAAGGATTGTTGCAACCTCCGGGAACTCGAAGCTCATTCGGGCACTGCCCGTTTATATCGGCAGTGCACCAGGGTCCCCGGGTGCAGCCATTTGACGTAGGAATAAAATTCATGGGCACGTTAAAACCATCAACAAGGGACATATCAAAGAAGTCTAGGTTTCTAAACTGGTTCAATGCATATTCTGCTAGAGTGTTTGGCGGTGCACCGTAGGCGGATCACTGGAGAAGACCACCACAATCACCTGTTTGACAACTTCCGTGGCCGCTGCCATCAAAGTTGCAGACGTTTGTTCTAGCCCAGATACGAGCTCCGGCTGTGCCGGCTGCCACGTTGATGGTCCATGTTTGGCCCGGTTTAGTTGCTGGCCTCCGCCGGGTACGGCTGCTGCCCAGACTGTGAAGGGGCAGTTGTTTTGGATGTCGAATGTGGCTGCATTGGTGGAGGTGATGAATAAGGTAATTATGAGAGAAATGTAAATGCTGAGAGAATTGAAAGATTTCATGATTGTAGAATTGAGAGAGAGAGAGAGAGTTGTTCTTCATATGTATGAATGAGTAGTAGCGGCCGTATGGTAGGTAGGTAAGGTATTTAATTTTGTTGGAAACATTTTGGAATTGTAAGATCGACAGCATTATTGTGCCATATATGGTGATATGGATGGATTGACTAAGAAGAAAAAAGTCATCATGCTTAACTGTGGCAGATACGTCTCTATAGTTCTTAGTTATTTGTACGACAAGGGGGGAATTAAAAATGAAAGACTTGCATTGCTTAACTGCTTATGATTCTCAAGGTTATTTCCAAAGAGAAATGCTTTTGCATTTCGAATTAATTGGTACAATTTTCGTAAAGTCGAGTATCAATTGTTCAATATTTCTTGATATATGATTTTGGCACCCTAAAATAAGCTTTAAGCACTTGCAAAAAAAGAAAAAAAAAAGTTTTAGGCACCCAATTGTATTTGTTTTTCTTTTTTTCCCCATACTTTGAAGTGTCTCAACCTTTTTTTGGGAGATTTTTTAATATTTATATGAAGAGTAAAAGTCTTTCAAAATATATAGATAAAGGAAAATTGATTTATAAACCCATAAATTTAGGACTATTTGTCAAAGTCACTCTTTATGGAAACATCACAATGAACCATCAATTCTTGATTTTAAATATTCAATCAAATTTTATTCTTTTTTTTTTCGAATTTAGTAACAAATAAGTGATTTTTATTACTACTTTCTAACTTATATGTAAAACTCGTATTAACTTCAATTAATGTCCCTCTCTAGATAGATGAGGAAATATAAAGGATGTGGAAAAGTGTCACGCCTCTGAATCGCATTTGCTAAACATGTGTCATTCGTCATATCCTTAAGATCAAATCTCAAGAATACAAAACATCTTAACATGTACTATTTACTTTAAACATCTAATTATAATAGCGAATGCAATCCTATAAAAATATATTAATTTGAAATAGTGCGTCTTTTACCAAATCATAAACAAATGTACAAACTGCTAAACATGAATAATCATTAGGAACACGCAGGCTTAAATTACTAGAATAAACCTATAAACAAATTCCTAAGGTAGTGATCACCTTAAGTTCCTTTTTGCTCTCGAATACTTAGTCTTTATCTTCAACTAATACATACTTATATTCGTCTTCTGTACAAAAATATAAGAAACATGGGGTGAACGACAAGTCGCCCAGTAGATAATACTTACTCCTACTGGATCATACTGTTACATTTATATATATATACACAGCTCATGCATACATATCATACTATCTAATGCTACGCTTTTATCCAAATCTAGAGAAAATTCTTATAAAACATGGAACATTATTCTTGTAAAACATGTAATGAAATAGAATCACATACTCATAGCATTATTCATATATCATGTAACGTTTCTTCATAACTTGTACTTTCAAGTAACATACATACTTTCATATCATAAAACATGCGTCCATTTAAATGGTTCAAAACTAATAGGCAGCCATCGGTTTCTGAATACTCATCCTAGTGATTTACCTTACTAGAAAAAATTGTCAAGAAGTTCTGTAATTCCTTTTGACCTTCTTCTTGCATTGCCAAGTCTTTCTTGGCTCTATTGTCAAGTCTTTCTTGACTCTGTACTGTCAAGTCTCACATGGCTCTAGTGTCAAGTCTTTTTTTACTCTAATTTGGGTTATAACCCATATCGACTATTTTGTATTCGTTCAGAACCATAATATCTTATTATTACCCATACAACACATACATGTTTCGCATAATCAAAACTATACGTAATAATACATTTCCATACACTTTTAAAACCAAACAGTGACACGTAACCATATATGATCCAAAATTTCATAGCAAAATAATTCTTGAGCAAAAACACATTTTCACAAACGACTTTTAGAAATTATGCACAATCATAAAAAAAAATTCTAAACCACATAGTTTAGGAACACAATTTCGAAATTACAGAAGCAAGTACCACCTACCTCGAATGGTCGAATAATTGTAACTTTATTTGCCTTTGTTCCTTGTAGAGAATCCTCAAAAGAAAATCACAATACTTTATTACTAATAATTCAAACAAATATTCTTTTGTTAAATCTGATAAAATCCTATAACAAATTCCCTAAAGATTATACCCTTTTAAGTAAGGTCTAATAACCTCAACTACTTATCATGTTTTCCAAATCTTTATTTCAAAATAATCCTTGTATTAATCGATAATTTTTAGAAATAATTGCGCTTATGATAGTACACAAAATAATATTTATTGTATGTTAATTTAGCCAAAGTACTCAAATCATTTGGTTCATCGAGTCAAAATACTTGATATTTCATGTTTCCATCCCTCATAGTACTTTATTACAACTTTCCAAAACATTCGAGTTTTCTTACAGTTACTTAAAATTTTTTTAGAACTTTACTAATAATTTGGAAAGTATTAGGGCCTTTTTTGTAAATTTAAAAAATCATTCATAGCATTTTAGTAACTTTAAAAAACTATTACGAGTTCTTAGATAACTTGTAAAATACGTGAGCATTCCTTGGTTACTTTAGAAAGTCACTAGAAAGCTTTTGTGTACCTTACAAAACTTTTGGGGATCATTTATTAGCTTTACTAAAGTTTTAGGGGTAAATTTGAAGTTCTCAAAAAAACTTTTCGGGTCTTAGTCATAATTTCCTAAGCTGTGTCTGCTAATTTTAGGGACTACTAATGACCTTATAAGGTTGTCTGGGTCAAATCACAATTTACAGAGGTTAAAAAGGACTCAATTCGATTATTTCAGGCCATACTATAATATTATATGACTAGAGGATTAATTTTCTAATTCTTTCCAAATTGACATCTTCCTCGACTTGTTTACTTCTTCAATCAACCTTCTCTAGCCAAATTAACCTTCTTCAATTTTCGATCAACCACCTTTAATCCTTTTTTTTATCTCTCTAGTTCTTTCCCTCTCTCTTCTGGTCCAATCTTTTCCTTCTTGACAGCAACAACCACCATGGCCGACCATGGGTTACCTTTTCTCTTTGTGATGACGACGACATTTACGTCCAACAACCACCAACTCTTAACCACCCCAGCCGTCGACCGTCGTAGCCCCTCCTCATGCCATGGATCTATTTTACATATCCGATCAGATCAATAATCTATCTTGCCGACCAGAACTTTGTTGGCAACCATTTCCATACCGATTTAACTACACTTTTTTTTTTTTTTTTTGAAAAACCTAAATTTCAGAAATAATAAATTCATAAATAATTTTTTAGAAAAATAATTTGTAACCATTCCTAATATACTCAATTTCAAAAATACAATTTCTTAACTCTCTCTTCAATCAAACCAAATCAAAGGGAGTTTACATCTCAATTAACCTAATTCCAAATAATTTCTATTTTTAATCTTTAATTTATATACATAATCAGATATACAGGCAAAATAACAAAATTGTATACATTCGGTTAATATAATAAAATAGAAAAAAATAAAAATTTATATCTTGAACATAAACTTAGAATAGGTGAAACTAACCCTCCTTTTTCTGAAGTTTAAGTAGCGCAACAAAATATCTGCTATACTATTTTATATATATATACACACACATAGAGAAATGGATTAGAATAGAAAGGCCTTTCTAACTTATTTTTTCCATTTCATGTTTGGTAGAGGAAATTTAAGTTGGAAAGGTCATTCCATAAGGAAAGCTCATTTCCACCATATCTTGGAAAGCCAATTCACAAAAAAACTTGAGGACAACCCTTTCCAACTTCAATTTAAAAGAAAAATTTATGGGATGTCAAATTTATCTATTTTTTTTAAAATTTTATTCAATTTTTAGTTACATAGTTGTAATCTGTATTTCTTTATAAATGAAAAAAATATTATATAATTTACTTATTTGAATGTAAAATAAATTTAATATGTAATTTTTAATTTTTTATTATTAGGATAAATTGTTAAATTGTACAATATAATTATTTGAATGCATAATATAGCTATTTATAATTTTTTATCATTAAGATAAAGCAGTTAGATTATACAATATAATATTAAAAAATTACAAAATTATATTAAATTTTTGGAGAATTTTACGGTCCTTTTTAGGGAAGCATTCCCTTAACTTTAAGAGTTTGTACAGTACAAGCATTTTAAGCACATGATATTGTACTGTACAAGCATTCAAAGCATAAGGGAATGGTTCCCTAAAAGCGACCATAGAATTTTTCTAAATTTTTATTTGCATTTAAATAATTAAGTTGTACAATTTAATTATTCAAATATTAAAAAATATAATATAATTTTATAATTTTTTAGTTTTAACACAAAATACTTAAAGATTTTCTTAATTATAGAAATAGTTCATGAATAAAAACAAAAACAAGAAAAGTTTTTTTTTATATTTAAAATCCATTGTATTTTAACATCTAAAAATTTTATACTAAATATGAAATAAAACACATATTCCATTTTGACTTAAAACTACCAAACATTGAAGTAAGAACATGTATTTCTGTGTATACATAAACTGATTCTGCCTAAAATAACCTTTCCATTCCAACCCATTCCTGCGTACCAAACGTAGTTAGTACTCTCCTAGTATTTTAATCCCATAATAGTTTAAGATTTTTCACCTGATAAGTGGTAACATTATTATACTTATCCCCTAGAACTCTCCACCTGATTAAATGTATTAGTAATTACAGTTATACCTTAGGATTCTGTACTTAATTAAGTATAAATTAATAATACTTATCTAGAAAAAATAAAACAAATAACAAAAGTAAATGAAAAAAATACGGTTATCACAAAAAGTCTAATTAGGAATTATTCCAAGAATCACTAGAGGCTACCTTATTCTAATTTCTATACTAGAAGATCTTGACCCATGGATAGATAGGACAACTAAGGCTGCAGAGGCGTAATAGTTGAACATTACAATTGCCGGTCACCTGTGAAATAAGAATGGTAAAAGAAAGAAGACAAAGAAAGGACACCTCGGATGATCTTGCTTGTGGAATTCCAATTTCCTAGGGTTTGGCTAATTAAATTAGGTAGAAAGACTCTGAATTTAGGAAAATTCTTCTATGGACTAAGGTGTACTGTGCCGTATACCTTGTGATTCATAATTTTTCACATCCTCTAATTTCTTTTAAAAAATAAAAAATTATAATACTTTTTTTCTAAATTAAAAGATGTGGAGAATTATGGACCTACCGTACACCGTGGAAGAATTTTCCCTGAATTTAGTCTATATCGTTATTGTCTATTGTCTGTTATGGATCTACTGATGTCCGTAAGCCACTTTGGGCCCCAATAAATTTGGAGTCGAGCTGCTGTCTAGTTCCTAATGAAAGGGAGCTCTCCCACCATGGTTTTCTCCACTCACAAGGCTTCACATCATCGAATTCGAGACCTTCACTTAAGGGGTATCTAATCCTTTTTACTACCCGATCTCCATTGCTATCATCAACTCCATAAGGAATTGTGCTTCACAGTCTCAGAAAATGAACACAAACCCACGAGACTTGGGGTGGTCTTTTAGGCCCAGTGGACTAACACTATTACCACTATTTATCGTAGCTAGAATTCTATTACTAACTTAACGGTATTGGACCGGATTTGGGTGCCTTAAATAACAAGAAACTGGCTTAAGCAGTGTAGTGTGGTTTTTTAATTAATCCTTGTGTGTCTAATACTGATAGGGTGACTCCTTTTGCTCTGATTATGATTCGAAATCTTAATAATTTTATGAGTTAAATTTGAATTTTATATTTGTGAGTTTTATCGGCCTAAATTTAGACTCGAATGATTAATTGTTAAAATGGGCCAAGTCGGTTTTTGCCAAAACTTAGCTTGCACAATTTCCTACATGCAGCCGTCTCTCTACCATGCATTTCGAACTTTATAAACTGAGATATTGAAGTTTTGTTTTGTTTAGAAATTGAGACATTCAACTTGATTGGAAGAAACAACTAATCGGAAACATATCATTAATAAATAAACATTAAACAAGTGAGTACAATATACTGGATATCATGAAATATCCCATATTTGAACTTAAACATTGCATTAACAAATGTCTACGTACATGTGCTATATGCAACAAATTATTCAGCCTTGCAAATGTATATGTGACTGTTCAACAAGAAATCCCAGAGTGTGATTCTTTCTTTATTTTCAAAGATCATTAGTTTTTTTCTCAAGGGCAAAAGACAACCCTATAGTTGGTGCCACCAGGGCAAGTAAAGGTGCTACTATTGTCATCTTTCGGGTAGCTATAAGCATCCGGGCACAGATTCTTAAAAAACATCGAATAGCCGGTAGGTCCACAGCTGCCGGAATTGCAACAATACTGATCAGTCTTGAAAACGGTACAAGGATTGTTGCAACCTCCGGGAGCTCGAAGCTTACACGTCATTCGGGCATTGCCCGTTTATGTCGGCGGTGCACTGGGGTCCCCGGGTGCAGCCATTCGACGTAGGACTAAAATCCATGGGCACGTTAAACCCATCTACAAGGGAAATATCAAAGAAGTCTAGATTGTTAAACTGGTTCAGTGCATATTCTGCTAGAGTGTTTGGGGGTGCACCGTAGGCGGTGCACTGGAGAACACCACCACAATCACCTGTTTGACAACTTCCGCGGCCGCTGCCATCAAAGTTGCAGTTTGTTCTAGCCCAGATACGAGCTCCGGCTGTGCCGGCTGCCACGTTGATGGTCCATGTTTGGCCCTGGTTTAGTTGCTGGCCTCCGCCGGGGACGGCTGCTGCCCAGACTGTGAAGGGGCAGTTGTTTTGGATGTCGAATGTGGCTGCATTGGTGGAGGTGGCGAAGAGGGCAATTATGAGAGAAATGGAAATGATGAGAGAATAGAAGGATTTCATGGTTGTAGAATTGAAAGAGAGTGAATTGTTTTACTTGTATGAATGAATTCTATAGAATTGGGTACGTATTTATAGTGTGGTGGCCATATGAGAGGGTAGACAAAGTATTTAATTTCGTTGGAAAATTTTTGGAATTCTAAGATGGAAAACATTATTGTAATATAAATATTAAATGGTGAATAGAATATTAACTAAGAAGAAGTCATCAAGGTTGGAAAAAAAAAACAGGTTCTTATGATGGGTGCTTAAGTGCAAGTCATCAAGGTTACTTGTATTGCTTGAATTGGTGCTTAAGTGCTTATCATGTTTCGAGAAGTTCAATGGAAAAAATATAGAAAAACTTGTTGCGTGAGAGAAAATAATTTTACATCTCGAATTAGAATTTTCGTAAAGTCAAGTAACAATTGTTCATTATTTCTTGATAAATGATTTTGGTACCACAAAATTAGGGGTGTAAATGAACATAAATAAGTCGAATACTTTAGTGTTCAAATTTATTTAATTATTTTAACGAGTTTCAAATTTTATTTATGTTAGGACTGTTTATATTTCCAGATAAATTAAAACGAGTTTTTATTGAATTGAACTCAATTTGAGCTGGGTAATTTGAAAGTTTTACATATAGATTTAATATGTTTAGCTTATCGAATCAAATTCGAACTAAATATAAAAAATCAATGAACGTTAGATTTCATTCAAATTTGACTTGATTATTGACGAACCAAACTCGAACGAGTTCTTAGCGAACTGAATTCGATTCAAGTATCGAGTAGTTTGAGTGCATTTATAACCCCCACCTAAAATAAGTTTTCGGATACCTATCCTTGTATTTGTTTTTCTTTTTTTCCCCTATTTTGAAGTATCTCAACCATTTTATTTTGGAGATTTTTGAATATTTGAATGAAGTATAAAATCCTCAAAGTATTTATATAAACTCGTATTAAACTTAAATTAATGTTCCCCTCTAGGTAGAAGAGGAAATACAAGACCATAAAAAGGAAGGAAAAGTCTAATTTGTAATTATTCAACTATCAACAGAGGGACACGTTATTCTAAAGGAAAATATTTAGATAGATTCGATTTTTGACCCCATCAGTAAATCCTGTGATCAGGATTAAATTTTAAAATTTTTTTCTTACATCAACTGATGTCATAAATTTTCTAAAGTTTAATTTACAATACAGAATTTACAAGTGCGATCAAAGATCGAGTCCTGAGTATTTGCCTATTCTAATTCCTATCCTTGCAGATAGTTGAAGATTACAATTGCTGGTCACCCGTGAAATAAGGACATATGTTGAAAAAGTCGTATGTAAAGAATTATTTTCTCTTGCTTGGCTGCTAAATATTGATAAACGTATTTTTCTATCCCGTTAAAAGCTCAATAAGATGATTCTTTACGGAAAGTATGGCAATTTCTTTCTTTTTTTTTTTTTTTTTTTTTTTTTGCATCACTAAATTATACCGACAGTATAAAATGATGAAGAAAATAAAACATAATTTTGTCAGTAATCTATATAGTTTCCTTAGCCAAACTAACATTTTTTTTCATTAAAGTATTAATAAAAATAATCTACAACAGATCTTCATATACTCTTAAGTAACTCAAACTTATGATCTAAAGTTATAAGAAAATCTAATACAATTTGAAATAGACTTTGTTGTCTCTAGACTAACCTATCTTGTGTTGTGCTTTTATAACTGGAATTCACATTTGCCAACATGCATTCTCATTTTTGTTTTCTTCTAATTGTTATTTATCTTGCAGCAAACTTTATCCATTGATTTTATTTTTCAGTTTGAGTTTTTTCCTTCTCCACATAAGTTATTAATAGTAGTGACCCTAAAGTATGATACCTTTATTGTAACTATAATTTATTAAGCTATTTTCAAACATTTTTTCGTGTCTTACCACAAAACAAAAAGAAACATTTTTCATGTATTATTTTATAGAATTAATTTTATAAGTTAATAATTGTGGAGTTTTTAAACGATTAATATAAATAAACAATTGTAAGAATTAGAATGCTAGTCTTATAACCTTCATGCTTTGTGAAGAAATGTAACTTTAGAAAATTAAGCAAAAAAAACCCTATAAATTAGAAAAAAAAAAAATCTTGAGACAAATATACACTCTTCTTAAAAGTAAAATAAATGTGTACAATACGTGAATTTCCTCACACTTCCTAAATTTGGATTGTTTCAGGTGTAAATTGGGGTTCTATTTTTTTTTGGTTAAAAAATTGCAAATAATTAATTTGTACCTAAAGACTGTGGAAAATATTTAAGTAGATCCGGTATTTAGATGTGTATTAAACACCATTAGACCACCCCCAGAGACAGACCTGATGAAATTGTCTTACTGAGTTATTTTATAAAATTTCAATTGTCTTACTTGATGTCAGTTATTTTATAAAATTTAATCCACGAGATTTATAAGTAAGGTCTAAAGTTTATCTAAATATTTTCTATGATTAAATATGTGGAAAAAAAAACCCAAGTTGCCTGATTATTATTTTGTTAATTGGAGGTGCACAAAGAAAGAAGTAAATGAATATAATAAACAAACAGAATTTAAATAGAATGGTGAATTAATTAGATTGGAAAATTTTAGGAAGAAAGATGAGTCAGGAAGGATTAACATCGAGAAGGAATTGTAGTGAGCATATAAAGATATTGCAGAGTCAGTATACGATTCCCTCACGCTGCTTCACATTGAAAGCAACCTCTTTCTTGGTCAATTGGTTAGAATTCCATGTTAGATAATTAGATTGCGACACTGAGTTATTTGAAAAATCTGCGAAGTTGAACTACGATGTTTTTTAATTCTTTGTTCTTGGTTATAAACCAATCTACAATTTTAAGTAAATAAAAATGAACCTACAAAGGGATTGTTCAGATGATCAAAACTTAACAAATAATCATTTTAACCTTATCCCTTATAATCAAGAGACCCAATATAGAAAATTTTAATTTGGACTGAAACAACTACTTGCATGCGGAGTTACTCTAAAACCAACAAAAATTTTACATGTAGAATGGGAGGACCACCTTCTAAAAATAAGGGACCATTATTTTATGCTAATTAAATCATCCACTCTACATGGAAAGAGATCACTGCCAAATAATTGCTCCAGTGCAAAATAAAAATTTTTCCCAAAGCCATCTATAATTGTCTTGTAAAAATCTATAACTATCTCAAAAAAATTATAATCTCATATTTTTCTCTCTCACAAAACAACGAAATTGAAGAAAGTCAAAATCTAATTAATTAAATTGGTGATACTTATAACATATCAACGGTATCTGAACAAACCTTTTGTCAAATTTAGCCTGATAAATATATTTTTTTAACCAAGACATTCAACTAGAGATGAATAAACTAACGGAAAATTCTACAATCTCGTAACGTAATCATTCGATTGTACTTTGAAAATTTGTATAATATAATATCATGTGTTAAAAAATTTTGTATTGTATAATTTTTTAAAGTTAATGAGATGATTCCCTCAATAAAATCGTAAAATTACCCCAAATTAATAATTTGAAAGAAATAAACAAACATTAAACATGTCCTTATAGTAATCATATCATGAACATTCAATAACCATTCACTTTATTATTTCAGTCACTAAAATATAGTGCTTATTTAAACTTTAACATTGCATTAACACATCACTAAATGTGCTATATGCGGCATATTATTGTCCCATGTTTGACTGTTTAATAGATCTCACATAGTAGTAGTACTACTATTTATTAAAGGCACAATATTTTTAAGTAGACTCGATCAATAATACTATATTATAAACCTCTTAATTTAAATTAGTAACATCACTAATATGACTAATATCAACTTAAACAGTAATGTTACTAATTTTGTACCAAACGGTTTATAATAACGTAAATCAAGTCTTTTTTTTTATTTTTTCACTTAAGGGCAAAATACGACCCTATAATTGGTGCCACCAGGGCAAGTAAATGTGCTAGTCTGGTCATCTTTCGGGTAGCTATATGCATCTGGGCACCTATCTTTGAAAAACTTCGAATAGTTAGTCGGTCCACAGTTGCCGGAATTGCAACAATACTGATCAGTCTTGAAAACGGTGCATGGATTGTTGCAACCTCCGGGAGCTCGAAGCTCATTCGGGCACTGCCCGTTAATGTCGGCGGTGCACCGGGGTCCCCGGGAGCAGCCATTCGACGTAGGAATAAATTCCAGTGGCACATTGAATCCATCAACTAGAGAAATATCAAAGAAGTCTAGGTTATTAAATTGGTTCAATGCATATTCAGCTAGACTGTTCGGGGGTGCACCGTAGGCGGTGCACCGGAGAACACCACCACAATCACCGGTTTGACAACTTCATTTGTCGCGGCCGCTGCCATCAAAGTTGCAGTTGGTTCTAGCCCAAACACGAGCTCCTTTCGTACCGGCTGGCACGTTAATGGTCCATGTTTGGCCGCGGTCTAGCCTTTGACCACCACCGGGTACGGCTGCTGCCCAGACTGTGAAGGGGCAGTTGTTTCGGATGTCGAAAGTGGCTGCATTGGTGGAGGTAGCGAAGAGGGCAATTATGAGAGAAATGGAAATGATGAGAGAATTGAAGGATTTCATGGTTGTAGAATTGAGAGAGAGAGATAATTGTTCTTGTATGAATGAATTGTATAGAACTGGGTACTTATTTATAGTGTAGTGGCGATATGGGAGGGTAGACAAAGTAGTTAATTTCGTTGGAAAATTTTTGGAATTCCAATCCAATATGGATAGCATTACTATAAATGGTGACATGGATGCATTGACGGAGAAGAAAGAAGTCTTTATGGTTCATATTTATTTGTACGAGATGGGGAAAAAAATTAAAATAGACGACTATTATTTGCATTGCTTGACTTGGCGCTTCTCTGCTAATGATATTTCCAAAAAGAAAATACTTTTACATTTCGAATTGGTGTTTAAATGCTTATGATGTTCCCAAAAGTTCAATTTGAAAACTTTGCGTGAGAGAAAATAATTTTACATTTTATATTATAATTTTCGTAAAGTCGAGTATCAATTGTTCATTATTTCTTGATAAATGATTTTGGCACCCTAACAATAAGTTTTAAGCGCTTGAAAAAAAAAAGTTTCAGGCCCCCAATTGTATTTGTATTTCTTTTTTTGGGAAAACCAATATATTAGTCCATCACATTAAGCATTTGTATTTATTTAGTCCCTCACTTTTAAAATGATAATTTTTAGTCCCTTACATTACACATTTGTATTTATTCAGTCCTTCACTTTTAAAATGATGATTTTTAGTCCCTGACAAATGTAAAATATTGAATTTTGGTTCTTGAATCAAAACCCAAGCATTTTGGCCTAAATTTGTCATGTCCCTCACATGTATAAAACGTTGAGATTTGGCCCCTGAATCAAATCTCGAGTTTTTTTTGCCTAAATTTATTATATATTGTTCACATGATATATTTTTCGAAGACAAATTTATAAATTCATCTGAGTAGAATGTTTTATGAGTGCGAAGGATATGAAGTAAGTGGTTAATTAGCAATTTGTTTGTATTTAAGATTATTTCAATATCTGACTTGTGGTATTTTTTTTTCCAAAATTTATAATCCAATCCGATTCTCAAGTTTTGTGTTGGAAAGGAAAAACGAGTTCCTAAATTCTAATCAAAAAATACGTCATGTGAACAACACATGATTAATTTAGACCAAAAAGTGCTCGGGATTTAGTCTAGGTACCAAAATTCGATATTTTACATTTGTGACGGACTAAATAAATACAAATGGGTAATGTAAGGGACAAAAAATCATCATTTTAAAAGTGAGGAACTAAATAAATATAAATGAATAATGTGAATGACTAATATAATAGTTTTCCTTCTTTTTTTCTCCATTTGTACTTTGAAGTATCTCAATCTTATTTTTAGGAGATTTTCGAATGAAGTTTAAAAGTCTTTCAAAGTATATATATAAAAGAAAAATGATTTTGTAAAATTACTTCACATGACAACATAATTATCAATTCTTGATTTTAGATATTCGATCAGATTTTGTTTATTTTTTATTTTTTAATTTAGTAATAAATCAGTGTCTTTTGTTACTTTGTAATTGATATGTAAACTCGTATTTAACTTCACTTAATGTCCCTCTCTAGATAGATGAGGAAATATAGAGGATAAAAAGGATGGAAAAGTCTAATTAGGAATTATTCCAAGCATCAACAGAGGGTACCAAATTCTAATTTCTATCCTAGAAGATCCATGGATAAATAGGACAATTAAGGCAGCAGAGACGTAATAGTTGAACATTACAATTGCCGGTCTCCCGTGAAATAAGTCCGCCAGCCTGCCTTATAATAGAGCGTGGACCTTCTGGAGTAAGACAATCAAAGGACACCTTGGACTGAGCTTGCTTGTGGAATTCCAAGGGTGTACGTGGCTAATTAAATTGGGTACAAAGACTCTGAATTTAGCCTATATCGTTATTGACTAATCCAAAAAAATATGAATTTTTATTTCAAAATTAATTAATAATGAGTAGTGTGATCCACGAATTTATTAATTAATTCAAAATTTTTAAATTAATCGATGTGTGATACTTATATTTTGACACTCCTTTTCACATATGACTTGGGTTAGTTGGAAATCTGTTACATGGGTTGGATGTGTAATGGAAGCCATTATGTGGGTTGAACGTGAGAGACCCCATTAGAAGGGGTTAGACAACTAAATAGAACCCAAGGTACATGTGATTTGGGTTAGTTAAGAACCTGTTACATAGATTTAACGTGGATTAGAACCCATTATATGGGTTAGACGTGAGAGAATCCGTTGGAAGGAAATTAGATAGCTAGATAGAACCCAAACCACGTGTGGATGAGTCACATGGGTTGGACGACGTGAGAAAACCCAACGTGGATTGGAAGGAATTAGATAGCTAGACCGAACCCAAGGCACGTGTGGATGTGAGAAAAATTGAGATTAACTATGATACTATGTTAAAAAATATAAGTTTTGATATTAAAACTAATTAGTGATGAATAATGTGACCTAAGAATTTATTAATTAATTTAAAAATTTTAAACTAATCAATGTAAAATATTTATATTTTGATACAGAATATACTTAATTAAGTATATGGCGTCAATATAGTTAATGGAAAGGTTATATCACTTAAACAAATGTGCTTGGACCTGGGGAGCGAGGTTGGATTTCCAAAAAATTCAAATGGTTAAGTCAGTATTTAGATTCAAGAAAAATAATAAAATGTAAACGGAGAATAAAGGGTAGTAAGATATCATAAACTGAAATTGCCTATTTAACATTTTCTCTTAAATAATAATAGAGAATAAACGGGCTTGATTTGTACGATGTAGACCTTATTAGGCTTCATGTGTTTGGGTTTAAAGTTAATTAATTAATGAAGTCTGCTGCAGCCAGCGTACGAACTCTAGTATAGACTTGGATACATATTAATGTCTGATTGGATGTATTCCATGTTATTTACGTCATTAAATGAAAATCATAAACTCAGTGGAATGTCTGATTGGATGTATTCCATGTTGTTTACGTCATCAAATGAAAATCATAAGTCTTTCCTTGGAAAAAAACTTACATAAATCTGGGATCAAATACCACTTGTAGATCCTACGATCAAAATTAAATCTTATAAAATTTTACTTACATCTATTTATATCATAAATTTCATAATATTTAATACACACTATAAAATTTACAAATAAAATCAAAAACTAAATCTACCTAAATCTTTCCCAACTTCAGTACTAAACATATAAATCAGACACAAAGTAGCGAAATTTCTGATATAGTCTGATGTATCAGACATCCACTCATTTTCTGACACTTATTAATTGCTTACTTCAAGGCTGTAAAATTTGACTTTTTTAAAAAAAGAAATAGAACCGGCATAACACAGTCTTTGAGTACCTATTCACTGGAATGAATTTTGTAGCGGGTCCCAATTGGAGAACACGCGAATAGGCTGACTTAGTGAACATGCGGGATCCGTTTGATTATTCCAATAAACGAATTTTATTCGATTCGATTAAATTCTATATTATATTAAAATATTTAATATATAATAAATTTATATATAATTAGTATTATTTTATACATACATAAACATATATATTATGTAAATTGTTAATATAAATTATATTATATTATATTATAGACCCATATATAAATATAGATTTTGAAATAAATATTTTTCATAATTAAAAAAATAAAATTTCTATATATTATAAAATTTATGTATAATTATTTTAAAAGTTAAAAAATTATTATAAGATCTAGATTCGGATCATACAAGATTTGACAAATCTAGGTATCGATTTACTTTTATAAACCCGATAAATATTCGGATTCAAATTCGAATTTGGATATACTAATTGGATTTGGATATAAACCTACTAGGGAGTTCTTACCTATACATGACTCATTTATAGGCCTACTATCCGATCTCTTTTCTCTTCTTGCCCCTTTGTTTGATTTCTCTATCCTGGCCCCTCTGTTTCTTAGATCCCTCACTCTTTCCCCTCTCTCTCGTGGTATGCTGGTGAAACGCTTGTGGTGTTGTAGATTGGTGGTGGAGTGGTAAAGGGCTAGTGGTGGTGTTGTGTTGAGGTGAGGGAAGGAAAGGAAAAGAAAAGAAAAAATATACATACAAATGTAAATTCTAAAACTCATTCCCGAATTATTACCCAACACTCTATGGGTTTTTAAAAAATTTATTATCATTAACTAGTTTATGATAGTGATTGTGGAATTTTAACCAAACACCTCCTAAATTTTAATGGGAAAAAATACAAAGGAAATTACTTTTTTTTTGCAACGTAGTGTAAATGATGATATTTTAAGATGTTAATTAAGCTTTATGAAATGAATTAGTAGAATTATATATAACCATTCATTATCACATAAATAGCCTATATAATATTGAGTTAGTGAATAAATAATTAAGGAAAAAAGCAAACAAATTTGGGTAAATCTGATGATTAGTGCTTATTAAATAATGACCAAGTACAGAGGAAAACAAGCTTATATATTAGTTTGTTGTTTATATTCTTCTTCTTGGAGTACAATAATCTAAGGTAACTTTTTTTTTTTTTCTGGTTATGTTATTCTTAGATAAATAAATATTTAAGAATGGATTTTTAAAATATTTGATATGTTAAACCAAGTTTAACTTGGACATTCAAAAATAGTGAATTGAAATTAAACTGAACGATATATATGTGTGCACGCGCGCGAACAATGAGCATTTGCTCTCAATTTGTTATGTTTTTTTTTCTTCAATCTACTTATAGAATAAATTATTATAAAATACTTGGCATATGTATATTATAATAACCAAAATATAGAATTGCTTATTGTTCTTAGACAAGTTTATTATAAAAATACATGGCATTCCTTATGCTTTTTGTTTGTAACTTCTGATCACTATTTGCTATTTAAAACATGTATAATATATTGCTTTCAAAATTTATGTGCATATGTGTACATAAGTACATATAAAATATGTGTTTAATTACATGTACAATTGAGAATAAATCAAATGTCGGCTTACTCAAGTGAAAACAAATTTAAAAGTTATTGTATTTAATTGAAAGTAAAGCAAATGTTATTGTAGTAAAGTGAGACTAAATAAAATGCCAATGTACTCAATTTAGAAAGAATTAAAAGTTATTGTATACATTGAAACTAAAGCAAAATTTATTATACTAAATTAATAATAAAAAAATGCCGTTTTACTCAATTGAGAACAAATTAACAGTTATTGTATACAATTGAGACTGAAGAAAATATTATTGTACTCGAGTGAGAATAAGTTAAACATTTGTACTCAATTGAGAAATAATTCAAAGTTATTGTATTCATTGAAACTAAAGCAAAAGTTATCCTACTCAATTGAGAATAAAACAAAAGTTGGTGTACGTCAATTGCGAATAAATTAGAAATTATTGAGCCTAAAGCTCATATTGTTTTACTCAAGTAAGAATAAATTAAACGTCATGTACTCAATTAAGAAAAAAATTAAAAGCTATTGTTGAACTAAGACTAAAGCAAATGTTATTGTATATAAGTTAGAATAAATCAAATGTCAGTGCACTTAATTGAGAATAAATTAATTGAGTTAGACTAAAGCAAATGTTATTGTATATAAGTTATAATAAATCAAATGTTAGTGCACTCAATTAAGAATAAATTAATTGAGTTAGACTAAAGCAAATGTTATTGGATATAAGTTAGAATCAAATGTTAGTGCACTCAATTAAGAATAAATCAAATATTGTTGTACTCAAGTAAAAATAAATTAAATGCCATGTACTCAATTAATAAAAAAATTAAAAGCTATTGTTTAACTAAGACTAAAGCAACTGTTATTGTATATAAGTTAGAATAAATCAAATGTTAGTGCACTCAATTAAGAATAAATCATTAATATTGTTGTACTCAAGTAAGAATAAATTAAACGTCATGTACTCAATTAAGAATAAATTAATTGAGTTAGACTAAAGCAAATGTTATTGTATATAAGTTAGAATAAATCAAATGTTAGTGCACTCAATTAAGAATAAATCAAACATTGTTGTACTCAAATAAGAATAAATTAAACGTCATGTACTTAATTAAGAAAAATTTAAAAGCTATTGTTGAACTAAGACTAAAGCAAATGTTATTGTATATAAGTTAGAATAATCAAATGTTAGTGCACTCAATTAAGAATAAATCAAATATTGTTGTACTCAAGTAAGAATAAAATAAACGCCATGTACTCAATTAAGAAAAAAATTGAAAGCTATTGTAGAACTAAGGCTAAAGCAAATGTTATTGTATATAAGTTAGAATAAATCAAATGTTAGTGCACTCAATTAAGAATAAATTAATTGAGTTAGACTAAAGCAAATGTTATTGTATATAAGTTAGAATAAATCAAATGTTCCAAGTGCACTCAATTAAGAATAAATCAAATATTGTTGTACTCAAGTAAGAATAAATTAAACGTCATGTACTAAATTAAGAAAAAAATTAAAAGCTATTGTTGGACTAAGACTAAAGCAAATGTTATTGTATATAAGTTAGAATAAATCAAATGTTAGTGCACTCAATTGGGAAAGAACTGAAAGTTATTGTTGAGATTAAAGTAAATATTATTGCACACAAATGAGAATAAATTAGATGTCGGTGTACTCAAGTGAGAACAAATTAAAAGCTAATGTATTCAATTGAAACTAAAGCAAAGTTATTCTACTCAATTGTGAAATAAATCAAAAGTCAGTGTACTCAATTGAGAACAAATTATAATGATTGTATATAACTAAGACTAAAGCATAGTAATCGAGTGAAAAATAATAAAACGCTGATGTACTCAATTGAGAACACATTACAATTTAATGTATTTATATTAATTGAAACAAAAGTTAAAGTTTATTCTACTAAAATGATAAAAATCAAACATTTGCGTACTCAATATAGAACAAATTAAAAGTTATTGTATACAATTAAGACTACAGCGAATATAATTGTACTCAAGTGAGAACAAAACAAACGTATGTGTACCGAAAGTTAGGGGTTTTTGAATCATTTTGCTTATTGAAAATAAAATATTGAGAGTTTATCAAAATTACTATTAGAAAATTTAAGAACTTTTCAAGTGCTACTGGTTTTTTTTTTTTTTTTTTCAAAAGTATTTGTTTCATTTGAGAATATTATGCAACCTATAGGGGCTTAAGTATAAATGTAGATATAACATTATACAGTCTTTATCTTACTAAGGATTAAAGTGAAAAAATTATGAAGTCAACAAGGGCTCAATAGGGAGATAGCTAAAGGTCCAGGTCCGGGGTCGCTATTGAAAATTTAGCAAACTTCAAAGTTTTCTTTTGAATGGTTGGAAATTATTGGCGGGTCAGTTTGACATTTTAGTGTTCCCACCAACCTGAATTTTTTGAGTTAAGAAGAATATCTTGTTTTTGAACAAGTGTATCAGGTTGCCCATCTTACCACTCTCTTTTACTTAGCCAAGCAAACCATTGATTTAATGGGCTACACAAAAAATCAACTAATAAACGGATCAGATTTGATGTCTGACGCGTTAGACATAAGAACACTCAATAGGATCTTTAAGAAAGGTTAGAAAAGTGATTTCAATTGGAAGGTTATTATCATATCATAACTGTAAGCAATTCACAAGATTAAATGTTAATCAGCCAAGAAATAACCAATATTACTTGAATTAGTACGATGTCAAATGGATAGATCATGCAAACGTTTATCTTCTTCCATTAAAAAAAAAAAAAAAAGTTGTCTCGTCACTGCAAAAAAAAAAAAAAAAAAAACGCATTTACTTTAGCTACGAAAATTAGCAACAAATAGAATTCATTGTTAATTAGCATTGAATTTTGCCATGAATGGTATCGGAATCAACTATATGTTGCAAAATTCTTGGCTAACGACGATCCTCTCTAGTTTACTGGATAGATGGAGGATCTTTCCCTTTCAGGGTTAAATAAAAGATTTTTCATTTACTTTTAAAGTTTGAAATTTAAAAGATATTTTTAAAAATGAAAATAGTTCGTAATTCATATCATGTTTTATATAATTAATTGCCTTGCACAATAGTAAGAAATAAATAACGTTTTACCATTTGATTATGAAATTTGATATTTTACCAAAATTTAAAAATTTTTGCACTATCCAAATGTTACATGAAATTTTTTTCTGATAATTAATTTTTTATTATGGCCATATACTCAATAAGATAAAATTAACTGTATACTCAGATTATTTTCCTAATTTTAATTATTTATATCTTGATCCACATCTACTTGTTTTTTTCTCGAATCATAACATCCAATGAAATCCAGTTTTCTTGAATAGAAATAGAAGCACTTCAAACAAACAATTATTTTCCTCTTCTTCCAACTTTTTATATATATATATATATATATATATAATCCATGAGTCCTGTATTATCATTTAATAACTCGAATCTATGCATTTTACTCTTTAATGTGCAATTTATTGTTTAAACTCGATCTCTCTCACTTAAACTTTGACACCCAATTTTGAGAGTAAGAACATATGTACTAATGTTAAAGAAATGCTTCAAAAAGAAGAAATCAATAAACAAAAAGGCGAGTAGATCGAATAATGGATATCATGAATATATAAAATAACCATTCTCTTATTACCAATTCACAATACATTTATTTGAATATATTATTAAATAACCATTCTCTTATTACTGATTCAAAATATATTTATTTGAACTTCAGCATTAATTTCATTTGCACATATAACATGTGTAGTGTGCTCTATTTTTGCTCCAACTTTCTAAGGGCAAAAGACAACTCTATAATCGGTGCCTGTAGGGCAAGTGAACGCACTACCCTGATTGGGGTTGAAATATGCATCTGGGCACCTTTCCCTAAAGAACCTGGAATAGTTGGTCGGCTCACAACTACCGGCTCCGCCGGAATAGCAACAGTACTCATTAGTCTTGAAAACGGTGCAGGGATTCATGCAACCACCCGGTGCACGAAGCTCATTCGGGCACTCTTCATTTATATCGCCGCTGCACCTAATGCTGCTGCGGGTGCAGCCATTTGAATTCGTAGGATTAAATTCCATCGGCACATTGAAGCCATCAACGAGAGAAATATCGAGGAGGTCTATGTTATTCAATTGGTTTAGTGCGTATTCTGCTAGGGTGTACGGTGGTGCACCGTAGCCACCTGTGCACTCAAGAATTCCTTTGCAGTCACCGGTTAAACAGCTGCCGCGGCCGTTGGCGGCGTCAAAGCTGCAGTTGGTTCTAGCCCAGATATGTCCGATTGCGTTGGCTGCCACGTTGATGGTCCATGTCTGGCCGTTATCTAGCCTCTGGCCGCCACCGGGTACGGCCGCTGCCCAAACTGTGTAGGTGCAATTGTTTTGAATTTCGAAAGTGGTTGCATAAGAGAAGGCGAAGACATGGATGTAATAATGAGAAAAAAAGAAATGAAGAGAGAGTTGAGGGTTTTCATGGTTATGGAATAGGGAGTCCTCTTCCTTTTTGGTCAATCTTCAATAAAATTATACAAATGCCAGCAATATAGCAAAACAGGACCAATTACACAATTTCGACTTATCAACATTTTAATATAGCCTCAAATGGGTCACATTTGTTAAATTTTTATTTGTTAATACGTAGACCTGGTCTAAGAGTAACCTATCCATTTGTTAAATTTTTTATTAAAAAAAAAAATCAAACCAGATATAGCCAAAACATCAAAGTCATATTTGGTGGTCTTATGGTCAAAAAATCATTAAAGTCAAACAAATAAAGGGCAAAAATATAATTTAGCTAGTATGCTAGCAGATGAGAATGGTACATGATACAAGAAAGCCCTCAAAGCATCATGTTAAATGACATAAAAAGTCCTCAAACCAACAGATGAAAGTTGAAAGGCAAATCAACAGTAAGACTAAAAGTGCATCTCTCTATCTCTAGTCGAGTGGATTTATAATTAGAGTATCATTTTTTGAGGATGCTAATTAAGGATGTTAGAGTCTTAATTAGCAGGACCAATTACACTAATGAACATGTTAATTTAGCCTTCTTGTGTGCAACAATTTCAAGCATACCATGGTCAAGAATTTTTCATTCTAAGCAATAAGAAAGTCTAATTTTAATTTAGATACATTAACCCCCACCCAAAATAAAAAAAAAAAAAGAAAGAGAAACCAAAAAAAAAAATTTCATAATCTCTTGACTTGTGGAATTCCAAGGATTTGGCCAAATTAGGTAGAAAAGGCGATAAATTTCCATCATTTGTACTGTTATTCAACTATATGATTATAATCAGTGATTAAAACCTGAGCAGCCAGATTACTATATTGTTGATTGGAGGTGCACAAAGAAGAAGAAAATGAAGAAACAAACAAAAGTCACATAGAATGGTGGAAATAGATTGGAAACATTTAGTAGTAATACTAGTTTAGGAAGAGAAGATGAGTCGATTAGTATATATTATTTAATATTTCTTGGTAATGATATGATTTTGGCATTCAAAAATAAACTTCAGCATCTACCTTTGTCACTCTTTTTCTTTAAAAAAAAAAAAAAATTTTGGACTAAGAGTTTTTTTTTTTTAATTTTCAAAATTAGTGACATATTTCTTTTATGGAAATATTAATATTTGAATGAAGAAAAAAAGCATTTCAAATTAAGTACCAACTCGTGTTAACTTCAATTAATGTTCCTCTTTGGGTAGTTAAAGAAATATTCCATAAAAAAAGATGGAAAATTTTATTTAGAAATTATTCCAATGTATCAAGTATCAACTGAGGAAAACCCTATTCTAATTTCTAAACTAGTAGTCCATGGATAAAATAAATAGGTCAGTTAAGGCTAAGGCATAATAGTTGAACGTCATATGTAAAAAAGATCTTCGTTCTTGCGTTCTTTTGGTTGCGCGCTATTGAGACGATTCTCTACGGAAAATATGGCAGCGTCTACAATTTTTTTCCCCCTTATTTTGTGTGTGTTTAACCATCAGTAAAATAAGAATTAATGTTTTATGTATCATCTGTATAGAAAATTTTTTATACCATCACAGATTGATGTATGTCACATATTCATTGATTCTATATTTTTCATCATGAATTTTTTCTTTCCCAATATAAGTCATTAACAATAAGGTTGGGATCATGCTCATTACTTTTTCCTCCAATTTCTGTCAATGATAATTTATATTTAAACAACCAAAATTTCTAAAATTATTAGATTATATCATTAATTTTGTTATAATGAGTAGGTCAATATATTTCAAAACGAAATATATTATAAAATACTTTATTACTCAATTTGTTAAAAATATTTGGATGGTGTAAAATAGATCAAAATTAAGACAAAGTTTTAAATGTTTAATCAAATGAAAAAAAAGTAATTTATTTATTTTCAAATTTTATGTGCAACAAACATATAGAACAAATTATATTATGAATTGAACGATTATGATATTAATTTAAACTATAAGGTGTATTGGAGAGATGTTATCTCCAATTAATGGATAAGAGTCTAGCTCATTAACAATACGGTGGAATCCCACACACACAAAAAAAAAAAAAAAAAAAAGGATTTAAACCCCCTCCCCATAATAATAATAATAAGAAGAAGAAGAAGAAGAAGTAGTAGTAGTAAATAAAGAAAGAGAAACAAGAAGAAAACAAAGAAGAAAAAAGAAGGAAAAAAAAAAAAAGGAGGAAAAACATCCTATGATCTTGACTTGTGGAATTCCAGGATTTAGCCAAATTATATAGAAAGACCACATATAAAGAAACAATCACAATTCAAAATTGAATGGTGAAATTAGATTAAAAAATTTTAGTAGTAGTATATAATTAGTTTTGAAAGAATTTCATCGAGAAGAAATTGTACTGAGCATATAAAGATCCAGCAAGTCCACAATATACGATTTCCTCGCGCTGCTTCTCATTGGAAGCAACTTCTTTCATTAGTCAATTTGTTAGACTTCCTTTTACTTGATAGATTATTAGATTGCGACCGCGAATTATTGGAAAAAATTGCAAAGCTAATTGAACTATGATATTGATTAATTCTTTGTAACTATTAACTAAGACATTCAAATAGAGAGGAATAAACTAAATAATAATCTGAAAGAAATAAACAAACATTAAACATGTGCGTATAGTAATCCATATATATCATGAACATTCATAACTATTCACTTTATTATCATAATTAATTTATAGTGTTTTTATTTCAACTGATCACATTTGCACATCACTACGTGTGCTGGATGCAGCAAATTATTATTCCATATTTGACTGTTTTACAAGTCTCACTAAGCAGTACGCAAAAGTTGTGTTATTCGTATTTTTAGATGAATACGATTTACGAAACTATAATATAATCTCTTTATCCGAAATTAATTACATTATTCATATGAATAATATAATTTATTTTAGATTAAAAAAATAATAATATCGTAAACCGAATTCATTTTAGAATTTTTGAATTTTTGACTCTAAGGGCAAAATACGACCCTATAGTTGGTGCCACCACGGCAAGTGAATGTGCTAGTTTGATCATCTTTTGGATAGCTATATGCATCCGGGCACCTATCTTTGAAAAACCTCGAATAGTTAGTCGGTCCACAGTTGCCGGAGTTGCAGCAATACTGATCAGTCTTGAAAACGGTGCATGGATTGTTGCAACCTCCGGGAGCTCGAAGCTCATTCGGGCACTGTCCGTTTATATCGGCGGTGCACCGGATTCCTCGGGTGCAGCCATTGGATGTAGGACTAAATTCCATTGGAACATTGAAGCCATCAACGAGAGATATATCAAAGAAATCTAGGTTATTAAATTGGTTCAATGCATATTCTGCTAGAGTATTCGGCGGTACACCGTAGGCGGTACACTGGAGAACTCCACCACAGTCACCGGTTTGACAACGGCCGCGGCCACTGCCATCAAAGTTGCAGTTGGTTCTAGCCCAAATACGAGCTCCTTTCGTGCCGGGTAAGAACTGCTACGTTAATGGTCCATGTTTGGCCGCCATCTAGCCTTCGACCGCCACCAGGGACGGCTGCTGCCCATACTGTGTAGGGACAATTGTTTCTAATGTCGAAAATGGCTGCATGGATGGAGGTGGAGAAGAGGGCAATGATCAGAAAAATAGAAATGTTGAAGGTTTTCATTGTTCTTGCGTGGAGTGCAAAGAATGGGCTATTGGAGTTGATATTTATAGAGGGAAAAAACTTACATAAATTCGGATTTTTACCCTAATTGTAAATCCTGCGGTCAAAATTAAATCTTATAAAATCTTACTTACATTATTTTATGTCATAAATTCTATAACATTTAATCTACACCACAAAATTTACAAATGAGGTCAAAGATCAGATTTACGTAATTTTTTCCCTTTATAGAGTAGTTGCCATATTGGAGGTGTAGAGAGATAGTGACATTCTTATTTGAAAACGGTCTACTCACTGAGTCTAGTGATTCAAATTTATTTATATTATTTTAATGTTTGATTTTGTGATTTAAATTTATTTATATTATTCATGTAAATTATGTGACTAAATTTAGATAATGTGATTAAATTTGAATCATCTATTACATAAAGTCGTAAATAATATATATTTTAAACTTTTTTTCGAGATACGAAGTATTAATTTGGTTGAAAATTCTACTCTACAGGATATAGTGAGGATTTGGATAGATTGACTAAGAAGCAGGGCCGTCATGGTTCACTAGGCCGAAAGTTGATTAGTGCTCCTTGTACAAAGTGGATAGACTTTGAAAAATTTTATATCGGAGAAATTTCCACAGAGTTTCATCGCTTGACTTGTTAATTATTTTCCTTGTGATATTTCCATTATTTTAAGGTAGAAACTGGAGTGGTCATTTTGTTCAAAAATTAAGATCAAATGTGTATATTTTATTAGAGGGAAGAGTTTTAGAACTAAGACTCCGTAATTTGGAGTTTTAAAAATTTTATTCAAGATCATTGAATATCTTATAAAAACAATCAAAGGACCATCTGCATTGCAGTGCATCCAACAGTATGGCTATCTGGAGTGTCGACAACATGTGTCTTTCCTTGACTAAATATATTTTGTTAGGAAAAATCATTTATAAAAAGTTATAAATTTATAGTTAATTGTCAAAATTATTTTACGTGACAAGATCTTATTAAATCATGATTCTCTTGATTTTAAATTTTTGGTCGAATTTTTTTCATTCTTTTTAAATTCTAGTGACACATTAATAATTTTGTTTATCACTTTATATTTATTACTCTTTATAAATACACTCATTTTGTTATACACTTATTACATGACTATTGAGACATCCACATTTGAATGTATATTAGGTCCGAGCACCACTTTAAGTTTAGGATGTGGAAACGGAAAAATTCTTGCTTAATACGGAGAAATTATTATAAATTGTTGAATCATTAAAAAATAATAAGATTTTTTTATTTTTAAGTCATTTTAATTCTGTTATATCTATTCTATATTATAAAATGAGTATTACAAAACTTACTCATTAAAATGCCAATTTGTTGAACAATTTATTTGTCACTCAGATTTTTATTGCATTTTTTTTTTTTTTGGCTAAGACACATCTATGTGTAAATATTCTTTGAATGTAATCTCCGCCTACCAGCCCACCCCACCCCTTTCAGTTAATGGAAGACTTAGAAAGGATATTCCACTGGAAATAATTAACTTCAATATCTCTATCTAGATGAGGCTGTAGACCAAAGAAAGAGTGGAAATTTCTAGCTAGGAATATTACTAGAGTCATCTAATTAATTTGTAGCTTGGTGGATACACGTTTACAGTGTACTATAGAATAAGCCATAATATTTGAATTTTTAGAATTCTTGGTCATTCTTGGAATAAGGATCAAGCTAGCAGTCTAAAAGAGAGGAAATGATGAATAGATGAAGAATTGTATTCTCTACTTCGGGTTCTTGGTCTTTTCTTTTCTTTGTTTTTTTCCATCAATTATAAGAATAAAATTAAGTATCAATATATTATAGTATGAGAAGGAACTAAAACATGGTAATTAGACATAAGATTTGAGTTTGAGATTTCACAAAACAAGAAGAATATAATTCGGAATTCAAGTTTTTTTTTTTTTTAATCATAGATTCATCAAGTTTCCGGGCGAATAGAGTGTGAATAAAATATTACGCATGCGTATTTTGAGTAAGTCTCGATTGCTCAACCCATAATGTAGGGTGGGTCTACTAATCGTTGAGATAATTAAAAAATAAAAAATTTCATTCATTTTTAATCATCCAACAATATGTAATGCTCATTCTATATTACGGAGTGAATAATAAAAAAAATTATTTCCACAAAAAAGGTTAGATGTATGTCACGTGTAAATGAAAACTCCTAAAATCATAATGATTATGTGGCATTGGTCTAGGTCCAATTTTGAATATTAAAAAAAAAAAAAAGGTTAAAGACAAGTAATTGTAAGTTATTCCATAAAAAATGATGAATTCTTACTGGAATTCCTATGCCAAATGTAGAAAGTTATCTTAATATATGATATTGGACCAAGGAATTTAGAATTAGTGGACTTCCTGGCTGGACAACTCAAGAGCATCTGTACATAACCAACACTACCATGATGAGTCCATACTGGAATGATAGGCCCGTATAAAAGCTTTTATGGACCTCCCGTATCAAGCCCAGTGGGGAAAATTTTCCTAACTGGATCTAGCCATCTACAGATGGTGGACTTGCAGGCTCACAGTTCGCAAGCAATGGAACAATTAGTGCTTTATTTTTTATTACTTATTTCTAAGAATTATTATATATTAGTCCAATATATATATATATATATATATAAATGTTATTGGAAAAAAAAGTCATTTAAAATGCTTTATATTAAAAAGAAAAATTTGAAAATGATAGGTCAACGGATTAATCGAACTGAAGAAGGACGCGATAGTCACAGCTAGGGAAGTGGGGTAGGTTGGGAAGGTTACGAGTTGAGAAAAACTAGAACTAAGATCGGCCTTAGGTACTTAAACAGGTTGAGACCCCTCAACCCGCTACAGTGCCGGAGCGTGCAGTGAGCCAGCTCGGCCCATTGTCATCCTTAAGCACTACTTTAAGGTTAGGATGTTGACATAGAAAAATTCTTGTTTACACAATCTGTATTGCGGAATGAGTATTAGATATTTTTAGATTATTAAAAAGTAATAGAACTCATCTGTTTTTCAGTCATTTCAATAATTATTATACCCACTCTACATAATAAAATGATTAACCAAGACTTACTCATTGAAATGCCAATTTGTTGAACAATTTATTTGTCACTCATATTTTTATTTCATTCTTTTCGCTAAGGGGATGTGTAAATATTCTTTGAATGTAATCTCTATGAAAATATAAAATATTACACATCGGTTAATTTAAAAATTCTAAATTAATTAATAAAATTTTAAACTATACCATTTATTAACAATTAATTTTAAAATAAAAACTCATATTTTTTAACCATCTCAGCTATAACCTACCCCAAGTTCAGTTAATGTGAAGACTCGTCTTAGAAAGGATATTCCACTGGAAATAATAATAACTTCAGTAGCTCTATCTAGACGAGGCAATAGACCAAAGAAAGAGTGGAAATTTCTATCTAGGAATATTACAATATTCAACTAATTAATTTGTTGCTTGGTGGATCTACGTGTTCTAGAATAAGCCATCATATTAGAATTTTTAGAATTCCTGGTCATTCTGGGAATAAGGACCCAGCAAGCAGTCTAAAAGAGAGGAAATGATGAATAGATGAAGAATTGTAGCAAAATAATAATAATAATAATAATAATAAAATGAAGAACTGTATTTTCTACTTCGGGTTCCTGGCTTTTCTTTTCTTTGTTTTTTTCCGTCGATTATAAGAATAAAAGTATCAATATATTAAGAGGAGGAACTAAAACATAGTAATTAGACATAAGATTTGAGTTTGAGACTTCACAAAACAAGAAGAATATAATTCGGTATTCAAGTTTATTTTTTGTTTTTTAACCATAGTTTCATTAAGTTTTTGTAATAGAGTTTGAGATAATTGAAAAACGGAACAGTCTCATAATTTTTCAATCATCCAATAATCTGTAATATATATTCCGTATTATAAAGTGATTAGCAAAAAAAATTATTTCCACAGAGAAGTTTAGATGTATGTCACGTGTAAATAAAAACTCTAAAATCATAATGATTATGTGGCATTAGTCTAGGTCCAATTTTGAATAAAAAAAAGGTTAAGGACAAGTAATTGTAAGTAATTCCATAAAAATGATGAATTCTTAGTGGAATTCCTATGCATAATATAGAAAGTCATTGTGATATCCAGCCCAATGGACCAAGGAATTTAGACTTAGTGGACTTCCTAGCGGGACAGCTCAAGAGCACAGAGCATTATTTTGATGAGTCCGTACTAGGATGCATAGGCCCTTATGAAAACTTTTATGGACCTCAAGAATTAAGCCCAGTGGGGAAAATTTTCCTTATTGGATCAAGCCATCTAGTGTTGGGGGACTTGCAGGCTCACAGTTCGCATATCTAGCACTGCCTCAATTTTTATTTATCATTAGTGGGTAAGACACACAGTACACACAATGTGTATGATATTTAAAAGAAATATATATTTTTTTTAAAAAAGTTGAATTATTAGAAATTATAATAAATTTTTTATTTTTAGTAGAATAAGTTCTCTTGTAAAGTACAAAAAATATATATATAAAATGATATTACACTAAATAAAGATTTTTACTTTATATATAATATATATAGTTATATACTTTCACAGGATAGTCACAGGATGCGGTGAAAACAATCCTACGGTTGGATGTTCTATTATTAGAGATTATCTTCAACGTTTTTTACATTTCTTTTTTACAGAAAAATATATATTTTAGAGAGTGAGGAATGTTTCTCCTCTATCCAGATTGATCTGAGTGAAAGTAAAGACTCTTTTTGCTTTTTCGTTAGGGCAAATATTGCTATAAATTTAATTTTAAATGTCATCTACAAATTTCACGGTTAATATTAAATTTCACAGAATGTTACTTGAATCAGTTAATATCATAAATTTTATAACATTTAATTTATACTACAGAATCTACAAGTAAAATTATAGATCAAATCTACCTAAATATTTCCCTTCTGTTAGTGCTAACAAGCCAAGCTGGGGTATGCTTCCTACTTTTATTGTAATTATTTATCCTAATTTCATTTTCCTTATACGGTTTTAGAGTCTATCTATTAGATTGGGGGAAAAAAAAAACTATTTATCTCTCTTCAACTATCTATCTAATTTTCTTTAGCAATGCCGACTTTTATAGGTTAAAATGAATATTGGTCTAAACTAAAAATCAAACGATGAAACAAACACAAAACACCCATATAATTTACTAATTATAATATATTAGTATAATACAATTATAAATGCTTCATCTAAAATATCTGATTCAAGTTGCTCGTAATACAACAATGTCTCATGCACCACTTCAGCATTAATACCCATATGGAGCTTTTTGTTCGTTTTAAGTATGTGTATAAATGAATATAAACAACTCGGTACTTGATAGTTTAGTGTTTAAATTTTGTTTAATTATTTTAATAAATTTAAAATTTTATTTAAATTTGACTTGTTTATCTTTCGAATTAAACTCAAACAAATTTTTATCGAGTTGATCTCAATTAACTTGGTATTTTGCATGTAAATTTAAAAATTCTATCTTATCTTATCGAATCGATTCAAATCGAATACAAAAAATTACCGAACGTTAACTTATATTCAAGCTTTGTTTGATTCTTGGCAAATCAAATTCGAATGAACTCTTATCGAACCGAATTCGATTAGAGTATCGAATAGATTGAATTCATTGGGAATTCTAGAATCCCTTTTAGGGAGTCATTTCCTTGTATTTAAAATCTAGTACAATATAAGTTTTTAAAGCGCATAATATTGTATACAAATATTTAAAGTATAAGAAAATAATTCCCTAGAAGGAAAGAGTAGAATTTTCCTTATTTATCTCCCTAATTTCAAGGATATTTATTACCTCCACTATATATTACTCACGTTATTTGATTAAGTTACACAATATATATATATATATATATATATATATATATATATATATATATATTGAATTCACAAGTTGTTTCAGATTCATTAATAATCAGAAAGTTTGAATTAATTTTTTCCTTTTAATTGTAAAGATATGTCTCTATTTACACAAGTTTTAAGACTTCGAGTTGCGTTACTCTGCCATCGTAATTTAATAATTGCAAAATGATTATTTGATAGTAGTAGTAAACTAAAGTTGACAATAATTTCTTAGAGAAAAATCATTTATAATTCTTAATCCCACTTTTAAAGAATAGCCATTTACGTAATGTAACTCTTTAAGAAGATTTAAGATATTTATCACAAGCAAAAATAGCTTTAATTACTGTATGGAACCTTAATAGTAACACTAATTAACCTTTTCCGTTTGATAATCTTACAATTTATTAGCCGTTTCAACCTTAATTAATCCTAAACTGAGGTCGATAATCACTCCTCCTCTCAAGTCTCAACGGCGTGCATAAATCAATTTCCTATATTTTATTCCTTACACAGAAAAAAAAAAATCTTAAAAATAAAGGAAAGAGAATAATAATAAATAAATAAATGGCATCAGATAATCACGTTGAATTGGACCGTTGAGAAGCTTGCAAAGGAAATAAGGGAGAATTGTACTTTTAGTCCTGAAAGTTTGAGTATTGAACCAAAGAAGGCCCCAAAGCCATGTATAATATTTTTAATTATGACAAAATTAGTTTCCAAAGTTATAATAAAAATAAATATAATCCCTAATATTTTCAATTTGGACCCGAAACCAGCAATTGACAGAATATATCAATTTGCTAATGTGATACTCCTCTGGATCTTCATTAAAACAATTAGCATTGTCTATTCAAACCACTTCCCATTTCCAATATTTTTTTCAAAAACTTTCTATCTAAATTGCAACTAACACTGGCATAGAAATGAGAATAGGTATATAAATAATTCTAAGGCTACAACTTTATTCTATCATTTCAATACTAATGTTCAAATAATTCTTACATAACTCTCATAATTAATGATCGTCTAGATCGATTCTGTTAATTATCTTTTTCTTTTTATTAATTCATTTCTATTAAAACTTTAATAGTCTATTTTGATTTATTACCGATATTCGAGAGACAAAAAATACAATTTTCCCAAAGAGGTAAACGTAAAAAAAACTCTGCAACTATTCCTTTTAACACAAGCTCTACACGAAACGTTTCTTAAAACTTTAAAATCTCTAGAAAGTACACGCTCTACACGATACTCGACACAAAACGGTTGTGAAAACTTTAAAATCTTTGAAAAGTACATATCCTCATCATCAGTTACGGTTCCTTACGGTTCCTCTTTAGATTCTTTGGATTTTATTCCATTGTATATAAACTAATGCACAGTTAACTCTTAAACGACTCTCACATTTTCAAATTAATGACAGCCTAAATTTTGTTAATCATCTACTTTTGCACATTCATTTCCATTAAAAACTTTAAGTAGTGCAGTGCAATAATCTACTTTTACTATTTATCCTAAACTTTAGGGACTAAAAATTACAATTTTCATAAAGAAATAAACCTCAAAAAACTCTCTAAGTACTCTCTTCCAACGTAAGCTGTGTAGTACGGAAAACGATACCGAAAAGGCTAAAACTTCAAAATCTCCAAAAAAGTACACACACTTACCACTTCCAACTCCTATTTCGGCTTCTTTTTTTTTTTAATTTATTTTATATTTAGTATATTTTGTTTCCCGCTACATCATGTCATTGAAAACTCTTATAGTATAAAACTTTCTCAAATTTTAAGTCAAAAAATTATCACTTAATTTGTTAAATTTTTTACTAGTATAATAAAAATTATTTAAATTTTTTTTATTTCACAGTCACACGCTCATTTACATATGCAAACGTCTAACTATGTATAAAACACAAAGCTAACTTATATCAAATTTAATGCATACTCTTTTTTACCCTACTAATATACATTAATTTCTTAAATATGTGCGTGAGATGCAATTGATATGAGTATAAGTATTTTATAGGTAAAATTGAAATGTATTATCTTACTATTAATAAAGCATAAGGTCAGGATATATATCAAATTTAATATTATTCTTAATATACTTTTAGTAAATCATTACATAACTACTTATATTACTATGTTACTGTAACCCACTACTCCCAACTACTTCTAACTTTTCCACCTCATACATTACTTTTTACTTTTGAAATTTATAATTTAACTATATATAAAGCAAAAGGCAAACTTATGTCAAATTTAATGCATTTTTTTTTTTTTTTTGCCCTTACTAATATATGTTAATTTCTTAAAGATGCGTGTGAGTTGAAATTGATATTAAAAGTAGGAAAATTCTACCGTCTCTTTTAGGGAATAATTCTCTTAGCTTTAAAAGATTGTACAGTACAAGTATTTAAAGCGTATGGATTGTAATATATAAGCATTTAGAGCACAAGGGAATGGTTCCCTAAAAATGACTGTATAATTTTCTTAAAAGCATTTTATAGGCAAACACATTGGGAGTGTATTAGTATTAGAAACCCATTTTTAAAATTTAAAAAGGAAAACCATTTCAATTTCTCACCAGTCATCATGTTGCCGGATTGGCTTAACTCCTTTCTCAACTGCTACTTATATATTTTAAATCAAGCAATGCCAAAGAGATTAACAAATCGCAAATGAAAATGTGTAACTAGACGAATCTTTTAAGAAATACTACAATAACATGCAATTACACTTTCACTTAAAGATTTTAGATTTTTAGACTACTGTAAGTTTGTAAGTTTGGAGTCAATTAAAAAAAATCATATTTCACTTCATTCTCTAATTTTTTTAAATTTATTTATTTATTATTATTATTATTTTTTGTATGAAAAGATTAGTCTATGCAATTGGTAGTTGATGAAAGCCAAAAACGCCATCATGGGATAGTGACTTGCGACTGTTGGTATCGCTCATTGAGGGTAAATACTCTTTTTTTTTTGTGATTTTTAGTTTATATGTATTTTTTTAATAAATCACGAAACTTTGATATAATTTTTTAAAATCGTCGTAATTAATGTGGAATTGAGGGTGTGTTCGTTTGGATTGAAAATATTTTCTTGAGAAAATATTTTACATGAAAAAATCTATTTTCCATACAATTTTCCGGTGTTCGGTTGATAAAATGAAAATATTTTGAAATAAAAATTTTTAACGGTTTTATCTTTAATTTTATAAATACAAGTTAAAAAAACTTATAACAATGGTAATAAATACCTTACAAGTAATTGTAATTAATAAAAAATTAATTTTTTTCAAAATTAAATGATAGTACAATATAGTAGTAAAATATGCATAATAATAGTTATATTAGTGTGGGACTCATAATTGAGAGAAAAACGAATGAAAAAGAATTAAAAACGAAAATAAGTTTAGCAAACGAAATTTTAAAAGTAAGTATTTGAAGTTTAATGTCACTCTCGAATTATCCGGAAAATAACTTACACTCAAAAATTCCGTAAGTTATTTTCAGCCAGAGGAAGAAAAATTGTGAAAATATTTTCCACCGGAAAATATTTTCCGGTGTTTGGCACCAAAAAATTTTCAGGAAAATATTTTCAATCCAAACGAACACACCCTGAATATCAAAATTCTAAGAACTACAAACTCATATACTCACTCTAGGTAATTGCTATTGATTTGATAATGTTATATTGATATATTATAGCAAAATTATAAGTACTAATTCCTAATTATAAAAATGAAATAAAATTATTATTGTAACAGATGATAACAACCAAATTAATCTCGCTATTTAGTTATAACTTAACCAAATTAGTCCTTAAAAGATTCATTTTCCGATTACTGATAGTGAAATAATGAGGCCTTAATCGTTTTAGACTTTTTCTTTTCGAAATTTTTTTTTGATTGAAAAGTAGTTGTGTCGTCTAAATATTTACCTAAACATATAAAAAATTAAATATAAGAAATACCACTTCTACTTTGTATTTGATTTGCATTTAAAAAAATCCAATATTTAAGGTTGATCTTACTGTAGAATTTTTTTTCTTAAAAAATTTATTTTTCAAAATTCCACGTATTCACTAACATGAATATATGTGATTTTCATAAAGAATTATATATAACAATATCATAATTCAATATCAGTTACATTTCATATAATAACTTAAATTATACACAATTTCATTCATTGAAAATGCATTGAGTGTGCTCTGAGAACTAGTACCGGTAAATACACACTTGTACACACGATATTCATTATCTCTCATACATAAATACACACTTGCACACACTATATAGTCGATATTCATTATCAGTCACACATATAAACACATATTTGAACGCACTATATTCACTCTCTCACACACATAAATACACACTTGCACATACTATATTTCTTCTTTAACACACATAAACACACACCTGCATATGCTATATTTATTTTCTCTCATGCATAAACCCACACTTGTACGCACTATATTCATTATCTCTCACATATAACATACACTCGCACAGATTATATTCCTTCACTCTCACACATAACACGAATAGGACACACTTACACACGCTATATTCCTTCTCTCTCTTACAAATTCACACACAACTAAAAATCAAACAAAGAAACAAGCACAAAACGCCCATATAATTTACCAATTGTAATATAGCAGTATAATACAATTATAAATGGTTCATCTAAAATATCTGATTCAAGTTATTAGTAATACCCTAATGTCTCGTGCACACTTAATAGCTTTCGGGTCGTTTAAGTAAGGGTGTAAATGAATATAAATATATTAGATATTTTAGTGTTTAAAATTGTTTAATTATTTTAACGAGTTTAAAATTTTGTTTAAATTTGTCTTGTCTATCTTTCAAACTAAACTCAAACCAGTTTTATAGAATCGAGATTGAGTAACTTCGAATTTTTACATATAAATTTAAAAATTTTACTTTATTAAGTTGTGTTCGAACCGAACACAAAATTAACGAACTCTAAATTATGTTCTAACTTGATTTAATTATTGACGAATCAATCTCGAACAATCACTTATCGGTAACGAGTTTGATTAGAGTATCAAGTAAATTGACTTTATTTTAAGCCTTAAATTCAAGGATATTTTATTACCTCCACTATATAGTACTCACTTATTTGAATAAGTTACCAAAAAAAAAAATGGCTTCACATGTTGTTTAACATTCATTAATAGTTTGAAAGTTTGAGTTTTTTTTTTTTTCCCCTTTTTAATTCTACAGATCTGGCTCTATTTACACAAGTTTTAAGACTTCGAACTGCGGTACTCTGCTATCTTAATTTAATAATTGCAAAATGATTCTTTGATAACAAACTAAAGTTGACAATAATTTCTTAGATAAAAATCATTTAGTAGAATTTTCCTAATTTTTAATCCCACTTTTAAAGAAGAGTCATTATACATTTATATCGTAACTCTTTAAGAAGCTTTAAAGATATTTACCACGACCAAAAATATCTTTAATTACATGTATGGAGCCTTAAATAACATAGTAACACTAATTAACCTTTTCCCGTTTGATAATCTTACATATTTATTAGCCGTTTCAACCTTAATTAGTCCTAAACTGAGGTCGATAATCACTCCTCCTCTCAAGTCTCAACGTTCATAAATCAATTTCCTATATTTTTATACAACCGAGCCAAAAAAAAAAAAAATCTTGAAAAGAAAGGAAAGAGAATAATAATAAATAAATAAATGGCATCAGATAATCACGTTAAATTGGACCGTTAAGAAGCTTGCAAAGGAAATAAGGGAGTGTATGTAGTTTTAGTCCTCAAAGTTTGAGTATTGAACCAAAGAAGGCCCAAAAGTCATGTATAATATTTTTAATTATGATAAAATCGGTCTCCAAAGTTTTAATAAAAATAAATATAATCTCTAATATTTTCAATTTTAACCCAAAACCAGCAATTGACAGAATATGTTAAATTGCTAATGTGATCTCTTCTGGATCTTCATTAAAACAATTAGCATTGTCTATTCAAAGCACTTCCCATTTCCGATATTTTTCAAAAACTTTCTACCTAAACTGCTTTAACTAACACTAGCATAGAAATGAAAATAGGTATATAAATAAGGATTAATCTTATATATATTGTCGGTGTAAAAATATTTTTGCAGGTTTAGATTTATGTCACATGTGCATAACTAATTTTTGAAATTTAAATAATGCACATATGAAATGCATACAAACTTGATGATACAACAAATTTTATATACCGATAATATATGAAAGATTTATTCTATAAATAATTAGCTTTATTCTATCATTTCAACTAATGTTCAAATAATTCTTACATAACCCTCATAATGAATAATCGTCTAGATCGATTCTGTTAATTATCTTCTTTTTTTATGAATTCATTTCTATTAAAACTTTAATAGTCTACGTTGATATATTACCTATATTCGAGAGACTAAAAGTACAATTTTCTCAAAGAAATAAACGTAAAAAAATTCTGTTAGCTTTCCTTTCAACACAAGCTGTACGCGAAACGTTTCCTAGAACTTTAAAATCTCTAGAAAGTACAAGCTCTACAATTACGAAACTCGACACGAAACGGTTCTAAAAACTTTAAAATCTCTGAAAAGTACGTATACTCATCAGTTACGACTCATCTTTAGACTCTTCAGATTTTATTCCATTGTGTATAAACTAATGCTCTGTTAACTCTTAAACAACACTCACATTTTAAAATTAATGACAGCCTAAATTTTGTTAATCATCTACTTTTTCACATTCATTTCCATTAAAATCTTTAAGTACTGCACTACTTTTGCTACATTTCCTAAAATTTAGGGACTAAAATTACAATTTTCATAAACAAACAAACCTCAAAAATCTCTCTAGAACTCTTCCTTCCAACGTAAGCTCTAGTACACAAAACGGTCCCCAGAAAACTTTAAAATCTCCAAAAAGCACACACAGTCACACACTCACCAGTTACAACTCCTCTTTGGACTATATATATATTTTAATTTATTTATATATAGTATATTTTGTTTCCCGCTACATCGTGTCAGTTCCAAATGCTTTCTCTCTCTACAATAATGGTTCATCGGTCATCACCTCTTTTCTTTCACCTCTTCATCACTTCATTCATTTAAACTCTATCCAATATCCTTTTCTTCAGGTCAGTTACATTTTTTGTATTTTCATAAATTTAATTTATGATTATGTTTATCTAAAACTCATATTTTTTTAATATATATATATATATATATATATATTCTGTTAGGATTGGATTTAACGTTTGATTAACGTTTGAAACTCATAAATTTGATTCTCTTGGTTTTATTTTAGCTGATGATTTCACATATCCTCGTAATTAACGAAAGGTAAGTTGTTGACTAAATTTTGTGTTTTTACGTTCTGTTTATTCCATTTTTTTTTCTTTGATTGTTTTTTTTTTTTTTGTTCAGAAACATGAAAATGTGAATTTTTGTTACTTGATTTTTTATTATTTTTTTATGAACTAAGAAATGTTGAGATTTTTGTATATTAAATGGAGAGTTGTTGTTCTTTAATTGTATTATTTTTAAAGTTAGGAAAGTTTATTTATTTAACATTTTTTAATATATTGGATGTTATGATAACCATCTAACTTAGAAATATACCTCATACTTGGTATGCTTTTGTTTACTCCTGTTTATGTTCTGATCTTAGATTTTGCTAAGAAAATGTGGGAACTGGTATAACAGTTATGATCTTTCTCGAATTGATTTGTATATTATCTTTCTCGAGTTGATATATATATTCGAGAAATTAATTTGTGTATTCAACTGTTTTAATTTGCTGCAATTACTTCTGCCATGTAGCTTTCATCACGGGGAGAAGGGATTTTGTTTAAGATTTTCTGCGGTTTTGTTTATATTTAATCCCTTTTGTGTTGGTTAACTTTCTAGGTAAATAGGGTTAATTACTTACCTTGATGAGAAGGGAATAAATTTAAGACCAATTGCGGTTTTGTTTATGTTTTATCCCTTTTGGTTGGTTTAATTTTATAGGTAGATCACGTTAACTACTTACCGTGACAGATAGGGAATCTGTTTAAGATGAACCCCATTCTATATGTTCATTTTGATCCCTTTTGGTTGTTGTACCTTTCTAGATAATTGCGTTAGTACTTTATGTCATAAGAAGGGAATCTGTTTTAAGATGAATTGCGGTTTTGTTTATGTTTGATCACTTCTGGTTGTTTTATATTTCTAGGTAAATCGCGTTAATTACTTACCATCATGAGACCATGTTAATGTTCTGTTTTCAACTCTGTTCTTTTGCAGTTTTTCTGGTGGGGAGTTGGTAGCCAACTAATTCATGGTCAATTTTAAATGCTCTCCGGATTTAATGAAGGAAGCTGGATTTCCAACGTATTCTTCGGTTTCAGATACTAGTTATGATAGTATAACTCCAAGATCGTCCTCTGACTCAAGGTAGGTCCATGTTGCATTTTGAGGATTAGAGGTTTGGTTTTTACAACTTGAGGTACTTATTCAGCTAGATTTCCACTACGCCAAGGATAATCTGTATGATTATCAAGTTCAGAGTGTACCTGCAATAACTCTTGCTGTGCTCCCATTGATGCAGAGATGTATTCTTGTAAGATGACCAAATTCTGGTCAAAGGGATTCCCATAAGTATTTTTTTTGTAAATATAATCTTTATAAGATCAACTAGTTGCAGTGATTTATAGTAGAAGGACTCATGGTTCCATGAGGATGACTGAATTTGGGCAATCCATTGTTTTATTCAATTTTATTTGGCACTATCTGCTCTTTATATAATTTTAACTATATTTAGTTTTTTGCTTCTAGTTTCAGCAGTCAAAGAAGTTCTTTTCCAAGTAGACGTTCTTCACAGGCAGGCTGGACAGATGAAGAGGTTAGTAGTAACAATTAACACTTTAATTTTTCTCCAACGTTCTATGAACATAGATCATTGGTTTAGATCTTTTACCCTTTTAAACTCTAAAAAGCACTAACCTTTCGAATTCCTTGGTTTATCCGATAGATGAATCTTTTTTAGGACATTCACTTGCATGTATTTTGTTTTTGCTGGTCTTGATCCCATAGAAGCATAATATCTCATATGCAGATTCAGATTACTTAAAACGTACCTAATTACTTATTAAGCAAAAAAGTAAATGCTAAATAAGATTTTATCTGTGTCACGTCAAGTTAATTGTAATTGATTCAGATTTCTCTGATGAGCTACTTGGAGAAGTTTTCCATTGGGTGGAACACTTTTAAAAAGGATAATAATCACATCATAACAAATCTGATCTCTTCCTAGACTATATACTGGAAATTTAGATTTTTGCATGCCTTGAGATAGTCTGCCTGAATTTCTTGTTTAAGTTCTCTATCTGATGCACTTTTATCTAACTTCTTTTGTATTCACAGGACAATCTGCTGGCTGAAGTGGTGAAGAAATTCAGTGGGAGGAATTGGAAAAGAATAGGTAAATTGCGCATCAATTTTATTGCTTTCTGTGATGTGCACAAACAGTTGTAACTGCCATGAGTTAATATGTTCTCTTCCATAGTTATTAGAAGTATACGAAGATTGATGTGACTGTTTCTCATATTCTTATACGCTTGCACAGCTGAATGCATGACTGGAAGGACAGATGTTCAGTGCTTGCATCGTTGGCAGAAGGTTCTAAATCCTGACCTTGTCAAAGGCCCTTGGACAAAAGAGGTGTAAAATTATGCTCTTGCTTTGCTCAGAGCAACAACATGCATCGATGTGTAATTTCTTTCGTCATTGATATGCCATGACTAAATTTCTTGTTCAAATCTTTAGGAGGATGATCTCATTATTCAGTTAGTTGAGAAACTTGGGTCCAAGAGATGGTCTGCTATTGCAAAGTTTTTGCCAGGTCGAATTGGCAAGCAATGCAGGGAAAGGTGACTGCAGTAACTATTTTTTCTATGTTAATCAATTTCCTTTTCTGAACAGCTAAGGGGCCTTGCTTAAAGGAAGTCAATTGCACTTATCCTTTATGTGCAAACCATGAAAAGTCATACCCTAGTTAATGGTGATTGAAATTGATTAACATATAATCAATAAGGCCGCTGACAAATATAAGTATTCTCCCGCTAGTCAATTTCTCACTCTAAATTATAGCACTTAAAGCGAGAGAAGTCATACAGTTAGAAAATATTTGATGAGTTTTGGAACAGAAAGGCCTTTATTTCTTTTAAGGCCAGAGGAAAATATATTCACCTTTGTTCCTTCCTTACTCGTATGAAAAATAGACATTGCATTTCTAGATTCGATGGGCATCCATGCACAAGACTGGAAAATGTGCAACGTTTTAAAGTTATGTGTAAATTTCAGGTGGCACAACCATCTGGATCCTGCAATAAAGAAGGATGCATGGACTGAAGAGGAAGAAGCAATACTATCCCATTACCACCAAATATATGGCAACAAATGGGCAGAAATTTCCAGGTTTCTTCCTGGAAGGTATCTATGTACACCTCCATTTTGAATTATCGAACTTGATCGGGAGATTTTCTATGTGATCTTATCATTCATTAACATGGGAGCTATATAATGTTTGGATGTGATATTGGGAAATCTAAACTAGGAATATTATGCCAATTAAACAATGGATGAGTAATGTGTGAGGTACCCATCAGGTTCTTGGAGGTTTCAAGATGCTTTCTTTCCTCAAATGTAAACAAAGCTTGCAGCTGGTTGTGTGTTTACAGTACTCAGAAAGAATATTGTTGGAATAAACAGATCAAGCATTTGAATTGCCTGATCTTATCTTTTAGGGTAGGCCTCAGAGAAATCGGGTTAAATTTTCATTAGCATGGCTGATCGTGCGTCTGTTATGTATTTACTTTTGATTATTATTTTTGGTGGGATAAAATGCCTACATAAACCAATGATGTTTGTTTTTCCCTAACGAGTATGATTTCCTTGAAGCTAAAATTGCCTTTTTCTTGCACACATGTAGAATGCAGCATAAATTTCTGATTCATAATATGACTGGTTAGCATTTCCAGTCTTGAATGTGCAATTTTGAATTAGAGTATATGTGTTTAGAGTGAGTTGTGGACTTAGATTTTCTGTCAAATGAAGGTAATTATACACATCTGATCTTTTTCAACACTGTTTAGTTAGTTAGAAATTTTACATGTTGCATTAACCAAGCCTATATCATATTTTACAGGACTGATAATGCTATAAAAAATCACTGGAACTGCTCAGTGAAGAAGAAATTGGATTTGAACTTGCCTTGTTGCTTTGAGCAGGATTCACATGAAAGTATTTCTGGTGATTACTATCTCACTCAGAAAAAAGCAGGTTCCATAAAGTATCCATTGTTGTCTCAGAAAGTCTCTGAAAGAGATACCCTTGGTCAGGAAAGGGGTCAGGAAAGTGTTGCTGACGTCTGTTCAACAGAATTAGCACTTGGGAATTTTAATTTTAGTGTGAACCATTTAGAGTCAAAATCTCATGTGCATGGAACATGGCAATCTTCAGACAAAGGGGTAGGCAGTCTGATAAAATCACTTGGTGGGTTCAGAGTTGGTGGCACTGAAATTGTTCCCTCAGATATAAACAACAATCCTTCCCCAGGCAAGAGGAATTTTTCTAGTTTTCTATAACATTCGACTCTACTTCTTCAAACAATCACGTGGAGAAGTACAATGCTTTTGAAGCAGGTCATCCTTTTTATGGTGCTGTTCCTCCTGCTAAGTCCGAGAGGATCTTTGAATCTCCAAAAAGGAGTAGGCATGATGGTCTAAGTATCCCAGACCTGAGGTTTGGATGTTTACCAGAAGCCGACTTTTTAAGCTTGTCAACTTCTGGATACAGCAAGGAGAATGGTCAGATTAGCAAGAAAAACGAAGTTTGTATAACCCCACCCTGTCAGGACCATAGACTGCGTGGCTTCTTGTGTTATGAACCACCTGAATGTCAAGATTTAATTGTTTCAGCCGAAAGTGATGGGATTCCTGGTGTAGGGAATCACACGAGTCATTCAGAAAGTCAGCGGTTGTACTTTACTCCTCCTAATGTAGTGCTAAATTTATCAAGTAATGCTAGTAGCAGTCCACAGTCTTTGCTAAGAAACTCTGCTATGAGTTACAAGAATACTCCATCTAATTATAAGAAAGAAGTTTTGTAGCGAAGCTAGGAATGAAAACTATTCCAGTAAAAGCTCTACTCCTGGAAATACGACCTCATCTTCATCACAGAGCAGAGACGTAAATGGCGCAGGCTCGTCAAAAATGGAGGTTACTTCAGTTTCCAACACTTGCAATTCTGAAACATCAGTTGGAAGATCCCTAGAAAGACGCTTGGACTATGCATTTGATAGGGAATGGGGATCTACTGCTGTTAGGTGTTCCAATCCAGTCTCTGTATCGTCATCAACACTTTAACTCTGGAGGAGGAGTGATCTTCACTGCATAAACTCGTTTAATTGGTGAGTGTTGGAACTTCTCTTTTACTCTCCTCAATTTTTTATTTTTTTTTTTAGTTCTCGGGTTTTATGTTTGAATTTGTGAACACATAAGAAAATTATAAGATGCATGAGCTTCAGGAAGAGAAATTTCGTTCTGATTTGCTGGAGCATACTCTCATTACTGGGGAGGTGAGTTGGCCACACACTGAAGATGACAGTTAAATAATTACAGTAACATTCTGTAATTACAAAGCCTCAAGTTGAGTAACATTTGGTTGAAAATCAAACTTCCATGTTTCAAGTTCTAGAACTTTTTCCTTTATATTATTCTGCTAAAAATATGAGTTCCATGCCAGTGAAAGTCCTCTGATCTTTGATCTCTTTGCTTCATTTACCAACAAGTTTTCTTTCTACAGGTCAAGCAAGTACAGCTACACAAATGCCATATAACGAAAGAGGCAAGCTCTGAAGGTAGTTTTGAGGTGGTAATGCCAGTGAAACGCAAACGGGGACAAAGGAAACCATCAGCAACTTGGTATTAGACTGATTATAAAAAGTTAGATATCCTGTTTTCTCTTCCCCCTTCATTTGCAAGAGGCAGAACGTGTTCTTTACTGGAGTCGAGCTTTCAGTTTCCTTTGATAAATGACTGAAAAGGGATTTGACATGATAAAAAGTTGTCTCATGGAACCTTAGACACTGTCTTTATAGTCTTTAATCAATGAAGAAGCTTGTGAGGCTTCACCAATAAAACCCCTCATAGTAGTGGCTCAGGGTGAATATTCAATACATTGTCTTTTTCTTGTTTTTCTGGATAATTTTTGTGAAAGATTTTAACTATTCTGAAATATTCTCTGTATTATGTGTTAGTTGTGCAGGCTATTTGTGCCAAATAAGTTTAATCAATTTCAGGTTCTTTTGCAACTTCTTGTTCTTGTGGGCTCTAGATTTTAAGTCCTTCAGTTAATAAAAAGTGCTAGCTTACAGTTGAGATGTGTAATGATTCTTGGGTTGATGTAGTTGGCATTGGCTCATAATTTTGGCAAGTGACAATACCATTGTGTAGACATCATTGGATTTGTAAAAAAAAATTCAAAATCTGATCAAATATTTAAAATAAAAAACTGTATAATTTTAGTAAGTGGTACTAAAATTCATAATTTTGTACATTATTTTTCAATTGTGAGATGCTTATCAATTTAGGTAAATAATTGCTGTCCCGATGGGGAAAGAGCAGTGATAATGCGGAAAAACAAAAAAAATGATCCACAAAATGCACGTTGCTTTTAGGTGTTGGGGCAAGCTTTACGCAAAAGCAAGAGGAATCATTAAACTCTCCAGTCTCTAATATTATATGTTTGTTTTCAACTATAAATATGATTGTAAATTTTAAATCAATATTTTTTTTTTAATGATTGTGGTAGGTCAATGTTGGGGATAAAACCGTAAATCTTCTTAGAAGTTAGAACCAAATTTCATGATCATAAGAAATTTTATAAAAAAAAATAAAAAAATGAAGGCTTTTTTTTATTTTTTATTTTTTATTTTAAGGAATGAGAATCTCCTTCATTTTCATGTTTCATGGATTTTTATCTAAGGAATTTTTACCTTTTCAAGTTGTATGGTGCACCACTGCACCCAATAATGTTCATATTCAGCACCTTATCTCAAGAGATAGAAAGCAAATGTAAGAAAAAAAATAATTTAAAGATGATTTTACAATCTAGTTAAGCGTATCATACCATTAATTTACGAAATAAAATATTGTGATATTAATGAAATTTTACAATTTTTCAAAAATGATAGTGTCATAATTTGTTCATACCATTAATTTACGAAATAAAATATTGTGATATTAATGAAATTTTACAATTTTTCAAAAATGATAGTGTCATAATTTGTTCTTCGTTGTGCTTTAAAATTACTATAAAATTAAACTTAATTTTACACCATTGTGGCATTATTTATAGGATTTCATGAATTTATACCTTTTTCAGTTTTCATATTATGCCTTCAAATTCATAATTTTCTTCTAGACTTCTCTCTTTTCTTCGGATGAATCATTGACAAAGATAAACATGATTAAAGACTTAACAGCCAAAACCGAAGTTTGTTGAGCTATAGGTTGTATTTGGATAGGTGAATTTAAATTGAATGAAGGATTTAAAATAAATGGATTTCAAATGATATGAAATTTGTGTGAATTTCAAATTCATTCATTTAAACATTAAGTGAATCACACTCCGACTTGTCGATAAATTTTAAATTTCTAACTAAATCAATTAACTTGTTTGTATAATTTATTACAAATTTGAATTTCGAATCAAATCCACCGAAATTCATCCATCTAAACACGAGGATAATGTCATACATCCTACTTGTATGCTTTCAAAATTCTTGTTTACTACATATTTCTTATGTTTATTAATTATATCTTCTTATTAAAAGAAATTCAAAAAAAAAAAAGTTTTTCCTTTTACTTGTACTCCTAATTTTTTTCCACTGATTTCCTAATCTTTTCTTTGTCACTATACATATCTTCAACGATTAGTACAAGTGTATAACTTATAACATGCTAATATAGATGTGTTACCTATTATGCATGGTTAATTCCCTTCAAATTACGGCATCAATATACCATTTAGCAGAGGTAAATTTATGCTCCTTTATACTTAAATAGTACAAACATTATATAATTAAAATTTAATTGATACTTTTTTTTAGTCTTTAAATATCTTCTCTGAAAGAGGAAAGACATTTCCCCTTCATATTTATTGGGATATTTGTTCCACTTTCCACATAAAAATGCTCATCAAATACACTAGATGTCCCTCTTCTGTGAAATTGTTCAAGTCTTTAAAAATTCAATCCTATATACCAAACAACCAAAAAAAGGGGGAAAAATCACTACTAAAAAGAGATCTACCATTTTATTTATTTTTCGGTTTAGTGGCTGTATAATTTTTTTTTAGGTAGAAACTTGCCCTATGGCATTAGCAATGATGTCAACTATGTTTTGGCCAATTTACACACTTCGAATTAATTCATGGCAAATGTTATTGCCACAGCAACTATCTTATAGCCATAGCAAAGTTAGTATTAAATGACTGGAATACCCTTATCTATTATAAAGAAAATGTAAAAGAGTAAGGATATTTTGGTCATTTCATATCATTTTAAATGTGGCACTAAGATTGTTGCCGTGGCAATTACATTACTGAGTCATTTCCAATTGTGCTGTTATGTATTATTATTTATCAATTCGACAATATTTTAACTTAAGAGGAGACACTATTAAGGTATTAGAGGAGAGAGAATCCTCTAGATCAGATAAAGATACTTTGACACCTATCTAAATTTTTGTAAAATTTAAAATTTGAACCGCAGATTTTTCAATATTTGAGACATTCCTTACTAACTCCGCAACATAGACTTAGGTTAATTGAGCTATTAGCAAGAGCTAAAATGGAACATCTACCCTAAACTACTAGGATTACCCCAAATCACCATTGACTTGAAGATAGACTACTCATAGAGACTTTTTATCCCATTAAATCCTGTGTGTCCAAATATTGATTTCATTCCACAATTTCCTCTACACAAATCAATTAAAATCAAAGGTTTGGCAAGAATATAGGCATTGGTTTAGCCTTCACTCTTTTTAATTTCCACACATCTCAACTCTAATCAAAATCAAATTTTAATTAAAACCATAGCTGTTGTATAGCTTATCCCCAACCCCCTTCAATTCTTTTTTTCACTCAAACCCTCTCACATAAAAAATAGCTCTTTTCAACCCATCGATTCTATGAAACTAACGTAAAAAGTACTTCAAACAAATCGATGAATAATTGATTGAAAAAATACCTTCAAATCTTCAATCCATCCACCACTTCATCCATCATCGTCATCATACCCATCCTCCTTTTGTCCCTTTACATAGAAATTATTATATTTATATTGTTAAAAAAATCATTTATTATTAACACTAATATATATTCGTTCTATTTCAAAATATCGGTCACATTTAATTGGTGCATATGGATTAAAAAAATTATTAAATTATATTAATTTTTTACAAAGATAGTTCAAAGTGACGAAATTATCTTTTTGCATTAATATCCCAATTATATTATCTTCTCTTCATTAATGTGGTAATAAGGATAAAAGTTGAAAAATATCATTTAATACTTTCTCGATTTTCTAACGTGATAGATAATATGAGGCAAGATAAATTGTCATGAGAGTTATTCCTTAAACGAAATGAGTAATTATGCAATAAAAAATAATACAATAATCATATACAATGTACAACATCAAATATTAATAAATACATTTAGACAGTTATTATTTAAAATATTATTCAGAATAATTACGTTATTTTTTTTGAGATGTTAAATATATAAAAGATAAAAAAATTAAATAAAAAATTGTAAAAAATAATTATAAAATATTATTAAAAAATACAATAAATAATGTCCTCTGCCATTTTTTTTTTAACACAAATACATTATTTGTCCAGCTTACAACAGCCTTTATCCACATCCATAAATACTATAACAACTATACTACTTGCTCACGTATCTCTCTCTCTCCATTATTTCTGTGCCTTAACTGATTTTCTCATCAGATTTTCAACAGAATTCTTGGTTTTCTCAAAACTCTCTCTTTTTCATTTCTCCCATTATTTTATCTTAAACCCTTTTCAACGCTTCCCATTTTCACACACTTGTTGGTGTAATTTCACACTCTTTCCACCCCAAAATAACACTCACATTTTTCCTAAAAAAAGTAGAGTTCTTTTCTTTATTGAGAAAAAGAATGGCTGTGGGAGTGGAAGACAGAATCTTGGTGACTGGAGGGGCTGGTTTCATTGGAACTCACACTGTTCTGCAGCTTTTGAAAGAAGGGTTTAAGGTTACTATCATTGACAACTTTGATAACTCAGTTGAAGAGGCTGTTCTTCGAGTCAGAGAGTTAGCAGGTCCCCAGTTGTCCAAGAATCTTGATTTTTATCTGGTATCTTCATTTTCATCACCCCTTTACTGTTTTAGAATTCTTGGATTTTTTTTTTTCTTTTTTTTTTGGGGGTTTTGTTTCAAGAAAGAAAATGATAGGATTTTTAGTCATATTGAAATGATGGGATTTTTTGGTATTGAATTTTGGTTTTAAGTATTTTCATGGAGCAGGTTAGTACAATACTTGCTGTCATGTTTGTAGAATACTTGTTAGTCCTAAAAATTACCGGAAAATATTTTCTCTTTTTTTGATCCCAGAAATTTTAGCTTAATCTTGAATTTTTGTAGATGTTTCACTTGTTTGCAGGGTGATATAAGAAATAAGGAGGATTTGGAGGATATCTTTTCCAAAAACAAGTAGGTGAAATGTAGATTTCATATTGCAGTGGATTTTGGACTTATATTCTTTTTTCATAGTTTTTTTAACCTCCTGTTGCGTATGTTCTGTATATTGTGATTTAATTAAAGTTACATTTGTGTTTTAACAAATATTGATTAGGTTTCATGCTGTTATACACTTTGCTGCGCTGAAAGCTGTTGGGGAGAGTGTTGCTTATCCAATGCGTTATTTCGACAACAATTTGATTGGATCAATCAATTTATACATGACCATGGCAAAATATAATTGTAAGAAGGTATGGTTTATCCTGTTTTAGTTTCATATGTATTCCTTGCAACTTAAGATCGAGAAGATAAATGATTTGGATGGAGGGCAGGATTACCATAATTCTTGAATTTCATTACATTCTTTTGTACCTGTCGGATGTCGTTCTTTTTTGTTTTGAGGATTTTAGCAAATTGTTTATTCATGCAAAGTTCAAGATTCGGATTCTCCGCCATTGATGATGTATTGTTGGATTGGAATTCATTCTTGCCATTTTTACCTTGTTGAGAGCTTTCATAAAGTGATTTCTTTTTGCCAAGTATGAAATGAGGCGTCTACTCATTAGTTGATTTGGTATACTAACATAGAGGATGCATATTTCCATTTAAATTGCTTAATCTGTTTCAATAATTGATCCTTTCTTTGTTTGACTAATATGATTGTTGGTACGCAGTTGGTGTTCTCTTCATCTGCAACTGTTTATGGCCAACCTGAAAAAATTCCATGTGTTGAAGATTTTGATTTGAAGGCTATGAATCCCTATGGCCGCACCAAGGTATTCCCACATATTTGGCTATAGTTAGATTGGATGTAATCATCTGCTAGTGTAAATTTTCATGAAAAAGGCATGCCTGTCTGGGGTTAATTGTTAGAATGGCAGAGCAACTTATCCTTTACCTTATTTTCTACCTGTATTCTAGCTATTTCTTGAAGAGATTGCTGGAGATATTCAAAAGGCAGATGCAGAGTGGAAAATCATCTTGCTAAGATATTTCAACCCTGTTGGAGCTCATGAGAGTGGTAGGCTTGGAGAAGATCCCAAGGGTATCCCAAACAATCTGATGCCTTTCATTGAACGAGTAGCCGTTGGTAGATTGCTGGAGTTGAATGTTTATGGTCATGATTACCCCACACCTGATGGTAGTGCGGTATGTGAAGTCACCTGATATCATGATTTGGCAAATATATTGCACAGAAGTGTTCTAAAATGGCCTTGCCCTTATTGTCTTAATGTACAAACAAGAGCTAAGTAATTTCTTGCTTAGCAGATACGAGACTATATACATGTGATGGATTTGGCAGATGGTCATGTTGCTGCACTGCAGAAGCCTTTTTAAACTTGATTTTAAAGGTAATACATTCTTTTGTACATTACCATGATTGCTTTTCACAATCCAGATACATACTGATTCTATGAGCAAGCTTATTCTTTTATTGACATTATTCAAGTAAATGACCTCTTCGAGATTTGTTATATTTGTTGTATTTTTTCTCAAACATTTCATATTAGGTTGTAATGCATACAACTTGGGGACTGGCCGAGGTACATCTGTCCTGGAAATGGTAGCTGCTTTCAAGAGAGCATCTGGAAAGGTTCTCTCTTTCTCTCTCTCACACACACACACTCTCTCTCTCTCTCTTACACCACAGTCCATACACACAAACACTAACAAGCAAATGCAAGGATACATGTGACATCTGGTAAACGACCAAAACTTCTTTGACTCGCATTCTAAGAATTCTGTTACCTTCAGGACATCCCTATCAAACTGTGTCCAAGAAGGCCAGGAGATGCCACCGCTGTTTATGCATCTACAGAGAAAGCTGAGAAAGTGCAGTTAGCTTGGTTGGAAGTAAGTTGTTTTTCACTTATTTGCATTACTTTGTGATGAAAACAACTGAGTCGTTCAAATTCTGACTGCACTTTCTCTCTGGTTGACAGTATCATCTCTTATTGTTCTTCCTTACTTTGCATTGGTGATGAAAACTTATAGCTAAAAAGAATCTCTTCAAATCCTAGTTGCAAATTGAACTGTACTATGCTGAAGTGTTCCGTTGACAGTTTATACTCATTGACAACATGGTGAATTAATATGGAAAAGATAATGATTCAAGATAGATTGTGCCAGATACATTCTATATTGTTTCTTTTTGGATATTTCAGCCTTCCTGTGCTCGTTTAATAGAAAGATGATGCCTCCACCAGTCTGTTTCCCACATGGCATGCAATGCAAGTCTTAATAGCTAATTGTTCTTTCTCCTCAGGGCAAAGTACAGCATAGATGATATGTGCAGAGATCAGTGGAAGTGGGCAAGCCAGAATCCTTGGGGTTACCAGGCCAAGCCTTGATACCATTAGGCCCAACTTCTATCACTAGATGCTAAACCCAAGCAGTGGTGTTGATAATATTCTTCTGCAAAATTGAAAATTTGGAACTAAATAAACCCAAATGTGACATTCCTCTTGTTCTTTAACTTTCAATTCTAATGCTCTTGATTCAAATCTCCACTAAATTTGTTTTCTGGGCTTAATTCAGCCAGCTATTGTGGTATACGTGCATAGATGGCAGGAAATATCACTAGCTGCCATCAACTTTATATTACGTTTCGTATCAAAATCTTGCTTAATATTTCAGATTCCCCAGTGGCTTTTCTTTATTCTCATTCTTATTGGTTGAAAAGCTAAATCATACAGCTTGCTCAGGGCAAAAACGACTCTTAGTGCAGGAAGATTCATCAGTAATTGGCTAAATTATCATATTTAGACTGCTGAGAGATTTGTGGTTACAATCACAAAGAACATAGTGGTCTGTATGTTCTAAGAAAATTGAAGAATAGGATCTTAGTACGATTCACATGACTAATGTCGCATTGGTAGGATACTGTATCAAACAGAGACGGATTCAAAAAAAGAAAACTTGTTGCTCATAGATTCAGTAGCAATTATTGCAGAGCTCACTGCAGTTAACTAAATTGCAGCAGGAAGAATAGGATACGATTCACATGACTAATGTCACATTGGTAGGATACTGTATCAAACAGAGACGGATTCAAAAAAGGAAAACTTGTTGCTCATAGATTCAGTAGCAATTATTGCAGAGCTCACTGCAGTTAACTAAATTGCAGCAGGAATGGATCCTATTCTAGTTATACAATAAATTTATCCAAATGAGCAGATTATGAGAGCAACAGTGTAAAGTTTACTTTCTCACCAGGAAAGGCATTAATAATAGATTAACTAACTTAACAAATTACCTGCCACATTTTGACCAAAGCCAATCCAGAAAAAGTCTTCATAAATTCTCTTACAAGATATTATCTGAAAATCTATTGCTTCACTAAGCTTTCCTCTAGCATCTTTTCTTCTTCAGTAACAAGTTTACCCTCTGTAAACTCGCAACCCTGAATGAGGATACCAAGTTGCTTCTGTAACTTCTTCACAACAAAGACTTCTGGATCCTCACATATAGAGACAACAGTACCCTTTCTGCCAAGTCGACCTGTTCTGCCAGCTCGATGCGCATAATGAACCGAATCAGTGGGCAATTCCAAATTAACTACAAGATCACATTCTGGCACATCCAAACCCCTAGCTGAAAGCTCGCTTGTTAGCAGCACTCTAACTTCACCATTCTTAAATTTCTTTAAGATAGTTGATCTGGCAAGCTTGCTTAAGTCTCCGTGTAACTCTGCAGCTTTCATACCTCGAGCTTCCAGTTTATAAACAGCATCTTTTAGTTGTTTGGTGTGATTCATAAAAGCTATGACACACTTAGCATCCAGTGCATGAACACATCTCCTTAATGCATCAATTTTGTGCTGTATCCTAGTAACAAAGTAATAGTGCTGCAGTGAGAATTAGGTGGTAGGCTCTGAAATGCAGACAGTTTCTCAGAGTTTGAGCTTGAATTTGAGTTGGAAGTAGTCCCTGGAAAGTTTACAGTTCCGGAGGGAGAGAGATTTTCAAGTGGGGCAACGCTTTTCGCTTGGACAAGGAGTGGATCATTCGCCCAGCTCCTAGCTGCCCGTATCACTGAAACTGGAACTGTAGCAGAGACCATGATGGTCTGACGCTCAGGCTGCCTACTCAAGGATCTATTAGGACCTGCACCGGATCTTCTTCCAACGTGCTCTAAAATCCGATGCATGTCCTCCCGAAAATTGAAAGCAAGGAGCTCATCAACTTCATCTAAGACAAGATATCGACAGCCATGAGTGTGAAGCTTCCCAGCTGCGCTAATCTCTGCAATTCGTCCAGGTGTCCCAACTACAATGTCCGGCTTGTTCTTCTTAAGGGCATCTTCTTGCCGTGATTTGTTTGCACCTCCTACAAGCTGCTGAACTAGTTTCTTGTCAGCAGGTACCTAACAGTTTCTCAACTTCTCTCACAATTTGCATCCCAAGCTCCCTAGAAGGAGCCACAATGACTGCTTCTATCCCTGTTTTGTTCTTAGACTCATCACCAGTTGAAGAATCTTTCTTCAGTGGACCAACCCCAGATAGAATGGGGAGAAGATACGCCAATGTTTTCCCTGAACCAGTGTAAGACTGAATCACGACATCACGATCCTTAAGAATTGTGGGAATTGCTGCTGCTTGAACATCAGTTGGAACCTTAAAGCCTTCCTTCTCCAACCTGTCAACCAACAAAGGAGGGAGGCCAAGCTCAGAAAAAGATTCAGCGGCAAATGGGGCTGCCTGAATGTCTGGACTCTTCTTTGGTCCAACCAACTTTTCTCTGCTACCGCCAACCTTCTTCACCTTGCTTTTTGGGAATTCTATTGTAGAAACCCCCTGCTGAAGTTTATTTTTCTCATTCCCACTAGTTGTTTCAGTTGCACTCTTCAGTCCAAGACTTGTTAGTCAAAGATTCAAATTGTAAGGGTTCCAGTTTCATGTCCAAATTTATTGAAAACTGGAAGACTTTTGTGATAGGAAACTGTTTTTTGAAGCCGAGAAAATATCCTCAATGACACGAAATCCCCAACGAGAATGCATGACCTTGTTGCTGCTAAAGCTGGCACCATTCTGAATTTCGCTCAAACAAGCATATGCCGTCAACTCATTACCCTCAATCTAACTATCTCAGAAATCAAGGTTTTAAAAAAATCTTCTTTCAATGAACACCTACAAATTAGCAGCTAAAGAAGCAAATCAAATACCATGACATCAAATATAGTTCAATTAAGCTGTAAGTTGCTACAAAAAAGCTGAACAGCAGAAGCAGAAAAAAGAAAATCACACATTACTTTCCGAATTAACTAACTGAAGACAATGCATCAAAAACAGAAAACCAATAGAATCCATCTGAAAACTACAAATACCGTTAACCACACTATCTTCCCAAGATGGGTTCGAAGAAAACTGCAATAAAACAACGTTACTTTAACTGATAGCATGAATAGATTACAAAACATCTAGTTTCAATTTCCTGGTTCTTGAAACTTTTTTCAGCCCAAGCTCTGGTTGAAATTGCTATAACAAAGACAAATAAAAGCTAAAACAAAAAAATATAAAAAAAAAAAAAAAAAAAATCTGAACTTTAGTTAAGTCAGAGCACGAAATTCTAAATCCAAAGTCGCCTAATATCAAGCATACGCGATTACGGCATTTTATCAAACAGGTGCAGGACCAACGAAAAAGCATCACATAACAACCACACTTATTCGAATAATGGTCCAAGATTGTATTTTGCAGATAATATTGAAAGCATTGTACATCCCAAACCCATAAAAACTCGAACTTGTGGAGCTCAGTTGGCTCGGGATTGGGGGAGGGGATTACCTTTGTGTTTAGTGGCCGCTTGCTCTACGCAGTGCTGCAATGATAAAGTCGAAAATGTTGCCGTTCCTGAAAGCCTAAAACGACCGTGCTGACAAGCAAGTATAGAAGAGAGTAGTAAATCTATATATATATATTTTTTCCTCCTTACTTTGTATCTATTATTACTACATCACGCTTTTTATAGTGTAATTTATCTTTTTCATTTATTTTCAGATATTTAACTTTTAATTTTTCATATCTTAATTTTAATATCAAATAACTTCTCAATTTATTATAAAATTATGCATACAAACTCCTAATTTAATTTATATTTTAATTTTTGTTTATTTTTAAAAAAAATTTATATAATTCTACACACATATCAATATCGAATGGGCCAATAGAATTAATATTTTCATTTATTCGAGTCAGACCCAATGGTTGCAAAATGTTGGAGGGTAGCCCCCATATTCATAAAAAAGTTTTGGGTGGGCCAAAATACATTTATTGATTGGGTAAATTGAGGTTAGACATACCCGGAACGACCAACGTAGTGACAATCCCTTTGACTAGCCACCCGGCAAAAGGGCCTTAAATATTAAAATTCTTGATTTATAGTTTTGTTGATTTTATTTTTAACTTTTCTCGGATAAATATTATATTGTTTTTTTTTTTTTTTAATTTCAAGAAATTATGTGATTTTTTAAACAGAATTTTGTTAAATTTTTCTTGAAACAAGTTAATATTGATTTTTTTTTCATTGTTCTCCTCAGTTTTATTTATAATATTTGTTAGTCAAACATTAGTTTTGAAAATTATTAAAAGTTTTGTCTTTAAAGTGAAGTTAGTTTAATTTAATTTAATTTTTTTAAAAAAAAATTAATTATGTTAGGATTTCATTGGATATCCGATGGTGTGAGAGTTGGATTAAGATCAGAAAATTATTGACCAGACAAGTGAAGGTCTGTAGTTTGAGACATTAATTTCAAAAGGGTTAATTTTACTTTACCCCCTTAACGTTTAGAATTGTTATTATTTTAATCTATAACGTTATTTTTTAAACATTTAAATCCCTGAACTAACGGTCAAATCTAATGGTATTAGATTTTTCAGCTAAAATGATATTTTTACCACCAAATTTTCATCTATAACTCTTATGTATTGTTGAAACATGCAACAAAATGAGAAAAAAAGGCAAAATGAATAAATGAAACTGTGAAGAAAAAAAAAGATAATGATATTTGTAAAAAGATAACATTTTATTTAAATAAAGTTATAATGGTATTTTTGTTAAAATGAGCAACAAAGTTGAGTTAGATTTAACAGAAAAATTTAAATACTTAAAAAATCATGTTAAAAATTAAAGTGATAATGACTCTAAACGTTAAGGTGTAAAGTGAAATTAACCCATTTCAAAATTCATTTTTTTATTTAAAATAAAAAATGCTACGTCCTAGATCAATGTCGTATTTGCATCGGATCGTTCTATTAACTGAAAATGGTGTCATGTAACTGCGATCTCGAATTCTTCAATACTAGCTGCAATGCGAGAAATTCTTATATGGATTGGATCTTTGACATAGTATTATGGACTATTTGATCCATATTTCGTTATATCACCCGTTGAAGTGATGTAAAATGATGTGATGAAACATAAATTAAGGATTTCATTTATAATACTATACCATGTACTTAATTCATATAAGAAGTTTCGGTTGCAATGCTTTGAATTTTGTAAATGGATGATCCGGTAGTAATGCATTTACGTTTCCATCCAAGAATAGTACTACTTTGTTAGTTGTTATGTGAGTGTGTAAATGTTTACCTTGTTTGAACAGTTTTTCTTGATAATGATAATTAACTTATTTTAGTTGTTAAAGTTCTTAGTCCAAAAATGTGATTGGGAGCTAGACGCGAACAAGTCAGATATTTTAATGTTTAAATTTATTTTATTATTTTAATGAATTTAAAATTCTATTCAAATTTAGTTTATTTATCTTTTAAATCGAAGTCAAACGAATTTTTATTGAACCAAACTGAATCAAGCGTTAACTTGAAATTTTTACATATAAATTAAAAATTTTTAGTTTATTGAGTCGAGTTTGAATTGAAAAAAATTAACAAACGTTAATTTTCGTCCAAACTTAATTTTATTAATGACGAACTAAATTCACTGAAGCCATAAATTTTTATCGAATCGAAATTAATTTAATTATTAAATAGTTTGAATTCATTTATAGTCCTAATGAGGAGAATTTGTAATTTTCACAATTTGAAAGAAAGGAAAATTATAAATTTGGTCCACAATCTTGGGGTTATGGCCAACTAACCACCCTGAATTTTGCCCCCTAAAAAAGAAGATATACATTCAATCTTTACAATTATAGCACCAAGGTTCCATCACAGACCCCCACATACAAAAATATCTAGTGTATATTTTAACTTTCTAAATTAATCTAGTAAAATTTACATTATACTTTCTCACTATGCCAATCACATTAATATTTTTCAGGTAACTAGTAGGAATATTAATGGACTAATCCATGAAAATTCCAAGTAAAATAAACAAGACCATAGAAAAGATTACTTAACCAACAAAAAAAGATTTGAAATTAGAAACAAAAAAATGTAAACAAAAAACGAAGAAATGGAAGAAAAAAGGAAAAAATGAAAAAAAAAAAAGAAAAAAAGAAGATAAAAGGGCAAAAGCAACGGATCGTATAATCCAATATCCTTATCCAAATTGTGAGTGTGAGATATATATATATATATATATATATTATATATATATATATTGTACTTTAAGTTTTCCGTAACCTTTCGGACACGTAACTTCTAAAATCTTATTACTTCCTTAAACAAAAACCCAACGATCTGATAACTGAGACAAAAAAAATGACAAGAACTTTCTTGAAAGCTACCATTCACAAAAATTCAAGATAATCAGCTTCTCGATCCTTCCTTCTCGTATCAGGAGCTACTATAGTGACTATATTGGTACATCATATATGATAATTTATTGGTTGAATATATATATATACACGATAATTTTTTTTTAATTTATCCGATCAATTGAAATTCACTAGTTAATTTAAGGGATAAATGCAGAAAATCTCCCTAAACTTACATCTCAATTGCACTTTGTCCCTTCAACTTATTTAATAAGTATTTTCCCCTCGTATCTTTTATTTCTTCAATGTTTTGAGACAAAATTATCTTTACTATTTTAATAATTTTTTTTTCTCTGCTTACGAATTTATTTATTTTCTCTCTCATATTTTTCATTTTATCTTCTTATTTGTTCTTTTTTGCTACCACTAAATTATTATACTACTAGTAATTGATTAGTTAAAAATTTTAATTTTTTTACATGTGTATAAATAATTTATAGAATAAATATGTTTTTTAATACAAGTAACGTATATTTTAATAATATAATAAAAAATTTGTGGGTTTTACTAATATTATAATTAACAAGTAAACAAACTATAAAAAGATAAAATAATTTGTCAGAAAAATTAAAATATATATTATAAACATGCAAACAAAATTTTTTTTTGTACCATATTATTCGCGTGTCATATTTTAGTTGAATTTACCATTACTAAAACCCTTTATATTAGTTAGCCGTAGTATTTTCTTACTATATTTTTTTGATATTACACCATAAATAAAAGGTTGTACACATCTTTTTATTCTATAATTCATTTTTATTTGTATACTATAAATTTTTAATTTTCTCTAGTTCAAAAATTTATTTTTTATTTGTTAATCTTATTATTAATAACTAATCACAAACTTTATATTACAATAAGATATATGTATTATGTTAGAGTATGATTATTCTATACATTAAATTATTTAGGTGTGAAAAGTTAAAATTTAATTAATTAATTAATTAATAAAAGTAATGTAATTGTTTAGAACTAGCAAGAGAGAAAATTGAAAAAAGAAAAAGAAAAAGAAAAATAAGATAGAGAAAATAAATAAAAGGGAAAAAGAAGAAGAAGAAAAAAAGAAAAACAATAATAAGTAAAATAATAAGGGCAATTTTGTCCTAAAATATAAATGAGGAGATAAGGTATTTCTTAAATAAATTAGAGAGACAAATTACAATTGGAGTGTAAGTTTAGAAAGTTTTCTACATTTAACCCTTAATTTAAAAACGAAATATAAAATTAAATTCAAAACTAATCAAATTAATAAACAAAAGACAGGTATAGTCTAAAACTACTACAACCTAATACTAGAAACTAAAAAAAATAACAAAAAGAAAAAATAATATTAAAGTATTAAATAAATAAAAAATAAAATAAAATTACTAAAATACTAAAAATTCAATTATTTTAATTATTCAATTAATTTTCAATAACCAAATTTAAAATATACAACAAATTTTTTTTATTTAATTTATTCAAAATTAATTATCTAAAAATTAAAAACTAAACTAATTTAATTATATCAATTTATTCAATTAAACCTGTCTATAAACACCTTTTCCCACATCAAATACTTCCTTCTGGAAACTACCCACCCTAATAAACTTCTCCTCGTAACAATTATTTGGCCATTTCATTCTCTTTCCTTCCCATCCAAACAACTCCTCCCGAAGCTTCCAGAAAGGAAAAATACTCCACGCAGAAAAACACACCACAACCACCCGCCCTTCAAAAATTTTCCGATCAACAGATAGGGTTCCTTGATTCCTTTCCTTTAAGGTAAACATTTACATGCACTCACATAACAAATTAATTAATTAATTTTGGATTTTAAGGATTTGGATTAGGTGGTGCCAATGTCGGTTGAACAAACCGGCGAATCAACCGCTGGAGTCGTCGTCGTCGGAGAGTCTCAGAGGAGTCTTCCGACGCCGTTTCTGACGAAAACTTATCAACTTGTGAATGATTCTTCGTTTGATGATTTGATTTCGTGGAATGAAGACGGCACCACGTTCATCGTTTGGCGTCCAGCTGAATTCGCCAGAGATTTGCTTCCTAAATACTTCAAACACAACAATTTCTCCAGTTTCGTTCGCCAACTCAATACCTACGTAAGCTACAATATTATGAACTATAAATAATTTCACTTTTTTTCAAATATAATAATAATAATAATAATAATTTTTATTTAATTCTGTTATTATTATTATTATTTTTTTTTGGAATTGTTAGGGATTTAAAAAAGTAGTGCCTGATCGATGGGAATTTGCGAATGATTGTTTTCGGAGGGGAGAAAAAGGTGATTATTAAGAGATATTCAACGTCGGAAAATTTCTCCGGCGCCTCCTGCTGCGGCGGTGGCTGTAGCAGCAACTTCAGCGGCAGTTATTGCCAATGCACAAGCGGTGGTTACAGTAGCGGTTCCACCTCCGATGGTAACGGTGTCGCCTACGAACTCCGGTGACGAACAGGTTTTATCTTCTAATTCTTCGCCGTCGACTACTTTCGTTAGGACGACGAGGAGAGCAACGACGCCGGAGATTCTAGAGGAGAACGAAAGGTTGAGAAAAGAGAACGCTCAATTGAACAGAGAATTGAATCGGTTACGGAGTTTGTGCGGGAATATTTATAATATGATGTTGAATTATGCTGGGAATCAGGCAGAGACCGTCGGCGGAGAATCGCCGGAAGGAAGAGCTTTGGATTTAATGTCGAATAGAGTGGTTACTATGGTGGAGAATGATGGCGGCGGCGCCACCTCGAAGGCGGAGAACGGAGAGGAGGAGGAGGAGGAGGAGGAGGCAGGACATGCACTTGAGTCCAAGGCTATTTGGTGTTTCAATTGGAGTAAAGCGCCTGAGAAGAAGCGACAATGAAAGGTGTGAGAGACGAGGGACGGGTCAGATGAAAGCGGGTACACCGGAAGGAAAATCTGAGCCGTTAGATAATTTAATAGATAATCATGATAATCCTACGTGGCTAGATATTTCGACGAGTAGAAGATCAGAAGGTGAGAATTGACTCGAGGAGGGAGCGTGGAGTTAATCCCAGGAGGTTGTGGGGACCACCCGAGAGCTTGGGGAAGGACGCGTGTAACAGAAAGAGATAATTTATGATGTTCCGGCGCTTTCCGGAACCAGGGTAGAGGTGGCGCTGTGGGCCTCACTGTTGGAAAGGCTTGGGCCCACCAGGAATTCTGGAAATTTTCAGAAATTGAAAAGTCTAAAGTTGGGCTGGAAAACACTTATGTGATGGAGAAATTTGACTTTTAGCCTTATTAGAGGTTAAATACTTGCATGGGTGCTTTGTGAATAGTGTGTACTATAATTTGTGAAGTCGTAATGGAACTCATTAAATATCTACGAATTTACTCTTTTGGTGCACATATTAGACACAAATATCTTGGTTTATAGAAGAAATTTTTTATTGGAGAGAGAAATATTTAGATCCTAGTTGAGTTATATTGTAATTAAAATTAAATTTTATAAAATTTTATTTATATTATTTAATATTATTTATTTTACAAAATTTGATGTGAAATGTACCAATCGAGTTAAAGATTGATCTATTTAAATATTTTTTGTTAGGGAAATGGATCAATGATATTTTTGCTCTAAGATGTGTAAAGATTACCCATCCCCATTTTTATAGCTTGGAAATTAATGTTATTGAGTTGATGATGGCTTAATGATATCAGCTGAAAATTTGGTAACTCAATACCCCGTTCTTGTGAATGATAATTTACTTGTAAGGTAAAAAAAATAAAATGCAAAGGTGTTACTTTTATATTTCTAAGTTTTCCATTAAGAAAGTTATTTCAGATGCTAGGAGAGTCTATGACTAATCCAAATGAACAAATTTTTAACACTAACGTACACACCGTGTAAATAAAATCCATAAAAACTCGTATCCTACATTGGTTGAATTGAGAACCAGCCTTTCAGCTTGGAGATTACTATGATAATATCCGCTCAAGGAGACATGTTTCAGCTTGGACTATTTTCTTGGAAACAATTCGCATTTTGAGAATTTTTGTTGTTTTATTCTCAAAGTTACTTCCATGTATGTTTTCCTTGTGACTTGAATTTGATACTAGAGAATCGGATTATTTAAAAAGTGAGCCTTGTTATAAAATTAAGTTAAAATTATTAAATTTGATTATAAAACTAACTAAAATAGAACATTTATAAATGTAGACAAAGGAAAATAGACAGATAAATAATAATAATAAAAAAATTCAATACTCTATATTATTAACTTTCATAAACCTTACAAAATAACTTACAAATGAGCTGTCAAACCCCCTTATTTATAGGGTTACAGGATATAAGAGACAGAAGAGATTTATGAATACACACTTTATATGATACATGAGTCAAGGGAATCAATAAACCTTCACATAGTTCAAGGGAATGAATATTACATTAATCAATGTGTTTGGGAAGACGAATGGACATCCATCATTGTAAAATTCATAACACTCCCCTTTAGATGTCTATGCGTCAAAGAATACGCGAAAAATTACTATCTCGTTAAAAAACTTTACTAGAAAAATCTAGTAGAAAAAAATCATGCTAGAAGTAAAAAGAGTACAGTACGTATTGAATGCCTATAGTATAGTTTTGCATGCTGTCTCATTAAAAATTTTGACAGAAAACTCATTAGGACAAAATCATAGTCAAGAAAAAAAGAGTACATCATGTACTTTTACTCTACTCATGAAAATATCACTTAATATTTTGCATGTTGCCTCATTAAAAATCTTAACAAAAAACTCATTAGGACAAAATCATAGCCAACGAAAAAAGAGTACAACATGTACTTTTACTCTCCTCATAAAAATAGTCACTTAATATCTTTGAGACGATGCATTCTAATTTTACAAACTAATTTCTCAAATATTATTGTTGGTAGCACCTTTGAATAAATCCGTTAGATTATCACATGAACGAATTTATTATATATCAATTTCGTCATTCTTCTGAAGATCATGAGGGAAAAAAGCTTTGGAGAAATATATCTTACATTGTTTTCTTTAATATAGCTTCCTTTTAACTGAACAACGTATTCAGTATTGTCTTTATATAATATCATTAGAAGTTTGACTTATAATATTAAACCACATATCTTCTGAATATGTTGGATCAATGACATTAACCAGACATATTCACTATACGCTTCATGATTACGATTATTTCAGCAATGATTACAAGAAGTACTGACTAATTTTGAAAGCCATAATATAGCAATTTCTCCATATATAAATATTTCATTCGAGATCGAACTTTATATTGGATCAAATAAATATCCAACATCTACATTGCCTTGATTTGGATTTATCTAAATATCTATAAATATACTTATATCAATAATGTTTTACAGATATTGGAGTATATGCATAATTACCATCCCAATATCTTTATATCGAAAAAAAATTAAATCTTGCTAACGAACTTACAGTACATGTTAGCACAGAAATATGGTATTTTATGACTAATAAGTTATTCACCATTCTCATGAGGACACAAAAATTATTATTCTTGATATCAATCAATCTCACAATTATTGGGGCATTCAATGAATGTATTTTATCGATATAGAATCGTTCTAATATCTTTTCGGTATAAGTTCATTGATAAACAAAAATTTCGTTCGATAAGTGTTCGAATTATAGACCTTTGCCAAGGTCTTTTATATAAATTTATTATCTTTTGAACATTTTCAAGAATTCTAATGAAACTCTTTAAGAGTGTAAATAATATTTATATTATAAACATATACAATAGTTATCATAAATTTTAATCTTGAGCCTTTTGTGAAATCGCATAGTCAAATTAGGTCATATTTATAACTTCTTATTCAAGGGATATTCATTGAGGCGTTATATTACATTCGCCTAGATTGTTTTAATCTAATCCATATAAGGATTTTCTTATTCTCATTGAACAATGTTCCCAAGAAATTTTTAAATGTTTCAAGCATATTAAATCTTTTAGAAATTTTCATATAGATATCGATATCAAATGAGTCATAAAAAATATGTTCAATATCCATTAGATACATTTCAATATTTCACGAATTGCCATACAAATTAGGTATCTAAAGGTGATCGCATCTACCACTAGAGAATATATATATTTATAATTAATACCTGATTTTTGCAAAAACTTTACTCAATAAAATATACTTTATATAGCACAGTTTTATTTTTCTTATTTCATTTTCGCACGAATATGCATTAGTACCCAACCACCTCTACACCTTTAAGAATTTGGACTACAGGTCTAAAATTTTACTTTTTGAACGTGAATTTTCTTATATTACGTGTTTTAATAATTGTTATGTAGATATTTTTTGAATAATTAAAATTTATATTCAATGTCACGCCCCCAAAACGGGACAATGACACGCCGCACCTCGGGATCACCCCAAGCATGCAAGGCACAGTACAAGAGCAATATACAAACCATAATACCTGTCATGATACAATTCTAGATTTGTAGTCAAGATCCTTAAAGGTGTAGAGGTGGTATGAGTATAACAATCCACAATAACCAAATCACAGTCATATACAAACAACAAACCACAATCTCACAACAGTCAAAAATTCGATCACAAGACAAATCTAACAAGTCCATAGGCACACAGGCCTAAGTATAAAAACTAACCTCACACTAGGATGATAAACAGGAAAATACTATCCCCAATAACTGGGATCTGTACTATAATCCCCTCCTTGATCAGCACTCGACTCAGGACCTACTAACGTCTCCTGTTGGTCCTCAACTGCAAACAAAGGGGAAATAATAACGGAGTAAGCACATCGTGCTTAGTAAATAACATTTAAACCTAATTATAGATAACATGTATATTATGTCAATCAGTACAGGGAACAATATACGAGACATTATCATTATTTAAAATGCAAATGTCAATCAATGAGCTCATGGTTCACAAAAGTCTTCCCAGCACTGGATCCAGGTCTACCTATTATCCGCCCGAGTAGACAAGGCATAACGGAGTGTCTATCACTTGTCTTCCCGATAGAGTAAATAACTCCAAATCACCTAAATCAGGAAGTGTTATACCATTAGGATAAAAATTGAGATAGGGATTTACTTTTGGGTATCACTTTGGTATCTCAAATTAGTCATTAATTGAACACAATTAAGTAAGAGATTGACTTAAATTTGTAAAAATAAGATAAAAATCTAAGAATTAGTGTTTATAATTTCAAATATCTCACTAGATTAAGAATTTTCAAATCCTAATTCAAATCTCACAAAAATAATAGTTAAAAAGTCATTTCAAACTATAAATCCAGTCCCAATAGCTTATAAACATATTTGGTAATCAAATCAATTCATAAATAACAAAATTAAACAAATTAATCTCTTGAGGAACTTGGAATTTAACATAAAAATCATACATTCTAAAAGTAAAACTTACTTTTGAAGTTGGATTAAAGGTTTACAAATTTAAGTCAATCGTTACTTAATTGCTGTCTCTTATACACATTAGGATGTGAAATTTGGAATTTGAAAGATATAGAAGTTATGTTCTCTGCAATTCCTTTGCTACTTGGAGATGATAAGGGACGACTGAATTAGAAACTTCGTGATGAAGTTTAAATAAACTTTTCAAGATTTGCACTTTAGTCCCTCAAGTTTTGTAAAATTATACTTTGACCCGAAAATTTTAAAAAATATTTAAAAAGGGTAAAACGATTATTTAATATTTGAAAGGGGTATTAATGAGTATTTAAAAATATAAAATCAAATGCGAAAATGTGTGAAATGATTAGAAAAGTCGGGTATTACATTCAAGATCTTCGTTTTTATTCAAAACATTAGTTGATATTATAAACAATAATATGTTGTCGACAACAATACTTTTTCGGTTCCATCTTTTTCAGTATTGACATAACTTATCGAGAACTATTTATTTTCATTAGGTTTAGATACCTGATTCACTTCATAAATTTTACGATTAGTTATGTTTAGGGTTTCTTCAAAAGCACCCGTCTCCATTCTATGACCATCTCTAATATTTGCCCCTTTTCTCTAATAAGGATTCTTATCATTTGGAACAGATTAGTCAATCCACTTTATGCGTGGCTAACTATCATTTGTATTGATGGACTATCCTATTGGAATACCAATTGCAGCATTTCAACTGAAATATGAGATTTAACTCATTTTAAATCAATTATGAATCTATCAGTTGATTCACAATATTTTACAAATGAATTATCTTTTGAACTTCTAGTTCACGGAATCAAAATATGATAATTCATTTCATTCAGTTTTCTATCCAGTTGCTCATTTTCTCCTCTTGAAGTTGGGAAAATATTTTTATGATAATCGGTAAATCGTGCCATACTGAGTCCCCTTTAATATTTCAAAATATATTTTAATCATATAGGGAGATTCATATCAAACAAATATTTCTAACTTTCTTTATGACCCATCTTTATGTGTTGTGGTGGACTAATTAAAATATATTCCGCATAATTAAAAATCTTTAGATGGGTAAAGTATGCTCTTGACCAAAATCATCAGATTGTAATGTGGAAAATTTAAAATATTTTGTGGATTTGATACATATAAATGCTGCATGCAGCATATTATGTGCTTATACATAAGAAGACAATATATTCTTATAAGCAATGATCTAACTATTGATTTGAGACATTTCATTAACAATTCTTTTAGACCATTTAGGGTATGAATATATGCTTCAAGATGTTCAATAGATATCATCAGATGTCTGAATTCACTAGTATTATCAAGACCAATTTTCTTGATTGCATAATTAGAAAATTATGCTCATAATTAATCAAATTACTTGAACTAGTAATCTCACAAACTCCAGATTGTTAGTCGATAATAAGTACACATGTGACCATATAGCAGACGTATCTATCCAAATTATAAAATATCTAAATGGTATACATGAACCCTTATTTCATTCGAGAAATGTAGGTGGTTCAATCTCTATTTCAACTGGTGATGATTTTAATAATTAATTTTTCTTGAGAATAAGTAGTACAAGAGAATTTAGATTCTTGAATTAAAAAATCTGCTGGTTCTCCAATGTATATCTATGTGAATTTTTAATAATTTTTTTACACATAATAATTGATTTAGGATGATCTAACCGGTCATTGTTAAATAATAAAAGTATTTAAATTAATAAATTTTAAATTTATTGTAGCTTGTATTTCAATTGTACTAATATGATACAAACCAAAAAGAAAGACATGTAATTTTTTCATAACATATTTCTTTCTTTATGTTACATAGATACTCGATAATTTTTCTTATTTATAATCTCAAAATGATATCCTTTTCCACAAATATCTTTGAACCTTAATAAATTTTTTCAAGACTTAGTAGAGAACAGTGCAGTATTTATAACCAATTTTATTTCTTCAGAAAGACATATATTTGCTCTACCAAAGCCTATACCACTTATGGTATTAATATTTATTTCTCCCAATTTTAGGTAGAAAAAATATTTCTTACTTTTGAATATCACATGTATATATTGTTATACTGTTAGAAGCATATATTCTTTCATATTTCAAATATATTTAAATGTATATACATAAGATAACAAATTAATGTAAAAGAACAAGACATATAGAATTTTAAAAATATAATGAAAACATACTAAATAAAATATCACAATAGTTTATTTCTTAAATCTTTTCACCATCAACCAAACGGTTAATACTTCCTTTAGGAAAGTACCAATAGTATAATGACCATAATCAAAATCATTTTAGACAAGATTTATTTATGACTTTCTTTTTGCCTCTCAATGATACTTGATAAAATTCAAGAAAATTATTTACCGTACGATAGGTACGTAATCGATGGTCTTTCACACCATAAGATAATGTTTATTTTTCATATTATTTAAGGTCTATGACTATTATCTTTCTTTTTTACCTTTTACTATTCTATCACTTCTGGTAGTAAGATGTAGTACTACAATCAGAGTAATGTTTACTGATAACTATCATGAATATGCTGGTTTTTGACCATCACCACGTCCATAAGTACTATTTAAACTCATCTTGTTTGTCATATCCACTTTAGGGAATGGAGCATAATTAATTGGACGAGATTCATTTGAGTAATAATTTATTACTTCATTCAATCATAAGAAGATATAAAAGTTAGAATATTTCCTAAAATTCTTTGCCAGTATTACTTCTTCAGAAGCATATTTGATGCAAGAAAAATAGAGAATATTTTCTCTACTATGTATTCATTAATGATATGTATAATTTCTCCGTAGATCTGCTAGATCTTTTAAATATGAAAAATTTGAATTCTTCAGAGATATAATGACATGGATCATAAATTTTGTTTAGCCTTGTTTGTATATAGTATTTTATCTTTTCTGATTATGTCTTCAGGACATATAAAATTCGAATGGATTTTAACATCCAAAATCTAATATAGATTATTTTTTATGCTAAGGACCATATATTCAAGTTTGGTTTAATTTGACATGATTCAAAGTAATCAAAATAAACTCTAATAATATTGTGTTGATACAATTGAAAGTATAAAAACAAACTAAAATAGTAATCTACAAATTTTAAATCGTGACTTTGCTGTGATAATTAAAGTTTCACGTATTTTCGTCATGTTGAAAGTTCTATGTACCTTTGTTGTGTTGATTTAAAATTTAATCTCAATTGGTCAAAGAAAGAAAGAGGTGCTTGCTTTATGAAACTTCAACCTTCGATCGGAATACGGATAAGATTAAAAAGGCCATCATTAGGGCAAACGATGCAATAACTTCGGTTAGAGTACAGCCCAAAATGGCCTAACTAAATAATTGTTTAGCCAAAGATGGATTTCACGGGGCAATAGGAATAGGAATAGGAATTGGCGTAACCGGTCTACTAATTCTTTGATTCCAGTTAGTAAGAGGGATCTTAAACTAAGAAATAGACCCTAGAACCTAAAAAAGGGTATTCTGAGCAATTGCAATAATTGGGTTCATATTCCTCCTCCCCTTAGTTTGAACCCGTCCCAACAACGAACACCTTCCTATTGCAAGGTGAGGCTATGCCCTTCATCCCTAGAATCCACTCTGGGTCAGAGGAGCAAGTAGCCCAACTTCTTGAGCAGCCAAGATATTGAACAACGAACATTTGATTAAATTCCTTGCCTCACCCAAGATGAGAGGGAAGGTAGATTTGACTCGAAATCTCGTGCTGATAACGTATTATTAAATTAAGTCAAGATTATTAAACTTGACTATAAAACTAATTGAAGTAGGCAATTTATAAATGTAAACAAGAAAAAAGTAGACAGAGAATAATAGAAAATTCTCTAAGACTCTATATTATTAACTTTCATAAGCCTTACAAAATGACTTACAAATTAGGTACCAAATCCCCTTATTTATAGGGTTATAGGATAGGGGATACATGAATACACACTTAATATGATACATGAATCACGAGAATCAATAAACTTTCATATAATTCATGGCGATGAATATCACATTTATTGATATGTTTGAAAAGACGAATGGATATCCACCTTTATATAATTCATAAAAAGTATTATAAACATCAATCTTAGATGCAGCAACAAAACAGTCCCTTTAATGAGCTAAGTTGAAGTAACCGAATTCTACATGAATTCAAAATGCAGCTCTGTCATGCTCCAAGTCTTTTCTATTTAGTCTGAACTAGACTTGCAATTCCATATCTTGACATGCTTCTCTTGAAGCAGTTGTATACAATCCGTTTCATCCTCATTGCTAGGACTAGATGCTGAAGTGGTAGCCAAGAGGATCTCCTGCTTTAGACGAATACGCTAGTCATCAATGTACATTGCCTGATCATGATGCAAAGATGGAATTTCGCGCTGGAGCAGAACTCTTAGGATATCTTTAGTTTCTCCAAGCAAGCGAGCTGCTTCCCGGACATTTTTCTCCCCATCTTCAATGGAACTACCATCACATTTCATGGTTATAATAAAGGGTAAATTGGTTAGACAAGCAGCAAATGTATCAGCAATTTTGATACATATTTGCTCGAATAGTCCCTCATCATTCCGGTCTTGGATGTTCCCGTAATCCAGCAGCAAAGTTCGTGTTATTCTGTACATTGAATTAGCAGCTATGAGTTTAGCAGGCCAGTTAAGAGGATCTTCCAGCAGATTTCCTGTCAATTTTGTTTTGAAGCCTATAACAATCTCTTCAGCTGAACAGGCAAGACATTGAAGACTTTCAGCTGAGCTTTTAGCTGCAAGAGCCATCTTCTGGAGATTCTTGTCCAGCCATGTTCCATACAAATCAATGCCTACCCATATAACATCGGATGCATTACTTACATTTATAACTTTTTTGTTCATACCTGTGTTTATCTCTATCTGGCGCGCATAGGTGAGACCTTCAGCTACACTGCTTAACAGTCGGTTTCTGAGGTGATAATCGATGTTGGGAAGTGCAATGGCAATGCTTGTTAGTGTTACTATGGGAAGAGTCCAGCAATTTGGAGGTTCTACAGAAGTTATGCTAGGAACTTTATTGCTGTCAAACTCAGGTAACCCTTTGTAGCTGATGGATTTCTGTAAATATTTTACAGCTCCTTTAAGTTCTTTGGACTTTTCTTTCCTGCTTTTCTTATGAAATTACTGGCAGAGCTGTAAATGTTCTGCAAAGCTCTTTCAGGCAGTTCTGCTTCACCTTCGAGTAGCAAAGCTTAGCGTTTAAGGTCTGGCTCCTTTGCAGTACAATTAGGATCTGAAATCCGGAACCCAGATATTTCCATAATCCTGCTCTTTAATCTTCCCAAGTAATGAAAAGACAACCAAATTGAGACCCGAAAGAGAGAGGAGATGAAATGTACTAATTTGCTAAGCAACACAATCTCTATCTGAACAGATATAGAGAAATTAAGAATCAGGTTTCTTGCACCCTGTAAGAGTTTTCTGCAGCTTTTGCATTGAACTGGGAAAGCAATAGGTCTTTCCCTCCAGTCCCTTAGGCTATCTGTCCAGTAATGCTCGATTTTGAACACATCTCCGAAGTTTTTTATTCTTAGTTTAAAATTTGTTGCTGTAAACCAAAATCGAAAAGCCAGATTATGTAAGATAGTATTGTGCTAGCAAGGATGAATAGATATTGAACGAAGAAAATGGGAATAATAGACCATCCATAATCTGAAGGACCAATATTAGCTGTTGCGTGGTTGTAGTATGTAGAAGGATTAGAAAGGGTTGCTTTCATTAAAGCAATGACACTCAAGATGGATATAGCTGTCGAAGTTGAGCTTATGACCGAGCGTGCCATCACAAACTGAGGACTACCGGTTTCTGCCAACACCCAACAGATTCTAACATGGTCTTCTAGCTTTTCAACCGATAAACTTGCATGATCTTCTTGCCTTTCATCAAAAACCTCTCTATGTAATTCCTTGTACTTCTGCTCTAAAATGTTGTTAGTCGTAGGAACTATCAGAGCTGAGAAGCTCAAAACTACAAAGAGGAATAGAATAAGACTACAACCACAGCATGTTCTGTTTTTATTTGAATCAGACCTGTATATAGTTGGATGACAACATTAACCGAAACTGTGACAACAAAAACTCCCATTAGCTGCTAAGTTCACCAAAAGATCTGTGTTACTCATGGATGCCAAAGATGGGATAAAACTAGCCATTGCATTGCATAGTAATACAATGCTACTAAGTTTCACAAGTTGATTGGCTAACATTGACATAGAGCTAGTTAGATCCATCGGCAGCTTCACTGCTACCGCTAACACGGTTAAAGAAGCTGCATTGATGGAAAAATATTTGCATGGTATCCATAGTTTCTTAAGGCAGAAACCACGGGCTGCATCAGCAGCCACCGCAATTAAACAGATTGCTGATGCTCCCGCAACATACAGGCCTATCCATGGCAATGGTGCACTGAAATGATTTTGTATTTCTTTAACTTGCAACAGCATCTGATATTGGTAACAGCAGGTACTGTGGTTCATCTTTCTAATTTTTCCTTTTTTTGATGGGATGGATTTTGGATAAGCAAAGAAATAGTACTTTGTTACACAACTTAAAGTGATTAGGCTCTGAAGTTATAGGAGTCATGTTGGATGTTGTCTAATGTTGTTTAAAGTGCTGACCAGGTCCATGAGGCCGAAAGCATAGCCGGCAATGCAATAGAGACTCCCATTAACCACCAAGACTAGTGCCACTCGTCAATTCAATTCTTATCAGATTTTGTAGTTTAGCAGATGTATAGAACATTATTGTTCTCATTACAGATTTATATGATTCTTTTGTACAGATTATGATTGTATTTCAGGAGCGTATATAATTGGCTGATACTTTTAAAATGTGTAATGTGCCTAATCTGCATCATAAAACTTAACACAATGGACAATCTTTGGGTTCTTGCAATGCAACAACTCTTTTAAGCAGAAGGGAACAGGAACAAAAGAAGATGGGATAACTAAAAACTAAGAAGTAAGAAGTAAAAAAGTAACAATTCTTTGAATCTGTTAATTTTTTTTTTTTTTTTTCTTTAGTAATGAATAAGTCATCATTAATGAAGGTGATAGACTAGCAATTTGAACCCGTGAAGAGTTACAGAGTCTACATTAAGGTAATAACGAAGTGCAGTTTAAGTGGTAACACGCTTCCATATGATTTAGTGATTATGAGTTCGAGTCACAACATATAGTCAATAAAAAAATAAAATAAAAAATATAAAGCTACAGAGTTTACTAGTTCCACTGATATCTCTCTTACAGCTGGAATATAGAAGGCAAATAGTAGACTCTCATCAATCAAATTGATATGATATTGATACTTCAATAATCAGCTTATCAAATCACCATCCTCCAATTCGAATACATGTTAAAAAAGACAAAATTACAAATATTTTAAACTTCTTAATCATTCAATCTTTGACGATTTAAACTTATGATTATGTAAAACATTATTGGAAATTCCTTTATGCCTCTTTTATTGCTAGTGAATATGGACGTTTTGCATTTACACAGAGTTGACGTATATTTGAATTTTTAATTATATCATGGATGTTATAGTGGCTCATTGTACCGTAGTCTTGCATGTTTGGTAATATCCTAAAATGCAACGTGTAATAACCTCGATCTCGTATTTGGAACGTGACAGTTAAAGGTCACGATCCCATGTAATCTTGCATATTTGGTAATATCCTAAAATGCAACGTGTAATCTCACGTGACATGATCTCGTATTTGGAACGTGACAGTTAAAGGTCACGATCTCATGTAATCTTACGTGTCATGATCCCGTATTTAGGGCGTGACAGAAACCTTCAACAGCATCTGCAGTTAGAGCAATGAAAGACTGCTGATGCACCAGCAATGTAGAGGTCTATCCATGGTGTACATTATTTCTACTTTGTTGTTGCTTATCATTCAGCCTTGTTTTGTTCGAGGAAAAACAGGAAATATACTGTTAATGTAACGCAATTTAATAGACTCTACATACTTATGATCCTCCATTCAAAAAGTTAACATTCACCTTTACTACTATATGTTTTTTTACTCCTGTTAGCAATTTTCTTTGAAGGACCAAATTACTCCTCAGTCAATACAACGAGACAAAAAGTACGAATTAACCACAAAACATGTTATCATGAATAATCTTCGCCGCAACACAAGCAATTACTCCCTAATCATCCAAAAATTGCTTCACTCATTTGGAAAGTCAAGTCTAGAAGATTTCATGTATCAACTTTGTAATATTTCAAAGAATTAATAAGAATCAATTAAAAAAAAATCAAACAGGAAATAAGTACAAACCACAAATCAAGAAAAGAGAAACAAGAAACAACCAAATCCACCTGGCCATGGGTAAGCAAATTTGCTTGCTACATTTCTTACTAGGAGCTGCATCCCCCATAATTAGTCCCCAAACTACTCTTCTTCTTCCAATCAGTTGAAAGCTCCCACTAACTGATGCTTTCAAGTGCGTCAAAGCAAATTTTGTGTAATTCCATATTCATGAAATCCATTGTCTTTGGGACATGTTAAGGATAGGTCAAAATCTGTGATGCAGCAGGCATTGCATTCCTTAGAGTTGGGATACTAGAATCAGTGGTTGCTTCAAAACCATTATACTCCTTCTTAGTGGGGTTACTACCATAGCTCATGTTTTATCTCCCAGTAGCTTCGTGTAGCTTCTTTTTGATAGATTTGAAGCTACTATGGCCCTTGTCCGACCAACGAGCTGATGCACTTCGCTTAAGAAAATCCGTCACTAAAGCTGATTTGAAGGTGGACTCCACTCCATCCTCATCGTATTCTACATATCAAAATACAGAGCTCAGCAAAACTCAAGCAGACAGAGGAACAGGGAGGTACATAGCGCATGTATGTTAGATGCCAGGATTTTATGCACCTGACATCATGCGTCCTCCAGCAAAGAATGAAAATGGTCGATTAATATATAAATGAATTTTGAACACTACAATATGAAGCCCAACCAAATCATCCACCAATAAAAAACAGAGGTAGTGCGACAAGTTGGTAGAAGGCAAAAGTTATCATCAACAAATGAAATCGGAAAATTTAGTCATATGTCTACAGTACATGCCGTCCATGTCCACAAAATGTGATGCATTAATGACAATAGCCAGTCAATCTTTAGCTAGAAACCTCATGACTTCCATTGTAGGAATACTACTCGCAGATTTAGTTCAACTTGCGTAGATTGAATTTGCAGTTGTGCACCAGATTGAACAACTAATCTTTATTTGCAGTTAGAGGCTAAAGGATCAATTTGGGGGGCGCCCGGGGGATGTGGGGTGTGTGGTAGGTAAGTAGTTACCTGAAGATGCAGGAAGCTTATATTGTTCCTTTAAAAACTTGGAGGCTTCTCTATCTTTTTTGTGACATAATATCCGTATCAGGGTATCTGCATCTCCCAAGCACCTGTTACCATATTTATGTGCATCTAGTCCCACTGAAATGTGCTCACTGGAACTCATTAACAGCTGGATAACAGATTCAGCCTGTTAAGAGCACAAGTAACAAGAAGATGACAATATGACCCAGCTGATCAAGTCCATAAGGAACAGAATAGTGGACTATTTTACCTGAAGAGAAAACAGGCTTAGAAGTTGATGGGCAAATAGATGGCATTTGCTTCCTCCCCAACCAGTGTACGAGGAAGGCCTTCTCCATCAGCTACAAACAAGTCCTGGAGAATTAAGCAGCAGAACAATTTACTCTCAATGTCTGACAAGCAATTTAATTAACCAACTTATGTCATCTTAAGAATTAATTTGCTTTGCTGTATATAATCTACTTGACTGCCAGAATGCGAGAAGACTTCACAAGAATCGTGCACATCTGAGAAACACCAACATACGAGATAATTCCTCAAATAGGTAACATGACCACAGCAAATGCTTGGATGTAGGAATGGACAAAAGTAGACACTATAGTATGAGCATAGTCTCTCTCTAGCATCCTACACTATAGTATGAGCATAGTTTCTCTCTCTAGCATCCTACCTAAGTGGTTCTGGTGTCATGACTAACCAAACTTGAAACTGAATTACGCAAAAGGCACCAGAAAATTGTGGAATATTCACGTATTATTTAGTTTGTGTAGTTGAGCTATTCAATTAACTCTTTCCAGTGTTGAAATTCAGTAACTTCAAATTTTCTATTTCACACACAAAAAAATAAAATAAAATAAAATAGGGTAAAAAACCCATATTGTCACTAAACTATTTTCATAGTCCACTTTTGATCATCCAACTATTTTTAATTTCACATTGCCCATTAAACTATTTTCATGGTTCACTTATGAAAACTCACCTATTTTTGGTTTCAAATCAACCACTAAACTTTTTAAAATTTACTATTGACCATTAGGATGACAAGTATAATATTTATATAATGGCTATTAGTATATACTCTTTTAAGAGTCCAGTGGATAATTTGAAACAAAAAATAGTTGGGTGACCATAAGTGGACCATGAAAACAGTTTAGTGGGCAATTTGAAACCAAAAATAGTTAAGTGGTCATAAGTGGACTGTATAGATAGTTTAGTATTCATATATGTTTTTTTCCCAATAAAATAACAATTGCATCGTGGTTTACCTGGCATTATTGTGAACTCATTCCAAAAAGTTTGGTAGGATACATAACTTCCAAATTTTAGCAGAGACTACACTTAACTATACTTTAATTTAGAATTCAACTTTGCTAAACTCTAGCAGACCCAAAGATATCTTAGAAAGGAACCCAAGTAGGTGATAACCCTTAACGTTGTTTTATACATTGCAAAGATGTTTTCCACCACTCATTACATCTCATCCCTTTGCCTCCTGAAGAACTACTTGTTTCTGTAAACCAGTAGGTTTATTCTTCTTTATTAGACGAAAAGAAGATTTTACAGGAAAACTAAGTCCAGTATATAGATGAAGGCAAGGGAAAGCTTCTACAATGATTTTGTGTGTATCGAATACCAAAATTGGGTGTATCATATGTGAAAAATGAAAACAGAAATAGAGTGATAAAGAAGCTAGGTTAAGAGACTGATGACCAGCTGAGGATGCAAAGAAGAAAAGGAAATTATCAAGCATTCCCACACTTACTTTCAGCATGTTAAGGTCATCTTCCATCATTGGAACATCTTGTAAATCAGAAAATGCACGTGAAGGTCCTCCATCTAGTAATACCCAAACATAACCTTCCTATACAAGAAAGAAACAAAGTTTAGTGTAAAACAAAGGAATATTGAGAATTCTATTCATGAGAATAAGAATTTACCAAGGCTGCCCTAAAAATGCTTGAGACTACACGATCTCGAAGTGCATCATCAATCATACTGCAGACTCGATTTAGGGCCTGCAAGGATGCCACTCAAAATAAAATAAACCCAGAAAATATCTCAACAAAAGGATGAATGATGAGCGTTTTGGTTGTTGCAAAATGCAAGTTAGGAAGAAAGGTAAAGTGGGAGGATAGAAGTTTCAAGCACTTACAGTATCAAGATTTGAAAGTAAACTGTCTAAACGGGCACTCTCAACACCACCGAGATACAGACGGTACAGGAATGATTTTCTCAGATCCCAGAAGACAACCCTTACCCCTAGCATTAGAGCAACAATAATGAGAATCAGTTTTGTCTTATAAGCTTCTAGATGACACGATAATAACAGGAATTTTGTTTTCCCGTCCAAGAGAATAATGTGCACAGCTTCAAGATTTTAACAACGGACTGCAGTAAGTTCTCAGAAGACTGTCTCAGAAGCTTATAGATCAATATTGAAAATACAGAAGGATGTATACATCTACATATGACAAACTCACTCAAAATTATTTTTACCCTAGAAGATTGAAAACTATTAGTTATTTTAGTTATTAAATTAATATATGTCAGCTATCAAGATTCCATACATATATTAATACAAAAGAAAATTTTAACTCAATTTATGAACCACATAAAGTGAAGATGCAATGCTAAGATATTACTTAAATTAACAATACCGGTAAATTTTCAAAGACATATATCTATGCAGTATTGCTAGTTGAAATTACTAATTGTTGCACATCAAAAACCCAAGAAGAGTGAACCCTCCCAGAAGGCATTAAGAGTCACGATATCTGAAGATGTCATTTAGACTTAATTCTGTTGTCCAGACCAGGTCTGCTAAAAAATGAAGGACAAATATTGCTCGGCCATGAGAATTACAGCAATCAATAAATGACACAAAGGTAAAGTATAACAAAGTCAACTAACTGGTTTAAAATAGATTAAGCAATAAAGTACATGCTCTGTTAAATTGATCAAAGAATTTGGATATGACAGAAGATCACTACTTAGTTATTACATTTTACATATCTACAAATGCAACTGAAAACATGATACGCTTACTTACCAATAAACTCACAAATGCTTCTGATAGCATGAGCAGCAGTATCTCTGATGCAGTCAAAGGTGGCAGCAAAAAGCTCATCAACTGATTCACTACAGGTATCTAAAATTCTGCCAGAAGTCTCAAGGGACTCCTGTCTTGCTGGATAAAAATAAAGATATCACAACTTTCAATAAAGTTCCTCAAGTTTGCACGCACAATAATGCTTTTGTTACCAGTTAACAGAACAATTAGAAGGAATGGCCTAATTTACACAATTCTTTATAGTTCAGTGGTTCATACGATCCAAAAACTGAGATAGTTTAGAGGCTAAAAGTATACAAAGCCAATGTTTAGCGGCTACTTAAATTTTCTGCCAAAAACTTAATAACTAATAGATCATATCTTGCACGTTTGAAACTTACAATGTTCTCCATTATCAATTGGTCCAGCAAATGCCCAAGACTTCCTGATGCCCTCTTCAAGGACAGAAATTTGTTTTTGAATATACTGCACTCAAAGATGATAACTAGAATTTATAAATTTTAATTCATTTAAAACCAATTTGCAGAGAAAAAACATCATCTATTTGATCAATCTTTGTAAATAATTTATTAAGAACTTTTAATACCACATTCATTTGGCACCAACCTCTTAGTGTGGTGTTGCCATGAATATGATAATTAAACAAAATATCTGATGAAGAAAGACAGGACAAATCCAGGTTTACAATTGTGCAAATGGATAAATGGATATGATAATTAAGCAAGCTATCTGATGATGAAAGACATGACGAATTCAGATCTTACTTACAACTATGCAAATGGATGCTTCATGATTTTTGGAGAATAAAATATAAATACAAATAAACCAACGGAATCTATTGCATGGAAGCTTATTAACAAAATACTGATCATTATAACTGGAAGCTTATTTACAAAATGCTGATCATTATAACTGGACAAATACTCAAAATGTTATATCCTTCAATAAAACTCATCTCATTACTCCTCGGACCAACTTTACGCCTAAATCCTTTTTAGGAAATTCCCTAGGTTATTTTCCCTACAACATGAATTCGTCCTGAATACTTTGGCCATAATCTTCAGGTTTTGGAAATTCTAAGATCTACGTTTTTTTGATTCCCAAATTTCCCAGCAGATAACTATTAAAACAAGTTTACAATAACATCTTGTCTGAAAGGTACTGATGTGATGCAGCAGTGCCACTAACTGTACTCCACTTTCATCAGGAATAACAAACTTATTCACAGGGAAACTTTCAAAGTTCACTATAACTTATTACTCTAAAAAAAATCACAATTAACTAAATGGTTTAAATCTCCCACAAACTCACAAGCATCTAATGAAAAAGAAGAAGGCTGTTTGTTTGTATAACTGCATGGAAATTCAATTATTGGCAACCAACAATTAAGATAATCAGAAGAATAGAACTTACTTGAAGAGTGTTCAATCTGATGCAGAGTTTGGATGTTGTTAATTCATTCAACCTATTGTTAACTTCATCTTCAAGCACAGTAGACTCAACTAGCTTCTTCTTTACTATCGGAAATGTTGTCTCCCTGTAATGAGTCAAAGGCGGCATAGGAGGATAGAGATTTTGCTTTCCAACTGCATTCTAGAGCATAACTTCATAAATATCTAGCTAGTGTCTAAGGAGTTTCAAATTAAGCACAATTATGAGCTTGAAATTGCAATCTGTCTAAATTTCCAAATCGCAACTGGGAACAGACAAAAGTCGGAGCATCACATCATTGCTTGTGATAACAGATCAAGGTTTAACAAATAGAAATTTACTCAGACAACACCCAAAAAGCCTCATGCAAAATGCAGACTCTTTGGAGTTATATCCAAGCAATATAGATGACATCACATAAGTGGCCAAAAATTTCTATCCGCCTGTTCTAAAGCACTGGGACACTTCAAGGCAAGGAAATTCAATCTAATATTCTTAAATATTGAACCAAAACAATACCTCCTGAACCAGCAAATTTCGGTTAGCAAATTACTACACATGGTTATTGAATGTCACCAAAAACCTAAACACCTTCCATACAAATGAATAAAAAATTCTTCAACCAGCCATGTTCCAAATCAATATTAACTTCAAAAGCATGAGAATTGTCATTTTCATGAAGTCACAACAGAGGACTCTCATAATTAATTTAGATTTCTGAAGAACATAGTCTAAATTATGGAACAGATATGAACAAATAATTTGAAAGGGAGGCAATAGAGAAAGATACCAGAACAGTTTCTCCTCCAGAACCAATCCTATCTCTATGGGGAGTAAGAACTGTAATTTTACAGGATGCATTTTCTATCACACCAAAAGCCCCACCAGATTAACTTTGGAACAAATCTTATGCAAAACTGGCACAAAGATTCTGACACTTGTAAGCAAGCAAACAGGAATCACTATCCAAAGTTATCCGAAGTAGATGCAAAATGCTAATTACCTAATTCGCTACTAACTTTCTGCAAATAAGCATCCAATGTATGAAAAATAATGGAAAGTAGAGCTTGCAGGTGTGTAATATCCATCGGCAGTCTCAGCTCAAAAAGTTGATCCAAAGTCTGCAAACCAAAGTTGACAATAGAAAAGAAAGAAGAACAGAAAAATCAACAAAAGAAAACTATTATGTGCAAGCCTATCATCTAACCATTCTCGCATATTGAGTAGCAAGTAAATATCTAAAAAAGAAAAAGGGCCAAGAATAAGCTTGATCTTATAAACCAATCTTTTTATTGTACCATAACCAAGACAAAATGAAAAACTTAATACATTTCACCGAAAATTAATTACAGTGTTTAGATATCATGAAATTTTGAATTCTAGAGGCTCACGAAACACCAATACTCGAGCTATGCAAGGTTCATGACACAAAATCCTAGTAATTCTAGTTCACAATTGTGTACCGGCAACTACGTGCATTTGTTGCCAACTTTTCACTGCCAGGCATAGGGCTTGTTCTCGACAGCTTATAATAAGCAATAAACAGTGGTTTTTTTTTTTTTTTTTTTTTTGGAAATTTAAAAAGGCTGATTTTACCTAAAATAAAAAATTAGAGGCTGATTTTGAAAAGCAAACCTTGGGTTGCTTTTGAAAACAACTTTTAACTTTTAAAATGTGAAAAAACAAAGACATACTTATTCCATTTTTGAACAAAATTCCGAAATTAATTTCCTTTTCAATTTCCAGAAAACTTGCTTATAGTTTATTATAAGCTGTTGAGAACAAGTACCATAGAGTGGAAGAGAAAAAAACCCAACCCTACCAGGAAATTCACCATACCAAGAGGCTCAAAATATTCCTGGAGAAGAAGTACAATTACCCAAAGCATATACCAACCAGGCAATACCAATATAGTATTTGGAACGCTATTAAAGTGATGACATCTTCAATATGAATTGAGAATTTTCTTCAGCTTCACAGATGTAGATTTTTCCTGATTAAGTTCAAAAGGGGTTATTCTTGGGAGATAATAAAGACAAAAAAGATGTGATATGCAGAGATTGCCTTAAATAGTGAGCATGAACTGAGACGAGGTTTTTCCAATACTAAGAGATTTAGTACGACATTAATTCTATATTTTGTTTTCCTCTGAGGAACTTTCAGCCTTTAGCCCACTATGTAGAATCTCTCTTCCATCTGAAACGGAAATACTTTTTATACAAATAAATGTGCAAAGCACCATCCTGTGAGTGTTAGTGAGGTAATTAATTCACAATTGACATCAGGCTGTTTCCAGCAATTAGTAATTAAAGCTACTTATTGATGAATAAATGTGGGGGAAAAAAAGAAAAGAGGGAAGAGAACTAGAATTAAAGAAAATAGTATCCCATTAAAGGGGTGGAAATAAAGTGCCAGCATCGAGCTCAATAAGCAGTATATGTACAAAATGGCCATTATATACGTTATTTGTTACTAAACCCACTCTTCTTTGCAGGCAATAAGGAGATGTTGCACAAAAAAATGTATTAGCAAACAAGACATACCTCTTCTATGATCCTAAACACTTCAACTGCTGAAGCTGCTTGCTTCTGCTGATGTGATAAAGGTTCCCAATCCTGCATAGGTTAACAATTTGGAATACACTCAATGGTCACAAGTCCAATTTGCAGGAATAAACTGCAACTCAAAACACTATAATAATCCCATATACTTGTAAAATTTTTAGTTCAACCAAACCAACCTTTCTATATTTATCAATACGAAGCTTCATACTCAACGAGCATGAAACTGAATATCTGTCTAATACTGCACAAGTATTATAAGATAGTTGTATCTATTAAACTGTTTAAAGAGAATAAGGAAACACTTGGGCCCCACAATATCAGTTAATTGAAATATAAAGGGATAGTGAGCAATAACTGTGGCTACTACCTCTTTTGGTGTAATAGTAATGAGAAGGAATAATTAATAGTTCTGAAATTCCATTCAAGAGAGTCGACACATCTTTGAAATGAAAGAGAAAGGAAACCATAAGGCCTTCAACTCAGGATACAGAGTATTCCAGCCTAAAGTATAGTTAATCCCAGAATAACCATCCCTTAAAACAGATCCATGACGAGATCTCATACAGTTTTACAGTTTACACAAGGGTACAGAAGAAGGAAAGAAGGATTTTATCTCACATTTTTTACCTTGCAGACTATGAAAAATATGTTTGCATCAACATTAAGAATCTAAACAAGGAGTGAGCAAACCTCAAGATCAAAAGCACGCCCAGTCCATTCCATGACACGTTCATGCTGGGCAATAATCCAATCAAGAATTAATGGCCTGGAAATTTCTCCAATCTAAAATAGGAAAGATACAATAAGTATATTGACAACGAACTGTAATTTACATGAAAAAACATCACTTGGCACCAAATTAAAGGAGCTAAAAATACAGAATACAATATGTTACTTGTAATTGCTTTATGAAATGCATTATTTACAGTTTACAGCACAACAGTAAGATATGTTCTTGGCCACTTCTCATTTTTGTTTTCTCATGCATGGTTCACAGGGGTTCAAGGTTTTAGTAATACCAACTTAACTTCATAACAAAAAATCAATTAACAAGAAAATGGTAGTTCATGTACTTAAACTGTCCAGATAAAACATAAACTCAAAGTTGTAATCTGAAAAGATTTGGACGAAAACATTCAACCAGTCACACAAAGCACACCAAGCCCTCTCGAGCACCTTCAGAAAATCACAATGTCACTATTACAGATTTTTTCCACCAAAAACATAGTTTCTTTTTAAAAGTTAGCTAGTCCCACATTAACAATTGAAGATGCTGACTTAACGTGTTAACTAAGTTCAAAAAAGAGACCTGATAGTTTAGGATAAATTCTTCACTGAACATTAAAGTCGAGCCATTTTCCTGACATGCAGAGCAGTAAAGATCAGTTAAGCAATTCTTGGCATTGGCTGCAGGAAGCACTGCTCTAACGTCCTCAGAAAGGCATGATACACCCTGGAGAAACGGTCTCTGAAAGACAAGAACATAAATTAGAGGGAAAACGCCAGCCACAAGAGGGAGATGAAGCTATTAGTTCCAAACAAATACCAACCAGTCTTTCGCCATAAAAACAGTGCAATTTTATAGATTCAACTATGCCAGCTTCAGGATACCAATGATGTAGGACAGGATAATACATGCTTAGCTCCCTCTCAGCAATAATTCTAAGTTCACTTGCAAGGAGAGCCAAGGGATGTGTCCTATCTATTTCAGATCCGAAATATATTTTATCCATCACCTGAAATTATGGAGACATCAACATCACTTTGTTGCCACACTGTTTAGTCAAAACTAGTGATAGGCATCCACACGTATCTAGTGTATCTGAACCATTGACATGATTTACCCTCTTGCATGCAGCTTCCAACGACCGATCAACATATGATCTGACTTTCCTGGAAGCAATCTCCCCTAAATCATCAGATTCTATAAACTGCAAGCAAAAAAGATTGTCTAAGCAGATTGTCTTGATTAGTGGTTCATCATGAAAATTGCACCTTAAGTTCCCTTCTAATATCATCAAGAAATCAATATTATAGAAAACAGTCAATAGAGAATGGAAAAGAAAGCAAGAAGCAACACATTGCTAAGCAATATGACAACATCACCAAAGACAATATTTCATAATTTCCAGGATCCCTACAAATTAAATAAAAGGAAGAAATGAAAATGGATTAAGAACAAATATTGTGGGCATCTATCTTCTTGATTGGAAGACAGCACACATTAACACAGGCATGCCTTCATTTGCGTGTGCACATACATACTGAGGAACAACCTCAAATGACAGAAGTCACAAGTCAACAACCCCAACGAGTTGGGTCAAACCTCTTTGTTTAACATTTCCTTGGGGCAAAAAAAAGGAATTTCCAAAACTGGTAAGTCCACCCCACGACTAAGTTATTGGAATATCCAAGGAATGGAAAAGGAACTCACTGCTTTCAAAATTAAACAATTTGAAGCTACATGAATTACCTTAAAGTTGTTGCCATCAACTTTGCAAGTTCCAAGGGCCATGGACAGTACCCCCTTAAAGAGAGAAGATTTCTGAGGCATAAAGAACAATCTCCTCAGCTGGTCTTTCATAAATAAGAGGCCACTGTAAATAACTTGAACATTAGAAATTGAAAAACATCTCATAATTACCTTTGTGAAATGCAGATGATAATCCTGCAATTTAATTTCACACCAGGAGCTAATTGAGAAGAATATAGAATGCACCAAGTTTAATTTATGTTCACAGCTGCCAGATGCTGTTGAACACATTAAACTACAGATATATTCATCCTCCTTCCGGTCACTGGTTTCAGAAAATTGAACTTTCTGCATTACACGAATTGCACACTCTAATAGCATAGTCTCCTCTGTCCTAACAAACTTCCATTAGAAAGAAATTAGGTCAGTAACTCTATGAAATTAAATACAGGATGAGCATCCTTTCAAGGAAGCAAGAAGCAACTGGCATTGTGGAAGGGAGAACTAGTAAGAATTAAGTTCACCATACAAAAATAACAGACCATGACAGAACATATAAGCAAAATATCCATGTTAGCAGCAAAAGGTGAAATAATTCTCCTACCACATAAAATGCCAAGTTTCTGGACAACAGATGACAATATGCAGAGCCTTTTACCCGAACTGAACTTATACAAGAAGAAGACGAGCAAAACCTATTTTCCAGAACTGATGCTGACCCCATCGCATTAAGAAAGTTGATATATTCCGTACCCATATAAACATCAATGAAATACTGTGAAATCTGAAAATTAATAGCTTTTACTAAAATGCATACCTGTTTAAAAAGCACCCACCCATACAAAGCACAATGCTTTAATTTCGGGGTAATACCCAATAATGGCCAAGTTAACTTTAAGATCTTAAGGAGTTCATCAGCTCCCTGTACAAACCAAAGCAAAAAAAGCATATTACATGTGTCTTAAAGATAATACATCCAAAAAATGACAGTCTCACCTCTATAAGCTGGCCATCTTCCAGAATGTCAAATAAGCCAAATAGTAACTTCATGTAAAGCCTAATGTTCAAGTGATATCCAGAACTCCAATAATATGTTTCTCCTCGAACACCAAAACGTCCAGGCTTAGATGATAATACAGACACATACTGTTTCAGAGCTAACAGGATCTCACTCCGCTCAGAGGGAGACATCTTATTGTCCCATTCCTACAGCAAAACAAAATAGCTGCTCCCAATTAACAATTGATTTTAGAGTCATTGAAGCAAATCAGCCAAGGGAGAAAATACCTCTGAATTCCTAATTTTTGCAAGTAAGAGTCCAATTTTCTGCTGATCAGTCATATTGTTTGCAGAACAAAAACAGCAGCGTATTCCTCAAGGATATCTGCCTACAAGAAAAACATTTGAAAGGTCCAAATCACTAACAGGAATCATGTGATAACAAATAATCGATGAGTTCACTTAGCTACGGAGTTTATCAGTGTCATGGGAAGCAAAACTATAGAAACATCACAGAGCAAGACAAATTATTTTTAAGTGTATTTATTTTATGTATTAGCCAACAAAACCATTGACCCCTCTATTGCTCAAGAAATCCCAATAGAATATATAACAACGCATTTTACTTTGCCATCAAACACTTCAAATAAGTAACTACAAGAACTAATCCATCTTTGTATGCAATGTCTCCATGCTAAAATCTATTTCTAGTCAAAGGTTAGTCATATGGTTTAAAGAACGTCATCATTAAGCTCATGGTTCTTGAAACTCGTTGCCCACATTACCACATAATCAAAAGCATCAAAAGTAAAACGAAAGAAAATCAAAATCTAAAGGATAAAATTACAAAAATTAATCAAGAACTGTTTTGAAGGAAAAAAAAAATGTTTTACAATGAATGAGGATCCCCAAATATCAAGGGTAATTTAAGTTACCAAAAAATGGGAAAGAAAGATGAGTCCCAATGGTAAACTATAGAATACAATACACTATATGTAACATGAAACATATAACTTAGCTTAAGCAGTAAGAACTCATAAATTAACAAATGGAGTAACAATGATTACTTGTCTGTTCTTCCAATGGGTATATGATTTTACACTGGGGAAGTCAGATCTGAATGTGCCATTCAACAAACCCAATGAAATTTCTGGAACACTAATTTGTCCCCATGCTTTCACTGAGGCAAACTGCACCAAATGTCGCCTAGCAAAAGCATCCATTGCTGCAGAAATCTGTCGGGGGGGGGGGATTTAATTATTCCTTTATAAAAGTGATAGCTGCTAAAATGTGAAAATTCAGACACAGACACCAAAGATATGTCATGGCAAAAAGACCTACGAGCAGTTGAATAGCAAAAATATGAGAAGAGGACATCAATTTCAAACTCACCTGCATTTGTTCGCGAATGGTATCAAGGAATTCTACATGTCTTTCAGGAGATTGAGACTGCAGGTATTTACCCTTTTTGGACTTCAACCCAGACAGAAATTTGGGGTTCTTCTCTTTCTTTCTACTCTGAATTGAAATGTCAATCCTAGTTTTACAAGGAAAATATTGAAAATGGAAAAGAATCAAAAAATGTATTTTACGTCAACATTAACCAGTTCAAAAGTTGCACAGGTACAAACAAACAGCAGTTCACATGCGAAACAGCAATTACTATGTGCACAAACATGAACGTGCACGTGCAAATGTGTGTGCGCGCTCACACACAGAAATGCAGACAGACACACACACACGCAGAGAGAGAGAGAATTACCCAGAAAACATCATACATGCAAGGCATGCTTCATAAGCAGATTCCCGCAAGTCATCGTCCAATAATCCTTCAAAAATCCTAAACTTATATATCAGTTTACTCACAAGCTGAACGTCTAGGTATCTGCAAATGGTAAAGAGCACTTATATGTACTGGTAAGAACTTAAAACCAATTGATCACAGATATTTTTAGCTCCAAATCTGGCATAAATTTTGAACATATCTATACATCTACAAATTCATGTTATCACGAGGTAATTTGGAAACAGAAACATATACCTGTATGCAAGCTAGGTAAATCTAGCTCTGGAACATCAACATCCACACTTTGTACAGGTTCCGAAGACATGGCAGCTGCATTTGCATAGTTCACCCCAGATTCAACACCAGATACAGCAACTCCTTGACCAGCTGAACGATCACGCAGATTGGACGTTGATGATCTTTGATTGTCAGAGTAATTTGCTAAAACTGGAGGTGGTGGCCGCCGAGGAGGTGATCCAGATGATTCTGGATCCGTAAGAAGAAAATAGAAATCCCTTGTATGCAAGTCCATCTGCATGAACAAGGAGTTAAACGAAAATATCAAACTAAAATTACTCGGATTTACCACATAAACAACAGGGTACATGCAAAGTTTGATCCATTCCAGGCTTGTTCCTTATAAACGTCTCAAAAGAAAGAGAAAGCTAAGAACCAAATTCTCTTTACATAAATACTAGGCTCTCCAGTATTTAACATTATGACAACCCACTGAAACTACGTTATTAAGAGACCCAAAACAAAAAAATGCATATGGGGCAAATGAATCCGACCAGACACCAAATTTCCACTTCCACATATAGTGCATTTAGTAATTCTTACCTTTATCTGTCCACACTAAATATTTCAAAATTTCCACTTATACTCTCCTCGGTCCCAGCTTATACCACCGCTTTTCTCAGATACACACACAGTAACCGTCCTTTATATCATTACACTAAAACGGTTTTTTCCTTACAGCTACTAGACATTACATTTTTTCGCATATATATACTCAAACAAATAACACAAAGCAAACATATACTTTAACCTACCCCGTAAACCATTTGCCGTAACTTAGCAGTCTTACAAACAACTACAAAAATTGCTTCAGAAGAGCACAATTCAAATGTAAGAAAACAAATTTAACAACTTTAAACTCTCAATTTAAAAAAATTTAATGGAAAAAAAAAAAAAAAACTTTTTGCTTACCGTTATCGGCAAGGCAGATTCCTCATAAAATTTCTTAGTCGCTAATGAAACATCCAGCACTCCACCTACTCAAGCATTCATACCAAAAAAAAAAAGAAGGAAATTTAAAAAATAAATTAAAAAAAAAAAGTACTACTGACTTTACCGTTAAAGAGAATAATAGAAATGAGAATTCTCACCGGACTGAATTGACTGGAGAACGTAATCGGTGCTGATAAAATCGAGATTAATGTCGGAGATAGAAGTATCGGAGCCGGAAGGAGATCGAAATTCTCTAATTAATCCGGAGGATAATATGAATTCCAAAAGCTTCCGACGATCTAACCGGTAACGTTCCAGTAAAGAATAAGCCTCCATCGCCGCCGGGAGCCAGAGAGAGAGAGAGGGAGGGGTAGAGAGAGAAAGTTAGGGCAGCTGTAGAGAGCAAGTTGAGTTGGAGGTGGACTGAGTAGTAGTAGGAAGACGAAAATGCCGAGCTGACTGCCGGCTGTGGAGGTTTGAAAGAAAATGTGAACTTGAATTTTTCGAGTTTGGGGTAGAACAAAGGTTAATTACACTTTGCACACCTAACTTTAAATTAATTATCACTTTGCAATCTATAGTTTAGTTTAATACATTTAGGAGTCAAAATTCTTTAACTCATGACGTGGCTTATTTCTATTTTGTAATCACTATATTAAAGGTATTCTTTCAGAGTTCAACAAAGTTTACACAAAGTTACTTATTAGTTTACCTCCTAAATTGTTTTTAAATGGTGCATGTTTTGTATAAATTTGTATATTGTTCGAATTCAAACTCGAACTCGACGAATTTTTTAATATTGGGTTTGACAATACTTTAACATCCTTAAGTTTGAAATTCGAATGCAACCAAAGTCTAATTTGAGCCTTCTCGAACTCAAATTAAAGTTTAATTGAGTGTGCGTTGAATCTCACGTGCTAAAACTCGAACTTGAGCTAAACTTTTGAGTGAGCATCTCACAAATTACACTTAAGCAACTTGCCTGTAGGTCTGTCAATCAGATTATGTGAGTCAGATTTATATTTATCCGAATTCAACCTATTTACATATAACAAAATTCAGCCAAAGTTCAACTCACAGAAGATCACGCCTTTGATACTCATATATTTCAAACATATATAACTATATTTGAACAATATTATATAACATGTACAAAAATTATACAACAAAATCATTATATAATAACTATTTAAAACGCAATATACATTATATATTTCTTGTTATATATTTTTACCAAAACATAGTACGTGTGTGTGTATATATATACACACACAAATAAATTATTCGAGTTGAATTTAGTATGACCCAAACTCAACTCACAATTAAATTGGGACTAATTTTTATATTTAAATTCAACTCAACTCATTTCACTTAAAGACCTATTCCACTATTTTTAGGCCCGACGTAATTGAGTTCAGGCAGACTCAACCCAATTAACAATCCTTCCATGTTATCTATCCCTAGTTTCAAGAATGAAATTAGTTCATTAAGTTTGAATATATGAAAAATTTAACCTATCCCTTATTTCAAGCATGAAATTAGTTCAGAAAGTTTGAACATATGATAAATTTAACCTATTGCTAGTCAAGTATGAAATTAGTTCACAAAGTTTGGATAGGGGAAAAGTGACACGAGTTGCGAGCAAGATGTTGTTGGGGGAGTAGTAATGGGGTAAAAAAAGAGAAAAGAGTAAGGTAAGTAGTTATATTGGGGTTGAAAATGAGGAAGAAAATGTAAGGTGACAAAAGATAGGGTTGAGAAGAGGTGGAAAAAGGAGAAAACCTTAATTTTGTGACCATGTCAATAATTGGACGGAAATAGGATGAGTTAATTGGGTACAAAGTGATTTAAATTAAAATTAAAATTCAAGGATGCATATTGAAATTAACCAAAGAAAGGAATGGTAGTCGTAGTCTACTGGTGTCCGCCAGGCAAAGCACGGAGTGGAGGGCAAATGATGATTCGGCATTATTATTGACCGTATCGAGGAGCGCCAAAAGCCCAACGGAATATGAAAATATTATCATAAATCTAATTTTTGATCCTAGATCTTATTATCAAAATTAAATTTTATAAATTTTTATTTACATCAACTGATATCACAAATTTCATAATATTTAATCTATATCACAAAATCTACAATTAAGACTATAAATCAAATATAGCTAAGTCTTTCCAAGGAAATAAAGTCTAAAGTCCCTTGTGGCGTAGTAGCTTCAGAACCCAGACCCTCTTTTCACCCCTGGATTTGGATGATATATACCAAGATTTTTTTCTTTTTTTGGTAAAATAAAATTTAGAAGGAGGGTAGAATACTTTATATGTGGATGATTTTTAAGAAATATTCATCAAATAATGAATGAGAATAATAAAAATCAAATTTTTAAATTTTTTGATAGTTTAATCGCCCTATTTATTATATACAGCCAACTGTTGGCATATATACTACGAAATTTGTCGTCCTACGAAGTCATAAAAAGGTAAATTTTAGGTAAGATAATGTTTATAGTCATTTGTCTTGTGGAATATAATAAAACTTGGGCAAAAATGCATACTTTCCTAAGAGTATATGGGATTCATTTATGGTAGTGGAAAATAGTTTGTGAGAGATGCATTATGTTGCCTTTGAACTTAAAAACAGTCAAAAGCATTGCAAACATGCCACTTCCACCATTCCATTACAAGTGCCAAATTTTTGATAATGCACTTTTGCATTATGTTATGATATCATTTGGTCAAATGGAAATTAAGATGCCAAAGACCACAGCTTGCGCAGTTTAGAAGATAAATGAAAAATAAAAACGAAATACTACTAATGAAGAGACAAAATAAAAGAAAAGTCTTTGGTTCATCTCAAGATTTGGGAAAAACCACAAAAGATTTGCTTTCCTTTGTTTGTCAAATAAAACAAGACGCAAACCGTAGCCTATAATGTTTTATTGTTTTTTCCTGTATGGATCAAGTGCATATGAATCAGAATACATAAAATATGAGTATTACGTAGGATTTACATTGAAATTTATGCAAAATCTACATTTTGTGTTTAGTGAACATAAATTTTGGTTCATGAAAGAATGTACGTATACTTGTTTTAGATTTTTTCATTAAAATCTATATATATCTAAACACATAAAATATGGACTCATACGATTCACCTTAAGTCTTATGTGAAATCTACAATTTATGTGACTAGATCATCTAAAAGATAAATGACTAGATGTAATTAGACCTTAATCCATGAAAGGATAAGCTCCATATTTATACTACATCAACATATACCAATAATTAATCTTTATTTTAATTAAAAAATAATTTACAAAGTAAAAAATTTATAATTATTTGTTAAAACCAATTAATCTAGTAAAATCATATTAAACATCAACTATTGATTTTGAACATCTAGTCAGATTTTGTTAGTTCTTTTATAAATATTAGTAACAAATCAACAATTTTGTCATTATATATAGATGAATTGGTTCAATTAATTAAACTTTTGTTACGTCTTCTTATTTCAACTAATTTTCGTTTAACTTTTAAAGTTTTTATTTTCCACATTATCTTTTTTTATTTTCCCAATGTAATTCTATGAATTAAAAAAAAAATAATAAAAAAACCTTCAAAACAGCGTCGTTTGGTGATGGTGTGGTCTACTCATTTCCCTCCAAACTTGAAGCTAGGGAAGAGGGCTTTATAGTTTATACTACTCAACAGTACTACTTTTTTCGTATATTTATTTGGCTATTTTTTCTGGAATATTGATCGATAAATAGAGCTTTAAGAAACAAATATTTGTTCAAATAACAATGGCATCATCATCATCATCTTCTTCTTATTCGGGTTCGGGCCCAGATATTCCATGGGTGGAAAAGTACAGGCCCATCAAAGTAGTAGACATCGTCGGAAACCAAGACGCCGTAGCCCGGTTCCAAGTCATCGCCCGTGACGGCAACATGCCCAATCTCATCTTAGCCGTAAGCCCTTTTTTCTCATTCTTTTTTAAGTAATTTTATTATTATTATTATTTTTTAATTTTTGGCTGAATCCCTAGTAAAATTATTAGTAATTGGATGCAATGAGGATTGAATTGATATTTTATTTATTATTTTTCATATGGGTTTTTGTTTTGGAGCTCAAATTTGTGAATATTTACTGATATCTTTTTTATTTGTTTTTTTAACATTGAACTATTGTCAATTATGGCATAAAGTTGAAATTTTTAGTCTTTCCCATTTTTGGTTTATGATTTTTTTTTTTTAAATATAAATGTGTTTTTAGATGAATGTCACGTAATCGTTGTTTAAATTTAAATGTTATTTTTTTTCACATGTATCGAAAGCTGAATATTTCCACACCGACAGTGTGAGAAAGATTAAAACTTTTAGGTGTTTTTGTTTGGAAGATTTTGTCTTTGAAATGGAATTCTTGTCTAAGCTTCTAAGATGAAGAAGTTATAGAGCGGACATAATACCTTCCAATGTTTTTGATTTACGTCTCCATTCTCCTATGAGTGAGCAATAAATATGTGTATCTATTACTTCTTTTATATCTGTATTTTGGTGGTGCAAGATCAGTCAAAAAGTTTGAATCTTGCGGCATGGTTCAAATAAGTTTTGTTGTCATGAGAGGAGAAAGGTATTGTTACAAATAACTCAAGGGTGTGCTAGAATTGTATTTGCACGTCGTGTGAATTCACTTATATAAGGTATTAAATGATGACGAATATTGTTTGACTTCACAACTTAGTATATAGTTGTAGTTCAGAGTTTTTAGGAAATTCAAGCTGGATTTCATCCTAAGCCATCCATGAAAGATAGAAGATATATCAGTTTATTTTTGTTTAAATTGTTTGAAAAGGAATATATGGTGATCAAAACCTGCAATACTTGCGAATGACTTCCTCTTGCCTGTAGTGCACATCCTTTGCAGCACTATCTGCTCAAGGGGTTTTCGTTTAAGTACTTTTACATGCTTGAATACCTATGTATGAATATTAAATATGAAGGGTTGGCATTGTTTGCTTTGTTCTCGATTATCTTGAGTTTTTAGAACACTATCCTTCACTGGGTGATTATGCAATTTTGATTTCTTTTTCTTTCTTTGGTCGAATCCTTATATTCATTATCAACTACATGATGGCAAGAGAATCTGTTGAAAAGATGAAAAAATTTTACCTAAACATGTATGGAGGATATTAAATTATAAGTCACTGCAATATCTATGGATGCATTTATTTTGTGGTTTCTTTTGTTGTCACCATTTTATGAAACAATGGATACTTGTTGGGCCTAAGCATTCTGGAACATAATTCTTTTCAGGGTCCACCTGGAACTGGTAAGACCACTAGTGTTTTAGCTCTTGCACACGAACTTTTGGGACCAAATTATAAGGAGGCAGTTTTAGAGTTAAATGCATCAGATGACAGGTATGTCAAGCACTTGTCCTTATGAACTGGTTTTTACATATCAGTTGTTCTATGATGTTAACCATTCTTCTCATCCAGGGGCATCGATGTCGTGAGAAACAAAATCAAAATGTTTGCTCAGAAAAAAGTTACTCTGTCCCTTGGCCACCATAAAATAATAATACTGGATGAAGCAGACAGGTTAGTGATGTTTGTTTCTTTATTATTCTTGGCCTATTTGTATCCCACACCTGTGATTGTGTTTATCACTCCTCTGTGCTTGCAAATTGTTTCACTATATTGTCCTCTGTGATAATTTGGTTGAAAGTTTATATTTATTTATGGATAACTAGCATGACATCTGGAGCTCAGCAAGCTTTGAGAAGGATAATGGAAATATATTCAAACTCGACACGCTTTGCTCTTGCTTGTAACACATCATCGAAAATTATTGAACCGATCTTCGAGTAGGTGTGCCCTTGTAAATTTCTCAAGATTAACTGAAGAAGAGATTCTCAGTCGTCTCATGGTTGTAGTTGCAGCCGAAAAGGTACATTCAGTGATGAATGTTTGATACATATTAAATGCAATCTGCTTTTATCACTTGATTCAAGCTACTGGTATGTTGGCTTCTTGTGCATATTAGTCTTGCCATAATAAAGTATTGATGTAAATGTTACCCTTTGCACCCAAATAAGAAATGATTTCTTTTCAAGTTCGGCTTTATATCCTTTGCTAGTTTCTTACGACCCATTACCAGCTTCTGATCAATACATAGCAGTCTTTGCTCTTCTACTTCACAAGCATGTTTAACTTCCTTCAAACAACATTTCATTGTGAAAATAAGTAATCTGGTGAAGCTTTGTGGATCACCTTTTCATTGATAAGAAGGAAATAGAAATCCTAAGAACATCATTGTATCTAAGACATTGTTGTGCAAGTAAAAGAAATGGATGTTTGATTGTCTGATACACAAAGCAGGTACCTTATGCTCCAGAAGGGCTTGAAGCTATTATATTCACCGCTGATGGTGATATGAGACAGGCCTTGAATAACTTGCAAGATGAATAAGCTCAACAAATAGTGGATTTGGATTTGTCAACCAAGAGAATGTTTTCAAGGTTACCAATCTGGCACCTTATTTCCAGCCTAGTATTTATCATCACAACATAGCTAATACTGTTATTGTCTGCGTTGTTTCCTCTTGTGGCTCTGCATCTAGGTTTGTGACCAGCCGCATCCCTTGCATGTGAAGAATATGATACATCTTGTTCTTGAGGGAAAATTTGATGATTCCTGTGCGGGTCTGAAGCAGCTTTATGATTTGGGTTATTCCCCTACAGACATAATTACAACCCTCTTTCGAGTCATAAAGAACTATGATATGGCAGAATACCTAAAGTTGGAGTTCATGAAGGTATTCGTTCTTGAGGTCTTTATAATCTCTCTCTCTCTCTCTATATATATATGTATATATATATATATATATATCTACACACACACACACTCTCTGCAGCCTTATTGACATCTTCTCTCCCTCTATGTGTATTCATAGGAAACTGGATTTGCGCATATACGAGGATCTGTGATGGAGTTGGTTCGTATCTCCAGCTCTGCGGTCTACTTGCTAAGCTAGCCATGGTTCGTGAAACAGCTAAAGCCGCATAGATATAAGATCTGTAACATGGCAGTTTTCTTTTGAAGATCTTGAGCTACTGTATACTTTAAGCAGTTTTAACCTGTATACTAACTTGCCATGATTCACCTGTACTTGGCAGATTTTGTCTAGTACTCGATTAAGTATTGCATCTCATGAAACTTTTCACCGTGGATGAATGTTAAGGTGATGTTAAAAATTGTGAAACTTCTTGGTTCCATTCCAGCAAATTACAAGAAAAGAGCATGTTAGATATTTGACACACCGATTGCCTAAATAGGGACAAATCTTGCGGGGAGAAAGAGAGTCTACAAAGACCAGGCAGTCGAGAGAGGAAGGGGAAATGAACGCTGAGATTCACATTGTTGTGAAAGGGAGGTACTCTTCTCTTTCTGACAGGCCCTGAAAGGAGAAGAAATGTGAAAGGAGAAAGAAGGTTGAAGTGCCAACAGAGGTTTATTATTTATTGAATTTAATTACTCATTTTAACAACAGTTGGAGACAGTAAGGATTAGTCAAGTCTGTAAAAATCACCCTTATCATGGTCAAATATAAGAGTATTATCTTAACTCACACTTATTCTTCTTTGTGTTATAAGAAGAAGAAGAAAAAAAAAAAAGTTAGAAAATTATCTCATTATATTTTAAAGTTTTTTATAACAATTTTTAAAAGTATAAAATAGTGTACTACACTGATTCTATAATTGGCTACAAAATTTTCCGTTTCATTTTATTACCCCTTTCACCCTTCTCCCCTTCTTTAGTAGAGTAGCCTGATCTAATATAGTAACATGATAAAATTGTTATCAATATTTGAAAAGGGTAAAAAATACTTTAATCTCTAAAATTTAGTCCTTTAACATTTTTAGTTTCCACAATTTTATAAAAAAACAAATCATGTCCTATCATTTTCTAAATTTTTATTTAATTAGGGGATAATTAACATAAAATAGCATAATTTTTTGTTTCTATACCTCTACTCGAATAAAAATTTCATTCCTCATCTGATGCATTCAAAAGCAATTTCCCTTTATCTTTTTCTTTCTCTTGCATTAGCTAACAAGATAGAAAAATAGCATAATTTTTAACAAAAATTATGCTATTTTTCTATCAATTATCCTAAGTTAGTAGAAATTTAGAAGATGAGGGACGTGATTTGTTTCTTGTAAAGCTTTGAGGACTAATAATATTTACGGGCTAAACTTTAGGGACTAAAAGTATTTTTTCCCCTATTTGAAAATTAATTAATCTTGCGCTCAGTGGTTTTTGTTTAGGCCCAAATTTGAGACCCATAGTTATCCCCACAGAAGGCCCAATAAATCATTTAAACGACACCGTTCAAACGTCCCAGAAGACTCTATAGCCTACACAACTGCCCAAGCTCCCAGAGACATCTTTTTTTTTTTTTTTTTGAAATATAAGTTAAAATGTCATTTTGTTGGCAAAAAGTGAAGTTCAAATTTAACTCTTCATAATCCTGCCTTACAGTGATAGACTTGAAGTTTTGTGTTTGCTCTTCGGATTAATATGGTTGTGGAATTCTTTATATATATATAGTATTTGATATATGTAACCATGTGTAAAAATAATATTTGAAATTTAAATGATTATGTGGTATACATTTAAATTCGTCTAAAAAAATTTCTCCTGGTAGGAAAGATTAATCTATAGCGATTGATCAGGGATTTAAAGCAACGTTACGCAGACGGAAATAGAAGGGAGGGAAAAGATTAAATTAAGTGCAATCGCAAGAGAAATGGGCTATCTTGTGTGATTTGGAATCACTAAGGACAATTCAAGTATAGTTGTTAGAATCTCAATCCTATCCTTATAATCTTACGATTCTATAATTTAAATTTATAAATTTGATTCTTATTCTAATTTGATCTCGATCCTAGGAAATAGAATCGCTATTACAAATAAAAGTTAGTTGGACCATTAGATCTATCTTATAATTTATGTTTATATTTACTGAGTTAAGTGATTGTAAATGTTATATTTAATGAGTTTAGACTCTTTATATTATTATTTTTTTATTTTTAATCAAATAACAATATTAAATTTACAATAACACATAATTTTTTATATCACGAATATATAATATCAAATATTAAAAATTCAAGTTACAGAAACTTATTTTGTGATGAATATTAAAATTTTGATTTATTTGTATAAGTTTTTATTAAAGAATAGTTTTAAAAATAAATAAAAATTATATATTTACGTTTTCGGTAAATCTTACTATTCTATCTTTAATTCAATATGCAACGCTCAAAACGATTTTTCGTAAGATCTCGATCCTGTGTAGGATTTCTACAAACCTTGATTCAAGTGCGCTATTGTTCTTGCTCCTTGTATCTCGTTAAATTAAATATACCCCATACATTGGTCTACAGTTTTAACTTATTGTACATTGGTTCGTTGTAGTTTAGCTTTATATGTTACTTAAACTTATATAGATGTTTGGGTTGCTGGATACTTGCATGTCTTTTTTTTTTTTTTTTGGTGTGAGAAAATTAGCATTATCTGCTTAATTAACTGCTTCATCATATTTTATCAGAACTGAGGTTTGCCGCTTCAGTGGTTCAAAGATATACCCTGTGAAGGGTATCAGATTTGTTCGTTCGGATTCTCAGGTAAATTGATGAAATATATTATAATCACTCCAAAGTAGTTTCTTGCTAACTACTTTAGAATTTCTTAACTTTCTTACCACTCTGTGTTCAAGGCATTCTATGCATGTCAGTTTTCTACTCACATAGACTGAAGAAATGCTGCAGGTGAAGCTGCTCTGCGGTATGTGAAAATTGGATATGTAGAAGAAGAAGAAAAAGAGAGAAAAATGGAGGATTTAAGCCATACAACATATTTGGAACATATTTGGAGTAAGTTTTGATTACTAGTCTTCTTGATTCCCACGGTTACCGGTATTCGGGTGAAGGTTATTCGAGGTTTAAATCTGGTTGTGATAAAAGGAAAGGAAAACTGTCCAAGCTTATGAACAAGTTCAATATAGTCAAAGGCGGGTGGGTAAGGGCATTGAAGGTTTTGGGAAGGGGTTGAAGACTGACCTCGACAACGATTTGATTTTTTAGGTGATCCCTGAAATTCGATTTTTCATTTTTTTTTATTTTTTCGTAATGTAGAATAGGTATAACAACTATCGAGATGACTAAAAAATACTAAAATTTTATTATTTTTTAATCATTCAACGATTTATAATACTCATTCCGTACTTTGAGGTAAGTATGCAAAGAATTTCTCACATATTTGTGCAAGGTTTATTTTCCACCAAAACAATCTCATGACACTATCTATCCCCTAATGATTTTCCCACCTAACTAGAAAGAAATTAATTATGTGATTCTTGAACTTTATATAGTTATGAGGAAGAAATGATTGAGGATTCAAGGTTATTAAACATCCTTTAGCATATAGTTCATAACGGTCATCTTGTTTGCATTGACTAGCCAATATTTATTTATTCATTATGTTGCCTATTTCATTCATGAAAAATAGGAAAATTATATACGACAATCTTACAACAAGTTATAAAATTTTATACACTCAAATATTAAAATAAATTTTTTTTTTAAAACCTCGTCTGATACTGAGGTTTAAAATAACACCTCCCAAAAAAAAGTGTGCTACCCCATGATTATGGTCTAGCACTAGAAACCGTGTGGACCCTTCATTGCGTTGCCAAGAAAATTTTTTATATGAATCTTTGTTTAAAATACTCTATATCAAATTACATTATATATTAATATAAAATATTTTAAATTAAAAATTTTTATGAATCTTTGTTTAAAATACTCTATATCAAATTACATTATATATTAATATAAAATATTTTAAATTAAAAAATTTATAACACCGTACAAAAATTTTCCGTCTTGCCATAGTATCAAAACCAAAGAGCACAAAATCCGGTATTTCTTTGGGAGTTTCTCTCTATCTATGATGGAGATTCCTCAATTGACGTTAATTATGCAATTTCTCTGATTTTCCTTTTTCTTTTTTGTATATGAACATTTTGATTTGGAAATTAATAACTAACACAAATATTGGTTGAACTTACCTGTCTCACCTTACAAGAGTACAAACCAAATTTGCATTTGCCAGTGTTAAATCTTGGCTTGCCTTACAATTGAAGTATAGGTAATTCTGCATTTTCGTTAAGTTTTGTAAATAATTAAAAAATTTATAAATTTTTCAAATCTACAAAACTTTTGGTACCAAATCTTCTGCATTTTCCATCATGAAGGGCACAACATAAAATACATATATTATGCTTTCGTAGTGAAAGTACTATATATTTCAGGGGGATCTTAATTACTATTCTATTTCCCTAAAAAGGTCTAATTAATTGCTCATAAATGGAATTTTGATTTTCTATATTTAGTTTTCTTTATTTCTTTTTTTTTAAATAATAATTATATCTATCTATAATTGTGGGATTGAATACAACCGAAACACATAAAATTCACATATAGTGAGATAAATAATAGCATTTCGTTATATAACTAAACTCACATATATTTAGCGAGAGTATAAATTTATTGTAGCTTGAGTTTCTTTCTCTCATAATTTACTATTTACTTGTAGTATGAGTGCTTCTTTCTCTTCGTTGAGACTCTTCCTTACTAATTATTGTTAACTACTTTAACTATAGATGTAGGATTTAATCTTTCGACTAGAAGTAACTTATCATGCTCCTGGTGACTAACAGCCTAATAGATTATTGGTTTAATTTTATTTCGTAATTATATAATATTTCCATAAATACTTTCAATATATTCTTTAACATTTTTCAATTGAAAATCATATGAAAATAAAAGCACTCAAGACAATCACATGGTTATTTCTATCTTAAAAAAATCACATAAAAGTAATCTACATGACTACATGTTGATCCACAAAGTATCAAACATGCTAAAAAGTGTTTTTAAAATAATTATATAAAATAAAGCAACAAGGTATACATTACTAAAAAGTTTTAGCGTGTAATTAGTCAAATTTACTTTAGCAAGTGGAAGGGTCATACCATTAAGAACACATTAATTATTACATCTTGCACTAGATTGTGCCCAAATTAAAAAAAGGTATAGCAAATTAAAAGAATGTACGGACTATTGAGTACTACTATATAAAATAACGAAAAATTCTACAATTTTTTTTTGAAAAATTATTATTTTTTATATTTTAACTATTTGTATAGTATAACATTATATATTTCAAAAATTTATATTGTATAAATTTTTAAAAGTAAACAAATAATTTTTAAAAAAGACAATAAAATTTCCTTTAAATTAACATTACAAGATCCTCTCATCTAGCTAGCTATTATCCAATAAGATAAACCCCTCAAACACAAAACAAGGAATAAAATAAAATAGTTAATTGTAATAAACACTCCTAAATTATTATTAATTTGTATTCTACACCCTAAATTTATTACTTTACGCTATCAACTTATAAAACATTGCTTAAATCAAAAGCATTTTCTTATCTATTTTTGAAATAAAAAAGTTTTATCACCCTTAAAACAATTTTATTTATCCAAATATCTCATTTCATTCAAAAATATCTACCATAATTTATCAGTTTTCAACTAATTTAAGTCATAATGTGTCACCAATTAATAGTATAAAATACAAAATCACTACAATTAATAATTTACGATACAAAGTTCAAATTCATAATATTTTTTTTTTTTTTTTTGTAAATTCATAATAGTTCATAAACACACATTATAATTAACTCGAAAATAGTAATAAAAAGCAACTACTATTAATGAAAATTAAATTTGGTAAAACTGACCATTTTTGACCATTTGTTATCATCCCTATCCAACATAACTTGGCAAATGTAAATCTGTAACAGCTCACCTAACATTGATTTAGACAAGCGATCACAAATTGCCAAATAATTCTATCTTTAAACTTATTTATAAATTTTGTAATATAAATTAAATTTTAAAAAATTTATAATATTTAATATAAATAAATTTTTTTAAAATTTAATTTTGATCACAAAATTTATAAATTGGTCAAATATCGAATATGAGTATTTTGCCTACTAAAGTATCCCTGTACAAATTCCTCCAAAAATTCTATTTATTATTATCATTATTTTTTTTTTTTTCTGGCCAATTCTTTCATTCAGTTTAAGCTTCCAAGTTCCACCCTATCAACTTCCAAGCCACTCCACCACCACCACCACCACCAACTAATTCTAGCCAGAATTCCATCACTTTTACACACATTTTCAACAAGCCCACTTCCCGGAAAGCTTACAACACAGTATGCTCAAAAGGGTCCAGCTCAAAATTTGAGTTAATCCCAAAAAAAAAAAGATGATGGGAAATGGAGATCTGGAGAGTAGAAGAGGGGAAACAACAAAGAGCAGAACCCAGAATAGTAGTAATATTATTAGCAGTTATCAACCTTATTATGTGGAAATATCTGAAAGCCAGTGGACTTCATGGCTAGTTCCAATAATTGCTGGTGGCTAATGTTGCTATGTTTGTGGTAATCATGTTTATTAACAATTGTCCTAGGAATAATTATTATGGGATTAGAGGACAATGTGTGGCTAAGTTTCTTGGAAGGCTTTCTTTTCAACCTCTCAATGAAAATCCTCTCTTTGGCCCTTCTTCTAATACGTAATGCTCTCTTTTCTTGAATCCTTTTTACTTTTTTGTTTGTGTTTCTTTTGAACTTTTTGGCTTTACCAAGTTTTTGTTTTTAAGGAAAAAGATTCAAACTTTTTGGGTTTCTTTTGTATGAGCAGATGGGTCTAGTTTGATTTCTTGGTTTATATCTATATCTGATTATTTTGCCTATAGTTTCTTGTAATTTGTATGAAAGGAAAAGACAAATAAATGGAAAAGAAAATTGAGAAGAAAAAAGGTAGTCTTGGGAAATATTACTTAAGGTAGACCGGTCTTGCTTGTATATACTGTAATCTAGATTAAACTTATAAAATAAATGACATAAATAAGATTGTTAAAATCGGGTCTACTTAAGTATTTTTAGGTAGTATTTACTTGGAGAACCCTGTCTTGTTGACGTTTTTCTGGAACTATTGATAGCTGTGTTAGTGGTTTGGTTTAGTTTGGCTTGCTACAGGATTGGAAATCTGCAGTATGGTTTTGGTGCCTTATGCTGTAAAATTGATTTCTAGTTCTAATGGCCAGAGTTAACTGAAATTTGCTTCATTAGTAGCTACGCCTACAGAGGTTTCAATAGGACGGCTATAGCCTACCAATAGCGAGAATCTGACATACTGATTTAGTGGATCTTTCTTTAGAATTTGCTTCCCTGATGCCCTTGAAACTACAGAGGAATTAGGAACTCCACAATGTCGCTTTTGGGATTCATAATGTGATAGGGTCAGTAGACTGTAAAGTTTGTTTCTGCATTTGCCGAGATTCTGGTAGCATGTTTGTTTCCCCTTGTTTACTAATGCCTTTAGGTCAGAACTAATCTTTAGCTCCCTTAAACTTGAACCAATAGTTACATATACAATAATATTTAGTTCATTCTCACTTGCAAGAGATGCCACACAATGGCATAAAACCTTTTGCTCTCACATCTCTGATAGAGTCTGGATACAAATTCTTTTGGGAGGGTTGTCCTTGCTTTAGATAATGTGGTAAACCGTTACGCAATCCATCAGAATAATAGGTTATCATTTGACATAAGCTTTTGCACCTATAAACTTTAATATAGGACAAATTCTGTTAATTAGGTGTGAGGAGTGGATCAGCCTGCGGCTTGATCTCAGATCTAAGCCCCTAGGAAACTTAAAGTTCCTGATATTGATTTAAGCCCTCGAGTTCAAGAAGTAGCGGTAGCTGATAACTTTTTGCTGTGGTCTTGAGTTAGTCACGCAGTTGCGGCAGCCCTTCCACACACACAAAAACGGTGTTATGGTACTTGTATTATCTTTTTTCTTGGCTTTGCAGACTGGAAAAATTGGGTGCATTGGAGTGGAGCAAGGTAGCACATCAGAGAACGACAAGCATGGAGACTTATCACTTGTATTTGGCTGCATGCAGGGGTTATTCATGTACTTGCTAACATGCTAAGCTTGGTGTTTATTGGAATTCGGCTTGAGCAGCAATTTGGTTTTGGTACAGTTCTTTCCTGTAAAAATACAATCTAAATAAGCTTGGGGATGAAGTAAATTCTTTCAATTGTGTCTGGTCTAAAACCTCTTATTGGTATTGGGTTGTATTAGCATGTAATGAAAGATCCCAAATACTTGTCAATGCAATTGGGAAACATTATCTAAGTTTTATTTTGCACTGTCGATAAAAAATTATTGCACGTCAAACTATTCAGGACCAAATCTTATTTTGAACGATTTAAGTGTTAGGCAGTACTAAACTCATTATAAGATTGCTTTTACCGGTAGGACACTTGAGACTCATTCTATAACTCTGTTGCTATAGTTATTTACCTTTGACCATTTATCCACAATTATTCTTAGTTTCTTACAATATGTTTCCACAATAACTCATGCATTACACAGTGCGAGTTGGGGCTATCTACCTCATCTCAGGAATTGGTGGGAGCATACTCTCATCCCTTTTCATTCAGCGTAGTATCTCTGTAGGAGCTTCTGGTGCTCTATTTGGACTTCTTGGTGCAATGCTATCAGAGTTACTAACTAACTGGACCATATATAGCAATAAGGTAGAGCTGCATTCTTCTTTATCTTGTCACTCCACTAATGTTGGTATTCTCGCTTCTATACTGACGTTTACACTCTCTTCCTTCTGTTTGGGAAATTCGAGATTATAATTCAATGTTATGCACATCTTTGTGTACCAGTAGAGAAATATAAAGGTTTCCCCTTGTCTAAAGTTTAAGCATTTTTGTTCTGGTTAAGGCAATATTAGCCTATTTAATCAAAGGCCTTGGACAAAATGTGGGTTGAGAAGGGTTATCCTGTACTATACCACGTGATAGTCTAATAAAATTGTCATACTAACAGATTAAGTTGAATTCATTTGTGTCCATTAACTGATTATGCTGATTGGTTTCAAGAAATTCAGTCAAGCATTCCTGCATTAAATAGTTTGTTCTTTTGTTTCCTTAGTTTGCAGCTCTTTTTACCCTTGTTGTCATCACCGCGATCAACTTGGCTCTTGGTATACTTCCTCATGTTGACAACTTTGCACATATTGGGGGTTTCATTTCGGGGTTTCTCCTTGGATTTGTATTATTATTTCGCCCTCAGTTTGGTTACCTAGAAAGCCGCCACCTTCCACCTGGTGCTCGTCTAAAGTCCAAATATGCAGTTTACCAGTATGTTCTCGTGCTGGTTGCCTTGATTTTTCTGATTGTCGGGTAAGCAATATTTTCCCCGAGTTTATTGTCCACTCCCTGTTAAATGAATGTGTAGCAGCGCTTATTTTCTTTCACTTGTATGAAGCTCTGAAGGAACCCCACATAATAGAACAGCATAGAACTTGCGTTGTTTTGTCCCTTTGCATAAGATGCTGCAAGAAACTGGACATATGTCTCTCGCTTCTCCCTTTCTGATTGGACCCATCTGTCAATATTATTTCCTCAGGATAGCAATATGTTTCCTGCTTTGCCACTGGCTTATTTTGCTTCGGTCTCTTATTTTGCTCAACGTGCTACAGCTAGAACATATATATTTACTTGCTACAACTCTGTCTGCATACTGCAGATTCACAGTGGGATTGGTCATGCTCTTTAAAGGCGAAAACGGAAATGATCATTGCAGCTGGTGCCATTATCTGAGCTGTGTGCCTACATCAAGATGGAGCTGCAACAATTAAAATGAGTTCTTGCTGAGTTCTCTGATTCTGCTATTGGGATGGTTCATGGTGCTGCTCTCTGATTCTTCTTTATTGAATATTCTTTGTTCATAGGTTACGGTCTCGATTTCTGCTTCGTTGCTTGTATTCTTGTACATCAACTTCTTACCTTCTTGTGCTGGTGTTGTGTAAATTCAATACATGCAATGGACCTTTTATAGAGTATCATACTTAAAACTGATTGTATACATTAACAATAGAGAAATATTTGGTACATAGACTTTTTTTCTTTCTTAATCTTAATTTGGCATTATATATGTTCTTTTGTGCCTTCACTTTTTTCCTATGGAAGGAAGTACCCAAAAAAAAAAAGAAAAAAATCTTTGCTACATGATGTTTGTAGACAGAAAGATAGATAAAATGCCGTCGCCCGGGCTCGAACCAGAGACCTCCAGTGTGTTAGACTGACGTGATAACCAATTCCACCAAGAAACCCATGTCATAAAGCAAGTAATTTTCCTAGTAGGTTTAGTAGCAAACTTGCAATACTGCAATTGTTGTAGTCTGTATCATTAAAATAATAGAAGAGCAGGACTATTTCTAACCATGATCAAAGTGGTATGGAATACATATAACATGATGTGAAGTTCGAATAGTGAAAATGTGAAGTCATAAAATAAGTCCTATAACTATCATATTAAAGAAAAATACTTTGCTACAAAATTTGTATTGCGGAGTCTTATTTCTTGATATGTTGGAGTGACAATAATATGTTGATTTTTTATTTTGTAGTCAATTTAAGGGTTATTCCTTAGCCACGTACGACTCCATATTAAAGCTCTAGAAAACTTTTACGGTACTTAAAAAAGGAATCACTCTCGTGTTTTAAAGGTTTCTATAATAATATATTAAAAAATATTATAATTTTTTTTAAAGAATTATTTTCTTATATTTTAAAATTTTGTATAATATAATATCATATATTTTAAAATTTTATACTATATAATTTCTTAAAGTCAAAAAAATAAATTTTAAGAAAAATTATAATATTTTCCTAAAGTATTAAACATTTTAAAATTTTATAGTATATAAATTTTTAAAATTATCGATATAATAATCCTTCAACGACACTCTGTAGAATTCTTGTACAATTCCATAACCTATAATCGAGATATTGACGCATTGGATTGGGACTTGTACAATGAAAGATGACATTGTAAAGAGCAATTAACGATACAAATTGGCTTGCCAGTTTCTATGTTACGTCAATCTACTACCAGTCATATAAAGCATACCATTAATTATAACGGGAAAAAGATGATGGTACATTTCGAATCTAGATTTGATCTTGTCTATGTAGCAAATATTAATCGGAAAGATTTAGGTAGATATAGTTTTTGATTCTATTTATTAATTTTATAATGTGAATTAAATGTTATGAAATTTATGACATAAATTAATGTAAGTAATATTTTATAAGATTTAATTTTAATTACAGAATCTATAGGTGGAATAAAAAATCGAGTTTATGTAAGTTTTTTTCAATATTAAATGCGTTTGGTTGAGGAAGCAAGGCGTAAGCAGACCGACGACTAGCTTTACCACCCCGTCAACTCCTATATTATTATTTTTCATTAATTTAGAAAAAAAATAACAAAATTTGATCGAATATTAAAATTAAGGGTTAATAATCTAATATAATTTTACTATGTGTAAAGTGATTTTAAAAAAAATATATTAAATTTGTCACGTTGTAAATTATATAACCAATTTTTAATATTTTCCTCCTTGATTAATTACTAATTACTATCCCTTCTGATAGATTTATACACATTATTATAAAATAATTATTTTAATAAAATAATAATGATATAAATCTCTAAATCAAGAGATTTATATCACTTATAAGATTCATGGAACCATTTTTCGGATAAATCCAGCAAATGTTGAAATTTTTTTATTAATTCTTATTTTGTCATAAAAACATTTCAACTAGGCAAATTGATTTGGAGCTATCACAACATTTGGTCAGCATTTCATTGGCTCATAAATAAGGTACAAAAGCATTCTAAGCTTGACTTTTTTGTCAGCCAATTAGTTCATAAACCAAAAACAAAAACCAAAAAAAAACCAAGTCCCTAAAGTCAATTAGAGTTGTCGCTCTAAAACCTCTGCCAATGACCCCCACTGAACCCAGTGGCTTCTTCTCTAACCGGCATACCAAGCCTGTCCAAATGACCTGACCCTGGATAAGCCTTGCTAGTAAAATTGGCATGCAAAGGTGCAGAAACCCTTTGAGGATTGATTGAGAGCCTCTTAGTTGAGCTTGATCTCTCATATTGAGGCCTTTGTTTTGGAGCACTGAGGGACCTAATTTTCGACTTCGACGACTGAGTACAAGACATGTAATTTGGATAGTCAGAATAACCACTCAAACAGCTTCTTGAGCCATCACTTTTGGTTGGCGTAAACGGCCCTCCTCCTCCTCCTCCTCCTCTCTTTGAATGAGAATGTGGACTGTTTTCCGCGGTGAGGAAAGGATCATCGACATCATGAGAGAAGAGCTTCAGAGGGCTCGCAGATTGGACTTCGCAAGAAGAAAGACTTTGGACCGTTTGATGAGCAGTTGAGTCTTTTGACGTTGTGCAGAAGCTATGATGACTACATTGGTCTGAACCAATGGTGAGATAAGAAGAGTGGAAAAGGTTCCTACGCTTTTGCATGATTTGAGAACCGTTCACTTCATCAGCTCTCCAGCCAATTTTCGTAGATGATCCTTCAGATCAAATGTTCCCATGTCCTGGAATCTTGATTGCTCAAAATCTTGCTGTTTTTTGAGCTATTTCTCTGGTTTCAACACGAATGCAGAATTATAATCTTGATAAATACAAAATGAATCTGTTACTTCAATATTCTAAATAATAAAACGAAAAGCAGCAAAGTTCCAACTCGTACCCTGAACATCAGATTTTCACCATGTTTCATGCTCTTGGCCCGCGCAATGTGCTCAAATTTCTCAGGAGTTGCAGGACCCTACGCGTTGAATTTACTAGTACTAATCACAAATGACACAATAAATGCAGTACAACAACATAATCTTGGTTCACAGTAAAAGTAGTATCCCTGGCAACTGAAATCATCTTTCTACAATAAAAAGCAATTTCAAGCACAAGAAAGTTCGGCTACAGAAATTATTTCTTGAATTAGCTAAGTTCATAAAGTGAAAGGTAGAATAAACTACAGCAATTATAAAAATAGAAAAAAAAGCAAAAGAGTTCCATGTCACACGATGTGCAAACCTATTTGCACAACCATTGGGGGGGGAATGAAATCTTGCTTACAGGGTAATGGGTGTGATTGGACTTGTAGGGCGATTCAAGGATCTGCGCGCGCCCTGCACTTGCTCGTGCTTGAGCTCGCAACATTGCCTGCACTTGTGCCTGCATTTCTCTTAGTATACCTGCAGTGTGCTTTCTCACAATATGTCCTCGGACTAATGCTTGGAGCTTCACAAGCGCTTTCAGTGCTCGTAAAGCTCTCCTTGACTTCAAATTTCCCACCAGGAAAAACAAAAGTTAGTATTATGTCAGTCAAACCAAGAACAATAGAACAAAATGGTGAGTTTCATGACATGATCAATTAACCAATAGAGGGCCTTAAATTAAACTTCATTAAAAGACACCTTTGAAAATATTTTGGTTTGTAACCTAAAGCATGATAGTATGGTTCCTAATTTTCGTGATTTTAGATTTAATTGTCACTGAATTTAGTATAAGAGCACACTGTAACTTAAACAAATATAATTTTAACAAATTATAAGATTACACTTGAATCTAGTTATCAAAATGGGTGAAGATTCACTATAGATATTCTTATTATTAAAAAATATATATATTCCATCAACACTAGCTGAATCTTCAAACTAGACTAGACATTTGTAGGTCCAAGTCAACTTTTTTACATCTGTAATTGACTAATACAACCAATAATCTATTTCCTGGGCTCTCAAGTCTCAATCCATCTTTTATCTGAATATTTATTGTCATAGAAAAGCAAATTAATTCAACTTAAAAGAGGAGTGATAGGATTGGTAGAAATTAAAGCAAGTCATCAACTACTACAACTCATAAAAACTGCACCTCCAACACAGTTTCCGAAACAACCTTAAGTCAATTCAGGTTCAAAATTTTAACCTCTCTTTTTACTTTCAACAAACACATTAAGTTTGGATGGGTACATTATTCATTTCTGTCCAATAATATTTTGTAAATATTATTTCTTAACATGCTTTTCAATAATTTTTTTATTTTCCTTGACATATATTTCATCTCAAAAAATGCTACAATAATTTTTTCAAATAATATCCAGAATAATAAATGTCCCAATGAGCATAACTTCCATGTTACAAGTACCAACCTCCCAAACTCATACAAAATGATCATACGCATTTATAAGGGTATCCAGATAAAACCAAATTCCGAAAAGGTGAGATATAAGAAATCTATTAGACACCGAAAATCATAAAAAAAAAAAATGGTTATAGGTAAGTAATTACACTTTGCCTCTCTAAATTATAAAAAATATACTTTGCTCTCCATCCACATTATTTATTCTTTAAAAATTTTAAAATAAACAAGACAATCTAGTTTAATGACTTATATACCCTTGGCACTATATTTTTATTTTTTATGTATTTAAATTTTGATAGTTATGTGATAATTATTTAAAAATAATAAAAAATAAATAATATAATATTTTAATATTATCCACATCGATGTGTATAAGAGACAAATTTTTATAAATTTGTAAATTTTTTATTTCAATTTAGCTTAGCAACTTTTGAATAAAATATTTAGATTATAGAAAGGGTTGAACAATTCTCAAATGTGCTTATTTTCTATTGAGAATTCATTTTTAAAAAATTAATGTGACAATATATGTTTTTTATAAAACTTATATTATTTTTTTTTTTTTTATGTTTCTTAGTATAATATTTGAATGAATCTTTGCAAATTGCAATGTCAAATATAATATAATTCAATATTTTCTTACATTTTCACTACGTAATTATTTTTAATTATATTTTATTATAATATTAGTTTAATATTATATAATATATTTTTTCTTAATTCTTTTATAATTATCAAACATTAAAATTAATTACATAAAAAATTAAAATATAATATTAAGAGTATTTAAATCATTTAACCAAATTATTTTGATATTATAAAATTTATAAAGAATAAATCATGTGAATAGGAGAGCAAAATGTTATTCTTTTTAATTTAAAAAGACAAAATAAAATTACCTACAGAGGTAAGTGTTATCCCATAACCCAATAAAAAATGTTAAGACGTGTAACACTGACATTAGGACATAACTGTGTGCACCTACACTGTTTAACAAACGTACAAAATTCAGTTCAGAAAATTCAGTAGACCTACACACTACTACACCATATTCGAATCTACCTCCTCCTCCTCCCCTTTTACCAACAATAATAATAATTTATAAAAAATAGTTATGTGGATTCAATTTTTTATTTTACGAATTTATAATAAATATTTAATTTTTAAAATTTTGTTTATAGTTACTAATATTATATATTTTATAAAATTTTATTTAAATTATAAACTTTATAAATAAAATCAAAAAATTAAATTATTTGTCATAATTTATTCACTAGTACCTTTGGACCATGACCAATTCCTTAGGAAAATTTTAGTACTACAAAAAAATTTGGACCACCCCATAATAACCCCAAACCCGCCAGCCAACCCCCCCGAAAAAAAAACATCTGCATTCATTCGGTCCCCAGAGTTTCACATTCTTCTCAAGTACTAGTACTAAAACCCTTTTTTTTTATTATTAAAGAAAAACGAGAGGAATAAATAGTCAAGGCAGTTCTATATTCGAGACCTCATCCGTTAAAAAGATTTATATCGTATAAATTTTTAAAATCTATAATATAAATAAATTATTCTATTGGTTTTAAATAGTTATATTATATTATATAAATTTTAAAAAAAAACTCAACAGATAATTCTTCAAATAGAATTATAAATATTTTTAATAATATAATATATACAAACGTAAAATTACAACAGAATAATTCAATAAATGGACTATAAAATTTTCGAATAATTTAATATTAATTGACCTGACATTTTAACGAATATACAAGAAAACCAATTAGTCGAAAGTCTAAACTAAAATGAAGGGTATGGGTACTAACACGAAACGACACCGTAAGAAAACTCAGACCAATCAAAAGACAGTTTTGTCCCAAGTTCTGTAAGTTCCGACATCATCGTCCACCCTGAAGCTTTTCACTTCAGGAACACAGTCGACGTCGGATTACGAGACAACTGCCTCATTGGTCTTTTAAATCCTAGGAATGGTATGCGAAAAGTCGATTCTATATTCGAATGACACGTAAATAAAAAAAGAATCAATGGGTAAAACATGTAAATTTGTAGAATAGTTAAAGGAGAATTTAATAACCAAATAGGCTCGAAAATGGGACTGAATCTTAACAGCCGCCCACTCTTCTTCACGACTCCCATAACCTGCGCCGCTCCCGCTAACATGCGCTGGCGAGGACCCCACCTCCACACCGTCCTCATTTCCATTCCCAAACGACGTCGTCGTATTAGAATTAGTAGATATAGCTCTTCCGCTGCTAGTTAGCCTGACGACTTCGGCGGCGGCTTGAGCAGCCGCGACGGCAGCCTCAGCAACAGCAGCCGTGGCAGCAGCTACGGCAATAGCATGCTTGCTTGGATCGTCGTTATTATGATCACTCGGCGGCTGAACCGAGCCGGAGTTCTCCGTGGGTTTGCTGTCTCTATTCCTTTTCCCTGTAGGATTTGACAAAGCTCCATTTTTTCTTCGGAGGAAGTCTGGAAGTTGTGGCAGGAGGCTGAGAGTCGGCCGGAAAATATGATGAGGAAGAAGATGGGTCGGGTTTTTTCAACCCGAGAAGTCCTCGGAACCACTTTGAAGCTTTCTTCATATGGGTTTTAGCTTAGCTAAACTGAGGTGTTGAAGAAACCACCATTTTAGGGTGGGAAGTTGGAAGTGTAGTGTGTGTAACTGTGTGTTTTTCGGACGAGGAGAATGGAATGATATAAAATAAAACTCGTTGTACTATATTTATTAGGCAACTCTACTACTCTACTACGTTTTTGGATAATTTATAATAACTAATTTCATTTTGAACGCCTTAATTTTTATTTTGTATTTTAATTTATATTTTGAGCATTTTATATGTTTAATTTTAAATTTATTTTATTTTAATTTAATTTTTAGTATTGTCACAAAATTAATAAAATATTTTTGTTTATGCAAGTAAATTTCAACTTGATATATAATAATATTTTAAATGTATGAGTAAAGATTTTATTAAATTTGACAATAATATTAAAAATTTAATTGAAATATGAATTTTAAATTTAAAAATACAAAGTATCCAAAAATAAAATTAAAGTGTACAATAAGAATTTTGTATAAATTAAAGATTAAAAATGAAATTAACCATAATTTATAACCCTACCATGAATTTTCCATGGGACCCATTACTAGTCCATATCTCAACTGCTAAAATTATTCTTAATAGAAACTTTAATTCCTTCTTGTATTATTGGTGTAAAATTTTTGTCTAGTACAATCTAGTTTAGATTCAATATCACCTAATTTTGTTATAAATTTATTTATATATATATATATATATTATAGACGGGACATGTATCAAATATCTAGAGTGTATAGTAAATTTTTCTACAGAGATAATGCATAAATGATATTTGTATACTAAAGTGATTCTAAAATTGTACTTTCTATTTTATTTTATAGTCATCTTTTTAGATGATTTATTTTATATTTAATTATCTATTGCTTTAAAAATTTTATAAAGTATTATATGATTTTTTAAAAAATTTATCCTTAATACCATATTAATAAAAAGAGATAATTACTACGTAATTAAGAAATATTAATATAAATGATTAATTTTGTCACTTTGTAAATTTATGCAATTCATTGACTTTTAATTTTTATGCACAAATTCAAAACCCAAGTTAAAATGAAACAAAGAGAGTGTATGTCTCACATTTTTCGCATAGGCTGAGGTTATTCTAGAGTTGTAAATTTCTATCACTTGCCACTCAATTAAAGAATTCAAGATTTATATTATAAAACTTCAATTTATGTGCTGTCATTAATTGTTCTAATTTTTCCAAGTTAGTGTAATTACGAACATGTACAACAAAAAGAAAAAGAAAAAGCACATTAACAAGAGGTCGAGAGGACATTTATTGTTTTCTGGGTTGAGGACTCGGGAAAAAAAAATATATCTAATGTTATGAACTGAATGAAAGAACTTGTATAGTTTGGTACACTTGGGATTATCAATGGGTGTAAAATTTTGTTCGACCAACAAGAATTGAGAATATAAATGCATGGAAAATTGAGGAGAAGAATTGAGATTGGGGGAAGCCAAGATTGACCGACTGTTCCATCTTGGGAATCATGAGGAAAGGGACTGAAATTAGCAAAATCTATTACTTCATCTGTTTCAAAATACTTATCACTTCTCGAATGTAGATAGATTAAAAAAATTATTAAATTATATCAATTTATAAATATAAAATAATTTTAAATATAAGATTCTTTTATATTAATATCTAAACTATATAATTTTCTATTCATTAATGTGATACTGACACTAATGATAAAAGTTAAAAAAATCATTTAATACTTTCTTAATACAGTATGTCATAAGATAAATTATCTAAAGTGACAATTATTTTAAGAGATAGAGAGTAGGTTTTAACTTTTATTTTCTTATTGTTTTCTATAATTAGTAGTAGTAAGAATTTTAGATTGATTAATTATTATTTAAGTATCAGATTTCGTTTTACCAACTACTATATGTATGTTGTCGATGAATTTAGAAAATTTGCAATTAAAGATTTGATTATTATAGAATTTCTCACAATATTACTTATCATTAGCATTTAATAGAAGTTTGCCAATCAAATGGATCTGATGAGACTACTGAAGTTGCCAGATGAATTGCTAAACTTTTTGTGTACTAAGTTTTTGACAACAATGGAATTTTTCGTTGATTAGAATGAAATGAATGAAATTTATTTACAGGATCACTAGAATTGATGGACATTTGCTAAGCATCATAACACGAATTTTTAATCACTCCAGCGGGCCAAAAGTGTAGGCTCCGTCTCAACAACTATTATTTAGGATTAGTGTGTGAGGCACACATTTATGTGTGTGATTTTAAAAAATTAATAAGGAAAAAAATAAAATGAACTTAGTGGAGGAATTAATGGTAATTATTTAAATATAGTTATAAATTTTATTATCTTTTAATATAAAGGTATAATAGGTAATTTAGAAAGTGACGAACACTAATAGAAAAAGATACTCAAACTTTAATATAGTATAAATATTGTTATTTTGAGTATTATCTAAATAATAATATAACTATTTATTAAAATGTGATATACATATATGTATATAAAATAAAAAATAGATAAAAAAATGCATCTGAATAATGAATGTAAAATATTTTTAAAAAATAATGAAAAATGAGCCATGCAAACGGAGCGTTATATACATAATGGTCTAATATAAATGTAAGTAAAGGAAAATGCTACTACTATTACATGATGAGCTACTTCTTCTTTAAATTGGTTTATAAGAGCTTTGGTTTTTTATTTTTAAATTGGTTAAAATGGTTGGCGGTCAACCAAAGCAAGGTTTTTTTTTTTTAAAGGTCTGTAAATAAATTTACGAACTCACTCCGTAAGAGTTCGTTTAAGCTTGATTTATCAATAATCAAATTAAATTTGAACGAAATTTAGCGATTCGCTAATTTTTTGTGTTAGGTTCAAACTCGATTCGTTAAATTAAAAATTTTAAATTTATACTTAAAAATTTCAAATTACTTGAACTTGACTTGAATTTGATTCGAAAAAAACTCATTTGAGTTAGGTTCGACTGATAAATAAATCAAATTTAAATAGAATTTTAAATTTATTAAAATAATCAAATAAATTTAAATACTATAATGTTCGATTTATTTATATTCATTTACATTTTTACTTGACAGAAAATAAATTTTTTTCCCATCATATGTTTTTGGATAAGCAAATGTTGCTTTCAATGTTGTCTTGGAAAAATCATATGTCTTATTCTGTATATTTTTCTGAATTGCAGTAGTTCACATGGTGAGATATGACAAAAAAGGTTTAATTAGAGTTGATGGGATTATTCTCATCTGAGTTCTTGGGGCAGAGAAACAACAAATAAGTTCAAATCAAAGGTGTAAATTAGGATTGAAAAAAGGGAATCTCCAAAATATAAGGGTGCTCCACTTGTCGACATAACTGTTCCTCTCACTCTCATCCCCGTGCACCCTCGGAATTTTTTTTTTTTGGTCCAACCCTCGGACTCATTCTTCCAGTTTAGTACACAGCTGTGATCTTCCAATTGTTTGTAACGGAGGAAATTCTTAGGTGGATCGAATCTATAGTTAGTGACATGGATCCCTTGATTTATATTCATTTACATTATTTTAACTCAATAAAATAAATTTTTTTAAGGTGTTATGAGTGAATGTGGACCAAAGGATAACTAAAAATTTTCCTACAGTGGGTACCTTTATATTTTAGAAAATGCTAACATGAACTCGATATTGAATTCTACCTGTATACTTTATGATTAAGATTAAATTTTATAAAATCTTACTTATCAACTAATGTCATAAATTGCATAACATTTAATACATACTACAAAGTAGAATAAAAAACCAAATATACATAATTGTTTCTCTTATATTATGGGATAATTTCACATTCCTCTCCTGAAGTATATTGTAAATTTATTACAGCTACCTCCCATCAAGTTTGAACAAAAACAGTGATTCGCCTACTAAATACATGTACCCAATCAGGCTAATATCCTGTCTCCAAAGGATTTCTTGTGTGGCTCTTGTATTTTTTTTTATTTTTTATTTTTTATTTTTAGGTTTTTTGTATTTCTCTTTTCTTTTTTGGGCTTGTTTAGACCTTTAATGACCATTTATGAGGACCATTATATGGATTAATCTTTTTTTACGTTTTCAATGTAGCTTTTTTTTTTAAAAAAAAAAAAAGAAAAAAAAAAAGAGGATGTCTAGATACATGCTGCACATGATTTGCAATTGCAAAATGAAATGAATTGTCCTTTAAACTTTGGTTTATATTTCATTCCATATTGAAGCTTGTGCTAGATTTCATACGCCAAACTTGTGAACTTTTCAGCAAAAAAATGTGTACTTAGTGATTTGTGAACTTTCAACATCGAGTCTTGAAGTGGTTTAATCCTTTTTGGTTGTGACTCGTGATCGCGAATCAATTTGTCCGATCAACCAAAGCCATGCAAAATGTGTGTCGGAGACAAGTGTGAACTGAAGAATTTAAAGCCGGTCAACAAAGGAGACCTTCTGCCGTCCAAATTCCACATGCATGCATGCTGTGTTTTTTCAATCTTTCTGGGCACCTACGTTTTTTTTTTTGCATGATTTTGTGCTCAAAGTTTAACTACTTTCTTAATTTAATATTATAGCAAATATAAGATCAAAGTCTACTGTGCAATATATAACATATATATATATATATATATATATATATATATATATATAAGTTTAAGTGGAAGGTATAAATTACCTATTTTTTTCATTGTTAGAGCTGGATACCAGCTTTTTATACTATACTTTATAATGGTATTTAGAGATCATCTACCAAATAAGGAATTCATTACTGTGAGAGTTGAAAAATAAATATTTTCTTTTTTATGATTTAATTTTTTTATTTACTATTTGAGCTAATATATTGACATTATATGCACATATTCCGCTATCGTAAAAATTTGTAGTGATAGTCAGAAAAAATTCTCCTTACCTTTAGTCCCAAGGTTTATGATAATTATTTAGTAATTTATAATATTTTTATAATTGTTCAATAATTAATAAAAATAATATATTTAAATTTAGTGACTCGCTTTACAATGAATAGTGAGATCATGTTTTGTCCAAATAATTTTTTTTTATTAATTATTAAAATATTTAATAATTATTCCATCATTAAAATAAACCAAATATTGATTACACAACAAGCTCGATTCTTGAATCAATGTTTGCACTATATATAATTTTAGAATTAATAGATTATAGGAAAGCCAGTTATAGTACATGTTATGGGTCAGGATTTAATTGGTACCCATGGCTTATTTTGTTATTCATTCTATGTTCTTTTTCGTTCTTCTTTGGCCAAGGACATAATTAATACGTACACACTTGGTTACACTTTAATTACAAAGATATTTTTGTTATTTTAAGGCTGAAAATTCGAGCACTTAGATAACTTTCCTATATGGAGTAGAATGTATGTATAAGATAGCTGCTAATATCAATAATACATGCATAGGAAAATATACTCAATTGACTCTGTTCTTATGACTAATTTTTAATTATTTTCAAATAATTAAATCAGATATATATTTTAATTGTTCTTTTTATCTCACATATATTATATCTTAAACAATAATTATATAGTATTATTCTAAATAACACTCAAAATAATATTATAAATAATAAGAGTAGAAACAAGTATGGGTGACAATTTCTAACACGAAACGATAATACGATAAGAATACAATACGAAATTAATAGATCTAAACACGACTCGAATTTAATTGAATTACTAATTGGTTGACCCGTTAATGACTTGAAATTAAAAGAGTCGTGTTGTATCAACTCACTAGTTGACTTGATAACTCATTATTTTATTGGTTAACTTGACATAACCTGTTTAACCCGTTAAAATATCAAGTAACCCGAATGACCCGTTAATTAATTGGGATATTTTTTAAAATTTGACAAAATAATACCCTTTAATAGCATCCTATGTCATTCGAGTCAACAGCTTGTAAGTTATCATGTTATCCAAATAAATAAATAATTTTTATATTAATGTAAAATATTTAATGAGTTAACGAGTCATGTCGAATTAATCTGTTGATAAATAATTTATAATATAATACGACATAAATATTAAATAAATCGTATCTGATTTAAAATTTTGCAATGCAAATTTGATAAAGACGTGATACGATGAAAATTCGACACGACTCAACGAGAATCTAAAACGAATCATAATTTAAAAAAAAAAATAAAAAATATTTGTCATATATGAAAAATTTATATGTAATGGGCTTTGCTTGTTGGATGTTGTAAATGTAAGTAGAGTTTTGTGGGGTAACGTCATAAAATGAAACGTCCCATCCCTTCCTCATTGAGACTCTAAATTCTGACGTACCAAAGACTGATGACCTCTTTTTTGTATGGCTGTGGATTATTACGCGGCAGCTGCCAACTTCTCTTTATGTCCTCCGAAGAAAGACTAATCGGTGGTAGTTAGTACATATACACAGATTGCCTGATTTTTAATCTGTGTGTCAGCAGTAGCTCTTTGCAAGGGGTACCTAATGAATTATTCGCATAAAATAAAAATTTATGAAAAAATATAATGTTTTTTATTTTATAAATAATCTTACAATTTAAAATTTATAGTTCGTTCGTATGAAATATTATCCGTTTTAATCGAAATCTCATTGACTTCGTCTCGCATAGAAAAGATGACCCTTGTCTTATAAGCTAGATTTTTTCTTAGTTATCAACCGATGTGAGATCTTTAACCATTCCACTTTACATCATCACAAACCCCCAACTAAAGAAGAGTCTTGTGTACAATTTGAGAGTCCCGTAGACGACACCATTATGTTGATGTAAGAATTTATCTTCATGTGAAATATTGTCCGTTTTGACCGGAGCGTCACGATTTTGCCCTTGAAAAAACACCTCGTATGAGAAGAGTGGTCTCCTGCCTTATAAATTAGATTCTTTCTTAATTATCAACAAATATCAAATAGATTTTTGCTCCCTCTACTTTAAGTCATCAATTACTTTTTATTTTTCGGTCTTTTTTGTATTTGTAAAAAATACTTAAATAAATTTAATTTTTGTTTCAATTTGTACACTTTATAATATGAATTAAATATTATAAAATTTATAATATCAATAAAAAAAATTAATGCTTAAAATTTAATTTAATTATAAAATTTATAAATAAAATTTAAAATCGACTCTATATTAATATTTTTTTTACATGTTAGAGCAAGATTTTCCATTTTCTTGTCGTCTCAGTTCTGGCCTTGTAGGAGCCTGCAGGCACAGGTATTCGATGGCTTTTTTTAAACCACGTTTTTGGCAAGACTATATAAGTTGCCTAAAATGTTGGGCAGGCCCCACTCCAATTCTAAGTTAGGTGAATTTCTTGCTATATATAAATCTTGCAATGAAAAATAATTTTTAGGAAAATTTCAATTTTTTTTTGGGAATCATCCCATTATATTTGGTTTGCTCATAAATCCCATTATAATTTGATTTGAATTTAAAATTGGCTATTTTTGGATTATACACGTAAAAACTTAATTAAATTTTTATTGAAACATTTTTGTATAGATTTTATTTGAGATAAGAAAATATACTCGAAATGTGCTCCCACCCCCGGCCATCTGAATTTAGTAAAATGTGATTAAATATTCATGATCAGACTTCAAAATTAAGATAAATCTCCTTTTTTAACTTTCATAATGCTTCTTTTTCCCAAAAAAAAAAAAAAGAAAAAAGAAATCATACATTATTTCAATGCTGCATCATATTTTTCTCTCCCATTCTCTCGTTAACTTCTCCCTCTTTTAGACTAAGCATCTTGTTGACACGAGATTGGGCCTTTCTCCGGGCCCAATTCTGGTCCACAAAAATCCATTCGGCTGGTGTCAAGTTGTCATATAATAGTTGGGCTAAACACCGCAAAACAAATCTTTTCTCCTGACCCATGCAAAATCCAAAGAATTTTACTGTCATATCAATTGAAGCTTACACAAAACTTGTAGAGTTAATATAATATTTTCGTACGCTATCGGTGTAAAAAAAATTTTTATGTGATCGGGTTTAAATACATAATACATGTGCATTATTTATATTTTAAATGTTATTTTGTATATGTAGCATACATCCACACCAACAATATACAAAAGATTAATCCAAAAGTTGTTTAGATTGCTTGCAAAATAATATTTTGAAAATTTTCCTAAATACTTGATATTACATAACATTATTATTGTCTCTGTTTGGATAGCAGACATTATTCATTATTTTTCAAATAATAGTGTGTAATAATTTCATAATAGGTTTTCAAATTACCTTTCTCTCTCACATACATTACATCTAAAAAATATGCATATCCAGAATAATAGTTTATTTGCTCTGTTTGAATAACTATTATTGAAGATATTATTTACAATATTATTCAAAAAATAATTACTATATGCAATGTAATATTTGGGATAAAAAGTTAATTAAAAACTATGTTAGGAAATTATTACAAAATATTATTTAGAGAATAATGTGTACTATTATGACAAGAGACCCATCCTAAACTCAATTGGGCCTTATAGAAATCATTATTGGGCCTAACCCAAATACTTGTATAAGGCCGGTTTCTTAGCAAATGGAGCGACCCGCAGCAGGCAGGCACTATAAATACATGGGGGCATCAACAGTGCTCTGTTCTGAAGCGCCCTCTCTCTCTCTCTCCCCTCTCTCTCTCCAATTGTAAGTAAAGCTCTATCTATCAAATCCCACTTTCTCTGTCTAAATTTTCTCTCTCACACACTCACTAACTCACTCAGTCCACTTGTGATGACTTCTTGATCATCGATGATTGCATTTTCGTGTTGATTTTTTTGTATTTTTTGGGTTGCCACTTCAACTTTTCTCTGTTACAATTTAGTACCCAAAAAAAAAAAAAAGTAACCACATTTTGTAGAAGAATGGATATTAAATTTTTGTTGTTTATTCTTAGAAGGGTGAGATAGATTAAATTTAATTAAAAAAAGTTCATTTTTTGTTGCTTATTAAGTTAATTCTATGCTTGATTTGTAGGGTTTGGGCTTTATTTAATTGATTTTTTGGGGTTTTAGATGAAATTCTCGTGTGATCTTTTTTTTAAAATTAATTTGTGATTTGTTAGATTGGGATAAAGCAGAATCCGGGTGAATCTGCATTTCATGAATTTTTATTCCATTTAACTTGTTTTGGGTAAACAAAAATTGCTTTTTTTTTTTTAAATCATGTTGAGCTTTTTTTTTAGGATTTGTTAAGGGGATGAAATTGTCAAAGTTAGTTCCTTTTTTATTTTTATTTTTGATTTTTCTGTGTAGTTGTTTTTTATTGTATGTTCAATTTTATTTGGAAAAAATAAACATGCAAAATTGCTTGATGAAAATACACAAACTAGTTTTTTATTTTTTATTTTATTTTTTAATTTATTATTGGTGCAGGTAAAAGAAAGAAAATTACTAGATTTTGCGAAAAAGATCTTTCTTTGATATTTCTTTTCAAAGAAGTGGAGTTTATTGTCAACAATTTGGGTACGGTCAAATTACCGTATCAAAATCTAATCCAAACAATATCTGGTTGTGTTCAATTCAGTTTTAATATGTACTAGTAGTATTAAATTGGTATTTTCTTAAAAGGGTTGATAAAAATGTAGCTAATTCGTAATTAGGACTCTTGGTTTTTTCGTTCATTCCTTTAATGCGTGGTGTTTGACTTGGTTAAGATCTAATTCAAATGTGCAAATGATATTGCTGTTGCTTTAGGAAATTGACTGCTACATTATATAGTGTTGTGTGTGTGTTCATGAGCCATTTCCTATTTCAGCTTCTGAGTAATGTTAATACTGTCTCTAAGTTGTTTACTAGCTGAATGGTACTTCATGTATAATGTTGATAGGCTTATGTTGTTTTACCATTTTATGTGTTACATCTTTCGTTCAGTTTCATCTCACAGAATCCTTTACATTTGCTTCTTTTGCATTGTTGATGGTGTTCGTGGCAAGATTGTATAAAATAGCAAAAACAAACTCTTGGTGAAGAACTATTATACAATTAGCCCTGCAGTTGGTTCTGAGAAGATTTTATGATGTCAGGACTACTCAATGTATTCCTTCTTTATCTCTACTAGGCTAAAAGTATTGCTCCAATGAACAAAATGTTTTTGAAGAAAATTTTCTCTTATGTTGTCCGGATATATGTGATGTTAAATTTTTTTGCACTTTTTGCATATGCTAAAGTAAGAATTTTAATCTGAGATCATGATTCCTGAGAGTGGTAGACCTTGAAGCAACATCATTGACATTTGAGGTTACTGAGTTTATGCATGATCTTTTTGTATTTTTTGTTTGGTTCACAAAATTTGATTGAAATGTCTGGATGCAGTCAGGAATGAGTGGATCAAATTCGAATCTTCCAGATGCTACTGGAAGAGCATTTCCCTCACAGACTGGTTCTACAAGTGCTGTTTTGAATCACTCTGGTGGTATAAGGGTTGCTTGAAAATCAACTTTATACTTGTCATGAATGAATAAAATATAAGTAGTTATTTACCTATGGTTGTTCTCTCATTTTTTTGCAGGAAACATACAAGGGCTCCATGGGATCCATGGGAACTTTAACATCTCGAATATGCCTGGTACATTTGCATCTAGAAATTCGACAATGCTTGGTGGAGCACCAGGTGGTGTTCAACAAGTTTCAGGAAGTGGGTCAAGTGGGCGATTCACAATAAATAATCTCCCTGCTGCACTTTCTCAGGTAGTCAACTTTAATATACTTTGGTGTCTTTTTACCATCCAATTGTTGCCATAAGTTTGTTGCTTTCCCTTGCCCATGCAGATGCATGCACTGACCTGCAATGCTGCCTGTTAGAGGCAAACTATTCTCTAATTTGTAATATATCTTGAATGCAGCTCTCTCTTGCCAGCTCACATGGACATTCAGGGGTAACAAACAATGGTGGTAGGATTCTTGTTAAAACATGTGCCATTCTTGTGCCCCTTATTCTTTTCCCATGTCCATTTCCCCCGTAACTGGTGCAGTAGAGTAATTTCAGGTTACAGGGGCATTAGCAAATCTAGGAAATTCAGGTCGTGTGGCAAACCCTATGGCTAATTATGTTAGTGGGGGGAACATTGCAAGGGGTTTAAGCTCCGGGGGAGGATCAAACTTGCCTGGTGTTGCGTCCCGCTTAAATTTAACGGGTAATATCTCTATCTGAATCACCTATAGTTATCAGAAGATAAAATTGCCAGACGCTTTGCATGTAATAGTAGTTTTTGTTATAAACTTTGGAGCTTTTGTAATCTAGGTTTGGGTTTCAAATAGTTAATGAAAGAAAGTACAAGAATTTGAAATGATGCTTTCTAAGTAGTAGAAGCCTTGAGTGCATACACACAATCGTTTTGATTGCTTTCTTTATGCTTGACTTTTGCAAGTTTCATAGAATGCGAGAGGGGAGTTCAGCTAACTGCTCCTGCTGTTTCTGTATTTTTCTCCCTTTTTGTCCTTATTGTACAGGCAGAATGGAGGCAACAATTTACGCATGAATTAAAACAATCACAAACAAGCATGCTTCTTATTTATGTAGCCTTTAAAGTTGAGATGTTTGTGTTTTGCTTATGGAGACATTATTTATGTGGATATCAAAGAATCAGATACACTTCAATTATTAGTCAATGACATATTGAACTCTCAGACCCACAGGTGGTATCTATGCTAGGCAGTTCTTATTCTGCTGCTGGCGTGCCGTTCTCCCGTAACCAATTCCAAGCTGGGAATGGTCCTTTTACTTCTTTGTTGCTAAATGATCTGAATGCTCATGAGGATCCTACTTTTGATATTAATGACTTCCCACAGCTTGCTGGACGTCCTTCTTCCGCTGGTGGTTCTCAGGGACAAATAGGTAGTCCAATTTTCTGACTAAACCTGATATTTTACATTCTGTGATTTCCTCTTCCAGTTTGTGGTTTTGATAGACAATTGTGCTTATTCAGGTTTTCTACGGAAGCAGAATGTTGGCTTCAGTCAACAAAATCAAGAATTCAGCATTCAGAATGAAGAATTTTTCCTGCTTTGCCAGGATATAAAGGTGCTTAAATATTGTCAACTTGAAGCATTATGCAGCATTTGATGCTCAATTTTGATTGAATGTCATTTAAGCATTGTATTTTGCCCCATAAGAAATTGTTTAATGTTCTTATGCCTTGGCATATTTGTTGCAGTTTTAGGTTTCAGATTGACTTGTTTACATGTTCTTTTACAGCTGAGTGATTGTTGTCTTAATTATATTCTTGTGAAGATTCTAAGAACTACAGTAAGAAATCTGGAGTGCATTACCTTAAAGAAAAGAGTCGCTGTTTCCGTTATGATTTTGTTTGCTGGTTGGGTGGAGTAATTTTCCTTGGGGAATCTTAATTTCGAGGACTTCTGTGTGGTGTTCCCTTTGTCCTGTTGGGATAACAATCTACCATCTTTGGGCAATACTGTGGTCTATTATCAATACATATTTTGGCATTTTGCTCAGTATGCTTTTTTATTTAAGTAGTTAAGAACTTAAGTGTATATTACTGTTCCTTGTCAAGATATATTTAGTAAGATAGGTCAGATAGGTATCTGATCTGTTCTGAAAGAATACAAGAAAATGTCCTTTTTCAGCTACTAGTAGTTTCCTGATTTACTGTCTAGCCTTGAATATGATCATTAGTATTGAAACAGGTGGCAATGTTGAGTTTCCCATGAACGTTCATCAGAAGGAACAGCTCCATAGCATGTCATCTATGATGCATCCTCAGAATATGCCTGTAAGTTCTGTTACAGAAGGTGCAATTGTGCCAAAAATATCATAGAGCTCCTTATTCTAAGGGTTATCTCGATGATTTTTGCTGTAATCCTGCAGTTAGGAAGGTCAACGGGTTTGAACTTTGGAGGAGCTAGTTCATCACATTATCAGCAACCGCAACAACATGCTTCATCAACAAATGGCTCTGGGCTGTCTTTTCTACCTACCAACTATCAGAACTATCAAGACATCCATTTCCATGACCCTGAGGTATTCCTTGCAGCCTACAACGTAATGCCGTGTAGTTTTGCACTTGGTCTTGTGCTATTGTTGTGGTCAAAATTGTTCTTCTTCAGTTTCTTCGTGACATTGAACACCTAAGGTTATTGATCACTCTATGTTCTCAATTCATTGCTTTAGGCTCGTACTGTAGGACAACCTGCCTCTGGATCAGGACCAACAAATTTGCCAAATACAGTTCCTGGTATTGGATCATATGAACAGCTTCCTCAGCAGTATCAACAATTCCAAAAGCAGTCCTATTTTCGCTTGGGAACTCCATTTAGGGATCAGGATGTAAAACCTTTGCAGGCAACACAAGCTCCTGCAGATAAATTTGGAATGCTTGGTTTGTTGAGCGTCATAAAGATGGTTAACCCTGCCTTGACGTCACTTGCTCTAGGAATTGATCTAACAACACTTGGTTTAAATTTGAACTCGTCAGAGAGTATTCACAAGAAGTTTGCATCTCCATGGTCCGACGAACCTGCCAAAGGAGAACCCGAGTATACACGTCCCAGAGTGTTATTATGCTGAGCAACCTCCTGCACTGAAGGTGAGCATTCTGACTTGACATGTTAGGCTATTGGAGGAGCTCTTATGTGTAATGTCAACTGATCTCATTATCTCTGATTGGGTGCAGCAAAGTTACTTTTCAAAATTCCGACTAGAAACGTTGTTTTATATTTTCTACAGGTAATATAAACGTGCTTTTCTTTTTTCTCCTAACCTCTCATACTTTATTCTAGCTGGTGGGTTTTTGAATGATGAGACTCTTATATTCTCTCTTCACTGCAGCATGCCAAAGGATGAGGCGCAACTTTGTGCTGCAAATGAGCTGTATGTCCCTTTTTTTCTCCATGATCTCTATGACTTTAATTTATTGCAATCTAATTTACTGCAAAGCAGTACTGGTCATTCAAGGTTAATTTGAAAAGAAATAGATGTTTTGGTGGAAAGTTCTCGATGGTAGAAAAAACTCTTTTTGGTGACTAAACCCTCGTACTTCAGAAAATACTCAGATGTGAAAAGCCCCAAAAGTTGTCTTCTAATTTGACCTGACTCAATATTCTGGAAGCAAAGAGGATGAAAAATGAGAAAATAGGAAAATTACTTTTCTGTGTATTACGTCATTAAATGGAATGCACGGAGAGTGCCTGTTCAGGGAATTGGGTGATCACCATATGGCGCAACTGCATGGTGTGGGTTGGAAGATCTTCATTTTTCTCAGGAGGAATGAAACACCAGAAAGAGACAAACTCTTTTGCACATGTTCATTTATTATCAGGCAGAACTGAATCAAACAGAAGGAAATATTCTGTTCTAAACAAGTATCCAGTCTCACTTCATCTGTTGCTTCCCCTTTATTGATCTTCAGCCCTAATAGAGTTTCTTGTTGCAGTTACTACTATTTTTGTCTTTTGTTGGGGAGGCAGGAAAGAGTTTCCTGGTTAGCAGTCTGAAAATCTAGAGGACTTATATAATTGAATTGCATGCCTGATGTGGCTTCTCTTTCCCTTTGGTAGATAATAACTTCAAATGCTAGATTTAAGTTACCAAATAGGGATGAATAGTTGAAAGCTAACAGAGTAAACTAAAAAGCAGATGGAATTTGAAATTGGCCTTTTGTTTTCTTGATACCGTCTGAAGTTTGCCAAGATTGAAGCACTAACAAAATCTTGTATATGTATTATTGTGTCACAGATATAACAGAGGATGGTTCTACCATAGAGATCTTCGTTTGTGGTTTGCAAGGGCCAAAAATATGGAGCCTCTTGTTAAGACACCCACTCATGAGAGAGGGAGCTATCTATGTTTTGATCCCAACACCTGGGAGACAGTGAGAAAGGTCTTTATTGCTCTGTATATTTATTACAAATGCCATACTCACGTTATTACCTTATCTAGCTTATATCTTACATCTTATTGTGATTAATTGTTGTTTTGCAGGATAACTTCGTTTTGCAGTATGACATGATTGAGAAAAGATCAGTTATTCATCAACAGTAGCTTAGATGTTTCTCAACATCTCTTTTGTAATTTTTCAGTTATTATTTTTCTTTTTCAATTTATAGGATCTGAGAGACTTGTCTCAAGTGAATAGACACTTTGTTCAAGGGGGCACTTTTGGCTGTATTTTTGTAATCTAGTTTAGTAGAGCAATCTATAGTAATATAGTGGCGCTGTGATTTGACAAACCTCATGTAGCCAATGCTAAATTTTAGAAATTTCTGAATCAGTTTGGATGAACTGAAAGATTTGTTGTTGATGCTGTTTAGATAGTTATTTTATCTAGGGGAAAAGGGCACACTTAAATCTAAAAGAATTGAGGTTGTGTTTGGATTGATAGATTTAGAGAAGAATTTGAAATTCAACTATTTTTTTGGAGGGATTTGTAAGATTAAAATGAATGAATTAAATCTATTTAAATTAAAAAATGTGAAATAAAATATTTTAATTAATTATTTTAATTTTGATGAATTTAAAATTTATTTAAAATTAAAAACAAAATATCCCCTCCAACTATTACCCTAGATGTAAAATTGCCCCTTAAGTAATTTTAATTACATTTTGCACCCTTAACATGTGATCAATTAACTAAAATTTTATTTTTTTTTGGTGAAAATTAACTATTATACCCCAATTCATTTGACTAAATGAATTGTTATTTTCTTTGTTTTCTTTATTATTTTTTCTCTTACTTCTCATTTTATTTTTTCTAATCCTTCTTCCTACCGTTAAAATATTGTATTATTTTAATATTTTATTAACTATAACATCCAATTTTACATACGTCTTAAATTAAAATTGATTATAATAATACAATATATAATTTATTGTAATACATAATTTGTAATTAATTATTAATACTAAAATTTAAAAAAAAAAATGTAGAAAAAAGATAGCCTAAAAGTTTAAAAAGTTTATTCTAAATATACAAATAAAAATGCAGAGTGCCTCGGTTGACATTTTTTCAACAAATGAGTTATTTCAAATTCTTTTTTCACATCCATAGATGCAAAACGAGTGTAAATCTTTTTGCATTTGTGGTTATGCCATGATAGAATTCACTGGTAAAAAAACTGAAATTTCCATGGGGTGATATTCCTATTTCCAAAACTCGAGGGATTCAATTCTGCAAAATCCTAAAGCAACCCAACCGTTGGGAGCAGCAGTTACTCTCCCCGCCAAAAACCGTATTTATTTCTTTTTTTCCCAACCCCACTAGTTTGACAGTTCCAAAAATCACCACCATTTTGATTTTTGTCTGCAATGATGAAACTCCTCCACCAATTTCTCATACTTTTCTTAATCACTTTCGTCTTCCTTGCTAATCCCATTTCCACAATCCAAATCCTCTCCAAATCCAAACTTGAAAAATGTGAAAAAACATCTGACTCAAACGAAAACCTTAATTGCACCAAAAAGGTTGTCATTGACTTAGCAGTCCCAAGTGAATCTGTAAGTTGAAAAATTCCAAGATTTGATTTTTATGCATTTATTTTACATTTCTGATAGTGGGTTTCTTTTATTTATTTATTATTATTTGTGTGTGTTGTGTGTGTTGGGGGTTTCAGAGTGGGAGAGAGGCTTCAATGGTGGCAGAGATTGTTGAAGTGGAAGAGAATTCAAGTAGCAACATGAGAACTCTAAGGGTCCCACCTGTGATCACTGTTAACAAATCTGCTGCCTATGCTTTGTACCACTTGACTTATATACGAGTAAGTTTCATTGGTTTTGTTTTACTTCAAAATTTATTTTTTTTTGTCTTGACCATCTGTTAAAAAAATTAGAAGGAATTTTTTTTTTTTGGGTGGTTAAGTAATGAAAAGTTTGATTTTTCAAGCAATAAAATGGGCGAAGGCAGTAATTTTAAGAGCGAGTTAATTAGTAGAAAATTGAGTTTCACAAGGAGAGAAGTTTGTGTTTTACTTTTTGTCGTGTTCGGTTATGTTGAAGTGTTTTCTGTATATATATATGGTTTAATGTTTCTCTCCATGGCATTAGAATTTTAGTTTTAGTATAACTGCATATTGATCGCTGCGGATACTTATGGAGCTTCTTGTAGTTGGTTATGCAATTAAAGCAAACAGACTTAAAGCACATCATTGCATTAAGTAATCTAGTTTCATATGAATAACTGTGCTTGTGTGAGTTCAATTTTATTAGATGTAAGTACTAGTGGAGAAGAATCTATTCAAACCAAAAGACATTGACTTGGTTTCTTGCTGCTGCATTACATATGTTATTCAAGTTGATATTTTCAAAAAAAGAAAGGAAAATCCCGAGGCATTTAGTGAATTTGTGGAATATTTTCTTGCCGCTTGGATGTCACATATATGATGGGAATCAATATTTTCAAAGGAAAGAGGAAATGAAAAGATAATTTGGCTACTATCTGATTAGTTTGGTAGTTAAGGCAGTAAAGTTTTGCTCTCAGGATGTTGCTTACAAGCCGGAGGAGTTTTATGTTGATACTCGCAAATGTGAGCCAGATGCTGGGGCAGATGTCGTGAAGATATGTGAGAGGCAAGTAATTAACCATTGGCTCCCATCATTTCTTGGTCTTGGTATCTCACTATCTATTGAGAAATATAATTTTGAAGTATCTCTCTTGAGATATTATCTTTGGAGGTAATTAACACAATGATTTCTTCATTACCCTTCGGATGTAAAGCTGAAAATTTAGTTTTTTTCTGTGTTGGAAATGTCACTGTATGTAATATGTATCTTAACATATATATTATGGGTTAGAAGGGGATTGGTATTTCCTTTTGAGCATATTCCGTTGTACATGATGCTAAAAACTTAGTGAATCTCATCCAGTACCTTAACGAACATTTGTTATGCAATTATGTTGTTTGTTCTCGTGAACATATTTGATCTTCTTTGGCTAAGTGATAAGACTGACCTTCATTTGTGTCTTGACTAAGCTGATATAGAAAATTGATGAAACATCTGACTTCAGATTGTTCAGTTCTGTTACGCACCATTTTTTGAAGAGCTCCCTTTTGATCATTTTCTTTTTTTTTTGTCAGCTCTACAATGTTAATCATTAAATTGTGTATGCATAAGGATATTTGATGCTTCACTTTACTTGTAAGATGAGAAATTTTTATTCCTATTAAGCTGTTTTATTGTAATAAGGCAATTTCTTAGTTGTATGTGTACATTTCCCCATTATTTTGGAGAAAGAAATTTCATTTTACTACTACTACTACTACTCAAATCTTATATAGTATCATACTTCTCACTTGAGTCACCTGACTGATATCTTGATTTCTCTGGCAGGTTGCGAGATGAGAATGGCCATATTATCGAGCACACTCAGGTAAAATTTTGAGGCAGAAGTTTAATTGTAGTCATTTTGTGGCAATAACAAACACCCGTCAAAAAAAAAAGAAGATCATTTTTCTACTAAAGGTTTCCCTTAATGGACGGAGCATAACACAGATTATGTCCTATAGAACTTTAAGCAAATGTGTCCTTTTTGTGAATGGGACAATGGCATTGGGTGGTACTTTGAATGGTAAGCTCGAGCACATGAAGGATATGGAGTATCAAATATGGAAATTGTAGTGGATACATCTGAAGGCCATGAATGCTATGAGGTCCCTTGTGCAATAAAGATACAAAACAGGTTAAGAAGAGAATTTTCTCAATGGAGGAATCTATTTCTTGACTATAGTTATGTGGATATTACAATACTCATAGACTGCACTTCATCATTTCTTAAATGCAACTTATGAGTTGACTAAGGTGTTTTGAGTGACACATTTCATGAGAAAATCTATGCATAAATCTCTAGACCAAAACACAATATGATTGAGAGACGTCTTTATTAAACTTCTTGTTATTGAAGCTCAACAAGGATTTAATGTGGTAGATGTTTTCTACATAAAACTTTCATTAACTGGCATGATCATAAATTGGATATCTTATCCTATATTTGGAATTTCTCCTAACCATTAAATTTCCTTCTGTTTTTATAAAATGTCTCCTGTCATTTCTGCATCTAGCCTACCTGTTGCCCATGTGGAGACCAGCGTATAGCCTTCTTCCTGCGGAAACTTTTGTAATCAGTTCATTAAATCTGAGATTTGCAATCATTTATGGACTGCAGATAAAATAGATGGACTAATGCATTGCTTTCTCTTCAATTAGTTGACAAGATGGTAAAAGGGAAGGCAAACACAGCACATTGTCTTCGGTTTCCAGGTGATTGGTACGGACCCTTTTTTTCACTAATTACATTTTATTATGTTCTTTATCAGAAGTCGAGGCAAAAAACATGACAAAACATGAAAATTTTTCTTATTATGTTACTTTTTTTTTGGTAGCATTAGATGAAATTTAATGTCAAGGTGCCACCATTATTAGTGTAAAACTGCAAGAAGTTGTTTCAAGTTTCTTCTGGCTATTATATCCTTTTAGCTCTTGTTTTATGTGCATACTTTTAAATACATTGTTAATTGATAGTAGCCTAGAAGTTCATTGAAATGGAACACAAGAAATATCAGAGATACTTCTATTACCTATTTAAAACTGATGCCATCACAACTGTGTAAATGTTGGGGCAACATTATAAGGAAGCAAGTTTGAAGCCTAAGTCTGACATGCTTCTAGAATGTCTCACTCTGACAGATCTAATAAGGACTTGTACATTACTTGACCCCGGGAAGTCTTATATGTCAGAATTTGATCGTTGTGTAGTGATTGCTGAAGTTGCTGAAATACTTCAACAGTACATTACAAAAATGACTAAAGTGATACATGTAATGGTGGAGCCTATCAATATATAGTTGACAATCATTGACACTCTGGACAAAATTATTATTAGTGGTATAATGATCATAATTGGAAGTTTTGGATTACCGGGTGATTTTGTCTTCTAACAATCTAAATGCCCTGTGCTTGTGTAAGTAACTAGATTCCCAACTTTGGTAGACTTTCTGATTATCTACTCTGTGGTAAGTTAATAATATCGTAAGTGGGTTTTATATGCACTTAGGTTCCATGTATTTGGTATTGGACAGAGCTCAGTTGGATTTACTGTACGAATTGAAGTCAAGACAAGATCTAGAATATCAGTAAGTATCTATGGATATTTTTCTCTCTTTAGTAATTTATTACCATATTATTTCTACAGTTGCTATCTTTTACTGGGAGTTAACCTTTTTCTTTTGGCTGGTGGGGATGCTTTGCTGTCAGGAAGTGATATTGGGTCCTGAAAATAGAACTGCAACATCAAGTGATAACTTTTTGAAGGCTAATCTTGTCGGAGATTATGTTGGATATACAAGTATTCCATCATTTGACAATTTCTACCTTGTTGTTCCAAGACAGGTATAGAGCTTTTACTCATCTACACTTCAGGTGGCACTGAAGTTGTATGGTGAACTTGTTTCAGTTTCTATCACAAGAATCAATTAATACTTTTTTCTGTTCTTTACTTATCTTATGGTTCACTTATCTTTCTCTTTCCTACTATCCACATTTAAGCTTTTAATGACAGTTAGGAAAAGATGCAGGTCTGATGGGGCGCAAAGATATGATAAAAAAAAGGAGAATATTTTTCTTTTTTGTTTTTTTGACTAAGTCAAGTTTAGGGTACATACTAGCCAATATGACCAGCTGGGAAAGAACTGGATACCCAAAGGTGGTCTGAACTTGAAACGTTGTTAGCAAGACAATCAAAAACTACACCGTTGTCCCTCTTAGAAAGTTGACAATGTGCTACTTTATAGAGAATGCTTGGTAAATGTGCAAGAAATATGAAAAAACTTGTCAGGAAATTCTCCTTTTCTAATTTCTTGATTCTGAAAGATTTCGATAAGAATAAAAAATACATTCTGGTGCAAGATCTTAATGGTTTACTTTTTCTGATATTTCTAGTAAAGCTTTTGTATAACTAGGAAAAGTACTCATGCTTAGTGTGGATGTATGATAACTAATAGGGAATTGAGACTGTGAAAGTACACATTGATGTCTTAAGTTTTGGAATAGGATATCCTTGGTGTTGATTGATGTATTTTTTTTTTCTCAATTTCCTTAAAAGGAATAACGATTTCAATATGGTTATGTGCTTGTGAGATTTTCCCTTTAGCAGCTGATTAAATCTTCTTCTGCAAACGGCACATGCTACTACCATGAGCCTTAATGGCAGAAGCTTACTTGAGTATTATTCACGTTCTGTACGGTAATGCTGAACTGTTGATGAAGTCAATAAAAGTGTTAGCAATATTTTGATTTCATTCTTTCTAATATCGAAAGAATTAGCATCTAACTGATTAAAAGTGTTTGCTTCTGTAATGCATTCAAGGACTGAATACTTAACAAGGAATGTCTCTAATGTCTTTTTAGTTTGTAGATAACCAATATTCTGAATTTTTCTTATTAAAGGGTGACCCTGGTCAACCGCATACTCTGGGAAGAAACTTTTCTAAGTGGATGCTACTTGAAAGAGTCAGGTTTACACTAGATGGTCTTGAATGTGACAAAATTGGTGTTAGCTATGGAGCTTTCAATGGACAACCAGATTTTTGCTCCTCTCCGTATTGGAGTTGCCTTCATAATCAGCTGTGGAACTTTTGGGATGTAAGAAGATTATTCCTTTAGAACCATATGATTCTTGTTTCTCTCCTTGCCTTTCCTTTTAACAAATATCTTGTAGTAGATTATTTGTCAGAACATAGTATATTTTGTTAAAGGAGTAACTATAACCTTTCAATTATTTGCTGCTACTGAAAAATGATATGATTTTCAATTAGTTACTAGCTGATCATGATACAGGGAGAGCCTGCAGCTTCTCTTGAGAACAATTAATCATTGTCTAACTACAGATTGAGTATTGATTTACTGGCTGAGCATGTGACTAGTCCTTTCAGTTTGTGTTCGTCGACTGCTTGTGTTGTTCCAAACACTTACGAGTCTCTTATTTATTTCAGGCTGATCAGAACAGAATAAGTAGAAATCAGGTTCCGCTCTATTCTGTGCAAGGAAGGTTTGAAAGGATAAACCATCATCCAGTTATGTTTCTGCCATACACAGTATCCAAGTTTAGTATTATGCTTATGATCTTGGGCTCCTAATAATCTACAAATATCTTCAGATCAAGAAAGATGCAGATGGTCAGGCATTCTCCATAGGAATCACTGAAGTTCTTAATACAAACCTCTTGATAGAACTGAGTGCGGACGATATAGAATATGTCTATCAGAGGTAATAGACTAGTTTTATAGAAATAGTCATCCGTGCTATTTATGCATGTCAAATTAACTCAATCACCGATATTGGGTTGGTCTTATTTGTACCCATAGAAAGGAAAATGTTCAATAGTAGATCCTTCAGGTACTTTGGCAGATTACCAAGATTAGTACAGATATGGATAAGAGTTTGGTTGTTGTAATTTTAAGCATAGATAGTTATATTAGTGGTTTATCATTCTTGTGTTTGTACTTGATGGTTATCTCTTTTCCACTTGTGGTTGACAAAATTTGTGATTAATTTATCGAAATTAATTAGGTGAAATTATGGTCACAGAAAATCATAAGATTTTCTCTATATTTTCGCATCTTTTGCAGGAGTCCAGGTAAAATATTAAGCATTACAGTCCCAACTTTTTCTTTGCTTCAGTGAAGCTCTGACTCAATTTGGGACAGCAACAATCACAACGAAAAACATTGGGGAAGTAGAAGCATCCTATAGCCTGACGGTACATGAATCATCTAACACTTGTATTAAGTCCTGATTTTTGTTATACTAATTAGGATGTAATGAAATGATACTATTGATGAAGTTCTGAAATGCCAGTGTGACATCTGATTGCAAATTCTGATTTCGGTTTTATACAATGTAAGAAGTGCAAAATTGATTCTGTCGATGGGTTTTTAGATGTTAATTTGAGATTCTTGTTTTTGAGTAAAACAAGATGCTTGAATTCTATTCTAACACTTCTTTGTTTGTTTGTTTGTATCCCTGAACTGGAGCTTGACCTAAAAGTAAAGAATGTATTTTGTTTGTGGACAATCAAGAATGAATCATGCATGTCAGAACATGCAAAACGTGTGATGTGATATTAGTCATAAGCAAGTATTCTCAGAGTTAAGATCTTTTTTGAACAACTTCTTCTTCATTAGTGTTTTACTTTTATTTTTTTCCATGTTGCAGTTTGATTGCTCAACAGGTGTCAGCCAAATGGAGGTACTTAGGACACTTTTTTCTTAGACTTACTCGATCAAGGTGTTTGCTGCTTACAGATTGTGGATGTTCACATTGTCTCAGGAACAATTTTACATAATGAAGCCCAATGAAATCATTACCAGATCATTCAAATTGTATCCAACATCTGATCAAGCATCAAGATATGTCTGTGCAGGTTCAATTTATATATTAGGTCAACTGAAAGTAGCATACATAATGTTTCATATGATGTTATTAAGTACTTAATCCAAGTTGTTGTGCTTTAATGCAGCCATACTAAAAGACTCTGGTTTTAGTGAAGTTGATCGAGCTGAGTGTCAGTTCACAACTACAGCTACTGTTGTTGATAATGGATCTCAGGTTTGGCTATAGAATTGGATTACATCTTTTATGTTGAGACGGAAGTTGATAAAACTACTATTTCCTGTGCCATATGGAGATTTCATGCAATTATTTGCTGTAACAATTGACTGAAAGCATTAGTTCTTACCATTTTTCAGATTTCATTTCAACCTCCAAAGACAAGTATAAATGGTTTCTTTGAATCTATTGAGGAGCTTTGGAAAAAATTGTGGAATGGTCTAAAAGATTTTGTCACTGGAAAAAGTTGCAGGTATGTTTATTGTCATAAACACATGTGGCTGTTTGATTACACCAAAATAAGGGAAGTTTTTGAGGTCCAAATTTTGGTGACTGGTTACCCTTCTTTGCTGTTGGATGCCTTGGTTACTCTACGTGTTCGATGATTGCTGCCTGTCTTACAATTATTACATATATCTTCAAAATCTAAGAAACAAATATCATTCTAATTACTTATTTAGCTTCTGTAATGCTTCATGTTTGCCTAATAGCATGATTGTTTTTACTGCAATGGCAGAAACAATTGCGCTGGTTTTTTTGACTTTGGATGTCATGTACAATACATCTGTATGAGTTGGGCCTGGTATTGTTTGGTCTTCTATTGGCAATTTTTCCAACAGGTAGTCAGCTTCATTTCTGGAGAGTTTTATAGAGAGTTGAATTTGAGTATTGGACATTACATTGTAAAGGATCTGACATATAAATATTGCTCATATGCAATGCAGTTATTGTGCTCTTTTGGCTTTTACATCAGAAAGGATTATTTGATCCTTTCTATGACTGGTTGGAGGACCATCTTTGGGCTTCCGAAAGCAGAAGAATTGACATGTGGAAGCATGGTGTTAATTCTGATTTATCGAAACTTCATTTGAAAAAGAACTATAAGTATGAAGAAAGGTTTGACAAACACCATCCACATAAAAGGCAGAGAAGTGCTCGGACTCATCACAAGCACAACCATGTAATGGGAGAAACTGACTATTATTATCATCTTCACCATGTCCATAAAGACAGACACAACAAACATGGAAAAACCAAGAGTTCAGGCATCAGATCACAAGGTCGGTTTGATAGAGGGAAGGTGTGATGACAAGTTCGGGCTTCATAGACAATCAAAAGAAAGAGAAATCATTGAGGGAATTACTGCTGGTGCCAGGCACCATGACGGAGACAGAGAAAAGCATTTAAAGAATAAAAATGTCCTCATAGATGATGTGTACTATAATGTCCCTGGAAAGTGGAATTAATGAAATAAAACTTGATTATGACAATTCTTAAATGGAAATATCCGTCTGATAGGAGTTTGTCTATGTCCTCCTTCTCCTTCTCATTGAACAGTTGTTCTTGTCTCCTTTAAATGTCTACAAGGATAAAGCCTGTTTTTTGCTTTCTGTTGGATTGCAATAGGGGAAAGGAGGGGGAGCTGAATACATTTAAATGTAGTTTGGTAAAGGGATTTGTAAAAAAAGTGATCCTGACATTGTATATATATTACTTGTAACAGGTTCTTACATGTATATGAACTTTTACATTGCTATAGATATTATACAGTTTACTATTTTCTCATATCTATTTCTTTCTTTCTTTTGCTCTTGATCCTATTAGTTTACACATACAAATCTACAGCCACCAAAACTGATGTATATTGTGAGCAAAACTTCCCACAGATTTACCATTACCTGAGAGAAGAGGAGTTTTGTTGCATTTTCCTCCTCAGCCTTACCCAATCAATTGTTTCCTGCTATCTATCTGCAACTTGAGAATATTGATTCCGTATGACAGGATGTAAGCTCAGTATCTCATTGCATATGCCTTTAGCCATCAGTGTGACTCACTTGAGCATCATCTTCATTTGACTATTTATGCTGTTGATTCTTGCCTTGTGAGTTTTTCAGATAGCTGGATGTGGAAACCACTTGGAAATTGTAAACCAGGAGTTCGTAGAATATCTCCTCCCTTGATTCCTTGCCACCTGATATAATGTTATGGACAGGAAATCAGTTAGTTTCTTCTCTCTATTTCTCGAGAATAATTGTATGAACCAGATATAGTCTTGTTACTTACTTGTACTTAGTCACCAGACAGTGGAGTGAAAGACAGCCATTTGCACCTTAGTGAATTCTGTTCCAACACAAAATCTCATTCCTCCTCCAAATGCCATGAAGTTTCTAGTTGCACCATTCAGTTCGATTCCCTGCATTGCATCAGATATTGTGTAAGGAGTGAGAGTTTGGAAAGTGACTGATAGATTTGTTCTTTGTATTTGATCAAAACCAGCTTGGAAACTGATCGAAAACTTTTCAGTTAGTTTCTCAATTTCCTCACCTCCCATCTCCATGGATTGAATTCAAGGGGATCTCTATATCTGGAAGGATTTAGGTGCACAGCTGGAGGACAGACCATAATGCCCCAACCAGCAGGAATGGTATAACCTGCAGCATGATGATCATTGCATTTTAAGGTGAGTTTTACTTTCACATGAAAAACCTGAGACTTTAAATTCTTGATTTTTGAACAACCAATTTCAACCGTATACCCTTGAAGTTGATATCTCTTAGAGCTTTCCTGAATATTCCAGGAACTATATTTGCCACATCAGCCTGACTGTTTCATTAATAAGCTGCAGGTTTAGATTGATCAGTAAGAATATGGACTGATTCTTTTAAACAGTTCAAAGTGAAGATGATGGTGCCTTATTCACCTGAAATGTGAAAGTCATCGACTTATATTCGCTCCAAGTAAGTGATGAATCTGGATTTTCCCTCTTCCTAATTATTGCTTCATGTTCTTCCTGCATAAAGGCAACAGACAAGGAGTTACTAATGGAGCAACAGTAGAAATTTCGCATATTTGCACGAAATAATTAACCCTCTTTCTTACTGTTAGTCCTTTTAATGCCAATGGGTGCTCAGCTAGCAATTTTACAGCTAAAGTCAGTGCAAGGGAAGTGGTCTCAAAGCTGGCAAAGAGTAGCACAAACATCAAATCCAGAGCTATGGCCTCTGTAAGAATTGTATCCTTCCTCCCAAGTTCTTGGAGCACATAATCAAAGAAATCACTTTGATGCTCTCTTGGCTTTGCTCTTCTTTCCTCCAACAGATTAGAATGGTCTTCAGCATCTTCATTGCCTTCTTTCTTCCCTGATTGAGCAAACAAGGACTAATTGAAAATGTGGTTGATTGAAATTAGGACTTCAATCGAATGACTTGAGATTATGACTGGAAATGTACCAGAAAGGGGAAAATGCTATAATGTGTAAGATTATGACATACCTGTAAGCATTTATGATAGGCCGTTCCGGGAATGTCTAGTGGAAAAGAGATTAAACCTTGTATGAAAGCTACAAAGTTTTCCCTTAAGTTCTCTGAGGACTTCTCAGGATCATGACTAATTAGTTTCTTTGCTGTCAGATCAAAAATCATCTGCAGGAACACCGGAAACTATTAGCTGAATTTGGAAAGTGTTGCTGAAGTTCAATAAACAGTAAGAGTTTGCCAAACTCACACTTGCAGTTGCATCCTTCATATCAATAGAATTTTGGCTTGACCATTTCTTTAAATTTCTATTTGCAGCCTTTTCGACATCAGGGAGCATTTTCTTCAGGCCTGTAATCTGGACCAAACAGATTCAGAACCATGTTCTTAAGGTACTTGTACATGAAACCATGTAATGAACCTACATTCTGCCTTCCAAAGATCTCAGTGAAAGTATCAGGATACCAGCTCTGAAACAATTGTCCCTCTTGTTGAAAGATGTAGTAGTTGAAATCTGAGTCTGTAGATACTACTATAGGCCTTCCCACCAAACTAGTTCGAAATATTGGACCATACCTAAAAACAAAAATAGCCGAATAAACGATCAGATTTGAAAATATTGACAATGGCAGTGCTAAATATGGTTATACACATACATCTTACCTCTTCATTCTCTCCTTGACAAATGGATGAATGTCGAAAGTTGTGGTTGGAGCGAAGAACTTAAGTGTTTCGCCAATAAGTGGCCATCCCATAGAACCTGGAGGGAGTATTCCCTTACATTTGGGATTCCTCCAGTTGTAAATCCAAAGTGCAATGCTAATTACAATGAAAGCAGCAGCAATGCACAAGACTGCTCCTCTGCAACCACAACTGACATCTTATAGTTAAAAGGAAACAGAATAGAAACTACGAAACAGAATCTGTCGAAAACAGCAGTGCAATGCTGATATAATAGGTTGTTATTGATCAAGAAAAGAAGAGAGGGTGCAATGTAAGTCATGAAGAGAAGACAGACAATGAGAAAAACCTGCTGGCACAATATCTCCAAATCCACAAAATGTAGTACTTAAATAGACAAGCCAGAATTAGGAAGTAATAAAATAAGTGCAAGAAAGTTGATTCTTTTTTGGTGTAAAAGAAGTTAGTTGCTCAAAAAGCTGTACAAGTAGTTGGAGAGAGAGAGTAGAGAATTGTAGGAATAATTTTGTCAATACAACACTACTACCCCTTTACTTAATTATCCTTTGTCAACTAGACTACATATAAAAATTTCTGTAAAAAGCCTAGCATTATGATAAAGTTTACAGGATGCTTCCTTTATTTCTCTCCCTCACATTCTTTGAATAATCATCTTTGATCTGTGAAGGTTCATCTTCGTAAAACACGAAAAAGAACGAGCACGAGTAAATCAGATCCTCAATGTCAAATTTCGCAATGTCACCAATAAGCAGAGAGGCTGCAAAATGGCATTATTTTAAGAGGCTTTATCAGAAACACATAACCATTGTTCCTAGATTTGAGAAGTGAAAGACTGTTTCCAACAAGTATGAAACCAATCTTCCATGAATCATAAGTGTTCCCAACAAGTATGAAACCAATCTTCCACAAGTATAAGAATCTAAATGATTTCAACTACATCACAAATCTTTCTTACATAATCTAATGCTAAATACTATACTTTGTTTTAACTACCTGACATTGTTGCTATCATACTAGAGATAACAGGGATTTGAAATTTTGAACATGCATTCTTTTTATTTATTTTTTGAATGTCTTATTTTTAATCTTCCATTGTTATTATTATTTTTTAAGAACTAGATCTCATCTTAGATCTTCTTGAGCTGTACTCCTCACATTGTATCAAATTTGGAATCTAGTATAATTACATCACTAATGATCAAGATTGAAGCCATTTTGGATATGCAGGCAACCACTATATCTGCTATTGTATAAGCTTAAATATTGTTAAAAAAAAAATTAAATCTAGCTAAAATCTTTTTAGCTTGTTAGTGTGGGCAAAACAATTTAGTTGAAGTCAAAAAACCACATTTCAACACATAGAGCACCACCCCTTTAGTCCTTTGAGCCACGGGCAGATAAACTTGTGTGCAATTGTGCATTCAAACACTAGAGATAGGTAGGTGACTGTGTACCATGGCCATCAATTATATGCAGTTTCGTTTTTGTCTTTTTAATCAGGTAATTTTAGTTACTTCCTCTCTTTTATGTTATCCATCGTATTAGACAATTTGTATTATGTCAAATCATTTGTTATCTTAGAAATTCAAGAAAGTATTAAATAATTTTATTTTATTTATATAACTTTACCCTTACTAAAATATCAGTGGAGAGGATTATGTAGTTCGAGAATATTAATATAAAAGTGACAGTTTAGTCATTTTTAATTATGTTTTTATAAAGTTGATATAATTTAATACTTCCTCCCTTCCTTTTAAAGTGTCACTTTAGAAATTTTTTTTTTTCATATTTTAAGTATCACTTTAGAAATTCAACGAAACATTATTTATTTGTTTATTTGTTTGTTTATTTTTTCACCAATTTTGCTTTTATCTCTTTCTAACTCCAATAATTATTGAAAATGACGGGACATGAGATTGGGGGGAAGAGGAAGTAGTGTGAGGAAGAGAATAAATATTAAGACACCTTTAATTTATTATTAGTCAAAAGAATAATTTAATTATAAAATATCAATTTTGCCTAAAGTTTAAATTATTTAAAAGCAATTTTAATCTATGTGTTATAATTTTAAACAAAACTTAAAAGAGAACGAATAGAATAGTAATTTGCAATTCTTATGCACCAAATTAAAATAACAGTTAAAATAATGGATAGTACTTATTGTTTCTTCCTAGAAATATATAATATATAATAAGTGAGGACATGATTCATTATAATGTTCATTGATTTGGCTAGGAGACTAATGGAATTTGAACAATTTTAGGTCCTTAAGATTAAATGAGCTCGGGGTTCCAAAAAAAACTTTTGTCTTTAATTAATTTTAGTGCATTGTTTAGTGGTGCCTCGTGTGTATGCCTGAAACTGTAAGAGTCAAAATGCATAATTTGGTCTTTGAAATTCGAGTAATACTGCCTCTGATATCCCAAAATTGTCTCATATATGGAGAAAAAATTGAATTGTTTTGATTGTCTTATAACAATGAGTTCAAGTATTACACATGATTCATAATGCTTAATATTGACAAGCAATGACAAATATCAAGGCAAGTTTTTTATTTTTTTTAAGTCTGTCTTATTTTATCTTTTAGTGATTCGAATTCATTATCAATAAATCATAAAGATAACATCTTATTATTTAAGTTACACATAAGACAAGTTATACTAAATGCAAATTGGCATGTTTAAGATAGATAGGTGATATATAGAGCCGACGAATATTAAATTACCCTATAAATATCTCTTACACAAGCAAACTTTATTCGCCTGTACGTGACAATACCATTTTTTTGGGGGAAAAAAAAAGAAAATGAAAATGACAAAGTTTATTTTTATTTATTTTTGGTTATAATTATTTATTCGTGCTAAGAAAATTCGTCCCAAATTGGCTAAAGCATCTAGTGCTGCTAGATTTTTAGCAATTAAGCTGCACCCCATTTTTTAACACTACTTGTATTTATTTAATTAATTAGTGAGAGATGCAAATAAAATTCCCACGCGGGATCGTTCAATCGGTGATTTTTTTTTAAGTTTAGAATCAAGAAATTAATTTTAAGTCATATTAATTATTTTTCTGTTATTGAAAATGGATTAATGCTGAAGAGGATGACACAGATTGCTTAACTGCTGAGGGCCTTAAAAAAGGTTCCCTTAGAACAACAAAGACAGCTAATTACTCATAAATTTGAGACTCAGAAAATAATTATTATTAATCAAATCCTACGAAAAAGGGAATATTAAGTATACTATGAAGTCAAATTCTCTGGATTAAGACATAAGAGAAGGGGTTTAGTTAATAATTATAGTAAAACTAAGTTAGTCCTACCTGTCTTGTAGGTATAGTGCACAAACCCGATGGCTAGGACCCACAAACAAACAGGAAAGTCATTGTAAATGACATTGATAGCCAAGAACAAATTGTGATTACAAAATAAATTAGAGAATAATAGTTCTTTAGCTTTTAGAATATTTGAAAAAGAAATTCCATGGCTTCTTGGTCTTGGGGGAGTCTACCAACTTTGTGTTGTGGATAAAACAAAAAAGTAGCTAGGGGGATTAAGCATTATTTGAGTTAGCTTTCCCATGATAAGTAGTAGTAATAGTACATTACTAATTAAAGATTATATACTAATCCAAGAAAAAGAAAGCTACATCACTAGTATAAAATATTATTGCTACATAAAAAATAATAACGTGAAATGAACAAATATCGCTTTCCTCCATAATCTTTTTTTATAATAAAGAAAGATATTTTCATCATTTTATCGTATTTTTATTTTGACATTAAGAACCTTCAAGTGGTATTAATATTTGTCCACTAGTAATGCTGCGAATGCCATCGAAATATGCCATTAGATTTAAGTTGTCTTAAATAATAGTTGTACTTTGAATACGGTTAAAATAGTAGATGCAAACTTTTCTCCTTCTATAAAAACATAAATTTATGTTTGTTGTTATACTACTAACTAGCAAGGAAAGAGGGTCGAGCACAAGTTTCTTGCACAACTTGATGTACATTCGTATATTATACAACAAGAATAATAACAATCAACTGATTAATTTGATATGTGTATCGTTTTGATTGGATAAGATAAACATCTATACTTGGCATATATACTCCATACATTTATAATTATGTGCACACCATGGGTTATATACTTCTACTCCTCTCAAGAGAGCTGTGAATGGGAAATTTTCCTTTCTTTGCTAGGCCATAATTAAGTGCTTCAAATACTCATTTCTATTTAGCAAGTGGTTCTACAAGTAATGAAACTTGACTTGCTCTTGAGGCTTGAGGACATGATTTGAAGCCCTTCTCACAACGGATGTGTTTATACTTGGGACTAATTAGCAAGACTGTTTAATATAGTATTCATGGAAGGAAAATACTACTATAAATTCGATCTTTGACCGCACCTATAAACTCTACGGTCAAAATTAAATCTTATAAAATCTTACTTATATCAACTTATGTTATAGATTCCATAATATTTAATCAACACCACAAGATTTACGAGTGAGGCCAAAGACCATGTCTACCTAAGTATTTCCCGTCACGGAAATAGGTGTTTTCCATTTTTGTAGACCGTTTGACATGGGCAGATCATCGGGAGAGGAGACAAGCAGGGGCAATCGTCCGCTTAAGTTTTTTAAAATTATGTTTTTTAAAAAAAAAAAAAAATCTTCAAATTATTGTTATATTATTATAAAAATTAGATTCTGCTCTTCTAATGTGGAAATTTTAGAGAATATAAAAAATTGTTCCCTATATATGTATTTATATAATTTTATTCGTTAAGAGTTTCAAAAATATATTATTTTCTTGATTTTTTTAAAAAAAAATTTCAATAACACTTTTAAAAATTAAACTTTACCCTTTAAAATTTTACAAAAATTATAAAACTATCTCCTCAAATATTTATATACTATAATTTTTATCTCCTAAAATTTAACTTCTGGATCTGCCCTATCATTAGATGATTCTGTACGGAATCCCCAATAGGGATTCTTCCTCTCACCACACCCACAGATCTATATATGCCAACTACTAATTAATGTGGTTATGAAAATTATTCAGTATATAATAATACAAAAAAGCTCAAAATGCATGCATTAAAGGAAGAGAAATTAACTAGAGAAAATTAAGGACAAAGTTGTTCCTTGTGCCTATGCCGTGCGCACGGGGGGAGCCCATTATTGCATAAACTACGACAATGATCCTGGTCAAAAGGCCTCATTGTTGTGCGTCGTATGTACAAGATGATGACGAAGCAAGCACTCTTCAACTATATATGATCAAATTATGGTTTTCATTAATTTCACATTAATTTTAAAAAAAAAATTATGATATCATTAGGTACAATAACGTTGTGCTTTGAATGTTTGTACAGTATAATACTAAGGTACTATAATATCGTGTTTTGAATGTTTATACAGTATAATGCAATGTGTTTTGAATATTTGTATAGGATAAGCCTTAAAGTATAAAGATATGGTGCCCGAACCGAAAATAGTATTCTCCATAATTTTATTATCAATTTGGCACCTAAATTCTTGGGGGAAAAAAATAAACTTGTAAAATTAGGGGCTTTCGCTTTCACAACTCAGTTTTATTTTTTTCCTCCTTTATTTCAGTTCACTTAAAAGTGAATGATGATAGCTTCTATTACATGCAGGATACGTAATTTTCATGAAAATGGCTATTTCCCCCCTCTATTCAAAGTGTAACATAGTAATGTACTCAGATGTAATTGAGTAATTCAATACAAAATGAATAAAATGAATATATATATATAGAGAGAGAATGTAAACATGCATTAATATGTGCATATAAATATATAGCATCTTTTTTGTTTTTTTTTCGTTGATGAGAAGAACATCAACACATATAAGGCACACTACAAATCTCAAGAATATTATTTCCAACTCCAAGTTTTGATCTAATTAATTAAGAAGAAATTTGAAAAAACAACCGATACCTTCAAATATAGATGAATAACGCGAACACTTAAACTAGTCCATTAATTCTAAATTTGAAAACTCTAATTTTCTTTTTAAATTTTAACAATATAGACTATGTTCAAGAATATGAAGATTTATCTGGACGATGTCCGAGAAGTTTTATTTTATTCTACTAAATGACATATGCTATTGGTATTCCCTTTAATTAGCTTGAATTATGTGAAGTGAGAGTCGAAACTGATTAGTTTGAGAATACCAATAATAAATGTATATCATTTGGTAAGAAATTTGTATAAGAAATTTTTTTTTTTTGTTGTCTGTGCAAAAATACAAACCACTTTATGTGGATTCAATGTTCCCAGTTGCCATATTCATTCATGAGCAAAGGATGAGGAATTATTGATCTTTATTCCAAGATTAAATTTGTGTCAAGTTGGCGTTCTTCATAATCGAGAATCAATATTAAAATATCTAATTATTATTTAGAGTGCGTGAAATGGAGGGCAATCACATGCATACAGATGGCTCTTGTTAAGCTTTTACAATTTAATCAAAGTTACACATTACTCATTCTGTTTCATTTTATTTATCGTTTTAGATAATTTATTCTATGTTAAATTATATGTCACTTTAAGTGTTCAATGATGTAATAAATAATTTTTCTTTGACTTTATCTTTTAGTGCATATTAATGGAGAGAGAGGATTATTAGTTGAGAAATTAATATTAATGTAGAAGGATAATTTTATTATTTTGAGCTATCTTTGTGTAAAATTGATATAATTTAATAGATTTCTTAATTCTTATGTACACCAACCTAAAATAATAGTTAAAATGAAACAGAGGAGTATAATCTAATTGGCTTATAAAATTAATATACCATAATATCCCAAATTTAAAAACAAAAAATTGGGCTTCATCTGGATCAAGACTGTGAATTTGAGTCCAAAAGGCAATAAGCTAAATTAATTTCAATTTATCCCCGAATTCGTCATTGAATGCTCGAATTCTACTCGAAACTAAATTAATTAAAATGCGAACACAATGACATGTGATTCGACTTGATTTCAAGATTGGTCTGGCATTTTCATCTGTTCTCAAGTTCTTACGGAAAAAATCCCTAGAGATTATTTTTGTTTCTGATTCTTATACTGATTTTATTGACAACGAATTATAATTTAATTAGTAAAACGCTTTCTTGTGACCTATAAAGATCATATGTTCGAGTCACCAATGGGTAAGTAAATACTAATAACAAAGTGCAACTTAAATAGTAAGACACTTCCCCTATGACCTTATTACTTATTAATCTATGGATTCGATTCACTAGAGAGTAGAGAAAGGAAGCGGATTTTAAAAATTAAAAAAAAAAAAAGGTAAGTAAATACTAACTGTGGATCATCTTTTAAAAAATAGGAAAAAATTTTATCAAAATATCATGCAAGAATTTGGTCCCCTCACGGATTCTTGTCAAGTAAGCAAAATGCTAAGATTAATTTATATTCTAGTCCTTGTAGAATATATATTATTTATTTATTTCTACACATTTTGGGTATAAGGCTAAGAAAAGCCAATGAGGCATGAGCCATGTGTTGACAATTAAATGACCAGCTAGCTAGTACTATTAGTGATTTTCAGGTAGTCAAAGTGCTAATTGTTTTTTTGGCATATAATGGTTTGATGGAAAATAGTTTCTAATTTCTAAGAAAACAGATGTCCAGCTTTTGGCAAGCCGCCCCGAATATGTGGGTTGACCATTTCGTTGCAAAGCACGATAAACTGCTGTCTGAGCTAAGGTTTATCTAGTTTCGCTATTTAATTTAGCTAGACAGCCTTGTCTCTTTAATCAACCTAATTAATGAATTGATTATGGAAAAGACAAAAAAAAATTTTAAAAAAAAAGATTAGTTATTGAACAAACATTGTTTTAAAAAAATTTAGACCCTAAAATCGAGAGATAAACCGATTTGTCTATTGGTTAGTCCAACTGATTCCAGTTTCATTGAGTTTGTTTATATATATAGTTTACGATGATGTCAAAATAATACAACTAATGATAATATTATATGTAGTTTTAGATTTGGGTTCATTAAGAGTATTTTGGTAATTTTACTTTCGTAATCCAAATAAGTCAAACGGGTCAAATAATAAACGTTCTACCTGCGAATCGATCCGACACAACAACCGCATGTATAAATATCGAAATAAAAGATCAACTTCATTAATTACTTTCCTAATTATTCAATTTCTAATTTTTTCAATGAAATTTACATTCTTATTGAAATATTACTTGAATGTCGGAACCTATCTCAAGGAAAATAAAGCCCTACCCTTTTATTTTTACGTGATTGGAAGTGAATACTACGTGAATTACTCAACTTTTACTTTGTACGATACTGCATATGAGCAAATCCTATCTCAAATTTTTGTATCAACTGTTCATGAAAAACTAAGCTAAATAATTAGTTGAGTGATATTTCATGGAGCAAAAAGAAATCCTTGTAAACCTTATTCAATTATGTTAGTCCGTTCTAATTGGGTTGGTTCGATGTTTAATTAAATTATTTTCTGGAAATGGCGTTATTAAACTTGATTGAGGATCATAGCTAGTATTGCTTGTTTAATTAATTGGCCTGGACTGATTTTTGAAACTATTTTTTTTTTCTGCATTATTGTTCTTGAATTCGATTTAAAAAATTTAGATTTGATCATCAACACATTTAATCTCAAGGTAATTAATAAAACGTAGTGTACTAGAAACGTAGTTAATAGAATAACAAATAATACATAGGTCGAAGATGAATTAACATAAACAGTGTTTAGGATCTTCGGATACAATTAACCATTAGAATCATTTACCATCCTAGCATCCCTAATGTTGTTTCAAATTTACATAAGAATTTTCACATATATATATATATATATATATACTAAATTAAAATCCTGTGTGTATGCACGGGAAGATGAATATATTTAATTTTTGTATGAAAATAATATTAGTAAGATAATGATATATGTGAAAATTTTAATCATTTAAATCAAATAAATGACAAAAGCCAAGTAGTTTATTATAATAAAGAGATAATTAAGGGACATCATTGTTGAGTATCTACTTGCATTCAATATTCTTAATCCAACACAAAATGATTACAATGCAATTAACTACGTTTATTATTACTTAAGAATTATTTGTGATATTTGTATGATATTATCCCTTGGATATATATTTTATTTTAAAAAATCATATATGATATGTTAATTATAATGGAACAATTAAGAAGTATTTTATATAAATTTCTAATTAGTATGAGACACTATTTATTTTTAATCAAATACTACTTGGTAGTTATCAAGATAAAGAACTATCTAATTTGTTTGGTGTTAAAAGGTATTATATTTTAATTAATTAGGGATCCATTTATTAAAAAACTAAATATATGCTGATATGCGGTATCTTTAAGGGAACTTTCACTAATAGGAATTTTGCTATACTATATAGTATAAATATAGATAGATAAAAATAAAAATATATAATAAAAGTTTTAAGAAATTGAAAAATATGCTGCAGAAGTGCAAAAAAATGTGTTTTATAAATTTTGATTTAGTAATATAAGAGAAGAATTGTGATCATGAACACATAATGTCATGTCAAAAAAATTAAAAGAAAGGATTAATAAATAAATTTGGAGATGGCTTTCAAAATTGATAATGGAAAATTGGCTTGACTCATGCACCTCTCAAGCAATATATATATATATATATATATATATATATATATATATATACATCATTGAACCCTTAAAGTTCTACACTGATAGTTTATAGCAAAGATTAACCCTATAGATATGTAATTTTTTTTAGGATGTACATATGGTCTTATATTTTTCAAATTTACATAAGGTTTTATATTTGCCATATTGGGAGGCTTTACCTAACAAAAGTTTTTTTAAAAATAAAAATTTGAGGATGCTTTGGTGTCATTCATATTAAATAAGTTAAACATTTAGGAGGTGTTTGGTCTATGGGTACGAGGGAAAAAATGGAAATCAAAATTAATAATATCTATGGATATTGTTTGGTTAATTATTATAGAAATTATTTTATGAAAATAAAAGTATTAGAGAATGCCTACTTTCATTCTCCACTCGTGACATGTGTTTCAAATTTATTAATTGATCAACATAATAAATTCATTTCTTATTTAAACCAAACAAATAAAAAAATGATATAAATATATATCGAATTTCTGATTTCGATTCCGAATTTATTAATTTATCAATATAATAAAATTTATTTTTTATCCAAACTAAATAAATAAAAATAATAATAACATAAATATATACCGATAATATAATTTTTTATTTCGATTCCGATTCCGATTCCTATTATCGAATGCAAACCAAACGCTTTGTAAATGTGAATTAATCATTAACTGCTCTGTCCTACAACAAGAAGTTGAGGTACTAAATTACGAAGTTCTATAAAAGGGATTTGACTTTAATAAAGAAAATTTATATTTCTGACCTATCAGAAATTACTGAGATGTGACATGTAATGATCACATTATGATACATTTAAAAATTTTTACATAAATTCGATCTATAATAAATTAAATGAATCTTCTTAATCTATATTCATTCACATTATATTAAAAAAATTTATTTTTAATGAATTAAAATAATATAAATAAAAATAAATTAAAAAATCTATTCTACCATTAATCAAATTCATATAAAAAAATTTCAAGATACATAGGTAATCTTGGTGTATAACACAGAGCCATAGGATTGTTGACTCTTCAAAGTTCAAATCCAAATGCAGAAAATGTGATTAGATGCGTGTATTGATCAGCGGATAACTCGAAGGTTGTGTAAATCAGTACATGCTTGAATGATGCATCGGATCACTCCCCCTAAGGTAGCTGTACAACTGTAATTTCTTTTTCCTTGTCTATTTTTTTTTAAAAAAAATTTAAATATTTTATCTTATAGTAATATAAAAGTCAAAATATTTATGGTAAATACTTTTTTTTAATGTGTGATAAAAAATTAGTGACACATAAAATTACTTTAGTGAAATAAATTACAAAAAAAAAAAAAAAAAGGTTCGAGGCATTGAAACTTTTAATGTTATTTCACCCAATAAATAAAAAATGTGTTGGGGTGTATATATTCTTTCAAGAAATGAATCTATTCCCTCAAAAAATGTGTAGAAGTTCAGAATTACCACTAATACAAGTTCATTATTTTATGTCTTCTAAATTCTTATGTTCTGATTCGATGTTGATAAATTAAAAAGGGAAAATCACCTTGTTAATTCCTCACTTTTAAAATAATAATTTTTAGTATTTTCATATATATAAAACGTTAAATTTTGATTTTTGAATCAAATCTCGAATATTATTTATCTAAATTTATCATGTATTGTTCACATGATATATTTTTCAATAACAAATTTAGAAATTCGATTATAAGTAAAATATTTTATGAGTGTAAAAGATATGAGGTGAGTGATTAATTAGCATTGGATTTGTATTTGTTTGTATTTAAGATCATTTTAATAATTAACTTGTCGTATATTTTTTCAAATTTTTACACCCAATCTGATACCCAAGCTTTGTATTAGGAAAGAAAAACAAGTTTCTAAATTTGTACTCGAAAAATATATCATGTGAACATCATATAATTAACTTAGACCAAAATGTGCTCAAATTTTTGTCTAGGGACAGAAATACAATGTTTTAAATTTGTGAGGAACTAAAAATTATTATTTTGAAAGTGAGAGACTAAATAAATATAAATAAGTAATGTAAGGGACTAATAGCACGGTCATTTGAAAATTATAAAAAGTGATTAATACACATTTGTAATAGTCAAAAATTCAAAATTTAAATCTTGTATTTTGACCAATTGTTAGATGGCTTATTAGTGGATGCCACATTGTTAGCAAAACAACAATTAAAATGTGTATCCATGGGAAAACAGCAAATCTTGCATCTTCAAATTAGAAACCGAGTATTAATTGATATTGTTTCATTGTCTTCAGATAAACATGTTGTTCTCTTATTTATTTATTTTTATCTTTCTTTCTTTTTGTCTTCCATGTTCAACCCACAATAGTATATTCCACCTTGAGCTGATTTCGAGGACATGTAAATTATTTAAAAAACAGCAGATTTGTATACTCTTTTATTGCAAAGAAAATTTGTCAAGCATATTACCATTTAATGCAGTTTGAACTTAAAAAATAAGGCTTAATTATAGTTTGTCCCTATAATTAGAGGATCGTTGCAAATTATTCCTTATGTTTGTTTTATCTACAAATGGTCTCTGTGTATTAAATGAAGTTAAAATTTTCATCTAAACCTTAAGAAAATAATACAGTGTCATAAATACCCTCAATAATTTTAGTTACACTTTGTCGAGTTCTTTACTAAAATTCTTCTCTTAAATTTGAAAATGATACTAACAAATTAAATTTATTATTCTAAATTTATTTATAATATATATTGATTATATCTCAAACTAGTATATTTACTCAAATAATGTGATTTTTAAATACAAAGTGATGAATTAATTATTGATAATAGAGAAAATAAAAAACTAAAGTAATGTGGTTGAATAAATAAAATATTTCAATCTAGATATAAAAATAATATTGACTGAACAAGTACGTGATGGCATACTAAAAAATGGATGCGAAGAAAAAAAACATTAAAATTAATTCATTCAATAAATATTGAAGGGTAAAATTTTTTTTTTCAATAATGTTGAATGAAAAAACATTGTTACTTTTGAATGACAAATTGTTTATAAAATAAAATCAGATACCAAAATGCAATTTACCCTAATTTTATGTTGGTTATGGTAATTAAAATTCATTGAGAACAATTATGACATTTCACTGTTCCCTTTAGATGAAAACTTTAACTTCATTTAATCTTGAGGGATAATTTGTAGATAAAACAAACTTAATCTTGAGGGATAATTTGTAGATAAAACAAACATAAGAGGTAATTTGTAACTGTTTCTTAATTACAGGAGACAAACTGTAATTAAGCCTAAAAATAATATAGAAGTCTTTTAAATCCAAAAGAATTAGTACAAACCAAGAAGGCTTCTTTTCTTTTATTTTTCCAGCTTGTTAGTGGCATGGAATGTATAACAGTATAAGATGTTGACAGTTCGACTAACAAATTATTATTTTAATTATTATTATTTTTGGGTTTTAATTAAGGTCTGAATACAAGATTTTTTTCTTAAAGAAATTTCCAGAACTAACTGAGTTGAAACTTGGAAAATTATTTAGCTAGTGGTGGTGGATAAATGACTATGAATCATTCTGAACTTGCGAGCATTTCTATTACCATGGCAATATTAAAACAGTAAATATACTTTTTTTATTTTTTTATTTATAATTGCAATACACATTTCATATGTTTTCTTAAATCTCAAGGACGGTTGCTACTAACTCCTTCCTCGTATTGTTATTAATAGTCATTTGATATTCTTTTGGTCAAAAATTTTGTTTCAGAACTAGATATTTTTTTATTAAAATTCTCTAGTTTTCTCAATTGGTTATCCTATGTTAGCAAATGTTAAGCACAACATTATCAGATATCACAAAAAGAAAAAAAAGAAAAAAAAGAAAATTTTAACCGGTGTTATATGGATCGCTGCGATCCGTATTCCGGATACAGTCGTTTCGCGTTCTAAAGAGTTGTGAGGGAGAGGGAGAGTAAGAATAAAAAAGGATAGAGAAAATAATAGAAACAAAAAGTTTTATACTTATCAACTTCTTTTAGGAAGAATAGGAGTCAGATAGAAAAGAGGAAATAATAGAAACAAAAATTTAAATATTTGTCAACTTTTTTTTATAAATAAGAATACAGTAACTATTTAATGAGATTAGAAAATTATACGTAAACTTATTAGTTATCAGTTATCGGTGTTCATAATTTTTTAACTACTAAATTTTAAACTAAATAACGATTCTAAATAACAAATTTCAATCCTAAAAAAATGACTCTAAATAACGATTCTAAATAACAAATTTCAATCCTAAAAAAATGACTCTATCCCTCCCGTATCGAAACTACATACCAATCCATACCACAATCCATGTAACATGATTTTAATCTAATCTCAAACTACGAAAATAGCGTGTGAATGGTTACTTGATAATAAGACGTCCCCATGGAGAGGCCCACGAGAAGACGGTTATATTCACGACTTCAAACAAAGCACTTTTTTTTTTTGGGCGCAAAAATGTAAACAACCAAGAATGTGAGATCTTATATATTGAAAAATTCTCTTACTTTTTAATTATCCCAATTGATATCATAACTAATTTGCAATACGGAGTGAATTTTACTCATACATACCAAGGACTAAGGAAGCTTCCTAGAAGAAGGCTTTACTTAGTAATTGCAACGTTACGATTTCTCAATTTCTTTGACAAAAACTAGAATATTAAATTCAGACCGCAAGAAGTTGTTGAAAATTGGACCTCTTATAACTGAAGTAAATCCTAAAAAGGAACCAAACATAAGTTCCAACATTAAAAAGGATTGAAAACCCAGGAATTCAATGCAGCATTAGCATCGGAGCGAGAAGCTATACATACTTTTTAGTGGTAAAAAGAAAATCCATGAAATATCAGGGCCATCTGTGATTTCTTCCAAGATAATGAAGCAATCATGATCAAATTGCAGGAAACTACAGATGAACCAAAGCCAATGGTGCTGACAGCATGTCTCAAAACCTCCAGATGAGTTTAGACGTACCAACAAACCACATAATACATGAAGAGGCGCAATAAAACATCGTTCACCTCAAGCTTTCGTGGATGTACTCAGCTTTCTGATCCTTCTGTCATGGTTGAGCATGGAAGAAACACTCTCAACTACCAAGACAACCTTCACAAATGTAGAAGAGGTATGTCAACATATCTACTAAAAAGCACCGACAGATAAACACATACCAAGTAAGGATTGGAATCCAAAACAATGCTAAATTGCAGTAGCATAAACAATAATTCTTGCCTCAAGGCAATATCCCGAAACCCCATACCTCATCCAAGTCCACTCCCTGACCCTCACTCCTCCAACAAAGTAAATCTAACCAAGAGCCTCACGATGGAAACAATCATTTTGAAAACACAAATTGCAGGACTTGGTTTTATTACATTTAATAGACATAAAAATCAGACCTTCACTAAAAAGAAAAACCAGATAAGGAAGATATCAACCACCCAATAAGATGGCACATATCAACAAAATTTCGTTTCAGAAAGAATTAAAAAATATCCAAATCTTCACTCAGAAAGAGTTAAAAGTAACCTGGAAGCAAGCATAGGCCATTGCAGTCGCAAAGTAAAAATTTGCATTACCAGTACCCTGCAAGTTTCTCATGTTTAGGAACTGACAAACTTTTGCTAAATCTTTTTTCCTAAGAACTCATAATTCAAAAAACAAAGCCAAATCCATGCACTTGAGTTACATTCATACCCTCCATATCCATAGATTGTGCATTACGGGACTAAGTACGGACACTCCAACATATCCACAAAAGAGGAAGAATGAGAATTGCATTTCTGCAAGGCACACAGATTTTACAATCATAAAATATAAAACAATAAAAAACAGATGTTTATGTCTGTTACCTGCCAATTCATTGGCAAACAATGCCAATAAAGCCAAGTATAGAGCTGAGTCTCCAACCTGACCAATTAAATCAGATTGTAGGTTTATAATATACATGAAACTATTCAAAATTCAGAAAACTGAAGCAAATGCTCCTCATGCATGCATTCTTGTTCCAGAGAGAGATTGAGGACTCACAGAAGGATAAGATTTAAGAATGGAGGAGATTGCCATATAAACAAAAGCCAGAAAGCATGGCCGGTGATATAGCCGTAAATGGCCAAGGGCAATATCATGAATAAAATGTTTGCATGACAAACAATTAGAAAGAAGTTTCTGAAAAACTCGAATACTTCTGCAAAGAAGTACCTGCATCAGAATTAGACAAATTGGTCACTTACAACTTTATTTATGGGACAATTAACTGACACATAAGAAGTTATAGTGCACTTACCAAAGTACACCTATATTTGGAGATAAATCTTTTACAGTGAGGATGAACCCATAGGTCCTGCAAAATAACCCAGCATCAGGTGCACAATAATGAACTTCAAGCCAGTACAGCCATGAGTTTCCATGATTTTAGTTGTAAAGCACATGATTTTGCTTTTCTTCAATTTGCTATAGAAAATGTGTTTGAATGAAGTCTCTGCAAACTGTAAACCAGGAAGGTAATTTTCCCAAGAATATCATTAATTCAATTAAGAGCAATCAAAACAATGAGAGAAGTGAGCACAGTTCAATCTCAACCATCTATTTTCTCACAAATTTGGAAGGAGTAATATAAGGGCATGAATCTGACATGCTGACTAAATTTTAATTCTGGAGCTAATTCAGATAAAAAGCAGAAGCATCCTTACAACAGATTTATACCTTTCAAACATATCCCAAAGACCGCCAGACATTTTTAACGAGATATATAACAAGACCAAATCATATAGGTTGCCCATAACAAAGACCAAAAAGTGAAAATCAAGACAGGTCGCAGTGAGAAAGGAGTAGATTGTGCTTCCACAGATTCAGGATGGCCATCACTTGAGCTGTCACTCCCAGCTTTCTGAGAAAGCTTCTGCAGAAACAATTTCCTTGGTGGAGCGTCCAGACCATAGGCTAACAGAAGAATAATCTGAAATGAAAAGTGGAGAAGTTTTGATGATTACAGCCTAAAATGCATGTCAAATGACAGAGAGAACTTTGTCCAAAGCTTTCTCACTGTCAAATAAAGAACCCTTGACTTCGCATGAGTGATGATAAAGACATACTGGTATGATCAGAACTGTCATCCAGGATATAGAGATAAATGTGTTGCTACAACCCAACCAAAGGCGGCCACTGGTGCTAGTCCTGTGTACATCACAACCAAATTACTCAGCCCCATAAACTCATAAATCATGTATGACCGAAATTACACCATTATATCGTCTATAATCTATGATATGGGAATGCACTTAACAGGAAGATTACCAACAGGCATTAAGGTAGGAACTAACACCTAGAAAATCCCTAAGAGAATATTGTCCAAAAGAAACATCATTAATTCACGTCATCAACAAACAACAGTCTCTAATTTCAAGATAATTTTTTCAAATATGTCAATTGAAATGTTGATCAATGACATCCAAATTTTGGTAACACAGTCTGTCAATGTATCACAAAACTACCAAACTTGCTTCAATGAGAAGGAATAGAATAACTTATATGAAGGTTTAGAATATTAGAATTTTTCCCAATGTTTCTACTAGTAGTAGTATTCATTCCTCCAATTTACCATTGGCTTATTTTGAATTAAATTCAAGTCAATACTACTTATACAACACTTATTCAGATCATTCAATATATGGGACAGGTAGAAACTAGTGCTAGCTCGCACATAGTAACAAGGTTACCTGCTACCCTTATGCCATGGAAGTTCCAAAAACTCTCAGTAATTGGTTCACATGGATTAGACAAAAGAGAACAGGGTTATCCATTGAAAACTTCATTCATCTTACAAGTATCTTGCAATCTTGGTTAAGCCTACTGCATCTGGAGAAGGTGGAAATGACATCATCTCATTGAGGATAAAAGAAATTCACCGTTTTTCCCTTGTAAGATGCATATCACATCACTGACCACCCTCTAGGTCTTTCCTTTTGCTATGTTTGGTTGATGATAAAAGCACTTTAAATAAGTTATCATATCACAACTGCCAGGCATAATGAGCTACTGCTTATCAGATACAGAAACAAAAGAATTTTCATTGCAAAATATCTTTATAAACCTGCTTTCTTATGCGGTGCAATATGCATGGAGTATTTCCAGCCCCTATCTTATGAATCTCATTCAAAGCCAGGCAGCAGCCAAAAATTTTGTACATCCTTTTACAAACTTTTAAATGCATCTATGCCCTGAGTATGAGAACCACCCCCGGTATTTCATACCCGTGCAAGTCCATCTGGCAGTCTCAGCCACTAAACCCTGTTTCGAGAATTTAAAAACTACCAAGGCCTCAACATGCTGAAAACAAAATGAAAATTTTCAATATAAAACAGCAAGACTACCAGAAATCAGGAGATTAACTTTGGGAGCAAATGTGTTTGAAGCTAAATGGCTGTGCAGCTAAAGCAATATATCATAGGAAACACGGTCACGAACAAGTTTGCTGAGACTACAACGACACACGAGTTCAAAAATGCAAGTTTAATTGAGGGAAACAAATCGTCTAGAGACTGATATCCTATGTTCTATACTAAAAAATATAGCAACATCTACCTGTACAGGCTCCGTATAGGGACAAGAGTACAAAGAGATTTTCTCAATCGGTGATGTATTATAGCCCACGCATGTTACTATGGTGAAAGGGTTCCATAAATACACAAGAGCAGCCAAATCCCCCGAAGGTAGAGCCCCTGAAATTATGAACAACTGGTAAAATGACAGAAAAGGAAAGAAATGTAAAAAAATAAGTACAAGGCAAGAACAGCTAAAGTTTAATAAACTATTATAGAAAAGGTATGAAGAATGCTAAATTAAACGTTACCACAACCTTCAAATGGTTCCCAAAGACCAAGTGATCTTAGGTTCCGACAGTATGCACCTTGAAGCCTCTGGCCAATTCCATGAATCAGCATAGCTGAGATAGAATCTGCAATAACAGAAACCAAACTATATCCGAAAATGAGTTGATATTAACTGTGTTAAATCCCCATTGATGACAGGCACACAAGCAAATGAAAATTCAAAACAAACAAATATATAAGCATCTAAATAGAGCCCGACATAAGAGATACCATATTGCTATATACACTTAAAAAATTATGCGAAATAGGAACATTTTTAAATAAAAAGAACAAAGTTCAGAATAACAAGTTTAACGGCATGTTAGAAAGTTCATTAAAGTTTTTGTCTTTAGACCTCTCACTTCGAGAAATTAAGTTCCATCTTAAATGTCAACGTCCCAATCTCCCAAAATATCTATTTAATTTCGGTTTCATAACAAATTACAAATGCCAAAAAAAAAATGAAGTTTATAGCAACTGTAAAATCAGGGTCACGCAGATGATACCTGCATAAAAGATGATTAGGCTGTCCATCGAGTCTGCACAAAAAATCATTTCTTTTCTTTCAAATTACTAAAAAAATAAATAAATAAATTGCACAAATACCTTCTTTTTTTTTTAGTCTAAATTTTAAATATAAAATTCTAGCTCAATTACATTTTTTTTTGGGGCCTAATTGAACTTTAAATGATTACCTTTTCACAGTTAGAGGTCCGAGAATTGAAAGTAACAGCGGAGATCCATGATACATTGAACCTGCAAAATTGAGGTTCTAAAAAATTTAAAAAATTACGAAATTAAAATAAAAAATAGAAAAATAAAAGGTAATATTAATGAAAAATGCTAAAATTGACAAACCAGAATAAGGCGACATTGATAACTCCTTCAACCAGTAACCCTCCGCCACTGTAAAATATTTAAAAATAAATAAATAAAATTATGGAAAAAAAACGCACAAACACCCAGTGAGAGAGAGAAATGTGCGTACGGCGGCGGAGACTGGTGAGAGGAGTGGAGATTTCGGGGCGAGAAGCTAAGTTGAGGTTTTTGGGGAAATAAATCAAAATTAATCTGAAAATTATCGAAGCGATGGCCCATTTCCAGAATTCGAACCCGGATCCGGACCCGTAGTTCGATTTGGAAGGCTTCTTTTTCTTCTTTTCAGCTGGTTTCTCCATCGGCTCTGTGGAAAGGTGGTAACGGTAATGATTTCGAGCTGAGACGGTGTCGTTTTGACTGGAGTTGTTCGACTTCCGGTGGCGGCGGAGTCGTACTTCAATATCGTTGTTGGGCTTTTCAAGCGAAGAAGAAAGTGTAGAGACGACGTCGTTTAACCGTCGTAAGATATTTCGCGGTTGGCCCACGAAGCGAAAGAGCACCGTTAGCTAAGGGCTTGTAATGGACTTTGGAAGCCCAATTTCATTCAGCTTCATATTTTTCTCCACTAATATTAGGGTTATAAATCAATTCAAATTACTTAATACTCGAATTGAACTTGGATGCGTGTGAACTTGTTCAAACTTTATTATAATCAAGTTAAACTTGAATAAAATTGAACATTTGTTAATTTTTTGTATTCAACTCGAATTTGGCTCGATAAATTATAAATTATAAATTTATATGTAAAATTCCCAAACTACTTGATTTGATAAAAATTCGTTTGAATTCGATTAAAAAGATAAACAACCTTTGATAAAAATTTGTTTGAATTCGATTAAAAAGATAAACAACCTACATTTTAACATAATTTAAAAATTGTTAAAATAATCAATCAAGGTTAAACATCTAAAATGAACCTAAAGTGTCCGACTTATTTATATTCATTTACACTTCTAATATTTTTATAATTAAACAAATTTTGTGTGTAAGCTATATAAATTTCTTAAATTCCTGTGAATAATAAGCGAATTTCCTTTGGAAGGAATAGAAATGTAAGTCAATAATAGGAGCCCATATTTATTAGTGAATTTTTAAATGATATTTATGGGTATTGGACTCTTAGTTGTTAACAAATCAAAGTAAGATAGACCAACAAAAAAAAAAAAAATTTATTTCGAAGAAATATATCGAAAATTAGTTGCAATACTTCTTGTTATTAGGAGATAAAAAACAATTCACAACTGAAGTTACATAAAGATTAAAGTAGAAAGGTGTCACTATTAAAATTTTTAAATACTATAACAACTTTTTAATAAGATATATGTGAAATAAAATAATAATTAAAAAATTTATATAAAATATTATTTTGAGATTTATAGATAATATTCACTATTTAGATGTGGAACTCTCAAATAGATTAAATAATTTATTTATAATACTAAGATAATAAAAGTGAGACGAATAGTGTAACAAACATGAAAATAATTTATAAAATTATAAATTCTGTATTATTTATCAAAATCAATTCATACAACAAAGTTATTCAATTTTAGATGAATGATTGAATTTTTTATTATGTATGTAGTAATATATTATTAATTTTGTGCCTTTTTCACTCTGTCGATAGACAATAATTTTATTATTTATTTGAAATCATTGATATCCTAGATTATATATTTCCCCTTTCATTAAGCAACTTATCCTACAAGACATTCATTGATTTTTATACATTTTTTAAACGGAAAATAGTTAGGTAGTCTCGGTTTTGGTCTCACATATAAATTTTGTTATCAAAATTAAATTTTAAAAAATTTTACGTACATCAGTTGATATTATAGATTTTCTAAAGTTTAATTTTTATTATAAGATTTACAAGTAGAACCAAATACTGGTTTGTCTTTTCTACACCACCACTTCCCCAAAAAAAAAAAGATTGTCAAAAGGAAAAAGCGTGGAAGTTTAGAAAATCTTAGAAGGGGTAGTGACTTTCATTTTATTTACTAAACTGCCATCCACCGCCTGACTCATTTGACCTATAAATATCCATTCCTTCATTGATTTTATTTATTAATTCACATAAACATTTACTTGCACCAAAACATAATTTATTTTTATTTTCACCATTATATTTCCAAAAATATAAAAATAAATAAATAAAATGGCCGGACCTAATCAGGAAGCAATTGAGATGTTTATGAGCATCACCGGCGTTTCTGAATCCGCAGCAATTCAAAAACTTGAGGTAAAAGTTTGTGATTTTTACATCAGATTTTTTTTTTTTTTAAATTATAATGATTTTTTGTTTTTTTTTTGGGGGTTAAATTCGTTGTTTTTCAGTTGAATTTTGTTGATTTTCTAGTAATTTGTGTTGGAGTTTAGTAATTCACTGTACCATTAGGGTTTAATCTAGCTAATTTTTTGTTTTTTTAATAAAGATTACAGATTCTAACTGAATGTGTTTTTGGTTGCTGTGAAAATTGGGATTTTCCGAGAATTTATCAGTAAATCTGCATTGATTGAGATTGTGATGTTTAATTTTGGTGTAATTAACAATTGAAATGGGGGAAATGAGAGATTGAGCGGAAATAGCGGAAAGAATAATTTACGGTAATGGCTAGCTGGAAGCAAAGTATCCGCGTCGGTTTTAGTTAATTTAGTGAGGAAGTTGCTGTTTTATTAAGTTGGAGTAGTTGATATACTGTTGGGAATTGTTTCCTGGAGTAAGAGGCCAGGGGATCTTAGTTGGATATCTATGATTGAGCTAGATTGTCGTTGTGCCTTGTCAATGATTAATGAGTGTTGTAGCTGTTTTTAAGGGCTCTTTCTTTGTTATCTGTCAAAAGAATGCTCTTCAACAGAAATAGATGCAAGTTGGATTAATGGTCAGGTTGTTATGTGTGAGGTCAAGGTTGACTTGTTTGTGCCCTATATTGGAGAAGCGTAGTAAAGAATGCAACTAAAGGTTGTGCTCCTTTCGTGTCGAACTCCAACTCATTAATTAAAAAATTTATGTGTTTCCGAGTGTGCATTAATGCATGTGTGTATAGGTTATAGTGTGTTATGCCAGAATTTTGGGCATTTTACGTACCTGTAATTCAACACAGATTCTCATGCCCTCCTTTTGGACAGTTGCATATTAATAGTATGTAATTATCTGCAGTTGTTTGATTTGTTTGTTACCTATGCGCCATTAATTGGTGTTTGATGTACCGGCCCATATGTGCCTATGTGTGTGTGTAATGCTGCTGCTTCCAAAGCTTTTTTAATTATAAAGTCAAATTCGTGCCTATATTATTGGAGTATTTGGGTGATGTCTCCATATACTTGATGTATGCATGTCAGATTTTGTTGTTGTTGTATTGTACTATTATGTCATTTATCCCTGCTATCTGATTATCTTTGTCGTTTACTTCATATATTGGCCATTCCTATACGGGCCCATTTATATGTTCTCAGCAGCGATAGGCCATCCTGGCTAATGGTTTATTGGCCAATATTCTACTAGTGAACTGGCCTTTGCATTTGCTTTCCTGCATCATGATTGACAAGTGTAAAAATTTCCTTCTTTACCAAGGATGCCAAAACTGGACCAAGTTGCAATTACCGTCCTTTTGGGGAATCATTTTACAAAGTAGCTAAATAGATGTCACGTGTACTCAATTACTTTTCTACCATAATAGAACAACATATATGGTATAAGTTTATAATGCATACTTGTAAAACCATTGTCTTATTGTTATTTGTGGTTTTGTGGTGTTTGTGTTCTTGTGATATTGTGTTTGTGCGGTAGTTGCGGCACAATCCACATAAGCTATCTGATGCCTGTGAAATCTGTCTCTGCGCAACTTCAATCCCGAAATTTTGCTGCTATGCTCCCCACCCCCTGTTGTGTGGGGAATCCCTTCTCAAATTGAAGAGAAAGGATATATATAGAGTAGAGCTCTCTTCCTCTTCTCTGTACCTTTAACTTGATCCGTTTTTGTATGTTACTCTCAGGAGCATGGGGGTGATCTCAATCAAGCTGTCAATGCACATTTCATTGAAGGAGACAGAAACATGTTTGTGTCCCCTTGTACTTCTGTCTTCCCCTCCACCCCTATCCTCACCCTTACTCAAAACAAGAAAAAAGAAAACATTCACAGAATCAAACAAAAGACACTAAATAAAGGACAAAAGAAAAGACAAAAGCAGCAGGTTAAGCGAGCATGCATTTCATACTAAAATTTGTATATGAAATTCTGAATTTGGTCCTATCTCTTTCTTCAGAACACATGAAGCATCTGTTGCTGCTATTGAGGATGATGTAATGGAAATTGATGATTTAGACCAAGTTGAACCGCAAAGACCTCCCTTCTCTCTATCATCTTTCAACAGAAATGCGAATCCGTTCTCTCTTCTTGATCCTAACTTCGGCAGAAGTAGACTCGATAGTAGCACTGATATTACAAGCCGGGCTCCTTATTATTTCCCATCCAAGAGAAGTCAGGGAGATTCCGATAGAGGTTAAAGATGGGAACGAACAGTCTGGTCATTCAGGTGGTGCTCCAATTATTGAGGATGTTACTGGAACTGCACAAGCCCATGGCACTGAAATTCATGGCACTGTTGTACGTGATGAGGATGAAGATGAAGATGTTTCAACTGGTCCAGTCACACAGGCTTCTGGGCATGATACGGGAAGTCATAACGTGTTTGGTGGTTTCTCCCTTGCACATAGTTCTAGGCCAACTGCTCCTGGCATTGATGATATGCCTGATTACAGCAATGATATAGAGGAAGAAATGATTAGAGCTGCAATTGAGGCTTCTAAGCGGGATGCCAAATTGCTAGACCGTCAATCTGAAGTTCAGGATGTATGTGATCAAATCTCTCTGATCCTTCAGTTGTCTTCAGATTCAATATTGACATATTTCTTTATTCCTCCAGGTCTTAAGGGATTCCTTGCCTCGTCACCAGCAGTCTTAGACACACTTGGAGGACCCTGAATTTGTGCGTGCAATATCTTTGTCATTGAAGGTTTTTTTTTTTTTTTTTATGGTGTACAAATTTTTTTTTTAACTATCATTTCCTGTTTCCGTTTTGACATGAAATTAATCCAGACAACAGAGAGAGAGAAGGCATTACGCAAACTGGAAGGAGAAGTTGGAGTTTCAGAATTGGCAGGTCATACACCAGCTGATGTGGAGGATCATGGAAAACCATCATCCTCATCAAACGGGAGGTACAAGCTTTATCTGTTGCTTTACAGTGCTAAGTACTATTCTTTGTGTGCTGCCCCTTTTTTTTTGGGGGGGGGGAAGGCGGGGTTGGCTTGGGTTGTTTTCATGTTCCTTATGCTGATCCCTTTACCTTTAAGTTATATGTTTTAATCTCTTAATGAGATACTCAATGGGAATCTAGGTTGCGTGTGGGCATTTCTTCTGCCCCCAATGAAGTGGCTGAAGATATAAAAGAAGTACCGCTGGTCAGGCGCAGGGGCAGGACATGCATCTATTGGAGCTGTTGATCCTGGTAAAGATGTTGAAGAAGTTGATGTTAGCCCACAATCAAGTCCTAGGCACCATGATAACCTTAATGGTCCACAAGTCAATGGAAATGACTTCCCCTCTGATGAGGTATCTTGAATTTGTTTTCAAGTTATTTTTTCTAAGCATCTCCTTTAGTACATAGGCAAGCTAGCTTAAAATGCATAAGTATACCACTTTATTGTTTACTTCCTTTGAAGTGGGGTGGCATCTCATCCGAGGAACATGATGAAGCTGTAATGCTTGAAGCTGCAATGTTTGGTGGAATTCCTGAAGGGAGTAGGTATAGTCTTCCATTTGCACCTCATCATTTCATGCATAATGATTTAAGCAGGAGTATGAATCCCTATGCTCAGCGGATGCCTCGTCCTCCATCACCATCCCTTACTGCTCAGCGCTTGTTACGGGAGCAACAGGTTTTTGTTTCCGAGTTTGATAGTGCTTTTACATTTTTAATCTCTACGTTAATACTGAATCTGTAAGGACTCTGAGCAGGATGATGAGTTCCTTGCTTCATTGCAAGCCGACAGAGAGAAGGAATTGAAGGCAAAGGAAGAAGCTGAAGCTGCTCTTTTAGAAGAAAGGCGAAAGGAGGAGGAATTACAACAAAAACTGCAGGAGGAACAGGTAAATGTTTGTTTGAAGTTTTCTTTCATTTATATGGTCATCTAGTGTTTCCTGCCTTGTATTAGGTCACGAGACTCAACCCAAATGAGTCTGATAAAAAGTGCTAAGGCAACGTATTAAAGAGCAGAACTGCAGAAATCCTGAAGTGTTTGTTTCACTTATGCCTCAAACTGAGCTTTTCCTGATGGCAGAAATCTGTTTACAAACTTCCACTGTTTTGCTATAGCTTTCTCTTTAATAGATGTTTAAGATCCTTTTCCATGGATCATTGCTCATTAGTTATGTCATTGAAATGGTTTTCCCTTTGATGTAATCAAAGTCCTCTAGGTTTTGTTAGACTTTGCTTTATGGAATGGAGATATTCAGCTAGTGTCTACTGTGAATTATTACAAGGAGAGTTTCTTATTGGTTTCTGTTTACTGGCCAGGAAGTTGATAGACAACTAGCTGTAAAAGAAGCTTCTCTTCCCCAGGAACCACCATCCCATGATGAGGGTGCTGTTACACTTCTTGTGCGGATGCCCGATGGAAGCCGTAGGGGTCGACGGTTTCTTAAATCTGATAGACTACAGGTATAGTTCTTTAGTCTATAATTTGTTGGTATTTTGGAGTAATTGTAATAACCTGTTATCCTTTTTTTTTTTTCCCATTTTTTTTCAGTGCCTGTTTGACTTCATCGACATCAGCAGAGCTGTTAAACCTGGCAAATACAGATTGGTAACTCTCTAGTGCTACCTTATCTATGGGATAAGTATGGCATTCAATTATGACTAAATCAAATCTTCAAAGATTGCAGATACCTATGGAATTAGAATCTTTTGGGTCACCTGTTATATTTCTGGCTAGGAGAAGCTTAACAGAAAGGGTAAACAGCCTTGCCATAATGTATGAGTTTTTGATCTGTTCTTGTTTTATATGCAGGTGAGACCATATCCTCGACGAGCTTTTAGTGACACTGAGAGTGCCTTGACCCTAAATGAACTAGGCTTGACGAGCAAACAAGAAGCCTTGTTTCTGGAGTTAATCTAGCTGGTTCATTATGTATTGCTGTTAGAAATACAGTTAGAACCTAGAAATATATTGCCTGATACTGAAGTTTATGTGTAAACTGTTGGATCATTTACTGGTTTGTGCTTTGTGGATCTACTGTGTGGCCATGGAGTTATCTAATTACTCCGGCTGGATACAATACCGTGTTGATTCAACAGTGCTTGAAAATTTGTTGGAATTATTAAACCGAACTATACAACTCCCGATTGCACAGTAGAACATTTTGTTGACAGTTTCTCATTATTGGTGTGTTTAGTTATGCCATTAAGCATGTGCCTGCCCAGGATGATGTCCGGCTGATTCTGAGACATCATGATTACTACATAACCTGATTACCTATGTTAATAGTTATTCTTCTTTACTTACTAAATTGCTTTTGTTTATGCTTGGATATGAATTCGTCTCTGAGAATTTTTCTGTACATTATTTGCGGCTTGTCGGGAAAAAAACATGGGGTGTTTTTTATCCTATGAATTTGTAGTACTAAAACTTTGATTACTCCAGAAATTGGGAGGAATTCAGGGCAGATTGGCACGGTTAGGTAAAATAGTGATTGGGAGACTGATAATACTCCTTAGACTTGTTTATTGAAGGAAAAAACATTAGTTAGACTTTTAATTAGAAAAAGATTCTGGAAAATAATATTCTCCTTTGCCCTCTGAGGTAAGGTTTCTGGCAACCGGAATTGGAAGGAAGGTTGCAGTTGTGTGTGTAAAGACGTCTGCATCTTTGTGCATCTACTGTCTTTTGGCTTTGTTCTCTCTTTTCTTCTTATTTGTATGTAAAAGAAAATGGGAAAATTATTTAGGTATATTTATTTATAAATTTTATAGTGTAAATTAAATCTTATAAAATTTATAACACCAGTTGATATAAGTAAAATTTTATAAAATTTAATCTTGACTATAAGAGGAAAAAGCGGCTTAAAAGAGTGGTTTTATAGTCAAATACGTGTATTTTATTTTATTTTATTTTATTTTATGTGATACTTTGATTGATACAAGAGAGCAGATCAGGCATTCAGGCCCACTGTTATTGGCTACAGCTCACCACTTTTTGATGACTTGGCACTCATTACCTGATCCACGTGCTTTCTGTATAGCTGACTCAGCACCCAAAAACTTTTTTTTTTTTTTGTAAAAAAAGAGTCCTTTTTCTTATAAATTTTTTTGTTGTACAATGTTGAGTAATATGTAACTACATTCGGATGTAGGTTAAAATAAATTTTCAAGATTATTCAATTTAGCTTTTAACGACGTAGATTACCCATCACTGTCGCATTATAACACATCATTGGTGCATTTTTAGCCGTTTAAAATGATTCTTATATATTGCTTATAACTTCTTTATATATTGTTCCGATAAGCGGGTGATTGCTAGCGATCATATTAGAAATAAAATTTCAGCTGTTTTTACTACTTGTACAAAATTTGAAACTTTAACCTATACAAACGAATAGAGAAATCAATCCTTAATTCCACCAAGTGGGGTCAGCGGCATAAATTTTACTATGCCATTATAGTTTGTCATGAACTATCTTCTCCTCAATTCATAGATAGATTATATTTTTCTTACAAGTTACCTACCAAATCTTTTTCGATCTTCTCCATAGGCGGATTTAGGGGGTGGCGAATTTAAAAATTGTAAATTTTACCTTTAAAATTTTTTTAAATTTAATTTGTATCATTATAAAATTGGTATTTCACCCCCTAAATTTTTGAAAGAATTATAAATTAGCCTTAATAAATATTTGACTATGAAGTTTTGTCCCCAAGACATAATTTCTGCGTCCGCTCCTGATTTTTCCCTACCCTATCTTATGTTGGCTACTCTCTCTAAAATTTACTCACCTGATATTTATTTTTACTAGTCATCTTAACACATGATCTAACCACCTTAAGCGTGTTTCTCTAATTTTTTTTATTAATAGATACTATAAAGAAAGAATATGCTCGTTGCAAGACTTGTCTCTTATATCATCTAGTTTTGTATAAGGGACAGGTCGTACTTTGATTTTGTATTTTTAAATTTTATCTTGTTATTTCAAAAAAAAAAAAAAAAAAATTCTCTTGTTTAACATGCAGTAAATAATGGAATTTCCCCCCAAAAAAAAAAAAAGTTGATGATGATGTCAACTAACGGTCGAGTGGAACGGATATCAGCAGACATGCACGTGCATCGTACGTGATCAAATCCAACCAAAAAAACACGCACACCCGCAGTTCCGTACAACTAATAGCAACTCCCTCCAACGGTCATATTTCACCGACAAGCTTCCAACGGTCATATTTTTCATCCATTCTCGACCGTCAGATTTTCATCCAACGGCCAACAATCAAAATTCCCAAAACTTTTTCCTCGGACAAACCTTTTCACCAAGCCACCATTTTTTTATCCCAATTCTTCAGTAAAATCATCCTCTCTAGTGGTAACGAAACAGGCAAGAGGGAAGAAGAGTGTTGTCAATATATATAAAAACTCAGCCCTGTTTTAGTTTATGACTTTTTTGGGAAAGTCTAGTTCTGGGAAGTGACAGTTTCATTGAATAATATGATGATGATTTTTCTTGTTTTCTTGCATTTTTGAGGGGTTTTGGAGGTGGGTTTTTGGTTTTTTTGAGGTTTACATCAGTTTCAGCTGGAAAAATGGAGTTTTTCAAGGTGTCAAAAAATGGTGTTTTGGGCTTCTCAGATTGTGGTTGGTTTGTGCACGGAATTGTTTGCAGTTGCATTGATGGAGGGAGTTTGAAATCAGCTTCAAAAGTACATTTCTTTCCCATGAATTTCTTTTAGATTTTGTGGAATCCGATGATCATTCGTTTTATGGTAGGTATATTGTTTGATAATTTGTCTTTTAATTCTTTGATTCTTTTTGTTGGTTTGATTTTTGCTGATTCTTATTCTTTATTGCGTATATATACTGTTATACATATTTATTCATCATATAGGACACACAAATATATATTGCTGGGATTTTCATTGATCCTTCTTGTTATTTTGTTTTGGCATCGGATTCCTATTTTTGTTTGTGTTTTGATTTCTTGAAACTTCACACACTCACATTGTAGAGACATTGTTCTGTTTCTCTTGGTTTCTCTTTTATATCAATTGAAAAAGATTTTATTGAAAAGTGTTTGTAAATTTTATTCTTTTAAATTCTTTAAAAAGTTTTGAGAGGAATTGAGAGAAACATATTGAAGAAAGGGTGGGTGAATTGGAGTTTAGGAAAAAAAGGAATCAAGGAACATTGGAAGTAGGAGGGTCTAAAGAATGTTGGCTGGGTGCTCTTCCACATTATTGTCACCTAGGCATAGATTGAGGAGTGAAGCAACTGCACAGTTCCAAGCTTGCCATTTCCCTTCAATGAGCACACAGAGATTGGATTTGCCGTGTAGTTTTGTGCAAAAAGATACATCAAGGAATCAATCTATTAGGCCTGTTGGTCTTTCTGTTGAGAAACCTATTGATGCCAAGACCAGTAGCTGTTCCCTTAAACAGAATATCCGTTTACCGCCTTCTGCAACGACCACTGCACAGACTTCATTTATTGAGGGTAGTAGGAGAGAGAACAGAGATGAATATTGGGAGAAACATAAGAACTTGAAGAGGTTTGCTGAGCAGCATCCATTTGGTGATGGTGATGGTGATGGTGATGATGAGCCCTGTGTGAATAGAGCTAAGAGGAAAAGAGGAAATGGGAAGGCTGATGATTTTTCAGAGGAAGAGAAGAAGCCGAGTTTAGGCCAATGGGGGAATGGGAGCTTTTGGTTGCAACAACCACCTTTCGACGTGCCTCGATCAGTTCCATTGGTCACAGGGCTTAATTCACAACAATTTCCTTTCTCTGTCTCATGTTCAGGAGAGGAGGACCGAATGTTTTTTGTGCCTAGCGATCTGATATCGCCTTTGCCAATATCACACAATCCTTGGGTAGAATCTGTCGTGACTCAAATTACAGACTTGGGTGACAAGAATGTGGAGACTGGACAGGGTCCAGCTAAGGAGGCTTCTGGATCAAGTACTTCATCAGAGAATCATAGTTTGGTTCTGAAGCTAAATGAGAACCCCTGGGAGCACGACATTGGCAATGGTTCTAGACAATATAATCCAACTGAGAGTGCTGAGATTGTAGCAGGCCATAATGATAATGACAATCACAGGGAGCATGATGGTTTTGAGCTTGTCAGATTACTAGTAGCTTGTGCTGAAGCAGTCGCCTCAAAGAACATTCCAGCCATCAACCATATTATAGCTAGATTGGGGGAACTTGCTTCTCCGAGGGGATCTCCTATAAGTCGCCTCACTGCTTACTTCACTGAGGCCTTATCTCTGCGAGTTGCTAGGTTTTGGCCTCATATATTTCACATCTCACCACCTCGGGAGCTTGATCGTGTTGATGATGATTATGGTACTTCACTGAGGCTTTTGAACCTGGTCAGCCCAATTCCAAAGTTTATACATTTTACATCAAATGAGATCCTGTTGAGAGCTTTTGAAGGAAAGGATAGGGTTCACATAATAGATTTTGACATTAAACAAGGGCTTCAATGGCCTAGCCTATTTCAGAGTTTGGCTTCCAGGACTAATCCTCCCAGCCATATAAGAATTACTGGCATAGGTGAATCCAAACAGGAGCTGAATGAAACAGGAGATAGGCTTGCTGGATTTGCTGAGGCGTTAAATCTGCCTTTCGAGTTCCATCCAGTGGTTGATAGGTTGGAAGATGTGAGGCTCTGGATGCTTCATGTTAAGGAGAAAGAAAGTGTGGCTGTCAACTGCATCTTTCAGTTACATAAGATGCTTTATGATAGTACAGGAGGAGTTCTGAGGGAATGGTTTTTTGGGGTTAATTCATAGCACAAACCCCACAGTTGTTCTCATGGCAGAGCAAGAAGTGGAACACAATGATCCTGGCCTTGAAACGAGACTCTCCAGTTCATTGAAGTATTATTCTGCCATTTTCGACTCTCTTGAAGAAAGCATTGCACCAGAAAGTCCAATCAGGATGAGGATTGAGGAAATGTTCGCTCGTGAAATTCGGAATATCATTGCTTGTGAAGGGCGAGAAAGGTTTGAAAGACATCAAGGTTTTGGGAATTGGCAGAAAATGATGGAGCAGGGTGGTTTTCGATCAATTAACACTGGGGAAAGAGAATTACTACAGAGTCAAATGCTGTTGAAGATGTATGGTTGCAAGAGTTATAAGGTGGAGAAGCAGGGCGAGGATGGAGCTGCACTTACCTTGAGTTGGTTAGATCAGCCTCTTTACACAATCTCAGCATGGGTGCCAGTTGATGTAGCAGGCAGCTCGTCGTCTTTTTCTCAGCGAGATGATTGATAAATTTTTTATTGATCCTTCTTCAAACTCGACATAACTTTCATTTCTCACATACAGTTAAAGATAACCAATTCTTTGTAGGTAGAGGAGGAGTTTGTCATCATTCTTTCATTGTTTATTGCAGATAAGATATTTCTTCTGCTAGGCACACAGGTAGTACAGTTTTCCAGTAATATTCTAGGCAGATTTCTAGAATTCACATTATAGTTTTACTATTACATTGGTGTTGATTCTTTGATTCTTTATGTAAGCTGTGGATTCTTTCTCAATACCGTAATTGTTGTTGTCTTGTAAATTGCCAGGAGTATATGTTATTTGGCAATGCAGTAGTTGATGCTCAAACTTGTCAGAAATAATAAAGTGATTTTGTTGCATTTTGTTCAAGTGTTCTTTATGATTCCTGTTTTTCGCAACATTACAGTTAAAGTTATAATTGTTCTTATTTATTTATTGAAAGCAATAATGCAGCCAGAAACTTGTGTTACCAATCTTAAATCAAAGAAAAACAAATCAACTACCATGCAGAAGTGGAACAGTCACTATTAATTGCGTGAAATGATTTCAAATATGTCCATTGGCATTAGAGACAGAGGTCTTTGAAACTGCTAATTGTCACAGATTGCAGACGCTCGTGGACATGTGCATTAACAATCAAAATTCAGGGTAGAGATTAAAATGTTAGCTGATGAATATGTTTAAGATATAATGACAAGATCCTAGCCATAAAAGGAGGATGATACAGCAACCAATAAAGCTAAAGCATCAACTTTCAGAAGTTGTTACTAAAAAATTACAGTTTAGGCACGAAAGTTGCCTTCATCACCATATCAGTCCATAGGATACTGCTGATAAGAAAATTTATTTTTCTTAAGCTAAGAATTTGAAAGTTGCGTAACGACAAGCTTCTGTAAAATCAGAAAATCATAGTTACATACCACGCTATAGATTGGCAGATGGAGTTACGCAGTTGTAGGTCTCTTACTGCTCATTTTCTTGCTCTGGGTATGAGGATCCTAGAGGTTGTTCCTTCTGCAATGTTACTCCGAACTTTTCATTCATGTCCAGTTGCCTAAGATCATTTCCATGAGGAAGAGACCAATCAAAAGAAATGCACCAATGCAACAAGGAGCTATGGAATATGCCTTGTAGCCATGGGTAGTCCGGGGCAGATTCTCCTTCCAGAACCAAAGGGTAAGTATTCAAAATCATTGTCTTTATAGTCCAAAGAAGAACTTAGAAATCTCTCTGGTCTAAATTCTAATGGCTCGTCCCCATATTGAAGGGTCTCGTCCAACAACCCAAACATTCACTACAATATGAGCATTTTTGGGGATTGTATAATTCATGATTTGGCATGTTTCAGAAGCACGATGAGGAATCAGCAATGGTGCTGGAGGATGCAACCTAAGGGTTTCTTTAACACAAGCCTGAAGATAAGGTAGCTGCATTACATTACATTCTTTCAGCAGATCCTGTTTAATTTCCATTTCAAGTTCTTGACAAACCTTTTTCATTGAAGGTTTCTGGATTTTTGTAAAGTTCTGCTCGTGTCCACTCAACTGTTGAGGTACTAGTGTCTGTGCCAGCAGCAAACAACTCCTGTAACATACACAAGAATAAAACAGTGGGAGGAAAATCTTGCAACAAATAAATAATTTGACTCTACAGCAACTAAAAGTCTACTATGTTTGGTTCAAATAACCTCTAAATCAACAAGCAAAACTGTGATATATTAGGAAATTTGTGAGTTGAATTTAGCAGTACATAATGGCAGTTAAACTCCATTCTTTAGTTATAAAGACAGGAATAATTGCTAAAAATGTGATATATTACAGCATATCTTTCTATATCCTTTGTTCTCGAAGCACAGAACTTTCCAAATCATAACGAGAATCCAAATGAAAGAGAGACGAAGAACAAACCACTAAAAGTTGGTGAATCTGGCTATTAGTGAAACCATTCTTAAGGAGGCAGTCCACAAAATCTTGCTGGCCCAAAGAAGCACCTCTTTTCCTTTTTAGGTTACTCATAAAAAACAGGCTCCCATCCAGCTTGAATTTTGGCTGCCAACATGAATGCTTTCTTGCAAAGACCTTGAATGTCCAGTTTGCTAAAAATTGGATAGAAATCTGATAAATTTGAAGCAGCAGCAACCTTCATGCCTTCCCTAACTAGAGCTTTTGGTCCATCTGCACTCTCTTCCTCTAAACCAACAAGATCATTTGACAAGAATATATTACTCAAAGTGTTGAACACAGTTCTAAAGGTCAAGTCTCCAATGTTTACCAACTGGCCCTCCTTCTTCCTCAAAAACTCCACCATGACCATAATCTTTTTCGCTCTTAATCATTCTTGAGATTCTAGTGCTTTCCTGAGAAAAGTTCAGCTCAGCACAGCTTACGTAAGTATTTCCATCTTTCATTACAATCTTTATTCATTCCAATTGATGAGCACTTCAGTTCTGCCATATTAGCTGGTAGCATATGAGGAACATATCGTGCTGATAAATTCCAATCACGACTTGAATTGATATGTAGCCGAATTTCCATTGCTGCAGCAGGTGAAGATCCCAAAATCATGTACTGAGTTCCTAATCTAAGTGATATGAGAGGACCATATTTTTTAGCAAAGCCAGATAGAGTGACACTAGGCTTTTTTCCTATCTGAAGAATATTGCCCAAGACGGGCCATGGAGTTGGCACTGGGGGAAAGCAGTGAGGAATTTGATCCAAAAGAAGGTTTGAATTGCTTAAATATGAGAAACAGCAAGGGAAATATAAAGATGAGGATAAGGATATAACACCCTTCTACTTCAAAAAGCTGAGCCATAACATAACAATTTATTGAAGTGCGAAAGCGTTGTCAATTGCTTTCCTGTGGATGCAATTCTGACTTAAATACTCTGATACTTATTAGCTAGTAAATATGCAGAAATCAAGTACCTAAACAATTTTTTTATTTGTTCATACATCAGTGATTGTGTCACCAATTCATCAAACTCCATGCGCCAAATGTGGAAAAATATCAGCACGGTTTTTTGGAAATGACAGTATGACTTAGCACCGGAGGAGCAGAAATGTTCTATATTTATTGTTGTTGCATCATTGCACTTTCCAAATAATGTACTTAAGGTCATCACCGAAGTTACTTCTTCATCTAGTTCAATTGTTTTTTACACAAATTCTTATGCATATGCTAATCTTTTTTAGTTTACACAAACAATTCTTTATATTCTATAAATGAGTTGACTTTTTGCATCTTCTTCAATGCATCAGCATTTTCTCTGATTCTTAGAGATGGTTTAATGAACTGAGTTTGGAAGAGGCATAAACAAATTTTCTACTGTTTTTTCTTTTTCTCTTTCAGGAAATGGTCCTTGAAATTCAGGCACATTCTGGCAAATTGGCTGTTCATGGTTTATTTGACAAATGGAGTTGGAAGCAAATTTGCCAGAGTTCTAGATTACAAGATACAGATAACTGGAGTTCATGTGGCAGGTGAAGAAAATTTGTCACACACTAAACATAAATAAAAAGTCAATGCAGATTTATAACATAGAAATGCACAAACAAGTGGGAATAGACAACACAAGTTCTTGGCATTATAGCAAGTATGACCTCACACTTTCATTCACCTAGTACTTTCATATTGATTCCAATGAGGAAGGACAAACAGATAGAGATAATGCCAAATATAAGGAAACAGAAGCTCTATACATTGGTCATTTTCTTGCTGTAGGTATCAGGACAAGAGGTTGATTCATCTGCAACGTAGCATCGAGCTTTTCATTCATGTCTAACTTTTCAGGATTGTTTCCATGAGGAAGAGACCAATTGAAGAAATGAATCAGTGAAGCAATGAACAATGGAACAATTCTTGCAGCCAGTGGTAATCCAGGACACATTCTCCTTCCCGAGCCAAAAGGCAAGAATTCAAATTCATTGCCTTTAAATTCCATAGCAGAATTGACAAATCTTTCTGGTTCAAATTTTAATGGCTCATCCCAAAATGAAGGATCTCGTCCAATAGCCCAAACATTTGTGATTATTTGAGCATTGCTGGTTTAGGAATGGTATAGCTCAGCACCTGGCACGATTCAATAGCCCGATGAGGTAGCAAAAAAGGTACAGGAGGGTGCAGCCGGAGAGTTTCTTTAACACAGGCCTGAAGATAAGGTAGCTGCATTAGATAAGACTCTTTTGGAAAATCTTCGCTGATTTCTTTTCCAATCTCTTCACGAACTTTCATCAGGGATTTTGGATTTCTCATTAGTTCTGCCATTGTCCACTCAATAGTTGTGGTACTAGTGTCTGTGCCAGCATTGAACAACTCCTGTATCCAGGAAAATCACGACATTTTAGAGTATGATGACTGTGTATAAAAAATAACTCTAGCCCGCTAAAGACATAATGCACATTCTGTTCTATCAAGGGACCAATATTCATCGTTAGATTGACAGTGACAGATTTGAGATCAAACATCCTTCTACTCAAATCTTTAAAAAAAAAAATTAAAAAAAAAAAAAAGCAGTAAAGGACTACCACAAAACAAACGACTTATCTCCTAATTTCTTGATGCAATAAAGGTTAAAAAGGATGAAGTGAAGGAATATATATCATCACTTGATTCCTCTGTTTGCATCTTCTAGTATATTATACAGCTGCCAATCTCAGTTTTGCCTGATCTGGAACTATATGTTTTTAGAGATTTAGTCCTTAAATATGATTCTTTCAAGTTTTATTTATTTAAGTAGAAAACAGTCCCGGAAATTTCTAGCTTTTATCTTTCATATCAATGCCTTAAAGAGTAATTTACAGAAGCTAAACCAATTCACATGTGTATGTGAGCTGTGAGGGCAGATAAACTTACCATGAGTAATTGGTTGATTTGGCCATTGGTGTATCCATTACTAATGAGGCTGTCTACAAAATCTTGTGACCTCAAAGAATCAGCAACACCTTTCCTTTTCTCTTCAATGATAGGATCCCAGATGGCCTGAACCCTGTGAGCCAACTCCTTGGATTTCTTCCGCAGACCTTGAAGATCAAGAATGCTTAAAACTGGATAAAAATCTGAAACATTTGGAGCAGAAACTATCTCTGTTAATCTTTTCAAAAGCCCTTTAACCAATCCACCCTCTGCCAATTCATCATCTTGAAAGCCAAGAAGATCTCTTGACAACAAAATATTACTCATCATATTAAAAACAGTTGCATAAACCACTTCTTTAACTTTCACTTCCTGACCCTCATTAGCCCTCAAGTGCACAACCATTTCCATAATCTTTTTCTCCCTCAAATTTGCATGAGATTCCAACACTTTACCAGAAAGCATCTCATTTCGCAACACTGTTCGTATAAACTTCCATCTATCATTGCATGATTCGGTCCAGAATATCGATGCCTGATTCAATTCTTCTTGTGTAGCTGGTGCAGCACTTGGAACACGATGAGCTGAAAGAATCTTATCATGAATCTTGAGAATTTCCATTGCAGCTGAAGGTGATGATCCAATGACAAGATACTGAGTTCCCAGTTTAAGTGAAACGAGAGGACCATATTTCTGAGCATCTAAGTTGCATAGAGTTATATGAAGCATTTTTCCTCCAGCTAAATCAAAGATGTTGCCTATAATAGGCCATGGAATTGGCCCTGGAGGAATTCTTGGACTGTATGATGATGAAAACCAAGATTTGAATACCAATTTAAAGATGAAATAAAGTAAAGGAAGCAAAAATATCAGAAGCAAGAGATCATTATTTCCTTGTATATCAGAAATCTGAGCCATGACTAGATCAAGAATCTGTTGTCTATGATCTACCACTTCATTAGCTATAAAATGCAGCAGTTATCAGTTGGAGTATTAGTAGAGCATCACATAATTTTCAAACTCGCAGACAGTACCAATAATTCGAGAATTTTTATTTTAACAAATGAATATTTAAATATTAAAGGCGGAATCAAATTGAATTTTAAGAATAAAAATAAACGTCAAAGAGAGTTTGTAATCTATTAAAATATTATAGTATCTAATCTTTTTATTTTCTTCATCAGAAAAATATTTGTTAGATTTAAGTTTGACAAAATTTTTGTTCAGTGTATTTCACTTATCACTAATATTAATTTTTTTAAATTTCATTATTTTACGAGAAACAAAAAGTGAGATTATAATTTTTTAAAAATAATTATAAATCTTGTACGAAAAAATTATAAATAAATTAAGGTCTTTTAATTATACGAAATTAGATTAAAATAATTATATGTCAAATTTTCATTCATTATGTAAATAAATATTTTTGTCAATTACTTCGACCTGTTTCCTTATCAGTTAATTGATAAGTATTGCAAGTACCAGACGTGGAAAAGTAGTGGTTGCAAATCACCTAGTATAGTTAAGAATTGACCAAACTATGGTCACTATAGTCAATAATTGAGAAATTTTATGTCTATCCGAGTAAATAATTACTGTGTATATTTAATAGTTATTTTTTAATTAATAAAAATTTTTTATTTGAAGTGGAAGTTTCATATTTTTTAAAAATAAAAAGTTATTTTATTTAAAAAAAATGAGTCCTACGTTTCAAAAAATAAATTTCTATTAACTAGAAAACAATCACCGAATATGTCCAATAATTATTCTGACTAAAATAAAAATTTTCTCAATAATTAGTGCTAGTAACATATTTGTCTGTATTTGTAATTTATATAATTTCACGTCAATTCCTTATCATTGTGCAAATATAATTTGTTATAAAAATGGCTAAAAAATAAGATAAAATTATTTACCGAATAAGAATAAAGGATAAAATAAGTAAAATAGTTGATCAACGAATTTTGTGATTCAGTCAATTAAACCGAGAGTAAAAAAGGAGAAATAATGCTATTTGGACAATTAATATTTTTTATTTTTTTTAAATAATATTTTATAATCATTTTATACGTTTTCTAATCATATTTTATCTCATATATATTCTATCAAAAAAACTATTACAGGAATTTTACAAAAAAAAAAATTTAAAAATAATGATTGTCCAAACAATATTAATATAATAAATATACAAAATTGGAGAGATTTTTACAAATTTAAACTGAGTTTCAAATCAAATATTGAAATATACTAAAATAGAGAATTATAGATTGTATATATTTTGGTGTGATTTAAAAAAACTTGGGAAAGGCCTCAATTTATAAGACAGAGAGAGATTTCGTATCCGTCAATTGAAATCTTGAAAACGTGCCAATCTTTTCCATTATTTAGAAAGGAAAATATTTACGTATACTCAATTTTTACCTCATTTATAAATTCTGTAATTAATATTAAATCTTATAAAATTTTATTTACATCAATTTATATCACAAATTTCATAATATTTCATTCACATTACAAAATTTATAAATAAAACAAAAAATTAAATCAACCTAAATCTTTCTCATTCCCAAATTGGACAAAATATAAAAGAAAACCTGACAACAATAGTGATAGAAATGACTAGTTGTTGAAAAGCAAGCCATCGCCATAATTGAAGGTGAAAGCAGTGTCACAACAAAAATCAATTTGTACGATGGATAAAGTTTTTCACATATCCACTAAATTCCGAGGATATAAAATGATAATTTCAAGTTCTCATATTAGTTTAAGATTAATCTTTCACACTCATATACATTATTGACGTAAAAAAAATATTTTATATTATCATATAATATATATTATATGTATAAAAATAATATTTAAAATTTAAATAATATATATATATATTATTTATTTCGATGATATAAAATTTTTTTATACTAATAATACATGAAAGGTTTATCAATAATATATTACTAGACATATTAATGGCTCGTACATCTTATATATATGTGGAGTGGAGTGAGAGTCTGTTGTTTGTGATCCCAAAGCAAAATCAATTAATAGAAAAATTTAATGAGATTTGATTTTTTATCTTATTTATAAAATTTATAATATGAACTAAATATTATATAAAATTTATTGTTAGAATTCAAATCGAGTTTATTTTAATATTTTTAACCAATTATTCTCTTTCCATTTGTCAATAAGTCACTACCGTATGCTAGTACTAAATTACACTCTTTATTACAAAATTATCAACTCACTGACTATTCTTTGAAAAAATTTAAGATTTTTTTTTGGGGAAGAAAATTTTTTTTACTTTAAATATTTATAAAGTATAATATTATGTACGTTAAAATTTTATATTGTATAAATTTTTAAAATTAAAAGAACGATTTCTTAAAACGATTGTTGAATTTTATTCTTTTCTAATTATACTACTATAGATAGAATAGGCTTGTAAACCAGTCGAATTTGATCCCATTAAAAATTCCGCTAAACTTTTAATTTGGATCTCTTTCATAGACTTCTATAAAATTCTTTGTTTTTCCTTTTTTATTTTTAGTCTAGGAAAAAAAAATGGAAGAAAGAGCGCAATGGTCAATCTATCATAAATTGGATTGAAAGACGAATTTTCTGGACTAATGGCCAAAAATAATCAATCAAGCTCTGGTATTGATTGGAAAATTATTTTCAAAGACAGCTAATTCAGAATTACTTGTCAAAAGTAATTCATATTATAAAATTATATCTACTAATAAACAATAAGGTGATAGATATACTTCGTTGAGAAGTATTTATGTAAAAGGTAAATTTAGTCTGTTTGAACTATTTTTGTTTAAAATAATACAATTTAATAACTTTCTTAATTATTGTACATCAATCTAAAATAACAATTAAAATAAAATGAAAGGAGTAGTACATAGCAATCAATTTGTAGAACAAAAAAAAAAAAAAAAAAAAGATTATTGATCATTTTCTTTGTTTAGGGATGAGAAGCAATGGTTGTTCCTTCTGCAATGTGACACCAAACTTTTCCTTCATATCCAAGTGGTGAGGGCTTTTCCCTTCAGGAATGAATCAAAGAAGCAAGAACCAAAGGTAGATGCCTAGCAGCCATGGGCAATCCAGGGCAAATTCTCCTTCCAGCTCCAAATGGCAAGAATTCGAAATCGTTCCCTTTATAATCCAAGCCAGTTATTTAAAAATCTCTCCGGTTTAAATTTTAATGACCCATTTCAGATCAAGGGGTCTCTTTCCGCTAGTCCAAACATTTACTACAATTTGAGCATTTTTTGGAATAGTATAGTTCATGACGTGACATGTCTCGGGGGCACGGTGTGGAAGTAGCAATGGTGCAGGAGGGTGTAACCTTAGAGTTTCTTTAACACAATCATTGAGATAAAGCAAAGATTTAGATAGATCCGATCTTTGATCTCACTTATAAATTTTGTGGTGTGGATTAAATTTTAGAAAATCTATGACATCAGTTGACGTAAACAAGATTTTTTAAAATTTAATTCTGACCACAAAATTTACAGATAGGGACAAAAATCAAATTTACCTAAATATTTTCCTTGAAGATAAATGTTGTTGCATTAGATTAGACTCTTTTGGTAAATCTTGATTGATTTCTCTTTCGACCTCTTCACCTACTTTCTTCATGGATTCTTGATTTTTCATTAGTTCTGTCATTGTCCACTCAATTGTTGAAGTACTAGTGTCTGTTATACACAGTAAACAATTCCTATTAATTACCCCACAAATTGATCAAGTAATTGTAGCATTAGTACACTGATTAATACTGCTAGAAAGTTTCATATATATATATTTTTTTTTGTTCTTTTCATTCATGTATAATATTTTCGTTACATGATGAGGTCTAAGTTTATATGAATAATTAATGATATTGTTTAGGGATAAAGATTGATTTTATGAGTTTTTTACATGGTTTAGCATTTGACATAATTAAATTTTGGCCCTGCTTAAGTAACTATAACTTTACATGATTAGTGTAAATAATTAGAACTATTGAGAAACTAATTAACACTAATTTTCTCTAGACCTGAAATGATTTACTAACTATACTGATTTTTTTTGACTCGATAGCGAAACAAAGCTAGTGTTCAACTACTGTGATGATGTGGATTAGTGATACATAGCATCTTACCTAAATTGTTCTAGAAGTGCCTACATGGCAGCCTCATTAAGGGCAATTATGTAATTCAGCTTCAGCTGAACTAGTATAGAGATAGCCTTATGCCTCCTTATGTACATCTACACATAAATACGGGATTTGAGTGCTACTAAAAAAGGTCCGGAACTCAGATAATCAAATACATTCTTGATATTCAGCTCTTCCACTTTTTCTCTCCTCCTATAATCTAATTCTAGCTTCTTTAATTGACGCCGTCTGTGAGAATCGAAAAAAAAAAAAAAAAGTGAGAAATGATGATAATGACCTTGTTGAGGGTCGTAACTCGGGAGGATGTCGTGGGTAGGGAACAGTCCTGCCCAGGCAAGAATGTTGTTTGATAGGATGGCAGGTTGGTTGTTAAAGTTTATTCGGAGGTTGGATTCGACGAGCCTTAGGGAGTGGATGGAGTCCGGAGGAGAGGTGTTTTTGGTTTTAAGATTTTCTTTAATAAGGTTCCATGGACCCCGAGGCATTGGAGGGTCGAGGTATCGGATAAAAAAGAATAACTTTTTCTAGTCGTGAATGGATGAATGGTTACCTTAAGTGAGCTGTTTGCCCGCGGTTCGGGGAGAAATGTAAAAGAATCCCTTCGTAGGGGATAATTTCAGCATCATCCTAAATGTGTCTAAAGAGAGGGGATGTTGTGTAATCTACATAGAAAGGTGAAGCCGGCAATGACCCGAAGTGCGTTTGGGGTCAGCTGGGATATGCTGATATCTCAGTGGTTGGATAGGTTGACGAGAAGCGACACTATTGGGAGCCTCAACCCCGTCTCTAGCTGTTCTTGGTAGACTGTTAAGTAACCAGGAGAAGGCAGGTGGCCTCGATCCTCGGAGGCTGGGAGTTTGATGTGCATGTTTTTGAAAAAACGACATCTATCCCTAAGAATTTTGATATCCTCGGGGTCAAGAGAGTTTGATACGTTTTGTGTTTGGAGGTTAGGGTGGTCGTTTTGAGGAGGTTCGGCAAAGAGAGGATCGAGGGAAAAATTTAATGGCACTGCTGCCAGAACGGCTTCGTCGAAAGGATTCAGCATCCTGTCAACGGCGTTTACAGGGGAAGGGGGAACTGGCGTGCTAATGAGAGAGGTAGGAGTGAACGTACCGGCCATGGTGCCTTCTGTTTGGAAGGCGTGTAAAATTTTTGGGGAACTTCTAGTGGTGTCCGGTGGTGGCGTTGAGCAGCGGTCGGAAGTCAGCAACGGTAGAATGGTAGAAGACGGAGGAAATGGGAACTGGAGGATGAGGGTGAAGGGAGGAGAGTGTGTGAGTCTCTGGGGGAGTAAAGGAGTGAGAAGTAGTAAGGGGCGAAGGAAGAAAGTAATAGATTGGGGGGAATGGAGTAAAGTGAGTAAGGGAAAGAAAAAAGATTTGGGGGACAATGGGGGTATAAATAGGGGGGCTATCTTCCAGAATGTTCAATGATTTTGGGGGGAAAAACTGATGGTTTTGAAATGAAAAAAGGTGTTTAGGCGGGAAAAGCAAGGCGTTATGGCTTGAAAAATGAGATATGTCGTGAAAAGCAAGGCGTTATGGCGTGAAAAGCGAGACGTTTTGCATGAGCGAGGCGTTATGGCGTGAAAAATGAGGCATTTTGCAGCAAAATCGGATGGAATAATGCAGTGCAAATAAATGAGAATTCAGTGCATGGGGACTCAGCGAAAACGTCATCCACGAGTTAATGTTGCAGTTATGTCCTGCTGAGGATCCCAAGGGTCGTTACGACCTCGGATCGGCAGGTGCGGGTGCGAGAGTGCTCCGAAGTTCTGCACCTCGACTCGGTATAAAAGTCTTGGTTGTCATCGTTTGGGGACTGCGAACAATCATTTTCGGCTCGGCCCCTATCCGTGAGACTCGGCACCAAGCCGAGGGGACTATTGATGATGTGGATTAGTGACACATAGCATCTTACCTAAATTGTTCTAAAAGTGCCTACGTGGCAACCTCATTAAGAACAATTATGTAATTCAGCTTCAGCTGGCATAGAGATAGCCTTATGCCTCATTATGTACATCTATAAATAAGGGGTTTGGGTGATATTCAGCTCTTCCACTTTCTCTCTCCTCCTAGATTCTAATTATAGCTTATTCATACTGATAAGGTTATTACTATTAGCATAAGTTAAAAGCCATGATAGACATATAAAGTCAAAACATCCATGGGTAATAAATGTATGAAAATAATCCAACACGATATTTCTACTTTTACTTCATATATTAATCAGCTATCTCATACTTTTTTTTTCATATTTGACATGTATATTCTGACATAATAGTATTTATAATTTAGAGCACACGTGTCAAGTATTCAAAAAGTAAAACAGAAAATATTGATAGAAAAGAGTAACACTAACATCACTGATATTGTGATTTTCAAATTCACATATACTTCTTTATAAGCCTTATGGGAGAGGTTTTATTTTAACAAATAAGTATCTAAAAGTTAGGGGTTAGAATCAATCTAAAATTTAGGAGTGAAAATAAGCTTTGAAAAGTGTGTGTAGCTTATTGAAAAATTATAATATGTAATCTTCCTAATTTCTTGGCGGAAAGAGTAGTAGTAACATCACAAATATTGTAATTTTTTAAATCACATACAATATTTAATAAATTTTATGTAAGAAGTTTTATTTTAACGTATAAATATCTGTATTTCAATTTTACGTAAGAAGTTTTATTTTAACGGATAAATGTGTGTTTGCGCGTGCAAGAGAGAGAAAGAGGGGGAGAGAGAGAACCATGAGTAATTGGTGGATTCTGTTATTGTCAAAATTATTCTCCAGCAAGATGTCCAAGAAATCCTTTTGGCTCAATGGAACACCCTTCAGTTCTCTCTTCAATTATAGGCTCCTAAATAGCACGAATCTTGATTTCCAGGTCAACTGACTTTCTCTTGATACCCTGAAGATCAAACTTAGATAAAATTGGATAAAAATCTGATACATTTGGAGCAGTAGCAACCTCCATAATTTTTCTCACAAGACTTTTCATCCCTCCATCACCCCTTTCTTCTTCCAATCGAATAAGATCTCTAGACACCATCACATTACTCAACATATTAAAAATTGTAACAAAAACTAACTCTCCAACATCCACAACTTCACATTCTTTCTTATCCCTCAAATGCTCAACCATTCCAAAAATATTTTTCTCTCTTAAAAATATCAGTTATGATTGATTATCCAATGCTCGACTCGAGAAAAGCTCACTTCTGCATAGTGTCCGTAAATATTTCCATCCATCATTGCATACTTCGGTCCATCCAATCGAAGAATGATTTGATTCTTCCTTTGTTGATGGAACAACCTTAGGAACGTGTTGCGCGGATAAATTCTTGGCATGAGTTTTCAGGATTTGAATTGCAGCTTCAGGTGATGATCCCTTGACTGCCTAGTTTAACTGATATTAGGGGACCATAAGTTTGTGCAAAGTTGCTTAGTGTGACATGGGGCATTTTTCCCATGTGAGGAATGTTGCCTAAGATAGGCCATGGAGTTGGCACTGGTGGAATATTTGTTGCAAAAGAAGATTTGAATTGTTTGAAGATGAAATATAGAAAGGGTAGGAGGAAACTGGAAGGAGGACATAATTCATTGTATGTTTGAAAATTGAGCCATTACATGCATGAATACAAAGTGTAGTTTTGAAGTTTAGAAAGACTTTTCTTTTGTAAAGTGATGCATTTTAGGGTTTAGAGTCCCTAACTTTAATTAATGTCCATTACCACTACACAATAATTCAATGCAACATATATGACTAAGCTAATATTATTTGGGGGAAAATTTTATTATTTTTATTTTTTACTTAATATAAAGAAGATGCTTATTAAGGCTACGTTTGGATGGAAGGAGTCCAATGGAAAGGAAAGGATTAGGAAGGAAAGACCAGTCTTTTCTTCCGTTTGGGACTCCAACTAAGAAAGAAAAGAAAGGATTTGGATAGATACAAGATCCCTCCACATCAGCCAAAAACTTCCGTCCAAAAATGGGATGAAAATGAAGGAATGAAAGGAGAGCAATGAGACGGCGGTGAATCCGTCCCCGGGCCTTGGCTATTGTTAGCTCGTGTCGTAAGGTGTTTGGAATCCCATGCTAACTAAGAATTCTTGTAGTTACGAGGATCAAGCTACAAGAGAACCAGGGAATTTTTGTAAAACGAGTTCCAAGGTCGTTCCTAGCAATGTAAGACTAGACCTTTAGGGAGCGGAGTGAGGGGGGCTCTTGGGTTGATGAATATGCCCAATTTGCCCTTGAAGTGGATGAAAAGGAAAGAAAGTAGCAAATGAAAAAAAAAACATTTTAGTAAAAAAAAATACACATTTATAAAAATTTTCTTTCAAAACTCCCAAACAAGTTAGAGAAAATTTATTTTCCGTTCTCTTCCCTTTCCTTCCCTCCTCATTAAAAACTTTCCCTTATTTTCTCTTCTTTACTAAACTCCCAAACTCAATGTAATTGTTAGCGATAAGAGGGACTCGATCATGCCTAATCTCAATTCCTTGTATAATTTTTAATATACGGTTGATTTATACGGTAAATATGATAGTTTGATCCAATAAAGGTCATAAATTCAATTTTCGCTATTCTTAATTCTTTATTGATAGTTCTTAGGGTGAGAGGTATGATCCTCTTAAACTTTTTTTTTTTTTTAAGATCTAATTGATTACTTGGTCAATGTGTTAAAGAATCAATTACGTACCATTTTCTTTCATGGTAGGCAATTGGGCAATAGATATACTAAAATCATCAGACAAGAACCATAGGAATAAAACTTATCAACAGGGAATATAAATAAAAAATTGTGGGGCATGAGAATAAATATAACTCAAGATTGAATGACTGTCCTTTTGTCATTGTATTGGGCACAATTCTATTATTTTAGATAATATTTTGAGGTTTGAGTCTAAACCAATGTTTTGAAAAATGGACTGCATCGGTCGGTTTGACCGATTGGACCATTAAACGAAAGAGCCACCAATCGGATCCCTATGTATATCTAGTATGTATAAAATAGACAGACAAAACCAGAAAAAATCGTGAACCGATATAAAACTATATTCAATAAGGATTTAGAAAATGTAAAATAAATACAAATAAAGTTGATTTAAATATTCAGATAAATTAAAAAATTGTAAAGTGAGCTCCAAAATAGCAAAATAGTTAATAAACCAAAGCCTAAATTATTAAGTTATTATTTTTTAATCTCTTTTATAAACTTATTTTTATACAAGTTTGATTTTTCTTATTAGAAATTTGATTAGTATTTTTGGATATTAAGACAAGAATTATCAAAAAATAGTGTTTCTCTTCTATTCTAGATTTCATAGAAATATTTTATGTCATTTTAAATTATACAACACTTGTTAAAAAAAAAAAAACTTAAATTAGTGAACCGACCGATTTAACTGGTCAAACCGATTAAATTGCGAACCGAACAAACCACTGATTCAATGCCGTGTTGGATTTTCAAAACATTGGTCTAAACTACTTCTATTATGTTTTAATCTCTTACTGAGTTATATTTTGAACAGGTCTTTTTGAATGTAATGACAGAATCTTGTATCATAGCTAGTGTAAAGCATCTCTAGAGTAGTAGTCTCATGTAGGTTTTATGTGACATTTTGGCACTTCCATCCTTACATTGTCTTAATTAGTTATGATTCTTTTAATGGTTTTTTTTTTTTGTTTTAAAAAAAAATCATCCTTCCTCCTAGTATTTAGTAAGATTCCTCAAATTCATAACCAAGAATCATGAAGAAAGTGACTTACCACATAAACTGCACTTCGTTGTTAATAATTCTTTCGATAGTTAATACTGAATTCTTTCTACAATATTTAATTCCATGGCCAATGAGAAGACTCTCTATTCTTTGGATGCCTTTATTTTGACATTAAAAATATGTGACTTTAGATACACAATTCATGTTTGATGGGCTGATGTTTGGTTTAAGATTTTGTAAACATTTGTTTAACTAATTTATTGTATTTTTCTTCTTTGATGAATATGATGTTTCAACTAAAGCATTGACTTTCTAAATTCATGCTAGGATATTATGGGCTAGTTTGCGAGTTTTAGTGTTGAAAATAATTAAAAGATAGTATAACTACAGTTATAAGACAAGAAAGACTTTATAGTTTCCTTGGTTGCATTTGATTAGAACTTTAGGAAAATTCTACACTGCCTTTATGGAGTAATTCCATTATTCTTTAAAGATTTATATACTATAATAATACAATGTATTTTAAAATTTTATAATGTATAAACTCTTAAACGAACGAATTGCTTCCTCAACGGAACTTCAGAATATTCAAAAATTTAATACATAAATGGTTCTTAACCCATCAGACATTATATATATTTTATTATTATTATTATTATTATTATTATTATTTTGATAATGTTGGAAACTCGAAAAAGTTCACTTTCTCTTCATACATAGGGATTGAAGTTATTTTTACTCTTCATTTCTTCGATTTCCTTTTTCTGTTCAACTTAAAATTCATAACCAAGACAAGTCTGTTCTATTGTTTTCATTCTGAATTGCCCCTTGCAAACTAGGCTTATAGAAGCCCAATTCAAAACTTGGGCAATTTAGTCTATCAGTCCAGTAATTGTTGAGGTCAAACTCACAAAAGAGTGTTTGAAAAAGATGGGCTAAACATTTCACTCCACTGATTTTGAGCCCAACCTCTCAAAAGAGTGCATGGAAAGAAAGGCATGAGGTCCTTCTTTTTGATTTGGTTCCAGGGCCTCTTGCAGAGGCCAATTTGCAGCCCATATAGGACCTAGGGCCGCAGCTGATGCAGGCCCCAATTAGGCTGCCCAAAGGCCCCAAACCCTCCTTCGAATATAAAACGGAAGTTTTCAAATTTAGTTCGGAATGCTATAGACTTAAAAGAGTCCCGATCTACTAAGCCGCTAATGGTTCTTTGCAGTTGCAGTGGGTATTCATCCGTCAGTTTTCGGTTATTCGATTAAAGAATTTCGATTTTTTCAATTTTTAGTTCAAAAAAAATAAAAGTTAAATTCAAACCAAAATTTTTTTAGTTGATTAGTTAATCAAATTTTTTCTGTTTCAAATTACAGTTTATTCAATTAATCAAAATTCAATAGTTAATTGAAAAAATAAGCATAAATTAAATATAAAATTAATAAAACTAAAAACTAAAAATTATAATAAATAAAAAACAATCCAAAGTGTCAATAAATGGGAATTATGGAATTGATTACTAAAAATTACAAACACTAAAAGTAATAAAATTAGAAGTTCGATTATTCAATTATTAATTTTTAATACTTAAATCCGAATTATATGACTAACCTTTTATTTAATTTTTATTCGATTTATCCGAATACTAAACTAAATTAGTTTAGTTCGCTCGATTAAATCAAACTTGAATCTCACTAGACTTTGTGATACAAACCTATAATAATAATATGTTACCAAAGTTAGGTAGATCCAAGGACATCACAGGGGGCAAGGCCCAAGATTTTAAAAATTCTGTTTTTTTTTTTAAATTATTGTTATATTACTATAAAAATTAGATTTTACTTTTCTAAAAATTTTAGAGAATATAACAAATTGCTCAACTATATACATATTTATATAGTCTTGTTTATCAAGAGTTTCGATAATGTATTATTTTTTTTTGATATTTTTTAAAATTTCAAAAATGCCCTTAAAAAAATTGGATTCTATTTCTTAAAATTTTATAAAAATTATAAACCATCTCACCAAATATATATATATAATTTTTTTTTGCCCCTCTAAAAGTTAAATCCGGGGTCCGCCAAGATAGATCCAATTCAATTACATTAAATTACCGATGTTACCTATGTTATGTAAATAATTACATTAAATCACTGAAGTTGCATCGTTGTGTAAAATTGACAGATTATTAGCAGACAAATATAAGATCAAATCTAGATTTGTTGGCTGATTTTTCTTAACTCATCAAATACTTCTGTATGTAGAAAATATTTAGGTAAATTTAATTTTTAATTTTATCGTAGACTTTATAATTAAAATTAAATTTAACAAAAATTTTTTTATATTAATATAATAAATTTTATAAAATTTAATTTATATTACAAAACTTTTGAGTGAAATCAAAAATTAAATTTATCTGAATATTTCCCTTATCCAAAAGCACATTTTTCGCACCATCCTTTTCTTATTGTACAATTATTTGTCATTAGCATCGGTTGAAAGGTACATGCAGAATGAGATTCACAACATCTTATATTATTAGCAACTGCTACTCATTAATAAACGGCTTAGTTTCATCCAAATTTGCCTATCAATCAGATCAGAATATAGTAGTATCATTTATAATTAGATAGATGTAAATTTTTATTTTATTTAAAAATCTTGTAAAATAAATTAAATTTTAAATAATTTATGACATTAATTGATATAAATAAAATTTTTTAAAATTTAATAATCACAAAATTTATAAATAAAATAAAAAATCAGACCTAACTATATATTGTCTATCATTTATTACTCAGATGTTTAGATCTACAAAATTATCAAATTTTTAAACGAGAAATATTTATGTAGGTTTAATTTTTAATCTTACTTGTGAATTTTGTAATACATATTAAATATTATAAAATTTATGAGATAAATTGATATAATTTTAATCACAAAATTTATAAATAAAATAAAAAATCGAATCTATGCTAACATTTTCCTTCCCAATATATTATCCATAATAGACAGCTGGGGTGGGTAGGTATAGCTGCATCCCAATTTCGAGCTATGTCATCATATTTTGGTAGATATTTTATGATACTGTCTTCAATTTTGAACCGCAAAAGGGAAATGATCAAGAATTTTGATTTTGTCTTTGAAGAGACATGACATGACATTGACCACATTCTTGTAGTTTCAGTTTCATTACTCTCCCCAAATAATTACTTAGGATAGTGGATCAGTGGATGTTAAATTTCAATAAGCTAAGTCCTGTGTATCAAACGAAGGGAGTAATTATTTTCCTATATATCCTCGTGATTTTATCTAGTATTAGTTTTCAGCAACATCGATCGTTATCAAATTATTTGAGTTCCTTGTAATACCTATGATGTACACATAATCTTAGTACATAACAATCACCTTAAATTCTACGAATACAATTGTCTCAGTACTGAACATAATATATATACACGACAGATACGTGTATCAACTACTAACTAACCAAAGTTTCATGCATTGATTGCTAGCCTGCTAATATATGCGTCTCCTTTCTGCTTTCATGTACAATTGTAATCTATGTCCTGCCGAAATTTTTATAAATAAAATAAAAATAATTAAATCTATTTAATTTTTTTGATCCGCACAAATTTCCAATATATACGCGCGTTTGGAACCGATCATTGACTACAATAACACGACCTATTTTTGAACCTTAGATTTTTTATTTTTAAAAAAAGTGGAACATGGCTGAATAGGAATTTCTAGTGGTCGTTAGTGAAAAACAATATATTCCTTATACGATACGAGGAAGAAAATAAAAGTCCACGACTTGTTTTGTCATTAGTTTCTTTTTCTTGTCCTTGAGAAATATTGCATGGCAAGTGATGAAGGTCGGTTCAGTCTTTTAACTAAAGAAATTAACATCTAGTGCGAACCACTACCTCAAAATTCTTTTTTACATCATTCTGGAATGTCTCAATGTCTCTCCTCAAGAAAAAAAAAAAGATTGTCAAGATTTCAAGGCTAAAGTTTTCAAACTGTCTGCCCATCTGTTTCAAAATACCATCAATATTTTTTTTAATAAAAAAATTATTATTTATTCGCTTCATTTATTCTTGTAAAATTCTTATTATTTTAGATTAATCCTAATAATAATAACAATAATAATAATCAGTTTCCACTTATCCATTTACAAGAATAAATTATGACCGTTTCCGCGTGTCAACACAGCAAAAACCACGGTTTTTTGTTGGCATATTTTGCTGAGTCAGGCACACGTTGGGCTGCCTAGACATTGATTCATCAAAAAGGATTTTATTGATTTAAATAAAAAACTTAATTTAATAAAATACCTAACCACTTTAACTTTTTAGGGAATAACTGAATAGAATTACGGATCTTCTATCTCATTATTTGTATTAATTATTTGTATTATATATTATTTTATATACTTATCACGTATATTTTAATATAATGATACTTATATATAAGATTGACTAGAGTCCATGTGAAAAATATGAAATAAAAAAATTAATACAAATAATGAAATAAAAGATTTGAAAAATTAATCAAGAAATAAAAAATAGGGCATTTATTCTCGTACAAACCTAGGATCCTAGTCTAGTGTAATTCTTTTATGTTTAACGTGATTACGTACTCACATATGCAAAAGAATTATGTAGATGTTTGGGTCAAATTCGACGATTGGAATCAGAATAAGAATTATAAATTTTATTATCGGTATGAATTTATGTAATTTTCTTTTATTTGTTTAATTTGAATAAGAAATGAGTTTTATTATGTTTATAAGTTTATAAATTTAAAATTCATATCACAAGTGACAATGAAAATAAGTATTTTTTAATATTTTCATTTCCATAAAATATTTCTATACTAATTAACCAAACAACATCTATAAGTATTATTAACCTTAATTCACATTCTTTACCTTCGTAGATATATCAATAAATCCTTAAGTCTATTAAGGAAAAAAAAAAGAAAAAGAAATCCCTTATTTTAGTGGCCAATGATTTTCTAAATAAATGGGGGGGTGGGGTGTTCATACTACTGATGGCCGAAAGTGCTTACACAAAATAGTTCGGAAAAAAATTGACCAAGTATTTGCAATGGAATTTAACTCATTAATCCTGCGGAGAGATTCAACGACCACCCACCCCCACCCCCACCGCGAGGGGAGGGGGGTCGGGGTTGGTAGGAATTATTTTAGGTATCCCATTTTGATAAATGTTTCTACTTTCTAGATTCTAGGAGGTGTGTATACACCATGCATTCTTGGACATTTCCGGGTGGCCATGCTTCGTACTACTTGGTTAGGTACACGGATTAGATTTCGGAAGACCAAATATGACCAAATATTTATTTTATTTAATGAGCGATTTACAAATACTATTATAGGTAGACGAATTAATAAATATGCATGCGTTGCGTTGCTGGCTTTGAAAAAGGAGGGTATGTAACGTACTCTCATTCTAAATCTTGTTGTGATTAAGAATAGAAATAGACTTTTGTAGGAAATGAAGCAAACAACAAATATCCAACTTATTTTTTAATTAAAAATTTGTCAAAGCTTCAAAATATGCAACTAGGTGGTTACAATTTGGCACTAAAACAATCCTTGTTTCGCCACGTAACATAAACACATATTTCTGTTGGTTTTTGGAGTTTTATCACTAAAATATATTAGATTTAAGTTGACAAATATTTAAGTTAACTTGATTTTTTTATCATAGTTACAGATTCTATTGTTCTGGATTAAATTTTATGTAATGAACGATATTAGTTAATTTAAACAAAATTTTATAAGGTATAATTCTGATCACAAAAGTTTACAACCGGAGTCAATACCGAATCTACTTAAATTTTTTCTTATTTATCTTATAAAGCTCATCTACCTTAAAGCCAAACCAACCCAGTATGATTCCAAAACCGTGAACTATATGCCAGTATAACAATAGATGGTTTGACAATTATATTGTTGTAACTATTTAATTGCTCTAGGTGAATGAACGTGATTAACAAACATGTCTGCAATATTGAAACTAAAGATCATTCAAAAATAGTAGGTAACTATTTAAGTGTTATGGAGTTTTGAATAAAACACCACAAAAAATAAGGAAAAATCTTAACTACGTGTGAAGTAATTTTTTCATTATTCTTTAAAATTATTTCAAAAGTTACTATAATAAATATTATTTTACATCTAAAAAGTTACTATAATAAATATTATAATAGTATTTTAAATAGTAATTGTCCAAATAAATCTATTAGTAGGTAAACTGAGACCTGACTATTGCTAAGTTTTGTAGGATTAAGCAGTCAAATAATACTGATTGATACAATTAAGTTATGTGTTTTTTTTTTTTTTTTTTGAGAGAGAAGAGTTATGCATGTTAACATGTATACAATATCTTCTCCAAAAAATAGTCATGCTGAACAAATATTCACAGTTTGGAAGGTAATTAAGGTTAACTAAAAAGATTTGTTTTCACAAATTTACTTGAAAAAAGTGACAAAGAAAAATAAAAATAATCTCACAAGGATTAGTTAAATTAAGGAGCAGAGTTGTACCTATTTTTGTTCTGTCTTTCCCAACATGTGCTTTATAACCATCACCAAACCCTCAGAAATTCTACAAATTTTAAGTCCCAGAAATTCTACAAATTTTACCATCTTCTGGACAAAGAACATCCTATTGTTTCTTGTGAAAATTTTTTACTATTCATTACTTTGTAGTACAAAGGTAAGTATTGTTAAATAATTAAAAATTTATGAAACTCACATATTCTTCCGTCATTTCAACTATTCTCGTACTTATTTCATATTATAAAGTAAATAATTAAAATTTATTTTATTAATCCTTTTCACATGTGACATGTCCAAAGTCCAAACAAATAATACTAGGTTGGAAGTTTAGGTTCATGAATCATCAATTTGGGAAACACTGTATAACACCCCGTACATGAAAACCCTCGAGCTTAAAATGGTACACACATTTCTCATTTCAATGGAAAAGAAGAAGGGGACAAAAAAAGAAAACTAAGAAATGGCCAAACACTTAATTATTTAAAAAAGTTAATGTAACTCTAAAAAATAACTCAATTTTTTTATCTGGATATGATTGTTTGGACATGATTGTTCTAGATATTATTTATAATATTATTTGGATAAGTAGTTTAATAATTTTTTACTTATGATACAATATGTGAGATAAAAAATAAGTACAAAAATATTTTTAGATTTTACCGTCTAAACAAAGCCAATACTAATCTTCTTATATATAAAGGGAGATACCTAATTGGTATATTGGTCTCTCCATTTGATTACTATTTAAGTTTTTAAATTAAAAAAAAAAAAAAAAACTACTACCTAGTTAAAAAAAAAAAAAATTAAAGCTACCAAATTCTTTAATTACTTATTAAAAATTGTCTCTTAAATTTATTTTAAAAAATAATTTTCTAATTTAATAATGTTGAATTATTTAATTAAAATTATATTTATAATTTTCTTTTAAATGACACACACATAGAGTTAATAAAAAAAAGGATTAATAAATCTTTTTCCCTAAACTAGGTAGGTTATTATCCTTTGTCCATCTAAATTAAAAGAAATACACACTTCATCCCATTCTATCATGCTATCCATCCGTTAACAAATTGAACACAATCAAGAAAATCTTGTTATATAACCAAGCTATTAATACTATATTTTGATTTTTTATATATTTAATTTTTGATAAAGCAAAAAAAGTAAAGTTTAACATATCTCAATATGCTGCATACCAGTGCAATATGTTGTAGTCAAATTTTCGTAATTTTTTGAGTTACACTTGATATTATTTCGAATTTGGATATTTAGTGATAATGATAGTATGCTTCTCAAAGTGGGGTTATTTTATACTAAAAATTTTCTTTAACAATCTTGTATGATAATTAATTTTCTACAAATTTTTTGTGATTTTTCATGACTATTAGTATTATATACGTTTAAAATTTGGATTAAATCTATACAAATTACAATATCAAAAACAATTTGATTAAATATTTCTCATTTTTTCATTCCCTAGAAATAAAAATATCAATTATTATTATAATTTAAATTTTCATAATTTTTTATAACTATCAAACTTCAAAAAAAAATTTGTTTTTTAAAAAAGTGCTGAAGAGTATATTAATCATTTATATAAGCTTAATTAACGGATTAAAATTATTAATTGACAAATAGTATGAAAACAGGAAGGAAAGCATATATTCTTTTTGCTTTAGATTATCAAAATTTAAATATTTACCTATTTTAAAAACAAAATATTAGTAACTCAAAAAAAAATAATAACTTACAATAATTCTTATGTGATTTCTTGTCAATACATTAAAATAATAAAAATTGAACCTACAAATATATATTTAATCTGATAGCTTTACTTACACTACACCGTTCATTTATTTTAAGAAATTTTCATTCTCACTATACTATGCATCCAACTGGCAGTGCAGAAGAAATTGTCTTCCTCCTGACCTTTCCTTCCTTTTTCCTTTCCCCTCCATTTTCCTCTCCACTTCCTTATAACTACTACACATCTTTTTCATTTTCCATTCCACTCAATTAAAGAGAAGAAGCTAAAAAATATAGAATCTTGGAAGAAAAAAAAAATTTCTGTGATTGATGGGCACTACATTTTCCATATTGTTTTCAAGCTCAAGAACAACAACAACAACCTCAACAACTTCAGCATCATCAAAGCCCAGCTTAGGGGACTTACCAGAGAGCTGTGTGGCATCAGTTCTGGTGTACTTAGACCCTCCAGAGATCTGTAAACTTGCATTGCTCAACAGGGCTTTTAGAGGAGCCTCTTCTGCTGACTTTGTTTGGGAATCCAAGTTGCCTCCCAATTATTCCTCTGTTATTCATAGAGTTTCTGATCATGTTGATGATGATTTTCCTGAGTATTTGTGTAAAAGGGATATTTAAGACAAGGCTCTGTTGTCCCAAATCTTTTGATGGTGGTTCCAAGGTTCTATCTTTTTCCTTCAAATTTCCTTCTTTATTACCAAGATGGCATTTTTTTTTTTTTTTTTTTTTGGCGTTATGGCGTTATGATATCAAGATGGTTTTTTTCTTTCCTTTTATAAGAGACAGAAATTTTTTTTTTTTGGTTTTGTTATGTGATATCAAGATAGGTTTTTTTTTTTTGGGGATTTTCTTTGATTAATTTGTTGTAAATATTTGTTATTGTTCATTGATTTTTTTTTTTTTTTTTTTTTTTGGGGTGCAGAAGGTTTGGTTAGATAAAAGTAGTGGAAAGTTTTGTTTGTCAATATCTTCAAATGGATTGGCCATAACAGGAATTGATGATAGGAGATACTGGAGTCGTTTGCAGACTGAAGAATCAAGGTGAGAAAGAGGCTGGAAACTTTTGATCTTGTTTTGATCTTATAATCAAACGTGGAAATTTTGTACCTTTTCTTGATGCATGTATGTTTTAAATCAGCTGATCCATCTTCAACTGTCTGCTGGGCATTTTTTGGTTGAATTCCTCCCAAGAAAAGGTTCTTTACTAGTACTATTCCCCCACTCCATGTAGTATTTTTATCTCTCTGTGTTTCTCTTCAAGAACGTAATTTAAGGTTGTGTAATTTTGGGACATATTTTGTGTATACTATGATGGGTAGCAAAGATCCCTTGCACCTATGTTAGATGATCTTGTCTTTGACTTGGAGTCTGATTTTGTTTACATGGTTGACCAAGTCTTTGCTTTTGGACAAGTACTCAAACTTCTACACCTAGGTGTGATTATTCATGTGTATAGTGGATCTTATCTTTGTATGCTTGGCTTTTCGTGTTAGTATGGGTTAGTGGTGATAAGGAAAGGTTTTCATAGAGCTTGTTTGGTTTTCAAGTCAAAAACAAAATTCACCTGGGGACTTTTAACTTGGTTATTGTGATTTCTATCCACGATGTTTTTTTATATTAATAATCAGTCAACAATTAGTCTTCTAGAGTCCGGAAGTAAGTTGATGGATAATATGCGCGGGATGTATTATACCAGTATTTTAGGACCTACTCTGGATATTGATTTGTAACCTGGCTGTGTGTTTTACCTAGCAAAGGAAGGATGAGGACAATTTCAATGAAAAATGAATATTGTTCACTATCAGCAAATACTTAACTTATGCCCCCGGGGATTCTTTCAAATCCAAAAAAATAAAAAAATAAAATACTTGATGAATAGAAAGAAAGAATAATATTTCCATAGGCTAAAAGGAAAAGCTATAAATCCTCTGGGTTAAATATTGTTACTTCTTTTCTTTTCTGCTTCATCTTAATCACTTTCTTCTTCTTAAGATGAAGAGTAATGTAATCTCTCTAGTAAATTTTATGTAATGGTTAAATGTTTGTTTTCAAAAAGGTTCAGAAATTTACTATATCTTTGTAGTCATTTGTGAATAACTTGTCTGACAACAAAGAGCAGCTTAGGTGGTAACCCTAGGACTTAATGGTCATGGGTTCGAGTCACCAGAGAGTAGGGGAAGAAGTGGGTTTAATATAGTAATATAAAAAAATGAATGACTTGTCTTTGTTGTTGTAATGCAATAGCAAATATTCTCGAGTTCTAATTGTTAGCTGTACTAGGGAATTGGCATAGGCTGACTGCAATATTCTCCTATCTCCTTCTAGATTCTGCTCAGTTGCATATCTCCCACAGCAAATCTGGTGGTTTGAAGTTGATGGAGAGGTTGAGTTTCCCTTCCCAGCAGGTACCTATAGCCTATTTTTCCGGCTGCAACTAGGACGTACTTCAAAAAAATTTGGCCGCCGGGTTTGTAACACTGAGCATGTTCATGGTTGGGATTTGAAGCCAGTACGGTTCCAACTTTCTACTTCCGATGGTCAGAAAGCAGCAACACAGTGCTATATCAATGAACCAGGAAGATGGATTGACTACCATGTGGGAGATTTCACTGTTGTTGATCCTCAGACACCAACGACAGTCAAGTTTTCAATGACTCAGATTGATTGCACGCACACGAAAGGTGGTCTTTGTGTAGACTCTGTTTTTGTATATCCTAGCGAGTTCAAGGATTGGTTAAAGCTTTTTTAGATGCAGTAACCCTCTTTGGTAATTTGGATTTTAGCTATCCCAAATTCAACCTTTGTTGCAGCCATTGGAGTCCTAGGTATCTTGAAAACCAAGGCGGTGTACATCTATGATCGCTATCAACACCTTGGCATTTTTGTGTTATTTTGTCAAATCAGCTTCTAAGGAGGAGAAGTATCCTTTCTGTATATGCTGTGAGTATAACTTGTTCTGGGAGCAGAATTGTGGATGAAATTACTGAGTTTTTCTTAGCTTTTATTAGCCTTCTGATGTTGAGAGATCCATCTTGTTTACCTAAAGTGCAATCAACCGAACATCATGTAGACAATATTCTGGAGATGAATTTTAGATCTCATGAGCTGTGGATTTATATAGTATTTTGTTGTAAGTTTACTTGCACATTTTACAGGGGCAAAATGTTGTTTAGAAGCCCCATCAGCTTGGAATATTAAGGCCTTGTGTTCTACTACTAACGTTAGCAGATGCAGGTTCCTCCTTTATGTCTCAAAATCACTAAATATGCTACCTAAAAGTAATCACAAGGGACGAACTATCAAACCATAGAAGACATCTAATGAAAGCAATCATTTTCCTGGAAATCAAAGCTTACCAAGGAGGTATTGCTTTTGAGAATTCATCATGATAGAAAAGAACCAGAAGAGGTTGGGAGGAATGCAAAAAGGTTGTCAAAAACCATAGAAATAGTTGAAAACAAAAGGCATTGCAAGTATAATTTAAGTTTGATTCATCTCAGATCAACAGTTATACTATCTATTTGTCTATCAAGAATTTCCCTCGATGAGCAAAAGCTTTCCATATGCATAGCTACATGTCAGTTTCTTGAGAACTGGCCACCAAAAAAAGCATCAGGCATATGGAATTCTGGAAGATCTGGTTCTCTTTTGATTGTACGGTGGTTGCCGCTAATTTCGAGAGAATTGTTATTGGATGCAGTCCTAGATATGCCACCACTTCCTGGTATGTTACCCGGCAGATTTGCCTGTGCAGAGGCAGCAGCTGTGCTGTAGCCAACACCAGGCCCGTCAGTGACTATATCTCTGTCCCTTGCCATAGTAGGTTGGCCACTGATGATATTTGCGTTGTACATATGCAAGGCTTGGTCCTTCTGCTTTTTACCAAGTGTGTTCGGCACCCCCTTGGCTCTGTTGTCGGCCATCATTTCTTGAAGCCATATATCAATCATTTGCTGCTGTATATGCTTACTTGCTTCAGAAGTCTGAGAACTGGGCAACCTGCTGAGCTTTGAGTTGTGCAGTGGTCCAGGATTATATGACTGACCCTGAAATGGTGAAGGTGTAGTTCTTTGGCTATAGTTGCCCATCAAGAATGATTGCTCTGACTCTGGAGTACTTCCTGTTGTGTTTAACAGATTTTCCCACGCTGTTTTCTGGTGGTAATGAGCCAGCATGGATCCCACATCTTCTAAGCCAGAGAAAACTCTTTCACTGGTCATATGGGTGCCGCTGCGGTGGTTTTCAGGACCAAGATGCGTGGCCATTGACCTAATCCCATCAGTATGCATGTCCTGAAAGCTCCCATGTTCCAGTGTTTCTTGCTCCTCAGTCTGCACACTTCCCCAGCTCCCTGACTTGGTGCCTGCACAAGGATAAGTGTGCAGTTGAAGCTCTCTGCAAAAGAAAGTTTGCATTAGCAAGAAAATCGTGAAAGGAGAGATGATAACATTGAATACCTTTCAGAAAACATGATCGTAACAAGTACAAAAAATGCAACGGCTCTAAGGACGTGTAAATTGGATTATCATAACTGGTTCCCCCCATTAGGATAGTTTATCTCCTCTTAAGTGACTGAGTCATACAAATTTCCCCAACCCCAAACACCCCCCCCTCCCCAAAAAAAAAAAAAGGATTTGGATCCCATGGCTACTTGGCATTGGTAGAATCAGATTTTTCATGCCAAGTGACTGTTCTTCAGAAACTCAACACTGGAGAGTAGGATTTAGCATAAGCAACAATGACAAAGAAACTAAACAAAGAAGAGCGTGTTTCTAAGAGAAGAAAGTTAGATCCACAGTCCAAGACAACATGTAGAAGCACTAACCCAGCAAAACTGCAGAAGAAGACATCATTAGAACTTACAGGCAAGATGGAAATAAAAAATAAGCAAGTGGTCTGAACCATTAGGGGATGAGATCACACCTAACCAAAAATATTAAATTCACTTATGATAGTATCATGTGCATACCAATTGGTCCAATTCTTCTATTAATCATAGCTGAAATCCATGAGATCTTTCATGCTATTGACAACTTCAGCGATCTGCTCACAGTATTAAAAGCACACCATGTGAAAAAGAACACCAAAAAACAGAGCAATCCACTAATTGATTTCGGTCTAAACCCAAGAAATATCAAGAAGTTACCTGTAAGCATCTGACATGGCTTTTAGAAAATCCCAAATCATTCAAAATTGGTAAATCCATTTGCTTTATTAGCTGATGTGTTGATTTAAGAAACCTACACAAAGAGAATGAATTTGAGTCCTCTAAAAAAAATGAGTCCAATTTCATAATCAACAAAGAGCAAAATACTTGTTCTTCATAGAGAAGCAAAGAGACACAAAAACATAACATCTGAGAGAGGCTCAGAAACTGCAAACACCAAATCATCCGGTAGCTTCTTATCTTATATACATGTACTAGTTGACTCCAATCTTAGAACCATAACTACCATTTCACTAGTTGGCTTTTTTTATCAATGCATTATTCCAAAAGTTGGTTTTAAGACTTGTCTTCATAGATAGAAATACAGTTAACAGCACAAACGGGTAGCATGTTGAAAAAGGTCCCTGATCCAAAGGGTCTCAACTCTGGCTATATCCTTACGTTCACAGTTGTAGTTCGTCATCATAAAATACATTCATGGATTGGAAGCAAGGTGGTACACATTAAAACTGCAGAGTACATCCCTCATTCAAACATGTGTGGTGGTGCTCCGAGATTCTCTCTTTCTTCTTATCCTTCTACGTGGGTGGGTGTGTCTGTGTGTGTATCTTCTTTGATTTGGTATTTTCTTTTTTGAGTTGAGGGGGAGAGGTGTCTCAGTTAGCTTTTCCCTTTACAACTTTGTTCCTTCGTAGAAATATCTGGACTCTAGTACAAATAGATAGTACACATTTTACTTACATATTTAGTACTTGCAATTTTCTTGCAGTTCTGGTGCTGAGACCCTGCCAGATGCAGGATTTCCAAGGGAGCATTGATATTTGTGAGCAGCATAGATCAACTGATTAATCTGTAAAAAGGTGTAGGTTTTTGTTTAAAGCTCATCATGCAAGTAGAAGACACTAAAATTTTTCCATTGTTGACAAAACATTTTCGATATTTCAGGTCAATGCAAGAAAGGAATTAAAAAAGGGAGGAAAGCTCATTAAAGGAAACCCTTATCTTTATATTAAGCCAATTAAAAAATATTTATTTTCTTAAACTTAAAACTTAAATTTGGTTGAGACCCCAGATTTTAAAACCTTTTCGTCTAACTATTCCAAAACAAATTTTCAGCTGTTTCCAAGTTTGTGTGGCTCACTGCAAATTGTAGCCATCACTGCCAAAAAATCTTCAAAATCAGTTGCATGCGTTTGTCCCCAAAAAGTCAAGGCAAGTTTCTCCCATCTACATATAAGAGTGTAAAAGTCTTGTGTTCAGTCTGATAGAAAAGCTCATACCTGAGGTGCAACAAATCGATGAGGCACATACTCTTCATGATGCCGAGCACAAAATTGCCAAGATAATATCTAGAGATGAAATGAAAGAAACAAAGAGTCAGGCAGGTAAATTAATCAAATGAAATTAGCAAAGAAAATCCCGCTTAGTAGCCTTTTGCATAATGAAAAATAGCCCACCTTCAAGTCATGTCTGAATATAACACGAAGTTTACCCTCACGGACAACACGGCATTGTTCATATATGCTCTCTTGTACTGCATTCCCATATTCCAACATCATTATGCCAGATGAATACCTACACTCCCGAGGAAACTCAAGAAACAGAATCTCCTCAAGTAAACCACTCTCAAATTTCATTTTGCAAAGTCTGGGGAGCATCTCAAAACTTGCCTCTGCCAAACGAGAAAAGAACACGAAAAGAGGAATTATAGATTTTATATTATACTCGCTGAAGCAAAGGCAGGGTTTCCTTTAGAGCTATTTTACAGGTTTACAAAGAACACATCTAGGAAATGAATGGGAAGACAAAAAGAAAATACTAATCATATTTTATCGCAGCACAACAGCGAGGTCTATGGACAATTTTTCTTTTCAATATTTTAACTTGGACTACAACTAGACTACTAGTTTGCTTACCAAACCCCTTTCCTGATTTTGTACCACACATGTCACAACACCAGGCATCCTGGGAAACAAAATAAGCAGAACAAAAGCTTAAGAAGCACAGTTATGCAAAATCATCCAAAAGAAGCTAATGGTTGGTTATGCATGATATTGACATCAGCTGAGGATAGAGAATAATTGAGGATAAATTGCAAGCCTAGAGGCAGTTGCGTGGATTTCAGAGAAACTGACTATGGTTCCCAGAACATTTTGCCCAACATATTCATATGAAGACAAACACCATCTTTCTTTAGCACCAAACGCATAAAACTCTGAGATAAATTTCCTCCAGTAGACAATACTGTTATCCTGCAAAAGACCAAGCTTAGTTCCTTGAAGTTTTAGAAACACAATCAGCAAAATGAAAAACAAAAGATATAATGCATGATGGTGAGGATGAATGAGGAGATGGTTTTGTAGAATGCCAAACAGCTTTTCCTATTTTAAAATGAATGAACAAGCAACTCAATTGGAGCAACCACCTTTGGTCGATGCCGCAGATTATGTATATATTGACTTAATCGTCGGGAGCAAACACCATCATCACTGGACTGAATGAAAGAATTTTGATGAGTGGCCTGCTGTGGCAACTGATTTTTCATTTGCTGTTCTGACTGCAGCAAATGAGCTTGACACAGATTCTGCATCTGGTGCTGCATCAATGCCTTCAGCTGTGGACTATTATCTTGCAAATGCTCAACGCCGTGCCTCAATAGTAGTTTCTGAATCATCTGCTGCAGTAATAAATAATCAGGATTCATGTCCATCCTAGTTTTGTTCAGAAGCTGAGTTAGAGTATTGGGTTCCTGTTTCATTCCAATGGTAATTGGTATGAACTGAAAGGAGGTGGCTTAGTGATTTAGGTTCAATGAGAGCAGTAGAGCCTGCCATTTGCTGAAGTTTCTGCCTTTTATGCTCTTGTTGGTTGCTTTGATCTACAAGAGTATTCTCATGGCTTACAGGAGAAGCATTCATCAGTAAGCTGCTTAAATTACTGGATGAGAATGGCATCAGTGAAGAGGGTAAGTTAAGGTAAGGCTCCATGCTGGCACTCCCAGTCTTGTCCAAGAAAGCTCTACTAAGCAACAAATTGGTATCGGCAAATAAAGAACTCATAGCCACTGTATTAAGGGATTTGTCAAGAGTGGTTGAATTTTCATTCCTGGAGGCTAAATTTGCATTCAGTTCTGCCATTTGAACTATCGAAAGCGGAGAATCTATTGGCGAAGTGCTCAAAACCGGTTCTTTTTTATGTGAAATGCTAGCATTTGAAGACTCAAGAGAACCATCAATTTCCTTATTGTGTACAGCAACAGGCATAGCCAATTGGCCGTTGGAATTGAAGTACGCCTCTAAATGCATACAGATTGACAGTGACACCAAGCTAAATAAATCAGTAGGAAACTTGCAAAAGAACCCTAAAGCCACAACAACAAGACACGTAAAAACAGATATTTATTAGAAAATGGAAGAATTATAGTAAATTTTATTCAATATAATAAAATGCAACTTTCTCCTAAAATAAGATGCTCCGAGGACATTGCATACTGAGATGAGATCACGAACCCACCCATATATTCAAGAAATAAGTGTCAAGTAACTACTAACTAGTATGCGTCCAACAACGTTTGCCAAAGCCAAGCAACATAATACAAAAGGCAATAAACGCATGTATTTATATTTTTTAATTTTTTGGTTAGAACATAAATGCATGCGTCAAACAAAATCTAATGGAGCTAAAGACAGAAAAAATGTAACTGCATTAGATATGTGCCACGCTGTATTAGAAAGCTTACCATAACCAGGAAATTTCATCTACCAACCCCCAACAAGGGATCCACCCCCACCCCGCCCAAAACAAAAAAAAAGGGGAACAACATATCACCTGCATCCAACCATCTGTTTTTACAAGATTCTGGTGAGAAATATATATTGTTAGTTCTTCCAGTTTCTGCATCTTCATCTCCTTTTTTTCCAGGTGCGTGAGTTAATTTTACCCTCTACAGGTACAATACAGTAGGTGATCTATATCTATGTTCAACTCATTAGTCTACCAAAATGCTTAACACTAAACAGGAATATTTTATTTAAACAGCAAAATCCAGATATAATTATAGCACTAAATAACAAAATCAGATGATAAGCTAGTAAATTACCAATGCAGCAATGGAGCAAATCCAAATAAACATCCAAACTAAAGGGCCAAGCCTAAACAGTCAACATCATCAAGAACATTGAAGATCACACTATATACTAATACAATTATTTAAAAAAAAAAAAAAAAAAGAATAAAAGAAAACAACAAAAATAACACATAAAAATAACAAAAATACAAAAATTACATAGATAACATGTAAAGCCAAAAATATACACATGCATTACAATATTCCAAATCAAAATGTACTATCACAAACTTCTCCTCAACACAAATTTATCACATACAAGCAAAAGTTCACATCTTTCATTTCAAGGAAAAAAAAAAATTAAATTTTAAGTACAGCCCTTTATTTTTTTTTTTAAGTAAAACTTAATTTTTCTCCACTTAATTAACCCAAAAAAAATTTAAAAATTAATCAAGAAAGTTCAAGAAAATGATAGTACATTTTTTGTACATTCTCCAGTTCCCAGAGCAAAGACAAAAAAGACCCCAAAAATTATTTAGACTAAATTTTCACCAAAAAAAATAAAAAATAAATGACTACTAACCTTAAAAAACTGAAAGGTTTCAATGTGTTCGATTCTGCCAAGGTTCCATTGAGCTGAGTGTGTGTGTGTGTGTTTGTGTGTCGTTTTATAAGAGACGCGGGAAGCGGAAATGAGAAAAGTGTAAGAAGGGGAGCAGTGACCGGCTATTGACGCGCGTCTCTTATAAAACGACACACAAAGTAGGTTGGGCCGTGCTTTATAATTTGGGACGTAAGATTAATGACACGCGTCGGTTGTATAGGAGGCCAAATGTGGGGTGGGGTTGTTAATGCGGTGTGGGTCAGACAATTTGTAACGCCTCATTTGGTTATACGGCTGATGTCATAAATCTAAAATGTTTTCTCTTCTTAGGGACTTATTTTACTTGCTAATTAAGTTTGTAAATTTTGCATTTTGCTAAAAAAGAGTGAAATTCTGGTTAAGAATGAATTATTTTGAAGTTGCTTTATCCATACGCCCCTGGTCTTTATTTCACTTGGCATCCTACGAAAGTGATGTCTTATAATTGGAAAATATTTAAGTAAATCTGATCTTTAATTTCATTTATAAATTCTGTGGTGTAAATTAAAAATTATAAAATTTATGATGTAAGAAAAATTTTATAAAATTTAATTTTGATCGTAAGATCCACAGGTGGGATCAAAGACCAGATCTATGTAAATATTTACCCCTATAATTATCCTGCAGAAAAGAGTAAATCAGAAAAACTATTTAATATAATTTCCAAACAGAAATATTTAAGTAGATCTAATTTTTGGGTCAATTTATAAACTTTATAGTGTAGATTAAATCATATAAAATAAATGACATCGATGTAAAAAAAAAAAAAAATTCTATAACATTTAATCTTAATCATAGAGATGAGTAGAGTCCGCAACTGGGTTTAGTAAGCATTTTCCTCCTAACATAGTCCGATACACTTGGATCCAGCCTGTACCAATCTAAACTAAGCTGTGAACATCTATGAACAGCAGCTGTAGCCTTAAGGAAAGAAGGCCCAACATTTCACAGTTCGAAAATTGAGGCAGCACAATCGCAGATTCTGAGCAATACTAATTTACTCCAAGCTGCAATTGTGAAAGATACTTTGATATTAAGAACATGGATTTTCAGCTTTGAAGCCAGTTTTTGCAGATTTAAGAGCCACTTGGGGATCACGCTGATCTGAGTTCAGAGTAAGCTATAAACAGACAGCAAGCTAATCTACTACTGTTACAACAAAAAATTTATATTAAGCAAATAAGAACCGAAAACAAAACCGAGAAGTAGATTTGTGTACTGCTGCCTGGTCATTACAGGACCTTAATAGGCATAGCAGATGAAATATTAGGCTCTCTTGTTCCTAAAACAGTAAGTTGTCTTAAATTATTGGTCTCCTCCATCTGAACGGCGATATGGCATATATCTGTGGTCTTTTGAAGCATTCTTTTTTCTCTTTTTCTCAATAAAAGAGTCGAGCTTTCCAGATGCCTGAAAGATCACAAGTGCAATGGGGTTTCAATTCCTTGTGTCACAATTTAGAACATTTGTGTCATTTCATAAAAGGAGCTCTGGCAATTTATACCTTCAGTTCCTGGTATTTCTCAATAAGCTTTTGCTTTCGTATTTCAGCTACAATAACAAATAGAAATACATCAGCCACAGATCATGAGTGTGCATATAAAGCGAAATGAAATAAAGATGCCCATTTTCTTCTGAAAGTTTCAAAAAACTGTTTGCCTGAATTTCCATAAATTATTCTCACCTACGCTCCTCTAATACCTGAATACATCTTAGTTTATTATTGTAAAATTTTGCTATAGGATCACGGAACTACCATGAAGGATATTTCGCCAGAGGAACCATAACAAAGATGCAAATCTTATTTTTTTTGAAGAAATGGATTCATTTAGCTGAAGGAATAGAGTATCAAACAAGGATTTGATTCAGGTGCAAGGAGTTTGACACTCCACAAGATCAGTGCATGACTAAACGGGCTGTGTGAGCGCATTTGTGTGTGTACGTGAGAGAGAGAGAAAGAGAGAGAGAATATTGTACATTTTTTCAGATAGTATGGCTGTTTCCCTTGCTTTGCAGCTTCTCTCTCTTTCTTCTTGTGTTCAGATAAAATTTCTTGGTCAGTGCGTCTTGGTGCTGCAGACTTCAATTCTTTATCCTAGAATATGTAGGGAAGGAATAGGATAAATAAGTAAAGCATTTGTTTTAATATCTCTATTCCCTAAAAAACTGATATGTCAAGGTAAATATGAGGAAAGAAAATGAAAACAGTCCAAAATTTTCCTATGTAGAAATACTTTCCACTTGATTAAGTACTTACAATCCAAGATATGTGAGTTTTCAGTTCATCTATGACTTCGGGGTCACTTGATTTCTTCAGCTGTTTCTTTAGCGCCTGAAATGCCAAACTGATTAACAACAAAGAAAAAACTCCGAAATCCAATGGTTATCCAAAACCCAAAAGATACCTCTTTTTCAGCAGGGAGCTCATTCTGATAAAGAAAATTATATCTTTTCTTGAACCTTCAATATCCATAAATTCTGTTAGTTATACGTATAGTAAGCAATCAACAGGAAAATATCACCAAAAGAAAAAAAGTTACATATGATGCAGCTTCCAACAAAAACAATGCAAGGGAAAGATATTTGTTATGGCCAGCTAAAATTCAGTCCTGGCAATATCTCATAACCAAATGGTGAAACCAAACATGCCATGATGGATTAAATATTTTATTTGGTGGCAGTGCACAAAAGGTACAAATACCACCCTCTACTCTTATCTCAAGGATGTGTTCATTAACATGCATGTGCTAAAGCATATCCAATAAGCTGTTTAACCCTTTTTCTTTATCACTCTTGCTCTGAATGTCACTACAGCTGACATATTGGTGAAAAAACCTCAGACAAAAGATTCTCAAATTTATCAAGAAACCTGCTTGCTCAAAATCATAAGTGAATAATCACAAACCTATACTGATTTAAGAAAAGAAAAAGAATTATTCTCCACTTCTTACTAGATCTTATCCTTTGTAGCATTTTTAATCTACTTTCAGGCTCAGCCTTCTGTAAACTTAAACAAGAACTGAAATACTCTACATCCTAACAGAAGCATCCTCAGATCTTTTTCATCAAATATTTGGGTACCATTCCCTCAAAAAAGATCCTTTTTGTCACCATTATGAATTATATAATCAATGTCACTTAATCTACAAGAACAATCTCCATATATCCTCAGGGTACAACTTCCCACTACAAGTCTACAATCTTATAAAATAGTCAAAAGCTATTGCAGTTCAAATAAATGGTAAACACCCAAGGAAAGAGAGAAAAGGAGGGTACCCATCAACATCAAGTTTACCACATAATGATTCAAAGCGAGGATCACATACCACCTGAACAGAAAAAGACAACCAATAAGGTCTTTCTTATACCCCAATGAACCAGATTATTGGAAATAACAATCATCATGAGATATATACCAGCAAACCCAGACGTCGTTATCATATATATATATGATATAATTAAGTGATCAAAGATGGCAGGTCAACCCAATGAAATTAATGCTTCTTGGTGACACTATACCATCGCCAATGCATATGATACCACGAAAGAAAAAGGAAAACGAAATGATTTATATACCATACAGAATTTTCTTTATTTCCCTAATTCTGCCAAGAAAAATTTGCAGCATGGCTCTTAAAAGGATTTTACACATGAATCACTGCCTTTTATGCAGACTAAAATAAATAGATTAGTCAAGAATGCAGATTACTGCTAGATGCAACCCCTGCATAAAAGCAAGTATACACTCCAGCCAAATAATATGCTTTCTAGGCCACAGGGGAGGCGGCCTTCTTGTATGATACTAAGATGTTCGGCATGTAAAATGCAAACTACCAAGCATACAACTGATTTACCAAGAAAATATATTCCTTCATTTCCTTCACGAAGTATGATCTATTTACCTTAATCCAAAATTCCATACAAATTTCTGTAAGAAAAGGAAAATAAACTATTCAGCACTGAGATTCTCACCTTCTTAGGCACTTGGATGACCTCTCTAAATCTACCAACTGGTTTCTTACTACTCATCTCCATCGGCCTTCGCCAAAATTAAAACAATAAGTTAATATCAAAACGTAAAACCCACCCAAAAAAATAAAAATAATACTAACAAAAGGACCCGTGCACTACTCAAATCCGCGATCACAAAATAGCAACCATTTTTCGTTGTAGAGATGCCTTTCACGAAAAAATAAATAAATAAAACAAAATCTATTCTTCTTCGGCCTGGCATTGTGAAGCTAGGGGAAGATTGTCGCATATTTACACAATCCTACCCCTGCTTCGCATAGAGACTATTTCCACAACTCGAAGAGTGAGCAACCTTTTTGTTGCCCCCTTAATTAAATCAATTAATAAATTAATTAATTAATTAAAAATTGAAACCTGTTCTTATTTGCTCGGCCGCCAGATTTCTTCTCGGAATTGAACTTCCTATACACCGTCTCCGATCCGTCGGACTTTGCTCTCTGCAGCTCCTCAAACGTCACGTCCGCCAGCTCCTTCTCGATTTCCCCCTCCTTTAATTATTCAAATCAAATTAAAAAAATATTTAAAAAATAAAATAAAATAAAATATATCTGGAATTGAAAAGTTAAAATACGTACATCGTCGGACGAAGAATCTCGATCGTCGTCGCCGTCGGAGAATTTGATTTTGCTCGGGGTTGCGACTGTGGATAACATCTGATTTTCTCATTTTTTTTTTAAAAAATTAATTTTTACTGCAATTTTCAGGGAAGAATTTGAAGGGAACAAATGGAAAAAGGGAGGAATTAGGGTTTTGAGATTTCAGAATGTGTTTGATGGAGGAGTTCAGCCAGAAACGACGTCGGAACTAATGCGACATCCAAAATAAGAAGTTTGACACTATAAGCCCAAAAGCTTTCGGAGAGGCCCATGGAAGCCCATTATTGTAATGATTCAAATTTTTGAAAATGGTACTAGTATGATACTGTGATGATTTGAGATTCATTTACACCTCTGATATGCCCAAGCTTTAATCATTTAACTAAGAGTAGTAACCACAGTTTAAAAACTTTAAAAAAATTATTGTAACAAGTTGACTCAAATTAACAGAATTATAGGTGATTCGATGAAAATTTTAATAAATATAATTTTTTAAATTAAATTTGATAAACTTATCGAGTAACTACGCATGTTTGTCTCAAATCAAGTTTATTTAATGATTAAAAAATGGATAACTTATTTAATAAAATTTTTAAATTTTAATTTTTTGAATTAATAATAAATAATATGTAAAGGGATCATGTAAAAAACTTTTTTTTTAATTGCCATTGTCGGGAACATATAATTATATACAAAGCCTAAAATATAAATATTTAACCGAATTGTAGTATAAATTTTATTATTAATAGATGAAAGAATAAATACTCATGACTTATAATTCTGAGTTTTTAATTTTAATTTAATAAAATTTAACTAAAATTTTGAATATATTTAATTTATTAACTTTTCAAATCGAGTTACGAACTTTTAAACATTGGTAATAACTATTTAGCAGTGTCCAAACATGTCAAAAACAGTAAAAAGATAACCAAAAAAAAGAGCCAAAACTTGGTGAAAACACTAACTTGGAGAGAGGGAGTGCGAGAGGGGCGGGGGAGGGGAAACACTTGTACTATTTTTTTTATAATAAAAACTTTAGAAAGAGGTAAATTACTTCTTTTTTTTCAAAATCAGGGATAAGTGATCAACACATATTTTGATAGTAGTATTTGTAGATTGGCTATTTCCCACCAAAAAAAGAATCAATATAGGATCAAATATATTAATGATATGATTATCTTCCTCCTTTCAGAGTTATTGAACCAATCTCTTTTAGCAACGGTCAAGTCTTACTTACATACTACACGATACGGAATGAGTATAATAACCGTTGAAATGATTGAAAGTCTATGATAACCGTTGACAAGACTGAAAGTCTAAAAAGTAAGAGAAACAATTACTTTTTAATTATAACGGTATAAAATATTCACCCCATAATACGCAGTGAGTAATAAAGAATTTTTGCTTCCGAACTTGATGTACTATATTTGAGACTAAATACTCTTGCCTAGAAAGCATATTCAAGAAAATAGATGAGGATAAGAAATTTACTTAAAATACGAGCATTTACTGCAAAGACAAGCTCATGTACTCATTACTGTGAATTGGGTGAAGTCCTCAGGTAATCAGATTGAATTCATTTACGTACATTTTTTTTTTTTTTTGGGTATGCGATGGTGAATTAAATTGACAGTTCCACCTACAGCTGCAACCAATCATAACTCATAACACTGGAAGAAAATTTTCATGATCAAAATGTTTTTGTCACCTTTCAAGTTCTCGTTCTTTCCACCCAGATATTTAAAATTACATTTTTTTCTTCTTAAAATTTTTTAAATTATTATTATATTAGTATAAAAATTAGATTTATTTTTCCAAAAATTTTTAAAAATATAAAAAAAAATGTTTGCTATATATGTATTTATATAGTTTTATTTTTCAAGATTTTTAAAATATATTATTTTTCTTGATATTTTTTTAAAATTTCAATAATTCCTTTTTAAAAAATTAGAGTTTAAACTATAAAAATTATAAAATTATTTTTTCAAAAAATATATATAATTTTTACTCCTAAATCCGCCCGATTCTTTCTCATGTTTTTCATTTTGCTTGCAGCATACTTGGAAAAGACAAACTCACATATGGCAGCAAAATCACCTTGGCGTATTCTTTTACAGAAAATTATGATCTAATAATTTATTCGATGATTTCTAGGTTCATTTTTGTTTTTTTCATCTAACACAAGCTATAGTACTGGTCAAAGATTCAGATATATATATCTTTCTTCCAGTACTATTGCTGTCTCTTATTGCAAGCAGGGGTAGATTGTGTATAATATGCTTTTTCATATTATTAAAAAGGATTTTATTTCGTTAAAGTAACAATTTTTTAAGCCTCTTTGATTTGAAAAAAAAGAACACTTTGGTCCTTTATTTCTAACGTATAAATTAATCTGATTTTTTTTCTATCATAAAGACCAATTAATCTCGTATACTTACAAAAGTTAACAAATCGAAAGTTTTTAATATAAATTATAGTAGACAAACTAACAGTGTGAATAACAATATATCCATTGTGAGTTAACAGTCACGTAAGTATCATGTAGATTGTTCTATTAATTTTTCATGATTTTCGCTACAAATCCTAAATGAATATTTTTTTTTTTTTTAAAGATGAAGGTTAGTATTTACCTTGTAAGATGCAATTGGTCTGTTATAATAGACAAAAGACTAAATTATTTGATATCTCAAATATAAGGATCCAATTAGTTTTTTCCCTAAAAAAAAAAAAAAAAAAGCTAAATAAGTTTTTTTTTTTTTTTTGTAATTGGGAAAACATATTCAAGTCAAATTTACTACAAATTAACGAAAGTACAGTCTCTAGCTTTTGGTTTGATCAAGCTTAATATATGGACACTCGAGACTTACACATCTATTTTATTTTGTTATTACTCAAATTCAATTGAGATCAAATTCGAGTGTTCAAATTCGGGTTGGAATCAGATTTCGATCGAATTTAAACTCTAACTCAAGTACGTTAAAATATGATTAAACTTGACTATAATGGCTCGATGGACTTGAAGTCATGCAAAACAAATTTTATATGAATTCGACTCAATTCATTTATACTTGTGAGTCATTTGAAATGAACATGAATCGCAAATCATATACAAGGTCAATAGCGTGAACCAAACAATTGGTGCCATTAATTGGCAAATATCCATGATCCAACAAAACCTGCTTCTTGACTCTCATTGTATATCAAATTGAGATGGATTTAAACAGAGAATTTTTTATATGGATCCGATTCACGATAAGTGAGATAAATCTTTTAATTTATATTCATTTACATCACTTTAACTCATTAAAATAAATTTATTTAGAGTGATGTGAATAAATATAGATCAAGAGAGTAGTTACAATTACTATAGATCGGTTCCGTATAAAAATCTCTGAATGTAAATGAATAATAACCCTAAAAACATATAAGAAAGTTTTCTCATTGTACAGTTTCAAAAAAATAATAATAATGGGTAAAAAATACAAAAATATCTATAGTATAACTAACGCGTTACTACCTTATAATTTAAAAATGTACAATTTACCTATTCATACTCTGGAATAAAGTATAACTGTTATATATTTTTGTTAGAAATGCCAGCTAAAACTTTCGAGTAGATGATATGACAAAAATGACCTTCAGCACCCACTAGCCACCACCATTTCCATCTCCACCCCTCTATCTCACCACAAATTCCACCACCACCCACCTACCACCACTATTGCCACCTCTATTCGGCATCAATCCTAGCCACTATCACAGACTTTCTCCATCATTAATTAATTCCAAACACCATCAAAGCCTCTCTCCAGCCATTCTTTCCCTCTCCATCCAATATCACTCAGGTTTTCATTAGCCATGAAACAATCAACCAAACCAATAATGAATAACAACCCATTCAACAAAAAATATCACATGTTTCTACTCAAACAAAACTCATCAAATATATATTAAAGCCCAAGCGGCGGAAGCATCAAAATAGATGCCAATCAGTCGTTCCAAGATCCGCAAAGTATTCATGGTTGGAGAATTAGGAAAAAGGAAGGAGGTAGGATGGTTGGTCTAGCTGGTCTGGATGATGGGCTAGCTCGTAATAGGATTGTTTTGAAAATTTATCGCCTAAATGTGATATTTTTTAAAATTTTTTCTTTAATTAGTGACTTTCACACATTAAAAGTGCGTTCATAATTCAAAAGTGAATAATTTTTTTTAAAAAAAAATTGAATTGAATTACGCACTTTAAAAGTACGTAATCCAAAACTAAATAATTTTTTTTTTAAAAAAAAAATTTGATGGAGATTGATTACACTTTATCCCCTTGAACCCTCAAGTGCAATTTGCCCCCTTAAACTCTAAAAACTTACACTTTTCCCCTACAAAAGAAACCTTCATATATATAATTTTTTGGTTAATTACACTGTACCATCTAGATTCAACCTACACTATAATTGCACTTTCTCCACGTTGAACCCAAATAATGATGTGGATATTTATTTTGATAAAAATATCTTCCAATATTTGTGTTCAAAGTTATTCTACTTTTGATTAATTTCTAATAATTGAACACGTTTTATTTATTTATTTAATTATTCATTTTTGGATTTTGGGACTGTAAGAGAATTTTATGAATTGTCAAATCTTTTTAACCAACTTATACATTATTTTGTTCATTTAAAATTATAAAACTAAATACAAAAAGACGATTTTTTCCAACAAATTTTTTATTCATTTTCATTTAGCATGTACTAAACATGTGAAATATAAATTACTAAATAATATTTTAAATTAATAGATATCTTAAATAAGAATATAATTTTCATTTCACAATTAATAATAAGGTGCCAAAAGAATATCTTCTAACTAAATACGTACATTTTTCTTGTTTTTTGTTAGACATCAAAACATATGAAAATTTTTTATGTTTAATTTTCTTTACAATTTTTTTGTTAAGTATTAAATGTGTAAAAATAAAATCATTTATATAATTAAAAGAAATCTACTTATTTTATTTTCAATATGTTTAGATCCTGGAAAAAAAAATGAGGAAAAATGTTTATAAAAGTTCGCTCTATTACTTTTTAGTTTTAGAAATGAAAAAAAAATATTTATATTAAGTAAAATGTGATATAAAATATAAGTTACTTATACACAATAAAAATATATTATACGGAAGCATTAAAAATGTAATAAATGTTTGAAGGGTAATAATGTCAAAATAAATATCCATATCATATTTTTTGTAATTATATATATGAAGGTTTCTTTTGTAGGGGGAAAAATGTAAGTTTTTAAAGTTTAAGGGGGCAAATTGCACTTGAGGGTTCAAGGGGATAAAGTGTAATTAATCTCAATCAATTTATTTATTTTTATTAAAAAAGTTGAAGATTTCGCACTTTTGAAGTGCAAAATCTTCAATTTTATTTAAAAAAAAAAATTTGTTCACTTTTGAATTAGGAACTTTCAAAGTGTGTAATCCAATTCAATTTAAAAAAAAAAAAAAATTGCTCACTTTTGGATTACGCACTCCAAAGTGCGTAATTAAATTGATTACGCACTTTTAAAACGGTCACATTTGTGCGATAAATTTTCAAAACAATTATATTCTGAGCAATTAGCCGTGGATGACGGGATTGGCAGAGGAGGCTAAGGTTTGAGTTCTAGTATTAGGCCAAATGATTTGTTATGCGGCCAATTTACCTTAAAATATGACAATTTTTTGAATTTATCCCGTAAATGTGATTGTTTGTTGTAGATATTCTAAAACTATGATTCTCGCATTTCAAAAGTGTGTAATCAACTTTGGTCCCAATTTTTTATTTTTATTTTTAATATGGTGATTTCGCACTTTACCAAATTAAAAATTAAAAAAAAAAATTGGAAACAATAATATTTTTCCTCCCTACATTATATTGGTAATTACATTTTATCCTTCTAAACTATAAATATATATAGTTTACCCTCAAATGACACTATTCATCTATTACTAATATTAACATTATTAAGATAATCTAGTTAAATAACTAAAATATCCTTGGTACTATATTTTGATTTTTATGTATTTAAGTTTTGATAGTGATGTGATAATTATTTAAAAATAAGCAAAAATAAACTATATAATATTTCAATATAATCTATATCAATGTATTTCTTGATCAAATTTTGAAATGTTTGGATTCCATTTTATATTATTTCAAATTTGAAATGTTTAATTGAGTGGTAGAATAGTTTCTATTAAAGTTTGAGATTTTTTCAATGTCTTTTAGTAGTTTATACTTTTAATATTTGGCCTATTCTGTACATATTGCGATGTTGGATATAATATAAATCAACATTTCTCACATTTTCACTCCCTAAAGTCTAAGATATCAATGTGTTATTATGTTTTTATCTCGTTTCTAATTCTTTTAAACTATCAAAAATCAATAAAATGCATGAAAAATAAAAATATGATACTAAGGTTATTTTAGTCATATAATTTTCTTGATATTTTAAAATTTTTAAAGAATGAATAATGTGAATCGGGGAAAAAATGTATATTTTTATAATTTAGGGAGGTAAAATGTAATTACACTTATTGTTCAGGGGCAAAGTGAGAAATTTAAATTGATTTTGCACAGCCCCGATTCCCATTATTCATCTTTTAAAATTTTAAAAAAATCAAGAAAATTTAGTTAATTGACTAAAATACCCTTAGTCACATTTTGATCCTTTTCATATATTTATTGATTTTCGATAGTTTAAAATAATTAGGAAAAATATAAAATATAATACACATTGATATCTTGGCTTGTAAGAAGTGAAAATGTGAGAAACTATTAAATTGTATTATATCTGACATCATAAAATGCATTGACTTAGGTTACATAATAATATTATATAGTTTATTTTTGGAGATTTTTTAAATAATTATCACATCACTATCAAAATTTAAATGCATAAAAATCAGAATATAGTTCCAAGGTATTTTATTTATTTAACTAGATTATCTTAATAATTTTAATATTGGTAATAAAGGAATAGTGTTATTTGGGGGGGCAAAATTTTTATTTTTATAATTTAGGGAGGCAAAATGTAATTATCCATTTAGTGCAGGGAGCAAAGTGTTATTGTTTCAAAAAAAATTAAATAATGGGACTTCGCACTTTGGTGTTTTTAAATAAAAAAAAATTGGGCTCTATTTGATTATGCACTTTCAAAGTATGATAGTCACAATTCCAGATTGAAAATCATTGCCAAACGATCACATTTGCTCGATAAATTTAAAAAATTGTCATAATCTGAGAAATTGGCCCTTGAGGTCGAACCTTGCAAAATTTTGAATGTTAATAGGGATGGAAAACATAAGGGTTGCACTTTAATCGAAATCATGAGAGATGAAATGTATATTTTTAAACGATCATAAAATTTAATTCATATCACAAGATTTACAAGTGATATTGTAGATCCGTTATACCTAATTATTTATTTAGAGAATAATGTGTGAGTTCACAATGCCACGAGAGGGTTTTGTACAACTAACCCAAAAAATAATTTGATTTGAAATTTTATCTATGCGTTGAATTCTAATAAATGATCATCAAATCAATTAGACTATGATTTAAGTTTTTGGGAGAATTTTATAGTTTCGTTGGGAAAACTATTCAGTTAATTTTAAAATTTATTACAGTACAAAATTTTAAAATATATAATATTATTTTGTACAAAATTTTAAAGTATAATATAATAATTTAGATATATCTTCTCAGTAAAATTGTAGAATTTTCTAAGTTTTTCTTTTTTTCTTTTCTTTGTTGCTAACCAAATGAAAGGTTATAAATTCCAAGTGTCCTTAGTCTCTTGTAGGTAAACAATTGCTAAAAAGTACAATAACTATTAAAATATTCGTGATAATCTACTTCATTATAAATTTTAAAAAAATTTACAATTCTATTGAACGAATCGTCTCTTTTTATTTTAGATATTTGCACATCCTAAATTTTTCATTAAAAAAAAAAACCTCCCTTTCTTCAAATCCATCAAGACTTTGCCTTGGTCCCACTCTCCAAACAGAAAAGTGGACCCCACATCAAATCCCTCGTGACCTCAACTTAAATTTTTATTTGTCCCCATGACTAACAAACTCTGAAACAAGTATACTGCAAACTTACAGTTTTTGACCCGAAACTGGTTTCGGATCCGATCATGGGTCAACCGGAGATAGAAAGCTTGGCGACGGCGATCGGAGTATCAGTCCCGGTGCTCCGGTGTTCCATTTTTATTATGTTTCGTTGCCACCATTCCAGTGAGCCTCTTCCACCGCGTGTTCCCGGGGTCACCGGAAGACACCTCTACGCCGCCGTATCCGGCGCCGTTTTGTCCTATCTCTCGTTCGGGTTCTCGTCGAATCTTCACTTCTTGGTTCCTATGCTTCTGGGCTACGCTTCCATGTTGCTCTGCCGGAAATATTGTGGGATCATCACATTCTTCTCAGCCTTCGGTTACCTCATTGGATGGTGAACTTTTTATTTTTTATTTGTTATTTATTTGTTTTCCGATCTGTAATTGTTTGCAAGTTTTTTTTTTTTTGTTTTTTTTTGTTGCATTTTCAGTTAGTTTTCTTGGGATTTTTCTAATCTTGGAATTGTGGGTTTAGCTTAATTTGAAGTGATAGATAGATTTTTTTAGCTAATTAGTTTTATTAAGTGGAGGAAGAAAAAAGTTAGTGCTATTTGTTTTTGCATGGTTTTAGCGTGAAAATTTGTTTTTAGTGGTCTTAAACATGTTTGACTAATGGTTGTTATTGTGCATGTGTAGCCATGTATATTATATGAGTGGTGATGCATGGAAAGAAGGAGGTATTGATGCTACAGGTAAGGCCTATTTAAGCTTTGCGTTGTGTAAATATGGTGACTATACCATCCGAGGGACACAGCTACTCAGTATACTTTAGTATCAATGGTTGAAAAATGGTCGAAAACTTGTCCTTGGTTCTTTAAAATTGTAAATCATGAATTGCTGGTAGTTTCTTTTTTTTCGGGAAAAAGGAAAAGAACAAAGCCCGAGAAAGCTTTGAGGTTGAAGTTTGAGGAATTAACATGTCTTATATTTCTTATGTTGGTGTCTTTTGGCATTTGTATATGGGGTGCTTATTAGCTAAATTTGTACAAGGTATAGGAAAAATGATTTTGATAAAGCTATTCAGAAACATGTTTGGGTATTGAGTTTTGATAAGTTAAATGTTCTTTCTAGGAGTACCTAAAGGGCTGCTAGGCTCCCTAGAATCGCAAAATTGCCTTTTTGTTTAAGCTTAAAATAAGCTAAAAGTATAAAACCGTTGAAAATTTTATGATCTTCATTTTCAGCTAACAAGAACCTGGCCATTGTATCAAGTCTTTTGACATTTACGTTCTGAGGGTAATTTATTACTGCATGTGCTCATTTGACAGGAGCCTTGATGGTGATCACTTTGAAAATAATTTCATGTGTGATTAATTATAATGATGGATTATTGAAAGAAGCGAATCTACGCGAGGCCCAGAAGAAAAATCGGTTGGAAAAATTGCCTTCGTTGATAGAATACTTCGGTTACTGTCTCTGTTGTGGTAGTCATTTTGCTGGTCCTGTTTATGAGATGAAGGATTATCTTGAATGGACTGAGAGGAAAGGGGTTTGTGAGCTAAACTTTGTTTCATGCTTAAGCACATAGAATCCAGTATCATTCTAGTTTGATTAGTATTTGCCTACAATTTTGTCTTGTAGATCTGGAAGGCTTCAGAGAAAGGATCACCATCATGCCTTATGGAGCTACCCTCAGAGCTATTCTCCAAGCTGCTGTTTGCATGGGGTTGTATCTGTACCTGGCACCCAATTACCCTCTTTCCCGATTTAGTGAGCCGATATACCAAGAATGGGGATTTTGGAAGCGCTTAAGCTATCAATACATGTCTGGCTTTACTGCTAGGTGGAAGTATTATTTCATTTGGTCAATCTCGGAGGCATCTCTTATTGTTTCTGGCCTGGGTTTCAGTGGCTGGACGGACTCTTCTCCACCCAAACCACGGTGGGACCATGCCAAAAATGTTGACATATTGGGTGTTGAACTTGCCAAGAGTTCAGTTCAATTGCCACTTGTATGGAATATACAAGTCAGCACCTGGTTAAGGCACTGTGAGTTTAATTTTCTTCTTGACCTTGTGTGTTATGTCATTGAGTTAGAGCTATCTTATTAGCTTACTGCTGACCAAAACATGAATGTACACATTTTGTCAAATATACACATATATGATATATCTACCTACGTGCATTTTAGGAGGCATTGGGGATTGGGGATTTTCAAGGGGTTTCTAAGTGAGCAAATATAAGTAGGGGTGGAATCCAGAATTGCAACGAACTTAACCAGATTGAGGAAAGAGTTTCCAGTAGCATCTATCTCTTAAATAAATTACAAGGAATTGATTTTAGGTACACATGCTTGATATACGAAGTCAAGAGTAGTTGTGACGAATCATAGGGTCAGTTGACAAGATTGACTGATCTTGGAAATACATCTCCACCACCTGTAATTGAGTTGTATATTTGAGCTATCTAACTCTCTCGTGAGTAGATTACTGTTCTTGGCCCTCATTTCATCAGCTTCAACTCCAATGATGAGAGTTAAGGAAATTTCATTCATGATTTGATTACCATACTCTCTTTTTCTTCACTCAGCAGAAATAGCTCATGGAAGAGTAAAATGGAACAACTTTTGACATGAACCTAATCCTCAAGGCCATGGTCCTTGGACCATTGGAGAACTTAACCATATACTGAGGAACTACTCTTTTTCTTGCTATCACAAGAGCCGTTACATTGGTTTAATAGCCATATTTGGAGCTATTTCCTTTGTACTTTTACATTAATTCAGGGAAGCATGCAAAGCATCTTTTTCCCCTTCACATTGAAGATTTGAAAAAGCAAAACTACAAGAAACATATTAAGGAATCTATTGATTATTCTATCAACTGATATCGAGACAAAAGTTGTACTAGCTGGGCAGTAATTTGTGCAAGTTGAATAGTAGGTTTTCCTCCAACTGATTTAGTTGTGTTTCCACTCGATGATGATACACAAGACATACACCTCTTTGAATGTTTATCGGCTATATACTAAGTTAAGATTAGGATTGTTACATCTCATATCTTATGACATGGCATGGTCTGGCCATGGGTGATTATGAGACAGATTGTCCCCTTCAGAACTAATTGTGTTTGTGAGATAGACATATAAACTGTGTATCCTTATTTGACTATTTAATTTGGTGGAGTTTCTGTAACTTACTATTAATCTTTATGTTTTTTTAGATGTCTATGAGCGACTTGTCCAGAATGGTCAAAAAGCTGGTTTCTTCCAGTTGCTGGCTACACAAATTGTCAGTGCTGTGTGGCATGTAAGTATGAACTATATTTTTTCTTTCTTTTCCTTAGTTTTTAGAGAACTGTTTTCATCGATCTAGTAATGGTAGTTCTGATCATATGTCACTTTCTATTCGTAGTTGTTGATATATTGTTCATGGATGTATGGAATTTTTGTAAAGTTATTTGGAAAAAATAAGGTTAAAGTCCTATGCATTCCGTATCTGACAAATGACAGGTACTTATTGGCATATGAATATCTATTGACCAAATTACAGAGCCTATTCTTGGCTTCTTGAAATCCGCTGGTTGTAGCTTCTTTAAGCTAAACCTAGCTTGAGATGATCTCATTTGCATTTTACTTCTATTTTTAGTTGATTTTAAACTGAGAAAAGCAAGTTATGAGAAGCAGCACTTGAGTTATTTTTGAAAGCAGCATTTGGCTTTGGAGAAAAATTGAAAGAGAAACACAGTTCCAATTTTTAATTAGCCTCTTGAATAATCACTTTTCTAAATCAGCTTCTGAAAAGGTGTAATTGACAAGAACAGGCTCATTTGTCTTGCATGATGTAATTAGGTTGATAATTTGTGCATAGTGACAATTATAAAAGCGTGGTTCTATAGGGATGTGGCCAAAATAAAACTTGATCATTTATTTTGGTCATCTTCTATGCTTTAGTTAAATACTTATGCTTTCGTGAGTCAAGAATTTTGGTTGTTGCAAGCGTTAATATTTTGGTTTTCAGCTTTATGATATGGAATAAACTGCACGGAGCAAATTGTGGTACCATCTAGATGAAATCTTGGTCCTATTTATTGAGGATACTTTGAAATAAGCAAAGAGGAGAATTTGATAAAGTGATCACCTTTTGCATATAAACTAATAGATTGTAAAGGAAATCTAGATTTTTCTCTAATGGTTAGATAACAAAAGGCTGCAATCTTAGAAAGAGCAATTGGATGATAATTGCAGTCTGGAGGCAAAAATGGACAAAAACCATAATGGGCAGGCATAATTTGATTAATACAAGGGGTTGCTGCTTATCAAAGAGAATGACCCAAAAGTGGGTAGAATAGAAGAGCGGAGCTGATGTGTAGCTAACCTCAGATTTAATAGGATAATGCTTTTGTTGAGTTCTTGGCTTCACGGTTGTAACCATGTTTTACTTCAATGAAATTTTATACAGTAATAAGGAGACGACAGGTCAAATTTTAATCTCTATCTGTACTTTATCTATCCAAAATTTCTCTGTATCTTTGAGGTTCTGATCTCTGGGCTTTTATGGTGATATATTTTTTATGCTCATATTTTTCCTATAGCACCAGCCGGCCATTTTCTTGTGATTTGCATTCTCTTGTGTTCCAAATGCCGTCTGAAAGCAAATGTATCTTTCTTGCGATTTTATTGATAAGGCTTATGCACTTTGCTCTTGGGGCACAACATGTCCAGTAGCCACTCTTCCTTTCGTTTTCTCCTGATTCTTATGATAATATAAATCTTTTTCATTTTGATTTATGGACTTGAGATTTTTTGTTGTATCACAGGGATTGTATCCTGGGTACATTATTTTCTTTGCTCAGTCTGCTTTGTTTATTGCTGGTTCAAGAGGTATGAATTTGGCCATTCCTTTGTCAGATTATGATTACTATAATGGGAATGCATTTCATCCTTTGTCGAGATGTCTAATATCTGTTGGTCTATGAGCAGTCATTTACAGATGGCAGCGAGCTACAAGTATGGCATTATTTAAGAAGATATTGGTGTTCTTAAACTTTGCTTACACTCTTCTGGTTCTTAACTACTCCTGTGTTGGTTTTCTGGTTAGTCCTTACTCTTTTCTTTTCATATATTGCTTTATGTCAAAAGAGGTATCGTTTCTCTAGGAACCAAAATCTGTGCTTACCAAGTTTATCAAACTTTCTTGGTGACAATTATTACAGGTACTAAGCCTAGATGAAACCCGTGCTGCATATGAGAGCGTATACTTCATTGGAACTATTCTTCCGATAGAATTGATCTTCCTTGGTAAGATGATTGAGCCGGCAAAGCCTGCCAGATCCAAGGCTAGGAAAGAACAGTGAGGTAGGAACCGAGTGCATTGTGAAATTTTTTTGCGAGGATTATCAGTTGCAGGATCAGAGTGCTGCTAAATGTCTTCTCTCCATAATTTGTCACATCTATTTTGATAGCTTAGAATATTTGTGTGCCACCACGGACACATATCAGCAATGTTAGGTTTTGTCCCAATCAACGTAGTCTACTGGATCATCCTGTATTGAAACCTTGATTTTCAGGAAGCATCTTTGTGAAAAAAGTTGGACTGGATCATTTAATTCAAATTGTGTAGTTTATCACATCTCTATGGTGTTTATTTTCTGTTTGCTTGCAATGTTGTCTGTTATCTCAATGTTTTGGAGGTGATAACTCTAAAACAAAATTGTACCTAAGGTGAAAAGGAAGGGGAAAATAACGAAGTTAATATTCGGTAAAAGAAGCTAGGTAAGGAAAAATGAAAACAGTTAAAGAGTGTAATTTATGAGTTCTACTTTCAGTATGTGTAGAGTCTCATAAGATTAAATCTTGCCTAAGCTACAGTCTTATAATACATGTGCAATTCTTGAAATTTCCTAGAGATTATTTATGTTGTCAGTAATGCTGACAGGTTGCGAGGGCTTATGTGATTCTTATCCAACATCGCATGTTTTATGCTTCTCAGGATGTAAGTATTGATTATGAGGTTCCCTGTTGGATGATTGTTATGATTTCTTCCATATATTGAAGCCTTCCCGTATATAATTCTCTATCAGTTGCATTTATAGCTGTGTTTTGTCCCCATTGTGTCATGCAGTTTCCTTCCATGCATTTTTAAATTTCCTAACAGAATACTTGTTCCAAAGTTGGATTCCTTCAGTAGTAATCTTTCATTCCTGAGGCAACTGGATTGGTGCCTATGATTGATATGAAACTTGTTATCTAAAAGCTCAGGGGTGCCTGATCTGATGTAGGTTGGTTTTTCATTGAGATATGCCAAAACTGTCATTTTTTTTGTCTAGTAATTCGACAAATGTAGAAAAAGCATACCAGAAACAGTGAGATGGCACATGCAATTTGCAACTGTTCTATATTCTCCTCATTGTCGGCTGTATTGAAGTGTGTTTTTGATAGGCTCCTGAGTTTATACGTAGGACCAAAATAGTGAGGAAGTAGTGTTCTTCTAGTATAGCTTCTATCAAAGGGATTGGTTCTTTTCTGGTATATTCCATCAATCTTATCCTATTTTCATTATTTGATGGGATTCGGGCGATTATTTATTACCTTTACCCAGATGCAGATGCACTGGAAAACAGTGTGATGTTTTCCATGTGCAAGGCTTTCGCATTTTGGCTTTTGATTATGTTTAATGGCTTATTGCTTAACATGGGTTAATGGTACACTTCCCGTCTTTCACCTTTATTTTCAAATGCTCATTGAAATATCTGGTACATATTAACAAACTCAATTGTTTATATAGATGCTATCATGCCACAGTAATCTCCCAAGTTGATTGGTTGGAGCCTCTAGTTGGCTTGTCTGTGATCTAAATGTTTACTTTTGCTTTATTTTTCGAATTGGTAAATTCTTATATAGAGTGAGGTGTACGCATATTAAGAAACAAAAATTGTAGATTCTGTGTTGTTTCTTAGTATAACGTACACAATGGTCGAGGAGCTAAGTCCAAGAAATCGCTTGTGAGAATTATTTTCCCCATATTTCATCTGAAAATTTTTTCTGTTCTTGTATGCTAAAATCATTTTTTGTTCCTCAAGTAAGAATCAAGTTAATAGGGAGATGTTCAATATGTTGAAGAACATTGTAGGACCTTTTAACCCACTATATTGTTGGTGACTTTAATCATGCCTTGAGGAATGCAGCTGGATGGCTGACTTGTTGGCCAATTCTGTTGAAGAAATGCCAGAAGGCATGTTCTGCTGGACCATCCAACTCTAAGGCAGTATTTGTTTGCTGAATTATTTGATCCATACTTGTGCTTGAATGCCAGGCACTATAATTATGTACTCCTTCTCAAAAATTGTGAATGATGATCTGGATTCTGCCCCACCTCTTGATAATAACTCCCCTTGTGAGGGAGTTTGCATTTTGCATTACACATTTGAAGGATAAGGTTAGAATGATCTAAATACGTTGATAATAAAGTGCAGTTTAGATAGTAAAATATTTTTTTTATGAAATTATGACGGATTGGTCATGAATTTGAGTTATTAAAGAGTAAAGGAAAATGTGGTATGAGTTTGAATCGTTAAAAAGTATGAGAAGAGTGGTATGGGTTTGATAGGAGGACATGCAATTTTATTTTATTTTATTTTTTTTAAATAAAAGGCTAGAATGCAATTTTAATGGTAATAAGCCATCTATTTTGCTCTCATTTCTTGGCATGGTGCACTTTGACACCAAGACATACACTTATGGTCCCCAGATCATTATATGTTCACCACAAGTTCATTGACCAGGAACAGCTTATCCATTTTTATTTTTTTTTCCCAATTTATTTTGTGTAGAATTTTCATGTGTGACAATTCAATTAACTTGTTATATATTGGGTCTGTCCCATGAAGGGCTGCTCATAACAGTTTATTAGCATACATTTTAGTTATGGCTGTCTCCAGTCCAAAAATGGACTAGTACAACATAGGGACTGGATGTTGGATATAGGTTATCTAGTGCATGTTGCAAAGTCAATATGGTATGCTAATTTAGTAAATTTCTTGGTTTAAAATCTTGTAAGCCATTTTCTACCATATTTACAATTTTCAATGAACTAAGGCTATTCTTATGGCAATGAAATCAACTAAATAAAAATTGTTCAAGCTTGATTTTTAGTAATCAAGTCAAACTCGAATAAGATTTAGTGTTCATTAAACTTTTGAACTCAACTCAAATTTGGGTTAATAAGGTTAAAATTGTGATTTAAATTTATATTTGAAAGTTTCAACTTATTCGATCTTGATTCAAACTCGATTTAACAAAAATGTGTATGAATTCAACTCGAAAGATGAACAAATTAATCTCGAATACATTTGTATAAGGTCAGGAAATCTTAAAATAATCAAATAAACTTGACTGAATCATTCGATTTATTTAAACTCGTTTACACTCTACATCTTACAATAGAATAAGGTTAATATATTCTTTTGCTAAGATTTACATTTGAACAAGAAATTAACCACTCCTTTATCTTTTGTTAAATGGTCAGCTATTTCCAAGCTAATTTTTGAGAATCAAGATCTGAATTTGAAATTGCTAGAAGTTGGAAAAGCATAATAAGGTGGAGACATGCATTTATTAGTTCTGGAAAAAGATGTATACAGGTCGAAGAAAATCACTTGTGATGTTTTGCATAAACCAAGCGACAAGAGAGCCCCTTTGAGTTGACTGCTTTATAATTTAATGTGCAGCAGAAGCCGCTGAACATTGAAGGCACATTTTTCCTTTGCCTCAGTAGGATGGAATAAAGGAAAAAGTCTTTTATAATTAATTCCGTAACAAATATTTTAAATTGTTAAATAATTAAAAAATAATAAAATTTTTAATAATTATTTTAATAACTGTAAACAGTTACAGGATTAAAGACTCAAAGAGGGCTGGCTTTTTTTTTTTTTTTTTGGGTTTATTTTTGTGTTCTTTTTAATTATGTATTTTTCACTGAAAGGGGACATTCTGGCAAGGGGTTTCTTTGGACATGTGTCAATTTAGCCAACCTAGTTTTAATTGACCATTTTTGTCGTTGCTTGCAACTTTGGTGTTGGTTATGATCATTTGATCAGTTGGCAACAAAATGGGTCCATTTCACACATTTTTTTTTCATTTTATTTTTGGCTTTCAAATTAATCTTCTGCTAAACAATCTAAGGACCGAAGCACATGAAAGTTTCTTGTTTTCTTCCATTGATATATATTCAAGATGAGATAGAAAAGTACCAAACAAAGAGATAAAGAAAGAAATGAAATAAGGTTATGTTTCATTGATAGATTTGCGGAGAATTTTGAAATCCGTCTAGAAAGAATTTATAAAGTTAATTTAAATTAAATTAAAGTTATTTAAAGTTTTTTATTTTATATTTTTTACATTCAATAAATTTAAATTCATTATTAATAATAAAAATTACTTTTTTTTCTAAAAACAAAAAAAAATCACCCTTCTTCCTACTCCTTAATAACTCATACTTTAAAATCTTTTGCCAAATCTTTGATCCAAATGCACAGCCTATAAGAATTGCAATTGTTTTTCTCATTGATAGGTGATTGATTAACTTACACCCCGCGTAGAAATATGATAACTTCTATCATCATATAATAATTGAAATTGGAGTTGTTAAATTGGTTAATGATTGTTTCTTGATGCTCTCAGAAATCTAATTGAAAACTATTATCATAATCTTTTTTACCAAGTCGATCATCTTTACTAATTATAATCCTGATAATTTATTTCGTATGGTTTATGTTTCCAATAATATAAGTTGATCATGCCTCTTAATAGAAGGCTCTACCCTAATAAAACCTCTAAATGCTAGTATATTTTTTCCGGCCTCTTAATTAATCTTTTCATTTCATTTCCTTTTTTTTTTTTTTTCTGAATAATGAAACTCAAAGATAGACTTGTAAACGGGTCGGATTCGGATCCGAATTAGTAGATTCAAACCCCGATCCGATTAATATATCTAGATTCGGATCCGAATATTTGTACCTTAATCTGTCAAATTTGGATCTGGTCTAGATCTTATAATAATTTTTTGACTTTTAAAATTTTTACAAAATTTTTTTATAAGTTATAGATTTTTTTTTTTGTAATTATAAAAAATATTTATTTCAAAATTTATATTTATGCATGGGTTCTATAATAGAATATAATTCACATTAATAATTTACACAACATATATGTATATGTACATATAAAATAACACTAACTAATTGTATATAATTTTATTATATATTAAATGGCTATTTTAATCATATTCAGTCCTAATCGGATCAAAACAATAAGATCCATATCTTATCCGTTATTATATTAGCTAAAGAGGTTCGGATCGAATCCGAATAATCAAAATTTTTCATTAATCCAAAATCAAATAAACAGATCCGAATCGAATTGAATTCGAATATAAACTCAACATATTTACAGTTCTACTTAAAAGTAGTAGTAGCATCATATATACTTTTAAATTAGGAATCATCCTTCGTCATGAAAGGGTACACATCAACTAATAAAGTTTGTTGCTAAATTGAACATCAATTAATGTCAAAAGAACATGGTGATAAATAGAAGAAATGTAGAAAATTCTAAAGCAAGAGTAAAGAGGATAACAAAAGACTTTTTTTTGGTTGAACTGTCGAATTTCACAACTTTGGACATTTTGCATTATTTAATTAAAACGTAAACGGTTTCAACAACTCATAAAGGCATGCAAAAGTTTTTATATGACAACTTATTAACTAATGACAACGGTAAAATTTATTGCTAATCAAGTGAGAAATTGACGTGGTGACTAAATACTTCTCCTACCATTAGAGAAATTGACCAAAATAGCCTAAACAACTATTGGTTGAGTGATATCTAGAGAAATTTGACGGTAGTACTTATACACTATTCATCAAATAAGAGATTAAAAATATCGAGAATCCAATCGTAAAATCCAAAATTAGGAAAATTTATTGATTCCTTAAGTTCAATATCATTAGTTTTATTGGTTTATAGTTTGATATATAATAAATTTACAAAAAAATAACGGTATATTATCATAACAAAAGTATAGATTTTCCCTAAGTATAGTTTGTTCAATCACAATGGAGAATCCCTCCACCATCCAGACATGGAATATATATTTGCATTATCTTTTTAATTTGTTTTAAAATAACATTTGCTTTCCTGAAAAGTAAAATTTCAAGAACAATACAAAGTGTATTTGATTTCTGAAAAAAAAAAAAAAAATTTATTTTTGGCTAATAAAAAAAAGGTCTAAGGTCCACATGTCCTAATCATGTGTTTAAATATAAATTGAATGTCAAATGGTGCGAGCATTTCATTAACTTTGCTAAAGTTCTTTAGATCTTTTCAATTAGCTATAAAGCATCAGTTTATAACAAATGAAATGATAAAAATTCTTCTGGTGAATGATTAAAAGGTTGTTTAATTCCATCCCGCATCAAAGGGAGGAGAAATAATTTACACAATCATTGCTATTTAGTACCATATTAAATTAGTGGTGTCTTTTCTCATTCTTGTCTCTTATGAAAAATCTCAAACCAATTACCATAACTGAGAACCTTTATTTAACCACACACAAAAAAAAAAAAAGTACAATGGAAAAAGAACTCAAATGGTCCATAATCCGACACTCAAGAAAAGAATCACAAAAAAGATAGCAACCAAACCCGTCACTCATGACCTTTCATTTTACTATACTACTTTGGTCATAAAATACAACTTAGATAATAAAATATTTTTATTTGTTATTAGTTCGAAACACTAAAGTATAGCGGAAAAGATAAATTTGAAAAAAATATAGTATTATACTACTTTTCAATGTGAATAATAAAAACCAATCCTTGTACGTTATTTAATTATTTCTCACATTAAACTTACGCAAATCTAAAAATAAAACATTGAGTAAAAATAATTTACAATCCCAAAATGTCAATTAAAAAAAAAAAAAACCCTTTTTCAACATTCAAGTCACAACAAAGAACATCCAACAACCAATAGCAGAAAATGAAATAAAGAAAGTAAAACAGTCACCAAAAAAAAAAAAAAAGGAAAAAATATATTTCCAATTTTTTTTTTCTTTCACATATATATATTCTTCTACTCCAAAGTTTTGAAGTACTCATCATCCACCCTAATGTCCATCCATTTTCTTCTTTATTATATCATGCAGGGTTTAATAGATTATTAGAGAAACTTCACAAGAAATCTCTATGAAATTTCTGTTCTCTTCACTTGATCGAATAGAATTTTGTTTGTTGAATATATCTGATTAGGTACAATACAAGTCTATAAGACCCGTGGCCTAACAATATTTCGGTTTATATTCATATATAAATTTTTCTCTGACAATTTCTCATTCAGTGGGTCAGAATTCGGTTCTTTCTTCATTCATGGGGTTGTTCACTTGTTCTTAGCTTAGCAGACAAGTTCTTGAATATTGATACCATTTTAATTCTTCCATCAAAAATTTTTTTTTTTGGAGTTATTTTTCTTGCTGTTAAGAGTTTTATACTATCTTGCATTTTTTTCTTTTTGGTTTTTGCATTCATATATATAAATAAGGGAGAAATTCTCTACAATGAACAAGGACATGTTGAGAATGAAGCCCAAGGCCACTGCAGGAATGTCATCACCGGCGAAAGGCGGCGGTTATTCGGAGGCAGGTGGATGGGAGGTTAGGCCAGGAGGGATGTTAGTGCAGCAGAGGAACAAAGATTCCAATCAGAATTTCAACACAGTTCCAATTATTAAAGTCAGAGTGAAATATCTCTGGTCATAAGGTTCATCTTGTCATGAAGTCAATATTAGTTGTCAAGCAAGTTTTGGTAATTTAATAATTTATATCCCTTGTATAAATTTTGATTCTTCTTTTTTTTTTTTTTATATGTTTATAAATCATTAAACTGATGTTAAATTGATGTGGGATTGTAGGAGAATTGAAGAAAATGCTGGCAGGACCAACTGGATTGCATCCACAAGATCAGAAGTTACTCTACAAAGATAAAGAAAGAGATTCCAAACAGTTTCTTGATGTTGCAGGTGTGAAGTCTGGATCAAAACTTGTCTTGATTGAGGATGAATTGAGCCGAGAAAGGCGATGTCTCGAATCACGAAAGAATGCAAAGATGGAGATAGCATCAAAAGAAATTGCAGCAATTAGAGTGGAAGTTGACAATCTTGCAAAGCAGGTAAATTTTTCTACCAAAATTTTGACAGACTAATGTTTAGTTGCTGCTAAGAAGGTGTTTAGTAGATTGTGATTTTCTTGAATAATTTGGCAGTAGTTGCAGCTACTGAATTGGACATCTTTGCTGGTAAAAAAGTAATGGAATCAGTTCTTTTGAACATGATTGAACTTTTGATGACACATATTATCAAACTGGATGGGATTACTGCTGATGGAGATGTGAAATTTCAGAGAAGAATGCAGGTATTACATATGATCATTGTAATAAAATAATGGAAAATGATATTTTAACCGATAAATCTAAGACTTATCTCCAGTATGTGTCAGCCCCTGTATTCAAATCATTCTGCGAATTTAGTTATATCTTAAGCGAAATTCTTGACACATATTCTCGTCTAGTCATATCATCATGTTTCAGTCGTTTTGTCTAGTATAGTTAAACGGTAAAATATATATATATATTTTTTTTCCTCAGATTTTATGTAGTGATATTGATAATAAAATTGATGGTTTTAATGATTTATATTTGAAGGTTAAGAGGGTCCAGAAGTACATTGAAACTCTAGATGTGCTGAAGATAAGAAATTCTGCCCTTGGCAATCAATAGTCCAAGAGTGTCATTCCAGAAGCAGCAGCAGCATAGAATGTTTACTGGACAGATTCAGCTGCCAAATCAAAATCCATATGAGCAGAAAAAACAGACAAATTTTGCTGAGAAGTCTCCAGGTCCAGTTGTGGTAACAACAAAATGGGAAACCTTTTAATATGAGGCACATAGCAAGTTTATTTGTTGGTGGCTTTTACTGGAATTGTTGAAGCATCCACAAGAAATTAATGCATCATAAATAATATGGCCAATAATTCAAGATCTACAGCAAATTCTTAGTAATTTGAGATGAGATGCTACTACTAGTATATACATGAAATTGTGCACATAATATTTTTTTGTTTTGGATATGGAACTGTATTGGGATTTTAGCTTTGTTCATTTTGTTTGTTCCCATTGGTTTTTTTTCTTTTATGTACCTAGATTGTGACATCCCCCCTATTGGGACTTGGGAGATGATGATGTGGTTTTTTATGTGGCCTTTCAGTTTCAAGTTGTTATACATATCAAAGGGTGGATAGATAAGGTTTTGGCTTTCATTTATTCTTTCACCTTTTTTTTTTTTTGGCAAGGGGAAGGTGTTGTGTTATGATTAAATTCGAAAAATTTTTGTATTGACACAATTTATGTTCTTACTCGTGAATCTTGATTTGAATCAAAGTTATATAAATTAAAAAATGCATTAAAATATAAAGATACTCATATATTTCTAATTCAAACAACAAGATTCATGAATAAAGACCCTAAAATAAATTATTACAAAAATTTATATAGTAGATAAAGTATTTTCATACATATTCTCTATGAGTTGTAACAAAGAATATTAAAATAAAAAATTTCTTGTGATCAGTTACTGGTTCTGTTTGTTTTGTTGGTGTTTAGGCCAGCAATATTCTTCTTACTTGTTACCCCTACTACCCCCACACCCTTAAAAATTAAACCACCTTATCCCACCTAACTTTTGGTCCTGTCTAATTAAGGATCTCTGGGACATGCCAGCAATATTTAGTCTCTTTTGGTTTATTTGGGTGGCTTTCTATTTTTAATTGTAATTAGCGGAGATACAATGATTAATTACTAGAAGCAAGAACATCCTTGTTGCTTGTGAGGTTGCATAAGATGATAAAATACGTAATTGGACAAAAGCATAATAATAATCTTTTGATGATCATAGTTTAGAAAAAAGAAAAACTAATCACACCAAAATGATAGAAAAGTATAAGTTTGACTTTCGATTGCATGATATGATGATCATGGATTATAAGTTTAATCATTTTGGGTTCCACCTCATGACTAAATAAATTTTTTTTTTCCTGCGGACCCGGGTTGGGTTGAGTAGGCCTGTCAATGGGTCGGATCTAGACCCGGACCCGACCCAATCCAGACCCGTTTATCCGGGTCTGGATCTATGACAAATTCTGATTACCCGGATTCGATCCGATCCGAACCCGTTTAGCTATTATAATAAACGGGTTGGATCTGGATTTTGGTGTTCCGATCCGATTAAGACCCGAATTCGTGATTAAAATATTTAATATATAATAAAAATATTGTATATTAGCGTTATTTTATATGTATATATACATATATGTTGTGTAAATTGCCCATGTAATTTATATTTAATATAAAATACATGCATAAATATTAATTATGAACTCAATACTTTTGTATAATTAAAAAAAAAAATTGATAAATTGTAATAGTTTTACATATAATTTTAAAAAAAATTATTAAGATCCGGATCCGGATCCAAATCCGACAAGATCCGACGGATCCGGATACGAATCTACTTTTGTAGACCCGTTCGGATCCGGATCCGAAACTAGTAATATTAATCGGATTCGGGTCTGGATATGCCCGATCCGACCCATTTACAGCCCACATCTAGATGTGTATAAGAGTCAGGTAAAATATTTAAAATTATATATTTTTTTTCTCTTAAAATTCTTTATATTATCTATTAAACTATAACAAAAATTACACTTTATTTCTGTTATTTTTTTTAATAAAAAAAATTGTTCGCTATATAGATTTGTGTATTTATATAATCTTATTTCTCAAGAGTTTCGAAAATATTATTTTTCTTGATATTTTTTTAAAAAAATTCAATAACACCATTAAAAAAATTTGGACTTTACCTAGTAATTTTGCAAAAATCATAAAATTGTCTCTTTAAAAATATGTATATATAATTTTTGTCTTTCCAAAATTCAACTTCTAGGTCTACCCTTGCTCTTATATACAAGAATTCTATTATGCCAGTAGTGACGAACGTGTAATTTACTCAGAGAAATATTAAATTCAGCACTTTCTATGTAGTATCTGTCGAGACTGTCTGATTTTTCTAAAAGTAGAAGACTCACAATTTTTTGGAAATTTTATTGATTTTAAATGTTTATACAAATAAAATTTTAAAGTACATGATATTGTATAATATAATGAGGTGTTTGGTTTATGAGTATGAGAGGGGGGAATGGGAATCAAAGTTAATGATACCCATAGATGGTGTTTGGTTGAACACTATGAGAATCATTCTATGGGAAAAACTGAAAGTGTTAGAAAATACCCACTTTCATTCCCCATGTGTGACATGGGTTTCAAGTTGAGTAACTTATTAATACAATGAAACCCATTCCTATGTTAAACCAAACAAGTAAGGGGGAATGATATAAACCCATACCAATAGTGGGGTTTATGATTCCCATTCCGATTCTGATTCCCGAATGTGAACCAAACACCTCCTAAACTTTTAAAGTATAACGATATTGATTCCGTTAAAGTGTTATAGAATTTTAACAATTCTCAATATAGGCCCCTTTATTTTTCTAATTTTCTCATTCCCCCATCCTCCAGCCACATCCGTTCCGTGCGCCCTTTTTCATTTGTTGCACTAACTAAACACCCATGTTATATACTAAGACTCAATATTTATTTAGACTGATCAATAATTATTCTGTTGAAGAATTTGATAATCAAGATTAATACTACTGGCATGCTAAAATAATATTTGAAACATACCTGACTACGTCATTAAAGTATAATAGTAGTGATCCATTACTAATCGTGTGAAGTATTAGTGTAAAATCGTTTGCAACTCTTTGGATATTACTACAAATTTACACTTAATAGTTAATATCTAAGTAAGAAAACTTATTCGATTACTATATATATAATGTCTTAGTGTGTGGGTATATGAATTTAAGTTTTTTTTTTTTTTTTTAAATGGTAGAATAACGAAATATAGTTTAAGTGATAAGATATTTTTTTTAAAATTTATTGATTATTGGTTCGAGTTACGAACGAGTAGAGGGTGGAATGGATTTAAAAAAAAAAAAAAAGACTAGTCGGATTCATGTATATGACTATTCAATATTATTCATCATGGACAATGATTCTTGTTTGTTTAGCTTAGAAGTAAGAAATTAGGAAATACCAAATGGAGTAAGTTTCTTCCTATGGCTTTTTCCCTTTTTGGCATGTTCGTTTAGTTGCTACTCTTTGCGAATGATGGAAAGTGTCATTCTCTTTATAGGTGAGAATTGAGAGAGAGAGAGTTAATTCCTTAGTTCTGCATGGAAAAAAATAAAAACGAAAAACTCTTGAATATCAAGTATATTATTTATTGATTAAACATGGCAATAAGGATAAATTATAAGTTGTCTTGATTAAGACTAATTAATTTGTTTTATGCAATAACCATTGTAATTGCAAAGAACAAGTAGACAAAATCAATTCAAAGAATTTTTGATATATAAGTGTTTCAGTATTCGCATATCAATCAATCAAGTATAGAGATCAACATTTTCTTCCACTAATAAGAACCTTGATTAATTTTTATCTCACCAATTCGGAACTCATACCATTATTTATTATTTTCAACACCATATTAAAAAGGAAAAACTTTAACGATTGCTATTGCACTCAATATAACCCACAATTATATTAGGAGTCAACAGACTTTAGATAGTTTAGACTATAGAAACAGATGATTTTAATATTTGGGCCCTAACAGGCCAAGGAAATTAGAACTTACAAATACTACAGCGGGTGTCTAGAATTTAGAAGTTGGTATAGGTGTCCAATTGGCTGGCCCAAATGGGCTAAAGAAAAGTACTAGAAAATTATGAGTTTCCGGCCATTCTTGTGTGAATTTGATCCTCGACGCTAGAGGTGTTCAAATCCGACCCAATTCAAAAATTCGATCCAATCTAAATAAATTTGGAGCTAAATAAGTTAGATTTTCGGGTTACTTAGATCGGGTTACCCGACTTAATAGGATTGGATTGGGTTTTATTTTTAAAACCCAACCTAACCCGAATAACAAAAAAATTCAATTATATTTTTTTTTAGTTTTTATTTTTATTCTAATTATTTCATCTACCTTATATTATTTTTCCTTTTATTTTTTAAATATCATTTAATTTATCATATTGTTTATTTTTTTTTCTTTTATTCTTGACCTAACCATTTTAGTTTTGACCAAATATATATTTTTAATGGATGAATTTATAATTATAAATTTTTAATTTTTTTTATTAATTTGAATTTTTAACCATAAAACCCAAATAACCCGCCCGACTAATACTTGGGTTGCTATATTAGTTGGGTTTGGTTGAATTTTATTTTTTTAACCCGAAAACACGAAAACTCGAACCCGAGCTAACCTGAAAACCTGATCCATGAATACCCCTACTTGACGCTATAATTATACTGTAGCTCTCTTGGTCTAAAATTAATTATATCACCCATACGAATGATATATTTAATTATGGACCAAAAAATTAACAACATAATACCGTAAACTAGTTTATTTTAGAATTTTTCTTTCTAACTATTATGTGAAGACATTCATATAGTAATATTGATATGAATACTGGGTGTACTTTGGTAAAAGTTCAATTTACATCCAGCAATTAGCAAGACAAAATTAGAATAAGGGTAAAAAATCTTTCTAATTCTCAAAATTTGGTTTAGTGATATTTTTTATCCTCAAAATTTTATAGAAAACAAAGTACGTCCCTCATCTTCCAAATTTCTACTGGATTAAGATAATTGATAAAAAAAGAGTATAACTTTTTATTAAAATTTATGGTTAGAAAGAGCAATTTTTGTTAGTTTAGCCAAAAGAAAGTAAAAAGATAGAGGGTAATTTTTTAAGATTTATCAGATAAGGAATTAAATGTTTATTAGGGTAGAGGCATAGAAATCAAAAATTTTGTTATTTTTATATCAATTGTCATAATAGAGTTATAAGAAACTTAAAAAATGAAACCATGATTTATTTTTCGTAAAATTTTGAGAATAAAAACACTAAACCAAATTTTAAAGACTAAATGAATTTTTTTTCCCCTTGGAATAACGATCTAAAATTGTAGTCAAACATTATATAATAACAATTCAAAACAACAGAATCATGTTCTTACCAGGCTGCCAATTGGCAGACCAATTTTTTCTTCTTTATTATTTTTCAAAGGAAAGAATGTTTTGAATCTAAATAGATCCTCAATAAGCCGACCAAATATTTAAAGAAGTGCGACGTGTTCTTTTCTCTAATATTCGGTCAAAAGACACAAATAGTCCTTAAACTTTTTTTAATTAATTGTTTAATATTAGTCTTTTAACTTTAAAATGGGACAATTTAGTCATTGTAGCACCGTCACAATTATTAAAACCTCCACCTAAATGGCTAGTTATATTAGGGCAAGTTAGTCATATAATGTATTTGATAACGCAATACAAGATATTTAACGTATTTGATAAGGCAAGAATGTATTGTCATCTCCAATTGGCCCAATAAAAAAAGATTGAGGACTAAATTGTTTCAATTTAAAGTTGAGAGACCAATACTGAATTAATAAAAAAGTTTAGGAACTATTTTTTTTATTTTTCCCTGATCAAGTTTTAGAGAGTCTGCAATTATAACATAATATTACATAACATCCTTAAAATGACAATCCATGTAATCAAGGTTTTATGTTTCTTAAAATCTTTAATAAATAAGAAAATTTTACAATCTTTTTAGGGAATCATTTTCTTTGCAGTTTAAGAGCTTATACAGTACAATATTATATGTTTTAAAAACTTGTATTGTACAAGTCCTTAAAGTCAAGGACTTGACAATGATTCTCTCAATGAGACTGGAGAATTCTCCTAATAAATAAGGCACTATATTCTAATCACAGGGTTCTTTTCTAGTTTAATATTTTTAATATCCATCAATTAAGCAGCAAAGCTTGCTGCTGTCTAATACCTCAAAGACGAAATTTTCAACTGAGTATCTAATAAATGAATGTTGAATAATTTTCGTTTTACAACTTTAATAATTTTGACCTTTCAAAAAGTTACTTTTACTGCTTTTCTATGGAATAACTTGTGGAAGCTCCACACTTTTTCCCTTTTTTGGTGCAATTTGAACATTAATTATTTGAAATATTTAACAACTCTTTTTTTTTTTTTAATAATCTACGTGAAATAAAAAATTGTTTGTAAAATGTATTAAAAAATCATTTAAAAATATTCGTAAATTTTAATCCGTGCCCGACTTTTACTTTTCATTATTATTATTAGGAGGAATGTTAGAATTTACTTTAAGGGAAATCTACAGTGTCATCGAGGGAAGCATTCCAGTTAACTTTTAAGATTTGTACAGTATAAGTTTTGAGAAATTTTACAAGTCTTTTTTAGGGGATCATTCTTATGGCTTTAAAAGCTTGTACAGTATAAACTTTTCAAGCTTTTAAAGCACACGATATTGTATTGTATAAATATTTAAAATACAAGAGAATGATTCCATAAAAAGTACTATAAAATTTTTCACAAATTTCTAAAGTATATGACATTATACTATATAAAATTTTTAAATACAATAAAATGATTCTATTACATGACTGTAAAATTTTCCTTTACTTTAATATTGAATATAGACATTTTAAAAAATTCCAAATTTAGGTATGCACGAAGATTAAAGAAGTAAAGACAGGTTCAATGGTAGAAGAAGCCATGTGTATATAGGTCGTTCAAATCCAATATAAACCAAAAGAGCTAGCTGGTCGTTTACTCGTTTACGTCGCCGGCAGTTGTAAAAGTGTTTGAACGGTCTATCCAATTGCCAATTTCCCCATTCTAAGTTTGGACAGCTTCTAGAATGGATATATAGTCCATATTATTATTCTCATTGTTTATCCAATTCCAATCTTGTGCTTGAACTTTCTTTAGATATCAACATCATTGCCCCACGGGCACATGTTGGTTGCTTTGAGGGTTTTAATTCTTTTCTTCTCGATCAGTAATGTTGAAATATGCGTCAATAGTCTATCTATTATAAATTAAAAAAATATGTGTCAATAATTTTTTTTTTAAAAAATAATAATAATTTACCTTACTCATAAACTTTGTTCCTACGAACACATGTTGTTGATGAATTAGTATTCCAAAGACAATCAAATTTTTTTAGTAAAAGAGTTAAAAGTCAAGAAAGCAATACTACAAAATAGTTGGTGTTGTGAAGGAAAAAGAAAAAAAAAAGAATAGAAATTTAGACAGTAGTATGATGAATAACAAAATTGCAATATTTATTTGTTGTGTATCTATATACTCAACTAAAATCCGAACAATGACAAGAATTTCAGTGCTAAAAAAAAAAAATACAGACCAAAACTAAACTGGCTTAAACGCCACTAATTAACTGCTTTCACTCCCGAAATCGAATCCTAATTCTGTACATGTATTTTGAAATTGAGAAGAACAAAAATAATAAATTAAAAAAAAAAAAGGATTAATCAAACAGATGAAGAATCAAGGTGTCTATAATCCGAGGAATCAAGAGAATCATCAAATTTATCAGTACCCCTTAATTTTTCATCATCCTCAATATTCTTGTCAATAGTACTACTAGTAACATGACTAGCAACGGTTGCAGTTAACTCGTTGGCTCTACGGGCTTGTAATTCCCAATCTGTTCGAACCAAAATAACCAACATGGTCAATGCACACGAGCCCTGAGCTGCCAATAGTCCCAACCACAGTCCTCTGAAGTCATATCCCAAATAAAAACTTAGCCAAATTGCAATTGGCATTCCCACTAGATAAAAACATCCCAAGTTGATATTAGCCCCCAATTTTGGCCTAGCAGTGCCTCTTAATACTCCACACAATGTTGTTTGAGGGCAGGGATTTCCAAGCTCACACAGTCCGATTATAGGCAAAACTACAGATGTTAAAGCAATAATATTGACATCTTGAGTGAACATTTTAGCCCAAATGTTTCTGACCATAATAGCAAAGAAAAGGGCTGAAAATCCCAATACAAAGCTGGATAATAAGCCAATTATGGCTGCTAATTTTGCGTTTTTGGGGCGATTAGCCCCTAGTTCATTTCCAACCCTTGTTGATACACTAAAGCTCAATGAAGATGGAAAAATGTAGATCAAAGAAGTTGTCTGGATCAAAATTCCCATTGATGCAACTGTGGCTTGAGGATTTAACAAAAATCCGCTAAGCAAAATCATGATTTCGTACCACCACCATTCTAGGCACACCGAAATGCAACTTGGGATGGCTAAATTGATGAGACTTTTCCATCCCTTTAAACATTCTGACGAAATGCCACCCCACGTCTTTTTGGCCACGCCCGAAAACGTGACATACATGATCAGGGAAATCAGGAGATTGAAGCTCCTATTGGTCCACACCCCGCTAATAGCAACACCTTTGATACCAAGGTTTAGTACTACGACTAGAAAATAATTAACCGGAATGTGAACAAGAATTGAGAGTGTTGCACAAAATGTTAGAGGCAATGTGATGGATTGTGATCGAAGAAAAATCCTTAAAGGGTGGAGAAATGAAAGGGCAATGAGATCAGGAAGGGTATAAAAAATGTAGGATTGGGCTTGGGTTGCAATAGCATAATCTTGGCCGCAAAATAGCAAAATTCTCTTCATATTACACCATACAATGGATATTGGGATGCATGTCCAAAGAAGCATAAGCACAGTTCTTTGTAAAGTAAGGCCAAGAAGTTTATATCTTTTTGCTCCAAAAGCCTGACCACAAATAGGTTCCATCCCCATAGAAAGGCCGGAGAGGATGGAATAACCAGTGATGTTCGCGAAGCCTATCGCGAGTGCACCACCGGCTAGAGAGAGCTCGCCTAGGCGGCCGAGGAAGAGCATAGAAATATATACACATGGAACGAGAGTAGAGGAGGAGCCCTGTTAGTATCATTGGAAAAGCTATGTTGGCCATGCATTTGGCTTCTGTCGTTACAAAGGACAGATGAGTCTTTTTGATGGTTTGATCGCTTTGGAGTTTTAGCGTTGAATTTCCGGACACCAAAGATGTGAAAATATTTGATTCTTGCATTTTTTTTTGGGAATGCAATAATTCGGGTGGTTTAAGTGGAATTTGCATGCAGGGGAAGGTGGGACGAAAGGATTATAGAAAGTTTGGACTGTCTGGAGGGGATTTTATAGGCAAGAAAACGTTTATGGGGTTGTTGGGGTACAAACACATTGTTCTGTTTTCTTGGACGGCCTGTTTTTTTATAGAGATTTCTTAATTTTGTTTTGACTGCTATAGAGAAAAAGGAATTTTATTCACCAGGCTATTTCGTTTTTTATTACAAAGATCCTTGCATTCTTTGACAAATTATTTCAATCACTGTAGCTATACGACAGCTAGGAGGGGAAAAAACTTACAATACTTTGCAAGGAAATGGATATTTGGAAGAGGTTTTTGAGATATGACTGAAGTTGAGAATAAAAAAAATAAGGAAAATGATTTTTTTAATTTATAAACTCAAAATAAATTTTGAGTGCCTATACAATGCTCTAATATATTAAAATCCTTTTGCACATCTTGTTATATCTCATGCGATTCTTGACAATCAGTACTCGTTCAGTCATATCGACATGTTTCAATCATTTAACATAGCCGCACTATTAAAAAAACGAGTTGTTACTAAAGGATGAAGCATAGCTTACAAATCTTCAAATAAGGGTATAATCTATAAACTATCATTTGAATTGGGTAATTGAGTGAGGAGGATTTATCGAGTTGTATGTCACTATTAGACATTTTTGAAGTGATTTTGTAAGAGAAGTCTCAATCTTGAAGCTTTATTTTATGTGTTATTGGAGTAAATTGGAGTTACATTTATGTAAGATTAAGATGGAAGCTTATGGAGAAAGGCACATTAAAAACACTCTTGGGCGGTTGCCTCGNACTTGCGTAACCATTTAAGAATAAAACCTCAAACATAACAGGCAAAGTGAAATATATTTGTTTAATAGATGAGACAAAACTGTCTTATTAATTACTAATCCCCAAAAGTTAAAACTGATTTTTTTTTTCATTTATCTTCAATAAAAAAAAGGAAAAAAATGTAGAAGAAGCTGTTTGTAAACTTATAAACCTGTAATAAAAGTTCATATTTATGTTGGAAAAAATAAATAAATCCATAGATTAAATCACTAAATGGTAGATCAGATTTTAGGGGAATTTTGGGGGAAAAAGCTAAGAATGTTCTCCTTTGACTGGGTGGCACGAAGGTTGAAATTTGAAATGGCGGTAGTATAACTCATAGGCCGACATCGTTTAAACAATTCATGCAATCAACAACAATACACGCAACAATCGACAAAATTAGTGGTATCAAAATAACAGAAATTGTTTCACACGGCCACACAAATAAAAATTAATGGATTATAGATATGGTCAGGACAATTATTATATTAGAATACTATTGATCTAAATATTAGTTAAAATAAGAAAAATTATTCTGTTAGTCCTTCATATAACATATTTATATTTATTTAATTTTTCACTTTTAAAATAATGCTTTGTAGCCCCTTACAAGTGTAAAACATCATATTTTGGCCCTAGACCCGAACACTTTTTGGTTTGAATAATAGTTTTGTTCTATTCACATGATATATTCTTTGAGTGCAAATTTGAAAACTCATTTTTCTTCCCAAAGCTCGTGCATCAAATTGGGTCGTAAAATTTAGAAAAAAATACCATAAATTAGTTCTTGAAATGATCTTAAATACAAATAAATACAAAACTAGTACTAATTAATCACTTATTTCATATTCTTCGCACTCATAGAATATTCTATTCATAGACGAATTTCTGATTTTGTCCTCGTAAAATATGTCATGCGAATAACACATGACAAATTTAAGTAAAACATTGTCTGGAATTTAATTCAGGGACCAAAATTTAATGTTTTACATTGTGAGGGACTAAAAATTATTATTTTAAAAATAAAAAACTAAATAAATACAAATATGTAATGTGAGGAACTAATAGGGTAATTTTTTCCTTTAGACTAATAATGTAATTACTTTTTTTGAAATGTGATATATGCAAAATAGAAATGTGAGCGAAAATTTATCAGAATAAAAATAGTAGTATTATTCGAAAAACAATGAAAACATTTAACCATTCAAAGAAAGCCGCACTTGATATAATATCTTTAGCTCCAATTTGATGCTTTTGTATAACAGAAAATTCTAAAATGAGTTTCGGAGGATACAATTTCACAAGTTTAATTAAATTGTCAATTTGATGTAGCATTCATTTTACAAAATTCAATAATAGTGAGTGAGTGAAATTTGATAAAGTGGTATTATTAGTGTTGATGCTAAAATTTTCCCAAGTATAAATTTCAAGTGCAGAATAGTCTAGTGCTTAGGTAAGGATCCCGTGTGTAGTACCCACGTTCATAACACCTGAGCCGCAAAAAACAGAGGCGGGGTTTTGTTCCCCAGGTAGGCTCCGATACTCAAGTCAGTTACTTTAAACAAGAGGAAAATTCAAAGAGAATTTAGGGTTAATGAGAATTAAAAAGTGAATAATCTCCTAAATTAGACCTGTTATTTCGATATTTTTACCTGCGGCTAATGGATCGGGTCGATCCACAATTTGTAAGTATTTATTTGACCCATATAAGCCTAATTTAGCTATAAGAGTAAAATTACTTAAATGCCCCTAGTGAATACAGGCCCGGAGCCACATGCGTACTTTTTAGTGAACGTATAATTTTGGCATCATCATTTGTCCCCCACCCTCAAGTTGAATATTCTCAGATTGAGAGTAATAATTTTTTGACATTGTTACTGCATTCCGGCCGGAGCCGTAAAATTGATCGGAGTTTCTTAGCCAGAGCCGTCAGCCTTTTTTTTTTTTTTTTGGGAGAAAATGGTGCTACCTGAATGTGGGTACTACTACTTGAGTGGGTGGTATCACTTAGATGAGAGGCTAGTCCACTTGAGTGGAAGTTACAATCAAAGTAGAAAGTACCACCTGAGTAAGGTAAGGTGAAGTGGAGTAAGTGAGATGGAGTCAACGAGGTGGAGTAAGTAAGGTGGATAAGTGAGGTAGAGAAAGTGATGTAGGGAAAGATAAGGACTTAGCCAAAAAAAAACAGAAAAGAAATGGCATGGGTCTTGATATTTTTGGAATGCTCCTTGGTACTCCAGTGGAAGTTGATTAGACTTATATAATTTTGAAGGAAAAGAGTCTATTTTTCACCCGAATGCGGAGTTCATTATTTACCTATATGCGAAGTATATTTCTTACCCGGAGGTGGAGCGAAGTAAATTTTTTACCCGGAGGCAAAGTAAATTTTTTACCCGGAGGCGGAGCAGAGTAAATTTTTCACTCGGGGGTGGAGTAAATTTTTCACCCAGAGGCGAACTAGTTTTTTACTCAGAGGCAGAGTATATTTTTTTACTCGAAGGCGGAGCAGAGTAAATTATACGGAGGCCGACCAGAGTAATCGGCAGTTTTCACCTTGAGGTGGTGTATATTTTTACTTGAAGGCTGAGTGGAGTAAATTTTTCACCCGGAGGCAAAGTATATTTTTTACCTGGAGGCAAAGTACATTTTTTACTCGGAGACCGAGTATATTTTTTACCCCGAGGCGGAGTAGTGTAAATTATTCACCCGAGGCAAAGTATAATTTTTACCCGCAAGCGGAGTATATTTTTTACCCAGAGGCGAATTACTTAAGTTGCTTGAAGATAGAGCACATAATTTGCCCAAATGCTAAGTACATTTTTCTACCCTGAGGTGGAGTACATTTTTTGCACCCAGAGGTAGAGTACTTTTTTTGCCTGGAGACGGAGTACTTTTTTCCAATCAAAGGCGAAGTACTTTTTTCCTTGCGATCGGAGCTAATTCTAAAACTTCGAAAAAAATTTTTGCTGGGGTGAAAAAATTTGGATTGAAGTAGGTTATCACTTCGACGAGCATAAGTAATGCTTGACTCTAGAGGATGTCACCAAGGCTCAACCTCGGAAGATGTGAGCTAGGTGTTATATCCTGGAAGGCATATGTAGGGGGCAACCTCGGAAGATGCGAATAAGGTGTAACCCCAGAAGGTGTAAGTAGTGCTCAACCTTGGAAGGTGTGAGGAAGTGTTCTACCTAAGAAAGCATGAGTAGTGAGTGACCTTGGAGGTCTCGAAGGGTATTAGCAGGGCTCAACCCAGGAGAGCAAGTATTATATATCCTAGAGGGCATGAGTAGGAAGCAAACTCGGAGAATGCGAGTAAGGTGTAACCCCGGAGGATGTCAGTAAGGCTCAACCCTAGAAGGTATGAGGAAGTGTTCTACCTCAGAGGGCATGAGTAGAGAGCGACCTCGGAGGGCGTGAGTAAGGTATAACCCCGAAGGGTGTCCGTAGGGCTCAACCTGGAGGGCGTGAGCAAGTGTTCTCTTCTGGAGGGTGTGAGCAAGGAGTGACCTCGGAAGGTGCAAATACGGCATAACCCAGGAAGGTATCAGTAGAGCTCAACCCTGAAAGGCATAAGCAAGTGAGTGCTCATTTTCTATCCTGGAAGCCTTGAGCAGGGAGACCTCGGAAGGCGCCAGTAAGGCTTGACCCCGGAGAGTGTTAACCGATCTTAACCTTAGAATGTGAGAGCAGAGGGCAGGTACACAAGAGCAGAGTACAGGTGGGTACACAGGTACACAGATGTGAGGCGCACAAGTACAAGTGCGCCGATAAGAAGTACTGGTGAGCTTATGTTATATTTAGGCTATTTTTGCTTATTATTGTTAATATTCTTAGCATAGTTTTTGTTGTACATGGGAACGAGAGTTGATGACTTAGGTGGGTTGTCCCAGGTGAGGGGCCTTCTGAAAGATGTCTATAGTAAGCTTTGTCTCGTAAAGTTTGAATGTTGTCAAATTTTGAGCAGTTTCTTAGGAGGTTTTATTGTGCCCCAGAAGGGGTAGGACGGACTCTGGAGGGTATAAGCAAAGCGTGATCTCGAAAGGTGTTAGTAGATCTCAATCCCGAAGGATGTGATTAGAGAGTGACCCTGGAAAGCGCAAATATGTGGTTTGACCCAGAGGGGGTCAGCAAAGCTCAACCCTAGTAGGCCTGAGCAAGTTTTCCACCTTGGAAGATGTAAAATAAGAGCGACCCTCAGAAGATGTCAGGAAGCAACCCAGGAGGCAAGGAGAAAGCGTGACCCCGGAGGATTTCAGTCAAGCTTAACCCTGGAAGGTATAAGCAAAGCGCAACTCCGGGAGGCGTAGGCAACGTATGACCTCAGAGAATAGAAGCTATGTTGAGAAGATACTCTTTTGACTTTGTCAGTGTTGCTCCAATGAGTGTTACGTGTGTTGGATGCCATATTTTTGTACGACCTTTAATTTCATTCCCCACAGACGGCTTAGGTAAGGATCCCGCGCGTAGTACTTACGTCCGAAACACTTGAAAAATAGAGGCGGGCCTTTGTCTCCCGGGGTAGGCTCCGATACTTAAGTCAGTTACTTTAGACAAGAGAAAAATTCAGAGAGAATTCAGGGTTAATGAGAATGAAAAAGTGAATAATCTCCTAAATTAAGACCTGTTATTTCGATATTTATAGCTGCGGCTGATGGGTCAGGTCGATCCACAATTTGTAAGATTTATTTGACCCATATAAGCCTAATTTGGCTATAAGAGTAAAATTACTTAAAATGCCCCTAGTGAACACAGGTCCGGAGCCACATACATACTTTTTAGTGAGCGTATAATTTTGACATCATCAATTAGGTTTATTATCATAGATTAGATCTTGTATAACACAAGACAGTAGTGAGCTTCATATGTAAGTTTTACTTCGTGTATCTTGCAAGATCAAACCTATATAAGAAAATTACATTCTTTCTTTTTTTTTAGAGTTGTCTAGTGCAGTGTAAACTAATATTTATTTCATGAAATATAAATCAAGATTTACCATCATTTTAAATTTTTTTACTATCATTTTAAAAACAGAAAAAATAAACAGTCTCATAACAGAACTATATCATGGTACTTTAAATATTTATACAAAAGAACACTATGAAAAAATCTACAATCCCATTGAAGAAGACAACCATTATGTTAGTTTTAAAAGTTTGTACAATACAAATTTGTAAAGCAGATAATATTGTACTATACAAGTTTTTAAAATATAACAGAATGTTTCCGCCATGGGATCGTAAAATTTTCCCAACACTATATATTCTAAAGATTAGTACGGTATAAATTTCAAAATATTAGAAAATTTTCTAACGGGATGATAAAATTTATTTTAATTAAAAACAATGTAAATCTAAATTAGGCAAAAGATTTGTCTAATAGTGAGATCGATCAGCCATCTTGCTGCCACAATTTTTGACAAAAAATCCAAAAATAAAATTAAATAATACTTCATTTTGAAACTAACCATTGATTATGGAACCGGCGCCATAGGTTGAATTTGCAGTCGGCATGCAAAATGGTGTTGATTTCCGCATTGATTCCGCGGACTGCGCCTGTTCTGCCTTGGACCTCCGCATTAATTAGTATATATTAATAAATAAATAAATAAAAAAAGCACACCTTATGTGTGAATGATTTAAAATTAAAAAAAAAAGTAGTGGAAAGTTAATTAAAAAAATTATACAAAAAATAAACGGATAATATAGAGAGTGGAGGGTGGGAAGGATGTTATAAGTAGTTATACATATAATAATGGTAAAAAAAAGTTCGAATAATGACAAATACTAAATTTCCCTCTCTCTTTATATATAGTATAAATAAATATAGATAGTGGACAACAGTAACAGACAAAACACAAAAATCTTTCTTTTTTTAAAAAAAGAAAAAAGAGAAGAGCAACATTAAGTCAACAAGATCAACTATTCTTAAGGCACGGATTAGGTATACTGCTCGTTATTTAAAAAAAAAAAAAAACGATTTATAAAAAAAATTCTAAGAACGATTACTGAAAGGTTCAAAAATCATGTGCATTAGAATGTGAAAAAAAAAGGGGGGTTTGTTTCTCATAAATAAAAATCTAAGATGCAAATGTCAAGAGTAAACAAAAATATCTTTTAATATGAAGTATAAAATTAATCAATTTTGACAATGAAGTCAGTAACTCAAACGATAAGAATGTGCTTCTTTTATGACTTAAGTCATAAGTTCAAGTTACTAAGGGGGTAAGTAAATATTCATTGTAGATCATCTTTAAAAAAAAAAAATATTATCAATTTTGTGGATGTGAGAACATTTGCTCTGTTTGGACATAGATTATTATGCATTATATATTCACCAAATAATATTTTATAATTATTTCCTAACATGTTTACTAACTACTTTTTTATTTTATATGATTATCAAATTTCTAAAAGTTACAACAACAATTATTTCCTAACATTTTTACTAACTACTTTTTTTTATTTTATATGCTTATCAAATTTCTAAAAGTTACTACAACAATTACTTCTAAGTGTGTGTTAATTTGTCCGATGTGAAAAATTCACCTTAAAACAAGATGCCTTTCACATTATTCTATGTGCTATCATGTTTAATAATTTGTTTACTATATGCAAGGTTTACTATTTTTATTGTTCTTTATTGTTGTTTTTTATTTATCTCTACTCACATGTTTCCTACTAATTTTATATGTTGCCTCTTAAAGAATCTAGGTTTCACACGGCTACGACAAAATCACTAAATATTTGACCTGCTTAGTTAATACCAAAGCACTAAAACACTTAATTCTTCTTCATCAAGTACTTTTCTTTTTCTTTGTTAGTTTTGTTGATTTTGCCAAATAATTTCTAAACGAAACAGCCGGCCCCTTTTTTTTTTTTTTTTTCTTATACGTATAATTATTTCACCTTTTTGCTCAACGAGTATCTTTGAAATTTGGCTTGAAGCAATTGCCAATAAGGGATCTAGGATTTTAACATATATTTTGGGAAAATACTTAAGTAGACCCGATTTTTGGCCCCACTTGTAGACCCTGTGGTCATGATTAAATCTTAAAGAATATTGCTTACATCAACTGATGTCATAGATTCTCTAATGTTTAATCCACACTACAAGATTTACAAATGGAATAAAAAATCGGATCTACTTAAGTCTTTGCCTATATTTTGAGGTGGGAGAAACTGATGATTATTTAGGAGCATCAGTTTCCTTTTATGTTTAGAAAGGAAAAACAAATTCTAAAATTTGAATTTTAGGCCTATGTATCCACCGGCCCAATTGAGAAAAGTTTCAGGATTTGGCTCAATTATTTTCTTTAATGTTTTGTGGGGGTATCCTAACCTAATAAAAACTAGTAAAAGTTGTAAAACTGTAGTTTATTTTGCACCCATCTCTTTGACAAAAGATCATTCCTGCCCGCCCACTTGAACCCAGGAAGTTTATAAATCAATATCAGGTTTTCGTTTTCCTTAAAAGAACTTATTCAAGACCAAATTCACCTAAGTATTTTACGTCTAAAATGTAATTTGAAATTACAACTAATTTTTAGTAAAATTAAAAGGTGAACAAAGCTACTCGAAACTTGTGTCAAATTCAGTTTTATATGAGCTTGTTAATTTGGTTCATCAATAACCAATCTAAGCTCCATATTCAAGTTATCCAATTATGACTCGATAGAATATTTTTTTGAGTTAAGTCAGATCAAAAAATAAACAAACAAATTTTAAATGCATTTACTAAGTCATTAGTATAGCAAATAAAGGTGAATATTTGATGTGTTTAACTTTGTTACACTCCTAATTACTGGAATGCGGTGTTCGGGGTGTACATCGGTTAATCGATCGGTTAATTGGTTAATAAAATTGGTCAAAATTCTGAAAAGGGTTCTCAAACTTTTAACCAATTTTGATTTCAAATTCAATTCGATAGAAAATTTGGTTAACTAAATTTGAATTCAGTACTCAGTTTTGAATTCGATTAACCAAATTCAACTTGAGTTAGTTGAGCACTTAACATTGGGCCAAAATCCTATACAAAAGCCTATCTTTCAAGCAAAATTTTCCTAATTTTATTTTATTTATGCCACATAATTTGATATATTATTTGAATTTTTAATGATGCATGAATCAGAAAAATAAGTTAAAAAAAAAAAAATTATAGCACGTAACTTAATTGAATAATAAGCAATATAATTACCTACACCACTCTAATATCATGTAATTTGCAAGTATTAATAAAATATGTATCACAAGACTATTTAATGTAATTTATGGATACTAATTTAATAATATAATTAAATATAAATTAATGTATAAGAATAAAACAATTGTACGAATTAAGTTAAAAATAAAACTAATTATAATACTTATCAATACATATATTTTTAGTCGAATAACTAAATTTATATTTTTAGTGATGTACTATTTAAATATCAAAATATTTTAATAAAATTTTATTTTTAATTATTGAATTCGGTAATCGATTAACCAAGTTCGAAAAATCTCTTTACCATTTTCGAATTCATTAACTATATTCATAAATTTGATTAATTAATTTATAATGAAACTCAAAATTAACCAAATTAAATTTAAAATCAATTACAAATTCGATTAAATGAATACTTGCACACCTCTACGTGGCACGTCCCTGTCAGGCTTAGTGTTTGAATATATAGTATACAACTTAGTAGTGTAGTTAGTAGCTGTCAGATAGTGTTTGTTTGTCTCATTTAATGAATGTTTGATCTAGTTATCTGAAAGTATATATTACACCATTTCCGAATTTTTGCATTTTGGTTGTCTCAAATGATTCAAATCCCACAATTTGCAAGTGTCTGAAACGTTATTAGAAAAACAAGTTCAATTAAACCACAATTGAAGTAATATTCAGACCAAACTGACAAAGTTAATTTCATCAAACACCAAAAATTACAGAACCAGGAAAAAAATGTACCCAGCATCAACTACTAACTTCAGCATTTCTTGCTTGAAAAGAATCTCAATTTCCATTTCTCCAGAGCCAAGAAATTTGCTAGTTATCTTTTTGGCCATCATCATAACCATCATAAGAAGAAGGTAGGAATTTCTTCCAGTATGGATGGCTACTCCAAACAACATTCATCTCTTCAATAGGGACTCCCTTAGTTTCGGGTAAATACATATAAATGAAATGAGTCATTATCATCACAAAGCTAGAGAAGCATGTGAGGGGACAAACTAAACTTGAATTTGCATATCATCACGGGCATAATCTGAGCAAGAAAAATTGTGCATATCATGTTAATTGATACACTGATACTTTGCCCTGCAGACCTTATTTCAAGTGGGAAAAATTCACTAGGTACCAACCAACATAGAGGCCCCCATGACCATGCAAATCCAGCTACATATACACAAATAAATGATATCACCATTACACCATACCAATTGTGCAAATCCTCCTCAGGGTTTCCACTCACCCCAAATTTAGCTCCAATTGCAACAGCAGTAGCCAGCTGAAAACATAAGAAAATATCAAATTAAATTTTTAAAAAAAAATTTATTTACAATTGTATATAAGATACAGATCTTGGGAAACTATATCATTGAAGAATTTTATAGTTCCATCATAAAACCATAATCAGAGAAATTCCGTCATAAAACCATTCGATAGGTTACATATTTGAAAAATTATATAACAAAATCTATAATCCCATCGTAGAACCATTCTGATAATTAGTTAAAGATTTAGGAAATTAAATTATTCGAAACTTTTTAGTCCCGTCATGGAACTATTCTTATAAGTCACATATCTAGGAAATTATTATATTATTTGAAAATTCTATAATTCTACCATAAAATCGTTTTATTGTATTTTAAATATTTATACGTTAAAATTTTTAAAATATGTATTAATATTGTATTAACAAAACCGTAGAATTTACGTAAATCATGAAATCATCATTTTGCATTAAGAGAACTTGTGTTCCACCTTGAAGGAAGAGTGCCCTCCTTCCAACCTTATCAACATTAGCCATTGAAACCAAGGTTGAGAAACAGCTAACCACACCAATTTCAATGGCCGAAATGAGCGAAGCAGTACTTCCAAGACCAGTACTCTTAAACACAACAGGTGCATACAACATAACCACATCTATGCCAGTGAATTGTTGAAAAAACGGGATAAGCACGGAAAATATTAGCTGGGGTCGATTCTTTCGCTTCATAATTTCCAATATCCATGGATGCTTTACTTTCTGGGATTTTTCACTTGCAACAACCAAGTCATTAAACTCTTCATCAACATCGCGAATTCCGCCGATTTTCTGAAGGATTATCTTTGCTTCTTTGCACTTGCCACGCTCAATCAAAGAATTAGGTGTATCAGGGAGCAAAAGGGAACCGAAAAATAAAATCAGGGCTGGTACTGCTGCACAACTTAAGCTTATAAGCCAACCATATTCGCACTTGGACACAATGGCAGTGATGATGCCAATTGTGATTGACAATTGAAACAACATATTCAGAGCTCCACGATACATCTATGGAGCCATTTGGGACTGACTCTATATGTAGTATGCATCTATATTCGTTATTGTAACAGCAAATAATAAAATTTTGATTAAACTAATTAAGACCATAATGTAATACTAACAAATATCACACGAAATTTTGTCAAAATTTTAATCTAGTTTCTAGTAGGACAGGTCAATGTATTTCATACCGATTTTCAGTTTTGGCTTATATACTGGGGTGTGTCTCAAATAATTTGTCACTCTTTAAAAAGGTAAATAAATGAAGCTTAATTTATCTACTTTACCCTTCATACAAGTTCCAAAAAATAGTACTAAAGTTATGTTTCAATATTAATTGCTCTCACAAATCATTTCAGAATTTAAAACTCCAAAATCGACTAACAAATGCTGAATTTGAAGTGAAGGACTATTCTGTAAAAAATATTTTACTAATTGGTCAAACATCAACTTTTTTATGACAGATAAAATGGAACGGTGAGAGTATTATCTAGGTCACGAGTTTGCAATCAAATGAATTGTGTAGTTTTTCATATTAATTGTACGCGTGCTTTCTGGATTATTTTTTAGGATAGACAGTATACAAGATATTCTTAGATGATATAGTTGATTCAGGAGTACCAAGTCCATTTTAGAATTTTTCGACACAACTGTTGAAGAACAAGAACTATTATGATACCTGAATAGCAAATCCAATGCCAAAACCAAGGAGTAGTCATGCCAACTATAAATTATCACGACCTGCTTAGCAAATCCACTTACAGCAGAGCCAGCAAGGTAAAGAGATCCACCAAGCAAACATGGGGGGTTTTCGTCCACATAGACGGGTAACCGTGGAAGCTACAAAGGATGCTAAAAGAGCAGCAAAATACAGTGAGGACGTATACATTGTCAACGTTTCATTATTGTATGTGCAGTATATATTCGTGGAGGGACTCAAGCCTGCCTCTTTCTTGTACACTTCGGGAAAGAATTTCTTCAGGAAAGTGGGCGTGGATATAACCCCACCTAAAAATTGCAATTCATAATTATGTCCTCTAAAGCATTTTTATCTGAAGATAAATTTATGAATCATTGTACAAGTTAAATTAAGCAGCAATAATGGCATTCAATTATGAGAAGTAATGTAGTATTGAAGAATTCTACAGTCTTGTGAGAGAACCATTCTATTGTATTATAAATTCTTGTAAATGTTCTAATCTTTTAAAGTCAAAGTATTCTATTATACAAGTTTTCAAAGTATAACAAAAATTATTCTATAGAGAAATTATAGTATTTTCTTACACTATATTACTTGAAAGACTAATCCCGTTGTGTACCTCTAACTTATAACATCTTCCTACTTCGTAACTCTGATTTTAATTTTGGACATTTTACACCCACAATTTTTAAATCTATCTCACTCTAATCTAATTTTTAACACTATTACTAAAATTAATGAAATTTTCACATGTGAGTTCAAAATATTGGTGGAATAATGACATCGGGAAAAACTAGAATAAGGTGAGATGGATTTTTGAGTTGGGGATACAAAGTATCTATAAAAGGTAAGAATTAGATATATGTTAAAAGGTGCAAAGTGAAATTAGTCTTATTCAAATGATGCTTCGAACTATTTGTACCTAAATACCATTAATGAGTCATCATCTAAGGAATTTTAACCAATTGGATTGTAAGATAAACTTATTCCTGACTGAGAAAAAAAGGATAGGGTACGTTCGCAATATGCTGATGATATGATTTTTGATTGAAATTCGGGACGAATTTAGAGGGATGAAATGACTCGACTGAAAGGAGAGGTTCGATGTAATTGACTAAGGTTTTCAATCAATCTCTCAGAGAGCTGGAGTTGGAAGCCCGCATTCCCACTCTCTCTTCCCCCCATTGTTAGGGGCCTCGCCCTCTTGACTTGATATGTCAAGAAGATTACAACCGATAGTTTTTCACCTTTTGCTTAAAAAGGCCCGCTCATATCATATACTACTTTTATTCTGATTCGGACGGAGAAAGACTGATTTCGAGGGGTAGGCATTCCCGTCCGCCCTTATTAAACGGATCCATCCTAACCGAAATCATTGAATCCGGATCCGGAAGTTCCTTCGTAGCCTAGTTAAGATCTTCCACTGCTACATGAACCATTTATTACTACTTCCCTTTATCTGGTTCTCTCTATTGAGGCAAATTGTCCCGATTTATACAATAAATTTTTAAAATATATAATCTTATTCACTTCTAAAGCACAACGGCTGGTTGCCTACGGAACAGTAGAAGTTTCCCATCATATGTTGTGTTAATCTGCTAGGTTTTTGTAGCACCTCCTTCCCTCCTTCCCATAGTTATTAATCTACTAAAAAAGTACTAATATTGTAACTAATCTTTTATTTATGGAAACATTTTAATGCATCACTGCCGGTAATACATATCGACATAGAACATCTAAAACTGGAAAATTTTAGGCACGTTAGACCTTGTAGTGTGAATATTGAATGCCAATATCATAGCCAAAGATTAAACCTCCCATCGCAGCAAGAATACAAGATTCGAAGACTTCTTCAGTCAGTTTTCCAGGATAAGCCTTCACATTTGATGGACGAATCCTCCTCCTCTTGCCATTTTTGATTAATTTCTTTTCAATCGCAGAAAAGAATGTTGTAGATGTAAAATCTTGATAAGAAAAAAATAAGAAACGAGCAATAGTAGAAAGGTAAATACGAGAAATTGACCAAATCACCCACAAAAAAAGAAAGAAATGGTCAATTGCAATATGCACCCTTGAACTATCACAAGTTTGTACTTTTTACCTAAACTATCAAATTTAGCACTTTAATATCTTACACTATCAAGTTTTGCACATTGCTCAAATTAATTGAAATTAGTGAATTTTTTACTAACAAAATGTAAATTACAGGTATTAAAATTTCTTCACTAAAAAATAGTTTTAAAAAATTATTGATTTTCAACTTATTTAAACAACATGCCCAAAATTGATAATACAATATACTGAATTACAAAATTGATAGTTTAGGGGGCAAAATAAAACTAATAATAATTTAAGTGTACACATTACAATTAATACAAACAGATATCAATTGATATTAGGCCACTATCCTACTAAAAAAAAAATCATCCTTATCTCATCTCCATATTCGTAGTTCAAAATCAAATAGTAGATATTATTAAAATTCAAAAGATATGCAGAGCTATGCCACGTGTTTTATTATCTAATAATGATCAATGCAGAGTAGTTGTATAACAGTAATTGAAATGACTGAAAAATAAAAAAATTTACTATTTTTTAATCATTCAGAGACTTACAATACGTATTCCGCAATAAAAAGTATTGCAGTGAGTATTCAGGAATTTTTCCTAATAATAAATATAAAATAAATAACGACACGTCTAATGCTCCAAAGAGTATTTCGGCCGCAGCCGGCCAGTAGGTTTTACTTGGCCACGTCTAATGCTCTCTTTAGTTCGCCGTTTTTGTGGGGTCGAGAGGTTTTTGGTATTGACATGGTGATTAGCTAAGGAAATCTAAATGATATTTCGAGTCTCAATTCTTGAAGGCAAACATCGGCATCTTAGCAAAACAACAAAATAAAAAATTGTCCAATGCATTCTCTCCTTCTCATGTCGACTCGTCGATCTTACGTAGTAGGAACAAGGAAACATGAAAATTAGATCAAGATATTTTAAGGCTTTTATGTTTGTGGATGTGACCTATTTGATATCTTCTTGTTTTCTTTAAACAACGAAATATAATAGCTTAACTAATAAAATATTTTTTTATAATTGGTTAGTTTGAAGATCGAATCATTAAATAAAAAACAAACCAATAAAAGGTAAGATAGTTTTTTTTTTCGTGTGTGTTTTCTTAATGGTAAATATTTTCAAACTCGAACCAAACCATCCGGTTCAATCGATTAAATAAAAAACCGATAATAAAACCAGTTCTAATTAACTATAAATCCCGAAAATAACAAATAACTGGTCAAAATCGATCAAATTCAGGTAAACCGCTAAAAACACGATTTATCCAATCTAATCGGTTCTCAAATTTATATGAAAGAATTATATAAAGTAAAAATAAATAAAGACCAAAATTAAAACTTTCCAAAAAAATCAAATCTCAACCAATAAAAAAATAACTTCACACAAATCAAGCTCAAATTCAATACAAATCAAGCTCAAAATTCAATCTCAATCAATCCCATAAATCAAGCTCAAAATATGATCACCCTAAAAAATAATCCCAAAAATCATTTTTAAACTCATCTATGAATGTTAGTTGAATATCATAAGTCATAAATTTCACTCTTAACTTTTTTTCTCTTCATTCTCTCTAAAAACTCTCTAATATTATTCATCAGAACATGCGATAGTTTCATTGTTGTTTTAATGCAAACCACCACCTGCAACACTTTTTTTTTTCCTTTTTCTATGAGATTTGTTCATTGGGAATTTTGTTTCCCCTAAATAAGTAGGAGCTTTTTAGTCTCTTCTTGAATAAGTAGGAGTTTTTCCTTTTCATCTTTTGTCGTTAATGCAGATAGAAGATTCAGTCAAAACAGATCTGGCTAACCAAATTTATTTTTGTACTTTACATCAGAAGTCTAGTGACATGTCCGAATTCGGTCAAATCTAGTACGAAACTTATCCAATCCTTTGAAGTTAGATCTAAATTTTTTAGATTTGTGTAGATTTAGATTTTTATATATGTTGGTGTATCTTTTTACATCTGTTTATAATATGTAGATCTGGTAAATTCATTTATCAAACTACATATTATATTTTTTTAATCAGTTTTAATGGTTATTTCTTCAATTAATGAAATTATTATAAAAAAAAAACTTATCCATGAATTTTTTTTTTGAATTAAAACTAAACATTCTAATAAAAAATTAGAAAATACAATCCAACACCACCACCACCACCCTATAACCACAAACCATTGCCATGCGCCTGAAATTCCACTACCATAACCACCCTAATAAAAAATATGAAAAAATAGAAAACGAATGAGACAGAGGAAGAGAGAGGAAGTCACTAAGTGAGAGAGGGAGAGGGAGAGTAAAAGGAAGGGGAGCGGGGGAAGAAAAAAGAGGTGAATAAGATAGGAGAGGGAGAAAGGAGATGAAGGAAAAGGAAAAGGAAGAGAAGAGAGGATTTGAAGAAAGAGGGGAGAGAAAAGGAGGAAGAGACAAGTGATAGCAAGAAAGGGTAGTTCAAGCTTTCCAAAAAAAAAAAAAAGATTGGTAGTTTTATGAAAAAATATAAGAGAAAGGGAAGTTCAAGCTTTCCTAAAAACCAAAAATAAAAATAAAATATATATATATTAAAAAAAACAAAAGAGTAGGTAATTTTATGAACAAATATAAGAGAGTGCAGCAAGTTTCGAACCTTTAACATGATTGAAAATGCAAGGTACTCCATGTCTACTGAACTACATTAAACACATGTGATATGATTTAACTTTTAAATATAAAATCGTAAGACTCGGCGATGAACTGATCAAATCAGTTGAATCAAGAATCGAAAGGATTTCCAGCTCATTGACCGATTCGAATTTAAAAACACTATGGTAAAGATTCATCCAATAAATAAACACTTTAAATAAAAATATTTTGCTTTGTCAGCCAGAAGATATAATGGAAAGTCGTGACAATTAATAAGTAAGTGAGCCTTGTTGTTTAAATGCCATCCATAAATCTATGAGAACTTTTTAATTATATGGAGAGGCATCTTCAATTTACTCATTTAGGCTGTATTTTCTTCTTAATTATATACTACTATGATTAATCAGACAACTAGGCCAATCATTTAACTGGATTGTCTTAATTACTATACATGTGTATGCACAGTGAATTGGTGAAGATGTAATCTCTAGTACGTATTCAATTTAGTGTTCACATTCATGTCATTACTAGAATTAAAAGTGTTTCAATTATTCACGTGAATGCCATGTGATTGCAACAGCAATTGGACCATATATAACCTAATATTTTTCGTTAATCAAACGCTTCTAAATTTAGGTAAGTTTATAATCAATACGAATAAGCAAATTTTAAATATCCATAACGGAAAATTTTATGACTCGTTAAGGCATCATATTTTTATGTTTGAAATGTTTATACAATACTATGTTATATACTTTAAATATTTTCACAATATAAATCTTAAAATTGCAATAATATAGTACTCCAACGAAAATCTTATAACTACAACCTTGAAAAACTTTATTTATTAGTTGGTGAGATCAGAGGGGACAGCCTGAAATATTCTTCTTTATAATAAAAGCAAAAAATAAGAGGTGCAAAACAAAATTGTTACTCATAATGTGATACTTATTTGCAAACGAGTTTCTCTTCTCGTTTTTTTATTCGTCTATAGGTTAAAGTAAGTTAAGCTAAAATTTATGCTAATCAATCAATGTAAGTCGTGGAGATCGATCTTGGTAGATAAAATTGGAATGGACCTCTACTTTTGAAAACAAAAACGAAAAGAAGAAACTTATGAGAAAATTTAAAATAGATAAATAATCCAGATAGTTGGGCGCTCGATGACAGAAGAGCTGACTTCTTTTAATTAGAAAAAAATTTCACAATTGGATGTGTTCGGATGTTAATTTTGTCTCAGTGTCTATTTGTGTTAACTTTCTTTCTCATATTTTAGATACTTGCTATACATTAAAAATTTTCTATAACACTCACTATATCACACTATTTAATGAATCGACAAAATTATTTTTAAATATAATTATAAGTTTTAATAGAAGAATTTTAATCATTCATTTTAAAATAAAATAGTGATTAATATATAAGATGAGATCTATAAGATCTTTTGTCTATACCGTGTGTGTTTTAGTTTATAAGTATTACAATCCGCAAGTATGCATAATATAAAATAAAAAATTGATACAGAAAAATAGATAGAAGAGTGTATATTGCTAGCTATAATTGTCAACTTTCACCAATATGGATTACTGATAAAGTAATTACTTTTACTGCCCAATCACAATAACACACAAATGATCTACAGTCCAATTATCAAAATCACTAAGTCGACCGATAACTCAATATATGATATTAACTAAGAAGAACTTTTGGACAATCGGTCGACCCACGAATTCCCCACGCTTTTGACTTCACCTTTTTTTTTGTCACATATTTCCCTCTTATATACCAATAATCCCTTCACACCACCCAACCTACACGTCCACAAATACACACACTCACACACTCATAAAAATACATTTACACCTAAATATATAACTTTATGGATGACCATCAACATCTTACCAACTTGTCCTCATTAGCCCAAGAAATACTCATCCACCCTATCCAACAAAAACCCTTTTACCCTATTTTCTACCCTTCTCTCCCTCCACCACAAAACCAACAAAAATCGACACATTTCCTATCCATCAACAAAAATGAAGCTACACAATCGTCTATATCAAATGTTAGGGTTCAAGTTCCAACTACAAAAAAGATAATGAGTTCTAAATCTTCCGGTAGCTCGCCGAGCCGTCCATTGGGCAAAAAACACCCAATGTACCGTGGAATAAGGAGCCGAAGCGGTAAATGGGTTTCGGAAATTCGCGAACCACGTAAAACTTCGCGTCATATCTGGCTAGGGACTTACCCTACACCGGAGATGGCAGCAGCGGCCTATGATGTGGCTGCACTTGCATTAAAAGGTAGTAATGTTGTACTAAACTTTCCTGATCGTGTTAGTTCTTTTCCGGTCCCAGCCTCATCTTCTCCGTCGGATATACGCAGCTCGGCAGCCGGTGCAGCCGAGGTGATGAGGGAGAAAACTATTAGTGATCAGCAGCAGCATGGATCGAGTAGTGATCATCAAGATACGACGAGCTTAGGTGGAGAAGATGATGAATTTGTTGACTTGGATGCGATGATTGATATGCCTAATTTGCTAGTGGATATGGCGGAGGGAATGCTAGTTAGCCCACCAAGAATACACACTCCTCCATCGGGCTATGGCTATTCGACTGAACATTATGATGTTGAAAGTTTATGGAACTATTTTTGATTGGTTCTTGAAGTTGTCCAAAAGTTCTTCTTAGTTAAGGATCAAATTAAGTGATATATAGCATGAACTAGGCATGCATAAATCTTGCTAGGAAAAGATAAAGTTGTGGTATATATTTCATCGACTTATATAGTAGTTATAGATGGCTTATTTTCAGAGAATTTAAGAGATGTGAGAGTCAAATTCAGGATGCTTTGATGGTGGAATCTCTCTGCTCATCACTTGAACCAACTACGTTGGTGAATTTCTGTTACTCACATCATCTTGGTGATTTTTTTTATGCAAAGGAATAAGTTTTAGTTAAACAGTGATCTTAATTTTGATCCTCTAGATGTACCCCCACCAAAAAAAAAACAAAACATAGGATGGGTTTTGAGAGTGAAAATGAAGTTTAATACTATGGTACTACTTTTTATATATGTTTTATTTTTAATCGTACACTTGCCTTAAAATTGAATCATCATATGATATTTCAAGTTATGTGATTTTTTGTATCGTTACTTATATTAATATTCTATCTCATATTTTGTATGTATGTCACATGTTTGTTTATATAGTAATATTTATAAGCATAAAGCATAGAAGTGACAAATATCGAATATGAGATAGGAATTTAAGAAATTCGCAGAGGTAATAAAATAGAAGATCCAAAAGGTATTTTAGACACTATTTTTGTGGTAGACAGTTAGACATACTAACGTGTTGTGAAGTTTCGTTTCTTAATTGGAAGTATACACATATGTGTCTCAAAATTCTCAGTGACTTCTCTGCATCAACCAACCAGACTGTACTATAGTAAATTAAATGGTCCAATAAGGGCCAGGATTAATGTCTTATTGGTTTTTTTAGGTATAAATTATTATTATTATTATTATCACCATCATCATCTTGTTTACTAAATACTAATTAAGAAAATTAAGCAAGAGAATCTAGGACCATCATGTTTTAATCCCTTTTATTTGTAGTAATTAGAAATTAATCGATACGTGTAGCGATGAAGTTTAAGTCTTCAATAGATAAGCAACATATTTTAATTCTTGTGAAATGTTGGGTAAAACGTTTGAGGAAATTGATGAGATTTATCTATTTGCGTGGACCTTTTTTTCGTAGGAAATATTAAGGTGAATATCGAAGAGATTTGTCACCATCATGAAAAGGAAGTAATACTATTCTTCTACTTTAGTTGTGACATATTGGCCAGCTTAATATGATCAAGCTCTTTCATAAGAAATATGGGATATAGACGTACCAAACCACCACGTTTTGAAAACATTCTTGATTTGATTTCACATTCATGTAACGTGATGAAGTGATATATCATACTAAACTTAAACAAGTATTTGTCGTAACTTTTACGTGTTCAACTATTGAAAGGTGGTCATGAGAGACAATAAATAAGGATAAGAAAATCCCCACTTAAGGGTCGCATTGCCTACGTACAATTTGGTTTCATTTTTTTTTTTGGGTTTCTTTTACATGTTTTAAACAATAATATCCAAAAATACTTTGAAATCTTGCCTTCAATTTTATGATGATACTTTGGATTTCTTTTTTCTCTTTTGTTGGTTGAACTGGGCAGATTTTATTTTGACAAATCATTAATAAAATCTGATATTTATTGTTTCGTTTTTAATTTTGGACCTAATAGAAAAATGATATTGGTTTTTAAACAGTTGACGCTTCAATTGTTTGTATGATAAATTGTGGAATTAATGTATGGCATATACAAGAATATTGGAAATTTGGTCATGTGAAGTATTTATGAGGTGTTTGATTCGCATTCATAAATCGGAATTAAAATAGAAATTATAAACTCTATTATCAGTATAGATTTATATCATTTATCTTTACTTGTTTGGATTGAATAAATAATATGTTTTATTATGTTGATAAATTTATAAATTTGAAATCCATGTCACAAGTGGTAAATGAAAATAGACATTTTCGAACATTTTCATTCTCATATAATGATTCTGATAGTGATTAACCAAATAACATCTATGAGTTCATTAATTAACTTTGATTTCCATTTCTTTCCTTCATAACTATAAACCAAAGACTTCCTCAATATTTTTTAATATTAACTGAACTAATTTAATAAAATTTTACTTACAGAAGTTAATATATTAATAAATAATTTTCTTTATTTCAGTGGACCTTATGGTCTAATATTTAGAAATGGTCCGTGATAAAGTAATAACCGACAGCCGACCCTAAATAAGATAAGGATTTTTCTTTTCCCCCTTGAACAATTGTTTTAGTCAAATGAGACATCAAAAACTAAAACGAAGTTTTCTAGTGTAAGATGGAAATCTTTTTGATTCGTGGCATGGAAAAGAAAAGGGTGGCTGCTTTCTTCTGTCACTAGTAGTGGTGGGGCTTTGTCTGATACAGAATCTCTTTGCAAGTATTAAGCCGAAATTTTTTGTTATCTTTGAATGGTTATTAAAGCTAAGTTTGACTATCAAAAAAACACATCATCGGCCGACATAACCCTCCTTTTCACTTCAGTATATTTTCACTTAACAACAAAAATTATACTCACAAACATATAATTGCCTTAATTTCTCACCCATATGTAAATAACGTGTATTTATAGTGTTCGTCATTTTCTCCAGTGTAAGACATAGTACATGGGCTTTTATATACGGGTTTAAAATAAGTCCCGATGAATCTGAACTTAGGAATGTATATCACAATACATTGGAGATTGTCACGTATCTTTTTATTTCAAGAAAATTAAAGTAAAAAATAGTTAGCATCCCTTAAATGATAGTTGTTTATAGGAAAATTCTACAATCCCTTTAAGAAACATTCTCTTATATTTTAAATATTTATACTGTAATAAAATAATAAAATAATTCTTATACTGATTATAAATTCCCTATCCGTTAGTTAGACTCGTCTGAATCAACTTTTGTCCCTTTATATACACTACTCATAGCCGACGTGTTGCTTTTGGTCTCCAAGCTCATGCATGATAGCAACGGGTTTCTGCTAACTACATAGCTAGTACTCCTTGGCACATTCAATCGTTATTTGATGCATTTTTTCCTGTTAAAAATAAAAGTGACAAGTACCTTTTAAAGACTCTGCAATACAGAATTTCAAATAATATTGTCGGATCAAGTTTATAAAAATAGAAACTCCTCTATTTGTGGACATCAGAAAATCCTGTTTAAGAGTCGGTATTATCGACAAAAGATCAATCATGAAAGAAGTTTTCAAAGCTTCAAATGAAATTATCTTGAATGTTTTGGTAACACTGTTCAATGAAAAATATGATGCAGGATGGACAAAGAATCTTGAATAATTAATGCTCAACACATGAAACCCCATATGAAATACAATAGATCCCAACTCATACAAATTGGGATTGGTTTCTGTAATATTTTTTTAGTGTAACATTAATGTTACATCATTTATATGAGTGATATATGTTATTCAAAGAACACATGTTATTCATCTAAGTAATGTCACACCAAAAAGTGTTACAGAAAATCCAAAACCATACAAATTACACGCATAATTAAGAATGATTGTTAAAAAAAAAAAAAAACGTTTAATTAAGCATGTATACACGTACAAAAAGTTACTTCAGGAATAAAAGTATTGTACTGTGTGCATTCTTAAAAGTTGTACACTTTAAATTGGTTGTATAAGACTCTAGGGGCTTATTATATTTACATAAATCGTATCTGAATCAGATTCCTTGAGATTAAAGAAAAAGAAGCCAACTAACTATATCTATCTTTGGAGATTATTTTATGATCATAGGGCAATTTGTTTATTGTGTTGGAAGACATGAGACAAAAGTCCTTGAATTTTTAATTATTGCCTCAAATCTGGATTCCAGAAAAGGAAAAGGACATAATCCCAAGAATATATAAAATATTAGATTTTATAAGAGATATTCCAATTTGGGAAGTTGATGGCATGAATTACAAATTTGAAGAAAATATAATAATTTATCTGTTAAAAGTAATGAGAACGTAATATTGTATTGAAAATGCGTAGTTTAGGCTCTTATGTAGATGCATCTAACTTGAATAGTTTATGAAGACAAGGCCTGGAGGATCAAGTATCCAATGTGATTGACGCTATCAATGGGGCTGCTTCAAACGAAAATAAGGCGATGAGGTTATATGAAAAATTTTAAATTTAATTATTGTGACCTTTAATCTTTTGTTAGTAGGTGATCTATAACAATGAGTATAAGTCGATAAAATATGTATCAACAGTACTGTTCTAATAATAAAAAAAAGAAAAATAACCTGTTATTCTTTTTAACTTTTTTCATACCTAAAAAAAAATCTAATTGACACTTGCATGATAAAATATAGTAATACTCTTTTTGGTTCTTTATGAAAATAAGAATTTGTAGTTTCTTTTTAAATTTTTATACATGTTTCCTTTTGATTAATTAGGAGGTTTTGACACACATTAGTTGATGATGGTCCACCATAGATGTCTCCCAAGTTAGCCAAATCATTATGTTCTTTTGGTTTGGTAGCTTTAATTAATTGTTCTTCCCTTTTCCTTTTCCTTTTATCTTTTTGGGATGATAGTGCTCCATTCAGATAACTATTATTTAGAAATTATTTATAATATTATTAAAATAATTGTTGTAATAATTTAGATTTAAAATGTGATGTATGTGATTTAAAACACTAATTAGATGTATTAGAAAATGACTGCAAAATATTCGGAAAAATGAGAATGATGGTCCTGTCCGAAAGGAGCCAGTCATTCCCTAAATCATTCTTTTAAACGAGTTCTTTGTTCAGTAAAATGCTTTAAGACATTTGTTGTATTTCTTTTGGGGTTTGGGGGGCAACTTGTAGCTGTACTCGTTGAGGATTTCGACTTTTAAAGAGAATATGATCAACAAGATAGGGTTATGATGTTGTACTTTTTTTTGTCTTTTCTTTTTCAATAGCCTTTTTCTTTACTTTTAAGTGAGAAAAAGAAAAGGAAGAACAAGAACTTGATGATCTTGCTCATCTTTTTGCAGCAATTAACTTGGTATGTTTGTGATAATCAAAATTAATTTGTCAGTTGACTAGAAGCTAAGATCAAACTTACACAGTTGAAAATGAGATTTTTGAAAATGAACAGACAAAATATTTACACAATATAAGTTATGGGAAGAACAAGACTTGTAAGTTTTTTTCAGCTATGAAATAACAATGTTATGGACAAATTTTTGAAAGCTCCCCATTGTGAAAATCATATTAAGCTAATCGTTTACTGTTAAAGTAAGACATATGAATATATAGTCCATTTGTGTTTCAAAACCTTAGTTATTATTGCCTTCCTTAGGCTTTATTTAAGTAACGAGGTATAGATATAGCCAGATACTTCATAAATTGAGGTGAATAATTAGCAAGGCTTTCAAAACATCAACGTCTAAAATATTTTGCTTACTTCTAAAAAAGAAAACTTCGTATTACAAATTTTAGAAGGTAACTATTAAGTGTTTTGACTAATTAAATAATGCATCTAGTCCTCATTACTAGTATGTTCATATGTGAAACAACCTTGAGTAGTATTTATTAAAAGAAGTAGTAGCATTATAGACTGTAATTTTTAAAATTACGTATATTAATTATAATTATTATGGGAGAGTTTTGATTTTAGCGGATAAGAGTGATCTACAAATTAAGAAGTATGATCAATTTAAATTATAAAAATAGGAGATAAATATTAAAAAGTGTTTGTAAAATTACAAACTATCAATTTTCTATTTTGCAATTTTTAAAAAGAAATAAGTCAGGAGAATGTTAGATTACTCTTCAATAAGAATCAAAAGACTTGTGATTCTTACATATCGATCTACCAACGATAAACTATTGATATTGAGATTTGAACCCAGTTTTCTTAAGTGAAATATCGAAACATTATTGGTTAACCCAACCCACATTATCAAGGTCCAAATTCCAAGCGAACCCAATTTTTTTTAAGTAAAATATTGAAACTTTATCGGTTAAGCTAACCCACATTATCGAGGTCCAAATTCCAAGCCATCACTCCATACAAGACTATCAAAAAAAAATTTACGTGAATCGAATTACTGATAGAAGTAATAAAATTTATGGTCTAAAATGATCAACATCACTCATAATAAGATTAATTTTTGAATCTAGAGAGATTTGGATAACAGACTTTAGGCCAAAAATTCTAAATTAACTAATATACAAATCCGATACACTTAAGAAATTTTCCTATAACACCCATAGACGTCACCGTGGGTTCATGTTTATGAAACCAAAATGGCCCCGATTCTTATGCTTTCTGCTTTTGAGTAAACATGATTTGAAAAATTTGAATTAAGGAAACATTAGTGAAGCCCAATATCAAAATGTTGCCCTTGGGCTATCTCAACAGTCTAGGGGAAGAACAATAAAGCACAAAATGTTCAGACATTGGGACGAGATGGTGAATTCAGTAATGATTATTTGCAATTGCAAGGAGTTATGTAAATTGTAAGGAAGAAGAAAAATTAATTGAAAACACAGAAAAATATTCTACAAGATTTTGTAAAAATCATAAGTTACCAATTTGCTTCGAACTTCTTCAAGTTGGAATAAAAAGCTCCCAATAATGTGTATATAAATGATAAATTCACTTCCGCTTTGGTCTCATTTACTCTCTTCAATTCTTTCCACCATTAACATAAATAAAAAGCTCACGAAATTGTGAATGAAGGCTATCATGGTATAAGAAAAACTTAAATGAAACCATAATGCAAAGCTAATCTAGCTCACATATAGTTCAAATAGAAGTTGCCCTTTATCTTTTTTAATTGTACGTAAAAAAGTTGCTTAAATATTTTGTTGAAAAACTAAAAGCATGTTCTCGTTTGCTGTAATTAGAAAAAGTAAAAGTCATTTCCAAATGCAATCCAAATCCTACTTAAAAATAATAATAATAATAATTGAGTAAAAAATATTTTTAGTCCCCAAAATTTAGTCCACTGATATTTTGGATATCTAAGTTTCACAAAAAATAAATCACGTCCCTCATCTTCTTAATTTCTACAGGATTATGATAATTGAAAGAAAAATAGCATAACTTTTTGTTATAATTTATGAGAAAGAGCAATTTTTGTTGGTTTAACCAAGAGAAAATAAACTAAGTAGGTAAATTTTAGAATTTATCAGGTAAGGATACGCGTATAAATGTTTGTTAGGATAAAGAGACAAAACTAAAAATTACATTATTTTTATGTCAATTTTGAAATTTAGAAGATGAGGGAAGTAATTTGTTTTTTGTAAAATTTTGAGAACGAAAAATATCAAAAGTTTAAATTTTGGGGACTAAATGTTTTTTTTTTACCAAAAAAACTTTTTTCAATATGAAAAAAAAATTCTTTAATTTATTATATGCAATCGAAATCAAGGCCTTATTTAGACATATTTTGACCATTTGCTTAGTGCATATTGTTTACAACAAGTTATTATACTTGGTAATTAGCAATGAATTTGTCTTCACTATCCACCATGGCACATGAATGCTCACAATTTGGGATGAATCTGAATAACACAAAAGTTTAGGGGAGTCCCAGTAAAAATTTGAGACTATAATAGAATTTGGCCATAAATGCGAGGATCCATTCATAATATTCTTCCATTGATGATTCACGGGCGACATTTTTCACGTGTTTCTTCTGCGAGCCTAAGAAAATTGCTTTAAAATATCGCTTTCCTTTTTTGCAGCTGCCTGCCGGTGACGTCATTCTAAAAAGCCCAATACTTCGTCCGGATTGTATCATAGATGACTTCATATTTGTTAGCAAATTTTTATTTCACTTAGTTTATTCGTTCTTTTTATTATTAATCTATTTTTATTTTTTTTTTGTTAGAGAAGTGTTAATACGACTCTGTTTGAACGGTTATTTTTTGAATATTATTTAAAATATTAAATTAACTAATATAACAACTTTTGAAATAAAATATATATGAAGCAAAAATATAATTACAAAATATATTAAAAATGATTATTGAATTACAGATTGAAAAAAAAAATGAAAAAAACATCAGTTTAAAAGTAGGTGGAAGGGTTTTTTTTTAAAAAAATAAAAAGTGAACCAATTTTATCATGAAAGTTGGACGTGGCTTGTTAGTGTCCCCAATTGTGGTCCAGATGTGTAACATCCGTGTGCCCATGGCCAAATGGACAACTCCTGGTTGTAGTCGACCTCTAAGAAAAAGTAACACAAAAATAAATTGAAAAAAGATTCATAAACTATGTAATGGTTTCCTCAAACCAAGACAAAAACTTTTCCGAGCAATAAGATCATGTGATTTACATTTACCATGTCAACTAAGAATCAACTCATGATCCCACAAGGCACGTACTAAAAAGTCATGTTTTCAATGATTTATTATAAATTTTGTGGTGTAAAATTTTTTATAATTAATTTATTTGACTTCACTTATTCAATGAGATTTAATACACTGTATAGTGTAATTTTTACCAGTAATCATTGTTGCTATCATCAGATCGGATCCTTAATATCAACTATTAAATATCAACTTGATATCATTAATAATTTTGATAAAAATAAAAGGTGATTATGAATTTAAATCTATATGAGAGTCATTTATTAGTGACATTGAGTTAATACCAAAATTTGATAAGAGAATCTCATTTGTACAATTGTACTGTCATACTCAAAATTTTGAAAATTTTAATTTCGGGTTGGGACAACATTATTTAGCATGTCTAGTAGTTGCTTCCTAAACCAATAGCATCATTCCATGTGGAGTAAATGTCCGAATATCAAAAAATAATAACCTTCCCTATTTATGGTGGTTCAATAGCAACTACTAGACATGCCAAATAGATGCTCCAGAATAAGGTTTATGGTGGTGGTTGAGCAATTAATGACATCTCAATTGTTGCTTAATAACCAATGAAATGAACCAATTTGGATTGGGTGGTCCACTTTACTAAAAATAAGAAAGTTGTATTTCTCTAAATGAAAATTTCCTATTGATTCTTAAACAACTATTAAGATGCCTAAGAGTTGTTTAATTACCAAAATAAACTTTAACATTTCTTTGGTCTAACGCAATGTTTTGAAAATTAGACCAGCCATTGAATCAGTGGCCTGTCCGATCATGGTTCAACCGGTCTGACCAGATGAACCTACCAGTTCACTAATTTAGTTTTTTTTTAGTGTGTTATAATTTAATATGACTTAAAATATATTTTTTACGAAATCGAAAATACTATAGATACACTACTTTTTGAGAATTTTAGTTTTAATACCCAAAAATATTAATCAAATTTCTAACAAGAAAAATCAAACCTTTACAAAAATAAGTATAAAAAAGATCAAAATAATAATAACTTAATAACTTAGACTATAGTGTGTTCACAGTTTTTCCATTTTGGACTTTATTTCATGATTTTTTAATTTTTCTCTTTATTTAAATCATTTTTTATTTTAAAATTTTTAAAAATCACTAAAAATCAGTTGATTTGATTTTCTTCCGTTTCACGATTTTTTCTAGTTCTATCCAATTTTTAATACAAATCAAATATATAGATGAATCGGAGCAATTACTTTTCTAATTTGCTATTTGACCGATCATATCGGCCAATCTGGTCCAATTTTCAAAACACTAGTCTAAAGTAAAACTTCTCATTAAGATTCCTAAGGATTTGTCGACTACAGCCTTTCCACATCACTATCTAGTGCCACTTCACTACAAAATCCCACGTTTGCTTAACTATCGAACCCCGCCAATCTGGCAAATCCACTTTGCCAACCTGGCTTCTGCTGCCGTCCTTGTCCCCAACAACTTATATTACTACTATTATAATAACGCGTTCGCGTTTTTGTCGTAGCCACGTTTTATACTCCACAAAAAATATATATATATATATCTAGTAATATTACCATATAAGTCACTTACTATAAAAACACCTCTCCCGCCATCCAAATTTAAAGAAACAACTCAATCTATCTATATTCACATCTTTATAAATGGATATCTCGAACTCGAGTTCGAGCTCGAACTCTTACTTGCATGTTTCTCGAACCATAAATTCGGACGAGGAAATTATTTTGTCATCAAGCAAACCTAAAAAACGTGCAGGGAGGAAGAAGTTCAAGGAGACGAGGCATCCCGTATACAGAGGAGTAAGGAGGAGAGGGTGGAATTCTACTAAATGGGTTTGCGAATTACGCGAACCGAGCAAGCAATCGAGGATTGAAAAGATCTATGGCTAGGGACGTATCCTACAGCGGAAATGGCAGCTCGAGCTTACGACGTTGCTGCATTGACCTTAAGGGGTCATTTGGCTTGCTTAAATTTCGCCGACTCGGTTCGGGTTTTGCCGGTGCCGGCTTCTAAGGATGCTAAGGATATTCGAGTGGCGGCTGCTCAGGCTGCCGAAATGTTTAGGCCCCAAGAAGACGTTTCTGCAAGTGGAAGCGGAGAAGAAAACGGAGGATTTAAGCACGATTCTAATGAAGAAAGTAGTAGTTCAGGGGTTAATATTGAGGAAAATAATGAGAGCTCGTTTTTTGTGGATGATGAAGCTTTGTTTGATATGCCTGGATTGTTGGCAAACATGGCAGAAGGGCTTTTGCTATCTCCACCTCATTGTTTACTTGGTGGTTTTAGTTTTGATGACATGGGAAGTGAGGATGACTTGTCGTTGTGGAGTTATTCAATTTGATGTTCATTTGGGTTAAAATTTTTCTACAATTATAGATTATTAGGTACAAGACTAATTTTTTAGGTATGTATTATATATTGGAAGAAAATTAATATATTATGGATAAATAATTTATGAAAAAACTAAGTTATGTTAAATATTAAAGCGGGAAAAAAGTCTATACCACTCATTTTACATTACTGAGTAAATCTCATAAACATCGAATAATTGAAAAGTAATAGAATCTTCTCTTTCTCGTTTTCTTAACAGATATAATACATATTCCGCATCGAAATGTGATTAACATAAATTTACTACAAAATGAAATTGTTCTGAATTTGTTACTCATAAAGAATAGTAATATAAATTCGATCTTGTACGTTAGATAAAGCGAAAGATGAACTTTACAAACCGAATCCACTTCAGAAGTTTACTTACAAGAGAGTATATCGTGGCTGAAGCGCTCTACAGCTCGTGTTTGTAGAGCATCGAGTTTCTGGAATAGTATATGTGCTAAGAACAGCAGTGCTTTAGGAGAATTGGTCTTGTCAAAGCACAATAACGCTAACTAACGGCACTGAAGTGAACATCTGGTTTGACTTTTCTTTGAACCTTTCTTAAATTATAAATTGCCTTTTTTTATTATGCATTTAATATTTGGACAATGCTACATCCATTTGAGAAAATTATTCTGTTAATTTTAAAGTTTTATACTGTATAAATTTTTAAAATATATAATATTATATTATATATTTCAAAAACATAACGGAATAATTCTTTCAACAAAATTATAAAATTTTCCTTAATTATTTATGTGTTTAATACTCGTATTTGAGAATTTATAGATTCAGTTCCTGTAGTACAGTTTTTTTTTTCCCCTTAATTTATAGACCGTTTGAAAAAAAAAAAAAATTTCCTGTAGTACGGTTTTCTTAGGCTTAATACAACGCAACGATGGTGAAAATTCAGACAATCTAGAGTGTGTTCGTTTGGATTGAAAAAAATTTTAGGAAAATTTTTTTGATGCCAAACATCAGAAAAAAAATTTTGGTGTAAAATATTTTTCAATTTTTCTTTATAATTCCTCTGACTAAAAATAACTTACAGAATTTTTGAGTATAAGTTATTTTCCGAATAATTCAAGAGTGGCATTAAAGTTCAAATACTTACTTTTATAATTTCATTTTTTCTTAAACTTATTTTCGTTTTCAATTCTTTTCCATTCGTTTTTCTTAATCATGTCTCACACTAATATAACTATCATTATTCATATTTTACTACTATATTGTACTATCATTTAATTTTAAAACAAAATCAATCTTTTATTAACCACAATTACTTGTAAGGTATTTATTATCATTGTTATAAGTTTTTTTAACTTGTATTCATAAAACTAAAGATGAAACCGTTAAAAAATTTTATTTCAAAATATTTTTATTTTGTCAATCGAACACCGAAAAATTGTATGAAAATGAATTTTATCTAAAAAAAATTTCAAAGAAAATATTTTCCCCAGAAAAATATTTTCAATCCAAACGAACACACCCCTAAAGTTGAATTTGGGAGTTCAAGAAGGAAGAGAAAAGAAAAGAAAATTTTTTATGAGGGAAAAGAAATTTTTTTCAATTTGTTTGAGAGTTTTGAAAAGAAAATTTCATTAATGTTTATTTTTTACTAAAATATCTCTCTTTTTGATATTTTTGTGTTATTTTTAGAAGATAAATATGATATTTTATAATTTGTGATTAGAAAATTTAAATTTTCCTTCTATTTCATTCGACTTATGGAAGAAAAGTTTTTATTAATTTTTTTCCCTCAATTTTCCTCCTTTTCTACGCTACTTAAAACTAGTAAATAAAGTAAAAATCCTAACTTTTCCTTCTTTTCTCTTTTCTTCCTTCCATTTCCTTCCATCCAAACTTTATACAAAGTTGAGTTTGGATGGAAGGAAATGGAAGGAAGAAAAGAGAAAAGAAGAAAAAAGTTAGAATTTTTTCATTGTTTAGGATTTTTAAGTGACGGGAAAAGAAGAGAAAATGGAAGGGATAAAAATTTACAAAAACTCTATAACGTGGAATAAGTATATGAAAAATTTTTACGATCCCTTTTAAGAAATCATTTTCTTATACTTTAAATGCTTATATAGTACAATATGATGTGTTTTAAAAACTTATACTATACAAATTTTTAAAATTAAAAAGAAATAAATCCTTAAAAAAATTATAAAATTTCCCTAAGTATATTCTAGACTGTTAAAAAATTGATAAGTAACGACAACGAGACTCTCCCATTTTTTAATATTTTCAACGCCGTACTTCCCTACAGCAACTAATTTGCTCAAATGTAAACTATATATTTTGTATTCTCCCTATAGATCTTCATTCTAATAACAAGTAGATATTTTGTCTCATATTTTATATTATTTTTTATCTTATCACTCAAAATTAAATAATATAATTTTAATAAAATAATTTTAACAATTTATTAGATAGCAAAATAAAAAATAACACAATGTAAAACAAAAATCTTTTACCGCCGTCAAGTCCTCATCTTCATCTTCTAGTAAGAAGGTCAAGTTAGCTCTTTTGCCAAGAATGCTCCTTAAAAGTAGTGGATCTTTTGGAAAAGATATGACCGGAAAGAGATCCAACGGCGGGAACCCATTACTCAGCTCGTTGTTCAGAAGATATTTCCGCCGTCGGTTTGAGTGAGAGTGAGAGTGAGAGTGAGAGTCAAGTAACAGTTGGTCGGAGAGTGAATTTACTGTGTCCGATGATTCCACGTGCGGTAATAATTCTAAGGTTAAAATTTAAGTGAGATTACCAACGACGTCGTTTTGGGGGAGGATGAAGACAAAGTGGTCAACAGCGATAAAATAGACGTAATAGTCGGTGGTGATGATTCCGTGAATGCAAGCACCAGCACCAGTAATAGTAGCTCCACCTCTAATGCCATAAAAGTTAAGTCTTTAATTTTTAGGGTTAATACTACTTTGCCCCCTGAATTAAGTGGGTGATTACACTTTGTTACCTTAAACTATTAAAATATACATTTTACCCCCAATTCACATTATTCATCATTTAAAAATGTTAAAATATCAATAAAATCTAGGTAAAATGATTGAAATACCCTTAGTATTATATTTTAATTTTTCATGTATTTAATTGATTTCGGTAGTTATAAATGAATTAGAAAAAATAAAATATAATAATTACATTAATATCTTTGATTTTAGAAAGTGAAAATGTGAGAAAATATTGAATTATATTGTATTCGATATTGGAATTTACATAAGTTAAGTCAAATATTAAAAGTGTAAACAACTAAGGGATATCCAAAAATCACAAAATTTTATAGAAAATATATTTTCATACAATACCTTTAAAGAAATACTTTTTTAATAGCAAATAAGTCCATTTAAAAATTATTCTACCACTGTATTTAAACATTCAAATTCAAAATAATATTAAATAAAATCCAAAAATTTTCAAAAATTGGCCAACAAACATATTGATATAGATTATATTAAAATATTATGTAATTTATTTTTGCTTATTTTTAAATAATTATCACATCACCATCAAATTTTAAATACATAAAAAATCAAAATATAGCTTATATCAAGAATATTTTAGTCATTGATCTAGATTATCTTAATGATAGATTAATAATAGATGAATAGTATTAATGGGGGTAAAGTGTATATTTCTATAGTTTAGAGGGACAAAGTATAATTACTCACCTATTTTAGGGAGCAAAGTTTTATTAACCCTGATTTTTTTTATTCTTAACTATTTATTTATTTTTATTTTATATTAGTATTTGTCTGGGAAAAGTTTTTGTTTCTTACTTTACAATTAAAAATGAGTATCATAAACCGTTTAATAAGTAAAAAATAATAATTCAACTTATTTTTCAATTATTTCTGCGATAATATTAACTCTACGTCACGAAATAATATAATCTCAATCCCGTTGTTGAGCTACCTCGATTTTAATTTAATCTATAATATACAATGGTATAATTGTACTTGATTTTTGTCTTTGTAACCTCGTGACAAAATTGGGGACAAAAACCAAAAGGAAGCTCATGAATTGCATTTCTCTAGCTTGGTCATATAATTTGCATCATCAATTGCCAAAGAATAAAAAAAAAGAGAAAAGTTTAGGTAAATCATCTCAAATCATTGATTTCACATTAGCATTTGTTTAGTATGAAAATGGGAATATTGTCTAACGCATTTGTGCATTATTTGTTCAGCATTATTGTCGAAGAAAAAATAAATTGTTGATTGGGATTTTAAGCATTTATTTTATGAGTTCGATAATTGTGAAAAAAATGTAGAAAAATAATTTAGTAAAAAATTTTATAATCCCTACATATTATTATATTGTTGGTTTTATAAGTTTGTATTTTTGTATTCGTATGTCAAAGTACAAATTTATAGTAAAATCAGCAGTATAATTTATACTTAACGAATGGTAAAATTAAGATGAGAAAGAGAGGATGGATTCAAAATTCTGAAAATTTGAACCGATTAAAAAATTTGTTGAGGTTTTTCTTATAAGAGTGAAATTTCACAGCGGTAAAGATGGACAGTAACCGGAGATACCAGGGTTTTTCTCACATATTAAGTACATGTGCGGGTAGGGTGTTCAAACCCAATCCAATCTGAAAGTCTAACCTAAATGAATTTGAAGTTAAATAAGTTGAGTTATCGGATTTCGAGTTATTTGGATTGGATTATTGGGATTTAATTTGGTTAGGTTGGGTTTTATTTTTTAAAGCCTAACCCAACCCGATAACCTGAAAATTCAATAAATGTTAATTATATTTTTCTAATTTCTATTTTTTTACTAATTATTTCATTTAATTTATATTTTTTTTCATTCTTGAAATAACATCTAATTTATTATATTGTATATTTTTCTTTTTAATTCATGACCTAATCATTTTATTTTTACCTAAACAAATATTTTTTTATGAATAATCTTACCATTTTAGATTTTTTAAAATTTTATTATTAATTTAAATTGTTTAATACAAATAGATGTGTATATCCGAATAACCCATTTGATTAAGGAAAATACATGGGTGGCGTTGAATTAGATTGCTATGTTAGTTAGTTTTATTTTGAAAAATTCACCAAAAAACTCTAAAATCTAAACCTAAAAATTCGGCAAAGATTTAGACAGATCTGATCTTTGATCTCAGTTGTAAATCTCGTGATGTGGATTAAACCTCAAAAAATCTATGACACCAGTTGATGTAAATAAAATTTTTTAAAGTTTAATTTTAACCACAGATTCTACAGTTAGAGTTAAAAATCGGATCCACCTAAGTATTTTCCTAAAACCTCAACAACCCAACCCATAAACATCTTACGTGTGGGGATGTCGTCATGATTACATGCTACATCTCGAGACCATGAACTTAAAAAGCATGTAGTGATCCAACGGCGTTGATCCCACCAAATGTTGTATACTTGCGAGACGTACGATGTTCAAACCCTTTAAGCAATTTTGGATTCTGATTGTCGAAGTAGTGGATTGCACCTTCTTTTTTATTTCCTAAATTGTCCTTTGTCTAGTGTTTTTTAAGATTCCCCTCGTTAATGAAGAATTAGGGTTATCGGCACACTATATCCACTCGTACATCCTGACAAAATTAAATTGACTCACAAAAAAAAAAGTTTTTAAAATTATTTTTAGGATAAAAAATATTTTTAGTGCTCAAAGTTTAGTCAAGTAACAATTAGGGATTATAAATTTCAATGAATAAAATTCTAACATTATCATAAATAACAAATGCTCATTACAAATAGATTACTTTTTTTCACCAAAATATCAAGGATGAGATTTACTTAAATATTTTTTTTATTTAAGTAGGGAAACAGGGAAAAAAAATTTATATAAACCAAATCTCTGATATAATAACTTGGATTCCTTAACCTACATTTAAACACATTATCCACTTATTATCTCACTCACCTAGATAGGTATTATGTTCAATAGACCAAGAATCCATAATATTAGGTTTATGTAAGAATTTCTTTAAAAACACGAAGTCTTTAGTAGAAGGTTGACTTTTGTGCATCCAAAAACCGATCTTGAGTCTTGGGATTTACATTTTTCTTCAAGTGGGCCTTTGTATTTAATGTGTCCATTTGCTTACAAAAGAAACGTTCTAATTCTTTGATAAAAAACAAGATATTAAGTAGAAGAAAATATTTAGGTAAATTTGATTTTTAATTTTGTTTATAAGTTCTAACATGATAAAATTAAATACACAAATTTATGATATCAATTAATGTAAGTAAATGTTTATAAGATTGAATTATGACCACAAAATTTACAAGTAGAATTATAAAATCGAATCTATATTAATATTTTCTTTAAGTGGGAAATGTTACTATTTAATTAAGCGTTCCTACTTATCCATCAGCAACAAATTTATTACCCATTTCTCTGTCTCTCTTGGAATGAAATGGCAGAGGCCGCAGATGGGACATTCTAATGAATGATTATTGGGGTGTAAATGAATATAAATAAGTTGATCCCTATAATGTTTAAATTTGTTTGATTGTTTTAAAGAAGTTGAAATTCTATTCAAGTTTGGTTTAGTTATCTTTTGATTTGAATTCAAATTAATTTTTATCGAATCGAACTCAAATCGAGTTCGGATAATTTAAAATTTTTACATGTAAATTTTTAATTTTTTAAGTTGAGTTCAAATCGAATATAAAAAATTAATGAACACAAAATTTCGTTTAAACTTAATTTGATTATTAATGAATTAAGCTCAAACTAATTCTTACCGAATTGAATTCAAGTATAAAATAATTTAAATTCATTTACATCATATAAATATCTATTTCACGGTTTTGTGGCATTTATGAGGCCAAAATATGAATATAAATGCTAGTGATAATAATTTGGGATGGTTCATGTGTTCTCCTCACTTGCCATAGAATGAATGTTCGGGCCATGTTGGAGAACCTTTTCTGTGGGCTACTTATGGCCTGACCCATTGAAGGAGATATTTATTAGAAAGGGTTTATAAATGATCCAGATAAAGAGATTTTTTTTTTTTTTTTTTTTTAATTATGTAATATCCACCGTGTGGTTTGCTTTCCTTTCACTTTCTTTTGTTTGGGTTGCATTAAGCAGCCTAAAAAATAAAATGTTCAGATGGGCTGTCAGCCCGGAACTAGACAATAGTGGAGATGTATCGAATTTTTCCATGTACAGAGATGGGTATTTAGCCCAAAGGGGGAAAAGATAAAAGTTTTAATGACATCAAATGAATTTTTTGGCTGCCCAATTTATTTATTTCATATTATATTTTGTTTTAACTTAATTTGGTATTCTAACTTCATTTTAAATTGTCAAATAATAACAACAGAAGTGGCCAATTGAAGAGGAAAAGGAACAGTTTAGTCCAGTATCTGTGTTGGACTACCCATTTGATGCTGATGATGATGAAGTTTCCTCACCTTTTCAAAGTACACTTACAGGTAATAAAAAATTCTCTCTTTTAGCTATATGACTAAAGGATTATATCTAATTGAAATAACTAATGATTATCAGTAAACAGTTTGGATTAGAGAATTAGGTCTCTTATAGTGATCTAGCGTGTAAGGATGAGATGAATTTGATTTGTGTTGAAATATGTGCGGGATCCAATATTTTGCACATATTTCAACACAAATCAAATTCACCTGTCTCTTATACGCATTCAGATACCTCCTAATTCTCTAGGATCCAAACTGTTTACTGACTGTTGTATATACACATCTACGGCCTGTGTAAAAAGAGACAGCTATTGGTTTTAGTTGATGATATATAGCATTTGACCACTATATTAGTGGAATTGTAAAAAGTTATACGTTATCGCAAATTTAATACTGTTCTTTAATTAAGGGTAGAATCGTACCTCTAGGATCGGGATCAATTTTATAAATTTGGATAAGAATCGTAGGAATCGTAAGGGTTCTAACAACTATGAGTGTATCCCTATCTTATGGATATCTAGATGATCTAGATTTCAATATCATATTCTCTTCTTGTCTAATTATTATTCTGCCCTTAATGAATTTAGACATGTATTAGCCACTATATTAGTGGTCCAAGCATATATCATCAACTAATTTTCAATTCAAGTTTGTTTTTATCTGGATAGACATATATACAACAAACTAAATGGCAAAATCTCCAAAGTTCAATTGGTACAGACAGTTCTTTGTCTATTTTAGCTCTATATCCAGAATGAATAGAAACGAAAGCTAGCTGCTAGCTACACATTCTCTATGAAAATGCCCTAATTTGTGCTTATCCAAAAATAAAATGCCATGATTTGCATTCTTGTGACACAACATCCAAATAACATATCCATTTTAGGAACTTGAGTGGCATTTTCGAAATCGACATAATCTAGTGTTTGAAACAATATGGTAAAATATTTTTGTCATACAGTAAAAAATTTTTGGTCCAAAAATTAATCAATATTTGAGAAATTTAGCAAATAAATGTCGGTAACTAAAAGAAAAATGTCAACATTTGTTGGACAGGAACTAAGAAGAGGCTGATGAAGAAGATCAAGAGGTTTGAGAGGCTCACTGATCATCTGAAACCTTTGAACTTAGAAGAAGAGGAGAATCAAGAATCAGATAAAGCAATCAAGTTACTTGATCAGCTGGTGAAAGCCACAACATTGCCATCAATCATCAGCCTGGAAAGTAACGCCTGACGATCATGACAAGCTACTTTTGGATTTCTTTAGGGAGGGAATACGCGAAATGGAGCTGGCTACAAGTGTAAATCTTGATAATGAGCTTCTGAATGTTGCGAATAGCTGGATTATTTTTAGAATGGGGGTGCAAACGAACAGAGCAGCTTATATTCGCGATATGGAAAGAGGAGGGACGACATGGAAGAGATTGATCAATGAGGAGAAACAAGAAGTGGCTTTGGAGTTGGAACTCGAGGTTTTCGCTTCTCTAATGAATGATCTTCTTTGATCCTAGAGAGGCAGCAATGCAGATGTTAAGAGTGAAGAAACATCATTATTTTCGATTTTGGGAGTGAAGGTTTCACCATGCAACTTCTTTTAATTAACCCTTAGTTACTTTAGTCTAATTAGACTTTCCAGTTTAGACAGTTAATAAACCTCTTATTAACTTCTGAAGTGGAGACGGATTGGGGGAAATATAATATAGAGATTAATTTCCATTATTTCCTCAAATTCATATAGTATGATGAATAAATCATTTTGTGTGAAATTAGTGCAAGAAGAACAAAAACGAAATAAATAAACAATGAGATTTAAGGTATTTAGATAAAGCGACAAACCAAATTTATATCACCAAATGGTACATTTCTTTTCTTGTCTTTTTATTTATGGGATTCAAGTGAAAGGCACAATAGGATCTTGTCCTATTAAGCGAACGAGAATTGGTGTTAGGGATCTTAGATTGAGGCATTAAGCCCAAAAACCAACACTTATTATTAAAGGGAAAGAGATTTAATTTAATCTCTTATTTTTAAGGTATTCATCATATGATTAAAATTATGAACAAATTATTAGACCAAACTACGTGATAATCAGGTATAATTAATCTATAATAAATATGTTGTCAAAATACCATTTATTTATCCATAATTTTCGTCATTAATTTTAAATTAGTTAATTTCTTAAAAATTAATGAATTAAATTGGTCTTTTTAATAGATAAAGACCAAATTACCGATAAAAAACTAAATTAGTATTTTTCTCCGCTCGTAAAACCAATAGTACATTTCATTTAAAGTACTGAGTACTCAAATGAAAGGCATTCTAAAACAGTAATTATTTTAAATTAAAAATATATTAAATAATTACTGTAATAACTTTTGAAATGTAATATATGTAAGATAAAAAGTAATTAAATTAAAAATGTATATGTAAGATAAAAAGTAATTAAATTAAAAATGTATTTGAGTAATGATTATAAAAAATTATTTTTAAAAAATAGGAAAAAAAAATCCCAACAGAGCCATTAATATTTAATTTTGAGGGATTAATAGGACGAAAAGAAAATCTGTAACTTTTGGCTTCGGCGAAGCAAATTCCAAGTAAACAAAGACGAGTCTTCTAGACTGTCCATCTGCAACAAAGTTGTGGCCAGATGTGAAGCTTAGCTAAATTATATGGTTCAAAGTTTCGACCTCGGTTTTGATTACCGTCAGTAATTAGTAATATTATATTAGTATCAATGATAATAAATTTATTTATATTATTAAAAATAAAGTAAAAATTATAAATAATTACTTGTAAATTAGTTTTAAAAAATCAATTAATCAAAATAAGATTTATATTACAATTTTAGTTCATATTCTAAAATTTATATTAGTTAATATAGCATATTAATATCAAAACTGAAAGGATTATTCCGAATACGACTCGGCAAGTTTTTAAAGCATACTTGTGTATAGATCTATAAGTTAATTAACATACAAACAATTTTTAGATTTAAGTAAAAATTGCAAATTACACCAATTAACTTTTTATCTTTAATTTCTATAGTATTACAATTGCTTGAAAAGTTATTTAGAAAATAAAATTGTCTCCTATCTATCAAAAATGTTAAAACTAAAACGTCTAAACCACATTCAAAGTTGGATATGTTAAAGAAAATGAAAACTGGCGGATCATGAAAGAAAACGAAGTGCCACCGACGACATTTTTTTATACAAGACAATTGCAAATCCAAAAGACTTGACTTTATTAATTAAAGAAAGTCAACGGTTTGCTAAATGTTTAGCAAAGCAATATTTTTATAAAAATAAAATAATATTAATTAATTAATAATAATAATAACAACAAAATGACAAAGGTCATTTAAATCGTAAAAGAATGAACAAAATTCAAACAAATATTCAAAATCACGTTATCGCTGTTTAAATAAATTCCCTTGGTACAAAGGCTAAGTTTGTAATTAAGTAATCCTATTTTGGTAAAAAGAAAGTTGATTTGTTTTTGGGCTGTTTGGTAGATCAAAAGTCCATATGACTTAAATGTATATTGAGTTAGGCATGCTACATTGCTAGTTACAGTATCACATCAAATCAAAACTAGTCTGATTTCATGAATCTTTTTATTCAATTAACAAAACAAAGAATTGTTGCAATGTCATGATACCAATGATCTTTTCCATATGTTAAACGTGGTTTTTTTTATTTAAATCACCATTTCTAACATTTCTTTCTTATTCGAATTTATGGAAAAAAACCAATAAATTTTTTACTATCTACTGTAGTATAATCAATTTCTTTCTTATTCGAATTCATGGCCAATAAATCTTTTACTATCTAGTGTAGTGTAATCGCAATGTAATTAATAATAAAATAACATATTCATGAAACCACGAAGTTGAGTTGAAAATGACTTTCTTTTGGCAATTAGCAATATGGATTAAAAACTTTCAAGATATTCTGACAAACTTATGTAAAAATCATTTTGAAAGTTTTGTATCAAAAGGGTGGTTCAATTCTTACAGAATAATCTTTACAAAAGAGAAAATTATTTCCAAATAGTTTTGCAAGTTGTGGCAACTAAAATTAGACTAATTATATGAGATCAATTTATTTTGGTTTTTGAATAATTACTATATTTAATAATTAGTTAATGATTAAAATAATTTTTTTTAAAGAAAATATTTATAAAGTTATAAATTCATTTCCACTTGTAAAATCATTATATGTGATAAAATCAAAATGAATAACAACTCTATGAGTCCTTAGATATTTAGTTGGATTTTATTCATTTTTTTTCCAAATCTAATATTACATCAATAACTTTGTTATTTTGTATAAATAAACTATTTTACCAATTAAGCATGGTATCTATATAACAAAGAAGGACATTGACCACAAAATATCATATCCTGGATAATACGAAATAACGAAAAAGTAAAAGTCACTGAGACGTGAGGGAAAACTTTTGTTCAACATTTTCGGAAAGACTATTTATTTGTTCATTTATCGAGTTCAGCACGAAATCATAAATAAGTTCTACAAAAAAATGCCAAGCATTCAGTATTGAGTTTTCTCCCCTTTTTTGGTAACAAAATGAAGCAAAAGTAGAATCAAATCGAAGACGAATTGTATTTAGGTCATAGCAATTATTAAACATATTTAATAGTTACTTTTTAATTAATGGATAGGAGGGGACCCACATTTCTAAAAAAAATCGAAAGTATCTCATTCAGAAAAATGAATTCTTCATCCCAAATAAAAATTTTTTATTAAGGCTGTCTTAAAGAGTAACCATTAAAAATGTCTAGTAACTGTATCCGACCAAAAATTTGTGGTGCAAGCATTAACCAAAATATTCAATGGATTCCTTGACTAACGCCAACTAACCTAGGGAATTAATTATTAATTACTTGTACATTAAACGCGTAAATGTATTACTAAAAGTTAGGAATTGTGCTGATCGTCCCTATTGCTTAGGGATGGTTCGAAATTGGTCCCTCGGTCTAAATTTCTACAAGTATTAATTATTGAAATTTTAATGGGGTCCCAATTTCCAATTCGTGTCAAAATCTTCATCTTCAAGATGGAAAGTAACAAAATAAAATGCACTAAATTTTTGAACAGTTGTATGCAATGTTTTTTAAATTTTGTGAAACCATATCCGAGGAAAAATTAAAATAAAAAAGGTGCACGAAAAAATAATTAAAACTTGACACACTTTGTTCCTCTAATTTGATCAGAACATATGAGAATTTGTATCTTTTGGCCATTTATAGCGTTAATGTGTAAGTTTCTCCGTACTTTATAAAATTGTACAAGTATACATTTATAGTGTAATTCCATTGAAAATTTAATATTTGAAGTAATGGTTGATAATTCACACGAATCAATTAAAAATTTGGTGATTTAATTAGCCTCTTAATAGGTTAAAATTAGAAATTCAGTTACTCTTATAACCTATCCCAAGTTAAAACTCACACGTAAATGCAAACTATTTTCTCCCATTAGATAGGAAAGCAGTAGGTTAACAAATTTGTTGCTAGTGTTAAATTTTCCCTAAATTAAAATAAATTTCTAAAGTGATGATTTTGTACAACCTAATTAAAAGGTGGACCAAATTGGTACCACCCTAAATCTAAAGGACCTTAAATACAATTACCCTCAACTAAGTATATATATAATTCACATTTCCCCCATAAAACGAAAATAAAGACATATTGCCTTCTCTCTTCCTCCAGTGAGTCCTCCTCCTTTCTAGCTTCATTGAGTTTCAACTTTCAATTCTTGATACCAAAAAAAAAAAAAAAAAAAAAAAAATCCATCCCATTTATGAGTCTATCATCTCTTTGAATATTCAAATTTCAACAAATCCAAAAAAAAAAAAAAAAAAACCAAAAAAGAAAGAAACAGATTGTCAGAGAAGTCTACTCAATTCTGATACTTTTCTTGTTCTTGTTGACACTTTTTTCTTCTTTACACCACAAAATTTTTTTTTTTTTTTTTTTGGTGGGATTCTATTAAAACTGCCTACAAGGCCATGCAATGCAACAAGAATTGAAATAAAGTTGAGTTTTTTTTTTTTTTTGATCAATTTTTTGTTGAGAGAGAGAGGAAGAGATGAAGAACGAATTAGATCAAGGAAGGTCCCTTTTTGGGATATCTTTATCTGATCGACCTAGATGGCAGCAATTCCTTATTTGTTCTTCTGGTTTTTTCTTTGGTTATCTTGTTAATGGCATTTGTGAGGTGTGATTTCTTCCTTTTTATCATTTTTCTTGAGGCCTAATAAATTTCTCTGTATTTTTCCTTTCTGTTTCTGTGTGTGTTTTTATGTATTGATTTGTTTATGGTCTGTGTGAGATTGATTGATTTCATGCTGGGATTCTCAGGAAAATTTAAGGGATTTGGTTGTTTGTGGAAAGATATTAAGTCTTGATTTTGAATGACTTTCATTTTGATGGTTGAATTATTGGGTTTTTTTTTTTTTTTTTTAATAATGTTTGGCTTCGTTTGGACTGCTATTATTCTTGGAATATAATTTGAATAGGTACTGTAGCAGTTTTTTTTTATTGATATATGTGAGATAAGAAGGTGAAGGTGGTTAGAATACGTATGAAATGATTGTATTTGCCAGAAAATTCAATGTGAAAATGTGAATTTCCTGGGAAGTTTAGATCTGAATTGGCTACAGCTTATATTTTAGGCCAAGAATTTCAATGTGAATTTCAATGTGTTGACTTTTTCCTTATATTTTTAGGCCATGAAAGAGACTTGGTAGAATGGATTTTGGGTTGTTATTAACTGGAAACTTGATTTTCTGAACCTTGCAGGAGTATGTATATAATCGGCTCAGTTTCAGGTTTGTTGTTGTTAAGGTCATCAAGGTTGCAATTTTTTTCTGTTTGAAATTACTGCTATATATGCCTAATTTTTTGTTTGGTAATTTTTCCAGCTTTGGATGGTACTTTACTTTTGTACAAGGTTTCGTGTATTTGGCACTTATACGCTTACAGGGCTTCACTACTAAGCAAATGGTGAATCCGTGGGGAACTTATGTTAAGCTCTCTGGTGTTCTTATGGGTTCTCATGGATTGACAAAGGGTTCCTTGGCTTATCTTAATTATCCTGCCCAAATCATGTTTAAATCCACTAAGGTATGATCTTGGTAAAAAAAACCGTCTATTGTTATTTAGTGTTTGACATTATTCTGTGTAATAGTCTTTGATATGCTTTTCTGCTATAGTTTTGTTTACCTCTTGATATTTTACAAAAAAGGATCACGGGGTCACTAATTTTGACCTTTTCTAGCTGATATATACTTGTAAATAGTGCTTTGGACTTTTCAGGGTGCTTCCAGTTCTTTGTGGAGAGTTGAAAATAGTTTAATTAAGTATTTATTTGTTGTTGGAAAACAGGTACTGCCTGTGATGGTGATGGGAGCCTTTATACCAGGCTTGAGAAGAAAATACCCCCTTCATGAATATGTCTCAGCCGTTCTTCTAGTGATTGGCTTGATTCTCTTCACCTTAGCAGATGCCAACACTTCTCCAAATTTCAGCATGATTGGTGTTGCGATGATTAGTGGTGCTCTGATCATGGATTCGTTTTTGGGTAATTTGCAGGAAGCAATCTTTACCATGAATCCTGAAACAACTCAGGTGCTCATCTCGTGTTCTAGTGTTTATCAATGCTGTTCCATGACTGTGAAAAGAAATCAATAGAACATTGTGTAAATCACTTTTTCTTGAAACTTTTGTATATGATCTCTGATTTTCACAGACGGAGATGCTATTTTGCTCAACAGTGGTTGGGTTGCCTTTCCTGCTTGTACCAATGATATTAACAGGCGAGCTGTTCAAGGCGTGGAATTCTTGTTATGAGGTACACAGTTATTGGTCCATTCCATTCCACTTCATCTCCTTTTAATTAATCAATCTGTTGTAAGAAAAGAAATAGCAAATTTTGGAACTAAATTAGCATGCCTGAGATCAAATCTTATCCATTTTGTATTTCCAACAAAATTAATTGTTTGGTGGGTAGTGTGTACCTTAGTCAAATTTCTTCCTAGTTGTTTTCCTTAACCACTAGCTACATTTCTCTTGAACAAACTCAATTACCTCGTTTTGAATGTGGAGAAATTTGTTTAGCCATCTATTGATGTTTCACTCAACTTCACATCTGGATGTTATAAAGGTCTAATACGACTATGTTGGCTATATTGTTTGCAGCATCCATATGTGTATGGGGTGTTAGTCTTTGAAGCAATGGCCACATTTGTAGGTCAAGTCTCTGTTCTATCACTCATTGCTTTGTTTGGGGCTGCCACTACAGCATAGCTATGGTAATTATCACCTAGTCGTCCTGCTAAATGATACACAAATATCTGATTATTTTCCTGCCATCTGTGTTTTAGTTTTAACTCGGTTTTTTATTGTCAAGCAGATAACGACAGCAAGGAAAGCTGTGACTTTGTTGCTGTCATACATGATATTCACAAAACTCCTTACAGAACAACATTGTTCCGGTTTACTACTCATAGCCATGGGAATTCTGATCAAGCTTGTACCTGAAAATAAACCTCCCACTCGAGTTTTGCTACCTAGCACCATTGCAAAGCATGGGAAGTCTCTTCTGAAAGAAGTTAAGAAGCCATCAGATAATAAAGGAGATGAAGAAGATCAAGAGAAAAGGCCGTTACACTGAGCTCTGCAAAGTACAGCTTGTTCAAATGCAGTTGCTCTCTACCTTTCTTTTGCATCCTTATACCTTCAAAGAATTTAAGATGGTAAAGCCAGTGATTAATCAATCCCACTGCAGCCTTCTCGGTGTTTCTTATTGATTTCTTGCTTAATTTACGGTCTAGTTTTACTTGTAATACGATTATACAACTGAAAATAGATTCTTTATATTAGTTTCAACTGCTGAGAAATTGAAATAGAAAGAATGTCTTTATTTTCAATATAGAGGGAAGGTGAAGCAAGAAAATGCACCTTCATGAATGTATTGTTTTGTCTTTGATTTTGGATATTATTGTATCAAACACTTGCAATAGGGTACCAAAGAACCCAATGATGTTTTGTGGGTGCAGATTTTAACTAAGTTTAGTACACTTCAATGGTCCATGGTATCAGTCACATGATAAATACTTGCAAAAGTGGTAAGGCTCTCATATAGGGTAAGATGCAATAACACTTTCAAACCATGGTGAACAATCTTTTTTAAGGGAAACAAATGTACTAGTCTCTTACATTTATATTTATATTTTTTTAATTTTTTATATTTAAAATAATATATTTTAGTTTCTCATAAATTCAGAATACACTATTTTGATCCCTCGGTATAACTTATTAACATATTTTGTCTTGAAATACTTACATGTGTATCGAATATTATATTTTTTATGAGCAAAATTAGCAATACACAAATTTTAAATATTAAGCGACACTACCCAAAACTACCATCACCACCACCCTAAAATTCTCACCTACTATCACCACTCTCATTCCACTCCCTCGTGGCCTTTCCTCCTCCAACTCTAGTCCAACAATTTCAATTCTCTTTTTTTGAGACAATTTATTATTTAAGGTTATATATTATTAATTTTATACTTGAATATGTTATATTTTATATGTATGTGAGTATTTCATGTCAAAATATACCCGTAATTGGATTAAGGGACCAAAGTGATGCGTTTTGAATTTGTAAGGAACTAAAATACATCATTTTAAATATAAATAATTAAAAAATATAAATATAAAATATAAGAAACTATTAAAGTCATTTTCCCATCTTTTAATGGGAAAATAACCAAAAAAATTGAAAGAAAGCAAGAACCTTGATGGGGAAAAGTACATAAGTGACTTTTGTTCTTTGTGGCATGTGATACCTGATTTCCTTTCACCAAATAAAACAACGAATAAGGCAAAGGTGGTGTGGCTATGTTCTAGACTTCTAGTATATATTTCTTCATGGATTAGAATTTCTACCAAGTCATTTGGTCATCAATCAATTCAATTCATACGCCTTAATGCCTTATTGGTTTTATCTGGTTATTTCTTTTGAATGTCTTGGAAGTTCTTTAATATTACAGTTTTAGTTTTAATGTCTAAAGATATTTTTCATCAATCAATGGAAAAGTTTTAGGAAAATTTTACAATTATTATTTTCTTAACTAATATCCAATGTGTGATTGTCACACTCATACTTCTAAATATCAAACTTTTTGTATTCAATTGTGAAATTTGAACAACTTGTATGAGATAGTCAATCGACTATACAGCATTACCAAAAGAGTTAATTATACTTTACTTCTGTGAATTCAAATTTTAATTCTACTATGTCTTTAAATTAAAATAATACATATATTTTGACTCATCTGAAAAATTCTTTAATATAAGTACATATAAAAAATGATGTAGAAATTTGTTTTTGATAAAAATACCCTTTAAAAATTTGGACATTGCTTTCTATTTATTTAATTTCTAATAATTCCTAATTAATTTGGATGGGGATGGGAAAAGAGGTAACGGAAAGTGCCCAAATCATATAAATCAACATGATATATACATGACAAATTCTTGTGTGTATTAAAATATATATCAAAAAACAAATTATGTGGATCTTATTGTGAGATCCACTTATTAATTTGGGTGGGGTGGGGGAAAGAGGTAATCGAAAGAGTCCAAATCATATAGACCCACATCATATATAATATGGTAAATTTTTATATGTACTAAGATGTACGGTATACTAAAAAATAAAATGTGTGAAGTGGAAAAAATAAAATGTGTGAATTGGGATCCACTGTTAATCCCACAATATAATTTACACAGTTTATTTTTTATGTATAGTATATTTTAGTAGTACATCTAAAAAATTTACCTATATACCATAACCTGTAATTAGAAGTCCACATGTAGGACTTTCAATAGGACCGAGTCTGCCCGAGTTCGGCCGGTTCAGAGACAAATTGTGAGTCATGTTGAATTTTATTAGGTTCGACTCGATTAAAATATGGCCTATATATATATATATAATACTGATTTTATTCTCAATTAAATAGTACTACTTAATTTTATGTAGATAATGGTTAATGATTCTAGCATTCCATTAATTTAACTAAACTCGGATGATCAAAAATAACAATCCAACATCATTAGTCAATTTAGTTGAAATCTTGTAACCAATGATATAATTAATAGTTGTTTATTGATATAAGCAGTACACATTATTTCATATTATGTTGATCAAGTATAAATGAAATAAAATTTTAACAAATAAACTATAAAAATTTTTATTAGATAATGTAAGTTTGGATCAATCAGATTAAAACTTAAAACTTGAATAATTATGTGAGTCAAATATGAGTTTCATATTTGTTAATTTGAGACAGGAATTGATCCGACTAATACCTGAAAGACTAATACCTGAAATCTAAATAAATTTATGAGATAGTTTGAATTTTGCTTAAACCCTTTCAGAGACAAAATTGACAGTGCTGTTGACAGTCCTGTTCACATGATATATGCTTTAGCATTATTTATATGAGCAATCAAATCCAACGGTCGAAATTGAATATTCATACCCCACCTGATTTCAACGGTTAAGATTGCCACCTCCCTCCTCCAAGAGATTGGGAAAAAAAAACCCCCCCTTTTCTCTCTGTCCTCCCACTATAGCACTCCTACAAAAAAGCCCTAATTTTCAAAATCCCAAAAAAATTTTCTCTCGAATTTTTCCAATTTGATTAATCACTGTAAATTAATTCATTAATTTTCCATCACCAATTATGAGAGGAACGAAACGATTATAAGCCTCCGACTTGAATCCATCATCCAATGATTCAGTAAGTTCAACTCGAGTTTTTTTTTATAATAAATTTTTCCTTTATTTTTTCCTGTTTTTTAACTACATTTTTTTAATGGTCATTGAATTTTTTGTTTAGCTTATTTGTGTTTTTACACGGGAATATATATTGGAAACATTGATTATAGAGAAAAGTTTGTTCTTTTTTTTTTAGCTTTTTTTTTTTTAAACTGAAAGTGTTGATTTTTCTGTATAATTGTACATATATGTTGACAGAGAGCTGTGAAAATTTTTCATTTTGGAGGTTTTTTTTTTTTTTTGATGGAATAATGGAAAATTTTGAGAGACTATAGTATTTATTTTTTAAATAAAATAGTTGCTTAAAATGGAGGGGAAATAGGTGTAGCTTTGTTCCCTCCAGCTGTTGGTTTGATATCGGGAACTATTTTCTTGATATTAAGCAAAAATGAACTTAATTTCCTTCTGATTATTGAGATTTTTTTCCCTTTCTTTTTGTATGTATTTGATGTAGTTTCTAAGTAAAAGAATGTTGGCGGGGTCGCCTCTTGATACGCAAAGCGCGGAGCCATCCCAACAGAAAATAGTCTGACCCCTTGACAGCCAATCCACCATTGGATATGCAGAGAGCAGAATCATCTAGACAGCACGTTAGAGCACTCAATACACAGTTTGCAAGGTCTTTCTTCTTTCTGTTGAGTCAATTTCACGATTTAGGCTTAAAATTTGAAACCATTGTTTTTTGCTCTTTGATAATTACTTTCCACAGAGTCCTAGATAAGAAAATGTCTTGTTGATATTTGAAACTTATATGTTAAAGGAAGTAAGAGTTTAATTCTCAGTTTATCACAGACTTGTGTGACCATGTTGTCCTGTAGTGGAGATTATACCACATGACTCAGCATTGTATTTTGTTTTTATTTTGGACCACATCATGGATGATGTGGCTTATTCATTCTACCTTAATATATTTTCATATATTACGTACTATGCCATGTTAAAGTTGGGTTATTTGTTCTGTGCAGTTGGATCCAGACTCAGTTAGAGAAGCACCCAGATGAACTATGGGAAGATGGAGTTCAGGACTACCTAAATCATGTTTTCTAAAACTATTATGGTAATACGACATATCCATTAATTGAGGTTGGAACCATTCGTCATTGTTCATGATGTATGAATTTCTCTTTCTGTCAACTCATTGCAGGGAAGTTTTTCCACTGTATATATGTGTCATTGGATGCATTATCGCTAATAAGAAACAGGATTTAAGCAAATTGAGAGTGAAAGAAAGAATTTGTTTTACAATCTGCATTTTACAGTAAGTAGGTCTCTTAGAGTTGGCTAGTTGTTGTCTGTATCTTTACCACAGACTTCTTCTGTGATGCGAGCATGCGAAGATTTCATTAAATCATCATCGTTCATTGGTTTCATTTAATTAAAAGCAACTTTCATACTTATAGAACTGAATTACTTTTCTCTTTTCTTTTTTGTTTTGGTTAGACGTGCAGCAAATGGTTTAATTTGTTAAAAAGTTTATTTTGATGGTTCCTATTACTTTCATAAACAACAAAATTTGCTGTGTTATTGTGGACATTTCAAGTTCAGGAAGTAGATTTTTTCTCTCTCATATTTCAGCTGTTACTTCTCCAGTCTGTATTGGTTGCAGGAGAAGTTTAGTGATGTTGTCAGCTGGCTGAAAGCAAATGCTGCAAAAGTTGACAACAATGCTATCATTGGTTTGGATGCCACTCAGAAAAAAATTGGATCTGAAAGCAACCAAAATGACGATAACTTTTTATTTGGAAATCCTGGGATCCCTCCAGCTAGTACAACTGTAAGCTTTGGAACGTCTTGGAGTTCTGGACCTCTCTTTAACAATAGCACTCCTTTCTCTGTTGGTAGGTAGTTTTTTGGAGCAACTTTTGAGGAAAATAATTATATGTTGGAACAATTATGTATCTGGACAGAGGATTTTTAATTTTTCCGATGTGCAATCATTCTTGACATTTTGGCAATGAGTAATACTGAGCGCACAATAAACACAAACCTAATGTTGATGTCTTCTTTGAAAATTCATGCATTCCTTTCTACAGTTACAACTACGCTGATCTGGTTGCGTAGGTAAGTACATTTGTAACTATTGCTATTGGTATTTATTTATTACAAGTGATTGGAAACTAAGAGGAAACAGCATAGAGCAGTTGTAGAAATGTTCAAAGCCTAGTGGATGGATAATGTTACTTTTTTCAGAAAACTTATCTTGTGTAGTTGGAAAACTAAAATGATTTGGAAGATAACAAACCGCAACTGTTCAATCTAGATCAACCTTGTCATAGTAAACAAGATTTGTATTGTTGACAATAAAGACGCCTCATGAATTAGATATTACATATCTGCTTGCTTTGTGCCTTTTAATTTTCAACTGTGTCAAGTAAAATACATTCCTTAGTTATTTTATCTAATTTTTTCCAGGAATTCAAAGTTCAGTTCCTGGGAGCCAAAGTTCAGTTTCCATAAATCACAATGGTTCAAACGACTTGGATGGGGGTAATCCATGTGATGTTTGTTCTTTCATTTAGTAGTAATTAAACTCATAGTTATCATGTGGCGGGAATCTTTCCTCTTGTCCGTTTACTGGCACTAATTGCCCAAAATATTTGTGCTGTTGGTTGAAAATGTGTCCACATTTCACTTATTGAGCTCCCTTCTCCAAGGGTTCTTATGGTTGTTATATTTCTCTCTAGGTCTTCAAGTTTTAACCGCGTGTGTTCAAGGTTTATATTTGTTAGAAATCAGATACATACTTTAGTATATTGTTCGTGATTTCTTTATTATTTTTTTTGTGTCTTTTTCTGAGGAAATTTATTTGTTTGTGATAGAAGTCACATGATGTATATTTTTCTGTATTGACTATGCATCAGCTTAAAGTTTGTATCTAGGATTTCAAGGAAGGCATCTGATATTTCTGGATCTAGGAATGCTTTTCTCTCAATCTCTTCATATTTGCAATTGTCACCTTGTTAATAAAGATCATTATTGTGCAAATCAAAGCTAGTTATTGACATGATGAGTTTTTCAATCCTAAATCGAAGAGATAGGAGTTTGAAAGGTGTATCATTTCCCATGTTTAGAAGTTGGGGACTAGGGTGCCACCTTGAACTACTCTATTAAGATCATCTATCTTTTGCAATACGCATCTTGATTTTGGCAAACTGTTATCAAGAATAACTTAGGTGTCTTCTTGTCTAGTTACTTGATGCATGGAGCTTGGACCATATATGTTGTTGCTGTGTATTAAACATCATTGACTACTATAACAAGATGGGAAGTTTGGGGATAACGAAAATGTTTTTTGGTGTGATAACTTCAGACATCATACAAATTATACATTAATGTTTGTGGGTTATGAGGTTGTTTTCGGAAATTTTGTGCACCTTTTAGCTCAATGAGTAGTGATGTGGTTTAACTTGGAAGGATTCTCTTCTGTTTTTTCATGATCATGGGCCTATATTTCCACAGAATATCAGGTCAGTTTTGATGCTAGCCATAGCTTATATGATTTCTCATACTTTTTCTCTGAATACCTTTTTGTTAAAAATGAGGTGTCAAAGCATCATAGCATTTGCAATCCTATATTTGTTAACTGCGAAAACTTCTGCACACAGAAAGTTATACTGTTATAGCCCTGGTTATTGTGTATGAGTGACAAGAAGGGTTCAGCTTGACTTTTACTGAAGTTTGTCAGTTTGTCTGGCTTTATTTTGCCATTGGATTACAGAAGATGATGCTGAGCAACCTAGCAGTCCATCTGTGAAAAAGACTGAAGAGAAAGGAATTATTGTGGTGCATGAAGTTAATTGTAGACTTTATGTCAAGGTAATGAAAGTCCCTGCTGGGAAAAATTACACAAAAATGTTTTTGGAACTAACTTTGACTAGATACAGACGTGTCCTTCATTGGTATTTTCATAACAGTCTTGTTGCCTCTGTTGACTTTTTGTTCAAAGAATTTTCATTCTCGGTTAAATCTTTTAGCAACTTTGGTGCTGCCATTTTCATGCATATCATGGTATTTGAGTTTCTCTGACCATGAGCAGTTGCATGAAAGGGCTTATATTCTATGCACAATTATTTAGGCATGTACACTACACATGTTTATATTTATCTTAGCATTATGGCTCTGAACACCTTATTGAAGTTCTTGTGTGTTTGAATTTGCTCATAGTGCAAAGGAAATTATTCTAGCATTATTTCTTGGTGCTTGTTATATTGTTCCATTCAATTGCATGCAGAATATGATGAGTTATGCTGTATTTATCTTTATATCTTGTGGTTACTCGACCTGTTAGTGTTCTTCTTTCTTTATGTCCAGCCCAGCGATCCGACTGACAAAGAGGCATGGAAGGATAAAGGCACAGGTCAGCTTTCTATTAAATGTAAGGAGGGTGTTGGAAAGGGTACTAGAGAATCCAAGCCGATTATTGTTGTACGGAATGATGTAGGTCCTCATATCATATATTTTTTGCTACAATTATGATCCTCACTTAGAATCCTTTGTTTTGTTTAGTCCTTTACTTCTTCTGCATGCCAATTTTCTTCATGTTCACATTTTACTTGATGGAGAAAAAGAAAATCTCTGATTGAACATACTTGATACTGCATACTTTAATTATATAATTATATGTAGGTTACCGATGCAATACTTAGAATTGCTTTTTGTCCCTTGTGGTGGTCTGTGTCTGTGCTGAATGCATGATTGTTTTTTTAACTTCATATTAGTTTGAACTGTCATGAGTATCTTGGAGTTGGTTAACAGTCAAGCAACCAGGGTACCAATATGCAAGCAAGTCTGTGATGTTATGAAGTTTGTGATTTTAGGCTTCACCTATTTGCAATCATTTATTGAGTCACATTTTACAGTTTATGATCATCATTTATTCCAGCATCAGTACTGTCTTTTTTCATGCTTTTGAAAATTACTGTTGTCCTACAATTGGTTGAGTTTCTGAACCTAATCTTCTCATGTTAACTCCGGTAGTTGACTAAGTTGTAGACAGTATTTTTGTGCTATCATTCATTGCATTGATAAATTAATATTATCAAGAATTGGGTTGATTTTCTTAATGATTTCTCATGTTAATACTGGGATGTGCAAAGTCGGAATAGTTATGGATTTACCAAGTGATAATTTGGATCTCTACCTAAACTAGGAGGGAGGAAAAAATCTAGCAAATGCAGATGTATGAACTGGTGCACCAAGTAACTGAAAATGCTAGGAGTCTAAGGATGCCATCTTGAGATACACAGGCCAACTGACTTATCATTTACATTTAATTGGTTGAGAACAATTATGGAGGTTGTTTGTATTTCTTTAGCTGTTGAAAATGGTCAGAACATTATATAATCGTAGATTCGTATATGTTGTTTATACACCGACTTCATTTCCTCTGTTGAACTGAATGAACATACATTGATAATGGTTTTCACTTGTTACAGGTTGGAAAGGTGTTGCTAAATGCATCATTATATACTGGTATCAAGACCATTTTGCAGAAGAAATCTATTATTGCTATATTTCATACTTCGGTAATGCATCCTGACATTTTAATTTTTTTCTTTTGAGAAGATTCACTTCTGTTGCTTTTTCCAATCTGACTTTGTATGTTGCTTCCATCCGTACCTCGAGATTGTTGACATAACGTGCTTGTAATGTGTCATCTGGGATTATCACTTCTATTTTTTCTTTACTGCTCAATAGGTGCATTGTAAAGCATGTGAGTCTCTCTGTAACTTATTGGCTACATGGAAGTGTTTTGGCTCTAGCATTTCAAGCTTTTGAGGATAGGGAGTGGCTGATGTCATCCATCATCTAGTAGTTATCTGCATCCTTGCTATCGTATCCCATTAAGAAAAGTTGCTAAGGGTAAAGGAAAATGAAGGTGTTTGCCATCTGCATTTATGTCTGTTTTATTCCCCTTTCTTGCAGTTTGAATTACCCGTTACAGTATTTACTAGACATGATGCTTGCATTGCACAATCATTGATTGACTACATGGAAAGCTATTATGTGAAAAGATCTGTCCGTGTTATATAGGTTTCATGCAATATACTGTTATTGAGTGACTTGGCGTTCGTAGGGTGATGGTGACAGCAATGAGAGACTGTTGTGGCGCAGACCTTTTTGATAAGAACTAGGTCTGAGGAGGAACGTGATAAACTATCGGAAATTATTAAAGAATATGCTCCTGCGGCCTGAAAATTGGAATTGCATGGAGTGATCATCTTGTTGTACAACTATCTAAGCCCCCAGGAGATGCTTGGATTTTCTTTCTCTATTTATTCTTCTCTCGAGATTTCATGAGGGATGGTTTTGAAACTCAGATAATTAATTTTATTGGAAATTTAGATACAGGAACCATCATCTCTGTAATTTGAGTGAAATTCAGAAGTACAAGAGTAATAGTATATAGAGAACCATACAGGCCCCTTTTAAGTAGTTGTGCCCTGTAGTTTTCTCCACCCCCACCCCCTTCTTTTCTCCTTTTCGTGCTAACGGAGTATTGCATGGTACATTTGCTTAGTGAATTGAAGATGGAACTCATAGGAATAGTTCCTATAAGAAGAACATTAGCTTTGTAAAAGTTCCTTCCATTCTGATTGGATGGTTCAATATGTTGAAGAAGCCAACACTTTTTCCTCACCTTTCCAATGAAAAAGGTTGGACTGAAGAACCAAAAGTCATTTTCTAATGTTTCTGTAGAGGATTGAGAATAATAATAATGCTAACCAAACATACCAATATTTAGTTTCGATTATAGTTATAGGCCTCTGAAAACTGCCAAGGGCTGTGAATCTCAGTTCTTCCTTTTGGTTTTTTAATTCAATATAAGGAAACCCAACAATACAGTGTCCTAATCGGGACAATATTCACTGACAGTAGGCTCTTGATATTTAGTCATATTGCAGAAATGCAAAGCGTTTGTAGTCCAACGGTTAGGATAATTGCCTTCCAAGCAATAGACCCGGGTTCGACTCGCGGCAAACGCAGTATTGCATTGTGCGGTACAACCCATTTTTATATGAAGTCTTGATCGATACTGCATCACAACAAATTAGCAAAATATAATCAGTTTAATATTATAAATAGAGAATGTTAACCCATAGGACCACAAAAAACCACACATATATTATAAAAATGTAATATACATATTTTATATAAAAGTAGATATTCAATAATTCTTAACGATATTTTGATATGAAAAATTAATCTCCTTTTGTTTAAATTGAAACCACATAAAATGAAGTCTAATATTTTGACGGATGATGAAATTGGTGTATCTGATTGTTCTCCCTCTTCCTCTTTCTTTTATAGATTAGATGTTGCTTATTAACTATTCTAAAATCAAAGGAAAACTTCATTGTTGCTTTCTTTGATGTCAATCAAAATATTTGGTGTTTTCTTCTTATCAAGATTTTTGAATACACGCATAAAGATTCTTTTTCTCTTTTATGTATTTTTCTGATCAATTTTTGCTTTTATACAGGGTTGATTTTATGTTTGAAGAACCACCGAGTCAATTCACCGCGACTCAGACAATTCCAAACAATTTAATGTGTCAACAGCTCGAAGTGCCGAGTATCATACTACAAGTCCAGACACCCCGATGGCAGTTCCAACATTTTTGACATGTCCTGAATCGAACTCGTGCCGATGACATTCACTCCGATTCTGACTCAGTCAAGTCGGCTCGAATTCAGTCGTGTCTTTGAACCATGATTCTTAGACAAACTGATTGCCCATTGGGAAAGCTGATTACAATTATCATGGCAAAAGAACCAAAAAAGGGTCATTACAAAGCCAAAAATTCTGCAAATGAAAATTGGCCATCTATTTCGTTTAGCTCACAATTGTGACTTTCTTTCGAGTGAGTTCTCCAACCTTGAATACTACTCTAGCATATATACGAGAGATGCTCTCAATGAGGCCGCACTGCAAATAACTGATTCACTAGCCACGAGATCAAGCTGGTCAAGTTCACCAAGACCGATTATGTGATTCCTTTTGCTTGACATGCTTGAATTCTTTGATCACCACTATTCCTCCCCTTCGAAATTGTGTTCTCTGCTCCATTTTGCTCACGTTACTTGTGTCTAATGGGTTGTGAAGGATCTGGAGAGAAGGATAGTTGTCCTAAACGTGAACCTGCATGTTCAATGCAACCTGCTTTTAACACTCCGGGTTTTGAGTTGCTAGATAATTTTTGAGTGAAAATACTAGATTTAGAATGTTTAAACTAAGTTATTAGTAGTTTAAAATCTAAAATATTATAAATAATATAATATTATCTCACTTTCGATGTGAGACGAGATATCACATTCATTCCTCCTTTAGACTTTTGCGTCCTCATAAAACTCAATTTGGAACCCAATAACATGTTACATATGCTGCATAGTGCGATCCAAAACCACTAGTTCAATCTCATCCTATACAAAAATTACATGATATTTGCTTTGATACTAACTTTAACATTCCGAGTTTAAGTTGGCCTAATAATGTTTAAGTATAAACAACAGATTTAAAATATTTAAATCAAGTTATTAGTAATTCAAAATTCAAAGTGTTAGAAATAATAAAATATTCTCTTCACACTTTCTATATAAAATGAAACATCACACCTACTTTAGTTAACAGGTAGAAAAATCAAATGTCAGTTCCGTTTTTAATGCTCTGTAAATCTCAATTTAAAGTCAATGTTATGCAAACCTAGCACCCAGAGTTGTCTGTCCCATTAATGGCTCGTGAAGGTACTAGCATAAAACAATCATTATCGAGTATAATCATCTGAATATAGTCTTAACCATCCATCATATTCCTTTCCTATATTGCAATGATACACAAAGTATTCATTCAATGGAATAATAACATGCATCCAATATACCTGCAATAATAATTTGGTAATATATTCTGACTATTAATCTACCTATATATATATCATCAAATGTATTCAGAAGTTGATCACCTTGGTTTGATCCCATAAGGGTCAGAATTTTCGATCATGAGGTCAGAAGTCTTTATCTATAAATATCAGACAAAAACATGTAAACAGCAAGAGGTAAGTGAAAAAGAAATACATCATAAATTCGAGTCATATTCGTACATTCATCTCGCTAGTTACAACTACCCACCCTCTCTGTTGCACCTTGTGCGACGTCATATTGCATGCTTTAAGAGCAAATGAAGGTCATTGGTAGCATATCTGATGAAGCATTGGCACAATATTTAAATGAGGGTTCATTTTCCATCATCCATATCATGGCATGATCAAAAACCACAAAATGCCTCCATCTATCACCGATGTTTTTGCCTTGAAGCTCGCGAGTCATTGCTCTGATCAATCATGGTACTTGGACTGAAGAAGGTAAAACTTGGCAATGAGGGAAGTGGGGATGAGAAATCTGATGCATTTTATTTACTGTAAATGTCAAAAGAATAGCCTTCCTGATATTGAACAAGGTGACTGGTCTATCAGGAAAGATGATAAAGATGATCTGCTGGTGAACACTGTCTCTTTTCCACATCACTGTGATCAATAACAGGTGATCCATCAACAAAGCTGTAGTCCTGGTTCCAAGCAATGGATTACGAGTTGAGAAAGAATAATTGTCCACTTCCAACAGTAGGAAACTGGCACTATCTTTTTCATGTTTAGTTCTTCAGCTTCCTCTGGCTGATCATTCATCCAGGAATGAGCTGCAAATAGTAATATCATTACCACCAAATTTTGAAAAAGTCATCCATCATAATCCAGCCAATATATCTATTGATGCTGACTACCAATGCTAATTTTTCACAATTACATCTAGAATTTAGAGTCTTGCTTAAAGACGCCATTTATGTATAAAAGTATTGTCATTGAATTAATTTTTGGGCCAAAATATTATATATCCATCCAAACAGGCTTCTTCGTAAGGCCCAAACATTCCGCCCACAGCCACATATGACAAGAAAAGCCTGAAATTTTCCTTGCACTGAACCCTTTCTGAAGGCCTAACCCCATATCAATGCTAAAACGAGACAAAATCTTATATGGATCAAGATGCACGACAAATATTTAGGTAGATCTAATTTTTTATATTATTTATAAAATTTTGTAGTGTGAATTAAACCTTAGAAAATCTATGACATCAGCTGATATAAGCAAGATTTTTTAAAATTTAATCCTGACCACAAAATTTACAGGTAGGATCAAAGATGCATACACCCATAACATACAAAACTTGTGTCCATACTACCGAGTACACAAGTATACCAACCACACACCAATGGTGCTAAGAGAACAACCAAACACACTAGACACAATACCAAGCACAAAGTGAATGCCCAAACACACACCACGGGATTCCATGTGCACTCACACCTATCTGGAATTCACAAGTTTTATATCTATTGACTGTATATATATTGGTTTATACAAAATTTTATAGTAATTTTATACTAGACATAGTTGACGATATATAAGTATCATTTAAATCGTTGAAATAGGATAAAAAACCTATCCTGGCTTTGGGGGAAAAAAAAAGTAACTTACCCTCCCCAACTTTTTTCACCGAAAAAAATTATTACATAGGCAACCCAATCACCTCATACTCTTTCCTTTAAGTATTAGTAATTCCGTTTTATTACAGAAGTAGATTTTTATTTTAACAGCTAGTAAATTAAATATGCAAAAGTGACTCTTTTCCTTTGTACAGCCATAATCGTCTAATTCATTTATTGACAGTTTACATCAGGCAAGGCTTATTTGAGCTAAAAACGTGGTACATTTCCAAGTAGTATTAAAACACAAGTGTAACATAATTACTAACACCTCGTATTTTTTTTTATTTTTTCCAAACAATATTTTAACTAACTTAAAATTGTGAAATAAATTCGAACATGTTGTCAAAAGTAATAACTAAAACTATTACAACTAACTCACAAATAATAATCATAAAGCTATTATTTTGGAGTGTCAACTCATGACCTCATAATTTATTTTCTTGAATAAGACGATAATTTAAAAATCAAAAAATATATATTAAATGAAAAAGGGCAGCCCCGAGACGAGAGTTCCACTAATAATCAAAATAAATTTTAAACTCACATTGTGTAATATTTACTCTAACAGTACATAATACTTGCTAAATTGAACCAAAAATATTGGTCAAAGGGCCTACAATTAATTTCTAAAGTCATATCTTCAATTATAATGCTGCTTACTTTTTATTATATGTACCAAAAAACAAAGAAAAAATATGAAAAAGTCCAAGTACTGAATTAAAATATTTAATTTTCAATTACATACTTTTGCATTATTGGGGGAGACAGGACCCGGGTTTGGGATTGCTGTCTCTTATACACATCTAGATGTGTATAAGAGACATATGTAAAGTCCGTATATTAGTTTAGTAGGTCAGTCTATTACGTTGGATATAAACGGACTTTACATACACAAAAAGAATCATATTGGCAAAATTCTGACCCTTTTTTTTTTTTTTTTTTGGATAGAAAAATTTCTAACTTTTCCACTAGAAAACTTTTGGATTTTGTCGTTATTGAATATTGCTAGAGAATTTTGTGCAAAAACTCTACGACCACCTGAAGAAAGCTTTAGACCTTTTTGTAAGGGAAACTATAAATATCTGTCTTTCATCTTTTAGTAATTTCATTCGATTCTCATGTCAAATATATAAACATCTTCATCTAAGTGGTACATGATTCTCAAAATCTACTATTTAAAGTTTTTTTATAATTAAAACGGTATATTTATATAAAATTATAAATTTAAAATTTACTTGACAATATGTCAATCCAATTGACTTGTCACAAGACCCGTGATAGAATAATTAAAATTTGATAAAGGTATTTAAAATTAATAATTAATGATTTAATAAAATTTTATTACGTAAATTAATTTTAAAAAATAATCTTTATTATAGTCTTGTACATAAATGATTTTCTTTTACAAAAATAGTTTCCTCAACTAACTTTTGCCCTTTTTATATTTTATAGTCTTGTACATAAATGATTTTCTTTTATAGAAATAGTTTCCTCATGTAACTTTTGCCCATTTTTATATTTCCATGTCTTCATATATTCTCCACTAGTGGATTCTCATTTATCCAACTCATGTGATTCCAATTCCATTCCATGCCTTTCCCATTCCGAATCTTTTTATCACAAACTAGCCATGGGGAAGAGATTGCAAATACACCTAGAAAATGGTGATGCTTTGTCTTTTTGACGAATTGGAGGTTAAGATATTAATAGATCGCAGTTATGAATCCTTGAAACACAAGGGATGCCATAAGCAAAATCTATTCAATTAAAACCACTTTCACATACCACATTTCGGCTTTGATTTTTTTAGTTAATATATTATAAGTTTTTTATATACAAAAAAATAATTTTAGTTAAGTTGATTGTGTATAGTAATCTTGCTTAAGCAAATATATTATATATCTAGCCTCCATAAAAAAAGAAAGATTAAAAGTGTGAGTAAGTGCAAGCATGTGATTAATAATAATATAGGAAAATACTACACTTTCGTTGAAAAAAAAAAAATCATATGTTTGATGTTTGAACACTAGATTAGTATGATAATATATTTTTTGGAAGGTTTAGTATATAAACTTTCGTATAATTTATCAACGGTATTATAGAATTACCGGATACAGAGATAGATTTGAGTGTTTCAATATGGACAATAAAATTATTCATTATTTTTTAAATTATATTTAGTAATATTTTTTAATTATTATTTTTATCTTAAATAATTAAATTCTGAAAGTTAATATATTATTTTCATTCTAAATAAATATTATTACAATTAATAATTAAAATAATAGCTAGCGAGTAATATTTTCAGAGGGTAAAAATATTTTTAACTCCCAAAGTTTGGCCCAGTGAAATTTTTGGTTTTCAAAGTTTTACAAAAAATAAATTACGTCCTTCATCTTTTAAATTCCTACTGAATTAGGATAATTGATAAAAAAAAATAACATAACTTTTTGTTAAAATTTATGAACAAAAATAATTTTTGTTGGTTTAGTCAACAGAAAGTAAAGGGGGAGGATAATTTTTTTTTAGGATTTATCAGATAAGGAACTAAATGTTTGTTAGGGTAGAAGTATAGAAATAAAAAATTATATTATTTTTATGTTAATTATCCTAATAGAATTGAAACTTAAAAGATGAAAGACGTTGATTTATTGTTGTGAAATATTGAGGATTAAAAATGTTACTACGTCAAACTTTGGGGACTAAAGTGTTTTTTACCCTATTTTCCAAAAATCGAATAGAATCTATAAAGCAAGTGTATTAGCAACTTGTATGCATTATGATGGGGAAGCTTTTGGTATTTCCAAAGCAAAGTCAAGGATGCGATATACGTTTGCAGAACTTTGCACTTTTACTGATTAGTCCCTCAGAAATCTAAGCCAGAATCTGAAGGGACCCCTTAATTTACTCTAATTTCTGAAGCTTCTGACATTTATACGAGGTCCCTCCCTTCTGACTCTCTGAGTCTGATGCTATAATACAGTACTAATAAAAAGGGCAAAATCAAGTAAACCCCCTTAATCTATCCTTATGTTTCACTTTGTCCCCCTTTACTTTGAAATTCAATACTTAACCCCTTTCAGTTTGGATTTGATTCAAAATCGATAACAGAGTTAATAATTTAACTCTATTATCGAGTTGAATGGGATTTCGATCCTCTTTATTTGTTTATCTATTTTTTTATATTTAAATAATTAAAATTTAAGAAAATAATATTAAAATAACATTAGTTTTAAGGTTAATGTCATTTTGGCCCTTCAAATTAATGGAAAATTTTCAATATGGGCATGCAAACTAAAAGAGTTTCGGTATAGCCTTTCAAACTGACAAATACATCTCTATATAGCCCTGGACATGTCCCAATTTGGCTGTCTAAATTAAAATAAGTGTTTAAATGTGGCCATTAAAACTAAAAGTGTCTCAACCTCCCAAATTGAAAATTTCTTCTAATATGACCTTCCATTTTAAAAAAAACTTCGTAGAATATTTACATTTTTTAACTATAAAATATTTTCATATGCCTTTGAATATTGTTAGGTCGAATGAAAGATAATAATAGGCAAAATATGTAATGGAAGTGTCCAAGAATTTAAACATGTGAATATTATTCCCCATATTTCATTTATCAAATCAATAATATATACTTTTTCTCTCTTTATTTGTACTTTTAAAATAAGCATTTTTTCTCTATTTTAGATTTAGATTTTTGATAAATAATATATATATATGTGTGTGTATATATTTTTTTAGAAAATCAGCTAATATTAAAATATATCAAAACTAAAAATGAGCACCATTTATAATAATTTTCTTGTTTAGAGGGCCAAATTGGGACTGTTTAATTTTAGAGGACCACATTGAAACACGTATTTTAGTTTAGAAAGCCAATTGAGACATGTTCAATTTAGGGGGCTATATTATTCGTGACTTTTGCCAATTTGGAGGGTCATATTGAAACCTTTTAGTTTAGAGGGTCATATTAAAATTTTTCCTTAGTTTGAAGGGCCAAAATGGTATTAATCCTTAATTTTATTTCATTAAGTACATAATTATATTCAAAATTCAATTCATTCGCAAAAAAATTACCATTGAATCATTTATTACATTTGGATGGCACATGATTTTTTTTTAAATTTTGATGAAAATTAATCTTGCTTAGTCACATGATAAAAAATGTATTATTTTTCTGATTTTTTGCAATATATTTATATAAAAATGATTTTAATTACGAATAGTTTTGATTTTTAAATTTATTTTTAAGGGTAAATACAGGGTTCTTCATTTACCTTTCCTATAAATGGAGAGAATCCTTATTCATTTGAATCAAATCCAAAAATGAAGGGAGTTAAGTGTTGAAATTCAAAGTGTAAAGGGGCAAAGTGAGACATGGCGATAGATTAGGGCGTTTACCATATTTTGACCTAATAAAAAAGCTTCAGGAGAAATACTAGCCAATACTAGTAAGTTCTTCGCGCGCTGATTTTAATTTTCATTTAATATCACCTATCAACATTGTATTATCGATTAATATTGTACTCATAGGCTGGGTTTGATAAAATTAAAATTTAAAATATGAACACTGAAAATTAAGTATTGAAATATTAATTTATTGAATTCATTAAATGGTATAGGTTTGATAATCAGTTGAATTTAAATATTTAATTGAAATATTTTTTCCCATATATATTATACAGTTCAATGATAATATTATATTTTATTTTTATAATAGGTTAAATTTTTAAATATTATATTTTTAATGTAAATAAATAATTGATTAATATAGAGTGGGTTTGAGAAATAATGAATATGGTGTGTGCAAGTGTGTGTTTATGTGTAAGAGAGAAAAAATAGTGTGTTCAAGTGTTTGTTATATGTGTGAGAGAAAAAATATAGTGTGTGCAAGTGTATTTTTTGTGTGTGAGAGAAAAAATATAGTGTGTTCAATTATGTGTCTATGAGTGAGAGAAAATGAATGTTGTGTGTGCAAGTCTGTGTATATGTATGAAAGATAATGAATATAGTGTGCGCTAGTGTGTGTCTATGTGTGTGAGAGAGAGAATATAGTGTGTTCAAATATGTGTTTATGTGTGAGAAGGAATGAATGTAATATGTGCAAGTGTGTGTTTGTGTGAGAGAGAATGAATGTAGTGTGTGCAATTATATGTTTATGAATATGTTTCTATATATAAAAAAATGTGTGAATATGAAATAAAAAAATTGAGTGAGTTTACTATTCTAGTAAAGAATTTAGCAAATTAAGTGATAGATTTTTCATTTAAAATTTTGTATAGAAATTATATAAATAAATAGCACTTAATGTATTTAAAGGTAGAACAATTTTATTATCAAACGTACTTAATACAAAAATCACTTAATGAATTAAGTTTAAACACTTAATGGAATTATCAAATACCCCTAGTAGGAGTATTATGTACTTTTGTTTATAAAGAAATAAATTATGCATCTACAAATACATTATTTCGTGAAACAAGCACATGTTTTAGGGATAAAAACGTTCTTAATTTAATGAAAATTCCTTTTGGTCCAAATATTTCTCTTATTCTATATTTGGTTAAAAAATCAGGTTATAGACTCTAATATGTGGTTTCAAATTTAAATCCTTTAATTATCTAAAATTAAAACACTAATTTTAAATAATCATCTGATTAAAATTACAAACTCTGTATTATGAATGCTAAGTTCGTAACACAGACACTCCGCATTGATACTAGAGTTTGTACTTCATTTTGATGCATGTGGGAGGGGTGGGGTGGGGGAGGTAAAGCCACAAGACATCTTTCTTTCATTTGTTCTTGCTCAATAAATAATTAATAACATTGGAATTAATTAGTATTAATCTACCATTTGCCTCTTTCCAATAATATCCCACTTGTTGTCAATCTTTCTTACCAGTAAAAAGTATTCGACTTTTTAGTTCCAGATATCTATAACGAAAACTTCAATACACAGTTCAACAAAATCAATGCAACTTTATGATTCGATTAACGTGTCAGAAAATTTTTTTTTTCAATAAAAACTCTTGCATTACATGATGATTTGCTGCTCAGATGCAATTTTCTTAATACCACAATTCTATTGATTACTTAGTACTCTTTTCGTTTTAAGATAATTATAATTTTAAATAAATTATTTTATATTTTAAAATATTAATCTAATATTTTTTAACTTTTATTTTTAATATTATATTAATTACGTAATTGAAATATTAATATAAAAAGGTAATTTAATTATTTTTTTGTAAAATACGATAGTTGTTTTCAACGGAAAGTAATAAATTTTTTCTCAAATAATAAAGAAAACTAAATTCATCCCAAAAAAAATCTATATTGATGGCTTGGAATCAAATTCATCCCAAAAAACAAAAATCTATATTGGTGGCTTGGAATATTTAATTTTAATTTACTTTAAAGGTCACGAATGGTGATACCTCAAATCCTTCATGCACAAAACTCGATGCAACCTTTATAGCCAAAATTGCGTAGTTCCCGATATATTATTGGTTGCATGCATGCCACGAAGGTTTCTCTTTCTGCGTGAGAGTCTCTTTATTTCACGTTTTCTGTGAACCTTGTTTTACACACACAAAACACAGTGGTAGAGGTCATTTGTGACGGCACAATTATCTTATTCCTAAATGTTCATTGTTCCCACCTCGAATTAAGTTCCAATTCATATCTTAGTGAGCAATTTTCTCCTTATAATCATTATTATTCACTCATTCAGTGGCAGTAGTAACCTCTTTTTTGGAGAAGTTTTGTATCGGGTAATATTGAACATGTTTAGTATTTATTTTTTCAACTAACAAAATCCAAAATTTGAAATTAAAAATTTGTATTTTAAAAAATAGAAAGGCTGTCTTATTTAAAAAAATAAGCCCATTAATTAGACCAAACTAAAAACTTCCCTCTTTCTTGCCCTTGGGAAGAAGTGAAAGGTGGTTGTGGGGATTGTACAATCTACCATTATTTTTGATATTTCTGATTTTCTCCTCATTCATATGAAAAGAGTGACAAAATTTTACCACACATTCGAATACGAAAAATTCTAAAATGGATACGATGCATGATATCATACTATAAATTTTAATTTTAATTTAACCACGTTATTCATATAAAAAAGACATGTAAAGAGATTGACATACACAAAGTTTTATGATGTTATATCCCTATTGATAATTTTATTTGCCTCAATAAAATGCATTAGTTATGATCACTTTCACTTTAAAGAATTAATTTTGGTAAAAAAATACAAGTTTCTGGTAACTCTCTGTACCCGGTAAGGTATCATACTATTATATTTTCACAAATTTTGTATTATATAAATATTTTAAAGTATATAAGTCATGAAAAATTTTATAGTCCCTTTTAGGGAACCATTGCTTTAAAATCTTGTATAGTATAAGCTTTTTAACCACATGGTATTGTACTGTACAAGCATTCAAAACACAAAGGAACGGTTCCCTAAAAGGGACCGTAAAATTTCCCATAAGTTATACCATATAAGTATTCAAAGTACAGCAATATAATATCATAACGAAATCAAAATCGTAATAGTTTGCTTAGTTTATATATAATATATGTATAAAAAAATTCAAAAAGTTGAAATTTTAACAATATACTTCGTTAAAATCTATGATCTTCTATATTAAAATTTGACCACAGTATCTTGGTTGTTAGGAAAATGTTGTTATTGCCATATCAACTCCTACCTCTGTTCACATTTAAGTGTCATTTTAGCATTTAACACAAATATTAAAATTGTCATTAAATAACCTAAATTTTAGATAAAATTAATTTTATATGACTAAATTACTCTTTTTTGACTAGAAATAAAGTAAAAGAGTTCAACATTAATTACAAGTTAAGTAATTAATGGAGTTGGAAAGAAATGGAAAATTGAAAAAATAATTAATACTTCATTGGATTTTTAAAATGACACTTAAAATGATACAATTTTTTTTTTTTTTTTTTTTAGTAAAAGTGACACTTAAAAGATAACGGAAGTAGTATTGTCAACGCTACAATAAAAAGTATTAAAATGACAAATATACCCATTTTTTATATCAAAGAATTTACCTAATAAGAATGTTGTTTTAATCATTTCATTGCCATTATAATGTGGCATTAACAAGTATTGATGTGGCAATAACACTTGCAATGTTATTACTCTAGTATTCCTGATTTGCTATTGACACAACACAAGTCTTCGTACTTATGAGGTGTTTAGTTTATGAGTACAAGAGGAAATAATAAAAATGAAAATTATTGATATTAATAAATATTGTTTGATTAATCATTATATATAAGAATTATTTTATGAGTACAATGAAAGTGTTAGAAAATATTCACTTTTATTATTTACTTGTGATTTTGATTTTAAATTAACTAATTTATTAACAAAATGAATTCATTATTTATTCAAATCAAACAAGTATATATAATATTATATAAATTTATATCAATAATAGAGTTTATGATTTTTATTTTAATTATAATTCTTGAATATGAACGAATATCTCCTTAAATTTTCTTTGACTCGTGGGCACACAGTAATTCCTTACCCCATTCAGCCCATCACAAAACTTTTCCAACATTTTTTCTTTTGTGTCTCCACGTTACGCTTCATGTTATTTTTTTGGATACAATGTACTTGAGATTTGCCAAAAAAATAAAGTTACTTAAATCCAATGTGATGCTTAGCTATGCAAATACAAGTCGGCCAATTATCACGAACTATTTAATGTCATACAAAATATTTAAAAAGATCCGATTTTTAGTCCCACCTATAGATTCTGTAGTCATGATTAAATTTTAAAAAATATTATTTACATTAGCTGATATCATAGATTCTCTAAGGTTTAATACATATCACAAGATCTACAAGTAAGATAAAAAACCGAATCTATCTAAATATTTACATAATGTCATTAGTGTCATAGTCATACGTAAGTCATAGTAGTAAAACGCCACCCTTTTGTATTCTTTTTGTTGAGTTTTAAATTAATTAATTTGTATTTTGATAATAATATAATTGGTTGGACACTAAAAATGCAAATAATGAAAAAAAATTATCTCGCATATATTCCTTTCATTTTACATGCGAAAAATAGAATAATATTCCAATAAATTCATCTTTTTTCTAGATTTGAACCTCTTCAACATCACTATAATTTAAAAAAAAACAAAACAAAACAACCAAAAGTAGTTGACATGAAGAAGTTTTCTTAGAGACGTTTAGGAGTGATACATAGTGATGACTATGGGTTATAGTTATACAATGCCTAATATGTTTTTCAAATACAAAATGAATTTCATTCTTATTACTCTTTTTTTTTGTTTATTTCTTTCTTTTGGACTTCTTATTTGTGGACGGAAAAAAAAAATTGAGAAGAAACTCTGTCATATCTAATCAAAGCAAACAAAGCCAAACAAAATATAGTTTACCTAATTTAATTATTTAACACTTCAAATTGCATTTGTGCTTTTAAGCATTCACGAGACCACCAAAAGAAATGGGAAAAAAATAATGAATATGTATTATCCAATATCCAGTGTAATTCATCCAATCACATTTCAAATAGTAATTGTTTTGTTTATTGATTCCGGGAAGTAATTCTCATTTGCTGAAGGAAATTGTAGAATTTTTTGTTTGTTTACAAGTCCAAGTGCAAAGTTCTCCCCCACCCCCACCAAAAAAAAAAACCAAGTACAAATTACCAAAATGGATGCAACATTTACCAATAAATTTACATTAGAGTATATCTATACAAAGAGAGTAACAATAGTATTATTATGTTACTATATTCGCCAAAAAGGAATTAAATCCATTTAAATCCTAAAACAGTACATGTCATATATAAAATGAAGAGACGGATTGGAGGTGTTTCTTTCTTCCCTTTAAATTTTTAATTATTATTATATTATTATAAAAATTAGACTTTGCCTAATAATATAGAGAATGTATACAATTATTTCTTATGTGTATATTTATATAATTTTATTACCCAAAAGTTTCGTATTTTTCTTAAAAATTTAAATACACCATTAAAAAAAAAAATTAGATTTTGCCCTCTAAAATTTTACAAAAATTACAAAACTGTTTCTCCAAAAATATGTATATATAGTTTTTGCTCCCCAAAGTTTAACTCCTTGATCTATCGCTACAAAGTGACTGATGTGTCACTAAATCCGGAAAGGATGAATGAAATCTAACTGAGTATTTAAAATTAAGGTTGGTGATTCATTATAATTTTGTCACGTGAAATGTCTTTAACCAATGGTTCTAAATTTATAAATTTGGAAATTATTTTCTCATATAAAATTAGGGAATTAGTGATTTAATATAATTTTGTAATATGTATAAATAACTTAAACAAGTAATATTGACTTTGTAATATTATAAATAATTTTCCTTTACATATATATGCTTTTAATCACATAACATGAAGGGCTTCTCATACTCCTTTTTTTTTTTTTTTTTTTTGGGCTAGGGAATGGCTTCTCCAATAATAGAAGAGAACAAGGTTCCCACTCATACACACAGACTTAGTATTAGCTAAAGCAACCATGGGATAAGAATCAAAATAGCAAAATGACAAATTTATTGTTTGGCTATTTGGATTCTAGCTTGCAACATATATAATGGTTCTTCACTTTTTTGTTCCATTTTTCATGTCACCTCTCTTCTTCTTTCTTTTTTTGTCTTTTGTTCTTTTAGGATATTTTCACACACTTCCAATTAGCCAAGTTCAAATACATTTTTTTCTTTTTGAAGTAAAGTTCAAATACATTTTGCAACAAGAAAAAAAAAAAAACTCTGAATTCTTTTTTAATTGCAACGTTAGAAGGGAAAATATAACAATACGGTGAAATTCAGAAAGAATAAATAAAATTATGCAAAAAAAATAATCAATGTCCAGTTAACTAATAAAGTAAAATCACAAAATTATCAAAAAAGAAAAGAGCAAAATGACACAAAGTTCAAAAATAATATCTAATGAGAATTTTGATATAGTATAATTCAATTACTTATAAATCCAAAAATTGTATAACAATAACATTGCTTCTGTTTTATTGAAATTGTCATACTTTTTATTTTGAAATATTTCAAAATATTTATCACATTAACAAAGTCAAAAAAATCATGTATCTCCATTTCTAATATGTTCCCTTTATTTTTTGGTAATACTATATTCAAATTCAAATTTTGAAATTGAGAGAATAAAATTAAAAAAAAACATTAATATCACAATTAAGTCACTATTTTTAAAAAAGTTAAATTTTTGAAATGCCACAAAAAATTTAGAACAAGCAGAGTATATTAGTATCATTTTGCAAGAAGATTTTTCACAAAATGGGAAAAAAAAAATACAATCATGGAGGGTGAGTGATTTAGTAAATAGAGCTCACAAAAGGGTTTAATGTCTGGCAGAATCTTACCCCACAAGTTTTGTCGCCAACTCGACGTCACCTTGTGATCCTTTTAGGTGGGGAATAGTGAGCTAAATTCGGTCTATGATTTCAGTTTAGACCGTGTAAGATTATCTTAAGCCAAAATTATACATGCGGATGTGAAAAACATAGAATTGAGATACGATGATATAATTTGAAAGGAAAATACTTAGGTAGATTTGGTGTATAGTTTTAATTATATATTTTATAATGTAGATTAATTATTATAGAATCTGTGACATCAGTTGATGTAAATAAAATTTTATAAGATTTAATTTTAACCGCGAAGTCTAAAAGTGGGGTTCAAAATTGAGTTTATGGTAGTATCCTATTTGATGTACGAAAAATACTTAGATAGATTCAATTTTTGATTCCACGTGTAGATCCTATGATTAGGATTAAATTTTAAATAATTTTGTTTACATCAATTGATATCATAAATTATTTACGATTTAATAGTCATATCACAAAATTTATAAATAAAATAAAAAATCGAATTTATTTAAAATTTTGCCATCATGTACCATGTGCATGAATGTTTGGATGGTCACATGTTCACAAATAAATATATGAGACAATTACAAGTTCTTTTTTTTTTTTTTTTTCCCCTCAAGAAAAATACGTGGATAAATTTGATCACTAAATATTCATAAAGTATGTCATCATCGTATAGAAGTTCATTTAATCTTTGACCACATTATAAATGATAATGATTTACTTTTAAAGAAAATTTTACAATTTTTTTTTGTAAGAAATTATTTTTTTATACTTTAAATTATTATACATTACAATATAATGTACTTTTTGGTTAAGAGCTGACATGATATTATATTATTATTTTTTTGGACAAATATAAATTAATTAAGCAATTACAAATTTATAATTTTGTTTAATACTAACAACTACCATAATTTAAGATTATATAAATAAATTTGGTCCATCATAAATTCATTGACAATGCCATTGTGATTATCATATACATATTTAAAACTTCATTTATTATCTGAAACCACATTGTACGTTATAATTATTCTTTGTTCATATTGTATCGTTAAATCATACATCAATAATAAAAATACACTTAAATATACTTGGTATATTGACCGTAATAGATTTTATGGTTGAAATTTTACAAAATATTACTTAACCAATAAATTTATAATTCAAACATTATATTCTTTTAAAATCTAAAACATATAATAAATTATTTTATCAATTTTGACAATAAGATGAACGGGGTAAACCAGTTATACCTAAATATTTTGACCTTTCGTAAATGCCCTCAATCTCGTGGTTAATTACAGTTTTGTCCAAAATTTTTTTTGCCTATAAATAAGACTCTGTTCCCAAGAGCTGTAGACTCTGCTGTCTTCTCTGCTGCTACTTTGAACACACCATCAGCCCAACCCTTCAGTTTCTGGACTCCCCTTTTCTCTTGCAGGCAGCAGAGTCAGTTTTTTCTGATAAAAAACCACTTCAAGCTTAACTTAACTAAAAAAGGTCAGTAAATTATTGGGTTCTTTTCTTTTTCCCCTTTTATTTGGTGATTTTTTTTGGATTTTTTTAATGTTTTTGCTATTTTTGGCCATCTGGGGTGTTGATTATCAATGTGGATTTTGTACATTTATGATCATGTAATGTTTAATTGGTTTTTATGGACCTTTTTGCATATGGGTTTTTGTTTTCTTGATTATCATGTGTTTCTATAAGTAGAAAAAAGATTGAATTTTGGGCTAATATTTTCTGTCTTTTTTTATTATTTTTTTCATTCCCCCCCTTTTTTCTGTGTGCATTTGTTTGATTTGTGATTATCAGATTATGGTTGTTGGTAATTGAATGAATTGGCTATTGCATGTTGCATAATATTTGGGGCTGGCTGGTTAAAAGTTTATACAATTTAGCAATGTGGACACGGTTTTTTTTTTTTCCCGGGGGGCGGCGGAATTTGTTGTTTTTGACCTGATGAAAAGGAGGGATTTTTTGGGTTCTTCCTTTTGTGTTTCGTGTAGAAGCTTTATGAATCTGATCAATAATTGTGGTGGTTTCATGATTCATGATGAACTTTGCTGGAATTAGATGATTGTGATTAACTTTGTTCTTTTGATGTCCAGTGTAGTAGGCTATTATGCAATGTGAACAATAAGTGTGTATTTGATGATGACTTTGCTGGAATTTGATGAGTTTTGATTAATGCATAATTATACTGTGATGAAAATGAGGGTTTTTTTTTGGGGGGGAGGGTATTTTTCTGTCTAATATCGAGGCTTTAATCATCTCGATCAATCTTTGTTTGTTTGTAATGAATTTAATGAAAGTGATGAATTATCATATTACTAATTTTTTTCCTTTGGGGGTGTGGGATTTTTTAGTAAGTGAGGCTTCTTTTGTATCTATCTTAGATATTATGTTATTTCCATGTGACATAGCAATTTAGTAATTATTTTGGGGTGAATACTTATTTCGTCTCATGGTTGGTAGTGTTATTTAAGGGAATTGACACTTTGTTTGTGGTTGGGCATGCCATTCATTGGTTTTATTGATTTTTCTTTTGTCTGCATGAATTTTATTGCACAGGGTTCATTGCTACATTTTATGATATCGATCCAAATTACAGCCTGCGAGTTCTGATATGCTAAGCATATCATATTTGCATTGCTGCTGATCAGAACACAATTTTGCTATAAAGATGATTCAGAATAACTTTGAGGAATCCTGGCAAATACTGAAAATAATAGACATGGTTTTCACTTTAAAAGTTACCCAAGGCTTCAGTTCTTTTACTGCCGTTTTTGGAGATTTCTGCTGACGAATAATTTAGTTCAATGTGTTCTAGGCTTGAGTACAATAGAAGGCAAGAAAAGTTGTTGTGGCATCATGGGAATTTTTCAAATCTTTGATTCATTCTATATCTGCTGAGGGAGGATTGCTTTCCCTTGTGTTTTACCTGTCGCTCAATTAATCCTTGACTATGAAGCAAAGCTTGTATTTTCTTGAGTTGAGTATGTATTTCTTGGCTGAGATATTATAAAGTATAACCATTAAAGTTCCAAAAGGTTTATAAAAGTATGGGGAACTCTGGAAATAAAGAAACTACAATTTGGGTAACCTTGAGATGTAATTATCTGATGATGTAGATACCCTTGAGGGCATGAGAGTAGACAGATTGCTGAATTTAAGTATTTTCAAAATCCATCCTTTGGGCATCCTAAGAAAATATCTCTACTAGGTGCATCGTTAGAGAATTAACCTTCTCAGCAGCCATCAAATTACAACTACAGCTGTAATGACTGTGCTGATTATGTGATATATTATAGAGGTTAAAGTCTATGGTGCTATATTGTATGCTTTACACGAGGTGCCTGAAGCAAAATATTTTAGCATTAGAGGTCTGAATCCACTCATTAGGAACTTCATAAATGGAAGAAGTTGAACAGTGGCAGCAATTAAAAGAGTATTTCATCTTCTTTTTCTTAATTTGACCTTCAAATAAAAACCTCAGTAGATCTCTTTCATTGTAATTGAAAAACTTACTTTAAATGTTAGATTTAGAAAATTCATTCCCCCTGTATTATGAAATGGAAGTTTGTGAACAGTGGGGAAGTGATGAGTTCAACTAATTCCTTGTTTTCCTTCCAATTGTTTCATGGCTTGAAGACTGATCCAGTGCAAATGTGTTGTTAGCTGCCAGACAGTGGCTGAGGAGGATATTTTTGTTTGGGTAAAAGACCAAATTATCTATGGTGTAAATCTCCATTGAGTTTTCTGGCTGATGTATCAGGTATTTGCATAATAGTTTTTTAAAATTCTGATATCAGGTTCCTATCTGGTTACCTGAAAGTTTCCATTGTGATATCTTGCATGTCTAAATAACTTTATGAGATTCTCTCCAATTCATACAGGCATGTAATTGATCAAGCCTGTGTTAAGTATTCGATTATAATTGGAAATAATGCAAGATAATCTTGTGAATTATTTTTGTTTTTAATAGCTGGAAGCTGTAAATAAGTCTGTAATTAAATTATATTTTAGGGAAGGTAGAGGTCCTCAAATCAGTTTTACTAACACAGTGGATGCATGTTCTGGATCTATAATCCACATTTGAGAGGATAGTAGAATATATGAAGACCATAAAGTCTAAGCTTTTATTCATGCGTCATTCCTTCTTCTGATGATTCATGGTGAAGTAAGTAAAATCACCAATTAGTCTGAATTAAATTGCATCAAAAGAACATGGAGAAGCTCCAAAATTTACAGATATCAAGCCTGTTGTCCCGAACATTAGCTAATAGGTATAACATACATGCATTTCCTTTCATCCTAATAGGACTTTGTGTCAAAAGTTTTCAATCTACTCAGAGTTGTTATAGCTTTGTGTCAATGACCTTTTTCTTTTCCAGGATGTAAACTTTCGATGGGTAGATGTACATATTTCTACTACCATGGTACTAAAATACTGGTATCTGTTTTCTAATTCAACTGCCATGGGTAAACAGTATAATATTTATGAAAACATTTTGATATTACTATTTGGGTGCCATGGTAGTTGAAATATGCACATCTAACCATGTAAATTTGCAGCCTGGAGAAGAAAAGATCATTGACACAAAGCTATAACAAGTCTGAGCAGATTGCAGACTTTTGACCTAAAGTTGTATTAGGATGAAAGGAAATGCATGTATGTTGTACCTATTAGTTAATGTCAGGGACCACAGGCTTGAAATCGGTAAATTTTGGAACTTCTCCGTGTTCTTTTGATGCAATTTAATTCATAATAATTGGTGATTTTACTTGCCTCACCAGGAATCATCAGAGAAAGGAATGACACATGAAGAAAATACCATCTTTGAGGAAGATTATCAGACTAATTCTAGTTAATCATGATCTAAATTACCTGTGAATTAACTTACGCCCTTTTCTAACAATTTAAAATTATAAATCAGGTTAATAATGCTGTATAATATTAACTTAATCGAAGATCCTGAGTTAAAGTCTTGCCTCCCAAAACTAATAGAAAAGAACACTCTAAATCCACTGTTCGATGTGCATATGCTGGGTCCGTTAAAAAGCTGATTTATATTAATTTTTGCTATTGGAAACTAGCTTTACTGGCCAGCCACACCTAGGTAGGTATCTTACTACAGCCAAATTTATTATGTGCGCCTATTGCAAAAATTTGTAGCAACTCTTATGCACTGAAAAGTGATTTAGATTTAACTGTAAGGATTGAAATTAATACCTTCTACTTGCTCTAATACCATACCAATTATTACCTCTGTCCCAATATATTTTTCACATTTGACTTTTTTGGCCAACGAGTCAAGTTTTCAAGGCTCAATCTTTTATATATTTTTATTTTATTATTATTATTATTATTATTTTTATTTTTATTTTTAATAAATTTTAAGTTTTATGTCTTAATAGATTTATATAAATTTCGCTTCTGTTGAAAATTTTTCATAAAAAATCAAATAAATCTATATGAATTATTGATTATAAAATTGATCTAGTTGACCAGAAAAATCAAACTGTGACAAAATAAGTGGGATGGAGGGAGTATTACCTTACATAATAGCCTAGCCTTTAAATGTTCAAACTACTAACCTGAGAATTCTTTAAGTAAGGCATTGTGGTTCTGCCTTTTGCTTATCTTCTTTCTGGAAATTCATTGTTCAACTTGCTCCACATGTGAGTCTTCTTTACTTTTTCTATCAGATTTGTTGAATTTCAGGACAAATATGGATTGGGAGACAATAGAAATTGAGCATTCAGTGAAGCTAGAGCAAACAGGTCGACTAAGGAGCATTTCTTTTAACATTTTATCCGAGGTTGAAGCAGTAAGTATGAATATCAAATGATAGCTTCCTGTTGAATCTCTCTCCTAGCTTGAATATAAAAAAAAAAAAAAAAACACCGGTCCTAAATTTCATTGTATTTATGGCCTTGCGAATTGCTATATGTAATGCATAAAGGTACTTTTTGCCGGTGGTTGATTTAAGGAAAAGTCTGAGGAATTTGTGGCCCAAATGTAGACTTTGATATTCCCACATGGTCCCTTTAAAGATTTGGTTTTCCATTAGCTACAATCTGAAATATTTTTTTTTTCTATTAACTTTGCACACATGGAAATGCAACAGTAAGATTTGTATATCCACCACATCATTTGCTGAGATTTCTATTGATTAATTTTAAGTCCCCCCTGCCACATCCTAGATGTCTTGGCTTGTTAAGCATTTTTGTTTTACATAAGGGTGAAGTTTCTATGGGCACACTCAAAGATAGGGAAAGAAATCGGTTGATATTTTTGGTCAAACCATACTTGCCCTCTAGCAAAACTCTAGTTAAATATTATGTTTCTTTGGTTTCTGTTTAAAAGTTTTGCCTCTTCATAGGTAAACAAATCAGCCAAGCTAATTGGAGCAGTTAGTGAAGTGACAGATGCTGCGTTAGGACTTCCTAATCTAATTAATCAATGCACCACATGCGGTGCTAAGGATAGAAAGAAATGCGAAGGTACAGTTAAAACCTAACAATTACTACGCTTATAGAATTAATGATATCTTTCTGTCGAAGTATTTCTTGAAGGACTGTAAATTCTCTATTTTGCAGGTCATTTTGGGTTGATTAACTTCCCTTTTACGATTCTCAACCCATATTTCTTACCAGAAGTTGCACAGATTTTAAATAAGATCTGTCCAGCATGTAAATCTGTTCGTGTTGATAAGGTTAAGGTCAGGTACTATGCTCCTTATACTAATAATCCATCAGGTTGTTCAGATGAATAATGATTCTAGCATTATATGCATACATATTTTTGTGTTGGTTAATCGACCAAATAGTTATGTCCTGAATAGATCAACCTGATTTGAAAAGTTCTTAACTGTTTTTTGGGGGCAAATTGTGGGAGAATTAAATCTGGTTAGATGGTAGGAAACTACATAAAATTGTTGCACTCTTTTAGGATGTAGCTGGCTGGCACTGAAATATTCCAAGGCATTATTACTTGCTTCTTCATCCCTTGTAAACACCTAAACAGCCAGAATTCTAGTGCTTCTTGTCCAACTTTAAAAAAAGCATTTGTTTGGACGATTTTATGGACTTACTCTTGATGCATGTAAATGAAACTCGTGGTTTTCTAGCGTAATCTAATTTATCTGATATTGGCATAAGGTTACTATTATGGCAGTAAACTGAGAATTTCTTTACAGTTTATCTATCTTTTTGTTTTTTAGCGGATTAGCTGTGATACTGCAAAAGGTTACAGTCTTAAAGACTTTCATCTTGGGCATCCACTTGGCAAGAGGTTGTAGGTGTTGTTTGGACCCTTTTGATTTTAAAGTGATACCAGAGGAACTACCATACTTTTCCAGAAGGATAGGGGAACAAATTCTAATTAATGCTGATAATTCTTTCATTTCTTTAAAATTCACCTGCTTCTTAAAAAATTTCTCGCTAATTGTGATTATTTTACTCTTTTTATTTTTATTTTTCATTTTTTGCAATTCTCTTAGGAAAATATTTCAATATTGGTGTGACTTGAATGATCCATAATGTATGCTCTTCATCTATCCATTCCACTAGCTAATAGTAATTTTCAGTTCCTTGCTAGTCCATAATCCTTGTTTGTTTTGCCTGTATCAGAGCTATGGGTCCACATCCATACGTGACCACCCTAATCATTGTAAATATTGCAATGTAAGTTTCGCTATTTATCATTGCATCTTCCTAGTTGACTACCAAAATTCTTAACTGATTTACTCCGTTCTGGTTAATTAAGCAGGGAAGGTCAAGAGATTCTTATCCACCAATGAAATTCAAAGTGACTTCAAAAGATGTCTTTGCAGAAACTGCAATAAGTGCAGAAGTGAGTGAAAGGTCATCAAGGACTAGGAGTTTGCATGGGTCAATGTCTTCTGATTATTGGGATATTATTCCTTCTGATGATCAGCAAGATCCATCTAGCTTGGGATCAAATAAACGTGTTCTATCACATGCCCAGGTAACAATCACATATTGCTATATGCATTAAAATTTATGTGCTTTGTGCATTTTAGTTTATACGCCTTTGCATTTGCAGTTAAATTAATTCCTGTCTACTTTAAGAAACTATGAGTTCATAAGCTCACTACTTGAGTGGAACAAAGTACACTTTGATAAACAATGAAACTGGGAGTTAATATCCATGTATCTTCTTGTTGGTTCTTTAGCAAGAATGTTCTACTTGTGGAACCAGTCTGATCTTATTTTTATTTTCATTATGATAATTCGATGTTATTGCAAAGTGTTGTACTTATACGAAATACGCTAAGAATGAGATCCTTACACTTGGAGTTTTCCCCTGAAAGAATTACAGTATCTAAGCATTTCCCATAAAGAATGGGAACCCTAAAATTAGTACCCTTCATATCAGAATCATGTCTAAGTTATGAGTGTGATGTGGCACGGTGATTGGGGTGCTGATAAATGGTTAGCATGTTTGTGAATGAAACATGAAATGGTATTAGAAGAACCTACTTTTTGAGATGATAAGGCACGATATTGATTTGTGCATAAAAACAGAAGTGCCAAGTTTTGGCAATGATAATAGACGAAAAATGGCATTCCAAGTGATAAAAAGTTCAGATACAAGAACTTGTTTGTTAAGAATTTATTTAAGATAGGATTTTAGCTGATTGAATGAAAAAGATCCTGATCTTTTGATAGCTTTCAAGATCCTGGTCTTTTGATAGCCCATTCCGTGAAAAGGATTTCATTCTGCAATTTGAGAAAAACTAGATAAGTACATGAAATATGAGTTGAATATGGAAATGTGGTCATGAAGTTTGTTTGACCAGAAAATACTCATTTTTACCTAGTGCCCAGCCTTGGTATCGGTGAAAATGACATTATTTCTTTTTTAATTCATTTGTTCTGTGGTGGGAGGGCTTGGATTGAATATATGCTTTTGTAGTTAACCAATGTGAATTAGCTATTTTGCATGATGTAATTAGCTGTTAAGTTGTGGTATGTAGTCTTTACTGATTTGAATATACTTTTTGCTGCTACTAATACCCCATTTAGTAGTTTTATTTTATCCCCTCCAAAACCTTTCCTCTGTTTTTGCTAGCATTTTTATATGATCTATCCTGTTGCTCATCTTCCTTTCTGATAATTCTTGTGCTTTTCAGGTTTATAGCATCTTAAAAGATGTTGATCCAAGGTTCCTCGAATCATTTCTCAAAAAGAAAAGCTCTATCTTCCTCAACGGTTTCCTTTTGACTCCCAATTGTCATCGTGTCACAGAATTGGGACAACATATAATTTTTGTAAGTGAAATACACTCTTCGATTTTTGCTTGATATAATTGATGAGATGCATTATATTCTTTTATTACTGGAAATGATTGTATGATGCTTTTCTTTGGTTAATTATGCAGGACACAAAAACAAAGCTGTACAAAAAGTTGATAGATTTTAGAGGAACTGCTAATGAATTGAGTACCCGTGTTCTCGACTGCATTAAAGTTTCAAAGGCATAAGCACCTGATTTATGTTCTCTTTCCTTTCGAAATTCATCCTTTTTTACTAAGATTTTTAAGTATGCTTGACACTTTTTTGCTGTAGGTTCGATCTGAAAGACCCTCGGCTATAAATTCTGCTTTCAGTGTGTTTGGTTTTAAAGATTCGGCCTTCACTACACCTGGTCTAAAGTATATCAAAGAACTTCTTTTGGGAAAGCGAACTGATCATTCTTTCCGCATGGTTGTAGTGGGTGATCCAAATATAGATCTTGGTGAAATTGGCGTGCCCCGTCATATTGCAGAAAAGCTGCGTGTATCTGAGCATGTGAACAAGTGGAACTTTAGTAAGCTAGAGAGGTATGTTACTTTAATGGTTGTTAGTGGTGGGGAGATTTGTGTTCGCAGAGGAGGTAGGCTTGAGAAACTTACTATCACTGACAAGTTGCGTAGTGAAGATGTTTTGTATAGACCTATGCTTGATGGAGATACAGTATTTTGATAAATAGGCCTCCATCTATCCATCAACACTCCATTATTTCTCTATCTGTTAGAATTCTTCCCATAAATTCAGTTCTATCATATATCAATCCTCTCATCTGTTCTCCTCTCCGTGGAGATTTTGATGGTGATTGCCTCCATGGTTATGTACCTCAATCAGTTGATTCCAGAGTTGAACTCCAAGAGCTTGTTGCTCTAAGCAAACAGTTGCTTAATGGGCAGAGTGGCCGAAACCTGTTGTCACTAAGCCATGATAGTTTAACTGCAGCTCATTTAATTTTGGAGGAGGGGGTAACTTTCAACAAGCTACAAATGCAGCAACTGCAAATGTTTTGTTCTTTTCGAATGCAATTTCCTGCTATCATCAAAGCCCCTGGGAACACTTGTTTTTGGACGGGGAAACAATTATTTTCCCTACTTATTCCTCCAGGTTTTGATTATGTTTCCTCATCAAATGGTGTGCAAATAAACAAAGGGGAAATTGTAACTTCTTCAAATGGATCTTCTTGGTTGTGGGATACTGATGGGAACCTTTTTGACAGTCTTGTTAAATACAGCAAAGATGAAGTTCTTGGCTTTCTGTATGCTGCTTGCACAGGAAGTTCTTTGTGAGTGGTTGGCAATGAGAGGGTTAAGTGTATCACTCTCTGATCTTTGCCTTACTTCTGATCCAGACTTTAGACAGAATATGATTGACGAAGTTTCTTGTGGATTGCAAGAAGCAGAGCTGCTATCTTCTATTGAACTTCTGATGGTAGATTCCAATCAAGATTTCCTTGTTGAAAGCAATGAAGAAAATGAAAGAGGTTTGGATTTTGGTGCAGAGCATATTTCTTCTATTCAGCAGCAGAAGTCAGCAGTACTGAGTCAAGCTTCTGTTTCTGCTTTTAAGCGAGTGTTTTCAGATATTCAACATTTGGTCTACCATTACGCAAGCAAGGATAACTCTTTTCTGTCTATGTTAAAGGCTGGAAGCAAGGGAAACTTGCTAAAATTAGTTCAGCAGAGTATGTGTCTTGGTTTGCAGCATTCATTTGTTGCATTATCCTTTAGAATTCCCCGTCAGCTTTCTTGTGCTGCATGGAATGATCACACAAGATCTCTCTTCGTAAATCTCATGGTATCTCAGAACACTGTGACTCTTACATCCCATTTGGTGTGATTGAAAATTCTTTCCTAACTGGCTTAAATCCTTTGGAGTGTTTTGTGCATTCATTGACAAACCGGGATAGTTCTTTCAGTGGTCATGCAGATGTGTCTGGGACTTTGACCAGGAAACTTATGTTTTTCATGCGTGATTTAAGCATTGGTTATGATGGAACAGTTAGAAATGCTTATGGAAATCAACTTATTCAGTTTTCCTACAATAGCAGAGAGACTCTGACTCCCTGTAACTGCAGTAATGAGTCTCCAGGTGAGACAACTCATATATATGATGTTATAGGTGGCCATCCTGTTGGTTCACTGGCTGCTTGTGCGATTTCTGAAGCAGCATACAGTGCTTTGGATCAACCTATTAGTGCACTTGAATCATCACCACTTCTGAACCTAAAGGTTCTCATCTCTCTGTGCATGTTTTAATTGTTTGTTTTCCTTTATTTATTTATTTATTTATTTTTATCTGTGAAGGTCTCATTTCCTGTCATTTGGTTAGCTTCCTTGTTTATTAGGTTTATTAAACTATTATCTTTATCTTTCCAAACTTTTTGGGCTAGAAATTCTGAATTTCATTTATGTGCTAGTAGTTGTGGTTAATGTAGTAATCCATGTTGATCTTAAGTCAATTGGACCGTGGGTGCTTCGAACCTGAATCAATTTGTTTGTAGTATGTATGAGTTCTCACATTAAGAGTATATGAAAGTTTGTTCAGCCTTCTAGTTCCTGATCTCTTTCTTTCTATCGATATGTTTAATTTTTCTATTGTACTATATGTGCCTTAGACTAAACATAGAATGAGTGATTGCTATTAAAAGATATGTGTGAAATGAAAACTGACTAGGAGAGGACATAGCTTTTATTTTTTGAAGACTATTTTGTCATTTTTGAGGCATACCTAGTAAAATTCTCTTGCCAATTTTAACTTAATTGGCATGCTGCCATTTTGATTTTTTCCCTCAACCACAAGAGGGGAATATTCTATGTACTTCATCAAATAGTAAAGTGGTCCAGCAGGCTGTCTTTAGCTTTTTTGCATTGAAATTTACTTCGTTTAAACTATGGACACGTATTACTATTTTTATCCAGCCCTCTATGCTGATGGTTTGGCTCAAACCTCATTATATTGTGCTATATGCAAACTTGATAACTAGATGTATTTTTACTTCTAGATTGGAGTGCCTTATTCTCGTAGTATGCAATTTAACTGTGCAGAAAATTCTGGATTGCGGAGTGAAAAAGATCAGTGGTGATAAGACTGCATCACTCTTTTTGACTAAGAAACTTGGAAGGCAAACCTATGGTTTTGAATATGGAGCATTAGAAGTTAAGGATCATTTGCAAAGGCTAATATTTGAAGACATTGTTTCTTCTTCAATAATATGGTAATTTTTCTGATGTTATTGACCATCACGCTTCTTGATAACTTTTTGATGGGATGGTAATTTCAGAAGCGTTATGCCGATTGTGAAGTTCATCTAATGTATGTATGTCTGCAATGTCTACTAGCTACTCCCAGGAGAAACATAGTCGCTCTCAAATTAGTCCCTGGGTTTGTCATTTTCATATATCCAAGGTAATGCAGTTAAACACGCATTCTTTTTCTTGTGTTGACATGATATTCCTGGGAATTTTTTTTTTAATTGAATGTCTTTCCTGAATATTTGAACTCTCTCTTCTTTCAGGAAATTGTTAAGAGGAGGAGACTCAGGGTGCACTCAATAGTTGATGCTCTTAACATGACATGGAAATCTGCTAAAGTAAAATTGAAAATCAATCTTCCGGACTTGCAGATAATGGGAAAGTAAGATGTTTTCATTACAAAGATCGTCAGTTATTACATTTATTAGATAAAATAAAAGTGGTATGAAGAATGTGGATTTTGTCATGGATTCTATCTTGCTTGACTATTATAAACAACAAAGTTAACAAAATGTGAAAAGTTGAGGTCTTATGTGCAACCAGACTGGAATTGGTGGTAGTTCCTGAGCACATGGCATGGTTTCTACTGTTTTATCTGGGAAACTTTAATATATATACTAAAGCAATGTGGGTTCTCTAATATATTATGCTCATTTCATGCATTTGCTGGTGTTCTTGTGGAAAGTCTTATTCCTGTTTGTCTTGTCTTACTTATTCTACAGTAGGGTGTGTTCTCTTGCTGTAAAGCAAAATGAAAAAGATGCCAAGATATGCATCACAGTTTCAATTCTTGAGAGGTCCAGGAATTCATCTTTACCAGTGGATGTCCTTCGCAATATGGTAATACCGTTCCTCCTTGGAACTGTTATAAAAGGTTAGTTTTCTTGAACTGAAAGTTGTTAGTTTTCTTGAACTGAAAGTTGTGCTATCAACTTACTGTCATATTTATTATCATCATTATGTCAGTAATGTTCTGTTTTAGCATGGATGATACTTTTGTTCAAAGAAAGTTTCCCAAGTGTAACTTTGTTCTTTAAGTTTATGATTGAATCCACTTGTAGCTTTGCACTGGAGTTTATCATTTTTTATGCTGCAAGGTTATTGTGAACCCGCTGAAAACCTACAAAACATCACGAAATAACAGGAAAGAAACAAAGAAAGAAGGATGAGGGGAGTAACACAAACTACGAAACTGGTGCATTTGCAATGCATAGCTTCTGCTCGAGTACAATGTCTCCCTATTTGAGTATAAGTTATGAATGAGAAGGCAATTTTGAACTCAATGACTAGTTTGCAAGAGATACAGATTGAAAAGAAAGAGACGAGTTGAACAAACTGATACTGAAAACTTTTGGTCTTTTAGTTCACTTAGAAGTGCCTGATGTAGAAGGCTGGTTATTTGTCTCGGCTTCCAGTAAATAAGTTGATTAAACATTTCTAAGTAGCTGAAAAGGCACCAGAACTACTTTTTATAAAGCTATTTCTGAAAATCAAGTTTCCCTGTCACATTCTCAATTCATATGTTAAAGCCATCTACTCTTTAGGTAATGAAACTTCACATAGTTAACTTTGAGAAGCAACTACCATGTCAAAGCCGGGATCAACTTTGAGAAGCAACTACCGTGTCAAAGCTTGGGTTGGGTAGACGGACAGCCACCCCCAAGAGTTCGGAAATTACAATTTTACCTTTTTGGGTTAATGACTCCAATAGTCCCTGAATATTTACTAATGTTTCTGTTTGGTCCCTTAACTTTTAAAAGTGTCTATTAAGTTCCTAAACTTTTAAATTTAGTTCTAAATGGTCCATCAATGTAAAATTCAAGTATGCTAATTTTTATTTTGCCCCCTGAAGGTTTGGTTTAATTTCTATTTTCCCCAAGTCTATAAAGTGAGGCATTAGCTCGTTTTAATAGTTTTGGTTAAACATTAAATAATTGGCTAATTTGACCAAGAGAAAATGAAACACTGCATTTCTAATAATTTCTATAAGCTAAAATTATAAGAAAAATATATAAAAAAAATATTTATTTCCTTTTAAAATATCAGTCTGATACTTTTAATATTAAATTCAAGATTATAAATTTTTTAATAAATCTTGATAATAAAAAATATTTTATATATATAGATAACTATAAAAAATTATTCCCATTTCATTTTTTTCCTTTTTTTGGTTATTTTATTAGGTGCATAAATTCTACGTAGTTATTAGTTTTTTTATTAAATCTGTCATTGGATTTTTTTTTTAATTAAAGAGGATCTACAATGACCTGTCATTAGAATTCCAATAACCTAATTAGCCCATAATAAATGTATATTCTTAATAGTCTAATATTGTAATAACACAATGCACTATTGAATAATGTGTTAAAATATTATTTTTATCATTTTTTTTTTTTATCATTTAACTAGTCAATAGTTTAGTATTTATCCAAAACTATTAAAATTGGGAGGGTCGAACTAACGATAAATCAATCCGTAGGGGGGAAAACTAAAAATTACTCTACTATACATTTGATATATTAGAGACCATTTAGAATCAAATTTAAAAGTTTATATGACTTGATATACTCTTTTAAAATAACTATCTTGAGGGACTAAATAGAAACATTGATAAAAGTTTGGGGACAGTTAGAGTCATTTACTTTTATTTAAAAAAAAAAAAACTTAATTACATTTTTATAAAAATTTAATTGCATTTTACAAAAGTCATACTTTACTCCCCTAGCATTTTATTAACATTATGAAACTATCCCCATATATGTATCTATATTGTCTTAGGCCTCTTGGCCCTTCAAGAGTTTTGAAATTATACTTTTCCCTTAAAATGTTTTAATTTAATTAGACCTTTATAAAAATTAGAATTTATGTCTATAAAGTTTTATACAAGCTATAAATAAAATTATCCCCTAATATATGTCAATATGGACAATGGAACCCTTTTTTTCCTTCGTGTTACTTGGTTCTTGTTATCTATTTAGATTTTTTTTTCCATGTTTTAGTGTTGACAGTATCGATATTTTAAGAGTAATTTGGTACTAAGTGAAACTTAATTAGTGGTGGATGTATAGCAGTTAAAGATCATGGCGTTTTCAGTACTAGGAGGGAAAGCGACTTTAGATGATTTTAGTTCCTACACGTATGTAAAGTTGGAGATTGTCATGGGATATGGTTTAATAGAGCTATATATGCCTCTATAAGCAGTTTATTGATTTGGTTGATTATGGCATAATTTTGAATTTCGGTATATGCATTCATTATTCCCATCTATTCCATTCTTGATGTTTTGCAATTGTTCATTATGAGAAGTCAAGTAGGCGAATCACCACAAATCAGTCATGATTAGTGTTAAAGAACATGCCTCAAGTTTTTCTTCATCTACACGTGTCTTGTGTTATCTCCAGCTTGTTCCATTGAGCTTTCTCTATCAACGGAGCTCAACCTAAACCCAAGTCACAGGTCTCTCTAGCCCCTGGAGCTCAACCAACCCAAGTTATGGGTTCTCTCTCTAGCCCCGGGTACTCAACCAACTCAAGTCATGTTTGAGAGAGGGAGTTAAATATAAAAATCCCACATTGATTAGTCTAAAAATCCTAGACTAATTCATAAGATTCATGGGCCACTCCACTCATTGCCAATTGGTTTTGAGATGGAAGCCCATGTTCTTTAACAATTAGATAGCCAGGTTCTTTTGTTACTTGGAATCCATAAAATGTTGTTATGAATTTATTTTACTTAGATTAAGTATTGTTGACCTCTTGTCTATTGCATGCAAGGGATTTTGGTAGATATCTTGGTGATACTGCCTGGTAATGGTCATTCTGTGTATGATATACATGAAAATCAACGAGGGACACGAAAGTTTAGCAGTAGTTGTAATGAAAAGGTTTTTTTTAGTTAGGCTTGCCATGGAATCATAAAAGATTGCCATTAAAATTCTTATGCTATCACTACTAGAGCCTTAAAAGACCTAATAGTTGAAAGATGTTGGCTAAAGATTGTTTTCGTCCTATTGGTAGTTAATATATACATAGTCGGAGTTGTTATGAATAATTATAAAATACTTATAGAAAGTGTTGAATCTTTGGCAGATGCCATTTAACCTTTCCATTTAAATAGATTTGATAAGAAAATACGGTTCAAGGATCTTGACTTTGGACGGATGAAGTAGAGATATGGTCTAAATATCTTGTTTAAATTTGAAGGTGGGAAGGTAAAATTATCCATATGTTCTTTGGGCCTATTTTGCTGATAACATGAGGAGCTCCTTTGTGTTCTCAGGTTTCCTATTTATTGCCTTATATTGAACAAATGTGTAATCTGTAGCATTACTGCTATTCAAAATTCCAACACATGTTGGTTATCTACTTGCCAGTCTTCCTTGTTTAGACCACCAAGAGGAGCAATAAGAAACTAATTAGAAATTGTATGTAATGGTATCTCTTGATGACAAAGCCGGTATGTGTACATGAATGTTAAAATCTACTTTGCTTGTGTTGACTGTGGTGGAGCTCCTGAAGAATATAAATATTTCTGTATACACACTTTTATTCGATAAATATGCTTATGTGGAGACACAAAAACTAACAGTTGTGCAATGGTCATTTATAACTTGTTATTTAGGATTCTATGAATTTAAGACAGTTGATATCTCGTAGAAAGGTTGCTCAAACTTTTAATTGTGCAATTATCATGTATGACGTGTTATTTAGGATTCCCGGAATTTAAGAAAGTTGATATCTTGTGGAAAGACTGCCCAAGTTCATCAAAATCTTCTAAAAGCTCTTTGGGTGGACTTTACTTGCGGGTTTTCATGTCAGAAAAGTGTGACAGAGCTAAATTCTGGAGGATCCTCGTTAATAATTGCCTTCAGATAAGAGATATGATTGATTGGGAACGCAGTCATCCAGATGATATTCGTGATATGACTTCAGCTTATGGCGTTGATGCTGCCGTAAATCATTTTCTAAGATTCAATATGTGAGTTGTGCCCTCCAAGATTTTGGTTATTTTGCAATAGGAAGAATAAACAAACTCAAAATTATTACTTTAATGCAGAGTTTGAGTTCTGCAATCCGTGATACGGGCAAGACTATTCTTCCACAACATTTAGTTCTTACCGCAGATTGCCTTTCAGCTACAGGAGAATTTGTTGCTTTAAATGCCAAAGGGCTGGCGCAGCAAAGAAAGGAGACTGCTGTTTATTCACCCTTCCAGCAAGCATGCTTTTCTGTTAGTTGAAATTTATTTTGATGTCCCTTTTGCTGGTTTGTCTACTTGTTCTTCATCTGGAAACAATTCCTTAACCTGTTACTATGCCCATTTCTGTCCACTGGAATTGTTGCAGAGCCCAGGTGACTGCTTTGTTAGAGCTGCCAAGATGGGAATTGTGGACAATCTTGAAGGAACTGTGGATGCCTTGTCATGGGGAATGGTTCCTTCAATAGGGACTGGTGCTCAATTTGATATCATGTATGCCATAGGAAAGGTAGTCAAAACTGGTTCCATTTTGGAAATCCTCTGTTGCTAAAGCTTTAATTAGGAATCATAATTTGGGGTGTCAAGTTGAAAGATGTATAAATTGATTTTTTGGAAAGAAAGCTGTCATTAGTGACTGATAGGCGATCATATACAGATCTGGTAAATGAATAAACAGATTGCAATGAACCACATTGTTACTGCTTCCCATTTCCACCGCTTATATTATGCCATCTAATTCTTGAACCTTTGCTTTTCTGCCTGCACTTCTCGTAGCTTTTGTTGTCCTACATGTTCATGCCCATCTCTTTCATCTTGTTGGAGTGCCCTAGCATCCTTGTTTGTTGCCAGACTCCTATGTTTTACGATATTGCATTTTCCATGTCATTCTCCTTATCTTATTAAGGAGGAAACCACACTAATGTAATCGTCTCTTCAAAATCTTATTTTTGTTCCGCTAATTTTTCTTTCTTCCAGAATTTTTGAGGAATAAGATGTTGAAAACATTATGAAATAGTTCCCAAAAACAGATGTATTACTTAAATGTTGTTCTTGGCAACTAACTTTTTCCCTGCACCTTTTCACCAATACCAATAGCTCGTATGCTCAAAGGAGGATGTCTTGTGCAGTGTTACATGGATCTTGGTATGGTTTGGTACGTGATACGGATACGAGTACGCGATACGGGACTTCTCTTGGTACGTGGTATGGAGGGTAGGCTTAGTGTGTTCACTATTTAGGATTGATATTCGCTATTTAGGATTTCAAACTGTAGTATTTAAGTGATAAACAAAATTTATGGAGCATAAGTGTATAAGAAGCAATATCATACTCTACCACCATAACTCACCACACAAATTAAGTAATATGACAATCTAAATAAGAGCAGAACATAATTATGGATATGTAACTCACTGTTCCCTAGGCTTATTCTAATCTTTTATTCTTGAAGGATAACTTTTTTTACCAATTCCAATACAGTGAATTTTGTAGGAGTTGTAATCATATATATATCATATTAGGAATCTGATGCACATGATATGCCTATCTACTAATAAAATCATTTTAAAAAAAGTAAATTAAAACCAGTTAGGATAATTTAAAAAAAAAACTGCCAAGTAGTCCTCTTAAATACAACTTGCTTAACTTATCAGGTAGGATCATGTCTTTTCCTCTTCCTTTTTCTTCCCTTTCTCACGACTCACCGTCCCTATGTCCCACCATATCACACCTCTTCTTAAATGTTTAGGAACGCTACTTTGAGTGTTTTGGATCGCAGACTATCCACAATTAGGAACTCTGAACATGGAAAGTCACAGGACATGAGCGGTCCATGTAACATTGCCATAGTTACCACAAACGCAGTAAGTTAGGCGACACAGTATGGATACAAGAACGTGATTCACGACTTCTTTTAAGTATCTAATACATAGGGGTACACTTAGTTGATATGTCCTGATACGCTTCATTTGGAGTCATGGTATAATCACATGTATCCATGGTTATAGCCGAATGGAAATATGTGATTTTGACTTAAATTTTTTCAAATGCTTTTTTTTTTTCGATATAATGGTAGCAAAATTTCTAAAAAACTATAAAGTTCAATATTTTTTTTTTTTTTTTTTTGCATGGAAAGCATGCATATTAGGTAGAGTTTCTTTAGAAAAAACAGATGAATAATTAAGACAAAGTGGTTGTTGGTGGTTAGATTTTAAACTTCTAGTAATTGTTGATGTTTTTGTAACTAGAGAAAAGGACATGCTTAACTTTTAAGAACCATTATCCTACTTGACATAAATGAAAAACAAATCCAATGTTGAATAGTCCTCGTTAGGTAATTTTGGAGAGTATTTTCTATTTTTTCCATAAATAAATGAAAAATAAAGAAAAAAAAAAAAGGAAGGAAAAGAAAAAAGAAACAAAGCTTCCTTCTCCTAATTGGATTTGCTACCTCTGACGTTTCAAAATATGGCGAACGCAAATGAATCTTGTTTCGATATGCATGAATTAGAACGTAATTCATTGGGGGGAGGAGAGTTTCTGGTAACTGCGATCGTAGCTACATCCAAATCTTTCTAGGATGTGGCTTTTGCCCCATTAAGTTCCTTGCTATTCTTCATTTTAACTACGTGCATGTTTCAGTTGATCTTTTGATATACGTTTTTAATCGATTTTTTGGTATATGTTTTTAATTATACCTGAGAGATTGAATGCTTTTGTATGGGAGAGCATGTGTTCTCAATTTTTCGCTTCAGCATTATTTTCTTCTTAAAAGTATCTTCCTGTATAGCAATATCATATTAGAACTGGCATCTGATGATAATGCCGTTGCACTTTAAACCTCCAACTTACCCTGATTTTACTATTTTATGTTTCATAACAACGATTGTTGCAAATGTAAAGTGAAAATGCATTTTGCCAATATTTTGGTCTTTTTAGAAAATCTGTCTTAATTTTTGCATCCTTGTGTTTGTCTTTTGTTAGGGTCATGAACCTGCTAAGTCTATAGATATCTATGGTGATGGTCTATCTGGGTAGCATTGCCAACTTGAATCAACAGGTTAAAGTGAAGTTACAGAACAAAGACTATGAAATGTCTGGCAAATCTCTGGCTCAGCATCTATTTATGTATGATGATTTAGCCACAAAGGGATGTGTTCTCCCTCGTGCAGTTCGGGGTCATCGGGATATTGAGACACTCTTGAGGGATTTTATCTCGCTGAAAGATATCCAAAGGCTCTCTCACTCCTTGAAACAATTGTTAAACAAGTATGCTACTTATTGAGTTTCTTATTCCTTTTTTTGGGTTTAAAATTTTACCATGAATTAGTAATTGATTATAATGCATGAGTTACTTCTAATTACACACTCAAACATTGACTGCATTCAAGTTTTCGTTCTTGTTTATGTGTGTTTTACCTTCTTATTTTCATGAATATGTTAGAAGTTTTGAAACATCTTTTCCTCGAAGCAGTGTTCACTTGTATTACACAGATTTGTTTGTTTGTAATTAGGTTAGTAAGCTGCTAAGAAGTCCTTCTATCCACTGTTTTTGGGATGGACCAATATCAGGAGCTTAATTTTGTAACAATATTTATTGCAAAAGAAGTATTTGCTTTGTAACAATATTTGTTACAATTTTACTTTGAATTAAGAGTTTAATTTTGTAACTATGTCTGTTGCAAATTTACTTTGAATTAAGAATTGGGATGCTTATCCTTATTGTTCAAATATTTGTTGCAAAAGAAGCATTTGTTTACATAATTGGACTGCTATATTCCCTAAGATCTCCTATTGAGTGAAAGGAAGTTGTGTTGGTCATGAGCCTTTTTCTCTTTGTTAACATGAATTGGATATGCTCTACTTAGTAGGAATAAGACTGGGTTTGTTTGTTTGTAATGTGAATTGGATATGCAAGTTTTATTTCGTCCACTGCTGATGTGATGAATTTTGTCTTCCTGCATTGAATATTACTGGTCTTTTGCACCAATAAACATTCATGTTTCTTTTGTCTCGTTGTGATCTCACTGCTCTCAATAGTCTTTGATTGCACTAGTTTGAGTTTTGTTTAGTAATGCTACTTCTTCTTTTCTCATTTTGTAAGGTATGATATTGATTGCCAGCTCAGTGAAGTGGATAAGGCTGTTGTAATGACTGCTTTATATTTTCACCCTCGAAGAAGTGAGAAGATTGGAATTGGGGCTCTTGAAATCAAGGTAAAGGAGTACAGATATATAAAAAGTAGGACATTTCATACTTCAGTTGGACGAGACTCCTTTGGACACTTTTTCTTGTGAGCCTTTTCACTAGGGGTTTACACCTCACATTACGGGTGACGGGAGGGAATTAAATCAGATTTGTTACCTAAAATGATATTGTGCTCCCGTCGACCAAACCAACCATGTGGAGACGGAAATTGGCAACAAGACTTGCTTCAAAAGCAGTTAAAATGCTTTTGAGTGTTGAAAACATTTTATTCCCATTCCTTCCTAAATATCAAAACCTGATTCTTTACCCAATATCATGGTGATGATTTTGTGACGGACCATATTAACCCCCTCTCTCCACAGTGTCAGGAGTCCCAAAGGGCGTCGAGTCAATTTTACACTTTCTGTGTTGGGGTTTTTCCTTCCCTTTATTTTTCTGTACAATTTTTTTTTTTTTTACATTTTTTCGGGTGGGGAGAAGAAGAGAATGAAAGAGAGAAGAAAAGCTCTCTGCAACATGGAAAAATTAAGAGCCGAGTTTCTAGAGGTGGCACGTTTTTTAGTCGTATCAAATTGACTCTACTATAGGATGTGAATATTTTTTGGTTCTCAGGAAGTGGGATTAAAAACCATGCTTTCACAAGTGGACAAGGGAAATTTTTGTCAACATCAAAAAATGCAATTTGCTATTTACCATTTACATTCATTAGTTTCAAAATAGTACTTCTGGGTAGGATTCGAAAGGATAACTATACTCCGCAAGAAAATATTAAAGAGTTAGCATAAAATTCTTAGTGAGGCTATTTTCTTTGGCCTGTTATGCTGTTTCCTTGTCCTGCTTAGCATTTATTCATCCAAATTATACTGTTCAACAACTACAAGAAGAGTCAAACTTCAAATTCACGTAATGTATGACATGAATGAATGAGCATTTCATGGTTAGACCAATAAACTTGTTAATTTTGGGAAAGACACTTGGTAGATTAGGCTTTCTGTTTGGACACTTACTGCCTTTGCTTTTCTGCAATTTGCTTTGGCTTTGTTACACCTTAGGATTCTTCTGCCTCACATTTATCTGCTTGCTTTGACAGGTGGGATATCACTCAAAATATGAGAACTCCCGCTGCTTTGTATTGGTAAGGAAAGATGGGTCTGTTGAAGACTTTTCGTATCACAAGTGTGTTCATAATGCTCTGCAGTTAATCGCTCCTGATAGGGCAAAAACATACGAGTCAAAATGGTTGAAGGGCCCCAAGGCAAAAAGCTTAGTGTGGCCAGTGGGCCATCCTTGACAAGAACACCAATGTAGGTTCTATCCTCTATCCTTCGCCTTAAATATAGATGGCATAACAATGGGACACTGAAGCCCGAGGGACTTTTGCTTACTCGTTCTGTTTTTGGAGGGCTTGACAGGGGATATGAGTCGTGGTTTAGTGTTGTAAGACAGTATGCATCAGGCTCAAACTTCTACATGAAACATGTATATTATCATACAGGGTTGGAGGAAAAGGCAGGGCAGCTGACTGCTTTTGGAAAGTGTTTGTGGTTGTCCTGTTGTGTCATTGGCCTAAAAATAGGATGTTAAGATATCAGCAGCTTCTCTGCAGTAGATGAGTGTGGAAGGACTCGCATTCATTCAGAATTCTTGCCCGGATAACGTTTTTATTTAGAACTTTGGTCCAAATGCAGCTGCAGTACTTGCAACTTCATAATATTCTGTGAAATGGATGAAGATTAACCAAAATGCTCCTTACAAGTACTAGACTTTCCTTTTTTACCCTGTGCTGTTCGCCCAGAAGAAAATAGAGAGGAGGAAGTTGAAATAGGAGGAGAGGATCTACTAGTCAATACTGTATTTCTGTGTTTTTTTGCTTGTAATGAATAAACAAGTTATAAATTTAGGGTAGCTCAATTCTCATGCTTCTTTTTGCTGCTTCCACTAAAGTTTGTTTGCCTAGTTTTGAAATGGCAAAGAAGGTTTAGTGGAAGTAGCAACGAGACGCTTTGAAGGGGGCTACATATCTATTTCATGTTGTATTGTTGCATATATTTGCCTACTGATGGCAAAGATTTATTCAACTTCAAGATGTTGATCTGATCTTGTTGGGAAATTTGAAGTTAGCCATTATGAAAAATGCATGCTTGTATTGGACCCTATTGCTATTACTTGCAAATATCTCATTTTTTAGGTTGAATATCATTGTTGATGTGCTGGCTATGTGCAGCCACTGGCATAATTCTGGTCATCAACACTGGTTAATGGGCACATTATTTTTAGGCACTATATACATGCATGCCTATGATTCTGTGACCTGATTACTGATTATACTGAACTTGCAAAGGTTCATGAAATTTCTTAGGAGATGTTTGGTTCTCGTTTTGAATCTCAATCGGAATCGGAATCACAATGAAAATTATCATAAACTCCATTGTCACTATGTATGTCATTCCTCCTTACATGTTGCTTGTTTGGTCTGACCAAAATAAATTTATTATATTCATGAGTTAATAATTTGATATCTAAATCACATGGGGGAGAATAAAAGATAATATTTTTTAATATTTTTATTTCTATATAATGATTTTTATAGTACTTAACTAAATATGTATATGTATCATTATTTTCGATTTTCATTCCTTTTATTCGTACTCATACACCAAACACTCTCTTAGTATTAAAATGCTGTGTAAAGGTTCATGATTGTATACTGTTACATTTGACTAATGAATCCATCACCATCTCTAGTCATCATCAGTGATCCCATCCAAAGTCAAGTTCGAGATTTGATGGAATTGGCCAATTGGGGGCTCAACTATTGCTTGGTGAAGCAATCATTTAGGATAGTTTACATTCTTGATTACATACCTCACTATATATGAAAATGTTTTTTCTAAGAAAAATATTTTTGTAGAAAATATTTTATATGTAAAAATTTATTTTCTATAAAATTTTTTAATATTTGGTTGACAAAATAAAAATATTTTAAAGTATAACTTTTTAAGTTTTTCCATACATACTTTTATGAATATGAGTTAAAAAAACTTATAGTATAACAATTGTAATGAATATTTTACAAGTAATTGTGGTTAATAAAAAAATAATTTTTTTCAAAATTAAATCATAAATATAATATAGGGATAGAATAAGTATATGATAGTAATAGTATAGTGGGACTCACAATGAAGAGAAAAACAATTGAATAATAATTTTGAAAACGAAAATAAATTTAGTAAATGAAGTTATAAAAGTTAGTATTTGAGATTTAATGTCATTCCTAAACTATTTACAAAATAACTTATACTCAAAAATTTCGTAAGTTATTTTTAGTCAAAGAGAGAAAATTTGAAAAATATTTTACTTCAAAAAATATTTTTATTCGATGTTTGACGTTAAGAAAATTTTTATGTTTGACTTTAAATAAAATTTTTAGAAAATATTAATTTGAGTCACTTGGCTAGGAAATTAATTTGAAAATACCAAAAACAACCCAATGAGAAACGCAATGAATAGACCACACTTAATTTAGATATCATCAACTATTTTTAGTTACATCAATTTAAAAAATAGTATAAAATTTTTTTAACTAGTTTGATATTTTTTTTAGCCAAAAAAAAAAGAAGCATGATTTATTGCTGTTGATAGCTAAGTAAAGCTCTAATTTTCTGCTGTCTTATTGAATGTTATTATCAAGAGTCTCTTTCGGACTATGATTTATTAAAATTGAGAAAGCAAAATGAAAGTTTAACATATTGATTTCATGTAGACTAAAGCTCATCGTGAACTACCTATTCTAACAGCTGTTTTTGCGTATGACATTACGTTTCTCACTTGACTATATCAAATTTTCGTTTTCCTCAACTTTTAAATTTATGGATATATATATGGACATATATATGGACATCATATTTATAGCAGAAAAGAAGAATATGTATATCGGTGCATCTATATAGAGTGACAAAATGATAAAATTATCGATGTGTCATTAGATCTGAAAAAAAAAGAACGAAATCTGACCGAATATCTAAAATTAAGATGTTGGTGATTCACTATATTTTGCCACATGGAGTGAGTTTGACAAGTAATTTTAAATTTATGAATTTGTAAATCATATTTCTATTCATATAGGAAAAGTCTATAGTTGTGTAGCAAAACTTGTACTTTAAAACTTTGTATAGTATATTATCATATATTTTAAAATTTTATATTGTACGAAATTTTGAACCCCATGAAATAATTTCCTTAATGGGAGTATAGAGGTTACCATTGATATAATGTTTTGCATGCTATGCTTTTATAGTTTGTAAATTTAAAAGTAAAAGCTTTTAATACATGGACTTTTAAATAAAGTGAATCGACACTAAGATTTTACTCATCGACGAGGGGGCCAAAAAAAAAAAAAAGAGAAGAATGAGAACGAGAACACAAAAAGGAGGAAAGGTGTTGTTTGTTGATATTTATTGGGTTAAATGCAAAAACCCCATAAACTTACACTCCAGTTACACTTTGCCCCCTCAACTTATTTAATAAGTACTTTACACCCTCTTTTATGTTTTGAGACAAAATTACTGTGTATTATTTTAATTATTATTATTTTTCTTTTTTTCTTCTTTTTTTCCTTTTATTTATTTTCTCTATCTTGTTTTTCTTTTTTCTTTTTCTCTTTTTCATTATTCTCTCTTACTACCACTAAATAATTACTTTACTTTTAATAATTAATTAATTAAAGTTCTAAATTTTCACATGTGTCTAAATAATTTAATTTATAGATTAAGCATCCTTTAATACAATAAATATACATTGTTGTAACATAAAGTTTGTGATTAACTATTAATAGTAAGATTAGTAAATAAAAAATAAAATTTTGAGGTAGAGGAAATGTTAAAAAAATTATAGTATACAAATAAAATTATAGAATGAAAAAATATGTACAACATTTTATTTACGGTGTAATATCGAAAAAAAAATATAGTAAGAAAATATTACGGCTGCCTAATACAAGGAATTTTAGAGTTACGGTAAATTCAACCAAAATATGACCCGTGAATGATATGGCACCAAAAAAAAATTTTGTTAGCATACTTAGAATATATATTTTAATTGTTTTTTGAAAAATATTTTATCTTTTTATAGTTTGTTTATTTGTTAATTATAGCATTTGTAAAACTCATAAAATCTATATTATACTATTTAATATATGTTGCTTGTATTAAAAAAAACTTATAAATCTATAAATTATTTATAAATATGTAAAAAAAAAAAAGAGCTTTTAACAGTAGCAAGAAAGAATGGATAAAAAGATAAAAGGAAAAATATGAGAGAGAAATAAATAAATTGGTAAGAAGAGAAAAAATGAAAAAAATATTAAAATAGTAAGGGTAATTTTGTTTAATCAAAACATAAAGAAGTAAAGAATAGGGGTAAAGTGCTTATTAAATAAGTTGAGGGTGACAAAGTGCAATTGAAGTGTAAGTTTATGAGGGTTTTTGCATTTAACCCATATTTATTTTGTTGGGTTCATATTTCTTTCTTGTAGAATGATTTTTGGAAATGGTAAAATATAATTTCTTATAATGAATAAAATTCTTGAACGTTAATTACAAATGGAGAAAGGAAGCCCAAGATTAGGGGAGATGTTCTCCAGGAAACAATTAGCTAATTACACAAATGTTAGGGCAGATTCTTGTATTATTAAAGATGATTTACAATAAATTTTTACGTATTTTTTAATGATTCGAATACACAAATGTTAGGGCAGATTCTTTTATTATTAAAGATGATTTACAATGAATTTTTACGTACTTTTTAATGATTCGAATCCATAACCCATAAGTTGTATTTCGTTGGGATGATGCTGTATTGGGTGATTTTCACTTAATTCCTAAATTGACAGCGCCGCTTGACAGTTCCTTCGCAAATTCTACTACATTTTTAAAGTCTAAAATGAATTTCATTCATAACCAGTAATTTCTGCATTTATTTTAGTAAAATACACGAATAGTCGCTAAATTATTAGGTTGTTACATATAGTATCACTGAATTATTTGTTTTGCAAATTTATTCACTGAACTATCTTAAATGTGTGTCTGGAGTCACTGGATTATTTATTTTGTAAATTTGGTCACTAAACTAACTTAAGTGTTGGTGATTGCTTACACACATTTAAGATAGTTCAGTGATAAATTTGCAACGAAGTAACTTCAAACACATATTTAAAATAATTTAGTGACTAAATTTATAAAATAAATAATTCAGTGATTTTATATACAACAATTTAATAATTTGATAACCATTTATGCATTTTATTTATTTATTTATTTATTTTTGGTCAATTTCTTGTTTGATGACATTTCGTTGGTCTTTTTGGTCACAGCAAAAAGTAGTTGAATTTTGGGACTTGCTAATTGAAAAAACATTTTGGCCCACAATAAGTTACACTTTCATATGAAAAGAAGTCTAGCATGACAAATGAAGGTTGACACAACTTTTACCACTAATTATGAAATTCAAAGCATTGTATTTTAAGCTAAAGGACGAATTACTTTGCCGCAAGTTTTGAATTGATCAAAGAAACTTCGCTGATTGCCATGTAATGAACATGTTACCTAATCATTAATCAATCAAAATGTAAGAGTGTTTATGTTCACAAACTTCTAATTAATATTAACATTAGGAAAATAATTTATAATATCATAATTTAATATTATTTGTTAAAATCAATTCATCTAGTAAAATTATATTAAATCATTAATTTTTTATTTTAAATATTTAGTCATATTTCATTTCTTATTTTACGAATTTAGTAATATATTAGTAAATTTATTATTTTGTTATTTTATATAGACAGACTGATAACGTTATTATGTTATTTGACAGCATATAAGGAGCAAAACGAAAAAGAAATGATAGAATAGTGTTTACCAGCATTTGACACAAAATATAAGGATTAATTATCAATTATGGACCGAGAAGGAAAGAAAAAACTATTATAGGAAAGGTCGAAAAAAAAAATGTGAAAATCATTTGTCAGAAACGCAATTCAATTATTTGCTCATCTTCATATATGAAGTTTATTACAGTAGACAGCAAAATTTGACTACTATTGATAATCTTTCACTTCACTCATTTTGCCTAACATAAAAAATGAAAAAAAAAAAAATGTTTCTGTTGTGCTTATACAAAAATAAAATATCGTTAAGAGACTCGATAATCATTCACTTTTCTCATTTTGCCTAATATTATCATCCAAAGACAAAAAGAAAAAAAAATATATAGAGAGATCAATAGCAAAGCTAATTTTAAATATTCAAACGGTAAGTAAGGTAACTATACCGACGACTATATTTTGTACTTTCTTTTCTTGAGTTAGATCCATTTAATTTTCTATTAGTAGGTACATACATCTCACTTAAATTATATTTCTCGACGTCTTATAAACCTCATAAATCACGCTAATAAAACTGAAAATTTTAAAAAGGAAATAAATTCTCAGAGAATGAATATTAGAGGAACCTTTTTTTTTTTTGTTCCTCCTGTTTTGAGTAAAGAATTACTGGATTTTATTCATCAAGGTACATTACTATAGTTTATGTTGTGGGATACCACTAATTAAGGTATTCAAGGGCACCTAAACAAAATAACAAACCCCAATTTTATCCTCTCAAGAAAAGTAGTCAATGCTTCCCCTTTTTGGCTTGTTATCCAAAATAAAATTAATAGATAATTGCTTTTGCTTGTATTACATGACTTAATATTTTATGATGACATGTTGATTATAAAATCTGAAAGTGAAGTTTCACTATTTAAAATATAAGATTTAAAGCAAAACGATTTTTTTATAGTATGCAATTTATCGTTATATTTTTTAATTTTGTTTATCGATCACTAATTAACTAATTAATGAGCACAAAACGAACTAGATAAGATACTGAATATTTAAAAGCTTGAGTTTATTTTAATAACTAATAGTAATTCTTTATTTAAAAAAATTAAAGCAAACTAATTAAGGAGCCTTCTAAATACTTTTTAATTAGTGTGTGGTCAACCATTTATATTTCCAAGACTAAGTTCATCTATTTCTAAGAAATAACGAGTTTTATTCTCCAACTTAGCAACAAGTTTTTAGAAAAATCATGTATTCGATCAAAAATAATAATATTACTATCAGACACGTATATTCCATGAAATATTCATTAAAAAATTGACTTGTATAATTATTTTTTAATAATTTGTTGTGGGACACAAATATAAAGATTTTAAATACATATTCATTATTAATTATCTTCTTATTATTAGATTATGGTACTTATACACTTACTAACTGGTATAGAAAAATTTTCACTCCATCAAATATAAATGTGTACTACATACTATTTTTTGAATTTTAAATATTTTTTTGATATATGCGTCATCTATTAAGATCATTCAAGAAGCTGACATTATTATTTTCACTATTGAGTTGAATATCTTTGTAAAAAGAGAAAAAAAGCTAAATAGATTTTTGTTTCTAGCCCCTTAAAAGAATCAGGTATGCGGAGGTGAATCTTTGCCAGAAACATTTGTGAGATTTTAAGAATATTTTGAAAGAAAAAAAAATTAGAGTTTCACAAACCCAATATAAATAGATAATAAAAACTTATTTAACCGATGTTCTTGAATTTAATATAAAAATAATGGGATAAAATAATAATAAATGTAGACAATCAAGTCCCATAAAAACAGGTTTAAGAATAATGACCAAATTTAAACAAAAAAAAAAAAAAAAAAACTTTGGGAAAGGACGAAGAAATGACAAGTATTAAATATTTTTCTCATCCGAACATTGTCAAATGTATATTACACTTATATTATATATTACACCGAAAATTCTCGGGAGAGGCAATATACCTTCTTACTTTCCCAATAGTACGTCTTAGATGTGTTGTTAATGATTTCGTTAAATGCTTAATTATAATTTTTTTAAAATATTTTTTTTTGATGACGATGCTTTAGAGATAAGAGGGTAAAAATTGCTTTTTCCCTACTCTTTGAACTAAATTAGATAAATATCCATACAGGATGGGGACTGTAAACTGTAGTAGTACAATAAAAAATAACAAACACAGACTTGTTTTTGTTTTGGGAAAATCGCCAAAATAGTCCCTCAACTTTTACACTTTATCCAGAATAGTCTCTTAACTTAATTTTTAGTCAGAATAGTCCTTCAACTTTTTTTTTAGCCAGAATAGTCCTTTAACTTTTATTTTTTAGCCAAAAAAGTCCTTTTATGGTGTAGTCACCATAAAATTTTTTTATTTATTTATTTATAAATTTCACATGAAAGGACTATCTTGGCTAAAAAATAAAAGTTGGAGGACCATTCTGGCTACAAAAAAAGTTGAGGGACTATTTTGACTAAAGTAAAAAAGTTGAAGGACTATTTCAGCGATTTTCCCTTTTGTTTTCTTCCCGTACAAAATCTTCAATCTAATCTTCGCCAGTCACCTGCTTCTTTCAATCCTCTCTCTCTTTTTCTCTCTCTAATCATTCAAAAAACTTAAAAAAATCTATACATACACATTTATGTATGTATAATATATATATATATATATATATATATATAGATCCGTTGAATTTATTTCATTAATAATAATATAAAAAAAACTGCAATTCTCTCAATATACAGAAGCTTTTTTTTTTTTTTTTTTTTTCAGGTTTTAAATCCTATAAATTTCCAAATTCTCTCTCTGTTTTGCCGCCATAATCATTCATCATCCAATTCTCTCTCTAGAGAGCTCAGTAAATTGTTGATACTCATTTGATAGAGTCAAGGAAGACTTTGTAAGTATATTTTTTTTTTTTCGCTGTTGAAAGACGAAACAAATTATTCGAATTTTGTGGCACCTGAATTTGAATTTTTATTAGGGTGGTTTTTTTTACTAAATGTTTACGTCATTTTTTTTGCGTGTGTAAAAAAATAAAATAAAATAAAATGCGGTGTTTCGATACGAATTCCTTGAAATTAATGGTGTATTTGTTTGATTACTCGCAAATTTATCAATTATTGATGTTGTTTTTTGCTGTGGTTAGGAGATATTGTGTAGAAAGTTGCTGATTGTTGTATTAAGAGGTGTGTGAATTTCTTTGATGATTTAGAGTAGTTTTTTTTTATTTTATATAAATATGATAAAATTCGTCAGGAATTATGATGTAAAAAGTTATTGCTGTTGTAGTTTTACTGTGGTTAGAAAATCTTGTGGCAAAAGTGGCTGATTTTTATATTAAGAAGTGCTCGAGTTAGATAAAAAGATTGATTTTTGATGATATTGAGTAGTTTATTACAGTTTTTTTTAATTTTTTTTTTAAATATCTTTTTTTTGTGTTGGGTGTTGGATGGTTGTATTCGAGTTAGAAGAAAAGATTTCAATGACTTGATAGGTATATTTAGATTAGGGGCCATTGCGAGCAGTACTTTTACATGTGATTGATTTGTTTATCATAAACAATCCTTGTTTACATGACTACAGGAGAATTTTAAAAAAAAAAAAAATAAGAAAAGAGGAACAACAGACAAAAAAACGAATGAAGATAAAGTTACACAAAAAGGAAAACAGAGTTATAAGTGTGCTGGTGATTGTCTACTTATTTTATTTTTTTTAACGAAATTATTATTTTTATTGTTATCGGGTTTTTTAAGTCTTTAATGTGTCCACAGAAAAATGGAAGGATGATATGTTGACAAGTAGTTGACTTTATTTATTTATTTTCTGCAGCATTCTTTGGTTTACTTATCAACATAAAAAAATTAATGAATGGTGCTAAGAAGTCTAATCAGAGATAATGTACGCGTCTCGTTCATATAGATGACTTAGAGAAAATTAGTAGACTCTTATTAATCAGAAAGGAAAATATTATCTTAATACCATGTTTGCGCATGATTGTCTGCTAATGATTGGAGTTGCTGGTTTCCCTTTAGTCAAAAAGTTGGTAATTGTCTTTTGATTTGATTTGATGTTTAATAAGATCCAAGATTAAGTCATTGAATTGAATATAGTGGAAGGTTTTACTGGACTCTTCTTGCTGCTAATCAGCATAGTAGGCAGCATGACATGCATGTACGACTAAAATAATGGGAAAATCTATGTGCTTATTTGTGTATACATTTGATATTATTCATTTCTGGTTTCTATTTCTTTATATTCAAAGTTCGTAAACTGGTGGCATCTGGCATGATAATTCAACCTCTGAAAACATTAAGTGCTATGCTAAATTGAACTGCTGATGCATATCTGGCTATAGTCAACCTGTTCGTGAAATCCTTATAATACTTTAAATTCACTTCTACAAGTTCCATTTTTGTAGATAGCACATTTATTTCAGGACTGGCATTCTGTTATGTAGAACGTATGATATATTTCGACTGTTATAAGGATGTAGATTCATTTGTTTCAGATCTCACATCCTTGTTAGGTGCGCTTATTTTTATTGATTATACTTATATTTATATTTATATGAAATGTCTAGATGTGTCATGATGGTTTTCATCCTTTTTCTGTAGTGAGAGATGGTTGCTTTTGGGAAGAAGTTGAAGGAAAGACAAATTCAAGAATGGCAAGGGTATGTTTAGCTGACTGTATATCATCAAGTTTCCATTTAACCTCTAACATTTTTTTTTCCCTTCTCTCTCTGTTAAAAACAGCAAAATGCATAATTTTCAATGTATACTGGTCAACCATAATTTTTCTCACATTATTTTCTTTTGTCAAAATTAAGATGTTTTGGAATCCGCAGGTTTTACAAAATAATTTCTGAACAAACTATAGACTACCTAAAATCTGTTATGCATCAAACTAAAATAGAAAACTGACGGACTGCCGGTAAAGTAAATTTGCTGAACAGCACGGCTACATTTTACATCCTTTATGCTTGGAGGTGAATGGATGATGCTTATGCGGAGTCATCTCATGGAACAGTTCAATATGTTTTTTCAGTCGGATATGGATTGCACTATGCTAGTTTAGATAAAAGAGATGCAGCCTGTATCAAATTGATAAGCTATTGTGATATGTATTTCTTGCTTAATGAAGGAGAAAAGTAAACCCCTGACATCTTATAATTTGGGAACTCAATTGCTGTTGCAATATAGAAAAAGGCAACAAGACAAAACCAGGAGAGGGTAATAATGATGACATATACACATCTAGATCCTATCAGCATTTATTATGCAATTGCATGCAGTAGTTATGTGGACATGTGACATAATAAAATTTGTTTTCTTTCAGATACTATATCAACTACAAGTTAATGAAGAAAAAGGTCAAACAATATGCCCTCCAGATTCAAGTTGGAGCACTAGATCGCCGACATGTTCTCAAGGATTTCTCTCGAATGTTGGATAACCAGGTATTTTAATAAAATTTTCAATATATATATATATATGTATATATCATATATATATATATATCAGGTTATCTGGCAGATGAGTCGACAAAGAAACATTTAGTCGTGAGAGATATTGGAAAACATCAGACTTTACTTGACAACTGGGATTCTAATAACAAGTGAAAAGAGTTAGCTGCTATAACCATGTTTATTGCCGCAGTGTGTCATTCTCTCACATGGTTCGCAGACTTGATCCCTCAAGTTCCCAAGTATTGTCTACTGCGTCCTGTCTTGAGGACTAGCAGAAATACGTTCCTTTTCGACTTTTACAACTCTGCTATCCCCTTAACTCTGTGTTTGTTTCAAGATATAATAAATGATAACAGATTAAACTGATGTTCATCTGATGTATATTTTCCTGTGATATTCATAAAAGACATTCTTAATGCAAGAACATTTCATTACAAAGATCTAATATTTTTCTCAATATGAGCTCAACAGTTTAATTTTCATTTACTTAATTTTTTTTTTCTTATTGCTTTACAGATTGAGAAGATTGTTCTTTTTCTGCTAGAACAACAAGGTCTACTTGCTAGCAGGATAGAAAAACTCAATGAACAACAAGATTCTCTTCAGGAGCAGCCTGAAATAAGTAAAATATTTAGACTGGAGCTCCGAGAAGCTTATAGAGAAGTAGGGAGTGATCTTCTTAAGCTTCTCTTTTTTGTTGAAATAAATGCCATTGGACTTCGAAAGATCCTTAAGAAGTTTGACAAACGCTTTGGCTCTAGATTCACTGATCATTATGTCAAAACTCGTGTTCATCCTTATTCTCAGCTTCAGCAAGTTTTCAAGCATGTGGTAATGTGCTTAACTTAAAAACTTTGTCTTTGAGCCTTTCAGCTTATAGTTTTGTGCTTGTTTGTCATGTTGTTTAGTTGTTTTCAATTTTATATCGTACTAAGAGAACTGAAAACTCTCTACATCATGGAAGTGTCAGTTTTTCTAGTTTATTTGAAAGCTAGATTACTTAGTCTTGAATTTCATTATGTTACTGTCATTCTCTTGCTTATAATTCTAGTTTATTAAGAAACAAAGAAATGATATAAAGGATGTTACTGAGATTAAAGATTGCTGGCAGGGAGTAGGAGCAGTTGTTGGAGCAATAGATCCCGCAATCTTGCTGAGCTTCAGGACCGTCAGGGTAGCTACTTGTCAATTTATGACCGGCCTGCTCTACCCCTACAGGTATTGTGTATTTACTATGCAATCAACTGATCAATTGTATGATTTTAGCTTCTATCTTGGTGTATCCTTCTTAGAGGTCTTTTAGCTTGCAATTACTTCATTATTTGCTTCCCGTTTTATGATTTATCTGCAGGATCCTGTGGTTGACTCTTTAAAATCAGCCGTTGATAGATTAACCTATTCAACAAATTTCCTTCACTTCCTGGCTCAACATGCACTCATTATGCAAGAAGAGTTACCTACTCCTGTTGAGGAACATGTCGAGGATGGAAAATACCACTTTATGTCTCTTCTCTTGAACTTGGCAAATACATTTCTTTATATGGTCAATACATATATTATTGTCCCTACAGCTGATGACTATTCGATGAGCCTAGGTGCTGCTGCAACAGTTTGTGGTATTATAATTGGAGCAATGGCTAGCAATGAATCCCGTCGCTCAGATTTTCTCTTCTGTGTACTTCAGTGCGTGGTCTAACAAGTCATACTTCAAACCTTTGCTGTTTAGCAGTATAGTTCTTTTTCTAGGAAATGTCTTGTATGCTTTGGCTTATGATTTCAAATCAATAGCTATTCTTCTTATTGGACGACTATTTTGTGGGTAAGTATTTCTGTCTTTGGAATTCTTTTTTTTTGCCTTTTCACATCACAGTGACGGCCATAATCATGGACGCATATGCTCTATCTCTTCTTGTATTAGACGATAACAACATTTAAATATGCAGTTTGGGTTCTGCTAGAGCAGTTAACCGGCGTTATATCAGTGACTGTGTGCCACTTAAGAATCGCATGCAGGCTTCAGCAGGCTTCGTTAGTGCTAGTGCCCTTGGAATGGCATGTGGTCCTGCACTAGGCGGGTTACTTCAGACTAATTTCAAGATATACAAGCTCACATTTAACGAAGACACCTTACCTGGCTGGGTTATGGCTTTAGCATAAGGTTGGTCTATCTAGTATGGTTGTGGATCTCATTTAGAGAACCTTCTCATGAGACTGAAGAGTCTCATGTTTCAGAAGGTTCAAATAATGGTATGTTACTTTTGTAACTTCCTCTTTGGGCTTGTATTCGTAATTTTGGAAGTATGTTCCTTTTCCTTTTGCCTTTCCTTTTTTCAACAACAATTGCTGAAGACGTGTGATTTGAAACAAAGTTGAGATTTAATTTTTGCCTACTTGATGGGGCACTATATTGCTTATGTTTTTTGATAGCTTTATAAGGTTATTTCCTGCTGAAAACATAATCTCAAAGATTGGGGAATGTATAGAGGATTTACAAATGAAAGATTTCAAGTTATTGTTCTTTCAGGTTTTACCCTAAATGTGGTTTCAATCTAAATGTATTATCTACAAGAAGATTGGAATGTTGCCTGGCTCTTTCATTGCTTTACCACCATCAGTACATTTGCTTGGTTTTCCTTCTTCAGCGCTTTAACAGAGATATATTCTTAAGAGGTCTGATTTTAATTGATGACAGTGGAAGCTGATACCCTTGAAAATGGTCTCGTACAACCATTGCTCTTGACTTCAGAGGAGAACCGGCAGCCGGATGATGACGAAGAATGTGATGGGAGTGAAGAAGCTCCTGAGGAATCTCGTGGACCAGCCACCTCCATAGGATCAGCATATAGACTGCTCACACCGTCAGTGAAGGTATGCTTATACTTTCTGATGTTTCTGGATCCAAAATATCCATTAAAATCTTTGATTTGAAGGCAGATGGATTTCTTTTAATCTTTTCTAAGTTTATTTTCTTCCTGAATTGGTCTTTTAATTTTTTCTATCTGAGTTTATTTTCTTCCTGAATTGGTTGGAAGTTAAAATATTGGACTTTTGGGAAAGAGAGCAGATAAAAAAAGTATGAAGGAGACTGGCAAATTGATTATGAATTTCCTGTTCGTGTGTAATTGTGTTTGTATGCTATGAAGGTTGGATTCCAAAGTGGAAGTGTCATAGTTGGTAATGGACTTGCTGTTTCTTTCTTCATCTTCATCTTGTTCTCAATAATTGGAATAGCAAAAGAAAAAAGCAATCATGATGCTATTAAGTTTAGTTCCTTCAAATTTTGTCCTTATAATACTGTGAAAAGGTAACTGTTTGTAAATTCTGCTATTTTTCTATACTTTGCAATAAGCAAGAAGTTTTTCCAGAGTAATGTGCAAGAAGTCTTACCATTCTTTTTCTGTTTATCAACTCCTTCATCCCCCTCCACTTTGTTGGGGTGAAGAGAAGATGGGATGCATATTAGAAGCTACCACAATCAACTTAATTCTTAAGGTAAACTAAGTGAGTTATCCCCTCCCTCCAAATAAGGAATTTCATGAATTGTGTGGTCAGTGAGTTAGCTTCCTGTCCTTCCTCTTGCTCTGCCTCTAAAGTGCAACATGTGTCATCTTAAAAGTATGAATTGATAGTATGTCTCTTTTGCTGATGCTAGGAAAATGGTTTACATTGTGTCAGAACGCTCATGGAAATAGTTCTTGACCTTTTCAGGTTCAACTTTTGATTTACTTCATGTTGAAATACGCAATGGAGATTTTACTCTCAGAATCTAGTGTTGTTACAACATACTACTTTCGTTGGTCTACAAGCACAGTTGCAATCTTTCTGGCAGGCCTTGGCTTAACGGTTCTACCTGTAAATTATTTTGTTGGGAGCTACATAAGTAACATGTTTCAGGACAGGTAAGTTATTTTGAGCGGATGTGTACTTTGGATCTCCTTATGTCAGACAAAGTGTTTGCTTTTAGTTTTTGCTTCGGATTGTTTATTCGTTGATCTACAGAAGTGGGCTCCTTATGTCAATCAAGGATGTTCATACGATTTTTGTTTGGTTTTGGGCGGCTCTTTCTGTCAAACAAGTATTTGTTGATTTTAGAACCAAGGAAATTCTGTTCGTTGTCAAGTGATTTTCATAGCCTTCTGTTTCTTAACAATGAACATTTTCCTTTGAGCTTCCCTCGTGATCAGAAGTATAAGCAGGATGCAATTTCCCTACTCTACTGCTTTAGGGAGTGATTTTGTTTTTTAATTATAACATTCTCAGACTCTCAGTTTTCCAGCGACGGGCACTGCTGGCTGAGGACAAGTTTAATAACTGACAAAGAAATCAGTCATAGCTGCTTTGCAGCCTTCTCTAGCTACAACCACCGTGACTCAAATTTTGGCCTAATCTTTGTTAATTCTCTGATGTGATATTTGATGAATCTTTTGACCTGACGATACAGGCAAGTTTAGCTGTTAGAGGTGTCTGGGTTGGTTCACTTCCTCAGATGATAGTCTGAGGCCGTATATTACTGAGATTGTTACTATGTTCTTGTTGCTTCTTCTGTACATGTCAATTGCTCTGCAACATGTTTTTCCGTTAGAACTAATATGTTATATTGAACTCTGACATTTCATGCTTCATCTTACGGGCTTCTCATTGTGAAATTTTCTGTGATTTGACCCTCAATGTTCAGTCTGTACCCTTTAGTGTCTAATTGATGATTATTGCTTTTTAAATCTTATGGAGGCTTTAGGATTCTTTTCCCTTCTTTAAATCCTATATCTGCTGATAGTTAGTTTGCAAAGAAACCTATTAATAATGCCAGAGTCACCTTTCTTGTAAAATCTACTCTGTAACAAGAGTTACTAACAATTGTTTCATCCATCCTTTTGCAGGCAAATTTTACTTGCTTCTGAAATTATGGTTCTTCTGGGTATACTCTTCAGTTTTCATGTAATAGGGAAATATTCTGTTCCCCAGTATGTCATTTCAGGGCTCATAATGTTTGTATCTGCTGAAGTATTAGAAGGTAAGACCAATCTATTCTACTCTCTGAAAAATTTGTCTATTCAGCTTAGGTGGAAGTGGATGTACCAATATTGTTTTTACACGAAAGACATGTTTCCCTGTAACTCCTCAAACTAGCTTTTAACCCTATGTTTTAGAAAGGTATCCTGAAGTAGGAGAATCACCACTCAGATTGCTTTTGCCATGCATTGCTTGTATTTTGATGTTATTCTTTGCACTTTGGTCTTGCTAAGATGTGATATATCATTGATATCCATTATTACTCTTTATTCTGTATTCACCCGCAACAAATAAATTTTTTCACACAAAGTTTAATATTTATTACTTCTGCTCTGGATATTACTTCATACTTGGAATATTATGATATATTGTCACTTTAATCTTGAACCTGGAGAAATGCGATCTGCCTCTGAGGTGCCAGTAAACTGTCTTAGGAGTAGAAAACTTGTAATTTGTGCTTCAATACCAAGATTTTGTTCATATTTATCTTTATGAGTTCGCTTTGTAACAAAGTTCAAGTGGCCGCAATCTACCTACACAAGCTGCCATTATAACCTCGTGAATTGTCAGTAAGTTCCATAACTAGGAATAGAAACTTTTGAATTTATTTTTAGCAAGTGTAGTGGATCTAACTCGTTCATGTAGCATATTAGTTTGATTATTTGGCCTTAATTCAGATTTGGTGGTGCTATCTTTCTTCAGTGGAATTGTGTTACTGATGCACAAGCACTTATTTGGTTGTTATTTAGGCGTCAATTTGTCACTCCTCTCTCGAGTCATGTCATCTAGGCTTTCGCGTGGAACTTATAATGGTGGACTCTTGTCAACTGAAGCTGGGACAATTGCACGAGTGATTGCAGATGGAACTATAACGCTGGCTGGTTATTTAGGGGAGAGTAAGCTCCTGAATGTCACCCTTCTTCCTTCGTTGGTGATTTGCATAGCATCAATTATTGCCACCTGCTGCACCTATAATTCTCTGTATTAGTGTATGTAATGTATAGCAGTTCAATAGTGTCTTCAATTCTTAAAGCATTCGGCGTTCTTTCTCTCGTTCTTTATTTATTATTGATTGATTTATATTTTCATCTTTTCTTTTTTTGTTTTTCCTTTTTATTTTACGATTGTGTCTATCAAAGATGTAGCTGTTTCATATATAATATTCGAGCAACTATTTATTCGTCTTTATTTCATCCCGTTGCAACAGAATTCATAGACTGTGTGTCATCTCATTTGGGTTTCACACATCACACTGCCATTTTGCATCTTAGTTTGGATTTCGTTTTTATATTTCCCCACGGGATGTGGCCTCCATTTGCGAGAACATTTCTGAGAATAACAATAAGTCATTACGGCAAGACTTATCTTTTAATAGTAGTTGCCTTTTCTTCAAGTGAATAAGGGATTTGATCAGATCTTATTATTGAGAAACTCAGAAATTTTGTTGTTTCATATTCTGATGAATTTGTGGGGGGAGATGCTACAAGCTTTATACAAGTTATAACAGCAATAGTTCAAGTCTTCAACCAACAACAGAGTAGATTTCATGAGCAGGTTTATTGCCATTTCTACAAATACGATTTGCTCTATGGGGAGACGAAACATCATTTAGTAGATTTTCAAGAACAGAGAATACCCCTTAAAATGGACATGGTTTACTCTATTGTCTCATGCTTTTTTCACAGTATTACACGAATGTTTCCTTTCCCTGTGCAGACATGGTTTCCTAATAATGATTGACAATCGTTTTTATCTACTTTTTTGCTAGGATATTTTTATTGTAAAATGCAGTTTGCTTTCGTTAACTTGTATATTGACATATCCCCCAAATTGCATAAATTTACTCACCTCTAGTGTGTATAACCCCTCAATTCATAGTTCAAGGGAAGATTTCATTCAATCAACAGTTGGTGAAAACAACATGAGGAGTATGATACGATGAAAGAGATGTGTGTATATATATAGGGCTAAATAAAGATGTCTCCATTTACACTTAAAAAATAAATTTTAAAAAATATTTTAAAAATTAAAACTGTTCATAATTTAAAATATGTTCTATATAAATGTCCTGTAAAACAATCAATCAGCGGAAAAAAAAAAATAATGATGTTTTACAGTTTGATTAAACTATTTTATGTTTCATCAAAATCTAAAAATTGCTGCACCATCCAAATATGAAATATAATTCAATATTGAAAATTTTTTCCGAACGAATTGATTTTTGGATATGATAATTTATTCGATGAGATAAAACTAATAGTATAGTCATATTATTTTTATAATTTTTATAATTTGGGTATAGGTAAATAGACAAAAAATGGAGAGAAATCAAATGGAGAGGGTACGTATGTATGTAATGCCTAAAATATCCGCCTTTAATGAAATATAATTAATAAAAATATAATTAAATTATTCCTCTCCTAATCTAACTAACTATTTTTTGGGAAATTACCACCTATTTTTAGTCATACAATTCTATTCGAGATATATATAATCTATTTTTTTTTTATTTTTTTGTCCTGCCTAATTGCACCCTTAATTAAATAATTATGTCAACATACCCTTTAGGGACTATAATTAGCCTTAAATAATTATGTCTAACATGCCCTTTAGGGACTATATGTTAGCCTATCTGATATACTCTCCATTTAATATAATACGATTATATATCTTTTATAATACTATTATTATTTATTATATATATTTTAAACTGATATAACATAATTCTTTAGATTTATATGAAAATATATAAATACGAGCTGTTCCTCTTCTTTTTTTTTTGTTTCTCCCCTTTAAGTGTTTCTCTCCTTTTTTGTAATGACTAAAATACTCGTCCTTAATAAAATATAATTCATAGAAAAATATAATGAAATTACTCATCCTCTAATTTAACTAATCTATTTTTTAGGAAACAACCACCTATTTTTAGTATACAATCCTACTCGAGATATATAATCTTTTTTTTTTTTTTTGTCCACCTAATTACACCCTTAATTAAATAATTATGTCTAACATGCCCTTCATGGAGTATAATTAGTCTATCTAACATGCTCTCCATTTAATATATAGATTATCTATCTTTTATAATACTACTATTATTTATTATATATATTGTATAAGAGATATAACATAATTCTTTAGATTTATATGAAAATTTGGGCATAAATGTATTAACATGATAAAAATTTTATTTGTATTAAAAATAATTTATATTTGATAAAAAATAAAATAAAAGCAGTTTTTATAACTATTATGTATATTCAAATTATTTCTTCCTTACGTTAGTACGAAATTTTGGCATAAATACATAATAAGAAATTATAAATTTTTAAGAAGAGAAAAATTATTTATACATGAGCACAAAATAAATAAAATATTATTTTATAATTGTTATATATACTTAAATCATTTTATTTTTTTATTCCTAATAAAAGCAGTCTTTTATAATTATTTTATATATTATTAATTCACAAATAATTATTCTCTTTTCTCTAAATATTTATTCAACTACGCTTTCATATGTTGGTTAATTAAACTCAATTTTTATATGTTCTTATGTCAATAACATATATAACTATCTTGAGTAAAAGTATACAAATTGTGGATCTATTATAATATGACTAATCATGTATTATTTTTAGTTACAACATGAAATTGTTGTGATTTAGAATCAATGTATAATAACTAATTAGTTGTTTATATTAGCAGATAAGTTAAAGATTGTTATATTGACTTTCAAATTTATTAGTGTTAATAGATTCTTTTACGATTAATTTATATTTGTTTTTCCCTTCCCTACATGAAAAAAAACAATTAGGAAAATTCTACAATCCCTTTTAGTGAATCATTCCTTTGTGCTTTAAATGATTGTACAATACAACACCATGTGCTTTAAAAGCTTGTACTGTACAAGTTTTTAAAGCCAAGGGAATGGTTCTCTAAAAGAAACTGTAGAATTTCCCAAAAAATTAATCAAGCAACGAAACTAAAACTTGATTCGAAACAGAAAACTCACAATTTTCAATTAAAATAAAAGTATTTTTTAATTTGTTTATCTTTTATAGTGATATTTGATTACAAAATTCTTATCTTTAATAATATTATTTTGTAAAATATTAGTTTAAGTAATTATTGATGAAATAGATAATAAATTCAACCATGATACGATACAATGACTAAAATATCTCAAAATAATTATGGTAACACATACAAGAATTCTACGCATCTAATTTGTGATACTAATATAGAAAATTAAATAAGTATATAATATAGAAACAATACATATTATGCAAATAAATAATTGTATTAAGTATTCTAAGAATTTACTGGTATATATTGAAATGTTACTGGTATATATTCTAACAAACGATAAGATATGTTGCCCGAGACTGTATAAGCATGTAGTATAAATTAATCAAAATGACAGCTTATAAAAACAAACTGTGATAAATGCTGTGACATCAAAGATTTGGATGGATTGGTTAGAAGCTTTGAGCCAATCCAAAAGATCCAACATAATGCTAAATTTATGATATATTCCAATCCATTTACTGATACTGAGCTGCTCAAAAAACAAGTAGTTGGACATCACTATTCAAATCTCTGGTCCACCTTATTATAATTGCAACAAATTCATCCCTACCATAGATAAATATCACCTTTGCAAAAGCTTGTAGTTCTAGCTTTAGAAATTAGTTATGAAGAATAAGAGGTCGATAGGCACTTAAAACTGGTTATTAGGATCATTTTCTTTGCACTTGTATAAAAATAATAATAAGATCATATCCTTGTTTCCTGGAATTGGTACGTAATACGAGTGTGCTTGATGATGTATAAATATTTCATTCAATGGCTCGCAGTTACATGATAAGTTAGTCAAAATGGTCAAATATTCATGAAGGTATTTTTGTCGTTTCATTCTAAACTCATGGCCAAGAGTCACCGCCCAAAGACTTTTAATGCCCTATGAGCCAACTATTGGATTTTTTACCCATTAATTATATAAACTCATTAAATATTAGATAAATAACAAAGGTATAAAGTAAATTTAAGGATTTAATTCTCATTACAAATTCTCTTGTCTTTTTTAATTTTTATTTGTTGTTTAAATTTTCTCTTGTTTAACAATTTCTGACTGCGTTAGAGTATATTTCAAGAGATAAAACTTCACCGCTTTTGTTTTTATATCAAATACTATACGTGATTTGAAATATTTTTAACACCGTTGTTGATAATATATTGATTTGGCAGAGTTTAATGTTACACAAAATTAGGCCACGTAGAAATATCAAAGTGCAACCATTAATGGCGAATTCAACTGCCTGCTAACTTCTCATTTCTCTACCACCCCTACCCACCAACCACTTCGGCATTTCCTGACATTAAGAAGGAAAAATGGTCACTGTTTTCATTCTTATTATATTATGTGACTTACTGAAAAAAAAAGGATTAATTCGATTTTACATCCTGTAACTTATATTTTATTCTCATTTTATATCTTCAACTTTAATTCTAGATATTTTACACCGTTAGTCTTCAATATATCTCACACCATTCTAGTGTTTAATATTGTCACCAAAATTAACAGAATATTCTTATGTTTATTGATATTGTGATGAATTACCGTACACATTGCGGAAACTGTTGAACACACGTAAAGATTCTTTAATTTTGGTAATGGAGTAAAATTTGAACTGAAGTACGAAAGATTAAGAGTTGGAGGAGCAAAATATCTAAATTATGTGATGTAAAATTGAAGGTGCGAAGTAGAAATTGGGTATAAGAGGGAAGGAAAATACTTATGCAGATTCAGTTTTTGACCCTATCTATAGACCTTGTAATCAAGATTAAACATTAAAAAATTTTGCTTATATCAACTGATGTCATAGATTCTATAAGATTTAATTCAGAAAAATTATTTACAAAATCACAAATTTATTGCCACTTGCCAAAGCCACTCCACGTGGCAAGATCTTATCAAATCGGATTTCTTTTCTCCTTGTCCGAATATATTACACATTAGTGGCTTTTATTTGTCACTTTATATAGATGTATTCGTTGATTCACACCACATAATTTACAAGTAAGGTAAAAAATCGCGTCTACCTAAGTATTTTCCAAATGGGAATTCAAAATGAATTTCTCAAAACAAAAAAAACAAAAAAAAGCAGACAACGAAAAACAAATGTACGAAAAAATAGCAACAACATTTCTTTTGTGGCTTCAAATTTTCTCCAACAGTTTTGACATGGACTTGTATCTATACGTATATATATAATTGATACAATTATTAATTAATAGCATTAATTAGTTACTCTCTAAATTTTAGCCTCAAAATTTTTTTTCCCATAAATGTAGGTCACATTACCCACATTTTCTTGAAATACCTTTGCAGTATTTGCCCTCTCTCTCGCTAGTCTATTATACGCAGACACAGTGCGTCATGATAAGGAGGTGAGTCAGGTGACAGCCCACATAGCCAAAGAAGGAATAATCTTTGGACGCTCAAATTTATTGCCGTCAAGATAGTTGGATTTCTGTTATTAAAGGGCTTGTTTTCTTTGCTTAGTAAGATAACTTTCAATTTTTTTTCCCACTTGAAATTTGAAGTGTTAACTAGAAGATCAATCCAAGCACAATTTTCTTGATGGGTTTAGAGGGCTGGAGAGTCTTTGCTGCTGCTACAATTTTTGGCATTCTCTTCTTGAATGGCATTTGTTTTTCTGAAAAAGGTAACCAAATATTCTTCATTATTGTTTTTACCTCTTTGTTGTTCAGAAATTCAATCTATAAAATGGCACATTTCATTTACATGCATGTGCATGAAGAATATACACTATTTTCAAGCTACATTATAATTATTTTCATGAATCCAAGAACTCAAATTTTCTTTCTTTTTTTTTTTTTAACTGGTAATTTCTTAGGCTTCTTTATTATCCCAGAAAAATTGTCAGTATTTTTTTTTTCTTCTCGCATTTTTGAAAATTAAAAGAATGCTGCATTAATTAATAATTATTTTATATGGTTGAGAAATGGCTTAGTCAGCCATTTTGAATTAAATCTTTTGTGTTGTACTAATTAATAATTCTCACTGATATCTAAGATCTATTAATTAGGAGGAAAGAAAATTGAGTTGGCTAGATTGGAAGCAATAATGATCTTCATAATGGTGCTGTTGTTTTTGTTGAACTTTTAGTAGGAAGTCTATAGTAAGATACTCTGTCGGTGTATGTGACTGTTAAGTGAATAATGTTGTGGACTCATGTTCTCTTTTTTTACTCAAAAGTCAAATACTAATATAAATGCTATCTTCTTGGTAATTATAAAGAAAGTTGGACAAGATTAGAAGTTAAAATATTTTCAATGATTTATTGAATATGAATTCGAGTTGTTAGGGAGGGTAGGGTGTGTGGTGGATTTTTTTAATTAAAAAAAAGTAAAAAAATAAATAAAGAAAGTTGAATTAGGTAGATCCAATTTCTTTTGTACTAATATATTAGATTGTTAGCTGCAAAATCAAGACCCTTTTCAGTAAATTTAAGGAAAAAAGAAAAGTTTCTATTGGAACACGAAAAGATTGAACATGTAGAGGATAATTTTGAATTTTCTTGTTAGATGAATATCACCCGTTATTTCAGCAAATACAATATGGTTACAATAGCCATGAGGGTCAACCCACTGCCTCGTCTGAAATGAAGGGCTATTAGTTCACCTCTAACAAAATTAAAGCCCACAAATTCATCAACCAGTCTTTGTTAAATGAGAAATTAAGTACAAATTGACCAAAGTTAATTTCGGTTCAAACTTTGGTCAATTTTTTCGAAAAGCTTTAATCAGCTTGAAAATCTATAATGAAGTGACAAAAAAGAAAAAATTAAACAATATGAAGAATTCTAACAATTAATATCTGGATTTCATTAATAGCCAATCAGCAACTTAATTCTTTGTGAATGGAAATTGGAAAGTATTTATGGGCGTAGCATGGAAATTCTACACGTTTTAAAAATATATAATCTTATATTATACAAATAGTTAAAGTACAACGGATATATGTTCCTTCAACGAAACTTTAGAATTTTTTCTTAATTATAATTCTCAATATTAGTGTAATCATTGTTAATTTATTATTAATCAAGAACCATTATGCACTAATATTATTAGTTTGTCTTCAACAGCTCCAAACTACAGTTTCTTGCATGAAGCAACTTCAGCACCAGACGTATCATTCTACGACTACATCATTGTAGGCGGAGGCACCACAGGCTGCCCCTTAGCCGCCACGCTTTAAACAAGAAAGCACTACACCGTCCTCCTCCTAGAACGCGGCTGTTCACCCTACGGCAATCCTAACATCACATTCCTAAGCACATTCGGGGCAGCATTGTCCGACCAATCACCCTCCTCCCCTTCCCAACGTTTCATCTCAGAGGACGGCGTAATAAGCTTCCGTGCGCGCGTTTTAGGCGGTGGAAGCTGCCTCAACGCCGGCTTTTATACGCGCGCTTCCACGAGCTATGTAACCGATATGGGATGGGATGGGAAGTTGGTGAATGAATCTTATCAATGGGTGGAGAAAAAGGTTGCATTTGAGCCGCCTGTTAGGCAGTGGCAATCAGCAGTGAGAGATGGTTTGGTGGAGGCTGGTATTAGGCCTTATAATGGTTTTACATATGATCATTTGAATGGGACTAAAATTGGTGGTACAATTTTTGATCAAGATGGTGTTAGACATACTGCTGCTGACCTACTTGAGTATGCAAATCCTAATGGGCTCACAGTTCTATTGCATGCTTCTGTCATATCACTTCACAAAATCTTGTTTAGAACCAAAGGTATTATTCTAAGGCATGTTAATTATGGTGTGTTCGTGTGTGATATATATATATATATATATAGGAAGAATGAATAATTATTCATGCGTATCTTTTTTTTTTTAGCGCACCTCTTTCCCTACTCTCTAGTAACACGAACCCATAATCAATAGGTCATAAGAGAAGAGTTTTACAACTTAAGTTACATTTTGTTGTCACATATCCTTTCTAGTAAATCTTTATCTTTTGTTAGAAATATTTTAGAAAATCCTAAAATGGGGGTTGAATGAAAAGATTGAATGTGTGTGCTTGGACATGATTCACACAACCTTAATCCTTGATTGGGAAGTTCACATGCTGAATTGGACCATGATAATGGAGTTAGATTAATGTTTGATCAAGTTGCTGTAGGACAATTTCTTGAAAGAAGAAGCTGTCAATTGTGGGCTTATATATATATATATATATATATATATATATATATATATATATATATATATGTTTTCAAGATGTGAAGCTGTCAATTGTAGTTATAGCAAATTTTACAGGACCTACGGAAGGTGGGATGAATCTCTTGGTCCATATTCATTTACATCACTTTAACTCATTAAAAATAAATTTCTTCAGGGTAATTGATTGATGGATATGAACCAAGGGATCTATTGTACACTACTGTGAATCGAATCCATGTAAAAAATTTCAGACTTATATATATATATTTAAGGTACTATCAATTAATGCAACTAATTTGTGTCCCTTACCAAAAATTCTTGTGTCCCTTTTAATTTTTGGTCCTCTAAATTGAACCTAACAATTGTGGTACACATTGTTGAATATACCTAAAAGATGGGCATTGCAACATCTGGAATTGGACCACTGAATTTAGTCAATGTCAGAGTAGCTCTAGGAAAACTAATTTATTGAAAGAAAGTGCTAGCTGTCCCTTACGCTGAGTTTGGATGGAAGGAAATAGAAAGAAAAAAAAAAAAAAAGGGAGAGAAAGTTTTGAGGATATTTCCTTTGTTTGACAGTTTTAATGGATGAAAAAGAAGAGAAAATGGAAGGAAATGGAGGGATAAAAGTTTTAAAAGCTTACCTTCCATAAGTGGAAGGAAATGGAAGGAAAAGTTATATTTCCTTATAACTAATTATGAAATGTCATATTTGTCTTTCAAAAATAATACAAAAATATCAAAAGAAGGGGTACTTTAGTAAAATACTAACATTAATAAAATTTTCCTTCTAAAACTCCCAAATAACTTAAAGAAAACTTTCCTTCCCTTTTCTTCCCTCTTCATTAAAAACTCTATCTTCCTTTCTCTTCCTTCTTAAACTCCCAAACACAATCTTAATTATAATGGGCTCAAATCTTTAATTATATATACTTAATTAATTTCATTTTCTTGGTGATTTTAATTAAGCAATTACGTAAAACGCAATTTAATTATGCAGGAAGATCAAAACCTTTAGCTCATGGAGTGATCTTCAGAGATGCGTCAGGAATCAAACACCCTTCCAATGAAAGCATACCTAAAACGAGGAGCCAAAAATGAAGTAATTGTCTCAGCAGGTGCACTTGGAAGTCCACAACTGTTGATGTTGAGTGGTATAGGACCAGAAAATCACCTAAAAGAGCACAAAATAAGTGTTGTTTATCATCAGCCATTTGTTGGTCAAGGCATGTCTGATAACCCCATGAATGCCATCTACGTGCCATCTCCAATCCCTGTTGAGGTTTCTCTCATTCAAGTTGTTGGTATCACTCACTTTGGAAGCTACATTGAGGCTGCCAGTGGCGAAAACTTTGCCGGTGGTTCGACTAGTAGAGACTTCGGATTGTTCTCCCCTAAGGTACATTTTTCAACTCATCATGCATCATCTGGAAATTATTTTGTAGTAAGTATTAATTTTCACTTGGATGTGTGGAGTTTGGACTTGTCAATTTTCCTATATTATGCTAATTAAATGTATGAATATTAATTTAGGAAAATTTTACAGTCACGTTGAGGGAACCGTTCTGTATAAATGTGCTTTAAGGGTTTGTATGGTACATTATCATGTGTTTTAAATTTTGCATTGTACAAGCCTTTAAAGCCAACAAGATAGTTCTCTGAACAGGATTGTAGAATTTTCTGAAAGTTTAAGTTAACCAAATAAAATCTTTAAATATGTTTACTTTTTTTTAAAAAAAAAATTATGAATTTGACCTTAGAAAATATAAAATTGTGTCACCAAAACATTTTAATAATGTTAAATTACTAATATGCCTATTGAACAGCCTCCTTGAGTTAATGTTGCCCTGTTGACCTAGCCTTAGTAGGGGCTAAAATGTTGTGACAAAACCATTATTTGAAGGTCCAAAATCAGTCCTCAATCCAAATATTTACACATACATTTCTCATGAGGGCTTACTACAAAATAAATAATTTCTCTAATTTTTTTTTCTTGTAAATTTGATTCAAGTACTTGTAATTGCTTTAAATTTTCTTTATTTGCTTGCATTTGCAGATTGGTCAGCTGAGCACACTCCCACCAAAGACAAAGAACACCAGAAGCCTTATCAAAAGCAATAGATGACATGAGCAAACTAGATGAAACAGCATTCAGAGGAGGATTCATTTTAGAAAAAATCGTGGGCCCACTCTCATCTGGTAACCTAACACTTATCAAGAAAAATCCCAATGTTAACCCTTCAGTAACATTCAACTATTTTCAAGAACCTGAGGACTTGCAAAGATGTGTTGATGGCATTAAAGTCATTGAAAACATTATTGAATCAAAACCCTTCTCCAAATTTAGATATAATGACTTGCCCTTGCCAGCCCTTCTCAATATGACTGCAAGTTCTCCAGTAAATTTGTTGCCTAAGCATAGAAATGCCTCAACTTCATTGGAACAGTTTTGTAAGGATACTGTGATGACCATTTGGCATTATCACGGTGGATGTCAAGTTAACAGAGTTGTTGATCATGATTATAAAGTTTTAGGGTTGGACAATTTACGAGTTATCGATGGCTCCACGTTTAATTACTCTCCTGGCGCAACTAATCCTCAAGCCACTGTTATGATGCTAGGAAGGTAATGCAATGCTAATGCATGTACTAATTTTTCTAATTATATTTTGTAAATATATATATATATATTTTTTGTTGAAATGGTTTTAAGGTTATGACTAAGAGGAGTGTGATTCTGTTTGCTGTTGCTGCAGGTATATGGGAGTAAGGATACTAAATGAGAGACTTGCAAGTGAACTGCCAAACTGATGATTTCATCCTTTATTTTTTTTTTTTTTTTTTTTTGTTGGCTATTTTATTTTTATTTTTCTTCAGAAAGCAATATCAAAATATGTGCTCGTGGAAGTAGTTCTCCAAGAACAACATTAGAGAACTTCTCTACATCAAATTATATGTCAATGCATCTTTTAGAAGTTCACTTAATTACGATTTCTGAATAAAGTGAGGACTCATGTATATAAGCAAACTTTACCAAAAAATTTTCCTTTACATTATCTCCTGATTTTTTTTTTTAATTTCTTTATTGGAGATGGCAATTATAGAAAAGGGTAAATTGAAAAAAAAAAAAAAAAAAAAAAAAAAAAAAACAAATAAATAGTAAATAAATATGGACACGGCATTGAATTAACAAAGGAGTGTAGTTTAACAGCTTTGGTACTTGGTAGCAGATCATTGACAAAATGAAAATAATCCTTGGCCCTTGAAAATGTAAGATTATGTCAATCAAGACTTTCAAATATTAGTTGATTTTTCTTTACTTAATTAATACCTACCTCTTGCGTTATCTTCCCTCTCATTCAAAAAAAAAAAAAAAAGAAGAAGCGATTTTATTATTTTTTATTTCATAAATGCAACAAGCTTGAGGTGAAATGTGTAATTTGACAAAAGAACTCAATCCTACTTGCGAACAGAATTCTTAATTTTCGGGTAATTATGTTGATTGGATAAAATCCGACTAGTCAATCCAAGATTAACCAAACCTCAAGTATATGACAAAAGATCAAAAGAATATGACAAAGGATATACCTCAAGGGACTCAAAAGAGTACAAATGTAAAAGTGGCATCTCTTCTGAAATTGCTTTATATCCATTCCTCCCACCTCTCCTCCATAGAGAAACAAAGGCAATTTAAAGCTGCCAAAAAAAAAAAAAAAAACCCTTTAATCATAAGTCAAGATCATGCAACCTAGAAGAATCTAACATATTTCCCAGCCAGGTAAAGCCCTTTTCATGGAGCCATGAAATGCGTAAAAAGCAGGCATAATCAACGGTATATCCAAGGCATAAAACCCTATATGCATATTGATATGTTCTTATTTTTCTTCAATTTTCAGCAGCCAAGAAAAGTAAAAGAGTGCCTATAAAAGTCTTGAGCATTCTTTCTATCCATTAGGGCATGTAAGAGAGAGAGAGTTGTTGGATAAATAAGCGAGGCAGTTTTAGGGCAGCTCTGCTTTTGGCAGTTGATCATTGAACGGAATTGAACTGATGGATTAGATTTTAATCCTGGTGACATTTGCCTGCCAAAGGAGAGTTGCCCTAGGACTTTCTCAGCAGTTAAATGATTGAAAATTATCTTTCTTGTTCTTCATGCAAGGCAAAGGTATGAGACATGATCATATAGTTGACAATGCATTTCTTTAACTTGAATGTGTGATAGTGTGAAGTATGTGTCTCTTTTGTAGTATTATAATTTCTAGAGTTGTCTAATACTTACTACAGAATTATAAAATTAATAAAAATAATTAATTATACACAAAAATACATGAAAGGAAAAGAATGATAATTTTTTTTTAGTAAAAAGAAGAATGAATGATAAATTTGCAATTTTATTGATGCCTAAAGCAATTAATTAATCCACGGGAATTAAATACTTAGAGCTAGTAGTATAATAGACTCTTTTAGAAAATACTTGAACAAATACCCTATGTATAGGTAACTGAATTTGATGAATAAGTTATTACTTAAACAAGAAATTACGAAGTAAAATACTTAATTTCTAAAGCAAATTTACGAAAATTTGACTCTAATAAAAAGGCTCAATTTAGTATAGCAATAGTCATAGTTTTTACTTTCTTTTTTCTGAAAAGGCAAGGGAAGAATACGACACATGAAAATTAATTGAATCTTGTTTTAATTAATTTAAGGAATGGATGGTCTTTAAGAAATCAAGCTGTTTTTTATTCATAAATTAATTGCCTCTACAGGTTTATTATTTCAGGCATTTCACTAGGAATTATGGAGATCAAGAATGAACAGATTATAGCTAATACTATCAATTAGTTTGTAAGTTAATCATTTGTAGTCGCACCCTATAGGTGTAGCAGTGCAGCGGTGCAAGCAAATATTGTTGTGGTACGATAGCAAGTTTACCATAATATTTTCACATGTTGTAGATTACTTAATTTTTATGTCAATATATTTGTGAATTATAGTAATGTATTTGCTTTTGGATTATTTCATAAATTTAGATGTATTGAAGAGAAAAAGAAATTATAATGAAGTTCATTTCGCCAATTTGGGTTTCAAGAGAAGAAGAAAGAAAATAAACCTTAAAAAAAAGAGGTTGAAATGCAGAAAACCCCCCTCAACTTATTTAATAAGCATTTTACCTCCTCTTTTAAATTTTGGGACAAAATTACCCCCATTAGTTTAATTATTATTGTTTTTCTTTTTTTCTTCTTCTTTTTCCCATTTATTTATTTTCTCTATCTTGTTTTTCTTCTTCTTTTTTCTTTTTTTTCACTATTCTCTCTATCTACTACTAAACAATTACTTTACTATTAATAATTAATTAATTAAAGTTTAACTTTTCACGTGTCTAAACAATTTAGTTTATATATTTATCATGCTTTAATACAATAAATATATCTTGTTGTAATATAAAGTTTGTGATTAACTATTAATAATAAGATTAAAAAATAAAAAATAATTTTGTTTTGAGCTAGAGGAAATTAAAAAGTTACTTTAGTATACAAATAAAATTATAGAATGAAAAAATGTGTACAATATTTTATATGTGGTATAATATTAACAAAATATAGTAAGAAAATATTACAGTGGCCTAATATAAGCACATCTAGATGTTTTTAGAGTTATGGTAAACTCAACTAAAATATGGGACGCGAATGATATGCACAAAAAATTTTGTTTGCATAATTGGAATATATTTTTAATTTTTTTGACATTATTTTATCTTTTTATAATTTGTTTTTGTTAATTATAGCATTAGTAAAACTCACAAAATTCATATTATACTATTAATATATATGTTGCTTGTATTAAAAAAACTTATTTATTCTATAAATTATTTATACACATGTAAAAAAAATAGAGCTTTTAAGTAACTAATTATTAGAAGTATAATAGTTTAGTGGTAGCAAGAAAGAATGGATAAAAAGAAAAATATGTGAGAAAAAATTAATAAATTGGTAAGAAGAGAAAGTAAAAAAAAGAAAAACAAAATTATTACAATAGGAAGGGTAATTTTGTCCTAAAACACGAAGAAGCATGGTACAAGGGGGTAAAATGCTTATTAAATAAGTTGAAGGGGGCAAACTACAACTGGGGTATAAGTTCAGGGGATTTTTCTGCATTTATATCCCTAAAAAAATACATAAACAAATACTTTGGTTAAGGTGTAAAATAACTTTTTAGTTCTTCAAATTCTCAATTACAACAAACAAAAATTGCATTATAAACTTTATTTTATGGGAAATCATTTTGCATACAGTTTTTTCTTTTTTGCATTTTCTTCACAAATTAATTCAGTATAAAAAATAAGAAAAATTCTTTACTATCCATTCTGTAATGCAGAGTGAGTATTACATACGTTGGATAATTAAAAAAGTGATGAGACTTTCCTACTTTTCTGTTATCTCAATAACTGTCAATATTTCGTATTGTGGAGTGAGTAATAAAAACTCTTCCTAAAAAAATAGGGGGCCTAGTTTAATTTCTTCAAATTGTTAGAACATATTAGCTTATCTTTTAGGTTCCATACACCATATCTACTTGCTATATTGATCTGATCGTTCACATGTTCCTATTTCTGAACTATCATGACATATATAACTTTGCAGCTACACCTACAAATTCGTTTAGGATTTGATGAAAAGAAAAGACAGTTCACATTTTTGTGTAACCAAATATAAATGCGGTTTTTTCCTCAATTTGATTGCTGAAAAAATTGATCCTACCAAATACGATATTTATTGTACAAGTCACCTTTGGCAGGATCTCATGCTTTCTTTTTTTTTTTTTTTTTTTTGTTGTTGTTGTTTTTTTTTTTTAATGACATATAAACTTTTAGACTATCAAAGGATGTTAGTAAACGATATTTATAAGCTTGAAAATTGTCTGGAATTTGGTCAAAAATGAGAAGAAACATATGTAATTTGGTAAAATATCAGGACAAAACAAAAGTGATTATATAGTAATAACGGCACTCACTTGTCAACAAGTTGAGATGGCCGAGTTGGTCTAAGGCGCCAGATTAAGGTTCTGGTCCGAAAGGGCGTGGGTTCAAATCCCACTCTCAACAACCATCTTTTTCTATTTTACCTTCTGCCCAGGTCCAATCGGGCCGATATAATTTGCTTACCTTCTGCCCAGGTCCAATCGGGCCGATATAATTTGCTATTTGTAATTTATTTTACCTTCTGCCCAGGTTCATTCGGGCCGATATAATTTGCTATTTGTAATTTGCTTACAATAAGACAGTACAAAATTAATGAAAAATTATTTATAAAATCATAAATTTAGAATCTGGTCCATTCGGGCCAACATAATTTGCTACTATTTTATCTTCTGCCCAAGTCCATTCGGGCGATATAATTTGCTATTTGTAATTTGCTTACAATAAAACAGTACAAAATTAATGAAAAATTATTTATAAAATCATAAATTTACAATCATGCCAACTGCCTAGGTTCATTCGGGCCAACATAATTTGCTATTTGTAATTTGCTTGCAATAAGACAGTACAAAATTAATGAAAAATTATTTATAAAATCATAAATTTAGAATCTGGTCCATTCGGGCCAACATAATTTGCTACTATTTTATCTTCTGCCCAAGTCCATTCGGGCGATATAATTTGCTATTTGTAATTTGAAACTTACAATAAAACAGTACAAAATTAATGAAAAATTATTTATAAAATCATAAAATTACAATCATGCCTATTGCCCAGGTCCATTCGGGTAATTTGCTATTTGTAATTTGCTTGCAATAAGACAGTACAAAATTAATGAAAAATTATTTATAAAATCATAAATTTAGAATCATGCCAACTGCCTAGGTCCATTCCGGCCAACATAATTTGCTATTTGTAATTTGCTTGCAATAAGATAGTGCAAAATTAATGAAAATTTATTTATAAAATCATAAATTTAGAATCACTTGTCAAAACACGTATATTAGATCCATTCAGACCGATATAATTTGCTATTTGTAATTTGCTTGCAATAAGACAGTACAAAATTAATGAAAAATTATTTATAAAATCATAAATTTAGAATCAATTATCAAAACACAGTGTATTAGAGTTCTAAGTTGCTATTTGTAGTTTGTTTCTTGCCTATATCCAGTATGGACTATGGAGCCACGTTCTTCATGTCACTTGACATTCTCACTTTCAATAGCCGATAGCAAAGCGCATTTCTTTCACACCACCAACATTCCCAATCACAGTCATCTTGTCTGTCTTTTCAGTTAGCTCATACCCAGAGAGAGGCCCAACTAACCTGCCTCCAATAATAAATCACAATTTCTAATTTTAAATATTCAGTCAACTTTTTATTCTTTTTTTTCAAATTTAATGACATTTAAATAATTTTATATCTTTATATAGATACATTATGAAAGTCAATATATGCACCACAAATTCACAATTAGCCATCTTGTGTAAAAACTTAACTGTCTAAATATTCATTTTATATTGTGAAAGACTAATTTATTAAGGAGGTGTTTGGTTCATATTCGGGAATTGAAATCGAAATGGGAATCATAAACCTTATTATTGGTATGGATTAATATCATTCTCTCTTATTTGTTTGGTTTACCATAAGAATGAGTTTTATTATGTTAATGAATTACTCAATTTGAAACCTATATCACAAGTGGAGGAATGAAAATAGGCATTTTCTAACACTTTCATTCACATAGAATGATTCTCATAGTGTTTAACCAAACAACATCTATGGGTATTATTAACTTTGATTCCCATTCCCCCCTCTCATACTAATAAATCAAACGTCTCCTAAGAAAACAACTGTGAACGTATGAACCTCTAACACTAATTTTCTAATAAAGGAAATATTTAGGTAGACCTAATTTTTGATCTTAATTGTAAATCTTGTGGTGTGGATTAAGTATTATGAAATCTATGATATAAAATAATGTAAGTAAAATTTTATAAAATTTAATTTTGATCGCAAGATTTACAGGTGGGATTAAAAATCAAATTTATGGTAGTATTTTCTCACTAAGAAAACAATGTGAACGTATGAACCTCTACGTGTCACCAATGTGGTCGCTGAACTTCTACACGTCAAATGTTTGGATTACCATGTCTTGAATTCAAAAAACTTTATTATGAAAAGATTTTATTAAGTAAAATGTTAAATGATATTTTTAAATTAATAAATTTTTATTATTTAAAGTAGTGAGTTTAAAAATTAAATAAATTAATGAATCACTATTTAAAATATTAAAATTTTAATGAGAGAATATCATTTAATATGCTATTTAATAAAATCTTCTTGTAATAAATTTTTTTCTTGAATTCCTTAAAAATTTCCTCTCCCGACAAATCAAGCAAGATTAATAGCTGCAATTACTTGTGATTTTTCAATTTGCAATTCACATTTGTACAACCATAACGAAAACAATATGATATCTAAGGAAAATAAAATTATTAGTCTCTCACATTTTATATTTATATTTTTATAGTTTTTCATATTTAAAATAATACATTTTAGTCTTTCACTAATTCAAAATATATCATATTGGTCCCTCGACACAATTAATAACATATTTTGGTTTGAAATACTTATATGTGTAATGTTACATTTTTTATGGGCAAAATTAACAATACAGAAATTTTAAATATTAAATGACACTACCTAAAACCCCAGCGTATCACCACCACCCCCCAAAATTCTCACCTACCATCACCATCCCTATTCCCCATCCTCGTGACTTTTCCTCCTCCAACTCTACCCAACAGCTCCAATCCTCTTTTTTTTTGGACAATTTATTGTTTAAGGTTATATATTGTCAATTTTACATTTGAATATATTATATTATACGTATGTGAGTATTTCAAGACAAAATGTATCCATAATTGTGTTGAGAGTCCAAAATAATGCGTTTTAAATTTGTAAAAAATTAAAATATATCATTTTAAATGCGAAAAACTAAAAATGTATAAATATAAAATATGAAGGATTATTAAAGTCATTTTCCCAAGCAAATATCTAATTAACTTGTTCGAAGAATTCACGGCAAATATGGTTGAAATGAGAATGCATCATTAAATCATTAAATATTTTGTTCAACATAAAAGCGAAGGGCTTATTATCGGAGACGTAATAATCCTATTTAACGATAATAACAAGGCTAGTTACACTCTGGCCCTGTATCTTGTGGGCTTTGTTTCAGTTTACCCCCAATAAAAAATTAATCATCATTTTACCCCTTTTGACTAACAATCAACATAAATTATTATTTAACTATCGGTCAATGATACCAAATAACTAAAATGACTTTAATATTTACTTGATAGACTATTTTATCATTTTAGAGTAAAAAAAGACTTTGTTATTTTATTATTACCTCTTTATTTGAGGTAAAAGGATATGTTATGACCTGCAACTTGAAAAAATAAGGAGAAAAATAAATTTTCTATATGAAAAGGGAAAAAATAAAAGTGAAATGAAAAGAAAATCCCCCAAGCATAAATGTAAAAGGGTTTGAAAAGTTTGTACATAAATGAATTTATGCGTCAAAATATAGTACAATAGATCTACATATATATGAAAATACCTCCACCATTTTATACTAAAGTAGCAGCAACATGAGTTACATAATTACCAATAATTTAAACTAATTTGAGTTTCGTATTTAAAATTTAGAAAATTTTCTTTTATTTATTAGTTTTCTCGTACGATAAATTAAATCTATTTTTCCATTCACTTTACTGTTGTATACAAATTATTTTTTTCTTCAAAATGAAAGGTAATAGAACATAAATTTTATTTTTGACACCAATATAGTAAAAATAGTTTATTAACTAAATATTGGAGTTTCTTTTAATCATTCTGTCCTTTTTGACTAATTATCAAACTAACTATTCCTTTTGACCGTTAGTCTTAGGGATAAAGTGATTATTAAATTTTTTTAAGGGATATCTTGAGACAAAATTAATATTATAGGGGCAAAGTGTAATTAACCTTAATAACAATGATGATGATGATGATGATGATGATGATGATGATGATGATGATGATGATTCATAGGATCCACCCTTACTAGTATCATAATGGTCATCAACTCTTGACCAAATTCCTAATTTTTTGGGCTATTAGAGAGAGATTCGTGTGGTAGATGGTGTTCAATGCTTAAAGCTTCAACTCAATTGTTGATGATAGATAGACAAGAACCATAAAGTACAAATTGGTGAAAATTATTGCCACCCAATTGGTCCGACGGAGGACTTGGCAATTTGTACGTAGTGTTCAATTGATGTTACAGTTGAGACATTATGTTTTCTCCTCCAAAAAAAAAAAAGGGCAAATTAGGTAAAGGGAAATTAATGTGTGTGGAAATTACGAATTTTTCCAATCAATATCCAATTTTTAGTGCCTTTGTATAATTGTATATGTTAGCGTAAAAAAAAAAAAATCGAGAATATATTTAACACATATAAAAATATGTGAAAGAAGAAGAGTTCAAAATAATAATTCGACTCTCATATTGAAACCAAACAAAATTGCCTTCAACTATAATCTAGAATTTATATATCTAGAATTTCTATAGACTCTCGACCATTTTTTACTTCTCAACTGAAAAGGCTTTAACAGAACCCCTATTTTAATATTAAACCTACACAATTTGTTTACCCAGAAAGTACTCAACTGGGAATATAATTCTAAAAATAATTACTTGTTACGAAACTAACAAATAGCACTTAATTCTTTAAATAGTTAAATTACTAAAAACTCAATTATAACATAATTAACTTATTTAGTTTAATTATGCCAACAATATAAATTCTTTTGCTAAAACAATTAATTAATATTGTCATCACATTCGAAATGAAAAAGAAATATGCCAGCAAACAAAGAACAGGACGAGGGGTTCTGGTGTTATATGGTTTGTTATAAACGATGAGTACAATATGTGATCATCGACATTGAGAGCCATTATAGTGAAGCTTCTGATAATCTGCATGGATAGTGCCGGCCACTACAAAAAGTTTATAGGTTTTTTTATTTGTCTTTTACTCCTTTTCTTTATTAAGCTTCACAAAGATACTCTCCATTTCTCGAACTACCTTTCATATATTACAAATATTGACAACCATTTGATGTGTAAGTTGCAGAGAACTAGTCTTGAAATTACCCCAAAATCAAACAGAATTGGCGACTAATCTGCCAAGAACATTTCCGTGGTGGACCATAAAAGTTGATGGTCCTTGCCTAGCTAGTTTACTTTTCTGTGGAGAAATTATGTGTAACTTGTTACTCGAGGAATAATACAACATGTTAATGAATGTTGACCGAGACTTTGGTCTAGTTCTTAATTTGGCTATGGAAAGTCATAAACTTTTTTTTTTTTTGAAATTAAAAAAAAAAACCTAAAAACAAAAGTTAGCGTGTTCATTTTGATCCATTGATTCGAAAAATTTACTGAATCAGTCTATTTCGAATTGTAAAAATAGAGTACCCGACTGGTTAGTAAAACCGAATCGGGTAGTGTATCAGACATTTGCAACTCAGTGAGTACCCAACCCGATCCATAAGTAGGATAACTCTGTAATTTTGCATTTTATGACCTAATATTAATGATTTTTTTTTCTTCTTCCTTCACATTCATAGGATTATATGTGTAATTAGTAGTAATTATATATATGTTTTATAGTTTTGACATTACAAAAATAAATATTTGATCGAGTCGAGTAGGCCTAGTCATCCGATCTGCTTTGACCAAGTACCCTATACATATGGACTGGATATCAGATCACTTTTTATTGACTCGGTATAACCGGGTTGAGTCGAATGATGACCGTATGAATCAGGTACTTGGTCCATAAGCACCCTTAATAGACGCATAATTATTTTTTAAAACATATTTTAACTTATCCTGAATATGAAAATCAAAAATACTTTTTCAATTTTTGTCCACAAATTCATTTGAAAAAATGAATTTTCAATTTCAAAAAGCTAAAGCACCTTTCGAAAAACAGTTTAGAACAAGCCTTTTAGTTTACTGATTAATCATTTGAATGAAAAAAATAAAATCAGCTTAACTATATTATATACCCCTACAAAATACAATATAGAAAAATGGAAGCCTTCAAAACCGTAACCTAGTGATGGTTTAAAGTTTCGGCCGTCACATTTTGGAAATTTTTTTTTATTATTCGTTATATATTATGGAGCGAGTATTATAAATTGTTGAATAATTGAGGAAAAATAGTGAAACTTTTCTATTTTTTATTTATTTTAACAGTAATCATAACTACTCCGCATTACAAAATAAATAATCAAAATTTACTCCACATTTTCACATCGGTCACGGTTAACACAGATAAAAAGCGGTTAATAATCTCAAAATACAAAACGTAGGGAACAAAAACACCGAACTAACTTTACACAACATTGAGAAAAATCAAAAGAGAACAATGCAAATCAACATTGTAGTTTATGATAGACCTGGTCAATCACCAAATGCATTAAAACCTGTCCCCACAATAGCGCGTTCAAAATAGCCATTTTCAGAAAACTTTCATAGTTTGAAACTTCTTCTGGCAGCAAAAGAGAGAACATTCAATACAAAATCAGATGGAAAATAGGGAAAAACAAGGCAAAAAACTGTAGAATTTGATATGCAATGCAAGTAGCTTGCATTAGAGAGGCCTCAAAAGCCTGTTCAATTTGCTGCTCAAATCCTTGTCTTGGCCAGTTGCCTGAACAGATCAGGCACCTAATCCAACTCCCAACAAGTCTACTAAAACTGTCATCTCTCCCAAACAAGATTTCTTGGCTGCCATTTTTTCCTCAATCAAACCAAACACCTCTTTTACTAATCATGAATCTCTGCCTCCATTGCCAGATTTGTGTTCTGATCTTAAAAAGGCCTACCCACAATACTCTGACACTGAATTTGCTGACCAAATTAGATCACAAGAATACTATCATTTGTCCAAGAATGTCTGCCTGGACTACGTTGGAAATGGCCTTTTCTCGTATTCGCAGAAACAGAATCAGTATTCTGGAGCTGATATTGCCTCTACTTCCTCATCTCCTCCACCATTACAGTATCTTAATTCCTCAGAAGTACCCTTCTTCGATATTTCGTACATGTCTGTGAATTTAATCTCTCTGCTGCGTTACGGCGGACAAAAATCAGAATTTGAATTGGCAATGAGGAAAAGGATCATGAAGTACATGAATATATCTGAAGATGATTATTCCATGTGGTTTTCACTGCTAATCAGCCGTCTGCGTTTAAGCTTCTATCGGATTCCTATCCATTCCAGACCAATCACAAGCTTCTCTCAGTTTATGACTACAAGAATGATGCAATAGAAGCAATGATTGAGAGCTCCATGAAAAATGGAGCCAGACCAATGTCAGCTCAATTTACATGGCCTAGTTTGAGAATTAACGCGAAAAGGCTTAGTAAGATGATAATCCGAAAGGGTAAGAAGAAAACCAGAAGGGGATTGGTTGTGTTGCCATTACAGTCAAGAATTACAGGAGCAAGATATGCTTATCAATGGATGAATAAAGCACAAGAAAATGGTTGGCACGTTCTTCTTGATGCTGATGCATTAGCAGCTAAGGAGATGGAAACTTTGGGACTAACTCTTTTTCATCCTGATTTTATTGTCTGTTCATTTTTCAAGGTTTTTGGGGAAAATCCTTCTGGTTTTAGCTGTTTATTTGTGAAGAAATCTAGTATCTCAGACTTGAAGAAATCCTCCACAAGTATTGGAATTGTCAGCCTTGTTCCAACTGGAAAAAACCTGTTTAGACAATCCAACATTCTTGGAAGTACAGAAAGTAAAGATCAAGAAGTTACAACCTTGGAAATGCTGCTCAAGGCAGAGGAAGCAGGATTGCCAACAAGCTCATCTTCTAGCTCAAATGAAGAAACTTCTGAATTGCAAGAAGTTCAAGCAGATAGCCTCAAAATCCAGGAGGAGCTATCATTTTCTGAATTTGTAAAATCAGATGGTAAAAAAGTTGTATCAGATGGTGCAAGTTCAAGTGGCATTAAAAGCTCAGAGGAGATTGAATGTAGGGGCCTGGATCATGCTGATGAAGTAGGCCTAATACTGATCAGTATTCGAAATCGATTCCACGTAAACTGGCTAGTAAATGCATTGCTGAGCCTTCAGCATCCACATTCTGAAGAAGGGATTCCTTTAGTTAAAATCTATGGACCAAATATCAGCATTAATAGAGGACCATATGTGGCTTTCAATGTGTTTGATTGGAAAGGAGAGAAAATTGATCCATTTCTTGTACAGAAGTTAGCTGACAGAAACAACATTTCTCTTGTGCGTGGATTTTTGCAGAATTTATGGTTCAAGAATCATTATAAAGAAGAGAAGGAGAAAATATACAGAGAAAATAGTGATAAATTTGATTCCGGGATTTCTGTAGTAACAGTTTCAATTGGATTCTTGTCAAATTTTGAGGACTTCTATAGGTTCTGGGCATTTGTTTCCAAGTTTCTTGATGCAGATTTTGTGGAAAAAGAAAGGTACAGTCCTCAGATATATGGCTCTTAATCAAACAACAATTGAGGTTTAGACTAACTTCTATATCTATAATATATATATATATATATATATATATATATATATATATGAACGAGTTTTGGTATCTGTCATCTTTTAAAATATAAAATGTATCCTTATAATTATCTATAATCCTTTCAATTTTTGGATTAATATTTTTTATAAAATCCACTATATATCTTCCTTTTTCTTAAAAAAAAAAAAATTATGTATTTGTTTCGATTACACATTCATGATATGTGCCTTTCCCACTAGATATCTATACTATATATAAATAAAAAATTCTTATTTAATGTGAAGTCAATATTTATTTTGGCTATTTTATTCTTATTAATTTTAAAATTTTTCCACGTAATTACTTCTAAAACTTCTCCTAATTTTTTTAATTAATAATTTTTAAAATCACACACATTAGTATATGTTACCCACTGGTATTAATAAATTCTTTGATTGATTCTTCCCATTCTTTTATGCTATCAAGAAGAGCTATACATGGTTTCATACACTTCAAACATTCTTTCCCTTAAATTTATTCACATATGATAATACCTTACTATGCAAATTGCAGCTAGATTCCAAAGCACGAAGATGCAAATTGAACTCGCGACAAAAGTGATACAATATTACGTGTAGAATTATCAATGACGCTATATTGAAATTCTTTCAACCAATGTTAGTAACGTATCTCGTATCTCGTATTCAACCGTTCATATTTATTATTTTTCAATCATTTATTATTTTTCAATCATATCGACGTGTTTTGTTAGTAATTTAATATAAAAATATTGAATAAAGAAAATATCTATCACCATATAATGTTAGTAACGTGAAAATTTTGAATTCATATAGTAGGATTTCCCATGTTGAATTTGTATACAAATTGGTTACACCAAATCCGCACAACAAATTAGTTTGATAAATTGACTGCGTAGCGATATTGTCCATTTTTGAGCAAGAGTTATGTGCATATAGTAAAATTTTTGCATGAATTCAATACATTACATAATATTATATATTTTTTAGTCTAAAAAATTTTACATTATTTATTTCGGGTAATGTGAAATGATGTGATGTAAGATGATGTAAAAAAATTTTAAATTAAAAAATATATAACACTATATCATAAATTAGATTCATATAAAAAATTTCTTCATAAATTCGTACTAAAATTTCTCCCAATCCGGACAACGTTGTAATGTTCCCGAATCTAGACGCTGCATTAATAGGAATACGTCGAAAAAGTGTTGACCGAATTAATATAAAATCAGGAAGATTCAACGTCTTGGTGTCTTTTGGGGGTGAAAAAAAAGTCTAAAATTAAACTCGACTATCCAGGGTCATTCTTGGTTGGAAAAATGTCAAGTAAATATTTTAAATTATTGAATTATTAAAAAATAACGTATTTTTTTTATTTTTTAGTCATTTTAATTATTATTATATCTACTTTACATTTCAAAATAAATAGACAAGAATTTTTCATTCAGATTGGATCGTATTTGCAAAAAAAAATTTACTACTAACGTCACAACAAAATAAATATTACATGCAATTATATAATTAAAAAATAACAAAATTCTTTTATTTGTCAGTTAAGTCAACGACAGTAACCAAAACTTGTTTCATATGTGCCGCCTACAAATGCGGATAATTACCCTTTCCCTTACGACGTGCGGTGCGGGTGCGGCAGCCTGCAACCACTATCCCGTATCTCACCTTGTAATTAATGTTATAGTACTCGAAAAGAGCAGAAAACAAAACCACAGTGATACAGCCGACAGAAACAGAAAGGAAGAGATGATGACAAAATTTCAAGACTAGTTCTAGTTAATTGAACTAGTGTAATTTTTCTATGGATAGATTTTGTTCGGTATATATATATATATATATATATGACAAATAAAAATTATGTGTCATTAGATTTAAAAAAGTAAAAAAAATTTAATTAAAATTTTAAAATTAAATAGTCGTGATTTAAAAAGACTTTGTCACGTAAACTGATTTTGACAAGTAAATATAAATTTGTAATTTTATAAATAATGTTCCTTTTGTTTTGCTCAAAAAAAAGGGCAAAACATGGCTGTTAGTTGTTACCCTTTCTAACTTATACATACTCTCTCCCCAGTTGCGGAGCAGAAATTTAAATGTAGGGGTGCAATAGTATAAATTTTAAACAAATTTAAGGAGATGAATAAAAATATATTTATTTTTACTAGATACTAATTTAATAATTTTTAAAAATGTAAGGATGCGGGTAGCCCTGTTATCCGCCTTATTGAAACTAACACTATCTAATTAAGGAAAATAATCTTAATAGTCACTTACAATTTATATTTGTATTTTTTAATTATTTATATTTAAAATAATATATTTTAATCTCTCATAAATTTAAAACACACTATTTTAGTCTTTCGACATAATTACGAGTATATTTTAGCATGAAAAATACTACATGCCTATAAAATATAACATATTCAAATGTAAAATTGACCATACATAACCTTAGATAATAAATTATCCCAAAAAAAAGAGAACTGGAGCTGTTAGAATAGAGTTGGGAGAGGAAAAATAGCTAGGGAGGGGAATAAGGGTGGTGATGGTAGGTGAGAATTTTGGGGTGGTGGTAATGGAGATTTAAGTTAGTGTTGTTTCATATTTAAAATTTGTTTGTTGCTAATTTTGCCCATGAAAAATGTAAGATTCGATACACACCTGTGAATATTTCATGCCAAAATATGCTGATAATTGTGTCGAGGGACTACAATGGTACATTTTGAATTTGTGAGGAATTAAAATGTATTATTTTAAATGTGAATAATTAAAAAGTATAAATATAAAATGTGAGGGACTAATAGAGTTGTTTTCCTTAATTTTATTGCACAAGAATATTAAAATTTGATGTCCTCCAAATTTACATGACAAAATTTACACCAACTACTATGAAACTTACACTAGATGCAAAGAACTTATACATTTTTATTTTTTTTTATCAGAAGACAAAAAAAGTTAGAAATTATATTAGAACACTCAAGGCACAATGAAAGACTTTTTTGAACAGCTTTAACTAACACGTAAAGCACTCACAAACAAGTATACAAAAATATTAGATTTTCACAGTGACTATTTTGTATTAGTAATTTATTAACCATTGAGTTATTGTGGCCTTCATTTTCTCACTAATTCTACTTGTTTTTACAAAGTTTCAAATCTAAAATGTCCATCTAAAATTCAAGTGATTGATGGGCCATTATATAAAATGAGGCCTGAAACATTTTTCCAGCTCGACCAACACAATAAGCCCATATATTCTTTAGCCCATTATATGCTATCCGATCGATATGATCAAGTTAAATGTTACCGAATATCATCGCCTGAAAGGCTGAAATCTAAGGACAATAATCTGGGCCGTAAAAATGGGTAGTGATTGGACTTGAAGTATTAGTACCATAAAATTTATTTTTGCAAATTAGTCATTGGAAGATAAGTTTATCTCAATAGAAAAATCTAGAAAATTTTATAGTCTCGCTCTATTATTGTAATTTAAAGATTTATACGGTAATGTAATATCATATGTTTTAACAATTTATACTGTACAAATTTTTAAAATCAACGAGATAGTTTTTTCAACGGAATTGTAGAATTTTTTAAAAAAATCTAATAGGTTCAAACAAGAAGGAATGCAGATGTAATTATGATGATCTTGCGCACCAGGCTCAACTCTATATCTCTCTCATTTTTTGTATGTGAATAAGTACTATTTTGGTACTTTTGCTGTTTGGGGAAAAAAAAAGTACTATTTTGGCATATTTTATATTCTTTAATCTTGGTTGACCATTTGTATCATATTTGTACTATTTTTATAAGGTCATGTAGTATTTGCCAGCTCAATTAAAGAATATTTGAATGCTAGCTAACCTCATAATTCTAGGCTAAATATAAATTTAATTAGGGAAAAGAAATACTAAAATAGTACGTACGTGTATATATATATATATATAATGTACGTGTGTGTATATATATATATATATGTGTATAATATGTAGGATAATAAATTTTGATTATCAATTTAATTATTCAAATTCATTACACAAGGATCATTTTTGTATTAATAATGACCATTACAAGTTATTTGAATTTTTTATTATTAAAATATTCCAACATTAGTTAATATTCTTCTTGTTTAATTAATCAAAATAAACATTCACAAGACTCACTAGTCACAATCTTAAGCCTTACCTACCACCTTGTTGCATGTTAAAAATGATCATCACAATCTTAGCCTACCTACCACCTTGGTGCATGTTAATACTTAATATTACCTAACAACGAAGCTGTGGTCCAAGTGCTGTGCTGTGTACACTGAGTCTGCAATTATTACTAGACATATTGAAGTCTCAAGACTACCATCTCGTTCTATACTACTAGCTATGTTCACACACACACACATATATATATATATATATATATATGAAAAGTGCAACATTGTTTGGTCGGCCTAGATTCTAAAAAACACACGTTTTAAACGGGTTTTGTTAATTAATTGTAACTATTGACCTATACTCGCTTAGGAATATCGGATTTTAAATCTTACTAATAGATTATACAATATAAATTAAATTTTATTAATCTCAATCGATATACATTTTGTATAAAATTTAATTTATATTACAAAGTTCGGAGTTAGAATTAAAAATCGAATCGATATAAATTTCTCTTTTCTCGTCTAACCAAGGTTTTATTTAAGGGACATAAATGGTGCTTCAACGAAAGACCAAGGAAATAAAGAAGAATACACCAAAATGCAGGTGCTGCACCAAACACTGGTCGTTATTTCTTGTTGTAAGTGAATGCAACGAAAAGTCCCGAAAATAACGAATAATGAAAGAATTTATATATTGACATTTCGTGCTTATTTCAAAATTGATGCCTTCCAAGTGCTTTATATATGGTGCCTTCTATAGATTTGGGGGTAAGCACTCAATCCCCTTTTCCTTTTTTTTTTGTTTTTTTTGGGGGGGTGGGGGTAGGTGTGGGTTACTAATTCAGTCAAGACTCAAGATTAAACAATTTCATGCCTAAGATCTTCCCCTTAATTAAGTTTCAAATCCATACAAGTGATGCGACATGTATAAACTGTGCTAGAATTTTACCAAAATAGGCTTCATATCTCTTTAATGTTAGATGGGAAATCATTTACAAAATTATAAATTTATAATTATATGTCGAAATCATTCTATGTAGCAAAATTTTATTAGATCACCAATAATTTATCCCTGATTTTAGATATTAGCAAACTTTCTTTTTTTTTTTTTTTAAAAAAATTTAGTAATCAATCAGTAATTTTTATTTGTTAACTTATATGGATACACTCAATGTTAGATACTAATCTTCAGGGAGATTTTTAGGTAGATCTAGTTCATGTAACAGTGCATTAACCTCTTGGTAAGACGGGATCCATCCAAAAATTTTCCCTAATCTTCATGATAAATTTTGGCAGCGTGGACTTAAGTAAATTGTTTCCATTTACCAACCAATAAATGTCAGCCGCCATATTTTACTTTCGAAGTCAAAATTATCTCCATAAGCTAAAATGTTTGATATCAATCAAAATTGGCTTGCTTCACAGTTCACAATCGATTTCTTAAGTTGAGTATTTCTTTGAAAGGAAAAAATAAATAAATTTGATCCCTTATATTTAAAACATCGATTAATTTGATCTCTCATTTATCATAAAGATCAATTTGATCTCTCATTTTTCAAAATGAAACTAACCAATTTAAATTTATAAAAGAAATTGTGCAGAAATTTAATGGAGTTATTGACAATAGAATACAAATGTACAGTAGATTAACGACTATATAATTGTCATGTAGATTGCATCGTTAATTTATCAACGATTTCTTTCCTAAGCTTTAAATTGATTCATTTTTAAAAAAATGAAAAATAAAATTAATCTATTATGATAAATAAAAGATCAAATTAATTAATAAGTCAAATATAAGAGATAATATTGTTCGTTTTACCTTCTTTGAAATCCTCTGGGTTTGACTTTTGAAGCTTGGCCATTTGCCATGCCACCATCACGAGACAAGATATGTGAGATTCTTATTAATTCATCTTACGAAAATTCATTTAATTCACTCAAGGATGAATTCTATGTGGGCCTACTATTTTAATTTATTATTTTCTGTTTTATTTTTTTTCTAGGAATTTACTAACCGCGATTAGCACATGTATAAAACATAAAATACTCTAACTGTGTTTGGACGGAGAGATTTGAATGGATTTAATTTGAAATTCAAATCTATGATAAATTATCCAAATAAATTAATTGATTTAGTTGGAGATTTCAAATCAATCAAGAAGTAAGAATGTGATTTTAATAGTGTAATAAATTAATTTAAAATTCATTCAAATTTCATATTATTTCAAATCCATCCAATTCAAATCCTTCCTTTAATCCATCCATCCAAATACAATCTAAATTTTCATTCATTTCACTGCACCATGTTCATTTATATAATATGCACAAATTTCCAGTGATCAATTTGTGGCTCCGTTTAAACATCATAAAATATATATTATTTTTTAATTAATATTTTATAATTATTTAATAATATATTTTTTAAATACATTTTTATCTTACATGTATTAAATGTCAAAAAGGTTTGTTCAATCATTGAATTTGTTAAAGAAATTGCCAAAATATGGACCCTAAGCCTTGAAATAAATATAGGAGAAAGGTTTGTTCTTGGCCAAAAGTTTAGACATTAGGCGTTTAATTCATCTTTATACCTAGTTTTGTTTGCGTAGTATAGCAACACTTTATAATTCACCAATGTAAGAAATTTGAGGAATTAATGGATTGCGTAATTAATAGAAGAAAAGTTCTCCAAATAAAAACTGCTATTGAATATAGATGTGGACTGAGTGTTATTATCACTACTTAATTAAATATTGTTTTATCACTACTTTTTGATAACCAATGAAGTGTTGTTATTTTTAGGTCTTATCCCATTATATATTGTTTACTCACCAAAAGATATTTCACTTAGTTTTTCACTTAGTATGGATTGGTTATTCTCCATGATGTCATTTTGTTTAATGTTTTAAGTAACTTATTGTTATGACATCTATCATTATCTTATTTGTTTGACAATTTAATTAACCAAATATAAATAATTTATATTTGATTATTCATGACAATTTAATTAATAGTAAAGTTAGACCAGACGGTTAAGGAACTAAACCTACCTCAAACAATATTCCTCTAACTAAATAAGTGTATCTTGTGATGTTAACTAAACCTATCTCAAAATTATAAATAATTTCTGAAAATTGAAAAATAAGTTAATATTTAAAAATTATTGAAAAAATAAATACGTTTTGGTTGGTCATGTTTAGAAAAGTTAAAATCGTTCTCAATTTAAACACCCATAATACGCTTTTCCAAAACTTTTTTATTATTATTTTTTTTTAAAAAAAAAAAAAGAAGAAGAAACAACTTTTGGCATTTTAGAATCTGTCAAGAACTAACTTAGTCACACACAAAAGTCATTTTGGAAAGGGGGAAAGTTAAAAGAGAAGAAGATTTCTCTCAAGTTATTTTATTCATGGAGATTAAATTTGAACCCAAAAAAAAAAAAAAAAAAAACTTATTTTTAATAAAAATGGGGAACTTACCTACACTTAGTTTAGAAAATAGAAATTGAGAGTTGATCGATAAGTGGACTAAACATAGTGGGCCAACATATAGCATTATTTTCTTTGAAATCGTCCAACATACACTATATCTTTAGTGTGTTTGGATTTTCTTTCCTTGTGTCCACGCAAAGCATTGACATATAAACTTCCAAAATTAAAAAAAAGTAATAATAATTTTTTTTTTTTGAGTGATCTGATCAAAGCACTTTTCAGGAGAATGAAGATAGAAATACAATGTAACAATCGAAATATATATATTTTTTGGTATGCAAAAGAAATAACAAACATTTTTTTCCCCCACGAATAACTAATGATTTACATACATTTCGTTCAAACAAGAATTTTGTGACCTATTTGTGTGTTGGATCCATTTTTTCATTTTTTGTTTCAAGAAAAATGAATTGGACTATTGTGGCACAATATTCTTGACTTTGGAGCTCACCACCACCGACTTCAATCATTTCATCCCCTTTGTGGGCAGTATTTCTACATAAAATAAACAATTACTAAATATTTTATAATTGGCCAACCAAAAATAGTACTAATTTTATACAATTGACTCTGTCGATTCCATCGTTCGTTTTGACCGAATTTTGTAGTTTCATGCACTCCTACAACTTTGTGAGCAGCATCAAGATTAATCCCAAATAAAGTGGTCAATGACAAAAAAAAAAAAAAAAGGGTCCAATTTTATTTCAAATAATGAAAATACAAAGTACCAAAAAAAAAAAATAAGGGTTATGAAATATGAACCCCATTTTTTACTATCGCACCTTTGATCCGTAGTATAAGAGACAGGTTAATTTACAAAATCATAAATATATGATTATTTATCAAAATTAATTTACGTGTCAAAATTATATTATATCATTAACTCATAATTTTTTATAATTAATCAAATTTTGTTCTTTTTTTTATTACTTTAGTAACATATCAATTACTAAATTTATCAATTTATATAAATACACGGTATAAAACTAAAGCTGAAAGATTCGTTTTGATTATGCTAATCCTTTCCGCAGGTCACAGATTTTCGAGGTGGGGTTTGGTGGTGGATGTCAGAATTAGTGAATTATTTTGATGAACAAAGTTAAAATCTTATTGCTGTCCCAAGTGGGCAGTGTCTGTTTTGTAGATCTGTGAGGTGAGAACTTCAAAAAGTCATTCCAAGTTGGAATGGAAAATTGTACTACCACGTTTACAAGCCCATTTTTTAGAGAAAATATTATATCCGATTTTTAACTCTACCTATAAACTTTACGATAGATGTGTATTAAATTTTATAAAATCTTATACACATCAATTTATGTCATAAATTTCATAATATTTAATCCACATTATAGGATCTACAAGTAAAATTAAAAAACAGATCTAAATAAGTATTTCTCATTTTCTAGTCCTTTGTTTGCATATGTTATAATTGTTTTATTTTTATAAAATATTATTGTCATAGATTTTTGTCAAATGATAAAATTACCCTCAAGTTAAATACATGTGGTTCCTACTTAATAGTTGGTTGGAAAAGTAATCTTGACATTTCAACCAAATTTGCTGTGGCGATTTCATTTATTTATCCTCATAAAAGGTTTGCATTTTTAAAGAAAAAGGAAAAAACCAAAAAACAGTTTATATTTACTAGGTAATAGTTTATGTACATGTGGTAGGTAGGTGACTCCTAAATTTTTAACAGGCGAAAAACATTAAATGCTAACTTTGCTTTCACTTAATAAATACTTATAATATTGGGCTAATAAATTCTTTCACTAGCACACGTTATGCATTGGGCAAACTAAATTTTGTTGTACATTATGTTTCGGTTTTATTTACTCTCTCTCTTTTAAAATATTTATCACTTTGGTTGGTATACAAGAATTAAAGAAATTATTAAATTATATTAATTTTGTAAAAAAAAAAATTTAAAGTGATTAAATTATCCTTTTACATTAATATCCCAACAACATAATTCTCTTTTTATTAATATGACACTAAGGTAAAAATTAAAAAAATATTATTTATTACTTTCTTAATTTTTTAAAGTGACAGATAATATGATATAACACAAATTATTTAAAGTGACAGTTATTTTAAGACGGAGAAAGTAATTTTGAAACTCAAAAAAAATAATTATTTGTCAATTTAAAGAACACTAATGAATAGGGTTAGGTTGCATTTAAATTGCATTTAAATTTACTTAAAATAAACAATGGCTAGGGATTCGATCAAATTCAATTTTTTTTTTTTGTTTTTTGTTTAAAATAAAGTGTTTGAGCTGAATTAACTACAGTTGACATTAGAAAATTATTAAGGTTGATGTGACCTAATGTCTATGTGTCACTGTGTGTAGTTGATAGCTAAGCAAAATTAAACCAAGTCACCATATAATATAACTGCAAAGAATTAAGTAGATTCGATTTTTAACTTTACTTAAAAATTTTGTGGTATGAATTAAATTTTAAAAAATTTATAACATCAATTAATGTAAATAAGATTTTAGAAAATTTAATTATGAGTATAGAATTTAGAGATGAGACCAAGGATCAAATCTATTTAAATATTTTTTTAATATAGCATGTGGGACTTGGAAATTGGAGGAGTAAGAAAGCCAATTAACCATATTTTAATTTGATACCCTTCTTCAAAGCAGCTTAACATAATGGCAAAACTCCTGAATAAGTTACCCCAGATTTGGTAAATAATAAAAATCACTATTCGACAAAATCAAGATAATACCAAATATTATTCAACAAAATCTAGAAAAATCAATAATGATTGATTTAATACAAGAAAATTCTACAATTTTCTTGAAGGACCATCGCACTGTGAGAACTTATATAATATAATATTACGTATTTTAAAAACTTATACCGTATAAATTTTTGAACTTAACAGAATGAATCAATCAACGAAATTGTAGAATTCTCATTTAAAATATATGCATTTCGCCATAAAATTGTCAAAGTTGACTACGTTATTGAATCAAGGAAGTAGTAATAGAAAATATAACTCGGATATTATCTAAAAACAAAAAATAACTTATATATATATATATATATATATATATATATATATATATTTCACAAGTAGTTAGAAATATTTGTTTCACATCTTAATAAGAGAGTTTGGTGTTAATAGTAAAGTGTAATCAAATAATAAAATTATACTTCTTGTGTGATTTAAATCATAAATTTGATTTATTAAAAATAAATAAAAATTCATTGTAAATCCTCTTTTATATATAAAAAAAAAAAAAAAAAGAGGTTTGGTCTAGAAATTCTCCATACTCTTTCCCTTTGCTTTTGTTTCTGCTCACCAGTCTCCTTATAAAAATAAACAACTATACGTTACTAGTAATAAAATTTGAGATTCAAGGCTGTAATCGCATGTGAAAGATCTCTCACTCATAAATCATTTATAAGACAACAAAATATTTGTTAAAATCAATTTATTTCACGAAATTATATTGAATCACTCATCTTAAATTTCAGTTATTTTGTCAAATTTTATTCATGTTTTCTTAAATTTAATAACGCATAAATAATTTTGTTACTTTATATGAATTATTTTTTTAAAATAATAATAGTAAAATGTGGTTGGTTGGGTGAGAATATGAACAAAAAAAAGAACAAAATAGAAATAAATTCACGAAGACACATCTAAGAGTCAAAAAATTCTTTATTACCATGTAGAATAATACAGATACTTAAATAATTAAAAAATTATAAAATATATTTATTTTTTTAATCATTTAAATAGCGATCATATTTATTTATCATTGTAAAGTTTTTACTCCACCAAGTCGGCATTTGCAAAAGTCCCTCGCACACACAACTATATTATATATACAACCCCTCAACACCAACGTAAACATGCGAGAGCCTCTCAAAACTCAACAGATTTCCCTGTTTTCTCTCTCACCATATTACCGACTTTCCAGGATTCCATTCCATTCCATTTTAGAGTGAGAAAAAGGAAACACTACTAAGCAGGGTAAACGATTCCTGTTTCTATCAATTCGGGTTTGTTTTCATTTTTTTGGAATATTCATCATCACCAAAAAAAAATGGCTGTCCAAACCAGCAAAAATGTTGGAATTCTTGCAATGGAAATTTACTTCCCTCCCACTTGCATCCAGCAGGTAAATAAAGAAAATAAACCCAAGTTTTCATATTTTTTTTTTTATTGATTTTAATCAGTTTCAATTTTCTTTTTCTTTTTTTTTTTTTTGTTGGGTATTTGGATTTGTTTATGTAGAAGAAACAAGATTTGATTTTTATTTGGTTGTGGTACCTGCTTTGAATTTTGGGTCTCTCTGTTGCAAATGTGGAGAAAGGAAAATGAGGTGGAAATTCTACTGTTTTTTGCATAAACATTTTCTTCAAAATGGTTTTTTTTTTTCCTCTTCAGAAAGAAAAGAAGATTCTTGATGGGTTTTTCAATTAAATATGTGGGCTTTGACCTTTTTTTTTTTTAATTTTTAATTTTAAATTTTTTAAAATTTTTTTATCTCATGGCTGGATTTTCTTGGAGTTTCTTGTGTCTGAGTGGAGCTCTATGAGCATGATGTCTATCAATTTTCTGTATTTTTTACTTTAGTGATGAGATTTAATTGATTTATTGTTTCAAGATCTATGGTGGAGGAGCTTAATGTGGATTTGATGTTGTTGGAAGTTTTGATTTTTGATATATGTTATTTGTGTGGCAGGAAGTTTTGGAGGCTCATGATGGAGCAAGCAAAGGAAAGTACACAATTGGGCTCGGACAAGATTGTATGGGATTTTGCACTGAGGTTGAAGATGTTATCTCCATGAGGTACTAAAAAAATACTCTATAATATAATACTTGATTGTTGATTAATGCACTTTGTTGCCGTTTACTTTCACAATGTCATTTTAATGGTAAGTTCCGGTGTCTGGTTAAATATAAGATGTTTTTGTACATTTGGAAAAGTTTGATGTTTTTTTTGGGCATAATTTAATATTTGATGACAATTATAGAAAAGAAAATTTTTTGATTAGAAAAGCAGAGAATACAGATTATGAACATGGTTTGAGATTTTCTTGAAAGAATAATGAGTCTTTTACTTTATAGGTAACTTACCTATTACACTGATAGCTGGTCCAGAAATATTGGAACCTAAAATTGTATTCAGTAGAAATGGTTGATTAATAACACGTAATTCCAGATGCCAGCTTAAGATTCCGATGATATCAATAACTAACTGTTTAATGGTTAGTTTGACAGCTGTGAATACACTTCTTGAGAAGTACAAGATTGATCCGAAGCAAATTGGTCGGCTAGAAGTTGGAAGCGAGACTGTTTTAGACAAGAGCAAATCCATCAAGACATTCTTGATGCAAATCTTTGAGGTAATCACCTGGTCTTTCCATACGTCTGGTTTCCTATTGGAGTTATCTTGTATTTTCTGCTTGGTTATGGTATGTTTGAACTCAGGCATTATGGCCATAGGTAGTGAATGGTATCAGTTGAATGGATGTTCCCAGATGATGCTATTAGTAATAGTAGGCTTTACACAAGTTAGTTAACCATATACATTGATCCATCTAAATTTATGCTGCTCTTTGTGTGTGAAATATTCAGGGATGTGGAAATACTGATATTGAAGGTGTTGACTCGACCAATGCATGCTATGGTGGAACTGCAGCTTTATTCAACTGTGTCAACTGGGTCAAGGAGAGTAGTTCATGGGATGGCCGTTATGGACTTGTTGTTTGCACCGACAGTGCGGTACGACCACAACATTCTTGCAATCTACAGTTATTATTATTTAATATATGTTTTGGTAAACATGTTTCCATGTCAAAGTACCTGGAGGAAAGTGTTTTTGTGAATTGCAACTATTGCTGATGACCTTGAAGTTATGCAAATTTTCATGGAGAAGGAATATTGGTTTTTAAATCCAGTAATTTATCTTTGGTGGATTTAGGATTCATATGGATATTTGTTTCTCTAGAATTTAAATGATAACCGGAAAGCTTTGTATTACAGGTCTATGCTGAGGGACCAGCCCGGCCAACCGGTGGAGCTGGTGCCATTGCAATCCTAGTAGGACCTGATGCTCCAATAGTATTTGAAAGCAAGCTCAGGGCTAGTCATATGGCGCATGCCTATGATTTTTACAAGCCTAACCTTGCCAGTGAATACCCGGTAATTGTCTGTGTCATCACTTTTGAATTAAAATGTTTGTTGTTTCGTCGTTCTTTTAGCATAACTGACCCTAGAGGGAGGTTACAAAAGGGGTCCAATCAATAGTGAAGAACAAAAGTCAGCTTGGGTGCAAATGCAGAATAAATGAAGGATAGAGCAGTTATTTTTTAAATAATCAGGACCCAACCTGGTTTTGCCTAGCCCTCCATCCATCCTTGAGTGCATTTTAAACAGAGCTCTGTATATGGACTGGCTGGCAAAATGGATGAAGGGAAGATGTAATGCATGGAATGGAGTCTTAACCTAGAAGTTTGTCATTGGTTATAGATAAGCAAAGTACAATAGTAAAACAGCAAGGATGCATATGAAAGGATATGTTTGATTTCCTATACCAATTTTCTCTAACTACTAGTTGAAAAGGCAACTATAGTTAGTCAGAGGATGTCACTAGGCAGGCCATGGCAGATTGTAAATCTGCAAGATTTTTAAGCGCAAATCAGTTGTGTCTGAAATGCTACATTTGATATTTTGGAATGGCAAAGATTAGCATTTACGAGTTATGAAGGTTCTCCTCTCTGTCATACAAGTGTGTTCTAAATTTTGTATATATCCTATCTACAGACTATAAATCCAATTTCTCTTACTCATAATTAAAGTTACTGCTTGCAGGTTGTGGATGGCAAACTTTCACAAACTTGTTATCTCATGGCTCTCGATTCTTGCTACAGGAGTTTCTGTCACAAGTAAATATCTGATGAAATGGTGTCGTTTCATTAAATTGAAATGACTATATGATGGTTAATTAATTCTAATCGCTTCACTTTTTTATGCACTTTAGATATGAGAAATTGGAGGGCAAAAAGTTTTCAATTCTTGATGCTGAATATTTTGTATTTCATTCTCCATATAACAAGGTAAATCTCAAGTTCATGAGTCATGACCTAAGGTCCCTCTGTGTCAATTTTATATAGTTGAAACTGTAATGTAGCAGAAAATAGCTTAATTGATCAATATATGTGGGAAATGCAGCTTGTACAGAAGATGTAGTTTTGCTAGATTGCTGTTCAATGATTCCTTGAGGAATGCCAGGTATGTACTTCATTTTAATCTGAAGAAAGTAGTTTCATTGCTCTAGAAGTTTCAGCTTAACTGATCATATGTTTCTCTAATTATAGTTCCATTGATGAGGCTGCAAAAGAAAAGCTTGCACCTTTTTCATCTTTAACCGGGGATGAAAGCTACCAAAGCCGTGATCTTGAGAAGGTTTGTATTTCTTCGGCGAGCCTCTTTTCTTACCTTTAATCACTTCACTTCTGTTTGGTATTCTGCTGGTTTACTGCTTAAAATTACTCAATTAAGTTCAGGGTTGAATAAATAAGCCAAGTAGCATCGATTTCACCTTCTCAGCCTCGTACTGAACTGGTGTCAAACTTATGTGCAGGCATCCCAGCAAGTCGCAAAGCCATTTTATGATGCAAAGGTGCAGCCATCAACCTTAATTCCAAAGCAAGTTGGCAACATGTACACTGCATCTCTATATGCTGCATTGTCACCCTTGCATCTCTCATTCATAACAAGCAAAAGACCCTGGTAAAGCTCAAAACTATTGTAATTTTTTATACTAAATCTTGCTCACTTTGTAGTTCTTAATCTTGTTTTCTGCTTCTTCTCCAGGATGGTCAAAGGGTGATACTGTTCTCCTACGGAAGTGGCTTGACTGCTACCATGTTTTCACTTCGTCTTCGTGAGGGTCAACACCCATTCAGCTTGTCAAACATTGAAAGTGTGATGAATGTAGGGGAGAAATTGAAGTCAAGGCACGAGGTATGTATTTTTTTCTGAGTTGTCACTAATTCTAGATAAATATTCTGAACTTGTTTGACAGAAGGGGTTGCCTCTACTGAAAATTGTTGAACTTTTATTTTCTTTTGCAGTTCTCTCCCGAAAAATTTGTAGAAATCATGCATCTGATGGAGCAGAGATATGGGGCAAAGGACTTTGTGACTAGCAAGGACTGCAGCCTTCTAGATCCAGGCACCTACTATCTCCTAGAAGTTATAAGATTCCATGTACCGTAGATTTTATGCCAAGAAGGGTTGTGAGAATGGGACACTGGCCAACGGTCACTGAGGTTAGCACGAGCAGAGCAAGCACAGGTTAATGCCTTGAAGTTGGCTTTTGTGTTTTCGTCTTCGTTGTCAGCAGATAGAAGAATAATTATGAATTTAGGAGTTGTAGTGTATGAAATTTAGAATAATATCCTCAAGTTTTTAAGTTCATTTTGATGGAATTCCTCCTTGTTTTCTCACCTTATCACGTATCATTTGTTCTTTGAGCTGATGATCATGAGATGATCAATGTATTCTTGATTTTAGTTGATTCATTAAGCCAATTAATTGAGTGGTGACAAGCTACTAATATTGTCAATTCTAGGCTCGTGCAACTTTGAGTTCTTCTTGTTGGCAATCCTCCCATGTTGAAATCTACACATTACAGGCCTGTTGAATCTTGAAATGGTACAATTAAGAGCAAAGGCAAGCCATAAATGTCTCTGGTGCTTGAAATCTTATTTAATCAGAGGAAGAAAGAAAAATGAAGTGAATGATCATAGGTTAGCTATTACCCAACATTTACAGGAACAATGCAGCTCTACAGAGTTGTGTCTGTCAAAGAATGAACGAAATTTGACTAAATAATATTTAAAATTAAATGAACGAAATTTAACCAAATAATATCTAAAATTAGAGGCTGGTAATTGTGGTGGAGACTCGCACTTTGGGCCATTGTTAAATCACTCGAACCAGTGGACCGTACCTTGTATAGTATGGAGCTGCGGATTGCAAACAAGAATCTCTTTGGTTCTTACCTTTTCTGGGTTTAATAGAAAAAGTTAGACTCTTAGGATTAGGAAATTTTTGGATTTATATATAGACATGATTGTGGATTGACCCAAACTTACTAGGTATCCAAACTCTAAAAATAAGTGATTCGAAGAAAAACTCATAACAGATCTAATGAATTTGACTTCGAAATTCAAAGACATCATTGTTGTCTTTTTAACAAATATTATATATATATATTTGTATGTTATTATTATATGGATAAAAACTCACTATAATGATATAGGGGTGTAAATGAATATAAACAAGTCAGATACTCTAGTATTCAATTTTGTTTGATTGTGTTAACAAACTTAAAATTTTGTTCAAGTTTGGCTTGCTTATTTTTTGAATTGAACTCAAACGAGATTTTATCAAGTCAAACTTGAATTGAGTTCGAATGTTTGAAATTTTTACGTGTAAATTTAAAATTTCTAACTTATCAAGTCGAGTTCAATCTGAATACAAAAAACTAACGGATGTTAAATTTTGTTCAACTTTAGCTTGGTTATTGACAAATTAAATTCGAACGAATTTTTTCGAACCAAATTCGATTAGAATATTGAATAGTTTGTATTCATTTTCCACCCTAAATGAATAGTTATTGCAGCAGCTCCTAATCCTTCATAAACATTATACTTTTGATAGAGATACTGACCATGAAAATCTTCCTTAATTGTTAATCGGAAAAGCGTGATGTGTATATGCGATTCGGCTATAGTATCTTTTATAAAAAGTGGCATTATATTAAAGATTTGTAAAATAGATTTCACAGTTATCAAAAATTCAAAATTAAAATTAGGATACAAGAATCATAGTTCATAATCAGAGTTTGAAAATTCGGAATCAGAATATTAGAATCAAAATCTATAATCGAAGTTCAAAATTCATATCATGGTTTATTATAAGTTTATAAAACAAACACACTATCATCGACTTACTGAATACTCAACCTAACGCTAAGAGACACCACTAGAAAAGGTTACTAAGGGGTCTCGTGAAAACCATCTTAGTCAGAGTTCAGAGTTTGGAGTTTGGAGGTCAGAAGTTATCTTATCTGTCAGTTCAGAAAGTGCAGAACTATAGTTTCTACCAACTATTCATGATTATTTTAAGAGTTTGGTCCGTTATTAATGATAGAGCAAATATTCCTAACACATACACATGCAAAATAAACATACAAAGTTTAAAATAATGTCACTTATAGAAATTGAATCATAATTTAAAACAATTTAAGTATTCACGTAATGTTCAAGTTTAATAACTAAAATAATATATTAACAAAAAAAATATTTAGATGAAATATTTTCGAAATTACAAAGGGGTAGTAACCACTTATCTTGAAGTAGAACAAAAATTGTAGCAAGGAATTGACTAATTTTGAAAACAAAATTATCACATATTAACTAAGCTCGCTCAATTTCAAAATAAATTTGTTGTATATAAACTATCATACCTTTGGTAATATTATTCAACTTCTAAAAATATTTAATCATGTTTATACTAAAATATATATTCTTCTTAATTATATAAAAATATAACAGTTAAAATATATTACTAATACCGCAAAAATATTCAATAAGTTATTATAAAAATAATTCTTTAGTATCTTTTAATTATTTACATTAACAAATATTCAAGTTTCCAGTCAAAACCTAAGGGACTTACCATGCAATTGCCTAAACGGATACTACAAGTCAGGACCTCTAATGTAATTAGACATCTAACCCAAACTTTTCAAAATTTTCTGCACCCAATTTCCCGTGAACTCTCTTCTCTCTCACGCTTATTTATTTATTTTTCTTTTCTCTCTCCTAGTCAACTCACTTTCTCTCTCCTACTTCTTTGTCTTTTTCTTCTTTTCCTTCTTCTTTCTCTTTGTTCTCCCTCATCTTTTCTTCCCTATTTTTTTCCACGCCACCAGCTCCCCCACTGCTGATACCAATAGCGCCAAGCAGCAGCAGCGAAGCAGCCCACCACAGCAACCGTTCTCAACTTTTTCTTTTTACCGAAAATCCAATTTTTTTTTAATTTTTTAAAAATAAATACATATTTTTTTAAAAAAAAAACAGACACATAAATAAATTATTATACTTTGAATTTAACCTCAACTTTAACAAGAAATTAAATTTATCAAATTCAATCTATCGAATAATAATTAACGAAAAAATACAAGTTCAAGCATGATATTTCATATACCGAATAATAATTAACGAAAAAATACAAATTCAAGCAGTGATATTTCATATACGCAAAAATATATATATAAAGAAAACAGAGTAATTGAAAATTTTCATTAAAAAATTATACCGACCGAACTCTTTTGTGCAAGAAAACTACTCTCTCCAAAGTTTAGAATTCCAACTAGCAAAAATAACTATATAATCCTATAAATTCCCCTATTTATACATACTAAGGATGTGTTCGTTTGGATTGAAAATATTTTCAGGAAAATATTTTTCAGAAATTTTTTTTGTGCCAAACACTAGAAAATATTTGCCTGTGTAAAATATTTTCCAATTTTCCTTCCTTTGGCTGAAAATAACTTATGGAATTTTTGAGTGTAAGTTATTTTTCGGATAATTCAAGAGTGATATTAAACCTCAAATACTTACTTCTATAATTTCATTTGCTAAACTTATTTTCATTTTTAATTCTTTTTCATTCGTTTTTCTCTCAATTATGGGTCCCACACTAATATAACTATCATTATGCATATTTTACTACTATATTGTACTATCATTTAATTTTTGAACAAAATCAATTTTTTATTAATCACAATTACTTGTAAGGTATTTATTACCATTGTTATAAGTTTTTTTAACTTATATCCATAAAATTAAAGTTGAAATTTTTTATTTCAAAATATTTTCATTTTGTCAATCGAACACCGGAAAATTATATGAAAAATAGACTTTTTCATGTAAAATATTTTCCAAGGAAAACATTTTCCTCAAGAAAATATTTTCAATCCAAACGAACACACCCTAACTCCTAGAAGTTTCCAAATTTAAACTTCTATAAGTTAGCTAATTTTTCACTTGAATCCTATTATTATTGGGTAATTTAAGTTGGCTGAAAATTTAGTCTAAAATTAATTATGAAATTAGCAAAAAATTAGTAAAAGATTTGTATACACATCTACGAAAAATATTTTTAAATATAAGGTTGGTCTAAATTAGATAACACAACACAAATAGGAAAATTCGGATTGACAAGAATCAAGTTTTTTCATGTGAACAAACAACATAACAATATTTTGTCTACCATAACAAGTAATTCAAATCCAAATAAAATTCGCGGTATACTAGATATTGTCAAATATTAGTATTATTATTATATTTGTTTTAAAAAAATGCGAGAGTTTACATTCTACCCTCCTTACAAAAAGTTTAGTCCTCAAAACTTGCACTCCTTGATCAACAGGGACATGTTCCTCATACACATATTTTCTTCTTGTTTCTCTATCGCTTCTCTCACCTTTTGTCTAGCTCAATGTAACTTTACATGTGAAACTTATCTCCTTTGAAACTTTTTGTCCGTGCATTTTATAATCATTAGTGGTGACCTTTGTATAAGAATTCCCTCAACATCCAATGATTAAGTTTTGATCACATAGCTCGAATTAGGTTCACTCTTCTATAGTTGCAATACTTGAAATATATTATGCACTTTGACAAATTAGGTGTTGAAATTAAATTAATATATTTGTTTTCCAATCCATTCTGATATCTTGAATGGCCGTACCTATCAAGAGTTATTAACCCATATAACTTTTACTTTTTCCAATTTCTTTGTCACAAAAACGAATTTAGAAATTAATTTTTTTCTTCGACTCAATTCTAATATGAGGAGAATCTACTCTTACATCCATATAAAATTTCAAATAGAGTCATTTTGATACCATTTGGTAACTACATTAATGATAATAGTCGATCATAATTTCTACCAAAATATAATGCATAAACTCGTAACATATTTTCTAATGTTTAGATGGTTTTTTCGGATTGACTGTCTATTTGAGGATAATTAGTATTACGTCCCAAATTCATTCTCATAATCCTTTAGTACCAAACCCAAAACAAGAAGTAAAATGACAATTTCAATCTAATATTATGCTCACGGTAGTCCATGTAACCTCACAATTTACCCACATATACTCCATTAACTTTTCATGATTATCTCATTATGCATAGATATTAAAAGGGGTTGATTTAGTCCAATGATCCACCACTATCCAAACAATATCATTACAATCTTTCCAAGGTTTATTATTGGTATTTTTGGAATTTTTCTATGAAAATTTTCAAAAGTCTAAACCAGTCCGTTGGTCATTAATATTTGACCTTAACTTGTCAACATTCAAGTACTTTGTCACATACTCAACAATTAACCTCTTTATTTTGTTTACATTGAGGATTCCTCTTAATATCTTAATATATCTTTGCTGCATTGGGATGCATAAATAACTTGGAATAATGTACTTGCTTCGTAATTTCATCTCTCAAACTTATTGCTAGGTACCAATAGTATCCCATATATTAATAAAATATCATTACACCTTATACTAAAATCGAGCATAATACCTTCTCTCAATTTTTTGATCTTTATAACTTTCCTATCTCCTCATTAAGTGAACAAATATTTATATGTATTACGATCAATAAATATCTTGAAATCAGTCAAACACTACAGCTATCAATTTCGAGTCATGTGCAAGTTAATTCTTCTCACAGAATTCTAGTTGCCTTTATGGTTAAATCATTATCTCATCACTTGCTTTGATTCAACACATACCACCTAATCCATTTTTAAACTCATCTTTAGAATTACAAATTCTCAAGTTCTAAATGGTAGGGTTAAAACAGATAATGTTATCAATTCCTCTTTCAAATGTTATAAGTTCGTTCCACATCTCAAAGATCACACCAATTATACTTTATTTTATGTCGATCTTTCTCATGGTGTTACAATAGGTGAAAACCATTCAATGAATTTTTGATATTAACTAGCTCATCTGAAAGGTTTTTTTTACCTCAATAATGCTTGTAGACCTTGACTAGTCCATTTTATCATATTTTTTTTTAGGATCTACCAACTTCTTATATAAAATCATGTCTTATAAAAAAATTAACCTTATATAAACATATCTTATTTTAAAGTACCAAATATTTCTCTTAAATGTTTTTCATGAGCTTCCTTACTTAGAAAATAAATAAAAAATTTATCAATAAACACTACTATAAATTTGTCCAATTGAGGCCTAAAACTAAATCTTGAATCTTGTACGACATGCATTGGCCAAACCAAATGATATCACAACTTTTTATTTTTTTATTATTTTTTTATTTTATATAATGTCATAATGTATCACAAAAAAAAAAATTTACCCTTATGTATATCAATCTCCTTAGTCTTTAAACAATAATATGCGATACCTTCACACCTTTAAATTAATCACTAAATCATCATTCTAGGGCGAGTGTACTTATTCTTAATAATAATCTTGTTCAACTCCCTATAATCAATACACATTCTCAAACTCTCAACTTTCTTCTTTACGAACCAAACGGGCACTTCTATGTAAAACACTTCTCTTAGTAAATTTCTTATCCAATAATTCTTGTAATTGGTCATTCAGTTCCTTCAACACAATTGAACCATCTCATATAGTGTTTAGATACTGGAATAAGCCCATGTACCAATTTTATGTCAATTCTAATTTTTTTGTCCAAGATATTCTAAGTTATTATTCATAATCACTTCCAAACATTCCTTACCACACGATCATTAAGTTTTCCATCTCATTCCATCAATTGTCTACCATAGAAGTTAAGTACCCTTAATAACTCTTTTTTTTTTTATTTTAAAAAAAATTTATTGCTTGTATTGTCCTCATTAATATTCCTCGAGGTGTTTTTTTTTTTTTTCACTTGTATTACCTTGATAAGTCAATGCCACTCATCTAGAAAAGATTACACACTCAATTCTACAGCCCATATTGACACTATGTTTGGCTAACCAGTTCATTCCTAAATATTGTCTCAAAATCACTTATATCAGTCTGAACCAATTTAACTGTGGATTCTTTTCCATATATTTTCACAACCACAATCACTAAACTTCATATGAGATTTCAAAATCCAGAATTTCATAGTGACCACACATAAAATTTCTCAAACCACTCAAAGTTGTACAAAATATATTATAAATATTCTCAAATTTTGAGTTGCGATCATTTATCAATTTTCCAAGATCCTACATTTACTAACTTAATTCGAATCCTATTATGATTTCACATTCCATAACTATATTATCGACCATCTTAGTAGGAACAAACCTTTCCAATACCACAAACAGTGCTCCATAACCGACATGTTAGATACAAGATTTAGTGGATCCCATAATTAGCAGTATTTGTTTAAATCAAGTATCAATTTAAGGAAAAAAATAATTTTACAGTTTATAGATATAACACAAGTATAGATTTTTTTTTTTTTGGTCAAAATAAGTTATGACAAATTTACATAATCATTTTTCACATTTTTTAATACACTATTTTTGAAATATTACATTAGTAAAGAAAAATGCTTTTACGAGTAAAACAAGTTGTAACAAATAAATCATACTTTTATTATCAAAAGAAGTCAAAATAGCATATAATATATTCTAGAATGTATTTTTAATTAACAGCAATGAATATAACAAACTGGATCCTTCAAGAATACCAAAAATCAATCAAATTCCTATTATTACTACCATCAAAATTCAAATGCTAACGAATACTATCGTTTTCTCAATCTCTTTACTCTTTGATTGTTCTCCAAAGTTATTTAAAAATATTAATGTTATCATGTCCTTTATTCTTAATAGAGTTACCATCTTGATATTTCACTAACATGTTCATCTTAATCTCCATTCTTTATTTTCTTCCCATGGAGCACTTCGAATTCTCTATTTTAAATATTTGACCCAATAAAAATCAACCTAAAGTAGGCTCTAATAACATACATCTACTCCTTGAAGTTTGTCTAACCTTCTTCACAATTGTCCTTAAATTCTAAATGTCTTTAATTAGTTTCTCTTATCCGTAATACCTTCATTTCCTTTCTTTTATCAAACTAAATCCGATACTCTACTTCAAATCATAGGTCTAATTAGTATCAAATTAAAAATAATCAAACTCATCAAAGTAATACTTAAGCTCAACTCTAATCCTTAACAGTTGCCCCATAGATTCTAAACCATGGCATTGATACCACTCTGTCACACCCCGCTTTTCGGGTCACGGGGCTGCCGTGTCCTCACTTTTCCCATGGACACATAGTCTCAAAATAACCTTCAATTTTTGATCAAATCCTTCAATCGAATCTATGATTATAGCTTACAAAAATATTAATATTATGGGGTAAGCGACAAAACGCTCAGTACGTAGTTAACACAACCTTTACTGGACCAAACAAGTTATATACATATATATATTTTACAAAGTTTTAACACACAGTCATACAAAAAATTTTTAAAAAGTATTTATTCGACATTAAAGCAAAATCTTATTTCACATAATTACAAAGGTTTCTTTTCAAAAACAAAACTTACATACTTTTATAATAAGTGGCATTATATCAAAGATTTGCAAAATAGATTTCTCAAATATCAAAAGTTTAAAATTGAAATCATGATACAAGAATCAAAATTCACAATCAGAATTCGAAAACTCTAAATCAAAATATCAGAATCAAAATCCATAATCGAAGTTCAAAGTTCATATCATGATTCATTATAGACTCATAAAACAACACGCTATCATCGGCTTACTAAGTACTCAGTAAGACAGTTAGTGTTAAGAGACCCCAATTAGAAAAGGTTGTTAAGGGGTCTCGCAAAAACCATCTTAGCCAGAGTTCAGAGTTCAGAGTTCAGAGTTCAGCTGCCAGAGTTATCTTATCTCGCAGTTCAGAAAGTGTAGAATTATAGTTCCTACCAACTATTCATGATTATTTTAAGAGACTTGGTTCGTTATTAATTATCGAGCAAATATTCCAAATACATACACATGCAAAATAACCATAAAAAGTTTAAAATAATGCCACTTATATAAATTCATAATTTAAAATAATTCATGTATCTATGTAAAGTCCAAGTTTAATAACTAAAATAATATGTTGTCAAAAAAATATTTAGACAAAATATTTTCGAAATTACAAAGGGGGTAGTGACCACTTATCTTGAAGTAGTACAAAAATCGTAGTAAGGAGCTGACTAATTTCCAAAACAAAATTATCTCATATTAACTAAGTTCAATTTCAAAATAAATCAGTTCGTATATAGAATATCATACCTTTGGTTGAATATTATTCAAGTTCAAAAAATATTTAATCATATTCATACTAAAATATATATTCTTCTTACTTATATAAAAATATAACAGCTAAAATATAATACTAATACAGCAAAAATATTCAATAAGTTATTGTAAAAATAGTTCTTTAGTCCTTTTTAATTATTTCCATAACAAATATTCAAGTTTCCAGTCAAAAAACTAAATCTCAGAAACCTAAGGGACTTACCATGCAATTGCCTAAACGGATGCTATAAGTCAGGGACCTATAATGTAATTAACCAAAACTTTTCAAAATTTTCTACACCCAATTTTCCGTCAACTCTCTTCTCTCGCCCTTTTATTTATTTATTTCTCTCTCCGAGTCAACTCACTTCCTCTCTCTTACTGGTTTCTCCTTTTCTCCTTTTCTCCTTTTCTCCTTTTCCTTCTTCTTTCTCTTTCTTCTCCCTTATCTCCTCTTCCTTAGTTTTTTCAGCAACAACCACCTCCCCCACTGCTGATACCAGTAGCGACCAACCAGCAATAGCGGAGCAGCCAGCCAAGGCAACCTTTCTCAATTTTTTTTTTTTCGAAAATTTGATTATTTTTAATTTTTCAAAATAAATACATAATTTTTTTTTAAATAGTCACATAAATAAATTCTTATACTTTGAACTTAATCTCAACTTTAATTAAAAATTAAAATTTTCAAATTCAATCTATCGAATAATAATTAACGAAAAAATACAAGTTTAGACATGATATTTCATATACGTAAAAATATATATAAAGAAAACGGAATAATTGATATTGAAAATTTTGGTTAGAAAATTATAACGAATTTAATACAAAATGAACTCCAAATGTGCATGAAAACTCCTCCCTCCAAAGCTCAAAATTTCAACCAGCAAAAATAACCATATAGCCCTATTATGAAGTCCCCTTCCAAACTTTAACTCCTATAAGTTAGTTAATTTTTCTCTTGAATCCTACTATTATTGGGTAACTTAAGTTGGCTAAAAATTTAGCCTAAAATTAATTACGAAAATTAGCAAATACTTAGCAAAAGATTTATACGTAAAACAAAAAACGTTTTTAAATATAAGGTTGGTCCAAATTAGATAACACAACAAGAATAAAAAAATCTGGATTGACAAGAATTAAGTCTTCTTATCTAAACAAACCACATAACAAATTTTGTCTAATCATAACAAGTAATGCAAATTCAAATAAAATTCGTAGTATACTAGATATTATCAAATATTAGTATTATTGTTATATTTGTTTTAAAAAAAAATACAGGGGTTTACATTTGTTCTCAAAAGAGATGCTATTTTTGGATAGAGCTTGAGATTACTAGCATTTTAGGTCTCGTTTGGGATTGTGGTAACTTATCACAAAGTACTTTATTCATTAGAAATTTGAAAGAAAGTACTTTGTAAATGTATAATTTTATTGTTTGGGAGTAAAATTGCATAAATATGTTTTATACGTGATAATACATGATTTTGATTTTTTTAGAAGTATTTATATATTTATTTAGTTTTAAATTAATGACAAAATAGTCAAACTTTATCTTTAATTGCTTTAAAAAAAAAAAACGAATTCAAAAGTACCAATTTTTAACTTGAGCTAAAAGTAGTTTTGAAATCAAAAACTCTACTCCCAAATTTGTGAAATGATGTTTACCAATCACTTTAGAACTACTTTTATCATCTAAAAGCACTTTTTTAGTAAAAGTATTGCAACTCTAAATGGGCTCTTAATTATCTTTGAATATTTGCATTTGTATTAATTAATTTCACCATGCAATTTTTTTCTTTTTCTTTTTGTTTTTTTGGGTGCTCCCTTTTACAATTTGCTTACATGATTTAGAAAGTGTATAACAAATCTACGTGCTAGCTAAGACTAATTTTATACGGAAAATATTTAGGTAAACCCAATTTTTGACCCTACCTATATGTCTTGTGGTAAAAATTTAATCTTATAGAATTTTGTTAACATCAGCTGATGTCATATGTTCCATAAGATTTAATTCACACCACAAAATTTATGTGAAAATCAAGTAGAATAAAAAACCATGTCCACATAAGTAATTGCCATTTTATACATCCCAAAACCAAGAAGCCTATTAATTAACGTTCATTTTTTAAAAAGCTTATTAGTTTCTCCTTTATTGTAATACTTCTAATACTTCTAAGCTTCAATTTTTTTCTTTTTTTTTTTCAATTATTTTTCTAAATCTAAATATTTACTTAATTATCGAAAGCTCTTCTCACTGATCAACACCCACTATTTGTTCAAAATTGGACTTCTTGTGGACTTAGACGATTTTTAGCATCAATAAATTAAGTTGTTCTTTTTCATGCGACTTTAAAACAGAAAGAGCCATCAGGAGTAAGCTTAGACAGCAACCAAAAGATTCAAAATTCGACTCTCGTTGTTCTCAGTTTCTTGTATAGATTGAAGATTCCTAGTGTAAAACTTCTTTTGTTTATGTTTAATTCCATTTGCTTTGTGTTAACTTATTGTTGTTTAATTTAATTACTTTCTTTACTTACTTTCTGCTAGTTTAATTAGTAGATTAGTTAATAAATTTTTCTTATTTATGCTTTGTTAGTGTAAATTTGTAGTTTAAGCTAGTAAATTGCTTTTTAAAAATGTTTTCTTTTTACATGCTGTCTTAGAGTAGTTTATTGGATTTCTTTAATTTTTCTTGCTTAGTGTAGATTAGTTAATTACTTCCTTAAAATTTTTACCTTTTACTAGATAACCTTCCGAACATTGCATATTGTTGAAGCATAGATGTGAGACCTGCTTTGATCTCAAATTTATTAGTCTGAACTGGTGGTGGAACAATACAAGAATTAGATCCTCCAAAAGTAGGGAAAGTGTAGCCTGCTAGAGAACGATTGTTCCTGACATGTCTATCATGACCATTATCTCCAAACTCTCCATTATTCCCATTGTTACCATTGTTTCCAAAATTCTCAGGATTCTTCGGCTGTATCACTTGTTGTCTTGGTTGTCTCTCTTGAACCATGCTTAATTCTGCTCCTTCTTGTTGTTGTTGTCATACCACTCTTCTTTGGTATCGAAGGGTTTTTTGATTTTTGGATCAAAAGCTACGGTACTTCAGGCAGAGTGCATAAACTACAAAACACTCAAGAAACAAGATTACATGCATTAATATACAAGAAAGAACCACAATGAAAAGTTAAATAGAGAAACAATTCACACAAAGGAATAATTATGTTAAAATAAGAAAAATAAAAATAAAGAAAAAGGTCTAAAGTAAGAATCGTCTTGACTTTTAATATTGCCTATGATAATATTGTTCCTGGAAATAGCGCAAAAAACTTGATGCTTGGTGAAAAAGTTAAATTATCCTACTTGCACTTCCCACTGATTCTGCAAGTTTATGGTATCAATATAGTAGAGTGAATAGGGATCGTTCCTATGAGAAAAATACTCAGACAAGTACCAAAAACGAATGACAATTTCTATTTAGACAGTCAACTAGGTTGGTAAAATTTTAATTAAAATGTTAAATTATTGAGAAATTTATGATAACGCGACTACAAATTAAAAAGAGAAAATTACCAAATGTTAAGAAAATGAGTCAGGTACTTGACTAGCAATTTTCCGAAATTAACTCAACATGCCAATCAATCAATTGAATTGCACATTTATTGAGATTTAATTACCAAATATCAACTCAACCCCAATATCTTGTAATGATGAGTCCTATCAATTTGATTGTTCTTTAGGGTGAGATCGCTTCCGAGCCTAGTCCCAATTAAATCTAGAGGTAGGTATATGTAATTATCATGAACCAACTAGAAATTCATATCGAACATGACTGGAAATTATCCAATCTAATAATTATCATTGATTTGTGGCAGAGGGCGGCCATTCTACTGAAAACTAGAGTTAGCTACACTCTGCAATTGTCTCATATATGATGATTATTACACATAAGTGTAATTAATTAAATTGATTGTTAATTAAGTCGATTTATAGGAAAATCACGTCGCCCGTACCTAACCCTAACAAAATTAGTTCATACTTAATGAAATAAAGACATGTAGACCAAAAACAACAATAACGCAAGAAATGAAATTGTCATTAAACTAGGGTTTATAATATGAATTACAGAAAATTAACAATAATAAAAGCAATAACAGAAATTAACTATGCGAGTGAAAGAAAATACCAATGATTGTTCTAAACTAAAAAATTTGAATTACTTGAACTTGTCTTCTACAAAAGTAAAACCTAAAAAGTTGTACAATGAAAAAAATTAAGAAGAACTGAATAATAATGTCATAATAATCCTACTCATAATTGCCAATCGTTGCTAAAAGAAAGTCCCCTAATAAGTTTAGGAGTTCACAATTTATTCCCTAATCAACTCCTAAAAGTTAAGAGGTTTCCTAATAAGATAAAATTGCCAAAATGAAGGCATATTACAAATGTAAGACTGGAATCCCTCCACAATGATAATTTTCAAAATTAACCTGCTTGGCATAGTTTGCTGCGGTGATCAATATGCTTCTTGAAAGCTTTTCTGCGCCGAATAGTTTAACCTGGTAGGCATATCCTACAACGAACAAGGCTTCTGCTTGATTTGTGAATTTCAGTTTCTCCACTAGGATTTGGCTTCCACCTTAGTTAATCTACCTTTTTACCTGGATGGAAATCAAAATAAACATAAATAACTAACTTAAGACTCAATTTAACACCAAAATCACTTAAAATACACAAATCAACAAAATTATTCTTTTGATACAAAATATCACGAAAACATAATAATAACGACTTAAAATGCTAGAAACTAAGTCCAAAGGATTACAATGACAACCTTAATTGTAAGGTTATCCAGAACAAAAGAGAAAACGTAACATAAAATTCTTATTGAGCTCCAAAGTGTTGTATCTTAATTTTCTGTTAAGGACAATAATTACTTCACATTTTTACACTACCTCCAGTGTGGGAAAATATGTACACATAATTTGAAGTCATTTGACCTCTTTATCAAATATCTTGCATTTCCATTGTAAAACGCCCTCTCAAAAACGTTCCATTATCATGGTATTGAAAAATCTTCAAAAGATCACAATGGCCAAAGTAATGGGTCAAAAAATAGGCTAATAAAAAAAAAAACAAAGGAAATTAAGGATAATAAAAAAAACAACGGAAATTAAGGCTAAACAATGTAGCTCAAGAAAAAAAAATTAAGGGCTTATAAAGCTCAAATAGAGACACTAGGGGTAGAATTTCACAGTGGCAGGCAAATTTAGTTTAAACGGTCTAAGAAAAGCCTAGATCATTTCTAAAATTCAAGGGTCATAAATATTTCACTACATTGAAAGATTCACGCAACTAATAACAAATCTCACAAGTTAAATCTAATCGTAAGCCATGCTAGATAAATACCCAACACTCAAAAAGAAATAAGTCACTACTCACTAAGACAATTACGTACAAAGCACTTAACAAAGAAAAATGTTGCAAATCATAAACAATGGGATCGATAGCAAAAGCATTCTACATACCTAGCTATTCTTTACTCTATAACAAAACACCAATTGAAATATATTTAAACTAACAACATTACAAAATATAGAAGTAAATAGATACAACATGCATACTAAAAAAAAAAAAACCAAGACACAGCCCAACAACATTAATTCATGCTAAAAGGAAAATAAACTCAGCCTAATACGATAGTGCATTCCTCGGGTATGCAGGAGCTTAATTTCCCAGGAAGCTCTTTTACTTGGTTTGGAGTCCGTAATGGTAGTACAATCTTCAAGTGACTAGACAAAATTTTGGTAAATCATCTCTGGCTATTATCCTTTCCTGCTTCACATGTTTGTCACTTGGGAAGGGTAGCATTTGAGATTGACTTGATAGCAAGACAGGTTCCTAAACTCTTTCATTTTCAATGGATGTCGCTAAAGCATCCTACTTTCTTGCAAGTATTGCAGAATAATTAGGAGCAACCAATTTCGAGTTTGGGAATGTGGTTACTTTTTGATAAGCCTCAGTGGCTCAAGCATTGTCTCCGGGATTGGAATCGCAATGTATTTGATAATATTTTTGATACTATACTGCGGCAGCGGAAGCAGAGGTGGAGTGTAGTCAAGAACAGTTTGGGTCAGATGTATCTGTTCGTATGCATGTGACTTTTGGTCACTGACACAAGAAACCAACCACTACTTCAATTTTTTCACGAAATTGAAGTAGTGGTCTTCCATACTTTTGGCCAGATTGATTGGATTGCATTTGGAAGTTTTAGGCAAGTTTTGCCTATAAATTGAAGCATAAATTCATTTTCTCATACCACTAAAAATCGAAACAAGAACACAGAGTTCTTAACAAGTGTTAAAAACTTGTTTTCGGTCTAGTTCTTAGGTATTCATTTAGGATATCTCTCTTTCGGTCTTTCAGCATTTTTTCCAAGACTTTTGTATCTTTTTCATATAGTGAAATACTGCTCCCCTCCGCCCGTTGACGTAGGTCTAATTGGCCGAACTACATAAATTTTTGTATTTCCTTATTATTTTTTTCGTTATCTTCATTAAAGGGTTCGCTAAAACTAATTTAACCAAAATTTTGGGGTTCGGATCATCCTAACCCACTGGTATCAGAGCTTTGATATCCCGGATTAATTTCTAGCAGCCAATATGATGGTAATGAAGTCATATGTTGAGAAATTTGACCGGAGTGCAAATTTCGGTATGTGGCAACTCAAAATGAAGGCTATCCTAATTCAGGATGGAGTTAATATTCCCTACAAGGGAAGGAGAATAAGTCAAAAAAAATGTCAGACGAGAAATTTGCCAACCTGGATAAAAAGGCTAAGTTAGGTATCGTATTAAATCTTTCCGATAAGGTTTTATGGGAGGTAGCCTCTGAAACTACAGCCAAAGGCTTATGGGACAAGTTGAAGGCTCTGTATATGAAAAAGACAGTGGTGAACAGACTTTACCTCAAACAAAGTCTGTACATGTTCCGTATGACCGAAGGTACTTCTATACTCTCACATCTTGATAAATTTGATTCAATTCTTATAGATTTGAGTAATATAGAAGTTAAAATTAAAGATGAAGATCAGGCCCTATTATTGTTATGTGGGGATTCCCTATCCCAGTCATTTAAGCATTTTATAGATACAATATTTTATGAAAAAGAAATTATCTCTTATAAAGAAATGAAATCTATTCTGAAATCAAAAGATCAGATAGACAAAAATATTATTGGGAAAACTAGTAAAAATCATGAGGAATGTTTATTCATTAGAGGTAGATCTGAAATGAGAGATACAGACAGTAAAAAGTCAAAACTAAAATCCAAATTCAGACATAAAAATTTGGTGTGAGATTTTTGTCGTAAAAAGGGCCACATTAAGTTCGAATATTTTAAATTGAAAAATAAAGAAAAGCATAAGGAGAAAAATGAGCGAGATAGTGTTGCAGGTGATGAGAATGATGGAACTATATTTTTAGCCACTGAAAATAATTCCAGATCTAACAATGAGTGGATTTTAGATTCGGGTTGTTCATATCATATGTGTCGCAATCGAGACTGGTTTTCAACATATGATTCAGTTGAAGATGAAGTTGTTCTAATACGCAACAACACCGTTGTTGTAAAGTCATTGGTAAAGGTACTGTTAGAATTAAAATAAAATGCACGATGGTGTGGTGAGGATGCTTACCGATGTTTGATATGTTCCAGATTTAAAGAAAAATCTCATCTTTTTGGGCACCCTAGAAGCTCTTGGGTGCAAATACACAGGTGAAGGTGGAGTTTTAAAAGTCACTCATGGTGCTCTTGTGGTCATGAAGGTGCACTGGTCTAGTACGTTGTATATTTTGTAGGAATCTACTGTTACAGACGCAGTTGCAGTTTCTACTGCAGATCAATCTGATACTGACACTACCAAATTATGACATATGCGTTTGGGACATATGAGTGAGAAAGGTCTAATTATACTTTGTAAAAGAGGTCTTCTTTGTAGAAAATGTACTGGGAAGATAGATTTTTGCGAACATTGTATTTTCGGGAAGCAGAAAAGAGTCAGTTTCAAATTTTCAACAATCTACAGAATAAAAGGTACTTTGGATTACATTCATTCAGACATTTGGGAGCCTTCTCATACCCTGTCTAAAGATGGTGCCAGGTACATGTTGACTTTTATTAATGATTATTCAAAAAAAGTTTGGGTGTATTTCCTGAAACACAAAAATGATGTTTTCCTAACTTTCAAACAATTGAAAGTTTTGATTGAAAAACAGACAGAAAAATAAATCAAGCGGCTTAGAACAGATAATGACTTGGAATTTTGTGAAGGCGAATTTAATGAATTTTGCAAGAATGAAGGAATTGTTCGACACCATACCGTGAGAATGACACCTTAGCAAAACGGTGTGGCGGAATGGATGAACAGGACTCTTTTAGAAAGAGCTCGTTGCATGATCTCAAATGTTGGATTGAAGAATGACTTCTGGGCAGAGGCAATCTCTACCGCTTGTTACATTGTCAACCATGCTCCTTCTGCACCTTTGAACTTTAGGACTTCTGAGGAAATTTGGTCAGGTACTCCTGCTGATTATTCTGACTCAAGAATATTTGAGTGTCCTGCATACATGCATGTAAATGTATGGAAAATTAGTGTATAAGAGCTAAAAAGTGTATTTTGCTTGGGTATCCATCTGGGGTGAAAGGATATCGTCTTTGGTGTCCTGATCCCAAGTCACCTAAATTCATAATTAGCAGAGATGTAACTTTTGATGAATCATCCATGTTACATCCAAGAAAAGAGTTTTCTAGTTCTTGTAACACAGATGGAAAGGAGAGTACGCAGAAGCAGGTGGAGGTCAAAATTGGCAACACTAGTCCTTCTCAACCAAGTTCTTCTACAGTTCAGCTAGATCCAGATGAGATACTTGAAGTTGAACTAGAAGAAGAAGAATATTTCATAGTCAGAGATAGACCAAGGAGAGAAATTTGACTACCACAAAGGTATGCAAATTTGACTGCATATGCTTTGTTAGTTGCACTGGAAACTGAAGAAATCGGTGAACCATCTACATCTACGGAAGCAGTTTCACGTACTGATTCATCCAAGTGGTTGATTGCAATAAATGAAAAAATTGAGTCTCTCCAGTTGCCCAAAAATGGTACTTGGGTTCTTGTGAAGCCACAGTAAGGAAAGAAAATTATTAGTTACAAGTGGGTCTTTAAGAAAAAGAAAGCAATTTCAGGGGTTGAAGATGCAAGGTACAAGGCACGTTTAATTGCAAAGGGTTATAGTCAGGTACAAAATGTGAATTTTAATTATGTTTTCTTACGTGTTGTCAAACATAGCTCTATACGTGTTCTACTTGCTTTAGTTGCCATGTATGATTTGGAATTCGACCAATTTGACGTTAGAACAGCTTTCTGACATGGTGAACTTGAATAACATATGTACATGAAACAGCTCGAAGGATTTGAAATTGAAGGAAAAGAAGACCATGTTTGCTTGTTGAAGAAATCTTTGTACGGATTGAAGCAAAATCTCCAAAGCAATGGTATAAGAGGTTTGATTCCTTTATGTTAGTCATGATTATTTGTGGAGCATGTATGATAGTTGTGTTTACTTTCAGAAGTTGAATGATGGTTCTTTCATTTATTTAAATACTAAGCTATTATATGTTGATGACATGCTCATTGCTGCCAAGGGTTTGACAGAAATTCACACTTTGAAATCTCAGCTGAACAGTGAATTTGCGATGAAAGATTTAGGAACAGCTAAGAATATTCTTGGCATGGAGATCAAAAGAGATCAAGGAGTTGAAAAGTTATTCTTGACCCAGAAAAACTACCTAGAGAAGGTTTTGGAAAGGTTTGGCATGAAAGATGCTAAACCTGTATGCACTCCTCTTACTGCTCATTTCAAACTATTAGCTGCTCAATCACCTCAATCAGATGAAGAGGAGCGGTATATGACACGTATACCTTATTCTAATGCAGTTGGCAGCATTATGTAGGCATTGGTTTGCACACGTCCGGACATTTCACATGCAGTTAGTGTCGTAAGTAGATATATGTAGATTGTCTAAGTAAAACGTATTGGCAGGTTGTGAAATAGATTCTCAGATACTTGCGGGGGACTTCAGACGCATGTTTGGAGTTTGGAAGGAACAGTGACTATACTTTGATTGGTTTAGTGGACTCAGACTACGCCGGAGATCTTGAAAAAAAAAGATCACTCACAGGCTATGTATTTTACATTGACGGTTGTGCAGTTAGTTGGAAAGCAACCTTACAACATGTAGTAGCCTTGTCTACTACTGAAGTAGAATATATGGCTATTACCGAGGCAATCAAAGAAGCTTTATGGTTGAAGGGCTTGTTTAACGAGCTTAGTCTACATCAAGATGTAACTACCATTCGTTGTGATAGTCAAAGTGCCACTCACTTGACTAAAGACCAGATGTATCATGAACGGATGAAACATATCGATGTGACGTACCACTTCATTAGGGATACCATTGCTGAGAAGAAGGTCTCTATCCAAAAGATTAATACAAGAGACAATCCTACCGACATGTTCACGAAATCTCTTCCAGTTTCTAAGTTCCAGTACTGCTTGGACTTGATTGGTGTTCGTGGTGATGATTAGGCCCGTTGGGGCTTATTTGAAGAAGGTGGAGCTTAAATTTACTATTTTGTGTCAAATGCAAAGTCAAGGTGGAGATTTGTTGGTATGCATGTGACTTTTGGTCACTGACACAAGAAACCAACCACTACTTCAATTTCTTCACGAAATTGAAGTAGTGGTCTCCCATACTTTTGGCCAGATTGATTGGATTGCATTTGGAAGTTTTAGGCAAGTTTGCCTATAAATTGAAGTAGAAATTCATTTTCTCATACCACCAAAAATCGAAACAAGATCACAGAGTTCTTAACAAGTGTTAAAAACTTGTTTTCGGTCTAGTTCTCAGGTATTCATTTGGGATATTTCTCTTCGGTCTTTAGGGCTTTTTTCCAAGACTTTTGTATCTTTTTCATATAGTGAAATATTGCTCCCCTCCACCCTTGGACGTAAGGTCTAATTGACCGAATCACGTAAATCTTTGTGTCTCTTTCCACTTATATTTTTTCTGCATATTTTGTTATTATTTTTTTTTGTTACCGTCATTAAAGGGTTCGCTAAAATTAATTCTGTCTTAACCAAATTTTCGGGGCACGGATCCTAACAGTATCGGATAGTAATCGTGAGGCATTTTAATTGGCCCAGGAAAAATTATTCTAGTGTCGCAAACATGAGTTATTTTGGAAGCAGAAATAAAAAATTCGTTAGTTGTCTGAGGGTGGTCGCAACACTAAGTTTATTCATGCTACTGTGGTTAATCGTCAAGCATATTTGAAGATTACTCGGCTTAAAACTATTGGGGGTGTTTGGTCGAACAACATGGAGGATATTAAAGCAAAAGGGGTCGACTTTTTTCAACAATTATTAACCTTTGAACCAATTCAGCAATCGGCTCTTGACACTTTACTTCAGTTTATACCTTAGTTGGTTGCACAAGAAGATAATGAGATGTTGCTACAACAAATTACAATGCAAGAGGTCAAAGACGTTGTTTTCCAACTAGATAAAGATAGCTCTGCAGGCTTGGACAGATTTATTGGATATTTTTTCATACATTATTGAGAGATAATTGCACGTGCGATGGTCTTCAAGCAACTCAGGAATTCTTTGTAGGATGTCCACTACCTAAAGCCATTGGTAGTACATTTTAGTTTTAATCCCCAATAAAGATGATCCACAATCTTTTGTTGATTTTAGACCTATCTCATTGTGTACCTTTGTGAGTAATATTTTTTCCAGGATCATGGCAAACAGGTTATCTACTTTGCTTCCTAGAATTATTTCTAAAGAACAATCAGGCTTTGTCAAAGGCCAACTTTTAGCAGATAATGTATTACTTTCCCAAAAACTCATCTCATCTCATCTTTGAATAAGAAGACTCGGGGGCATAATATTATTCTAAAGCTTGATTTAATGAAGGTGTTTGATCAAGTTTCTTGGGATTTCTTGCTGGCAGTCCTTGAAAAGTTTGGCTTTCATATGCATTTTATCGCTCTAATTATGAACTCTTTGCAGGGAAGTTGGCTTTCTTTGTTACTTAATGGTGAAGTAACAGTATTCTTCAAACGGACGGGAGGAGTGATCTCCAGCAAGGGGATCTATTATCCCCATTGTTATTTATTTTGTGTGCGGAGGCTCTCTCACAAGATTTGAATGATTTAACTCTTAGAGGACATCTCAAGCCTTATTCATGTAAGAAAGTAAATAAACAGATAACGTAGTGAAATTTAAAATTTTACTTTTCTATCACGGATCACTTTGATTAATTTATGCGTAATACAAGAAAAGTATAAAGATTATACATTAAAATTGCAGTAAAATCTCCAATATGTTTGGGACGTCGATCCACAAGCCGCACAAGTGCCTGGCCTCTAATGGTATCCACACAGATAATTAAATCAGCAATCTTCACAAGATTAATTGATCCAAATATCCACACAGATAATTAAATCAGGAATCTTCACAAGATTAATTGATCCAAATAACAGAGTATTAACTCCTAAATTATTTTTCTTTTTTCTCAATCGTGACTCTCACGATTTAAAAGGATTTTGATGGCCTTTTAATCAATTTGGCCGTAAGTACTAGTACTACTAAACCATCCACATATATATATATATATATATATATATATATATATATATATATATATATTATATTATAATTTAGAATCCCAATCAAATTGGGTTTAGAGAATTACAAATTTCAATCAGTTTGGGTCATGAGTATATAAATAATTATAAAACCATTAGAACTATTAATATGTTTTACATATTAACTCCTAATATTTATAACTTATTATAATTAAGCTCAAAAATTAATTTATCTCATAAATTAACCCATAAGTATCTCATACTTATCAAATCATTTTAATCCTAAATTAATTATCCTTAAGTGTGTGACCCTTTAGGTTCCCAATCACGTTGGCAATAAGTATAAATTATAATCCTAAATTAATTAGGATTAGATAAATTAAACACTTTTAATTTATCATTAATTCTCCAATTAATTAATTTACACTTATAGATCAAGATTGGCTTCTGGCAAAGCATCATGACCACCCAAGTGTTGAGTATGTCAAGTGGTTAGACATCTACCCATCCGTAATTAGTTCCCTTGTAATTATTAGTCTTTCACCAACCTATATCCCGATTAATTCAAGAGTACAGAAGTAATGCCAACTCTTATCGAATTAATCAAATTTAATTCTTTTCAAAATACAACTCACTTGAAATAGAATTTAAGACACTCTTAATTCTATTTCCACTTTGCGCAAAGATTTCCGAATCATATTTCAAGAAGTGGCCATACTAGGATATACTCTCCTATTATAAGGAGTGGTGAATCCTCTATTGGTCATATTTTATCTTATTATGATTCATATTATACCCGAACTCTACAGTATGTGCGACTCATTAAGAATAATGACTTATAGAACCAAAATATAATAATCCACAGTCAAGATAAACTCATGACTTTAAGTCAAATGACCATTACACTACTATCACAAAGAGATTAATCCACTGGCATTTAAATAATAATCTGTGTGGAATACTCTTAGCAGGTCAATCCGATGCAATTATTCTTAATAAACATTCAAAGTATACACTTATGTGCTAATCTATAAGTGTCATACACTACAATTAGGGATATACACGAACAAAATATAATTACATCATAATTCTTTATGATTTCACATATAAATATTTTATTCAAAAAATGCCATATTACAAAATATACATAAATATAAAAGTGTAATTTATCCCTAAAATAAATTAGGTTTAGGGCATTACTAACAATTCATTGCCTCGAAGATGTCCAATCATTACACATCTACCGTGTAGTGATGATTTGATGATATTTACAAGAGGAGACCTCCGATCAATTGATCAAGTCTTCCAAGAGCTCCTTGATATTTCCAAGACGATGCCCTAATTCTTCTCGAATGATGTTGGAACACTTGACTGGAATTCCTCACCAACCTTTGCCCTAAGAGCTCCTTGATCGGCCAATTTACGTAGTTGTTAAATCATGTGTCAGATTTAGTAGATTGTCTAAATATTAAGCTTAAAACATTTTTGCCTATTGTATGTTGCAACATGTCTACTGCCGTGAAGGATTATGTGACAGTAAAAAAAATGGATTGTGAAATTGTAGAACAATTGATTGAGGGATTGAATATTCGTCCAATAAATGTTTAACACACTGTTGATGAAAATTGTGACTTTATTTTCAAGATGAATCATCATCTACCCTGCCCTAACTTCAGAACCGCATGAAATGAATTTAAGTAATTTTGGGGGTCATATCTATTCTGAAATCCAACAACACTTCTAGCCCTCAATTGCATTAAACGATGAAAGTTGGAATTTCATTCTACCTTATTTAAAGTTTGTCTTATAGTCTTGGTGACTTAATATAGATACTACTGTTGTGACATTATGAAGATATTTTTGTCTGATAATTTACACAAGTATATGTAAGAATGAATAGGATAAATTATGTTGCTGAAATATGAGGATAGAGTTTTCTATTGGATTTATTTATTTATTTATGTCTAATGTGTTTGATTATCTCTTTTGAGCATGCATTTTGTTGTAAACTTATAGAAGAACATGCATTTAAAAAAATTAGACTAAAAGAATCTTCATTAATGAATTTAACATCAATACTTTTTCGTGCCCCTTTCAATTAAGTGCCGAATATGCGAAAAGAAAATTATGAAGTTTACTTTTTCATGATCATTACGTAACATTCTTAATCATTTGTTCAAAACTTAATGTGATTATTTATTTTTACTTTGGGAAGGGGAGGGGGGAAGGGAAAAGTAATAGGGATGATAGGATGTACTACTCCTCTGTTTTGAAATGGATATTTTCTTTGTTATTTTTGAAATATTGTATTAATGTGATTTTGTGTGCTTTTTAGAATGATTTTGCAGGTTTGACAAATGAAAGGTTTAAAATCCTAATGCATAGTTTCAAATCAAAAGGAATTCAAAGATATATGGTAGAAGGTCACCTAGTTTCAAATCAAAAAGAATTTAAAGATATATTTTAGAAGGCCACCTGTGTTTGAAACGCTCTTAATTTTTACAAATCTCACCTTTGCTTGCTGAAAAATAAGCAATTAATATTGAAATACGTATTTAACATAGGGTCTTTTGCCTCAGGCTTAATTGGTTTTTAAATATGTATTTTGCATTATAGTAATGAGTTTTCAATGTATTTTTTTTGTCTCAATATGCTTCTAGAAGATTAAAAAAAAATCATGTTAGATGCAAAAAATTTATTTGATTTCCTTCTTTTCAGACTCTTAATGATTAATGGTTATGCAGCCTTACAAATGTTAGTCTTCTGGTATAAAATATTACAATATTTAGGATTTACATTAGTTGAGTTACTTTGTAAGTACATATTGAATCTTCTTTTGCTATAGTTATATCATGTATTTCACAGGATCAAAGATTCTTTGCTTAAATATTCATTGGAGAATGAAGCTGAAAATTTTTAAAGGAAATATGGGATACTTGTAAGTACATATTGAATATTCTTTTGCTATAGTTATATCATGTATTTCAGGGGAGAGATCTTTGCTTAAATATTCATTTGAGAATGAAGCTGAAAAATTTTTAAAGGAATGATGGGATAAATGATCAATCAGACATCCTTAATGGAATAAAGATAGATAGAATGGACATTTCTTTGAGTAACCATCAGACCTGTAATGGATATTCGAACGATTAGGGACTATAACAATTGTTTTTCACAGTGTCTTTTTCTTTTTAATATCATGTTACTATTGTAACACCCCAGATGATATTCAAACGATTAGGGATTAGAACAATTGTTTTCTACAATGTCTTTTTCTTTTTAATTACATGTTACTATTGTAATACCCCGGACGATATTCGAACGATTAGGGACTAGAACAATTGTTTTCCACAATGTCTTTTTCTTTTTAATATCATGTTACTATTGTAACACCCCGGATGATATTCAAACGATTAGGGACATTCGAACGATTAGGGACTAGAACAATTGTTTTCCACAATGTCTTTTTCTTTTTTTATCATGTTATTATTGTAACACCCCGGACAATATTCAAACGATTAGGGACTAGAACAATTGTTGTTGGTTCCACAATGTCTTTTTCTTTTTAATATCATGTTACTATTGTAACACCCCGGACGATATTCAAACGATTACGGACATTCGAACGATTAGGGACTAGAACAATTGTTTTCCACAAATCATGTTACTATTGTAACACCCGGACGATATTCAAACGATTAGGGACTAGAACAATTGTTTTCCACAATGTCTTTTTCTTTTTAATATCATGTTACTATTGTAACACCCCGGAGGATATTCGAACAATTAGGGACTAGAACAATTGTTTTCCACAATGTCTTTTTTTTTTTAATATCATGTTACTATTGTAATACTCCGGACCCTGGGCTGGCCCAACAACTTTCGAGCGGAAGCAACGAGCTTAAAATATTTAAGTCAAGTTGTAAGTAATCTATGACCTAATGCATTATAAACAATACAATATTTTTTCCCACTTTCAATGTAGAACGAGAAATCACAACTATGAATAGAAAAACAACTCAATCATAGTTATACAATTTGAATAATTTGATCTACATTATAATGTAGTCTACATTCGCTACATCATTTACCGTTTGACTAGGTCCATTTTTGTCCTATTAATGAACTTTGAATTCTAATTTGAAGATCCTTTTTCTTCACTTTTAAAAAAATTTAAGTTGAGTTCGGTTAATAGGCAAATTTACAATTTGTTTTAAAGCTTAGTTTTATCGTCATAATTTATGGTTATAGAGTTGTAGTCCTTCTCTTTGGGTGTAGTATTCCAAACGAATTATCTGCATTTAGTTTTTGTTTATGTTCGTGAATATGTGTTTCGAATGCATATTTTTTTTACACGCCCATATTTGCATGAAAGAATTACATTTTTTTAAGGAAAAATCACCAAAATAGTCCCTCAACTTTTTTACTTTAGTCAAAATAGTCCCTAAACTTTTTTTAGCCAGAATAGTCCTTCAACTTTTATTTTTTATCCAAAACGGTCCTTTTATGGTAGAGCTACCGCAAAAATCTTTTTCTTTTTTTGATAAATTCTACATACACCCCCTGAGGTTTATTTATCTAGTTTTCACGTAACCCCATATAGTTTAAAATGAGAAAAATAAGAAAGAAATTAATTTGAAGGGGTGAAAAAGAAAAAAAAAAAAAACTTCAAAACAATTTTCAAAAAAAAAAAAATGAAACATTTATTTTTTATAGAAAAAAATCTTAAAATCCTAACCCTTTCCTTTTACCGTTCTCCCAGGTGAATCTGTCACCTATCCAACTCCAGAACCACCCTTTTAGCCACCCAAGCGCCTCCCTACACCCACCAGATATTATTCGCCACTTACTAGCCCCACTGGCAAATCCCCTTAGTCAACCACTAGTACTTCTTTTTTAAAAGTTAGCCATAAAATTTTGTAAAATTTTAAATTAGGCTAATGTGAAAACAACTAAATCACATGGGTTGTATGTGCAATTTATCAAAAAAAAAAAAATTTTGTGGTGGTTCCACCACAAAAGAACTATTTTAACTAAAAAATAAAAGTTGAAGAACTATCTTGACTTTAAAAAAAGATTAAGGGACTATTTTGATTAGAAGTAAAAAAAATTAAAGAACTATTTCTACCATTTTCCCTTCCTTCTAGATAAAATAGAATTTCTTTTAATTTTTTTTAAAACAAAATAGTGGTCATTGCCCGTGACTTGTACGGCCAAAGTCTCCTAGTATTTTTATATATATAAACCATTTGTGGTCTTTCGCAATCTCCACCAATACTTTCCTAAACATTGTGTCATAAAATAACTCTTGATTGCTGGTGCTATTCTTCCATCATGCCGCCTCAAATTTTGTTAGGCCAACTGATGATACTACTAGCATTTGTGTCCCTATTTTTGTCAAAACCAGCTCATGCTAGTTTTCAATCACCAGCAACAAAATTTCCTATAGCCAAGCCCGGCTGCAATGACACCTGTGGAGATTTGAAGATCCCATACCCTTTTGGGATTGGTCGAGGTTGTTATCTTGATGAAGGGTTGGGGAGCTTCGGGATCACTTGTAACAGCTCTTACAATCCCCCCAAAGCCTTCTTGAAGGACACTATGGAAATAGACATTACAGAAATATCCCCTCAAGGCCAACTGAATGTTCTCCAGTACATCGCTCGGGAGTGTTATGATCATACGTTGGGAGATGAGCACATTGATGAAGCCCGAGCCGGATTATTCGTTGCCGAAATTCGCAATAAACAGCACCAGCAACAAGTTAATTGGAATTGGTTGTGACACTTATGCTTATGCAGAAGGCATTCGCTACCAAGGTCAGAAAAATTTGGAGTCTGAAATTAGATGCATTTCTATGTGTGACACCCCAAATGCTGTTATCAATGGGTCTTGTTCCGGCAGTGGATGTTGCCAGGCATCTATCCCAAAAGGAATGAAAATTCTCACCTTAACTGTAAGAAGTGTCGATAATCATATTTTTGTTCGAAATTTCAGCCCGTGTAGCTATGCATTTTTTATTGAAAAAAGCGAGTTCAAGTTCTATTTCGATAATCTTACCAACTTAGAGCGCACAGAGAAGCTTCCATTGGTTCTTAATTGGGCGAATTGGAGATGAAAATCAGAAGTGCGAAACAGCAAAACAGAACTTGTCCAGTTACGCTTGTCAGAATAATACCATCTGTATCAATGGTGAAGGCAATTATACTGGCTATCGTTGTTCCTGCAAAGAGGGTTATCAAGGCAATCCGTATTTGACTAACAATGGTTGCCAAGGTACATTTTCATTTCTTATGCTGATTATTCAATCTAATTTGTATCTCTCAACTTGTCAACATTTTTCACGTTACATCCCAAAACTACTTTTTTTTTTTTTTTAACAACTCTTAGTGTTTTTTTCTTATCATTTTACTCCAGTCATTAAAAAAAAAAATTCCATCAATTCACTGACTTCCGGTTGGACTGAAGTGACAAGAAAAAAAAAATATTAAGATAGAAAGTGGTCAAAAAAAGTATGGTGTGCAATGTGAAATTTGTTACAAGTCTGAGCATAAAAAATTCAACTAGAATAAGTATAAGAATTTCCAACTATTAAATTCAACTAGAGTAAGTTTAACTTGCCATGTTGATAGATTTCCAATGAAGAATACCTAAACTTCTCAAATTCCAATCTACTTATTTCTCCAAATTAATTTTTTATTTTTTCTTTTGATTAATTCCTCTTTGTACTCTAAATTTGTTACCATTCACCATAGTGTGCCCCAAATAATTTTTTAACACTTCGTACCATAATTTTTTTGTTGCCACTTTAATCCAAATGTTAATTAAAGGCACTAAATTGACAGAATCTTTTTAACGGTTGGATTGAAGTGGTAAGAAAAGAAAATATTAGTGTGCAAAGTGATAGAAAAGAGTTTGGGGCATAATGTGAAAAATGGTGACAAGTTTACGAGTACAAAGTGATTGTACCCATTGTTTTAAATCAATTTAGTTGTTTTTTTTTGGGTATTAGAGAGGAACGTAATATAAATAAGTTAAGAATCATTAATTATTAAAATCCGAGGGAAAGAAATCCATCTAACATTATCTAAACAAAAAGATCTAATGAACGAATAGTTAGTTATTAACTGTAGTGAAAGATTGTATAGATTTTATTTGATTTTGTCCGAAAAGCAGTATAAAAAGATTATTTTTAAAACAAGCAAAACAAAACCATGTTTAGCTTTTGGGGTAGAAATCAAGTGTGCAACTTTCTCACAACACCATTTAACATAAAATCAAAAGGGGTAGAAATGTAACTCAATTTGGGATGTATCAGTTTAAGGTCGGAAATGTGTGTGCCAAAACGGGGAAGGTGATAGGACAAGTGTGTAATTCGATTATATAATTATATTTTAAATATTTGTATAATATTATATTATTTTAAATATTTATACAATATACGTATTAAAACATAAGACTACGTGTACTATTATTGTGAAGACTCGTTATAATGAAAAACTTCCCACCTTCCCTAATTCCAAGTTAACTTTTTAACTGAGTTTATCTTTCTTTCATGAGCAGATATTAATGAATGTCAAATGAAAGAAAATAACAGCTGTACGTTCAAAGACTTCTGCCACAACTTCGAAGGGGGCTAGTAATTGCTCTTGCCCAGAGGGATACACTATAAATGGGGATGGGAAAGGAAGTGAAGGTTGCATCCCCAGACACAAAAAACATCATCAATTACTGGCTGGTATTATAACTGCAGGTAACAACTAATAGTGTGTTTCATTTTTAACTTATGAGAAAAAATAAAAAGTTATTTATTTAGAAGCAGTCCAATTGGAATTTAAACTTCACAACCAATTCATTTACTGGAAAGATGATATACAGTTTTCATTGGGACAATCTAAACATCTAGAATTAAAATGGAATGGGAGAAATATAGTTACAGAATATCCAATCAAATGTTTAAAATTTTAACCTATAAACATTCAAAAGTTGAAAAAATTTTATTACTCACTCTTTATTACAAAATAAATATTTATGATTCTTGAATAATTAAAAAATAATAAGATGATCGCACTTTTTAATTATTTTAACGATTCATTCTATAGAATGAATATCCGACACTCACCCTAGAATATATCAACAGAATATAACTCTGTTGTGTTTTGTGTAATAATTCGAACAATTAAACTCAAATAAATGTTTCCAACCATTGACTCAATAGACCTCGGTCAAATCAATCAATTAGTTGTGTGTAGACTCAAGTCGTGTAGGACCACTAAAAGCTATAGGGTATTAACAGCTAATAGGGCCCCTTCATTCACGGCTAATAGCTGTCCAATATATGAATCTTCTTCTATTGCTTGACGTGGGAGTTGGGACGGACAGGTCTTCTATCCGTGTTTATGTTATACATTTATTTGTAGTGTGTGGAATATTTGTATGGCAACAAATAACTTATTTTTTTTTATACCGAATATTTGTACATAATTACCACCTGCATACCTAAGGGCAATGATAAGAATCTTATTATTTTTTAATATTTTTCACACCAATTGCACATTTTTCAAAAGTGGTATTTCTGGACGGATTTTTTACTGGCATTTTCTGTAAATATTATTATTATTACTATAATTTTTTTATTTTTATTTTGTCTTTCAAGGCTTCTTTTGTTGAAACTGAAAATTTTCTAGTAATGATCCCAAAAAAATTTTTTTTACACCCAGAAAATAATTTGTGAATACAAGCTATATTTTAAACTTTGGAAGCATGACATCTAAATGTGTTTAATTTTTGCATAGAATAATATTTCATGAGCTGATGGTTGTTGTTGAATGAAATTCTTTCGGTGGTACTTTGGGTTCATTTTTCGAATGAAAATTTATGAATGATAAAAGAGTTTTTGTGAATATTTGGTGATATTTTTTTAGCTGTTTCAAGTCTTTTTTTTTAATATTTATTTACCTTTTGAGTTAAATCAGTACAAATTACATCAGGTATTATGGCTGGGAATGTGGCTCTGCTAGCATTTTGTTCTTGGTGCTATAATGTTTACAAAAAAAGAAAGATGACAACATTGAGGGAAAAGTTCTTTCGAGACAACGGAGGTCTAATTTTACAAAAAAAAATTAAAGGGCAAGAAGAATCTTCCAGTTACACCACAAAAACTTTTCAGCATTGAAGGGCTCAAGAATGCTACAAACAATTTCCATGATAGCAAAATTATTGGTCAAGGAGGTTTTGGGATAGTCTACAAAGGATGTTTACCAGACAAGAGAGAAGTAGCCATCAAGAAATCCAAACTTATTAATCATAATCAAATTTCAATTCATTAATGAGGTGGTGATTCTTTCTCAAGTTAATCATAAAAATGTTGTTAAGCTCTTAGGTTGTTGTCTGGAGACAGAGGTGCCATTACTGGTTTACGAGTTTATCAACAATGGTACTCTCTTTAAACATCTTGATGATAAGTACATGGCAAGTGAAATTTGTTGGGACATTCGGTTAAAAATAGCCGCAGAAACTGCCGAAGCTTTGTCATATTTGCACTCGGCAGCTTCGCCACCAATCATCCATAGGGACATAAAGACTACGAACATCCTTTTAGACAAAAACTACACTGCCAGAGTGTCTGATTTTGGTGCATCAAGATTGGGTCCTCTTGATTATTGATACTCAGTTTTCTACAATGGTGCAAGGGACTCGTGGCTACCTAGATCCTGAATTCTTCCAGACATTCCAATTGACAGAGAAAAGTGATGTTTACAGCTTTGGAGTTGTTCTTGTGGAGCTATTGACCGGAAAGAAGCCCGTATGTTTTGAAAGGTCAGAGGGTGAGATAAGTCTAAGCCATCATTTTCTTTCTTCGATGAAGGAAAATCGATTGTTGGAAATTCTTGAAGATCGCATTGTGTGTGAAGGAAATATTGAGCAATTGAAGCAAGTTGCCAGTTTAGCAGAACAATGTTTAAATGTAAAAGGTGAGGACAGGCTGCCTATGCAACATATAGCAATGGAACTGATGGGATTACGAATTGCATCCAAGCATAATTGGGTTCAAAGTGCAAATGTGGAAGAGTTATCTCCCCTCATTGATCAACAAAATCAAATGCCAGTGTGATGAGAACTTGAGCTTTACAATAATTAATGTCCAACCTTAGCTTGTTGAGTATCTATGAGCATGGGGAAGTTAGATATTTCTGTCAATAGGAGCAATAAAGCTAATCCCTTACAATCATTAATCAATGGTCATATTATCACAGGGAAAAAAAATATCTTTGGTTTCACAAATTTTTTCTTTAGGTTGCTATGGTATCTTTGTCAGTTCTCAATTTTAGGCTAATATAATACAAGTTTTTACAGTCACAAATATGATTAAAATTCAATGTACCCATGTCAACATATAAATGTTTTTGTAATGATTAGGATTTAAATAATTTCTGGGGGCTAAGGAACGAAAATAAAGAGACATCTTGTCGAAGATAAAAACAAACTTTAACACTGACTTCTGAATTCGATTTATGAATTCTAGATCTATGTAGTAGTATATTTTGGGGCAATGATATTGCCACAACAAAAATCTTATTGCCACATCAATTTTCAATTAAATGACAAATTTACCCTCATTCCTTCCCCACATCTTTGATAAGAGAGATCACACCCTAAAGTAGTTTTATGCTCCTACCCTTTATCATTCCACCCAAATCTATCATTTTTTAAAGAGTTTAAGGATTAATAAAAGGTTTGCCACCAAAACCTGTTCCTGTTTAGATGTGCCCCTTTTAGTTCATTTGATTTGATGATGCTTGAAATTTGGAACAGAGGGAAAGACAATATATCCCTGGGTTAAAAGTTGTAGCAAAAGAGGAAAAAATAGAGTTGCTAAAAACTTATTTTTTGGAATGTGAGAGATGGGAGCTGAGCAGTGTTGCTTGGATAATTGGAAATTGGAGATAGCGAGAGGAGAGAGAAGAACAAAAAGGTGACGGGGAAGGGAGAGACTATTGTTGTAGAAATTGGTTTGTTGAACCTCATAAAATTTGTGAAGATTTCTTTGGGTTAGTATAGACATTAAGAAAATATGTAATGTGGCAATAAGATTTTTGCTGTGGCAATATCATTGCCCTATATTTTGTCATTCTCCAACAATAATTTCAACGTAAATTAATTCTTCATCTTACCATGGCCCAATTGATTCCAAATCCTTTGTCCAAGTTCTCAAATCCAATTCCCCTGTCCAAGTTTGAATGCCTGCCACCGTTTCAGTTGACAAAAGGGTTAAATGCAAAAAACGTCCTGAACTTACACTTCAGTTGTATTTTAGCCCTTTAAATTTATTTAATAAGCACTTTACTCTCTCTTTTATGTTATGGGACGAAATTATCCCTATTTTTTTAATTATTATTGTTTTTCTTTTTTCTTCTTCTTTTTCCCTTTTATTTATTTTTCTAGCTTTTTTTCTTTTTTTACTATTCTCTCTTGCTACTACTAAACAATTACATTACTTTTAAAAATTAATTAATTAAAGTTCTAACAATTTTACATGTGTCTAAACAATTTAATTTATAAAGTAACCATACTTTAATACAATAAATATACTTTGTTGTAATATAAAGTTTGTGATTAACTATTAATAATAAGATTAACAAATAAAAAATAAAATTTTTGAGTTAGAGGAAATTAAAAAATTTACATAGTATACAAATAAAATTATAGAATGAAAAAACATGATTGTGTATATGTAATATCGAAAAAAATATAGTAAGAAAATATTAACTGCCTAATATAAGGGTTTTTTGAGTTACGGTAATTTGTGGGGTAATATAACACACGAATGATATAAGAGAAAAAGTTTTGTTTGCATACATAAAATATATATTTTAATTTTTTTATAATTTATTTAATCTTTTTATAGTTTGTTTATTTGTTAATTATAGTATTAGTAAAACTCACAAAATTCACATTATATTATTAAAATGTATATTGCTTGCATAAAAAAATTTATTTATTCTATAAATCATTTATAAACATGTAAAACAAATTAGAACTTTTAACTAACTAATTACTAGTAGTATAATAAGTTAGCATTAGGAAGAAACAATGGGTAAGAAGATAAAAGAAAAAATATGAGAGAGAAAAAAATAAATTAGTAAGGAGAGAAAAAAATAAGTTAGTAAGAAGAGAAAAAAAAAAAAGGAAAAAATTATTAAGATAAATAGTAAGGGTAATTTTGTCTCAAAACATGAAGAAGAAAGAGACAAGGGTAGGGGTGTTCATAGTTTGGTTTAACCGAACAAACCGGCCGAACCAAATTAGTTTGGTTTTCGGTTTTCGGATAATTGAATTTCGGATAAACCGAATAAAAAATATTGGTTATATAGTTCGGATTTGGTTATTGAAAATAAAATATCGGATTACCGAACTTTTAATTTTATTAGTTTTAGTTTTTAGTTTTTTAGTAATCCAATTCCATATTCCATTTATTCAACACTTTGATATTATTTTTCTTTGTTATTTTTAGTTTCTAGTGTTATTTTTAGTAGTTTTAGGTTTTTATTTATTAATTTGATTAGTTTAGTATTTAATTTTATACTTAATTTTTAAATTAACTATTGAACTTTGGTTAATTGGATAAACCGAAAAAAAAAGTTTGGTTAACTTATACAATCTAAAAGTGTATAAGAGACAATTGGTTTTGAAGTTCTTACACCGAAATACCGAAATTTGTTTACCGAATTACCAAAATACCGGCCGATGAACACCCCTAAAGAAAGGGGTATAGTACTTATTAAATAAGTTGAGGGGGATAAAGTGTAACTAGGGTATAAGTTAAGGGGCGTTTCTGGATTTAACCCTTGATAAAATGCATATTTGGCGTTTGTCTAATAATGCGGGGTCCACCTTTTAAAATAAAAAATAAAATGTCCCGTTTACGATTTACTTTTCTTCATTTTTCTCTCCTATGGTTCTTTCATCTTCATCAGATCTCTCTACCAATAAAATGCCCTCGTCTCAACATTTAGATTTCTTTTCTTCATTTTTATTTAGATTTCTGATCTACTTTTTTGTTTTTGTTTTTCCCTTGTTTCTCTTTGGTGTTTTTTTCATGTTCCACCTTGTAAATTGCCTAATAAAAGGTAGGTATATCTTCCACTGAAGAAAGAAGAAGAAAAAAAAAATAGGAAAGGAAATCATAAAAGTAAATTAAGAGTTCTCAAATTATATAATTTGTATCATCTTCATCTCATGTGCACTATAACCCTTGTAAATTCCACGGGGAAGTCTATACATAAATAGAGCAAACTTTTTTGAAGAATTCTTGTGAATTGAACCATTGTATATATATATATATCCTTTTAACAAGAAGTCACTGAAGGAGTATTATTAGGTAAGAGTCCATGAAAACAAGTTTATTGCTTAGTTTGAGACTTTTCAGTTTATCAAATGGGAGATTTGATGAAGAAGAAAAATGAAAGGAGAGAGAAATGAGGAAAAGTAGAAGGGGTATTGTCTTGTTGGGTTAAATACATAAAATTTCCTTAAGGTTTGGGCAGTTTAGCAGAAAAATACTTAAAGTTATTTTTTTTCTCACTTTCTCCTTTTGACTAACAGTCAAATGTAATTCCATGTTTATTTTTTAAAAAAGATAAATTTACCCCTAAAGGTTAATTATGGTAAACCTCTTGAGATTTAAGTGAAATTTTAATTTAATCCCTCATGTAACTTTTCTATCATTTAATGCTTTAGACTAAGTAAATCAATAAAATGCAATAGTGTTATCAATATTATTAAAAATATAACTATACTTGAAATTAATTAATTTTTTATTTTTCAAATTATGCTTTCTTCAATATTTAAAAGTCAAAGAACACAATGAAATAATTAATTTAAAGTTTTTTGATGAATTATTAAAGATATTTCATCTAAGTTATTTACATTTGAGTTTTAGTTTATATATATGGAGTTGCTTCATGTATATTTAGGTGATAGTTGAATCATATTAATAATGGAAAAAATAAAAAGAATGAAGAAATTCATTTTTATAACATAAAGAAAAGAGAAGGTTGGAACGTTAATAGATGATTTTGAATTTATGAGTATCGTATATTTAAAATAAATTCAACATATAATCTAGTGTCATTGTCTTTCTTTTGAAAATGAATTTATTTTTACATGGAATAAAATATGATGAAAAATCGAAAAATAGTGATAGTGTTAGAGAATTTTTGTATTTAAAATTATGGTCACAATACAAGTATTTTAAAAAACATGACTAGTATTGGTGGACATCTTTATGTTTTTAGTTATTTTGATAATATTTTTATATTGATTAATGACTAAAGTAGGTTAATTAACACAAAAACTTGAGTTAGGGACTATAAGGACAATTACAATAAACTTTAAGGGGTTAAATTTATGTTTTCTTGTAGTGACTAAGGGTAAAAATGTCTTTTTGAATTTTTCAATGGTCAAATTATTGATTTGTACTAATGGAAGGAGCAAAGCAAAAAAAAAAATATTATTAGGGGGTTTATTACAAAACTACCCAAACCTTGAGGGGATTTAATGTATTTAATCCTTTTTTATTCTCTGTTTTTTTATTTTTTTTAAAAGGTGGACCCCACATTATTAGACAAATGTCAAATGCATTTTATCAAACTGAAACAGTGGCGTTTGGACTTGGACAGGGGGATTGGACAGAAGATTTGAAGCCCTTACGATATGGACCAATGATAGATATATGTGTGTGTCTATATATATATATCCTCTAACAAGGGTAAGCGAACAATGGCATCTGGCCTAGACCATGTGCACTCGATACTTGGGAACAAAGTCTCAATGGACCAAGCTTACCCTAGGTCCACTCAACATACCCACAAAGCCCAAAAATGTATTCTATAAATTTGACAATCATAGGTATATTTTCATAATCTCACACAATTGTACATTATAATCACAAATTCTATGTGAATTCTCTTTAAAGTTATGACTTGTTAATTGAATACTAGACTAACTTAAGCATTGGAGTGACATCAGAGACCAACCTTTGATATATAAATATATATCTAATTAAACTATTTATAATCATCTACATCTACTATTAATTAGATAGCACATTGCAAGTGTACAAGATCAAATAATATATAGCAGGAGTAGGAGTTGAACCCACAAGAATTGATTTAGCAATTACTGATTCTTTGACTTGAATGCAATTTTAGAAATTATAAGGGAAGATATCTAACTAAACTAAAACTAATGAAAATACTGAATTAGGAATTGTGCGTATTGGTGTATAGGGAAGCTATTAAGCCTGCTGATTACTTTGCAAATTTTAGGTTCTAATAGTTGTTGTAATAGGGTTTTCGATGGTCAAACAATTCCTATTTTTGCCAAATCCCTATCTTTCTTGGAGAAATCAAGTCATAAAAATATTATGTTTCAAAACTAGGGCCAGGATTTGGTTGTAATCATATTTCCAGGAGGTTTGACATAGTTGCCTCCTTGTACTTCTTTGATTTACTAATAAAAAGGATGATCAACCTCTTACCAATGGACAGGTGATGGGTGTTTTCTGAGTGTTGTAAAGTACCAATGCACACTTTAGGTAATACAACCTTTTAGGACACTTAGATTACAATCCACACACTTGCAAGTGTACAAAAAAGAGCAACTAGTGGTAAGGGAATCATTCTTACAAAGAATGCCAATAATAATTACTAGGACTCAAGGAATATTTGTAATATCTAGACAAATATTCAAAGTTACAGACTAAAATTAAAGATATAAAGCAAATAGAGCTAGTAAATACGACAAACAAACAACTAAATTATCAGCTAGTAATAAAGGGGGATCGGGTTATGAATATATTGCTTCTACTGGGTAGGTTCTTCTAGTGGATAATCAATCAATAGGTTGAAATGAGGATTCTGTCCCAACTATTAACCAATCCCTTCGGCCAACTTATGGTTCTAGTCTAATGTATGACATGGAGTTCTAAGAATCAATTATAGAAGCTAACATCTTGATTTGACTACTAACCTTCCTAACCAAGTAGTAAACTAGTCTAGGAAATTTACACTCAACGCTCATTTATTGTATTAAACCCACTAACATGGTTCAAGAAAGGGCCCTGTTCACTCTCATGAATCTTTCAAACCATTTACCACTACTCAAATTGAAGTTCATCTACTTTGAATCACCCACATATAGGTAAAATTTATATCTCCCAAGCCCAACCCTTAGGAACTTAGCTAATCATCCTTAAAGAAAGGAATGACAAATAAGAATAAAAGTATGACATATACTAAAACTAAAGCAAGAACTAAGAACAACAAAAGAATTAAACTACTAGCCATTCTAGCAAAATAGACAAACAAGCATGAAAATAAGAAAAAACTTTATATCTAAAGAAAAGTAGTAAAAAGGCCAACAATAATATCTAAGAAAACTTCAAACTTGCACAAAATCAAAAGAACGATTAAAGAAATTAAAGTGCTAAAAATATAAGATAAGGGCTAAAACTTTACTTGGAGGCTAAATTTAGAAAGTTCTATCCTATATGCTAAAGAAAAGTAGTAAAAAGGCCAACAATAATATCTAAGAAAACTTCAAACTTGCACAAAATCAAAAGAATGATTAAAGAAATTAAAGTGCTGAAAATATAAGATAAGAGCTAAAACTTTACTTGGAGGCTAAATTTAGAAAGTTCTATCCTATATGCTAAGAACCCAATCTATATATTCTATATTAGGCACACTATTACTATGTGTTTCTAGTGTACATAATAGTGTTATTTACAAAATAATGTCACAGCCTTTCAAAAATTGGCCAAATTCCTTTTTTGGAAATCTCTTTCGAATTGTGGTCATGTTTTCCTCTTTTTTAAATTCGGGACCACGGTCTGAGTCTTGCTCAGACTAGGGCAATTGGCCTTCTCGGACAGCAGTGTGAAGAATTGTGCCGTGGAATTCATCTTGCCTTTGCCTTAAACTTTAATCTTGAACTTTGCATTCAAATTTTCTCTATTTGCAGATTGGTCCTTGACTTCTTGGTTCCTCAAACTGTTACCCACTTGCAAATTTCCCCTATTTACAGATTGGTCCTTGACTTCTTGGTTCCTCAAACTGTTACCCACTTGCAAATTTCCCCTACAATGAAACACCAAAACTTAATAAGTGCCATTTTAATTATAAAACTAGCATAAAAATACTATCAAAAGCCTAATATTACTCTAATGCTACTAATAATAGTACTAAGCATAGAATTCAAGAAAATACACTTAAAAACACTAAAATTGGGAACAACACTCTCAAAACCTAGACTATAGTTTTTAGAGGCAAAATAACTCTATTTACTAGAGATATCAATAGGTTGTTCAATCAAAAGAAAAAAAAAAAAACCTAGGTCTATTGATAACTCTAAGGAACTAAAGTTGCATGTATCCTAAAAATGAATATTTTTGACTTAGTTTCAAACATTTTTTTTACGGTTTAAATGTTAATTTTGTTGATTTTTGCTTTTATATTCTAGAATTTGTTAGATATGTTAGTTCTGTGTTTTTATGTAATTTTAGTATTTTTATTATAATTAATAGAGTATATTTATGTGTAAGATTTGATTGGAGAAAACGGAGTGACAATCAGGTAAGAAACAAACCAAATCAAGCCATAATTGGATGATGGAACCAAAACAAATTCTACAAAAAGGCTAAGTATTGATCACCATGGTTACCAATTTCATAACAGTGGTCATCAACCTCAAGATGGCTACTGGAAGTTTGGCCAAACTTTGTAACCACCAACAAAAGGTTTTTGCCACCGCGGTTACGTAGTTTGAAGAAGAAGCATCCATAACTGTAGTGTTGAATGAAAGATCAACCAAATATTTGACACTACGCCAATGGAATTGAAGAAGGAAAATTGATAATTGCTATGTCAAGGAGGAGTCAGTCCAAATATTTGACACCTAGGCAATAAAGCTGAAGAAGCAAATCTGTAACTGCAGTCCGAGACTTCCTAAGGAAAAAAACGTCCATATCAGGGCAAATTGTCGCTGCAGCCATTTTCTCCAACTCTAACATTATAAATACACCCTTTTGAGACTCTTTGAGAGGCTGAATAGACATAGTTAAGGTGTGTTAGTAGGTGTAGTTATAGGCTAGGTTAGTTCTTCCTTTTCCTCCCGATTCAGGGAAGATTTTCTTATATTAGATGTAGTTTAGTCTAATTTCTATTTCTTTAGTTGTAGATTAAAGAGTCCTAGTTTATAACTTCTTTGGTTTATGTTTAATTCCATTTGCTTTGTGTTAGCTTATTGTTGTTTAATTTAATTTCTTTAAACCCACACTTTACTTGCTTTCTTAGTTTAATTGGTAGATTAGTTAATGAGTTATCCTTAATTATGCTTTGTTAGTATAAATTTGTAGTTTACGCTAGTAAATTGCTTTCTAAAAATGCTTGCTTATAATAGTTTATAGGATTTCTTTAATTCTGCTCACGTAGTAATAATTAGTAGTGTAGAATAGTTAATTACTTCCTTAAAATGCTTCCCTTTTACTTGATTTCTTGAATGCTTAATTTAAAATGCTTTCTCTTCATTGCTTGTCTTTAATTATGCACTAGTTAGTTTGAGTTAACATTTTATTATGCCAATTTCACATGGATCTTGATTAATTTGTAGTTTGGATGGTCGAAATGGTGGATAATTAGATAGTAGTAAATGGTTCAATTTCTTGATGAGAGGATATGGCCATTTCTTGAACCTTGTTAGTGGGGTTAACACAATATAAGAGTGTTGAGTGGTAATACCTAGATGGGTTCACTACTTAATTAGGAAAGTTAGTGGTCACTTTCCGGGTAAAGGTGCTAACTTTTCTAGTTGGTTCCTTGATCTCCTTGCGGATAATTAGTATAGAATTATGAGGCGGGCCAAGAGATTGATTCATAGTTGGGAGAGAATCCTTAGTTAGACCTCTCAAGCTGTTTGACACAACCAATTAATTAAACCTCGCGAATTGGCTAATTGAACCCTAACCCGTTTTTGTGTCTTTTTCTAAATCTATTTTTAGTTAAATCTCTTCCTAAATCAATCACTTTAAATAGTAATCTAACCAAATAATCAGTAATTATAGATCAGTCCTTGTGGATTCGATCCCTACTTTCCTTTACTACTAGTTGACAACCGTACACTTGTGGGATACCACCTAGTTAGTAGTAGGATTTAGGTATTTATAAATGATATAACTAGGTATTTTCAAAAAGGCATCAAATTTTTGGCACCGTTGTCGGGGATTGATTTTCGGTGATATCAATATAATTTGGTTCAAAAACTAAAGTGAAGTCTTTTGTTTTCTTATCATATAGTTACTTTGTCTATTTGAAAAATCCAAAAACATTTCCTTTTTGTAGTTTTGTTTATTATTTTAGAAATTCCAAAAATATTTTATTTGTGATAGATGATTTAGACTAGATAGTAGTCTAAACTTTCATAATTTTCTTGTTTGTGTTATTAGTTATTTCTTCTTGTTTTTGATGTTCAAGAACATGCAAGGAACTAATTGAAACTATTTATACCAAGAAAATTATCATTCTTATTATAATGGAGGTATGCCCAATAAGCATGATTCTTATTATGATTATTCTCCTTACCCCTTAGATTACAAAATGAGATGGTTTAGACATCTATATCCTTATGAGAGTTACCTAGAAAATCTTTATTATTTTCCTCCACCACAGATGCCTTCATATGATCCAGTGGAGGCATATTTCCTTTACCAACCGATTCAATAAAGTGAAGAGGCAAGAATGATGGATGAGAACGAGTTAAAATCCATGACGAACATGCTCAATTCCTATTAAGGAACAAGCTCAACTTCGAGGAGAGATAGTTATACTCTTTGAAGACCAAGACACATCCACCAAGATATTGCAAGACCAACTTGCAGAAGTTCAAGGAATGATAAATGGTGAAGACCGATGGACTCTAACATTTCCAACAAATGAATATGAGAGTGAACCAGTTCAAGAAGACAAAAATGATGAATATGTCTTGAAAGAAATCGGTTCCCAACAATGGTGTAAATTTACCCAGGACTATCACATTGGTGGAAAGCTTCCTTAGTGTTGAGTGAGTATTCCTTTCTCTTTTATTTATTTATGCTTTATTTTATTTTGCTTGCTTTAATTTAAGAACCCGGTTGCTAATAAAGACTTGTATCCTTGTGATTAGTTTAGTTTATGTTTTGTTGATTGGTAAATTAATTTTGATATATTTGGATAAATTTGGTTATTAATGATAATGTTGATGACAACGTAGGACATGTTGTGATTTGTGAATATTATACGTGCTTTATTGAGATGAACTTTAACTTGGTTTGATATTTGATTATGGAAAGTCTACTCGTTGAGACATTAGACTTGCTAAATTTTGAGTTAATTTTTGAGCAAATGATATGAATGTTTGAAATAGAATAGAGAGTAGTTTTAGTTGTTGAATGACTTTTTAAGGCTAATTACATGTGAACCTAAGTTTGGGGTTTGAATTGGCATATAGGTAACCCTTGTGTTGTGTTAAAATCCTGTTAATCTTATTTGTTTTTTTCTTCATTAATTTTTTTGGATCCCATGAAGTCCCAATGAACCTTTCATAGTGTAGCATTGTTAATTCAAAAAAGGATAGTCAACCTCTAGACTAAATTGAATTTGTATAAATTACTTGGAATTGCTCATTGTTTACCCTTGTTTTATGTCGTTGTGCTTATTGCTAATAAAATCCATGAATGATGGTCAAGCTACAGTTTTGAATTCAATTTTTACTTAATTGAGTGAATTCACATTCACTTGGAGTATTATGTTGTCCCAACCTGTGAATCATCTACATGATTTTTTTCATTTTCCAAGTTTCGGTTAAAGTCGTTCATTAGTATTATGCTTTGTTAGTTTATGTATTCATATGATTTTTGCTATTATTTTCAATTCTCGTGATATGGGTGAGTGGTAGGATGAATTTTACACATCATTGAATAATATTTAAAGTGTGGTGGTGTCTATTGTTTGTTCATTTTGGAATAATGTTGTTTTTTATTGTTTGTGAAATTTGAAATTGGATGTTGAACGTAGGTTACACTTTATGTGAAAAATGGGACTTAACCCTTGAAACTCAACTATGTTTTCAATTATTTCGTGAAAATGTTTTTCTCAACTAGTTTGGACCACAAACTTTACTTTTTCTGCAAGTGTTTTTTCAATGCCAAGTTCGATTGATTATTAATACGGCTTAAACATTTCAAGATTTTTAAAATTTGATTTTGAGTAAAGAAAAAAATGAGTTAAGCATCACTTAATCATATTGCATGGATTTGAATTTTTTGATATTTACACATGTGTGTTTTATGAGGTTTGGCTTGACACATTGATCAGGGTAGTGTGAATCCCCCTTTTCAGTCAAATAGTCAGATTTTGGAAATGATCTAGACATTCTCTTGGAGCGTATGAGGCAAAAAACCTACCTTATATTAATTTTACCCCTAGTATCCCTACTGAGCTTTATAGCCTAATTTTTTTGTCAACCACATAACTTAACCATTCAATTTTGCTTATTTATCCTCTATTCATCCCATCACTTTAGTCATTGTAGAATTATCCTAGTTATCCAATATAATAATTAGAACTTATATGATGATTTGAAGAGAGATTTTTTGTATAATTGCTTTAGGGATTGAAATCAAGATGTTTAATGTAACTTATATTTCCCTTGTTATAATTTATTGATGTATGTCATTATTATTTTCTGTACATTACAATTCTCTAGAAAAAAAAAGTAAAAGAAGAAAAAAAAGAAAAGAAAACTGAAAGTGTGTGATCCCTTATTAAATAAAGAAGGTTCATCTTACTTTCAAAAGTTAATTTAGTTAGAAATAATGTTTTTGTCTTTCAAGTGTTGGTTGGTAGATTAATGTTGGTTTTTGAGACTTTTGTGTCTAAGATAAAAGTCCAAGAGTTTGTATTAGAGTGACTAAGATGATTTCAGTTACTTAGATCCAAATTTATCCTATCTTATTACCTTAGCCTACATTACAAGTTTTAAAAGTTCTAAATGATCCTTAAATTGAGCTATTAGATATTAGAGAGTCGGGGTTGAAGCACTGTTTTGGTCGATTTTTTTGTTAAATCTTGCGGTGCTAACAAATATCTTTGTATGTTCATTTGCATCAACTTATATTTGAATTGTATTGCATTAACTCTTAATTTGTCAAAGTAATGTTTGTGATACAAAATTAGTGTACACTTTTGTAAATGGAGGAGCAGACTAAAATATTGGGTTTGTTGAGTTAAAACCCTATTTTTATATTTGACAAGTGTTCTAAAGTTCAATATTTCCAATTTCCCGTATAAATACTTTTCTTTTGGTGGTGTTTCTAGTTCTTTTTCTTTTATTTATTTTGTTTGGGATGAGCAAAAGTTTTAAGTTTGGGGGGGAATAACTTTACGAAACTAGAACTATATGTATCTAAAAATCGAGTATTTTTGCTTTAATTTGGAACATTTTTAGGGTTTAAATAATATTTTTGTCGATTTTTTCCTTTATATTCTAGAATGTGTTAGTTATGTTAATTCATTTTTTTAATGTTTTTAGTATTTTAATTGTAATTAATAGAGTACATTTATGTGTAAGGTTTGATCGAAGAAAGCGGCATGATAATTGAGTGAGAAACGAACCAAATCAAACAATATTTGGATGATAGAATCAAACTACGGTGTCGAATGGAAGGTCAACCCAAATATTTGACACTGCAGTGATGGAATTGAAGAAAGAAAATTGATAACTGCTGTGTCAAGGAGGAGTCAGCCCCAATGTTTGACACCGCAGTGATGAAACTATAAAAGCAAAATCTATAACCGCCCTATTTGAGACTTCCTAGGGCAAAAACATCTGGATTAGGGTAAATTGTTGCTGCAGCCTTTTCCTCCAACCCTAACATTATAAATACAACATTTAAACCTCTTTGGAGGTTAAGTAGACATTGTTAGGATGTGTTAGTAGTAGTTGTAAGTTAGGTTAGTTCTTCCTTTTCAAGATTTTTTTCGATTAGATGTAGTTATTAGTATTTTATTACAAAAATATAGGAATAGAATTTTTGGCGATACAATCAAAAAAATAAATGGCAGAATACCAAAAGAAAAATATTTAAGTAGCACTATAAGAATTATCCACCTTTTGTGACTTGTATGATTTTAATAGTTACAAATACAATCACTTTATGATACGACAAGTTACAAAAATTAGAAATTCCAAGTCACAAATAATAATGTAACTTCCATTTACAAATTACAAATGATTTTTGTGACTTTTAAACGATGACCATTATTTAAGAGTCACAAACTAAAATGCAAGTCACATTTGAGTTTGATCTGTGACTCTCAAATGATAGTCACCGTCCAAAAAGTCACAAAAAGTATTTGTGACTTACAAATGAATGTCACACTATCATTTGTGACTTGAAGTTATTAGTTTTTATGACTTTTAGTATCATAAAAACTTTACATTAGTAACGTACAAAATAATACAAATCACAAATGATTATTTTTCTTATAGTGTAGATTCGGTCTATGATCCTAGTTGTAAATCTTGCGGTTAGAATTAAACATTATACAATTTTGGTTGAATCAGCTGATGTTATTTGTTCCATAAGATTTAATCTATATCACAAAATTTACAAGTGAAATCGTAGATCGGATCTACCTAATTATCTCCCATACCAAAGAGCCTATAATTGTGCGGCATTACTAATCACCACATATAACCTATATGCATATACATCGATGTTTCAATCAGTAGAGTTGTCAACTTAAACAATCAAAGCTGAGAGCCTCTAAATGGCTAAGGCAGGAAAATCTTTCATTCTACTTTGTTCTTAGACTTTCTTACTTTTTGCTCTTGTTTTGAACTGCCAATGTCATGAGAGAATGGTAAGACAAAATACTTAATCTTTTATACATTGTTAGTGTAGAATTTTTTTTTATATTATTGGGTATGAATTCATGTGATGTGTAAAAATGATATTTGAAATTTGAAGAATATACACGTGATATGTATTCACATCAGATTGTGTAAAAAAAATTTCTACACCGACTGTGTATGAAAGATTAATCTAAGATGAACCCCCCTTTCTATCTTTTTTTTTTTTTTCCTTCAAAATTTATTGTACATATATTTATGAACTTTTTTTTTCTTTTTCAATTGGGTTTTTCTAACACCCAATTTAAGTTTACACAGGTTCACATTATTTACTTGGGAGAACTACCTCGGCTATATAGTATCTTTTGTTGTTAACGTATTTGAAAGTAAGGTTAGGCATTTGCACTAGAAACAATGGAAAAAAAATGATCATTAGGATCAATTCATGCATACTCCACAAGTTTTTATGTGTGTTGTATCCAAAGGTTTGTTCTAAAAAAGATGCTATTTTTTGGATAGAGCTTGAGATTACTAGCCTCTTAATTATCTTGAACACTTGCAATATATATATATATCTATATATATATAGTGCTCCCATTTACGATTTGCTTGCATGATGTAGAACGTGTATAACAAATCTACATAAGACTAATTTTAGGAAAAAAGTTAAGGTAGATATGATTTTGAACCCTATCAGTATGTAGACTATGTGGTCAGAATTAAATTTTATAAAATCTTACTTATATCAATTGATGTCATTTATTTCATAAAATTTAATATATACTATAAAATCTACAATTAAAATTATAAACCGAATCTACCTAAATATTTTCCCTAATTTTATACATCCCAAAACCAAGAAGCCTATTAACCTTCATTTGGTAAAAAACTCATTAATTCTCCTCCAATTCTAATTACACATCTATATACTAAAAGCAGTCAATTAATTTTCTAAATCTAAATATTTATTTAATCATCGATATTTACATAGAAGCTCTTCTCACGGACCAACACCCGTTTGTTCGTTCAAATTTGTTCTTGTAGAGTTGGGACGATTTTTAGCATCAACAAAGTCGTTCTTTTTCCAGCGACCTTAAATTGAAAGAGGCAATAGGAATTGGTTTAAAACAGTAAATAAGACGATAAAATTATTAAAAAATTTAAAATTCGACTATCGTTGCTATCGTAAATTTTTTTATAATAAAAAATAAAAATACAATTTTTGGCGATACAATTAAAAATAATAATAATAACAATAAACGGCGGAATACAAAAAACAATCATGCCGGTTAAGCTCCCAAAATGACAATATTGTGCGGAGTTACCAATCACCTCAGACAGCCTATATGTATATATATCGATGTTTCATCACTGAGTAGTTGTCAACTTTAAACAATCAAAGCTGAGAGCTTCTAAATGGCTAAGGCTGGAAGATCTTTCGTTCTTCTTTATTCTTTCTTACTTTTTGCTCTTGTTTTGAACTGCCAATGTCAAAAGAGAGAAAGGTAAGACTAATGAGTTAATCTTTTATACAAAAAATTCTTTGTTTGCAGAGTTTGTATTACAGACCCTTAAATAATTGAAAAGTAACGAGACTTACCTACTTTTCAGTGATCTCAACGCCTATCATACTTAATTCGTGTTGTGGAGTGAGTAGCCAAAATTTACTCCTTTTATATACCATCGGTGTAAAAAAAAATTTACACTATCGAACGTCGATTCATGTCCCATGTGCAAAAAATGACATTTGAAATTTGAAGACTGCACATGTTGCATGCATCCACATCCGATAGTATAAAAGATTTTCTACACAGATAATGTATATGAAAGATTAATCCAAGACAAAATCCCCTTTCTATCTCTTTTTTTTTTTTTCTTCAAAAATTATTGTAAATATATTTATGAACCTTTTTTTTTTCCCTTCTATTTTGGGTTTTCCTAATACCCAATTTGAGTGTACACAGGTTCACATTGTTTACTTGGGAGAACTACCTCGTGGTCGAGGGGACATTCTGAGCAGCAATTGTTTCTGGACACCACACAATTCTGACAAACGTGCTTGGAAGGTTGTTGATGCACTAACTAATATTGTTCCTAATACTAATCAACTCTAGAAAATTGGATTATTTTTATTTGTTCTAACTAGTAGACAATAAATAAGGAAAAATACTGGGCTAGCTAAGTACGACATATTAAAATGAATTTTTGTCAATTAAGGGAAATTATAATAGAGAAACCAAGTTATGAATAACTAATAATATCCACTTCCAAAAAAAAAAAAAAAAGGACAAGTAAATTTGTTTTAAGACGGGATTTAGTATCCATTTTATATTTCAAAAACAAATAATTCGTGGCGTGTCCGAAATTATAAGTATCAATTATCGTTTTGTAACCATTATTTATCATAATTCTCCTCATACATTACGTTTAAGAACAAGAATTATTGGATTCTTAATCACTATATAATACATTGATCCCTATTATGCAAAAAATAATAATAATAATAATTAATCATTGAAATTGCTTAAGGAAAAAATGGTTACTTTCAAATTTGTTCAATTTCAGTGCATCATTAGCCAAGGAGTCACTAGTTTATAGTTACCAGAGAAGTTTTAATGGATTTGCTGCAAAATTAACCACAGAAGAAGTTGCCAGGGTTTCGAGTAAGAAATCTTTTACAAATTAACTGAAAAAAAAGAAAAGAAAAGAAAAGACAATAGATTTATCCCTTTGGTTATAAAATTAAAATGCTTAAGAATAAATTAATGTGATTGCAGAAATGGAAGGAGTGGCTTCGGTTTTTCCAAACCGAATTTTCAAATTGCAAACTACGAGGTCTTGGGATTTCATGAATTTCAGCAATAACAAGGTTGAACCTTCTCAAGAAGGAAACGTGATTATTGGACTTCTGGACACTGGTAATTAAATTAAGTTTCTCATTCTCGTATTAATCGCTGAGTCATCTCAATTCATGTATCTATAGTTGTCATAAATAATTAAATTAATTTTTCCTATAATAATGTATGGATTGTAGATGTATGTCATGTTAATTTTGAATATGCGATATACATCAAAATTTATTAGTGTAAAAAATTTTACACCGATAATGTAAGAAATATTAGTTCTAAATAATTTGGGTTGGCTTTGTTTGTAGGCATCTGGCCAGAGCATGACAGCTTTAGTGACGAAAACTTTGGCCCTCCACCAGCTAAATGGAAGGGAACATGCAAAGCTACTAATTTCACTTGCAACAAGTAATCATTCTTTGTTGAATCTAGTTATAACATCCGTAAAGCTTAGCAAAATTATAAGTACCAAGAAATAAATTTGGGGAAAATCAAACACAAGCACACACGACAAACTTTGTGCCCGTATTTTAAATTTGGATTAAAATTCTAATCCTGGGATGTAATCACATTGTTGGTGAGTTAAAGAAATAAAAGAAAAAAGAAAAAAAAAGGTGTGAGTTTCAGTTATACCTATGTACACGGGCAGATCATCGGGGCTGTCCACTAAGATTTTCAAATTTATGTTTTTCTCTCCTTAAAATTCTTTAAATTATTATTATACTATTATAAAAATTAAATTTTTCTCACCTAAAAATTTTAGAAAATACAAAAAATTGTTCTCTATATATGTATTTATGTAGTCTTATCCCCTAAGATTTTCACAAATATATTATTTTTCTTGATACTTCTTTTTAAAATTTTAATAACACCCTTAAAAAATTAAACTTCACCCCCTAAAATTTTACAAAAATTATAAAATTGTCTCCCAAAAGATATGTGTATATATAAATTTTACCTTCCAAAGTTCAACTCCTAGGTTTGCCCAACCTATGTATATTTATGTACTATTTCTCCCTAAGATTTTACCACAAGTATAAAACTATTCCCTAGCTATAAAATTAATATATAAATCTTGGCCCCTCAAATCCCAACTCATGTGTCCGCCTCTAGAGCGAATTGCTAATGGACATTAATTAGTAATTTTATTTTTGTGGCTAATTAATGCAAATTTTGTTTATGATGTCTGCTAGGAAGCTCATTGGTGCTCGTTATTACAACAGTGAAAACTCATACCATATTTCTGATATCAAATCACCAAGAGACACTATCGGGCACGGTACTCATACTTCATCGACCGCGGTCGGTCGAAAAATTAAGGGAGCAAGCTATTTAGGCCTTGCAGGGGGTGTTGCGAGAGGTGGAGTCCCCAATGCCAGGATTGCAATGTACAAAATGTTGGTTCTTTGGATGTTTTGCTGCAGATATTCTCAAAGCTTTTGATGATGCAATTGCTGATGGTGTTGATATTATATCGGTTTCCTTAGGATTTAATTCGCCCCTAGAATATTTTGAAGATCCAATTGCAATTGGATCTTTTCATGCTATGAAACATGGGATATTGACCTCCAATGCAGCAGGAAATTCTGGCCCTTTTCCGCTAACTGTTTCCAATTATTCACCATGGTCGCTGACGGTTGCCGCTAGCACTATTGATCGTAAATTTATCACTCAAGTAGTCCTGGGCGATGGACAAGTTTTCAATGTAAGTATCAATTTAAATTACGAAAATATGATGAGGGAAGCGTGTTTTTTTTTTTTTTTTTTTTTGGTTTTAGAAGGAATCCTCTTATACTCTGGCCAATATTCACGTCATTCGTTCTCCACAAATTTATAATTTGCTCTTGTGATTAGAGTTAAACCTTAAAAATTTTTGTATTTAAAGGGTTATTTTAATCATTTAAAACTTCTAATATATGTTAGTTACGTATTTTAATATAAAATACAAATACTCTCTATTGGTAGAGGAGATTTCTGGGCAGTGGAAAGTACTAGGCTTTACGGGTATTTTTTACTTTTTGCTCAAGTTCATTAGGATTTTAACTTTTCGTACATTTATAAAATAAAAAAATAAAATTAAACTACAAAGAGACGGATTGTAAGTTTACAAGTTATAAGGATAACTTGAACATTAGCCAAATTACATTGGAATCATTGTAATTTGGAAAATAGAAAGATTACAGTTCCCTACCTTCCGCCTACGCCAAATTACAGACTCTATAAATACTTATCTCTCATCTCTATTTTAAGTATGATCTCACCTTTTATTTTTAAACACTGAATCGTTAAAATATAAACTCTTCCAATAGAGTTATAATAAGTGTCCGTAAATTTGACAATTAAAGTGTTTGTGATGCTATTATTACTCTTGTAATTTACCCTTGTATTTTTTTATTTTTTTTTCTAACGCTATTGCACAAATAATGAAAGGACTTGCCATAAACAACTTCAACATCACTGGCAATCCATTATATACATATCCATTGATTTGGGGAGGAGATGTAGTCAACTATACTGGCGGTTATGGTCCAGAATATGCAAGTTATTGCTTACCAGATGGCATGAATGCTGGCAAAGTAAGAGATAACATTGTCTTCTGTAGTGTCGTCTTTGATGGCTCCGGCGTTCTACTTGCTAACGGTTTGGGTACCATAATGGTTGGTTCGTCATCGGTTGATGTGGCCTACAATTATCCATTACCAGCAGTCAGTGATCAATGTGGAAGACGGTGTCAAAGTTTTGGATTACATAAAAAATACCGAGTACAAAATTTAACATTTAACTCTATAATTTATTATTACGTCTCATTTGTAGTCAGTATATCAAGTTTTCAAAGTTTAATTTTGTATAAATTTTTAAAATTATTTTTAAAATTTTATGTTTACATGTATGAATAATTGGTAAAGATTTTACTTTTGTTAAAAAAATTTCATTAAAAATTATATAAATCTATATGAATTTTTCATCACAAAATTAAATTACAATTACCATTTTACTTAACCATCTTGATATGATTCTGATTTTTGGTGTCAACATTATTTCAAATATTAATTTACAGAAATCCACGTGCAACTATCTTGGTAGCTGATAATTTTAAGGACATCACGGCTCCTATTGTGGCTTCGTTCTCTTCAAGAGGACCAAACCCCATCTCTCCAGACATTCTTAAGGTAATAATTAACCAAGAAATGTGTCGTATTTTTTGTTATATTCCAGATTGCTCAATTTCATACTTGTTGTCATAGGCTACTTTGTTTTTACTTTTCAATTTATTAATACTAGCCTGACATCACTGCCCCTGGAGTGGACATTCTTGCTGCTTGGTCTCCAATTGCACCACCTGCGACTTATGCTGGCGACAAGAGAAGTCTTTTGTACAATGTTATTTCCGGGACATCCATGGCTACCCCTCATGCTAGTGGTGCTGCTGCTTATGTAAAGGCTGTTCATCCCGATTGGTCTCCTGCTGCTATTAAATCTGCCCTCATGACAACATGTAACAACTTCATACCACATTTAAAATTACTATGTGTCGTATATTAAAGTATTTATGATTTCTATCATATAAAAAGAAAATGGAAAAAAAAAAAAAAGATTCATTTTGGCCGTTGTTTATAGAATATCGACTTTTTTTTTTTATCAATTAAGTCTTTCATTCTTCAAAAATTAATCAGTCTAAGGTTTATGAAAAAAATTATAGACAAATTAATAAAATTATTAATGTTAACATATCTATTACAAATTATTATCATGTGACTTATGCCGTTAGTTGGACGAATGATTAAATTGGTTGTTTTTTTCCAAAAAGAAATAGAATATTTAAAGCCTTTTCGGCCTAATTATTCTTTAGAATCTTTTAATTGCAGCTTATTACATGGATCCAAGTCAACAAGCTGACCGTGAATTTGCATATGGAGCTGGTCACATCAACCCTGCTGCTGCGATTGACCCTGGCCTAATCTTTGATGCTTACGAGGAAGATTACATAAACTTCCTATGTAAACTAGGTTACAACAGCACAACTCTAAAACTCGTCACCGGAGACAATAGCACTTGTAACGGTACAACTCCCGGAAGAGGTTGGGATCTCAACTACCCCACCATGGCATTGTACCTCTTAGACGGTCAAGAAATCAATGCAATTTTCATTAGAACAGTTACGAATGTTGGCAAACCTTCGACTTACAAAGCTACCTCGTATTTTCCGACTTCAACTATATTTAATGTAGTCTTCTGTAGAACCATCCACGCTTGTATTCTCTTCCGTGGGGGAGAAGAAATCGTTCGCCGTTAAAGTCGCGGGGCCGGCAATTTCGCAACAGCCAATCATGTCGGGTGTTGTGATTTGGGTGGATGATGATCATGAGGTGAAAATGCCTCTGGTCGTCTACAATTATATTCCCGGTGCTCCTTATCATCTTGGTGAGGATCACTCCTCTGACCCTATTATTCTTAGTGGAGGAAAACCCAATTTTCCAATTTCTTCTAAATTGCAGAAAAGTCGAATTAATGCACACCGCGGCTGAGAATTGATTATTTCTGTACTTCACAAGATCTTATTTTAATGTACTATTAATAGTGTTCCTAAGTTCTCTGGTGTAAACTGTAAAACCCAAAGACATTCAAAACACAAATATATAGATAATTTGGATGAAAAAAAATTTCTACAATAATTTTTTTTTTTTTTTTTATAAGAGATCTTTACATCTTTTGCTCTTCCAGAATTTAATTAAGAATTTGAAATCTTTTTTTTAGTTCTCTTTTTCTATTAAAAATTAGTTGAATAGTTGTAACACATCTCTAAGAATATGTTTAGATCGATGGATTTGAAAAAAAATTTGAAATCTATTTATATGTTGGAGGGATTTATAAAGGCAAAATTGATAAATTTCAAATGTACTCAAATTAGAAAATTATTTCAAATCATTTATTTCATATATTTTTTAATTTTGAAAAATTTAAAATTAATCCATTTCAGCCTTACAAATAAATGAATTTTAATTTTTTTCTCAAATTTATCGATCCAAACACATTCTAAATTATTTTTAACACCCTTTGGAAGAGTTGTAACCCAGCCTCATGAGAACTTTTTGGCCGTGAAAAATCTCCCAGAAGCCCCGAATTTAGTAATTTGGTTTATATATGTTGTTCGATCTAAACCATTGTCTTCAAGCTGTTTCAAAGTAATTGATGTACTACTTCAAATTCTACTTCGCTAAAAACATAAAAGAAAGAATTTAAAAGGACAGGTAGACACGAGGAGGCCTCCCTGCTTTGGAGGCCTCAGTTATCATTTTAAAAGAATTTTTACAATGCTTTAGGTGTACAATAAGAATTAGGAAATATTTAAATATATATAATCTTCGACTCCACTTATATATCTTGTAGTATAGATTAAATATTATGAAATTTCTGATCTCGACTAATGTAAACAAGATCCTATTAAATTTATTTTTGATCACAAAATCTACATATAAGGTTCAAAATTGAATCTATACTTTTCCATAAGATTTTTGCTTGTTACATAACTTCAATTGCAACCGCCTTAAACTTTTATTGTTTTTATAACCCTTAGTTTGACATGGTGTTCTTTTTCTTGTGTACAGATAACGCAAATGAAATTGGGCGACAAAATCAAAATAGGTTCACATAATAGAAAATTAATTTTCCGGTTAAGAATCCAAAATGGCGTAATTTTGAGGAATTAAAATTAATTTTCCGGTTAAGCATCCAAAATGGCATAACAATTTTGCGGATTTACCAATTATTACACATAAACATGCATGGCCTATATATATGAAGTGTCTAGCTCAGAAGTTTGTCAACTTGAACAAATTTATAACTAAGTCCACAAAATATATCTTAATTATGGCAAAGGCTACAAGATTTTTCGCTCTTCTCTATCCTTTGCTACTTTCTGCTCTTGTTTTGAGTGGCCAATGTCAAGAGAGAAAGGTATAACAAGAGTATTAATGTTTTTTTTTAATAATGAAGTGCACTTAAGGTACTAAAATGTTTTTCTAATGACTTATTGGTTATGATCTCAAGTTATTACAGGGTACAAGGAAGAGGTGATTTTTTCTTAAAAAAGAAAAAAGAGTATTAATGTTGTTTCTTCTTCTCTTTTTTCTTTTAATTTCCCCATACAAATTGGTATTTTTTTTAATTAGACACAAGAAATTTCACATCCCAGTGCAGTTTACCATACCATTGAACTTTATATGCTTTATATTTTATATATTTAAGTACAAATCTTTATTGCAAACAAAATATATTAACAATATCCCTAGGTTGTATTTGAATCGATGAATTTGGAAAAGAATTTGAAATCTACCCATTTGTTAGAGTGATTTGTATGATTAAAATGATTGAATTTTAAATCTATCAAAATTAAAAAGTGAGAAATAAAAAATTTCAAAAAAAAAAAAATTCAAATAACTTTTTCATTTGAGTGTATTTGAAATTCATCTATTTAAATTCTACAAATCACTCCAATAAATAAATAAATTTCAAAATTTTTCTTAAATTTATCGATATGAACACAGCCTACTAAAAATGAAGAATTATGCTTCTAAATTTACACTTGGTTTAATTGTGCAGATTCATATCGTCTATATGGGGGACCTGCCCCGTTATCGTGGCCAAGCATCCATGATTTCTGCACACCACACTGTTCTCACAAACGTGATTGGAAGGTTGCTAGCTAAATCAATTAATAGTGTTCCTAATACTATTACTAATCAAAAATAATTATGAAATTAATTGTAGCATTACTATATGTTATGGTACACATGCAACGAGGCCTGATGCTCTGGCTAGGCATTGTTGCATTGCTTGATTTTAAGGGAATATTATATATAGCATCAGAAACAAAATTGTCCTCTTTCATCAAGGAATATACCCAAAAAAAAAAAATCCTCAAAAGAACAAATACATGTAATTCCCGAATTCAAGTGTCATCTTTACCTATTCTTTAGTAACTCAAATTCATATCTCGAACTCATGTTAATTTAATTCACAAGAAAAATATAATTTTATTATTTAGGTTACACTTCGTTGCCGATATATATATATAGTGTCATAGAATCACTCAAAGGACAATTTGATAATTTGCTTCTTAGGACTCAATTTATTGTTTTTAGTGAGAGTAATCATCCGATTGTACTTCGCAAGAAAGCAATACATATTTTGTCGAAAATTTTAAGCATAAGTTAAAATTTAGTTCCCATCAAATTAATCAAATTCTCCTGTTGCATTGTATTTAACACACTTCTTTTTAAGAGAACTATTATCGACACTTAATTGAAATTTTTATTCATAAGTACTATACCAAAAGTTTTGTTAGAGATGTACTTTTCTGAAAATTGCTAAAGTTTAAATTTTTTTTTTTTCAATTTCAGTGCTTCATTAGCCAAGGAATCACTAGTTTATAATTACCACAAAAGCATCAATGGATTTGCTGCAAAATTAACCACGGAAGAAGTTGCAAGGATATCAGGTAAAGATTATTAACTAAACCACAATCCGAAAAATTAATTATTAACGCTAATCGGATCATTTACATTAATTATTGCTTACTAATAAATGTGATTGCAGAAATGGAAGGAGTAGTTTCGGTTTTTCCAAACCGTATCTTCAAATTGCAAACTACTAGATCTTGGGATTTCATGGATTTCAAGAATGACAATCTTGGACCTTCTCAAGAAGGAGACGTGATTGTTGGACTTCTTGACACTGGTAGATTAATTAACTTTTAAGTTTTCCACTTGAATAATTACCTTCTCAACTTCTCAACTAATCCTTCTTGGATTTATTATTCTCTCTTATCAGTCATTTTAGGCAATTTATTTTGTTCTAAATTATCCATCGCTTTACAAATTTACGTAAGTATTGAATGATAATTTTTGAACTTTATCTTTAGTGTCATATTAATGAAGATTAAGATCATGTAGTTAGAGAATTTAATTAAAAAAAAGATAATTTAGTTATTTCGAATTTTCTTTTTATAAAATTAATGTAATTTAATCGGTTTCTTAATCTTTGTATACTAATTCAAAATGATAATTAAAATGGAAGAGAGATAATATATCATACTCAATTTGGCTTTGTTTGTAGGTATCTGGCCAGAGCATGAAAGCTTCAGTGACACAAACTTCGGCCCTCCACCAGCTAAATGGAAGGGGACATGCAAAGCTGCAAATTTCACGTGCAACAAGTAACCATATTGTAAATTTGTTAGTATATCAATGAAGCAAAAATTAGAGCAAGAATTTATCCACAAGAGGAATTACCAATATACACATAAATTAACTTAGCACTCAAATTTTAGTTTCATGATAATTTTGAAATATAAAGAAGTAGAAGTAATTAATTAAATCCTACTAAGACGGTAAATAAAATCAAACTATTCGATACTTGAATTGATAAGAATTCATTTGAATTTGATTCGTTAATAATCAAATCAAGTTTAATAAAAATCTAAATAACAATCATTAAATTTTTGAATTCGATTAAACTCAATTTTATAAGTTTAAAATTTCAAATAGACATAAAAATTTCAAACTATTTGATCTTGATTCAAATTCAATTCGACAAAAATTCGCTTAAATTCAATTCAAAAGATAAATAAACCAACATTAAAATACTCATAGAAACTCATTACAATAATCAAACAGACTTAAATACAAAAAATGTTCGACTTATATAGGTTGGTTTACACCCCTAAATCTTGCACGTTCATCTTGCAAAATTTCCATGCAATTCTTTCCATGGCTAATTAGCAGAACAATGTGAAAATTTTATTGATGCTACGTACAGCAAGCTCATCGGAGCTCGTTACTACAACAGCGAGGGAATATACGATGTTTCCGATATCAAATCACCAAGAGACACTACCGGCCATGGTACGCACACTTCCTCTACGGCCGCCGGTCAAAAAATTCGGGCAGCAAGCTATTTAGGCCTCGCAGAAGGCATTGCAAGAGGAGGAGTTCCCAATGCTCGGATCGCAGTGTACAAAATCTGCTGGTTTTATGGATGTTCTGGGGCAGATATCCTCAAAGCTTTCGACGATGCAATTGCTGATGGCGTCGATATTTTATCAGTTTCGCTGGGATCTGATGATTTTCCACAGGACTACTTTAACGACCCGATTGCAATCGGATCTTTTCATGCTATGAAATATGGGATACTGACCTCAAATGCTGCAGGAAACGACGGTCCTGATCCGGCGTCTGTCAGCAACTATTCACCGTGGACGTTGACGGTTGCTGCCAGCACTATTGACACATGGAAATTTTTGACCCAAATGGTTTTGGGTAATGGACTAGTTCTCAGTGTAAGTTTTGATTAATTTGCAATTATGCACATGGTTGTTCATACTTTGATTTAACCAATAAATAAATTAATTAATTTTGTTTTTGATATTTGAATAAATTAAATAATAATAATAAGATAAAGAGATTAGTTATATGATTTGAATTTTATTATTAAAAATTAATAAGTAAATAATTAAATTTTTATATTTTATTAGTTTTAGTTTTTAGTAAACCATTCTATATTTTCATTCATTCAAGAGTTTGGGATTGTTTTTTCTTTTTTTTTAATTTCTAATTTTAGTTTTATTAATTTTAACTTTTTGTTTATTAATGTTAAGGTAAATTATAAGGAATATCCTTGAGGTATATCTAATGTTCACGTTACCCCCTTATGATTTGTAAATCTACAATCTGCCTCCTTTTAGTTGGGTTATAGTAAAACTTTTAAATTTTTTGTTAAACAATCATTAGGAGTCTTGAGCTAAAATTTTTTTATTTTAAAGGTTATTTTAATCATTTAAAGCTGTAATAATAGTTAATTATATATTTTAATATAAAACACAATATTTTCTTCCCAATGGATGGGGTTTCTAAACTGTAGAGGAGTACCAGGTTTAGGTGTATTTTTTATTTTTTACACACATCCGTTAGATTTTTAATTTTCCATCTATTTCATAAAAAAATCCAAACCACAAGAGGGCAAATTGTAAATTTATAAATTATAGGGTGATAATCTAAATATTAGCCAAATCATAAAGGGTTTCTTGTAATTTACCCTATTAAAATGAATTACTGAATTACAACTTTTAATTTCATTAGTTTTAGTTTTTAATTTTTTTAGTAACTGATTTCACATTTTCATTCATTCAACATTTTGAGATTTTTTTTTTCTTTTTTCTTTCTTAGTTTCTAGTTTTGGATTTTTGTTTATTAAGTTTATCAGTTTTGTATTAAATTTATACTTAAATTTTTAATTAATTAGTGAATTTTGGATAATTGAATAAACCGAAATCCAAAATGAAAAAAAATTTGTTCGAATTTGATGTTGATTTTCTTAAAAGTGAATAAAAAATCAAAAAAATTTAACCGAATAACTAAAATTCAAACAATGAACACCCTCAATTATTTTATTTGATTTGAGATGTGACATAAGGAAATTGTGAAATTATTTTGTTTTTGTCTAACTTTCTTGAACAAATAATGAAGGGACTTTCAATCAATAACTTCAACCTCAGTTATACATACCCATTAATTTGGGGAGGAGATTCAATCAACTATACTGTTGGTTCGAGTCAAGTTTATTCAAGATACTGTGAGAATGGTGCCATGAATGCTGACAAAATAGTTGGAGCTATTGTCTTTTGTGAAATATTCGGTGATGGTTCTGCTATTTTGCTTGCTAATGGTGTGGGTGTCATAATGGCTGATACTTCACCACCTGATGTGGCCTACAATTATCCATTACCAGCAACAGTAATCAGTAAAGAAGATGGTATCAAAGTTCTGGATCTACATAAAAAATACAGAGTATGGAATTCTACATAATTCTATATTTTACTTATACACCATCTAAAACAAATTTTGATTAATCTCATTTTGCTTTCTTTTCTAATAGAAGTATAGTATTCCGAAGTTAAAAGACACTAGTTATAATTATATGGCAGGAGTTTTTATTTTAATTCACGAGTGTCTAAAAACTATGGTAGGGTCAATTACGTAAAAGAGTTAATCTTTGATCGGCGTAAAAAATTTTCTATACTGTCGAGTATAAATACTGTCACATGTTTAAAAACGACATTTAAAATTTTCTAAACATGCAGTGTAAGAAACATTAATTCTACCTAAAATTAGTGATGAGAGACAAGCATATAGAGTAATCTGTAACTTGCTAAAAAGTTACGGACCATATGTAATCTTCCTATTTTCTATTTTCTAATTTTACTGAGTTCAATACTTGCAGAAATCCACTCGCTACCATCTTAGTAGCTAATACATTAAAGGACGTTTCTGCTCCTGGTCATTGTAGCTTCTTTCTCTTCAAGAGGACCCAATCCTATCTCTCCAGATATTCTTAAGGTAATAATTGGCCAGCCAATGTTTCTGTTAAACATTTTAATAGTTTGATCCATTTACTTTCAAATTCTGTGTCTAATTTTATTAAATATATTATAATCCTTATACAATATGCATTAGCCTGATATCACTGCCCCTGGAGTGGACATTCTTGCTGCATGGTCTCCTCTTGCACCACCTTCTGTCTATGATGGTGATAAGAGAAGCCTTATGTATAATGTAATCTCTGGGACATCCATGGCTACCCCTCATGCCAGCGGTGCAGCTGCTTATGTCAAAGCTGTCCATCCCAATTGGTCTCCTGCTGCTATCAAGTCTGCTCTCATGACTACAGGTAACAAAAACCAAACTTATTATCTCGAATTAGTACACTTCAGAACACTAATTGTTGTTCTAATAATCGTAGCTTATTATATGGATCCGAGGCAACAAGAAGATCTTGAATTAACATGCATATGGTGCTGGTCACATCAACCCTACTAGTGCAATTGATCCTGGGTTAGTTTTTGATGCTTATGAGGAAGATTATGTCAACTTCCTCTGCAAGCAGGGCTACAACAGCACGACCCTCAAACTTGTCACCGGGGACAATAGCACTTGCAAAGGTATATATCCCGGAAGAGGTTGGGATCTAAACTACCCTTCTATGTCATTGTACCTCGAAGATGGCCAGGAAATCAATGCTATTTTCACTAGGACAGTGACAAATGTTGGTAAACCTTCGACTTATCGAGCTACCCCATACTTTTCGTCATCAACCATATTCAATGTAACAGTAGAGCCATCCATTATTTCATTCTCCTCTGTTGGGGAGAAGAAAACATTCAAAGTTAAAGTCAGAGGGCCAAAGATTTCACAGCAGCCTATCACGTCAGGTAATATAGTTTGGGTAGATGATGTTCATTCGGTGAGGATACCTCTTGTGGTCTACAACTACATCCCCGGTGCACTCCTTATAATCTTGGCGGAGATCAATCCGCTGGTTCTGTCATTCTCAGAGGGGGAAAGCCAAGTTTCCTGGGTTCGGCCAGATTCCAGAAAGGCCGGATTGCAGCACGACAACGCCCTTGAGAATCATATGCCAAATTCATTCGAATAATGGTTCTGATTTGTCGAGGAAGCATATTTCTCTAGTGTTTTACAGCGTCCTATTGCCTCCATATGCTATTTTGTAATAATCTGGTGCTTTGGAATTGACTGGGCACATGGTAATAAGTAGTCCTAGTAGCTACATTCCATTTGTTAACAACCGAATATGTCATGTACTGGAACCAGATTAGAAAAAAAGTTTTTGTTAGGCACTCCGCAATGTGGGTGATTAAACCTACAATTTTTCAATCATTTCAACACAGGTAGTACCTGTTAATGAGCAAGACAGACTTACTCCTTGATTAGAGAATATCTTTCTGAAATTTATTCTGTCAGTTTTGCAGAATACAATTTACTGAAGAATGAAGTAGAGAAAATCAAGTAGTGCAAACTGTCTGTCACAAACAAACTACGACAGTTCTCCGAAGAATTTTACTCCTAGGTTCTTATTAAGGCTGGAAAGTCCAACAGCAAGAGACAGTAATGTGGCCTTGCTTAACTGCGAAGGATAAAAAAGCTATAATCTCGCAAGTAAAACAGCCAAGTACAGACTTAGCCAGTTAAGCCCCAAAACAGCATGAGATATAAACTAGTAAAGTACATAAATACAACCCAAGCTCTATTACTAGCTAATAAGATGTCAACATCAAAACATAGGTGCAAGCACTAAAGAAGAAGCTGGTATTCTCTGTTACCATAGCTAGAAGGTTATGGCTCTTGCTAATCGACTACTTGTACTCCATATCCTATTTCTGCATCCACCATGATTTGGCTCATTGGTTCTGCTATCTGTGTTAGCTAGGCAGAAAGTCCAAACTCGTCAACAATCATTTTAAGTGCAGACAATTAGCACAAAACTTGAGCAGTTGCTCCAGCAATGATAAAACTAAACTCTAGGATCAACACTGGCTCAAAATTAGCTTCTTGCTAACATTAACAAAGCAACATACTAAAGAGAGCAAACTGTATCTTTCTTTTTCCTTTTCCTGATCTAATTATCACAGAACAGATAAAAAAGCAAATTGTTTATACTGTAAAGCTTAAATAGTGTAAAATGATTTATTCATCACGGAAAAATACAAATACAACATACTGAATACAGAGAATAGCAGTCGTGCATGCCTGTGTAGGAAGAGTAACCATATATTGGAGAGATCATCTTGAACCTCAATGAATTAAAACAAAAAAATATCACCTGATAAACAAACTCCAAATGTATAAGTTTCAAGCAACAGAGGTCTTTTGATTTGGCTTGAACACATATTTTAAGAGTGACTCTTTAATGGGTAAGAGTTCTGGAAATTCCTTGTTTAGTTTCGTGGTATCAAGCTCATTATTACTCCTTGGCGCAACAATCACCTTTGCCTGCATCGTCAAGGGTAAAATTCTTCCATGTAAAATTTGGGTCAATATATTCTTTGTACATCTCCAAGATCTCATTATGGCTAACAACTCCAGGATTTGTGAAGTTCCATATACCAGTTAAGTTTCTTTTTGCCATCTCAATGGAAACGGGGAGGAGTTCATCCAAGATTGTCATCGAGTTTGGAATGTTTACCACCTTCTCATATCTAGTGATCTTGGTAATGAAGTTCCGAGGGTTGGCCAAATCAGATGATATTGGCATCCGAACACGCAATGTGCAGACATTATCGTAGTTCTTAAGCAAATCTTCAACCTGCCAAAAACAACAATAAGGAAGCACCATCAGAATTGTAAAATTCCATTACTCTTTCATGTCTCTGCTCTCCTTTTATTTAAAATTTTCGTATAAAGTACATTAAAATAGCATGGTGAACTCGATCATGCTATTACCGTTTTACATCATCCACTGTGTGAATATATGTAACGTGTATATTATTTAAATTTAAGAGTCAAACGTAATTTTTACAAATGTGACATGCCCCTAACGATATAAAAAACTTTTTACACCGGAAGATTACTCTCAAATAAAATAACGTACTTGTACAAAATGACAAATCCACCCATACGTGACTAGATCAGCCAAAAAAACCAAAATACGAATAAATATATATAAAATCATAAATGAATTCCCACCATTATGTGATATAAGAATCGGTGATTCAATATGATTTTAACACCTAAATTTATTATGCCTATGATCTTGAATTTGTGATGTTATAAATTATTTTTCAAAATAATATATATGCATAAACCAACCATAAATGCCATCTAGATAGTACTAGTTGAGATTCCCCACGAGCTAAAAATTCTTTTTTTTTTTTAAAAAAAATTCCTTCCGAAAAGTCCTATCTTGAATTAAACATGGCATTCATCCCACCTCCCATTGATGCATACAAATCAATAAAATCCATTTTAATAAATTATGCACACAACAAATTAAGCTCAATTAACCACAATAATTTCCTCCAAAAAAAAGATGAAAGAAAGAGAACCCACCACAGCTTTGGTCTTGGAATAGAAAGATCCAACAAAATTGGGTGTATCCTCCTCCTTGAATCCAATACCCGACCCGATTGGATGACCCGAATCATATTCAAAAATACACCCAGTAGCATAATTAATCAAGATCAAACCTTTCTCCCTGCACACGTCAGCCAACGTCAGCGTGCCGACAACGTTGGTCCGGATGGTCTCAACCTTATGGGTCTCGCACCAGTCGACGTTAGGCCGACCGGTAACGCCGGCGGCATTGAAAACATGGGTCGGGTTGAAATTAGAAATATCGGATTCTAATGAAACCCGATTCTCCAACCGACCTGACCCGTATACGTAATCGATTCCTTGAGCTTCACAGAGCTTCCCCAGCAAGCCGCCTATCCACCCGGTTCGACCGTAGATCAGAAACTTGAGCCGCTTGGCTTCTGCAGCTGAGCCGTTAGCTGAGTAACCCATGGCGGTTTGGAAAAAAAAAAATTAAAAAAACTCCGAATAAAATCTAGAGCTTTGGAGAAAGTGATTCAAATGAGTGTGTGGAGGATATAAATTGTAAGGCCCTTTTGTTTTATTTATAATGTGGTTTTATTTATTTATTATTTTTTCTTCGGAAGGAGAGAGAAATCAAGTTGAGTATAGAATTCATTTGCATTGGCAAATTTAATTTGAAATCTTAATTCATAATAATTTATTTAAATGAATTAATTGAATTAGTTATGTAATTAAAATCTATTAATAAGTGAGAGTATGATTTTAATAATTAAATGAGTAAATTTAAAATTTATCTTCATATTATTTAAATTTATTCAATTCAAATTTATTTAGCTCAAATCATTCTTTCAATTTAAATCTACCCATTCAAATACAACTTTGATCTATTGTGTGTTTTAATGCACGTTTTAGTATGCAATATTTTTTTGGCAATTGGACAAAATATTTTGTTATTCATTTCATAATATGTTTTTTGTATCACCGTTGCATTGATTCATTATACATTTATTTTGTCAAGTAAAGTGCTATGGTAATATTTTTTGGAAAGTAATTTTTGAACTCTAAATATTTAGTTTGATGAATATTTATTCATAATTTTGTTTTTTTGCAAACTATGTTGTAATTTTGAAAAGTACTAAATAAATAGATTATTTATTTAAAAATTTCCCTCTTTATATTTTTGAATGAAGGTTCCTTTTTTCACTTTTTTTGGGGTGGGGATTCTTTATTTTATTTATCAGACTTTTAGAGTGAGTTTTAGAAGTCAAATTGCATCTCATTTACTGTATTATTCTAAATATTTTATTTCTTTTTTTACGTTTTTCAAGGAAGATTTTCTTTTCCCCACAATCTTGGGGTGGGGATCAATTTTCAGTGGTGTAGTACATGGGGAAGCCAGTGTGTGGGTAATTGTGTACCAGTTTGACAAGGATTGCTGGGTAAAAAGGGAACACATGTACGTGTGGATGCTGAATTAGTGAAAAAAAATTAGAAATGCGAGTGGGGTGGCAATATCTCGTATAGACTCGATCTTGACCTCACTTATAAATTTTATAATGTATTAAATTAAAATATCTAAAATATCAATTAATATAAATAAAAATTTTTAAATTTTAATCTTGTCTAAGTATTTTTCCTTTTCTTGAGGATGATATGTAATATAGTAATATATCATGTTGGTAATTGGTAATTTTCACTTCTACCCTCTTAAAGTTTATCTAATTGGTATATGTCTACACAAGTCTGAGGTTTTAAGCACCTTTTATTATAACAGACCTGAGAATTTTAGTGCAAAATTAGCACTACCTTTTATGGATTTACTTTTTTTTTTAAAAGGAAAAGAAAATCTTAAATGACATTATCTGAAACAATAACGTTGTTTAATTAAAGTTTAGTCATTTTTCTATAAATAAATATATCTCTTCAATGGACGGTGTAATGATCTTTTAATAATATGTTAACTCTTATAATGACTGGAAGATTTCTTCTTCTATGATATGATAAAATCATATAATTACGAACCTTTTTAGTCCAAAATGAAAGTAAATATATTTCTCATTGAGCATTTCAATAGTGTTGGGTCAATACATAAGGTAGATCCAAATAATGTGAAGATACTATATTCTATAAGGAAAGAGAATAAGGAAACATGTGAAATTATTGGAGTTGAAGATTTCTATGATTTGAGGATGTGGGTAGTGGGGTTTCAACATGAACTTTGGATCTGGCAACGTTCCAGTTTACATTAAAAATTTATTCTTGATTTTATTTCACGTGGATCTGTGAACGTCTACCTTTATTTGAGCATGTTAAGCCAAATTATTCGATACTCAAATTAAAATATGATTAGTTAGTAATTAAGTTTGAATAAATTATAATATTTATTAAAAATTTTAAGTTCAGATTGTATTCAATTCAATAAAGTCAAAATTCAAATTTATATATAAAATATCAAATTACTCAAATTTGATTTAAACTTGACTCGATAAAAACATATTAGATAAAAACCCGCGTAGTTGCACGGGAATTTTATTATTTTTATAAATTGTTTGAAAAAATAATAAAAATAATAACATAACATATAATTGAGTTTTAAAAGTTAATAAAAGTATAATTGTATAAAATACATTTTATCTAAAAGAAATTCAATAACATAGAAATTTTTTTTAAAAATTCACACAAAAATATGGGATGGTTACAAACGGGTGCATAAACTAGGTAAAATTTAAATTTCTTGACCCCAAATTTTCGTGTATTGTCTATGCCACCTATGAAAATAAAAAATTGATTGAATTTATTGTCTAACTTAAATTAAATTTCATATACCAATTCTAATATTTACTAAGTCTCTTATTTTATATGGTAAACATTATTTGTAAACTAAACTTATCACTCATTTTTCTTTGTAAGGATCAATATACAACTAAAATAAATGTTCTTATTTTCTCAAATAACATAGTAAATTTTTAAAAATTTGTCTAAAAAATAGGTATGGTTATAAACCGGTACATAAACCCGATAAATAAATTTAAATTATTTTACCTAATTAATTCCTCAATTTTCTAAGTCACCTAGGAAAAAGAAAAATTTTAATTGAATTTATTGTCAAATATTAATTAAATATCAATAAATCGATTTTAATATTTACTAATAAAGTTACTTTATATGGTAAAAGAATAAATAATTCAAAAGAAAAATAAATTTTGTTAGAAGAGAGAGAAATTGTAACTTTTTTTACAATTGGATAAGAAATTAATGAGTGAATACTTGAATAGAAAATGGGTAAACTTATCACCTACTAATTTTTTTCATATAGCTATGCCACATAAGATTGACAAACACTTAATTGAAATAAGAAATTATATATATATATATATTTAATATTATATATATTTGATTTTGAGTTCGACTCGAAAAATAAACAAATCAATCTAAAAGTCATTTATAAATAGATTAAAATAATCAAACAAATTTAAACATTCAAATATTTGAATTGTTTAGACTTGTTTACATTATTAGTTACAACGATTTAAATTGACATATACTACTTCTTTGTGATAAATGTCCAATTTGGTATGGGTGTCAATCGTGTCGTGTTGCGGGTTATCGTGTCGTGTCATAATCGTGTTCGGATCATAAAATCTCAACCCTAACTCTACCCAATTAATAATCATGTCGTGTTGTGTTTGACCTGTTTAATTCCGTGTCGTGTCGTATCTGACCTGTTCAACTCATTTACTATAATAATACTAAATTAACCCAACAAAAAAATTTATGATAAGCAATAATGACTCTCTCAAGATTCTATACAAGTACAAATAATTTTTTTCTTTAAGATTGTAAAATCATAGTAATCTTAAATACCTAATATTTATATAATTTCATATAAAAATACAGTATTACGTTTATAATGTGCATTTTTTACTCCGAAGTCAACCTTAAAAGTCATCCATAATAAAGAATTTTAATGTAAATAAATAATAGAAAGTAAATTATACATCAAAGTTAAAAAAAGTAATAATATAATTTTACAATATGTGGGCATATTGCAACATATTTTCATATATATAATTGCATATAATACAGTAAACGTGTCAATCGTGTCGACCTATTATTTTCATATCGACCCATTATTTTCGTATTGTAAACGTATTGTGTCATAATCATGTTCGTGTCATAAAACTCCAACCCTAATCCACTAAATATCTCAAATTTTGTGTCATAATATCGTGTCGTGTCAAAAATTAACAACCCTACAATTTGGTCCATTTACCAACTAGCCATGAGAATTGCTTAATAAAACAGTTTCTCAATTGACTTAATCCAGACGAAAAGTATGGTTATATATATATACGAAAAGTATAATATATATAAATATATATATATATATATATATATATATATATATATATATATATATATTGAACTCCATAATAAAATGTGTGAAAGGGAAAGTCTACTTCCTTTTACTTGTGGCATACGTAACTACTTTAAATTAATAATTTGCGGCAATAATAATGTTTGATAAACATTAATCCCACAGATACCTATGTTTGATAAACATTAATCCCAATACCTAATCCCCTTGCAATGAAGAAAGACCAATCAAATCCCTTCTTACATATGCTTCAATCAGGTTGAGTTTGACTTTGCCTTAGCGGCTAATCCTTGCACAACCTAGTAAATTAGGTGTGGTTTTGTTCGCACAGTTATTATGTAATAAGTTTGACAATAATTTTTAAAATAAGATATATGTGAGATAAAAAATAGCGAATAACATGTTAAAAATATAATTATGTTAATCAGTTTGGATGGTTGCTTTTTTCTATTATTATTCAAAATAATATTTTACAATTATTTCATATACATTTTCCAATCACTTTTTTATCTAACGTATATCATATCAAAAAAAGTATTACAGTACTTTTTAAAATAATATTCCAAATATAATAACTGTCCAAATAGAATCTAACAACACTAAATGCCCGTTTAGACAGAGCAATTATTTATTATTCCACGAATAATATTACGTAATCATTCCCTAACACGCTTTTCAACTACCTTTTTATATCACATATATCTCATCATCAAAAGTTTCTACAATACTTTTCCAAATAATACTCAGAGTAATGATCCAAGCGGATTGTTTCTTCTAAAATACAGAAAGTTGCACGGAGGATCTTCTATCTCACATCCTGTCACACTATTTGATGAACTGTTAAGATTTTATGAAATAAGTTTAATAAAACAATTTTGACAATTCATTTGGTAGTGTAATAGAAAATGAGACGGGATGTCAGACAGAACATCTTTAGAAAATTGCAACTATTATATCGACTAAGAATATTGCCATGTTAGGCTGTTGAACTATAAAACTTTGTACTACTTTGGCGAAATGCATCAAGAAAATTTTCCAGAAAAATTGCCAAAATTTTTTCCCTAAAAAGACAATTCCTGAATGAGAAGATGACCATCTAAAAGAAAGGATCATTATAACAAAAATGTCTACCAATCTGAAAAGAGCCTTGTATGCAAGGGTCCAATAGGGTATGACTACATACACTGATGGATTTAGACGTTGAGGGCAAAGTTAAACTTTTAAACTGTGTGAAAACTAAGATCAAATGGTCAGATTTTCTTGAATGGCAGTAAATGTTCCGACTATATTTCCTCCCATGTCTGGGAATGTTTCGCAGCCACGAAGAGGTGTAACTTTCCCCATTTCATCCACACCAACAGGATACTTGAGAAGGTGACCACTCATTTCAGTTATTTCTTCAGATGCATACTGAGACCAATTCATCTCACTTAGAGCACTTACAAGTCTGATACATTCGAGGCTTTCTGGTTGCTCAAAACATCTCTCCAGAAAACCGATGTGCTCTGCCCACAGTGACATTCTGTAGCCGAATATCTGCATTCAAACATGCCAAGGAGGCGTGTTGATACATACATTGAATGTCTAGGGTGAAGCTTTGATCAATAATGAATTTGATGTTAGAAGTAAGAAAAGTACTTTTGGATGAAGCCATAATCATGATAATGTGGCATTCTTCATTAGAGCCTTGATGTGATTTTGGACTAAATAGTTAGGCCTTGACTATTTACCTGTCCATGTGGTCTGGTGTGTTTCGTTCCCCAAGTATAATGAGGTTGATATGCACCCATTGCAATTTCAGTGTCTCTAGTACCTTCCAACGAGCGCTGGTTGATGTTCGCTGATCCAATGATCACGTACTCATCATCCACTATCATACCTTTTGAGTGGACATAAATCATAAACCGGCGACTCTTCTGAGTGCGTATCTGGTGTAAATATGCAGCAGATTAAACATCAAGAAAGCAAATTATTTGAGATGTAACATACAAAGCAGTTGAAGGTGTCAAGAAGATGTACTTGAGGAGTGTTTGTGGCAGCAGAACTCTTGACATCTGAAATGCCGTCATATTCTTGAGCCTCACGATTGCCAAGACAAAAGAAATTCAAGAAATCTTGAGGTTCATACGTCGTTTCAAGCCCTACCTCTACTAAAGCTTTGTAGATAATTTCGTACATCATTTGGGACATTGTATTATGCTGCAGAAGGAAATGAAAATTCATTGATTTTATTAACCAAAAACGTAATCATTCCCTTTTAATCTATTTGTAATTGAAATACCAAAAGCTTATGGCAGATAAAGGAGGATTGAATTGAATATACCAAAAGCCAACGGCAGTTAAAGGAGGATAGAGCTTCAGTATGCTTATTAGGAAACGTGTAGCATTTGCTTCCAAAACAAATAAGATAATAGAAAGAGAACTGATTCATGTAAATGACGTCTTTATGATTTTATTGGAAAACAAGTATGGCATAAAACTAGTGCAGATGTTGGCATTAAATAAAGCAACAAATATCATTGCAATAGCTGAAATCACTTTACAACATGCTGACATTTGAAACGTCTTGTTCATGTTGTCTTCTACGGAATAAAGACCTAAATCCCAAGATAAATGGTATATGATATGACACTGAAAATGATATATTCCATCTAACAACAGACAACTAAATCTAATTACAATAGTTAATGGTAGATAGAATCTACCTGCCAAAATAGAATCCTCTGAGTTGCAGTACTAGTTGGAACACCTTCTGGCCACATGGGGAGAACAATATATGCTGAAAATCTCTCATGTGCTCTGATTTTGTTTGCAATTTTGAGAGCAATTTCCATTGGAATCAAATTATTTGCACCTGCAGGTAGAAAAATTCTAATCATCTTGTCCAAGAGCGCTCACTTGTTTTATCAAGACCTATAAGATGTTAGAGGACCAAAGGAAGTTTAAGATCCGGCTGTCACCACAGGAAGTATGGCTTGCACAAGACTTTCAACTTCTTTTTACCTGATTGCATATCTCTGAATTCTCTAAGCAACAGAAATGGGAGGATTGAGGGAGTTGAGGCATATATATAGCACTTAACAAATCTGATGTTTATGAAGATGTTGATAATCTCTGTTTCTATTCTATATAGTTCAACAGTTTCATAGGGCAATACATAACCAAAAGAACATAAATAATGCTATTCCATATGCAATAGTAATTTAGGATATTAGAATCCTTACCTAGATTTTTATAGTTGGTCCAACCGTAGGATGACCCAAGGAAGTACTGGTTCTCGATGTAAATGAAATGTTGGGCAGCACGGATTGCCGTCACATATGCAGTATGTATACTCATGTCTATAAGAATATTCTTCCCACACAACAGGTTCTGTCATCATTCATTGAAAAAAGTTCTCAACTTTTACAAGCAGAAGAGAGTGTTCAATGCAATAGACTAAAGAATCTAATAAAAGCCAAAAAGTTGCCTCACCTTGTCTGTAGCATCTTTTGGATCTTTTGGAAAGCCTTTAACGGAACTTGAATCAATTGAACGAAAAACCTACATGCAATAGAAAGTAGTTGTGTAATTTAGGAAGCCAAAAATTGTGAATAACTAATGCAGAACTGCAATTTGTTTATACCTGTACATGCCAAGTCTCTGGATTATCATCATGAAGAGTGGACAGATCTTCTATTCCTAAAATATCAGGAATCCTGTCAAGCTCGAGCAATGAATCATCAAATGAACTTTTCACTTTCTGAAGCCCATGACATTTTGAAGCCTTCAACCAACGCTCCTCAAAGTTGGTTAAGATATCATAAGCAGCTGGACCATCAATTCGACAATGTAAATCATGCCATGGTTCTCTGGGGCAACCTGCTGTAGAGCCCTGTAAAGCAAGATAACAAAAGGAAAAGATGAGAAAATTAGTAAATTATTTTACTTTTGTCCGTCACAGAAACTTAGGTCCTTGCCACGGAACAAACACAAGGATTATTTTGACCAAACTTACCGGTTAAAATTTATCAGCATAATCTTATCCAATCCTGGATAAGTTTCTAGAGCACTGTTTATAAAGTTTTCTTTGCTAGTAATGTCATTAGTATCACATAAGCTTCTATTGATGAAAAGTTTTATATTTCTGCTGGTACTTTTTAGAAGAGCATTTTAAGTGGATTTCGCCAGTATCAGAACGAAACAGTAAGGTCCAGATGGTTCTTTTAGCGAGTAAACAGTAATTGAAGAACCTGAGAGGATCAAAATCTAAATTGAGGGTATCTATAAGTCATATGTTTCCCAGAAAAAAAAAAGGGTAAGGAAGCCATATCAGATTTCAGAATTCAGATAATCAAATACCGCAGAAAAAAGTAAAGGATTACCGTGTAATTAGGATTATGATAGTCCTCCTTGTGCACAGTTTGCAAAGTTCGAAATATGGGGTGTTCTGCAGTATCATATCTCCCCATGGTTAAGTCAAGGCCTCCAATAAAGGCTATGATCTTTCTCCTAAAGTCACCTGCATCAGTATCTACAATTACAGTCTTCTGATGATGAGTGTAGATTGTTCCAACTTCCTGACAGAAAATCGAAATAAGTCCCATGTTAAATCTGAAAACTTAGTGTAACACCAAATAGAAAAGGAAGGGTGCTGTAGACTATAGAGACAGATGGCTAATCAACATTGATTGATGCATATGTAGAGACCTAGAAGTTGAAAAAGAATAAAACATGGTGCAACTAAAAGCATGTTTGAAGTATCACAATAGCCTACCATACGCATTGGTACAAATGTGGCCTGGAGGAAATTCAAACACTTAAGGGTGAAATTTTCATTAAATCCATATGACTTCACCAAAATGGATAGGATCTTTCCTTTTCTTCATCTGATTTACATTATACAACTGTAACAAAAATTTGTGCCGTTACATTTGTAGCTAAAGCTATGCCAACAGTCATAGGACCTGTTTGTATGCTGTTCTTCATTTCATGGACTGGATAGTGGTTTAGGAATTATTTAATGATGAAAAGATTATCTATTTAAACCTGTTGTTTAGCCCAGCTATGCCCTTTTCCAGCAGAACGGGGACAGAGTAGCACTTGAACTGAAGAATGCTTAAAGAACCTACGAGTCTCCTCATCACCAGTACCCATGACACCCTCCTGCAGATCAGGAAAAATGAAAACCGTCACATAACAAAGCTTAACTTGAAAGGTACTGCAGAAGCAAAAAGTTATCACTCCAACACCACAGAATGTATAAAGCGGCAGAATACCAAAACCTTTCCCTGCAAATTTATAATGCATAGATAGTATGCTCAAGCCAAACTATAATAGGAGGAACATAATAACATAGTTACTCGAAAATAATACTTTAGTGATCAGAAACCTGCAGAAAAACAAATCCTCCCTCCCATTAACACCAAAACTTGAACAAGGCAAGGAATTTCGGAAGTGGCATAAATCAACATCAGCAAGCCGACCTCCAACTTTAAAGTGAACACAATAGTTAATGGAATTTATGAAAGTTCGCGTAGATCATCATACTTAGAAAGCAGCACACAGAACTCAATGAAAATTACTAGTAAATCACAGAAGAAGTTTGGGTTTTATAGAAATTTGAACTATATAAAACAACAATGAGAATTACAAGTAAATAATAATAATGCTAGCATTGCCTACTGGTCATAGACCTAAATATCAATACGAAAGAACCCCTTAACCAGATAGTTTTCTACCATGTCGCAAAGCAGGCAAGTCTAGAAAATGGAACAATGTAGTCAAAGCTATTAAGGGTTAGAAAATGGAACAATGTTAATCACCAGTGTATGGATTAAGCCATTTCCACTTTCTTTTCAATCAAAGAAATAAAAGTCAAAGCTGCAACGTCAGTCTGGTTGTTTACTTCATGAACCAATCGAGTTGCATCCTACTTTACATTCATATTGTCAATGACATTCCAAATGCTAATTTCTTGAAGGTTGAGAACATAACAAAAGTCAAGTATGTGGACATAAACCAGAAATTCTGCCTTAAGGGGTAAAAAGAAGTGATATAGTTTCTTACACTTTTATAGCCCAAGATGCTCCTGGAAGTGGGATCATCCCAAACTAGAAGCAAAACTCTCACACCTTCCTGAGACTTCACTTTAAGAAGGTCTCCCAAAATACATTTTGTCGGACCACCAGTATCTCGAACAAGTGAAACTAGATGGTATACAGACCAGCCAGTGATGTGGGGAAACCAGACGGCGAGCCTGACTTATGGCATTGAAGATGTCATGCCAGCACCTTCCATGCTGATACTGCAAACCATTATCAAGCATTATATTCGGAAGAAAACCTTCATGTACGTGAGCATCTTGATAAAATTCAACACTTCCTCCTCTCCTGCGAGGAAAATAAGTACCAGGTACAACCTCATAAGGACCTGATCCAACTCCACCATGATAAAGAAGCACTTCCTCCATTGGAATGTACTGAATTGATAAAGTCAAGACAGCTCCTTTATTACATGGTTTTCCACTAGCATTAAGAATTGGAAATGTAGCCTCAACTAATGAGCCAGAACATATCTGTTCCACTGGAATACCAACTGCACCCATGATTTGAGACCCTACAACATCATCATCTTTAACAACAAAATGTACTTCTGCAGCATGATGTGCAACAGGAACATAAAAATGCTGCATCCAAACAGGGTTCTCACTATTTCTAATCACAAAAGTCCTACCAATCACTTTGTATCATCCATGCATTAGAGACTGAAATTGTTACATAAGGATCACTTGTATTCCCTTTAGATGAATTTCCTTCACCTTTTCCTCCTAAGTTAAACCTATCAATAAAATTTTTATGAAACTGATCCATATTTGGAAGGTTCCTGGCATGTTTCACCCAAATGTCCAAATTCCCATGCAACAATAACACCCTCAGTGACCCCTGAGAGGTCTTGAATGGTACTACTTGTACCCCCTGACCATGCTGTGAGCTATCATCAGACATTGAATCAGAATGAGCTAAATGGGCCATTTTAGCACTTTTTCCACTTAAATACAAAGAAACACTGCAAAAGATCAAATTTTGACCAATACTCAATTCAACAAAGCTTACTAATTATCTTCTCTTCATCTGAAATCACCCAAAAAAAAAAAAAAACTCAACTTTAGCTTAAATTTCCGAAAAATTAGCAATAATCTGTCAAGAATTGAAAAGGGATGCTTACTTGATTAAGATAATTATCAGATTCAGAAAATCTTACCAAACACATGGACTAATAAGGGGATGCTTGCTTGATCAAGATTCTTGATTTTTTCTTAATTGGAATGGTAAATGTGAAACAGATCCTCAATAGTGATAAAGAAATAGTCAAGCTATGAAGATTGTTTCAGAAAATGGGAATGTCGGGAATGTATAAAAGTTTTGTGGAGATGTGAATTGAAAGAAGGTGAAAAATCAAGAAAATTAAGAAACTAAAAGAACATGGCTTTGACGTTGAAAGTAAGAAGAAGAAGAAAGGTCCATATTGATGGAGGGATATCCAGTGGAAATATTTACAACCCCTAAAAAAAATGATTCCAAATGGATATTTATACATTTTTATTGGGCTCAAATTATATTCCAAATGGATATTTATACATTTTTAATCTATTGGGCTCAAATTATATTATAACAAATCAGCTTATTATTGTCAACATTCATTTTTTTTTTTTTTTTTTTTTTTTTTTTGGGCATAAATTGACAGGAAACTGGAAGTGGCCAAAGAGGTTACTTTACTGAAACTTGTCTGGACTCTGGGAGCTAAGCCAGCTAGGGAGGACTTGGGGAAAAAATTCACAAGAGACACTGTGAAAGGAATTAAAAGTAGGAAAAATTGCCAAAATTGTCTCTCAATTTTTTTACTTTAATCAAAATAGTCTCTCAATCTTTTTTTTAGCCATCTAGATAGTCCTTCAACTTTTATTTTTTAGCCAAGAAAGTCCATGGTGGAGCCACCATAAAAACCTTTTCTTTTTTTAATAAATTTCATATACACCCCCTAAAGTTTACTTATTTTCTACATAATTCCTATATAGTTTAAAATGGAAAAAATAAGAAAGAAATTAATTTGAAGGGGTGAAAAAAAAACTTCAAAACAATTTTAAAAGAAATGAAACTTTATTTTTTATCGAAAAAAATCTTAAAATCCTAATTCTTCCCTTTTCTCCTTTTCCCAGCCGAAACTATTACCAACCCAATTGTAGAACCATCCCTTCAGCCACCCAAGCGCCTTCCCCCACCCACGAGATACCAACTACCACCCACTAACGCTACTGCCAGATCCTTTCAGTCAACCACTAGGTATTTTTTTTAAAAAAAGTTGGCCATAAAGTTTTGTAAAATTTTAAATTAGTTCAATGTGAAAAATAACTGAACTACAGGGGGTGTATGTAGAATTTATCAAAAAAGAAAGAGATTTTTGTGGTGGCTCCCCCAATAAAAGGACTATTTTGACTAAAAATAAAAGTTGAAAAACTATTCTGGCTACAATAAAAAGTTGAGAGACTATTTCGGCTAAAATAAAAAAGTTGAAAGACTATTTTGGCGATTTTCCCAATTAAGTAAATTCCAAAAAATTCCGAAGTCTTTCATTATCAATTTTTTAACTTGTGGATTTAAAAAACTAATTATTACCCAAAGTCATTTGTAATAAGGATTACTTCACTTTGCATTCCTAATATTTTATTGATTCTCACTTTATATTTTTAATTTTTATTTGAAAAACTTTTACGTAAAATTTTTGAAAAGGTCTCAATTTACTCTCTTGATCAGGCTAGTCAATTTTTTTCTTCTTCTTCCGTCGGTATTGCGAAAGTAACTTCATTCTTATTTCTTTTGATAGGAATAGTTTTTGATTGTTCATTTTATAATATGGAGTGAATATGACAGTCGCTAAAATGACTAAAAAATAAAAATATCTTATAAATTTTCAATCATCCAGCGACTTTTAATTGCAGAGTTAATAATAAAGAATTTTTTCTCATTAATAGTTTCATGATTAATTTCGTCCTGTTCTCTGGCTGTCTCCTTAAAGTCTGCACAACGTTGGGCATAGTGATCGACAATGCCAATTGATAGCACAAATAGATTAAAATATAATGGTCGATACTTTTTTTTTTTTTTTTGGAATTATTAAGGAATAAGCATGGCATAGTCTACACATTCATAGGCAAATACTTAGGTAGACCCAATTTTTTATTCCACTTGTAAACTCTATGGTGTAGATTAAATTTTAGAAAATCTATGACATTAGTTGATGTAAGCAAGATTCTTTAAGATTTAATCATGACCACAAATGATCTACGGGTAGAATCAAAAATTGGGTCTATCTAAGTATTTTTCAACCTTCATATATATACTTCTATTAATAGATTGTATTTCCGGGGTGACTTGGGAAATAGATTGCATTTTCGGGGTAATTTAGGATAAATTGATAATTTTACGATAGAAAGTGTTCAAAATAAACGTTTGAGATGCAAAGTAGAAATAATTCTAACTTTCAAATATAGTGTTATAATTATAATAAAATAAAAATATAAAGTGTAAATTAAGAATTAAAGGTATGTATAAATTGTACTCGAAATAAGTCCTAGTTAACCTTCCAAGGAGACATTAGGATTTGGGAGTTGACTCGTATGAGTCCTATCACCCAATAAATTTTAGAAAAATGGTATTGCACCATCTAGTAGATTAAATATAACTTGATCCAATCTGTTTAGCATTTGAGGTACCAAATTTGGGGTGTAATATAATACCAACTCATGTACTTATCCCAGCATAAGGACTCGGTGCAATGCATTTAAGACGATTATTGATTAAAACATGAATGGAATTTGTTGATATAAAAATTTGAGTTAGGGTTAGTTTGAGTGCTGTAGTGTCCAAAATAAGGTTGAGCACCGCAAGTAATACTTATGTCCGGATCATTTGAAAATAAAAAGGGCAGGGTTGTGTATTTTAAGATAGGTTCCGAAGATTAAGTAAGTACTTAGACCAGTGAGTAAAATTCAATAATAATTCAAAACTTAAATAATTAGGAAAGTAATAATTGAATCTGAACTTACATTTTGATATTTATATCTGAAATTGATGGGTCAGATTGATCTGCAAATCGAAAGTACTTGACTTATTTGAGGTTATTTGAACCACGAGGATAAAATTACTAAAATACCCTTAATGAACTTGAGTTCGGAGCCACGTGTAATATTTTCATTGGGTGTATGGTTTTGACATCATCATTTGTCCCTGGTCTCAAGTCGAAATTATCGGGTTGAGAGAGTTAAGTACTTGAAGCCGTATTCGTACCCCGGCCATATAATTGCCAATTTCATAATTTAGAAAATTATTTTTCTGGGGAAAATATTTTTTAATATTTATTTGAGAATTATTTAAAAATTTCTATCTACCGGAATAAAAAAATAAAAAATTTAATTACACCGGAGTGTACCTGAGTCAAGACTTAAATTGTTGTATAGAATTTTCCTTGGGGTAAAATATCTTTGAAATTTCTATGTCATTGATACTAATACTGCTGTAAAGTTCCCTACTAATGTGAAATAGTATTGTGGAGTTCCCTACTGCTGTGGAGTTCCTTACTGTCGTAGAGTAGTGCTGTGGACTTCCCTACTTGAATATCCCATAATTTTAAGATTTACATAATCCCATAATTAGGACTTTGGACTATTTCAGTACTATAACAACTTATTCTATGACACTACTACTATTATTAATTCACGTGTAGTAGTACCAGTACTACCTTGGAGTGGAATAAGTGTGTAGTAGCAGTAAGGAACTTAACAGCAGTAGGGAACTTCACAGTACTATTCCACAGTAGTAGGGCCTAGGAAACTCCATAACACTATTTCATAATGGTAGGGAACTCTATAACACTACTCCACAGTAGTAGAAAACTCCACAGCAGTATTCCACAATAGTAAGGAACTCCGCAGTAGTAGTGGTGCTGAGTGGCTGAGGAGTTTAAATACTACTGGGACAATGGACTTTAATTCTAAGGATATTATATTATAAGGAAAAATTCAAACAACAATTCAAGGGTTGGCTTAGGTACACTCTGGTTTTCTACCCTGATAGATAAAATTTTTTAAATAATTCTCAGATGAATATTCTGAAAAATAATTTTTAAAGTTATGGAATTGGCTCCGGTCAATACTACAGCTCTTGTTGGGGTGCCAATTCGGCATCAAGTACTCAACACTCTCAACTCGAAAAATTTTGAGACCGGAAGACAAATGATGATGTCAAAATAATACACCTAATAACAATATTATACGTGACTTTGGTCCCAGGTCCATCAAGGGTATTATAGTAATTTTACCCTCGTGGTTGAAATAATTTTAAATGGGTCAACTATTATATATTCGACTTGCATATCGATCCGACCTATCGGTTTCAAATATAAATATCAAAATAGAAAGTCAGATTCAAAAAATCACTTTCCTAATTATTCAAGTTTTGAATTCTTATTGAATTTTACGCTCTGATCTAATTACTGATTTAAGTATCGAAACCTACTTTGGGTCCCAATCTTTTTATTTTCAGGTAATCCGGACGTGAGTAATATGCGCGGTGCTCAACTTTAAACGATATTGCATTCGAGTTAACCCTAATTCAAATTTTTGTATCAATAGAATTTTTTTGAAAAAAAAAAGAAGAAAAAAGGTAATGATATGTTCGCACCCCTTTTATCTTCATGCACACATATCCCTATCATAATTCATTAGTACAAAATATTTATTTGAAAGGTGTATAAGAAACTAACTGCAGTTATAAATAGCGAAAATGGTGTATAAAAAGTTCAGAAGGTATGTAAATATCATCACTCAAAAAAATTTATTTTTATATTGAAGTTGTTAATATATACCACTAAACTTTTTCAAAGGAGTGGAGACTCAATTACAAGATATATGCATAAATAATTCTAATGTTCTGCAATTATTTTGTGCAATTGTAACTCATTCATATTTGCATTAAAACCCCCTTCTTGCATTTAAGGCAAGTTTTTTTCAGTTAAGTAAAAGAGAGAAAAATATATTTCCCTTCGTAACTTCATATTTATGATCAATCACAAATATTGCAAAATGGAAACTTATGATCCTTAAGTAATTGTGCATAGTTAATCACATTTCCATAAGAAATTTAAACTTATATGCTACCTCTTCTTCTACTTTTTCAAAATATATTTAGAAGCTTTTTGGGTTAATTTTTTCATATACCAACAAGCAACGAAGTATAAATTTTTTTACACCTACAGTTTCAAATGTATGACAGGTATAAAAATAATAGTTGAAATTTAAATTATGGTTATTTAACATCTATCTAGACTTGATGATATAAAAAATTTTATAAAATACCGACAATTTAGGAAAGATTAACTCAAGTTTTATATGGATATATAAACGATTGCATTTACCTTTTCATCATTTTGCTAATTAATTCGAACTTTTTCTAGCTTGATTCTCCCTTATAATTGAAGCTCTTCTCTTCTTATTTTTGTATTGCCCAAAGCAACTCTTCCTTAGTAGTTTTATCCTGATCAGGTCGAAAGAATTTGGCTTACTTGTTTATGTTGCTTAAGGATGCTAATAAAACATGATTCAATTTGATAATCCATAATGAAAGCTCTATTATGATGTCTTGTAGAGATGTTGTTACTCTCTTCTCCAACAATTAATTAGCATCAAACCGTGTTGGTTAAGATAGTTCAGAAAAAATTATTGTACCTTTTTTTTTATTTTTTATTAACAAGATACCTAAGTATTTGTTCAAAGGAAGTTGGTTCATTGGTCAGTTGTTGAATTCTCAATTTTGAATTCTAAATTCTAAATTATAATTTTTGAAAATATTAATTACTATGAATTAATAAAGTTATGTCTATTTGGTAACATATTGAATTCAATTCTGAATTAAATATCTTACTTCATACATATGTTAATTTATTATAAATAATTGTCATATATTTGTGTGGAAAAAATGAACAATTAACGGATGGTATAAATGTATGTATGAGAGAGAATGTGTATGTGATATAGTGTGTGTATGTGTGTGTGAGAGAATGTATGTGATAGAGTATGTGTATGTATGTGAGAGAAAAATGTGTTATAGAGTGTGTGTGTGAATGTATGTATGAAAGAGTATAAGGGAGAATGTGTATGAAAGACTGAGTGTTTATATGTGTGAGAGAGACAATGTGTACATGTGAGGAAGTGTGTGTGGGCGAGTGAAAGAAGTGTGATGAATAAGTGTGAGAGAGTGTGTGTAAGACTGTGTATTTGTACATTTATTTAAAATTCAACACATTAAATGAAAATTTTTACACTTAAAATTTTGAACACAAATTAAGTAGTGGTTAATCTACATTCAATGATAAGAGAATTCTGTTATTAAATATATTGAATTCAAAAAGTTCTTAACAAATTAACTTTCAATATTAAGTTAAGTTATCAAAAAGGACTTTAATTTAAGATTAGAAATGTTGAACGCCATTAATCAGACTAATACCAACCTACCAAGTTAGTAAACTATGTTCCTAATCGATACGAAAATAAATTTCTTTGTAATGTGATTATGTTACAAGTTGGTATGAAAAAATTATTTGAAAATTAGTTTAAATGGTAATAAAGTGACAAAAGAGTATTGATGTGATAATCATTTCAAATCCTCGAACTATATTTTTATTTACTTACTCGGATTCTGTTCATTCTTTCAAGGATTTAGTAACACGTCAAACGTCTTTAGTAATTTGTCAACTTTTTTTCTTTTAATCAAACTTCTATTTTTTTGGGGAATGATACAAGCATTGGGGAGATATTGATGATGATAATAGAAAAACTGCAAGCAAATGGGATTGTGTTGTATAAACAAAATAACTCTAAGGCCATAATGGAAACCAAGAAAGAAGGCTAATGGTTAATTAGATACATAAAATGTTCCTCTACCTTGCTGGTTTACTAGTGAACCACACTAGTCACAGATCATATTGCAAAATAAACAAACAAACAATCAAGACTTATTTCTACTAAATACAGTTGGCTGCATAAATTCTGTTAAGCCATTGTATTATGTCATGTACCATATTCTTTTTAATTTCTAGATAGCCCACATCTTTCTTAGAAGTTACCTACCATGTCTTTTTCGATCTTTCCCTTCCCTCTTATATTGACTATCCTCTCTAAAATCTATTAGCCTAACAGGCACATCTATGGTCGTCTTAGCACAGAACCTAACCATTTTAAGCGTGTTTCTCTCATTTTTCTCATCAATAGGTGCTACTCAAATCTTGTCATGAATACACTTATTGCATATCTTGTCCATCTTAGTATACCCACTCATCCATGTTAATATTCGCATTTCTACTATTATCATCTTTTGTTCCTGTCATTTGCGTAATTCACTGCTCAACATTCAGACTCATAAAGTATCGCTGGCCTAATGGCCGTTCCATAAAATTTACCCTTAAATTTTAAAGAAATTTTGTGGTCGTATAATATTCCTAAAGCCACTCTCCATTTTGTCCAACCCGCTTATATCCGATGTGTAGCATCTCGATCTATACTACCACACTCTGAAGAACTAAACCTAAATATTTAAAAGTTTCACTTATGAGTATCTTTTGATCTCCAAGTCTAACCTTTATTTTATGCTTACATTTAAACCTTTTGATTGAAGTACCTCTCTCCAAATTTCGAATTTAGAATTAACCATTTCTTTTGTCTCATCTACTAAAACAATGTCATCTACAAATAACATATACCATGGTATTTTCTTCTATATGTACCTTATAAATTCATCTATGTTAGTGCAAATAGATAAAGATTTAAAGTTGAATCTCGCGTCAATCCTACTGGTGTCCTCACACTTGTAGCTACATTCTTATACATTTCACTTTATTGATTCTATATATACTATTTTGACTCTTTTTTTTTCCTAAAACTCTCCATATAACTTTTCTACAGACTCTATCATATGTATTTTTAAGATTAATAAAAATCATGTGCAAGTTCTTTTTCTTTTTTGGTATCTTTTGGTAAGTCTCCATAAAAGATGTATGGATTTAGTAGTCGATCTCCCTGACATGGAATCAAGTTGGTTATCTGATACCTTAGTCTCGTTTCTTAACCTTCTTTCTATCATCCTCTCCTAAAATTTCATCGTATGACTTACTAATTTAATATTTCTATAATTCACACAATTTTGTATATCTCTTTTATTTTTAAATATGGATATGAGATTAGCCTTGCATTGCATTTTTTTGAAAGGGCAAAATTTTGCATGAACCATGGTATTTAAAACACTGTAAGATAATTCATGTGGTCTCCACGTGGGGTTACCCACAATTTTTTATCTACCATGGATCCGTGCAAGACTTTGCTTGAACATTATACTCCAAAGATGAATTCTAAATGGCTTGATTTCTAGGGGTGGTAATTTCGGACACGACGCGAAATTAACAAGTTTAAATACGATCCGAATTTAATTAGATTACTAACGGGTCGACCCGTTAATGACCTGAATTTAAACGGGTCGTGTCGTGTCATTCCACGGTTTGACCCGATAACCGGTTATTTTAAAGGGTAACTCGACACGACCCGTTTAACCTGTTAAAATATCGAATAACCCGAATGACCCGTTAATTAATTGGAGTATTTATGAAAATTTGACACAGTAATACACTCTTTAATAACATATTATGTCATTCAGGCCAACAGGATAATTGTGGGTTATCGTGTCACCGAATAAACTAAGTAACTTTTTTATTAGTGTAAAAAAGTTAAAGGGTTAATAGGTCGTGTCGGGTCAACTCGCTAAGTAACTTTTGTATTATTGTAAAAAGCATGACGGGTTAACGGGTCGTGTCGGGTCAACTCGTTAATAAACCGGTTATGATACGTCATGTTGGGTTGAGATTCTCTTACAAAACGTTCTGACACGAACCCGATAAGGACCCGACACGACCCATTGACACCCATTTCAACATTTTCTTGAGATTTCAAAGAGGTAAAAACAAAAGGAAAATAGTAGAAGAATTCTGCAGACGTTAAAGTGTTCCACCTTTTGCATGGTTCTTGTACAGTAATTGGTTGCATGAGGCTTGAACTTCATTTCTTCTTTTGGAACCGATAAAATGGTTGCTATATCAATGACAGAAATTCAGGAATAGAAGAAGTATCAAAGTTTCAGAATACAAAGAAATATCTGTTGGGCAGTTTCTCTTTCACAGCAATCTAAGTCAGGTATGTGCCATCATGTTAATACTATTATACATTTCTCAGCTGATGTATGACTTGTCTATCTATCAGTTTCTTAGTATTTGCACAAAAGTGATCTAAATCAACATGGATTTAAATGCATGGTTGTTAATTTCCCTGTTGAAATGTCACTGAATTTTGTCTATCTCTTGCGCTTCGACTTCAGAGATGTAACATGCGATTGAGAGTTGCTGTGCCAGTTTCTTTTCCTTTGGTTGATGAACCAGTTGTTGATTTGCTTTAGCTGCAATCCTGTCTCTTCCACAAGTTTTGCCTTGTCATCCTCCTGCAATGCAAGAAGAGCAGGTTTATTTTGGACAATTAAGCATGAAACAGGACTTAATTAAGTATTTGAAAGTCTTTAACATTATTTGATTGGATTGATTAAACTTTGCTTGTCCTATATAACTAGTGATCAGAAGTAGATTTGAGCTACCAAACCAATCAGAAAGAAGACCTCTATCCAACCTCTACCCCACCTCCCTATGTCCCTTTGAAGTCTAGTCCAAGGGCAGCAGAGACTTGCATTCTAATCACACACAGTTCTAAGAAACATGGGACAGTCCATTGCATCAACTCTAAAATTTAGAAGACATGCTCCTATTTGGAATTAAAGAATACCAAATTTCTGTGGATTCTCACACGTCCGTTAACTTTCAACTGGAATATGATCCTTAGGATTCTCTCCTAAATTAGTAACAGAAAAAGCGAAAAGAATATGATACATTCTTTCAACTGCACATGGTTATGGAGTAAAAGAAGAGGTCTAATGATAACCTCCCTACACTTATTTTGGCACAAAATAGTTTAGCCACAATTCCATTTTCTTCTTGTGGAATATCAAACTCAATCAGTCTGTTAGGAAAAAAAATAGGTAAACATCTAGAGATGTCTGGATTTAGCTTCTTATTTTTACTGATCAGATTTTAGACTTACAGTTGGATAAGGCCACTTGGAGTGTTGCTGCCACCAATTCTTTAGCACTGAAGTAGTGTCGCCTGGTAATTTTCCTGCCCTTCTTTTTCTTAGTATTTCCTCTCTTACATCCCCAATTTTTGATCTGAATCCCTGCAAAATATCACATATATTTTAAGGAAAAACTGTATTTTTGGACAGATGCAAACTTTCACCAAAAATAAATCAAAAACTAAATGACAGAATTACACTTTAGAGTCTAGACTTAATAAGACAGTTGACATATACAAAAGTAATGAAACTGCAGATTTCCATGAAAATGGAACCTCTTTCTGCATTGAAAAGGTCTGATACTTTTTTCATGTTAACAAATTAACAACTGTTAAAAAAACTCACCTGTTTCAGCTCAATCTTGAGCTCTTGCCGAACTCTCTCCATCAGTGACCTTTCTGATTCTGTTGGAAGAAGTGGACCAAATCCCATCATATCATGTACATCAGCTCCTGATTGATCTAACGAGAAATCCATCTGCAGCTCATCCTCATCGTCCGACATGGTTGCACCACTTCCTTCACCAAGACTAATACCTGAATTTATACAGAAAAATCATCCTCCATATGGAAACATATCTGCTGCAGTTTGGAAAGTTTCCAAGTGCCATCTTCTATTTCCTATTAAACTTCTCCTTATCAAGTAACTGGCACAGCACTTCTGTATGGATATTCATCAATCTGGCTAAGTATCTTACTCAACATGTAAAAGACCATTATCAAACTTTTGGAGTGGAATCTTGCATAATCATATGATGCAAGATGTTGTTTATTTCATCCCTCTATAACTCTAAAATTTTAAAATATTGTGATCAAAGACATATTTAATTATCAATTATAATACTAGGAATGCATGTAAGCATTACAGAGGAATATTTCTTTATTCCCCTCATTTCATCAACTAGATTATTTATAAATAATGTTCTAAATAATATCTTAAATAATAATTGTTTAAATGGTACCTAAACTTCTTGACTATTTCCTCAAGTTGCAATATTTTTCTTTTAATCAAGAAGGTTCATAAAACAGAATAAATTAATTTATGACTAATTCCATTTTACATCTCTCAACTTATATTCAATACTCACTTTGCACCCTAAATTTCGGTTTTGGATACTTTGCATCCCCAACTCTCAAATTTGTCTCACTTTCGCTCATTTTCTAACACCGTCAAACAAGTTTACGGAATCTTTATTTTTGTACTAAAAAAATATTATTTTACATCCTACTGAATCTATTGTCATACAAACAAAAAAATTCCGTTAACTTTTAGACAGCGTTAAAAAAATGGCCGAAGTGAACGAATTTGAGAGTTCGAAGTATAAAGTGTCCAAAAATAAAATTTGAGATGCAAAGTGAGAATTGAGTATAAGTTGAAGGATACAAAATTAGTCCATGAATTTATGTAAATATGTAACCAACAATAATTAATGGTAGTCCAAAACTTGTAGTAGGACTACCTATTTTCAGAGATTGGATAAATTTATGAGTAGCAAATATCATAACAAGAAAGTTGAAAATTTCGAAGTATTTAAATTATTCACCCTACAATTGTTTTACACAAAGGAAGCTACCATTAATTAATCCCTGGATTACAAGTTGGATAATGCAATCCAACACATAAATGTCACTAGTACAAGAGGTTTGTAAATGTAATGCACAATAAGTTGCTTTTGGTCTAAGTTTCTAATTAATGAATCAGGCTGTTAAGGTAGACAGTGTAATGATTTTACATGTTATTATGCTGGATTGTGAAAATATTTACAAATGATTTAAAAATTACATCACTATAAAACAAAAATTAAATAAAAAATTTAAATGGTCCAAAAAAGAATAATAAAAAAAAGGTTACTATTGTATCACTAAAGTCACTACACGATGTTGATCTTTATAGGTGAGACAAAGCTACAAGTGTTGGGGGCAAAACCAAGGGTATTTTTGCATCTCTATCATAAAAAATAAGGAAATAATAACATACAAGTGGCAAAGTTTTGCTTTGATTATATAAGTTTCAGGCCAACCACTTACAATATTAGGTAAATAAACATGGAAAACATCTTCTTTTCATTTCAAAGTCAAAATTTCTCAGTTAAGAAAAATTATGCAAAACAAATTTACAAAAAAGCATGCACCACAAGTCAAGAAACTTAGCTAAGCAGGCTTAGGTAAACAAGTTTTAGCAGTAATTAAACATATACCATATTGAAGATAATCGTCTAAATAAAGAAAAGGCTGATGAATATTGATGTCAACTCATTTTTTCTAGCGGTTAACAACGAAAGATATTTATTAAATGTTTGGTAATTCAAGAGATTAATTGTAATTTGGTCAAACTACAATCATCGATAAATAATATAGTTAAACTTCGGAGGAGGAAAATGTAATTAATTAACCCAAATAGATATTCTACTAGCCATTGTATTTGTATATAGGTTTCCAAATTCAGAAGTAACCACTCAGAGCAATAAATTACAAGAACATAGCTAACTCTTCCTTTCAAATGCAGCCCCTCATTGGTTGTTGGTGGTGGTAAATTGGACCTATTGGTTGTTGCCACCCTTCTTGTTGTTATGCTTATTTCTTACAAAGACAACCAACTAAATCCCTTCCTAACCTAACTTTAATCTCAAAATTTTGAAGAGGTCCCCACTCCACCCACCTTTAGTTGTACCTTCATCACAATTAAACTTACAAGAGAACCTCAAATTGCTTTCTTTCCTTATCTCTTTTGCCTACCAAACGCATCAAAGCATCACACAAACCAATAAAATATCAAAATCAAACACAAGATATTTCCAATTATTGGACTAACACATTACCATAGAAAAGATTAAAGAAAGCAACCAATAATAGAATACTCGATGTCCAATAATACAAGCAACAAAAATTCAACTAAGTTTATACTACTCATTTCATAGTTAAATAAATCTCACATATATTAAAATAATTGAAAAATAAATAATCGTATTACTTTTTAATTATTCATTGTCTAGGATATTCACGTCAATAACAAAGATTTTTTTTTTTTTTTTTTTTTAAAATTTTTTCAAAAACTGACCTTGAGGGTACTGTAATTAATATGCTACATTAATTGAAGATTAATTACTATTAGTTCTTCTTCTTTACCAGTCAGATCTTGTAAGTTATGCTCAATTTCTATAAGGCCATGACTGCTTCTACAGCACGGACTCTGACATGTTGCTGAAGCTGTTCTTTGAAGGAGCACAAAACTAACAAGTACTGTCCCTGTTGCATTTAATCACAAAAACCCTTTATATTTTTTCAAGATTTTTACTTAAAAACAAAAAAAAAAAGAAACAAATGAAAGCCAGAAAAAGGGAAAGAACCCATTATTATTTCAACCTTTTTCCAGACGAAATAAATAAAAAGACAATATTTTTATTCAAAAAACAAAAGAAAAAGAAAGCGGAAAAATTCCTCGTATAATTCCTGTTGCTTTTAGTCACAAAAAAACCCTTTATATTTTCACTTATTTCTTGGATGAAACCATAAAAGACAAGATTTTTATTGACAAAAAAATAAAAAATCAGAAAAAAAAGGAAAAAGAACCCATTATTTTTTCAACATTTTCCAGATGAAATAAATAAAAAAGACAAGATTTTTATTGAAAAAATAACCAAAAGAAAACAGACGGACTATCCCTGTTGCATTGAAACAATAAAAGTCTAAATTAAACCCATTATTATTTGAACTTTCCTGAAATGAAATAAGCAAAAAAGACAAGATTTTTACAAGAAAAAGAACCCCCCTCCCAAAAAAAAAATAAATCAAAACTTAGATAAGAATGAAAGAAATATATAGTATACAGAAAGAAACATACCAAGAAATTATCAAGTTCTTGTCTTTCATGAGGTGATAAGCAAGGATGATGGTTTTGGTGAGAAGCACTGTAAGAGCTCAAAAGATGGTGAGATTGTGAAAACTGAGCATCAATAATAGGTAAATGATCAATAGGAGTAGCTACACGAAGACATGCTACATGTGCTGAAAGTAGTTGCTCGTATAAAGGATGATTAGCAATCTCAGCCTTCATAATTTGTTGTTGTTGTCTATTGTGAAGATCATCATCACCAGCTCCAGCTGCTGCTGCTGCTGCTGCTGAGATTGCCATAGATACTTCATTTAAACTAGCCATCATGCCTAAACCTTGTTCTTGCATTTTTTTTTTTCTCCAAGAAAATGACACTTTTTGTGTGTGTGTGTGTGTTTTTTTTTTTTTATAAATTATGGTGTGGAAGTAAGAAATCATAGTGGATATATATAGATAGGGAGAGAGGGAGAAAGAGCTCAGTTGTAGCTGTAGAATCATTACCATATAAAGGGAGGAGGGAGAGGAGAGAGGTGAAGAATAGAGAACATGATTAATGCTGTGTGCTACTAATATCCATGGCCTGGCTTGATATTTTTTGCTTTTTAACCATGATATTTTGGTAGGAAAATCATTTATAAGTCTCGTTATGAAAGTTAATTTGCATAAAAAAATTAAAAAAAGGTATTAAATTATTAAAATTTTAATTTTAGATATTTAGTCAAATTTTGTTCATTATTTGTGTAAAATAAAGTTATAAGAGACAGGTTTAGATGTTATATAAGATATGTATGTATTTTTTTTTGTGTTATGGCATAATAGTGAAGGGATTAGTAAGGATTGAACCATCACCTATTAATAAAATACTAAAGTTATGTTTGGATCGATAAATTTGATAAACGATTTGAAATTTATCTATTTGTTGGGACGATTTATAGACTAAAATTGATTAATTTTAAATCTAACTAAATTGAAAAGTGTGAAATGAATTATTTCAAACAACTTTCTAATTTAAATAGATTTAAAATTCATCCATTTTAGCCTTGTACATCCCTCCAATAAATGAATAAATTTCAAATTCTTTCCCAAATCTAATTGATCCAAACACAATGTTTTTTGTTTATGTTTTTCTTAAATTGGACAAATTGTTGTGTGGATGTGATCACCTCCCACTTTAAGAATTTATTTTTCATTTTTTTCCACATTTTTATGGGTTTTATGTTGGATGTATGTAGTAAAAGATGTACTGAACTGTTAGTAAGATTGTAGTAGCATTTGATATACAAAATTAATATAGAGTGGTTTGTGTTAATCTGGAGTTTTGAGGTATTGATTTTGTTTAACAAACAAATTTAATTTATTTGTTTTGAACTAATATTATTTTGTAAGTAAAGTTAAATCAAATGTCAAAATACATTTAATTAATAATATTTCATGCATATTTTTAGTGATAAATTCATATATAAAAGTCTAAAGACAAAAAACTTGTCATATATATGGCTATGGAAATCAGTTTTGAATTGGAGTTTAATTTTGATTCCTTCTTATTATTATTATTATTATTATTATTTGGTTGGATAACAAGATGGTGAAAATATAATCACGGTAAATAAAAAATAAAAAAAATTCAAAGAGTTCATTTCTTCGACTTTGTTTATTTAGAAAAATAATCCTCTTGCCTTCCATCTCAAGGAACGCATACATTGCAACAAACTATTACTTAAGTTGATGAAAACATCTCCTCAGCAAACTTTAGGGTAAAACTAATCTTTCCTCGTTTCATATTTCATATTTCTTTCTTTCTTTCTTCTTTTTTTTTTTTCTATTATTATTATTTGGGTTTTGGTTGATCAAAATAGCCACAATTTGCTTTTAATATTCCTAGCAAGAAATTCGGCCAACTAGAAAGATAATTAATTATACTATTTGCCTGAATGACAACTAAAATATGTAATTATTGGGAGCTCCCATTAGTTAGAGACAGCCTACAACGAGGGGTGTTCATGGATCGGATACCAAATCTATAAAATAAAAAAAATACCCGACTCTCACTGATCGGATCAAGAAAATTTTCTCTCTACCCAATCCATACAAAATGGGTACCCAGCCTACCGAGTACCCACAAAAGAAGGTCAGGTCGAACAGGTACCCAACCCTCCCTAGTAACAAAACATAAAAATTTAAATAATGGTAGTTAGGCAAGCTAGTATTTCACAATTAAGTCAACAAAAATTAAGTCTAAATCACAAAATACATCCCAATATTACATCTCAATAGCAACAAAGTAACAAGTTGCAACAAGCCAATAGCAACAACAACTAAATCACAAAATACATCTCAAACAGACGAGAGTGTGAGGAATGAGGATGCGAAGAAGAGGAAGGGAAGAGATGATTAAGGAGGAAGAAAAAGGGAAGGCAAGGAACAGAAAAAAAAGAGGTGAGAGATTGTCAATAATCCTAATAAGTATTAACTTATAATGAAACCCTATTAATCAAATTTAAAAATTACCCCTGAAATGAACCGGGTCCGGTACACGATGGGTCACAAAAAAGTGACCCGCTAGCCGACCCTCAACCTAAGTGACCCGACTGTCTACCTGACCCGCTTTCAGAATGCGGTTCAGGTACCCTCTTTTTTCTATTTAGATCGGATCGGATCAATGAATTTTTCAAATTGACAGGTCAGGATGAACAACCCTACCTACAACTTTGTTATTAACTGAGAATGTCGGCTAAGCTTCCTTGGCAGGTGGTATGTGTCTTCCATTTAATTTTTTTTTTTTTTTTTATCCTTTTGCCTTTGTTAAATTTTTTGGTTCTTTTAAATGGTATTCCGTTTATTTGGAAAAACTTTATATTTTGTGATTTTGTTTCTTTTTGAGTATTAATCTTCCATGTTGAGGGTTGATTCTTTTTTCTTTTCCCCTCTCCCTCTGTGGCCAAAGATGGATGGAAATTATAGTAGAAAAAAAGGGCAAATCATCTAAATAGTAATCAAACTTTAATTTTTATTGAAACTGAAATGATTCTTCAACTTAAATTTTAGTTGATTTAGTCTCTTAACTAAGTATTTGTACCAATTTAGTTATTATTTGGTTGTACCGTTTAAAACACAAGTTTTTCTCGATTGCACTACCTACAGCACACAAGTCAACATTTATGGTCACTACCCATTTTTTTAAAAAAAAAAAAAAACTTTTGTTCTGGTCGATACATCAGTAACAAGGATCATAAATAGCTCATATAATTCAAAGACTAAATTGGTAAAAAATTAAGTAGAGAGATCATTTCGCCTTTAATAAGAAAGTTGGAGGACTACTTAGATGGTTACCCTAGAAAAAACTACCCCATTAACCATTATGGTTTAGTTAATGTTTACATTTTCCCCTTATAGTTACAAACCTGCAATTCACCAAAAAAAGTGAGTGAAAAGTTTAAAATTTACCAGATTTGTATAAAAAGCCTAAAATACTCATAAATCTAATATCCTTACACTATCCAAAAATAGCTTCTGTCAAAAAGGAAAAGTTATGTTTTACATTAAAATACATAACTAATCTTGCTTAGGGGGTTAAATGGCTAAAGTAACCTTTAAATTAAAATTTTCAACTTTCTAAAATCACTTAACGAAATATTGAATGGTTTTATTTTTACTCAAAATCACAAGGGGACGAATTCTCGATTTGAAAGCTATAACATATTATGAATGTTAACCAAACACAAGGAAATTTATTGTAATTTACACTAAATTAGGGGCGAATTTGGTTATTTTATTTCTACACGAATTCATAAACCTTCCCCCAACCCCCTAACCCCTCCTTTTCTTTTTTATCCAAGTTATGGAATGTTTACCTAATTGAATAGTGTGATAAAAAAAGTTATCAAGTTGATTGATAGAAAACATCCAGGTTCAAAGTTCAGAAACCTAACATTCATGACATTTTAAAAGGAAGCACACCTTGTATTGTTACACAAGTTAATTAATACGAACCTATATTCAGAACTACATTGATTTGTGACAAAATCAAATTAAATTTATTCGCATTCCACATTTTGACATAGTAGTTTGCATTTTGATTCAACGATTAGACATCCAAAACTCTGATGAAAACAAGAGTTCACAATGAAAATGAAGAGAGCAAGAGTAACAAGCAAGAGCACTATAGCCATTTACATATAGTAAAAAGCAAACTGGTTTTTTGAATGCTTATTAATCACCGTATAGTAGTATAATACTATAGTACCTAACTTAATTGGTTGGAAAATTAGAGTTGGAGAAAGATATATCTACAACAGAATCCCCGGGGAAACTTTTTGGATAGCCTACCAACTGATACAAAAATGATACTGAAACTAATGCCAAAACCGATCCCAAAAGCCAGCCAAAATCCGATGTTTTCTATGTTTATCCTACGTTTGGGAGATGGTGCAGTCGTTAAATGATGATCATCAGAGCAAGAACGCTGAAGAACTAGACCACACAAACCTGGATTACCTTCAAAACTTGCCGGTGGAAAATTATAAAACTGACCTCCTGTGGGTATTGAACCTTGTAGATTGTTGTTCGCCACCCTGAAGGCTGATAAAAAGTCAAGATTTGTTAGGGAAGAAGGAATTTCACCAGAAAGATGGTTATCAGAAAGGTCCAGCTTCTCCAAGTCAGTTAGTTCAGATACTGAGTCAGGAATGATGCCTGAGAAATTGTTGTGACTGAGATTGAGAGCGTGAACAAACTTCAACTGGCCTATTTCGACAGGAATGCTGTCCCATAAGATTGTTCCCATTTAGATATATAGCTGGTGGCAAGAAAGTTAGCTGATTATACTGAAGGGAATAGATGTCGTCAGGCTGAATAAAGATAGGCAACTCAAAATAGCTATGGTCTACTTGATCTGCAATCTGCTCAGATGCTAATCTGGGCAATTTCATGATTTCAATTGGTAAGTAACCTGAAAGGAAGTTTTGAGATAAATCCAAATAAAACAGATTTGACAAAGTCCCCAACCAATTTGGAACTGTACCAGCGAAATTATTAATTGAGAGATCAAGAACTTCTAATTTCTCAAGTTTAGCAAACCAAATAGGAATTTGACCTTGTAATTGGCAGTCACCTAATGACAGAAGCACAAGATTTTGAAATCCTTCAGGACCAACCAAGCTTCCTTCATATGGCAACTTTTCTTCATAGAAGTTCTTGGACAGTATTAGTATGCTGAGATTCTTGCAGCCACTCAGAATTTTGATTGCACCAGTTATATTGGTTATCTGGGTAGAGAGTTGTTGGAAATTGAGAAATAAGACAAAGATTGTAATGACTGTATCTCAGGTTGGATGTCCCCTGTCAGGAGGTTAGTGGACAACCTTATTGCACTCAATGAAGTACACGAAGCAATTGATACCGGAAAGCTACCATTGAAGAGATTATTCCCAAGGTCGATGCTTCTAAGTTGTAAGAAATTGGAGAAGTCGAAGCCAGAAAGTTCACCAGAAAGGGAGTTCACCCTTAAATTCAGGTCTATGAGTCTCGTGCAATTCATCAGTGAAGAGGGAAGACTGCCATTCAGGTTGTTTATGTGAAGAAGCAGCTGTTCCAAGTTGGAAATTCTCCCAATCTCATGAGGAATTGAACCTGTAAATTCATTAGCATAAAGTTCGAGGATTTTTAGGTTGGTAAGATTGGCAATGCCTTCACTCAAAGGACCTGAAATTCCATTGCCTGGAAAGGACAATTCTTGCAAAGGCAATACTGTATAGATATCATCAGGAAGAGATTTTTCTCTGTGATCACATTGAAACCTGCACGGAGTACCTTCAAGTTGGAGCACATTCCAAAACCATAGGGAATTGAACTGTCAAAATAATTCCAAGAAAAATCAAGAAATGTGATTGAAGGTGAGAAGTTGCAAACATTGGAAGGTATTGGACCAGAGAAGCTATTGTTGCTGACATTGAAACTAACCAAACTTGATGATGACTGGAGAAATGAAGATTGAATTACCCCTTCAAAATTGTTGCTGGAGAGATCCATTGTTTTGATGGTAGCTGGTAACTGACCAAATGGCTGTAATTGCCCAGATAGGCGATTACAGCTCAAATCAATGGTTTCTATTCTGTTTAGTGACAGAAATAATCCATCCGGAAGAGGACCAGAGAGCCCATTGCCTGCAAAAGAGAGTAGTTGAAGATGGCTAAGGTTTGTAATTGAAGTAGAGATACTTCCTACAAGGCCTCTTGATGGAAGCCATAGGCGATTAACACGATTATTATTGTAATCACAACCAACACCCTCCCAAAAGCAGCAATCAATGGAAAGACTCCAATTTAAAGGAGATAAACTACTGGATATGTTTTCAGACAAGGATAATAATGAGTCGCGATCGAGTTTATTGCAAGAAGCATGGCTTGTGTATGTATAACACGGAAGAAACAAGATAAAGACAGTCAGCAGCTGCACAAATGAAAAGCAGCTGCTATGGAGGAGATAAGATGAAGATGATTTTGCAAGGGGACTTGAGAACATTGCAGCTCTATGATGATCATGCCCTGTAAACAAATTCTTTGACAAAGTTAATTTAGCAGCATCCTGAGTTCAGAGTTCATTGGACAAGTTAGTCAAAATACAAATTGTAATTATTTAATATGATTATTGAACAATAGTTTAGGTTATGACTCAGTCCAAGTCAACTCAGTCCAAGTCATTCTTTATTAGTTTTTACTAAAATAAAGTCATCCTTATTTCTTAATACAATAAATCTTGAAAAGCCAAAACTATAGGCTAGATAAGACTACTAAAATCATTCCAAGAAAAATCAAGAAGTGTGATTGAAGGGGAGGAGCTGCAAACAAGTGGAAGGCATTGGGCCATAGAAGCTATTGTTGCTTACTTTGAAACTAATCAAACTTGATGATGACTGCAGAAATGAGATTCAATTGTCCCTTTAAAGTTTGCTTGAGATATCCACTGTTTTTATGGTTGTTGGCAACGGATCAAATGGCTGAAATTTTCCATATAGGCAACTATAGCTCAAATCAATCGTTTCTAGTTGGTTTAGCCACAGGGAGAGGACCAGAGAGCCCTAAACTTGTATATATGCATCATATTTTTACTTGTGCACTATCCACTTGCAGTATTAAGTAGTAGTTTATACATTTCAGAAATGTATAAACAACAAGCACAAGAGTCAAAACCAATGAGAATATTTAACTAGTCTAGTAAAGCAGGGTATCCAAAACCAATTCGAATTCTCAACCATAACATGAACAGATAGCCTCGATCTCAACACCATGGTCTCCATCAACGAATAAATTCTATTGAAGTTTCTTGTTAGGTCAGAAAATCAAATGAATTGAAACGAAAAGAAAAAAAAAAATTTATTTACACTTTGCAGCGACTAAAAATGTGGTGTTATGTACTTCATTTACAAAAGGGGATAGTATCTGGATCTGAAAGAAGATACATGGCAAAGACATGGTTACAATATTCACAGAAGTACGAGAGTATTATCTCTGATTGGTAAATTTTCACATCACAACACATTTATCTTCTAATGACTTTGACTCTTGCTTGGAACACTGAAATGCATACGTCCTGCTATTCCTTGGAACCTACAAGATACAATCATCCTTGTATAAATATATTCTTCATGTTCACCAGACAATCTGGTAATTACTCCCAGTAAGATCATAAGGGTAACAGAAGAACATGAATAACGCGAACACTAACAAAACAGGATAGGCCATAACTTAACCAATAAAAAAGTGATGCAGATTGTTTTACGTGGAGAAACAAGAAACATCACTCTATGGCCCAAGGATTTAGGCTATTATCAGTGACCTCTACTGTTCCTTCACATTTGTGTAAAAGAACCATTCCAGACAGCTTAAATTAGTTCTTCCTCTATGAAACGCCTTCCATGGATCAAAATATGGAAACCATTAGTTCATAATCCGTTAACTAGATTATCAGGAGAACTCAGGGCAATGATTAATTAATGTCTATCATACATTCATTTATTCAGGACAAGATCAAATATCTCCATTCCTTCTTCCTTCTTGTATACAAGCCAAAACAAGTTGTCAAATTATATTCATCCTTTAAATCAACATCCCTAGAAATTACAGAAGGTCATTACAAAAAATCCATCACCTTTATTCAATGGTCAACAAGAAAAGGAAACAAAAAGTTAAAGGTGTTCACAAGCATGGCTAAATTTTCATTAGTTATCATCTAATGGATTTTTCAGCCACAGGAGGACTAGGAGCTTAAATATTCCATATTGCTGCTTGTTTCAAATTTCAGCTCACCTCTTAGTTGAAGACCACTACTAGAAATCATTAACTTCAACTAAAACATAACCAAACAGTATCCAGGACAAAGGATGGGAGTCCTTAATCACAAGATATTCCTTGCAACAATTCTTTAAAAGAAAGAAACTAAAGAGCAAATTTTATGATGAACCTGAGGACCAGTATCCAACTGATTACAACCTGCAGAGGATTGCTGCGAATTGTTATGCTGCCGTCATGCCTGTTTCTCCAATTCCTCTTGCTGGAGGGCAAGTGCCAATTGATAATCAGAACTGTCAAACAGCAAAAATAACTTGTCAAACCAAAATATCACCCTTCAAAGTTCTTTTAGCTAACAATTAAATGAGTAGTGGAAAAGGAAAAAGACAAACTTTCAGGAGTTCAGGTAATTACTCAACACTTGAATCTGCTTCTGTGGACTTTTCAATGCTTGCTAGGTAATCCTATAAAAGAATATCATGATTCAGTTTAAAAGGTGGAAAAAATAAAAGGAGTCACTTAGCTAATGGTAGAGGAAATGATGTCGATGGTAATACAAAAATACATCAACAGAAAACAATGGAAAAGTACATACAGCAGTCCTAGCCATAGCATTCTGTTGACCCCATGAGTTGTTGCCATGACTTTTCACCTTGAACTCTTTGAAGTTACCATTCATGTAAACTGTGTTCCCATTCACCTATAATATTCACACACAACCATGCGAATGATACTTAATGAAAAATGAAGAGAGATTTTTCCACAAAAAACATTGCACACATATCTTTCAGATACCAACTCAAAAGATAAAGCTGGGCCAAGACCCTAAAGGATTCTCCCTGAATTGACACTTGGAACTCATAAAAAAATAATGATAACAGGCAAACTGACTGAAGTTTCAATATTTGAATTCTATTTTCTGGTCCTTTGCAAACATGCATCTCACGAGACAACTGTCGAGAGTGAAAAAACTTTAGCTAAGCAACCCAAAATGAAAATCAATCTTGAGGGGTGGTTAGCAGAAATTCATTTAACTAAAGTGCTTTACTTTGCCTCTTCTAGGAAGGTGAAGGAAAGTATGACGAGAACACAATTGACTACCTCTTTTCCCCGTATGAGAATGGAATCAGGTCTCCTCTTAGTGACATAAATAAGCATTACGAACAGCCAGAAGAGGTGTGAATTCATCATATATAAATAGCTTAAAGAACCTATCTGTTTTCCATTCTCTAGATCCAAAATGAAAGTAATCATAGGAAAGCATTTGGAGCAGGTCCATATGGGTGGTCTTTGCATATCAATGTCAAACAAAAGATTTGAAATAGTAATAACACAATCAAACTCGTGTTTTGTTTTTCTGAGATTACACTATAGCAATAACACTAGAATCGGATCTGATCACTTTTATCTAGAATACCCATTTTCTTAGGCCAACAGTATTATTTCGTGCCCCAAAAACAAATCAAATTCAAACATGAAAGAAAAACATTAATTTTTGTTTGCACATTAGCATTATGTGTATTCTAGTCACTTACATAAAGATGTTTTATTTTACTAAAGAAGATTCACTTGAAATTATTATTTTCTTACCTCTATGTTCTCGAGTCTATGACTAAAATGAGAAATAAATCAGATAGAGAAATTTATTGCCAAGATTTTCAGCCATTACCTCATTCAGCTTTTCCCACACCAAATCAGGCTGATTGATGTAACCTTGATCCGTAACCAAAATATATAACTCCCCTTCAAACTGCACATTACTTTATATTAGGTACAAGAGCAACTGATATCATTGTCAAGAAGTAGGTACACCATACAAGGGCAACTGATCTCATTGCCAAGAAGCATAGCCTAATTTACTTGTATTCATGCAATTATTTTCCAGTAACATATAAAGAAGTTGTAAACTGAAATTGGTATTGATGAAAGACATCATAAACTGACCTTAAACAAGGTGTTGAAATGATTATTTCGGAAAAAAACACAAAGCTCATGTTCTTTCAATCCGTTTCTCAAGCAACATAGACTGCAGGATCCACGAAATGCATCAGACCAAAATTATTTCCTTTTCTTAACATATTGCTTCTCCCATACAATAAATGGTGATGAAAACAGCTTACCCATATATGGTCAGCTGACTAGCATTATCCTTCAAAAAATTTTGGATGAGTTCCCCTAACAAGAATAAATAAGAGAAGTAAAGATGTTGTACACCATAAAGAGGGAGGGAAGGTGGTTCGGGGATGAAGCTAAAGGCAAACAATTGTCTACATGACTTAGGGGCTGGAAGAAAAGGAGAAACCATTGCATCTATCAGGAGCATAATGTTACCTTCTTTCATGGTAATTTCATTTTTCTTTCTATCACGGTCTTCCATAGAACTTCTGTCCCCTTGTTCTGCAAGCACCACCTCACCCTCATACATAGGCTCTCTGTCTTGATGAATGGTATCTCTACACTCCAATATGCTTTCCTCACCTTCGTAAATAGGTTTGCTGGCATCAACATTTGAAGTAAAACCTTGAGATTCATCTACTTTATTTAAATGCATTCTGTCATTTAATGAATCATGTGGAGCATCTGTCAACAAACTGAAGGACTCAAAAGTTTCATGACCAATTCCCTTATTTTCTACTTCATCCATTTCAGAAGTACAACTGGACAAGGGCTCATGACCATTTCCCTTATTGCCATCTTCATCTTTTCCAGACATATCCACATCAGTTCCAGTGGTAGAAAAGGGATCCATCAGAGAAGACTGATTGGGTATACTTCCAAAATTTGCCAATGTGTTATCACCACTATCCTCAACTGTTTTAAATGAGGCATTATTTTCAGATTCTCCTGAAATTGATTCAATACAAAGGCTCTCCTGCTCTGCCCTTGAGGACAAACAAACAGCTTCCAGTGAAACTGTTTCAGAACCTTTTGCATCTAAGTTGTCATTGCTCGAGGCCTGAGAACTATATGATACTGACACTTCCTCAGGACAAGGATTTTGACTTGCATCAAACCCATCCTTTTTGAATGTTCCAACTAGTGAAACTGTTGTTCAGACATTTTAAGATCCAAATTCCCTTCTGTAGCAATAGACAAATTTGGTCGATCAGGAAATGGATCACAGGCTGAAGTAGGCACTTCTGATTCTGACAACTTCAATGTTCTCAATAATACCATTTCTTCTTCAATATCTCCTTTTCTTGCTTTGTGGTGATCAGGAAGAGAAACAGGAGAATCATCAAACGATCTACCTCGTGAAAGGTATGGAGATGGAACTCCGAGAGCTGCAGTTGTTGCAGCAGCTAAATCAACACAATCATCTTCAGAATTTTTCTTATGTTCTGTCTGCATATTTTGAGTTTCAAGGGCAACAAGCTCCTCCATAAGAGTATTATATGACTTGGAGCCAATTGCATTTGCAGTATCAAGATCCTGGTTGGCACGAATAAATAATTGCTTCAAGCTCATATAAAAATTAAAGTATGGTCCCCCAAAGTAAGGATAGAAAGGAAATATTTTATGCAGAAACAGAAATCATTCAAGGAAAAAGGTGCTTCTTAGGCAGTTTAACAAGTTTCAAAAGAAAAATCGTAGTGAAGATTTTAGAGCAAAAAAAAAAAAAAAGTAGAAATTTACCTAGCAGATACACATTTATTTGCATACCTAGATCTGACTATCTAAATTTACTAATAGAAGAGACCCTTTTGTCCACTTTTACTACCGTAAAGAAATTAGTCTGGATTAAAATAACCTTAAGCATGGCAACCATTCATGCAATATTCTGTCCTGACATTGGAATCTATTATCCAGCAAGTTCTTTATTTTCTTTTTTTCAAGCAATGAAAAGCAGCTGGAAGAAAATCTCATACAGCTTAGAAAACCATTTCAACATTTGTCAGAAGCACAAGCCAAGATCAAGGCACAAAGGTTCCAAAGATTTAAGAGAAAGGAAAACAGCCATCCAGCATCGCTGAAGCGAGGTGCACCCAATGTATCAAGTTTTCCTGTCCTAATATTTTCAATGTTTTGCTACAATGTATGGGAGCAATCACTTCAGAGAAGAATCAGTGTCTCTGTGACAGTCAATTCAAAATTGTATATATGTGGAGATGAATCAGGAATCCTGACAAATTAACTCTAACCATCCACTTTTTTTTTCTTTTTTTTTTTTTTTTTCATACAGAAAACGTTAAGACTGTATCTGCCTGAGAAATTTAACACTTAAATATAAAATCAAGAGAAGATCTTCCAGTACTGGAAAGTAATTGCCAGAAGGAAAAAGGATGACTTTCCTTTAACTCAAGACTCAGGAAAGCAATATCTGATAGAAAATCAGTGCAAGAACTGAGAAATTTCTCCCTAAGCTTAGAAAGACCGCCTGATTTCTTCTAAAGTGACTTAATCAATGTGAAGGCACCAAATCATTCCAAAACTTTCCAAAAAAAAAAAAAAAATGGAGTTTGATGTTTAAACTCACTTTTATGGTTATAATATATCTAAATCAATGTTATTTGAAGAGGATCCATTAAGTTCAAAACCACATTCTATCCAGATTTAAATCAATAAAAAAAAATACTCTTTTTAAGTTCAAAAACTCATACCCGCAGGTCAACTATCCAGCCATGTTTGAGTGGAATGTCCAGCAGATCAAATATTGCACACTCCCGAGTAAATTCAAAATCATCAATTCTGAATGATAAAATACACTATGTCATCAACAGTATGACTGAAAAAGGGAACCTAACAATTTTAAAGGCTATTACAAACTATATATATGTAAGGAAATCATTTACCTCATGAATTTTATATTAACATCTATCCCAGTCGTGAGTCTAGGAAGTAAACCAATGGCATCAGCAATGTTTTGTTGCTGATTTTCAACATATCCTGCATCTTTATTCTGCAAAATTGGTGATAACCAGCTGAGAGAAGTTACATTTCTATGGATTTACTTTGTTTATGAAGAATGAGAAAGAAAGAGGAACAAATTATCTTTAATAATGAAAACAGAGAAAATGAGCTCGAAAAAGTACACAAACAATAATTAAGATAATGGAACCAAAAGAAATTACATTGATGTCTCATTAGAATTTGAGTCAATTAATCGCTCAGCAACAAACGAAAGCAATCTCTCCTGTGAAATGTCTGGAATATATGGACCCAAGCTCAAGTTGTGTTTTAACAGAAGAACATTGCCTACCATACAAGCCATACACTATATCAGCAGAATTGCTAGTTAAACCATTAAAAGCACGAGCCATTTCAAGCATAAAAGAAAAACAAAAGTTAATGAAGTAGAATAGTCAGTTTGCCTGGCCTTCTAAAATTACCTCCTTCTATTGACAAAATCACATAATTGACAGAATCACCATAAACAATTGTTGACATCAAAGGCTGAATCTTGAATATTCCCCGGCTTATAGTCCAAGCAAACAGTTATTGATTAAGATCATAAACCATAAACTAAACATAAATTGTCAAAGGCAAGATTCATCAACAACTTCTACTTTTTTCCCCAAACCATCTACTTAACTAATAGACGTACAATAGAAGCCATAAAGCAGTACAAAAAACTTGCACAATAATCTGAAGCCCACCATTTACAACAAATTAATTGTCTAAATAACTATTTCACCATAGCAACATGCTACATGAATCGAAAATTTTCTTTTTCCATGAAAAGGGAAATAGCCTATAAAATCAAGTAAAGTTAACATAACCATTCAGACACAAGAAACCCAACTGGAGAACTTCTTGTTCAAAATTAACTCCTCATTCATACCCTCCACCTAGGTCTCAAAATCTTGGAATTTAAATGTCATTTCTAATGCAAAAAAGGGGGAAAAAAATTTCTTGCTTCAACTATACATGAACTAAAAATTTCTTCTTCACAAAAAAAAAGGGGCATTAAGAATTATATTAACTTTTCCAAGATGGCAAAGACTTAGGTAGAGCCGGTTTTTGGCCCAACTTGTAGACCCTGTGGTGTGGATTAAACCTTAGAGAATCTATGACATCAACTGATGTAAGCAAGATTCGTTAAGATTTAATCCTGACTACAGGGTCTACAAGTACCAAAGACCGGATCTACCTAAATATTTTCCTTCCAAGATACTCATCCACATAAAATAGCATTATTTTTTCGTTGAAAATGCAATTCACTACTCATCCTAATTATTTCCTCACTCACTGAGTCAACCTAAGTCTCAGAAATCAGAATCTTGAAATATGCATTTCACCAAAAAAAAAAAAAAACTCGATACGACAAAATTTACCAATGAAGTCATTCAAACAAATTAATTCCTTACTCTTAGTTCAGACAAGGTTCCATAAGCTTGACAACATGCATTCCCTTTCAGAAAATTTTAAAAAAAAAATTAACAAATTCTTGCAACAATTACCAATGAAATTCACATAAATATTCAAATTCTTGACAACACGCATTTCATTTTTTTCAAAAAAAAAAAAAAAAAAATCCTTGCAACAATTGCCAATGAAATGGCACAAATATTCAAATTCTAAAACCCTACTAAAGACAGAGACTCTTAACTCCACAAAAAATAAATAAATAAATAAATTGCAAGTTATATAATAAAAAAAGATGAAAAAATTTACAGATGGACGATGAGAGGGCAGGGACCATTTTCGTTTTGAAGAATGATGCGAGTCCTTCGGCCGAGGAATTTAATGAATTTAGTCTTATACATCACCATTTCATCGTCGCTGGACTTTTGCTCCTCCGATACATCTGCAGCCGTCGCCAACGACGAAGACGCCGCCATTTCTCAGAATTAAATTTCAGTTCTACTACTAATTAACCAAAATTTTCAACTTTCTTGAGAGCAAAAGCTTTAGAGAGAGAAATGTTGTAATCTGTAACTAACTCGGAAATATGTAGAGAGAGAAAGAGAAGACGAGATCATAGTATATAAGGGAGAAAGTCTGGGCGGGCTGGCGGGCTGGCTGGCCGGCGGGTCGGGCGGGTAAACGGGTCGAGCGGGAAATGAAACTTGACGACGAAGAGACCAGTGCCTTAAAAGTTACAATTTGGCCAATGATAATGCCACAGCATAAATCTTATTGCCACAGTAAACTTGCAGTAAAATTACAAAAATAACTCTTAAGATCTATAATGAAGAGGCAGTTAGTACAGGAATAGTTTAGTGATTTCAGGTCGAGTTTTGCTGTGGCATTATCATTTGCCTTAAAATTTAAGTATGGTTTCCGGAAATAGAAAAGAGAATGTTTGGTTTCTAATTCGGGTAATAGGCAACAAATTTTAGTTTATTGACCAAAATAAAAGAAAAAAAAAGTTTTTTTTTTTTTTTTTATCATATCTTTCCGGATAATTCTACAGTCTCTGTTAGGCAACCATTCCCTTAAATTTAAAATTTTGTACAGTATAAGTATTTAAAACATATGATATTATACTATACAAATATTTAAAACACAAGGGAATGATTTCCTTTCTTTCCTATTATTATTATTATTATTATTGGTGTTGTAATAAATGAGGATTTTTGTTTTGGGTCCATGCAAACCAAGTTCTAAAAATTTTCAAAATTAACTCTACAGAATTTTTAATATTAACACGATCGAATTCCTTTGTACTCGAAATATTAACTCTAGATTATCACAGTTACGGTCGGATAGGGCCTAATTCGGTACAAGTTCTTTCAAGACTGATTAGTCAATTAATCGAGACAAACACAATTTGAAATTTATATAGAAAAAAAAAATCAAGTTTCTTGTTTTAGTAAAAGTGTATTTGAGTTCGATTTAAAAAATAAGTAAATAAATTTTGAACGCAACTTCATTTAGAAAATAAATAAATAAATATATTAGTACATCTATACAAAGGTGTCTTTTTTTTCATTATTTTTCAAATAATATTCTATAATCATTTTGTACACGTTTGTCAATCACCTTTTTATCTAAAATAGATCACATTAACAAAGTTACTAAAATACTTTTTAAATAATATTCTAAAAACAATAGCTGTTCAAATATAATGTTACTAAATCTACTAGAAAGTGGTTATAGAAATCTGACTAATTATCTAAAATCAAGGGGATTAGCGATTGAATATGACTTTTACCTTCTAATTAATTTTGATAAATAATTTTAAATTTATAACTCTATAAATCATTAACCTTTCAAGTATAAATTGAGAACAAATACTCAAATTAATTAATGGATTTAGGAAGTTCATACCGGAGATATTATCATTTTACTTTTTTTTTTTTTTAATATCTCCTAATTCAGGTCTAAAGTTAACGATGAGTTCAAAGTTCAAATTAACCCCAAAACTTAGACTTAATCTTGTAAAGCACCCAACTAAAAAACTTATGCTTGGTTTTGCCACTACTGAATAACCCAGATAATTCCTCAGGAGTCCGAAGGACTAGCAAGTGGCAGGTGAAAGAAAGGAGAAATGTTTAGGTAGATTCGATTTACGGTCTTATTTGTAAATTTTATAACATTTAATTCTAACCACAAAATCTATTAGAAAAATATGGGATCGGGTCTACTTAATTATTAAAATTTTGGAGAATTCTAAAATCCCTTTTAGGAATCAGTCCCTTAGTTTTAAAAGTTTATACTGTATAAATATTTAAAGCACAATAAAATGGTTCCTTAAAAGAGACCGTAGAATTTTTACAAGTCCTAAATTTTTATGGACTTTGGTTCTTGTAACTTATAACTATCCTCCTTTGGGCTTGGATAGGCTTAAGCCCAACAATCCTCTAGTCGGATCTTCCAATCAATTTTCACTTTATCTCCTAACTTTTATTTTTTGTCACTTGCCACCCATGTTGAAAGAAAATACCCATTCATTCTTGAGACTTATTAATTCTCTTTTTTACTCTTCCTTTTCTTTCTTTTCTTTTTTTTTTTTAATTATCTCTTCTTTTCTTTCTTTCTTTTTTTTTTTAATTATCTCTTCTTTTCTTTTGCAACACTTTCTTGCAAAATTCAAGAAGCAATCTCCTGTTTCCTCCTGAGGATTATTTTAGTATAAATGTTGTGTGTGAATTGGACATGATACGAGAAGAGTAAAAAAATAAAATATAAAACAAAGAAATTATGGAGAAGAAGATGAACAATGCCCAAAGGATTTAACAAAGAAGAAGGAAGGAAAGAAAGAGAGAAAAAGGAAAGAACAAAAGGGAAAACAGAGAAAAAATAATAATAGAAAATTTTTAAACAATAATAGTATATTTGTCCAATAAGGATGGTAAGTGAAACAAATCAAGGTTAGGCATAAAATGAAAAATGTACTTAAGAAATGATTCTTGTAGATTAGCCCTAAATTAGTAGTATTTAGAGTATGTTTGGTGCAATCTAAATTATTTTCCTTGTGAAAATATTTTCCATGAAAAAATTTTCCAGTAAAATAAGTCATTTTCACCTTATTTCATGTGTTTGATTGATTAAAGGTGTCAAAATCTTTTCCCAATAACTAGTAGCAATTTGTATAAGAATAACAAAAGATCCCTTAAATAACTAAATAGTTTCTTTCTGCTACAACTGCCTTTTCCTTCCCTCCTTCCTCAAGCCACCGCACCACCACCACCACCACCACCACTGCCATTCTCCCAACCTTAATCCCACCAATTCCTTGTGGAAGAAAAAGCAAAAGACTCAATAATTTGTATTCTTTCTATTCTACAATTTGTACAATGTCTCAAATTCAGCCCCTTTCCATTACAAATTTGAATTTCTCATACCTTATATATATCCATCAAAGAAAATATTTAGGTAAATCTGATTTTTGATCCCACTTGTACATCTTGTGGTGTGGATTAAATGTTATAGAATCTAAGATATAAGTTGATGTAAACAAGATTTTATAAGATTTAATCTTGATCGCAAGCTGTACAGGTGGAATCAAAAATCAAATTTATGATAATATTTTCCTATCCATCAATATTACTTCTATCCCATCCCATGAGCATAAGCCTCATGTGTGAATATGTGTGGATTAGAGCGTGTGAGATAATAAGAATACAGGAGAGAGATAGAACAAATTAATGAATTGCACGGGTGAATCGATTCTATTACAATCTAATAAAATTTGATTAGACGATTTAATATTCTCTTGAAGCGTGAGAATAGAGGGCGTTGAAGAAAGAAAACAACTTCAGTATGTTGGCAATGAAAGTTGTTTTACGCCTGTGGATGTAAGCAATAATTTATGGGGTAAAGTATTTTCCTAACCTCTAATGGAAACAAACACATGTAATTAATAAAAAAAAATTTCTTGAAAATATTTTCAATACAAACGAACAAACCTTAATATATAACATGTACCACGATTTTTAATTTGCATGGTGCAAATTGACCGCAATAAAATATTTAAAATATAATAGAAACAAAAGTAGCAGTATCAAGTGGGAACATGTAGTACTAACAAGAACATGTAAAAATCTTAAAACAAATATAGACCCAAGAAAAATGTTTTTTTTTTTAAAAAATCAATTGATAAAAAAGACGAGGGTTATAAAAATTTTAAAAGAGGCACTCCTACGTCCAATCATTTCTTACACTGTAGGATTTTAGATTGACTCGTGCATAAATCAAAGAAAAATTATAATGTTCGGTAATTGTATGAAAAGATATATTGTTCAAAAATTTGAACCAAAAATTATAATGATTGGTTTAAATTTCATAAAAATGTATACTTCTTGGAATAGTAATCAATTTTCTTGAATTGTTATATTTTCTAAATCATAAAACATGTCCATTGACTAGTTAAAATTTCAAATCTATAAATATGTTAGTGATGTGAAGAATTAAGACGCAAACAATCGAAAAAAAAAAATTGCACTACTTATTCTTCTTTATTTTCTTAACATCATTTTCTTAGAATTATTCTTGTAAAAAATTTTAAGAGTTATTATCTAAAATTTTGGGTGATTTTGTTGTATTTTAAGAATAATTTACCAAAATCTTGCAATAAACTAATAGCGACAAAATCATTTAAATGATAATAACATTTCACATCTTAAAATCACAATAAAATTATTTCATTTTCGATTCTACGAGTTTTGTCTTAACATACACCAGCTCATCCTCATCTCCACACGTGAGTTAGGGTCAACGACTCCCTTCCACAGTCGTCCAAAAACTTTTTCTAGGAAAATCAATTTTAAAAAGAAAAATTATATTATCCTTCATTAAATCTGAAAAACGTTATGTATTCTAAATAAAACACATCATTATATATTCATTTTTAATTCTACGAAATTCATGAAATTTTTAGCACTAGGTTTCCCAAAGAAAAAAGGGTATATATGATGAATTAAGTGGACTCTTATGTTGTGGAAAGCAAGAACACACATAGTATTGTCAGAACTCACAAGTAGTATCAGAGAACAACATATGTTCAAAATGGAAATATTGGCCCATCAAATTTCTGAGTTGTAGAATCACTTCAGGTATTACAACCTGGAAAAAAAAAAAAAAGAAGCTATTATCTATTTAGTATCAAGGGGAAAAAAAAAAAAAAAAAAAGCTTAACAGAAAGGGTACGGTCCCTCTTTTCCAGTGTGATCGGATTTGGATCCAACAATGCTTCCAACAAAAAAGAAAGAACATGAAAATGACAAAAGTCTTTCTTACTCGTTCGTAATATAAAATAAATAATTTTTAAAAAAAATTATAAATAAATTCAAACTATTCGATATTTGTATAAACGGTTTAGTGAGAGCTGGTTAAGCTAACTAGTTAATAAACACACACTGATTGTTCATGTTCTATCAGCTATGCCTCCTTATTCACCAACACTGAGGGACTTTTTTATTGGGGGGTAGGGGGGAGTGTAAGCTAAGGGAGTATTTTTTTAATACCCTATAAATCAATTGCATAAATATCTTGGAGAGGTTGGCCTTGTTTTCATCTTATACTACTTTCGTTATTTTTAAGTATCAGTTTACTTTTTAATATAAAAATTAAAATTGTCAGTAAATAACTTAAATTTTATGCATTCTATATGACTAAATTGTCCTTTTGACTAGTAATAAATTAAAAGAATCGCAACATTAATTACAAGTTGAGTAATTAATGGAGTTAGTAAGAGCTCATTTGTTAATAATAAAGCCAAATTTAAACGAAATTTACGTTTGTTAATTTTTTGTGTTAGAGTCGAACTTGACTCAATAAGTTGTAAATTTTAAATTTAAATGTAAAAATTCTAAGCTGTTCAATCTCAATTCGAGTTCGACAAAAATCCATAAAAATTCATTTGAATTTAACTCGAAAGATAAATAAACCAAATTTGAACAGAATTTCAAACTCATTAAAATAATCAAATAAAATTACACACTATAGTGTCCAACTTATTTATATTCATTTATACCTAAAGCCTAAACTGTTAGATAATCCCGTACTTTTCAGTCATTTCAATACTATAGTATTCAATTATTATTGCAAAGTAAGTACAAATCTGCTCACTAGTGTGATCAACTTGTCTACATTTTCTTATATTGGAAATATTTTTTTTTTTTTGGGCAATTTATTTGGAATGTTAGTCAGCTTAAATATCTAATTGCTGTTTTATTCCTATTTTGCATGGAAACAAAGCAAATAACATCAAATGCACTACTATATAATTGAAGGAAATTTTACAGTTCCGTTAAGAGAATCATTCTGTTAGTTTTAAGGGATTGTACAGTATAAAATTTTAAAATATATGATATTATACTGTACAAGTCTTAAAATATAAGAAAATATTGATTGAGATCTCTCAACAGAATTGTAAAATTTTCCTATAATTGATTGTAACTAATTATGTTCTACACTTTTTTTCCCTACTTCCATGCCTACTTAGAGGGTGAACTGAGTATGCAACAACCTGGAAATTAATTAATCAGCGGAAGAATGGGGTTGTTGTTGCTCTCATTACTTCAAGCTTCAAAATTTCCAGCCCTACAAATTTGGTCCCCTCCCATCTTTCTATAGATGAATTGCTAAAACCACTGTTCAGCCAAACCTCGCCAGCAAGACAACAACCAGAATCAGAGTATTAAAAAGCAAAAAATAGCTTTGCTTTTTAATTAGTCCTCGTATGCAGTGAAACCCACATGCCAATCCAAAAAGAGTTGCAAAAAATAAATAAAATACATATGCATTTTAAACTGAATTTTTTTGTTCGATTCAATAGAATATGAGAATATAGATTCTTAAATCTTCGATAAAGAATTACTAATATTTTGGTTCAATTTACTTGTCATTCATGTTCAAGAGCAGGATATTAGAAGAGAAGAAAGTTTTTCGGGTTACTTTGCATGCATATTTTTTAACTGTATTTTTATCACACATATCATATTTCAAAAATTATTATCGTATTTATTTTAAATAATATATTGAATAAAATTTCCTTTACCACACTATATCTCTTCTTTACGTCATATTCCAAAAATAATAAATGATGTTCAGACTCTGCTGGAATAGTGGATATTATTTATTATTCTTCAAATAATATTATATAATTATTTCAAATAGGTTTTTTAGCTACTTTTTATTTCATATATATTTTATAAAAAAACTATTACACTATTCATTTATATATAGTGTTAATTACATTTTACCTTTTCGAATCTACACTTCAGTTGTACTTTGCCACCTGAACCTAATAATGTACATTTTATCCCTTTAATATATTTCATCATATAAATAATTTTAAAGGGTGATGTAGATATTTGTTTTGACATTATTACCTTCTAAACTTTTATGCACAAATTATTTTTCCTTTATTATAAGAGACCTTCATTTTTAATGTTTCCATAATTTTTTTTTTAAAATTTTGTAACAGTAAGAGGATTTCTTGAATTATCATATTTTTTAATCAATTTATATATTATTTTTCTTCATTCTAAACTAAATACAAAAATGGTGAATTTTTATGGCTACTTTTTCTTTATTTTCTTTGTGGTATCTAAACATATTAATAACAAATAATTGAGTAAGCTTATTTTATTTATACCCATTTTATACTTGATAAAAGATTTTGTATGTTTTGATGTCGTACAAAAGAATAAAAATGTACTTATTTAGTTAAAAGATATTCTTTAGTTTAGTTCATGCAAAATAAAAATGAATAGAAAATAGTTCTAAAAAAATCTCCTTTTGATATTTCATTTTATATTCAAGAAAATAATATATAAGTTAATTAAAAAAATTTGCAATTCATAGAATTCTCTCTTAGTCTCGAAAAAAAAAATATGTGCAATCACTAAAAATTAAATAAAAAAAGAATAACTGTGCACACAAATTCTTTGAAATGAATTTTTGTCAAAACAAATATTTATATCACCTTTTTAAATTTATTTATTAGATAAAATCTTTTAAAAGAGACAAAATTTACATTATTGAAATTCAAGAAACAAAATGCAACTAAAGTAGAAATTCAGAAAGTAAAATATAATTAACCTTTATATATATATTCAAAGAATAATAACTCTCCAAACTGACGTCCAACTAACTAATAACTCAAATTACACAAATACCAAAAGAGGACAATGAGATTTTTCAAATAAAAATTCGCACCACAAAAACAAGAGATGGAAAAACGAAGTCATAATCATAACAATAAGAGCCCTATTGCAGCAAAAGGACACACGAGCCACGTGACGACGTGCGGAAAATGATGAGCTGGCTTCTGATTATTGGTTGGAGTCCGACACAAATGTACGGACTGACTTGACGTCTTGCCAACGTTGTACGGACAAAAGTTGTAGAATTCTCAGTAACCAGAGAGTGCTCCAACTTTTCATGCAGATAACTGCTGACACCTCTTCTCTTATAATTTCCCCATTTTTTCCGGGGTGGAGTAGCTGCATATTAATATATTTAGTGTTACACTGTATATTAATTTTTTTTACAGAAAAATAGATAATTTGATGATTTATAAATAGTAAATTTTTTTACTTTTCAGTCATATGAATAATTATTAAATTAATTCTACGTTGAGTAATCAAAATTTACTCTCATTTTTAAATAATGGAATGTTATGTAGATTACCAAATAAGATAAAAAGAGAAGAAAGTAGAAGAAAACACACGTGCCAGTATAGTTCCACTTAGATGGATACCATGATATTTCTATCATCAAAAAAGATTAAAATTTGATTTTTTATTTGACAAGTAAAATGTAATAATTAATATAAGTTTGAAACCTTGGAGTTAAAAAAAACAAAACAAAACAAAAAATACCCTTACCTCCTGGTCCTCCTCCTGAACTTTTTTACTACCAAAACACACACACACTGATTGTTCATGTTCATCAGCAGCTATGTGCCTCCTTATTCACCAACACTAAGAGACTTTGGTTTTTTTTTTTTTTTTTTTTTTTTTTTAGGGGGAGGGGGGGGGAGGGGAGGGGAGGTAAGGGAATATTTTTTAATACCCTATAAATTAATTGCATAAATATCTTGAAGAGGTTGGTTTTATTTTCATCTTATATATTTTTTTTTAGTGTCATTTTAACTTTTAATACAAAGATCAAGATTGTCATTAAATAGCCTAAATTTTAAGCAAAATTCATCTTATATAACTAAATTGTCCTTTTAACTAGTAATAAATTAAAAAAATCCTAATATTAATTATAAATTGAGTAATTAATAGAGTTGGAAAGAAATAATGACAAAATTGGTAAAAAAAAAAATTAATATTTCATTGAATTTCTAAAATAACACTTAAAATAGAACAAAATATTTTTATTAAAGTGATATTTAAAAAAAAAAACAAAAGTAATATTACATAAATGGTTTAAATTTCACACCATTGCGTATGAAATGAGTAACAAATAACGCTTACTCATCAGTCTCATGTCTCACCTCATAAAGGTGTAATGAAAGAATAATTGTCCATGAGAGAGAGCAAGTTTTAAAGTCTCTAGGGGGTACTACTTTGCTTCTAGTTCTAGTACACTTCTACCGTAAATTTTAACTTAAGCCAGTTGTGCAACCAAGTTTGGCTTAAATTTACTCTACCCAAACCTAGTGTCATAAATTTTGGCAGAAGTTTCTGGTAAGTTGTATTATTTGCACTAATTATAGATTCCATTAAATAATGGCAAAAAAAAAAAAAAGGGGAGAAAATTAGAGAAAAAGTTGCAAAAAAAAAAAATAAAAATAAAAATAAATGCCATGGTTTCATAAGAATATTCCATATATGATGCATACATCTATTTTAACCAAAAAAAAAAAAAAAAACTAAATCTTTGACTCTGTGCATCCGACCCACAAGAGAACTTTATACGCTAGCTTGATTACTTACCTTCACTTTGAATTGAGCCTATCAATCAAAATAAGTAATGTGCTACTTTTAAAGTAAATTTTGACTATTTATTTTGTGGAATAGTTGTTTTTTAATAATTTAACGATTTACAATACTCATTCTATAATATGGAATAAGTAACAAAATTTTTTTCCTCTTTTGAGCTCACCACCAAAATAAGTTATCTCATTTTACTTTAATAATTGTTCCACGTCAAAAATTAATTAAGTTCTTAAAGTTAACTCAAAGATATGCTATTACTCAACTATCACCAACATATCAAAGATATGGTATTCCTTTAGCAAAGGAATATTACTGAACTCTCTCCAACGTATTCCATTGAAATCTTGATTTCTTTTATTAACGACTTTCAATTCTTCCTTTCTCTGTTTCTGTGATGCCCATTTGGACAGCATAGCGCAGTGGTGGTGATGCAATACATGCCTCCAAACTCACCACACTACATTGAAAATAAATTACATGACCGTGAACTGCTATTTTTGGAAAGTACTAATACCCAAAAATGGGGAATGTATACAGCAATATGTATAAGAGACATCCATATTCCTCGCAATACATTGTGTATACCATTCAAAAGTAGGGTATAATGGGTGCCCTAAAAAATTTAAAAAAAAGTTTTAAAAGTATTTATATTGTTGCTAAAAGTTGCATGTAGCAAATAATATCATGTTGAGGTTGGATAGATGGATTGGAATTGTAGGAAAGTTTTAAAATGAATGGATTTAAGTAGGTGAAATTTGAAATGACAAGAAATTTAATAAATTTTAAATTTACCTATTTTAACTATTAAAAATCTCACTTTCACTTGTTATTGAATTTTAAATTTCCAAATAAATTTCTTAATTGGATTTCAAATTCAAATTTATCAAGATTCCTCCATTCAAACGCAGCCCCAGAGAATTTGATTAGGTAGAATATAATACAATCCTTCGGTTTATATGATTAATGTAGCAAATGCTAATTAGTGTTTTTTCTGTTCAAAGAACAATAAACATCTTTAGACTAGGAAATTGCCAAAGTTTGAAAAAAAACAAAAAAAAAAAAAAACCTAAACACAAATCAAAGCAAATTTTAAAAAAGGTTAATTACACTTTACACCCCTAAACTATCTAACTTTTTCACTCTACACTCTAAAGAACTAATTTTGACAATCAACCACTTCCAACTTCTAAATTCTTACACATTGCACTAATTAATCAATGGTGAATAGAAAATGTCCCATACATCCCTACTACCTTACTCAATTATGATTCTTTCTTGTAATCTTAAGGAGGTGAAGGAAATTTAGAAATTGTTGAAATCCAATTACATTGATTTTGACAATTATTTATCGAATAATGATTCTTGACATTGTCTCTACTGGATAATGTGATTCTTCTCTGGTGAAACCAACCACAGATTTAGATGAACAACTTCTTAACGATTTTTGCAAGCGATTTTACTTCCGCATATAGTACTACTGTCTAATTGTTCCTAAATTCATGAGTTTCATTAACCCAAATTTGAACAAAAATTTAGAGTAGGATTACTTTCTGAAAATCTAATAGTGTTGTATACTGATGTATGATGTGCGGTTGAAAAAGACATTTTTCGAAAAATAGGTAAATTAGTAGGGTACATGAATCATTTTATAGTCTATTTTTGAGTAATTGGTGTAATGTGAGAAAATGTAGAAGTTGGAGGTGGTTGATTGCTAAAATTGATACTTTAAGATGCAAATTGTAGAAATAAGATAGTTTAAGGATGCAAATTGCAATTAACCCTTAAAAAAACCAAGGGCCAAGTACCTTAGATGGAAAATACTCACGTAGACCCGATTTTTGACCCTGTAGACCTTGCAATCAAAATTAATTCTTATAAAATTTTATTTATATCAATTGATATCATAAATTTTATAACATTTAATTTATATCACAAAATTTATAAGTAAAAACAAAAATCAGATCTCCCTAAATATTTCCGCTTGAGATTTGTCGGAATTTTTTTTGAGTAACAAGTAACTTAAGGTTCTTCGCTTATCTGTCAATCCACGAACTCAATAGCACGAAAACTTTGGTTCACTTTGATTTATATAATGGTTCCCCTCGGCATCTCACTAAAACTAACCAAAAATGCTTTCAATGGGTTATATATAAAAGTTTCCACTTGCCGTTAAGGAAAATAAATATATAAATAATATATATTCTTCATTATTTCTTTTTTGGGAGGGTCTCTTTCGTGCTCCTCGCAAGTTTACCAAAAGAAGAAAAGGGATGAGGTTTTGGGTCCTTGCTTGTCTTTCCTCAATCATTAATGTTTTCCGTCATTTTCTATGGTTGAGAATTGATATCCCAAAAAATAAAAATAGAAAGACTTGACTTGAAGAATATATATTTCTTTGCCTGAAAAATCTCTCCTTAGGGTTTCCATAAGTGTCTTACCTACCCAATTTTTTTCCAGCTTTTTCTCAACTTCCATCTTGCAGATCTGAAACATCCCAGAAAAGGTTTTGTCTGGATTTCCTTTTTTGGGGGACTATCGATTCCATACCCTCTTGGTTCTTTCTTTTTTTGGAAACTTTTTAGTTGGCATATTATTTTCTTATAGTTTCTTGATTGTTTTAATTTGTTGTTTTCTCTTCAACACTTTTTAGAATCAGTGATTTTGCTTTCAGGGTTGTTGTTGGATTTCAATTTTCCACCTCATTTCTCATCCAAAAATTGGTGCAAAGAAGAAATGGTGAGAGGGAAAACTCAGATGAAGAGGATAGAAAATGCAACAAGTAGACAAGTGACATTCTCAAAGAGGAGAAGTGGACTTCTCAAGAAGGCCTTTGAGCTATCAGTTCTTTGTGATGCAGAAGTTGCACTTATAGTTTTCTCTCCAAAAGGAAAATTGTATGAGTTTGCAAGTTCCAGGTACATTAATTCATCATCAACAATTTCACATCATGATCTGCTTATAAACTCTTCATTTGTTTCCTCCTTAATTTATTGTTTAATGTACATGATAGTACCACAACATCAAGACATGGTATATATATTCTTGATAAAAGCTTATGTTGATTTTTACAATAGATTAACTATTATATAATTAATTCTCAGTACAAATATATTAACACGCTTTAATTATCTGCACTAAGGGGTTCCTTATCTTGTTAATTTGTTAATATCTATTCCTCTAAAATCATTCTTTACCAATAGTTTTGAGCTTTTTAATGAGTTTTATGCTTATCTTCTTTAGTGGGATTTAATTTTGATAATTGGTCTGGAGGTGGAAAAATTCGATTCTTATATAGAAGCACGCCAGAAACAAAAAAAAAAAAAAAAAAAGGGACAAGAGAGAGAGACACACAAAATGAGGAAGTAGGGGAAGAAACGAATATTGTCATCAAGAGCGGTGATGATTCTGCTGCATTTGTACTATGAATGAGTTTTGGCTGAAAAATATTTAGTGGGAATTAATTAATTTTGATATTTTTTTTGATACTAGATTCTTAGAAGCATGCCAAAAATAAATAGACAAGATACACACAAACTGAGGAAGTACGGGAGAAATTATAACCAATGTCATCAATAGTTGTGATTCTGCACGAATGCATAAGTAAGTGAACTATTTATAATGTAAAATTATCAACCTAGATAAAAAATAAATAAATATCTGTACCATGAGATATTTTCCTATAGCATAAAATAAATTTCTTTCTGTAGAAATTCCAAGAGTTTCTCTTAGACATGTAATTAGATTATGAAGGGATACTTGTACTTTGATCCTACTTGTTTATAATCTACAAACTAAAGAAAATTAATTAATGTTAATTTTATCCGGAATAGAAGTGGAAATGGTAATATATATATAATGAAGCAAGCCATTGAAAACTTTTTTGCTTTTGTACTTGTTCTTGTCAATTTGCAACCATTTGCCTAAACACATCAGTACCATACATAAGTGGACCTTCTCATCTTTTCTAAAAGTTAGCTTTATCACTTAAATTGATAGCTTGTTCTAAATGCTAGATATGTATTGTTTAACTTATTAATAGTGCAGCCTTAATTATTGATAGAAACTGATGGATATCTTAAAGTGAAGAAGTTCGTGTTTTATCTTCTTATTATTGATGTTGTGAAGAACTCATAGGAAATCTTAATAATACCATTATGAGTAGACATTAATTTATACAGTTTGGCTATATATAATATCATCATACATTCTCTTTGCAACCAAGCAAGACACATAATTTGGCTGCAAATACTAGCATATTAATCCGTGTTCGAAAACTAAAGGAAAGAAATATTATTAGCATTAATATACTGAAAGGTTTTTAGAGGAATCTATCAACATATAATTTTGAGGGCTTGGAGAATGCAGGATGTTTACAGTATAAAATATACTGTTTATGGGGAAAGAAGTGATTATGTCTTCATGTCTTTTATTAGGAAAATAGGAAAATTACAAAGTGTAATCTTTTAACAAATTACAAACTCTGTTTATATCACTTCACATTCTTAAATTTTAGGTTGACGTTACCTCTTAGTTTTTAGACAATTATCAGGTTAAAATAAAATTTTTGCCTTAAAAATTATAATGATTTTGGAAATCACAATTATCTCTCATATCTGTCCTACCTCTTAGGTTGACCCCACTCCCTAATTTTGAGACACTCATTCGTTAAAATAAAATATTTGCCATAAGAGTTATAAGTAATGATTATAATTTTGGAAATCACCTTATCTCTGATGCTATTACTATTCCTTTTATTAATAAGATTTTCGTGTGTAGTGATATTATTAATGGTGTCATAAACCTTACAGTCCTTCGGAATTTTTATTTGTAGGTAATTTGTGTCTCAGGTGGATATATGGTGGATATTTTTTTAGTTAAAAATATATGGTGGATATTTAAGTCCTTGCTAGAATGTGTACTTTTGGATGTATGTGTATTGTTGGAAGTATTTTAAATAATTAGATTTGGAATGCGATGAATTTAAAATTCAATTATTTTAATCATTAAAATGCTTCTCACTTATTAGTGAATTTGAATATCCAAGTCAATTCCTTAACTTGTTTAATATAAGAGAGATGTGAATTATGAAATTCAAATCCAACCACTAATCTCAATCACAAAGACCTAATGTATTTTGTGAGTACTTTCACAATCTTGGTGTTAAAACATAATATAGTTTAAACAACTATTCATTGGGTTCAATAATTTTGCTTCATCTTTTTCAAAATTATTGCAAAATAGGAATTAATGAAAATGTTCATAAGGAAACAAGTGATATATGGCCAAAAAAAAAAAAGAAGAGACATTCCTGTCTTCAAGCATTGCATCTTAGAGTTAGTAATTCATGGTGCATTGAAGGTTTAAAAGGATACGCCAAATCTTGGTTAATTCTATAAGCAAAAAGAGAGTAAGATTTCCTAGAAAATTCAAATGTTTAGCTCTTTTGTGAAACAATGCAAACAGTATACTTTGATCTCAAGAAAGCCAACAGCCAATTAAATTCTCCTAAAACACTTAGGAGGCGTTTAGTTTATTGGTAGGAGAAGAAGAAATAGGAATTAAAATTAATGATATTTATAGATATTATTTGATTAATTATTAAGGGAATCATTTTATGGGTTAATGAAAGTGTTAGAAAATACATATTTTTATTCTCAACTTGTGATATGAATTTCAAATTTATGAACTTATAAACATAATAAAACACATTTCTTATTCAAACCAAACAAGTAAAGGGAATAACATAAACACATATTGATAGTAAAATTTATGATTTTCATTTCGATTGTGATTCCCGAATGCGAATTAAATACCTCTTTAATACTAGATTTAGTTAAAGTAATCTTCAATGAATTTAACTTCTTTTACTTCATTTTTAGGATTGACATTATACATTCTCAAATTAATTAAAAAAAAGTGCAGATTTCATCACGTTGAGAAGGTGAATACCATTAGCAGAAGAGGCAGCATATCAGTTGCATACATATCATTCAGGCAAACGTGTCGTCAATATTTTCATTGTCTAGACAAAAGGATATCATACGTAGTTCAACAAAAGTGAGCTGGTCGTTAATAACCATGAAGAAATGTTTAGATTATACTTCGTCTACTATACTTGTACATGGGCATAGAGCTTACAGGCAAAAGACGCAAGAAAAAGAAAATCAAAAGCTACTATAATCTGTTGGTCCCAAAGCAACCTAAGAGGGGGGGTGAATTAGGTTTCTAAAAATTATGCTTTCAGAAAATAGTAAGCTTTTTAAATTCAAATGCAGATATAATAAATTTACTAGAACAGTAAAGTATAAGAGTAAAGCTGTCTCAAATAATACTTCCAAGCTAGCAAGCTTGAAGTATCAATTTGCTTGAATGTTTCACACACTTGGTGAGCCAATAATCTTTACAAAGTTGGGAAGTTCTTGCTCACACTAAAACTCTTTTAGTTGAGCCAAGATTCTTACTTACAACCACACTTTCATACAAGATTATCACTCCACTCAAAGTTGAATTGCACTCACAACTTCACACTAATACAACAAACCACTATAGTCAATTTGTACTCAAATTACTCTTTTCTTTAGGCTTGTATTCAATGTATTAGATGATTTTTTTTGGTTCTTAAAGCACCTATTTTGATAAGAGCAATAAATAGAGCTTTCAACTACTTCCTAACGGCTGAGTAATAAATGAACTAGGTCATAAGCGTTGGGGTTCAATAATTAAGGCTGAATACAAGCCTAAGTTATGCGTCCGAGGAAGCGTCCGATCTTCTTTCAGTTTGTTGAGATGCTTCGTTCGGACGTCCGTGCCTGCGTCCGGTCCTTCGTTCGACAGAGGTTTTGGACGGTCATGAGCGTCCGAAGAAAAGATTAAATGTCATCATCAAAAAAGGAGAGATTGATGTTTTCTAAAATGCGTCGAGGACTTCTTTCCCCATAGTTCGGACGGTTCTGTACCTTCGTCTCTTATACACATCTAGATGTGTATAAGAGTTAAGTGTTTATGTCATCATCAAAATAAGGTTTAGAAAACATCAATCTCCCCCTTTTTGATGATGACAAACCTCAATTGGATATGACTAATCAATTTGCAATATCTCATAATTGGATATCAATTATCAACATAACAACTATATCAAAGCATAACATATATCAAGGACTTGAGTGAGTTGACAGTGATAATCATAATTGGATATCAATTATCAACATAACAACCATATCAAAGATAAGTGCTTTTAAGGCATAACATCTTTTGTACTCCCCCTTTTGACATCAATCAAAAAAGGCTCCCCCTTAGATGTGCAGGTAGTTTGACAGAAGTGAAACAAGTTTAATACATTGAACTAAAAGGATTCAATGGTGCAAGAGTCAAATACATAACCAAGCCGCAGAGTTGCTGAAAAACAAAAGAAATACAATGGTAAAAGAACTAATGAGAGTCATTGTGCTTTTTGGAGCGCTTCTCAGTTTTTTGTTGTTTGGATGGAGCATCTTCAGCGGTGGCTTCACTGTCATCCTCCTCCCCGGTACGACGTTGCATGATAAACTCAAATGTGTCATCAATATCTTCATCGTCGTCGTCGTCATCGGCAGCTTCTTGATCAGCTTCTGCATTGTCTTCACGTGTATGTTCATCTTCAGGTTCATCACTGTCAGAAGATGACTCAAGTGGATGTTGGGACTGAAGATCATATCTTGGCTTGAGTGCAATGTTCTTAAAGTTAGATTTGTTGAGACAAAGGTTACAACAAGGTAAGTCGTTTTAACTTTGATATTCTGTGCGACGTTGAGATGAACTAACTTGAGTGACAGAGATTGGCCTCAAGGCCACTTGATACACATCTGATGGTTCAGAAGATGGCGCAGAAGTAGATGGTGCAGATGTGAAGGAGGTGGTTGAGGAGTAGGAGAATGAGGGATAGCAAAATCAGATGTGGAGGCATGGGATTGTGACTGGACAATATCAAAGGCTGCCTTAGTGAGCCATTGATCATTAAAAAAATGGAGACCTTTTCGTTCAATGTAGGATTTATTAAAATACGGAGGATATTGTTTGTTTCCGGTAAAGGGAACGTTGAGGAAATCAAAAATCTTGGTGAGAAATTTTTCAAAAGGAATGTTTCTGCGAGTATCAGTGAGAAAGAGTTCCCTAAGGGAACAAAAAAGATACCTAAAGTCAAGTGGGATGTCCTCTGATTTATACAGACAAAAATAAGTATAGTTGTCTCTTATACACATTTGAACGATGCCCGTCAGTTGACAATAAAAGATTTGTGATAAACATATACAGAATGTTAAGTTCAGGGACGAGCAAAGTAGTTTTGGCTTCCGAAGCCTGTTTAAAATGGATGTTAAAAATGACAGATTTGATATAGATGAAGTTCGAGTATCCTCAAGAGCCATTTATCTAATGAAAAGAAGTAAGAAAAATCGGATCTCAAACCCTGTCTCTTATAAATGATCTTGATCACTTATACACATCTGAAGATCGCCTTACGAGCTGTCTCTTATACACGATCTAGGGGTGATAAGAGACAGCACGATATGGTGTGTCAAGAATCATCGTCAAATAAACAAGTTTCCACCACTCCAACTTTATCCAAATACCGTTCGGCTGCCTTGGCATCGATCAATTTGGATAAAGTTGGAGTGGTGGAAACTTGAGGATTTGTCGATGATTCTCCTTGTACAGGAGCCTTCCCTTTAGTTTTTCTACCCCGAATCGCTGTAGAGGAACCGCCACGAGATTTTACCATTGTAGTGGAAGAAGAGATTGAAAAATAAAAAATTAAAAAAAAATTGAAGATTGGTGAGATTTTGAGGAAATGAGATGGTGAATGGGGGAAATGAGATGTGATTTAGGTGATAAGGGTTATGGGTAGGATGATTTTTCAATCAATTTTGGAAGAGAGTGGAAATTTGGAGGGGGTAAGGGAGAGGAAGAAAAATCGCCTAAGGGTTTCTAGGGAGAAGGCAAGTCCGAAAAGGAAAATTTGGATGGTTTTAATAAAACAGGGGTACCGTTCAGACGGCCGAACGTTTAGTGTGCGTCCGACACAGCGTCCGAAAGCTGAACAACGGACGGCCGAAGGATGAGCTGGTGCATTCGAAGTTCTTTCGGACGACTCAGGCACTATAGAGCGTCCGGAAGATTTTCAGAGAGTTTAAGGAAAAAAAAGGAATATCGTTCGGACGAATACGAGCGTCCGATAGGTAACAGATGCTTTCGGACGATCCAGAGCGTCCGAAAGGAAAATTGTTCGGACGAAACAGTTAACTCCGATAAAACAAGCACATAGCAATGTAATGTGTCTTTCGGACGCACAGAACCTGTCTCTTATACACATCTAGATGTGTATAAGAGACAGGTGTGACAACATCAGTGCAATTAATCTGAAGTAGGCACATAATGCACGAATTTCCTTTTTACAAACGAGGTCTCTAATGAAATGATGCTTAACATCAATGTGTTTGGTTCTAGAGTGCAAAACAGGATTTTGTGAGATTAATTGCACTAGTGTTGTCACACAATATAGGAACACAATCAAAAATTATACCAAAATCTTTCAGAGTATGTTTCATCCAAAGAAGTTGAGTACAACAATTTCTGGCAGCAATTTATTCGGCTTCAGCCGTAGAAAGAGAAATGAAATTTGTAAATATTGCCAACAAGATGCACATACTAACAATATGGAAAAGTCAATGAGGAGACAAAAAGTAAAGTAGACTTCCGATCATACTTCTATAGTGTTTTTCATCAACACTATTACCTTCTTCGTCTTTATCAAGTTTGGTTGAAGTACACATGGGTGTACCTACTTGTTTGCAATCTTTCATACCAAATCGTTTGAGCAGCTCCTTGTGTACTTGATTTGTGTAATGAATGTTCATTCCTTAGTTTGATGAATTTGTAGTCCGAGAAAAAATTGCAACTTGCCCATCATAGTTACACATCCCAAACTTTTCTTGCATTAGTTGTGAAAAATCTTTGTTGAAAACTTTCATTAGTTGCTCCAAAAATAATATCATCAACATAAATTTGAACAATTAACAATCCTTTTAAATCTGTTTTTGTAAAAAGTGTGGTGTCAACTGTACCTCTTTTGAAATCATTTTCTATCAAGAAGCCACTTAATCTTTCATACCAAGCTCTTGGAGCTTGTTTCAAACCATATAAAGCTTTGGAAAGTTTGAAAACATAGTTTGGAAGATTCTTATTTTCAAAGCCCGGAGGTTGTTCGACGAAAATTTCTTGGTCGATAAAACCATTTAAAAAAGCACTTTTGACATCCATTAGAAATAATTTTAAATTATTGAAACATGCAAATGCAAGAAACATGCGGATGGATTCTAATCTAGCCACGGGTGCAAAGGTTTCATCAAAGTCAATACCTTCTCCTTGAGCGTAACCTTTTGCAACAAGTCTAAGCTTTGTTTCTTATGATCTCACCTTTATGTCATTTAATTTGTTTCTAAACACCCATTTAGTACCAATAACGGGATGAGAAGGTCTTTCAACTAAGGTCCATACATTATTTTTCTCAAATTGACTAAGTTCATCTTGCATAGCATTAACCCAAGATTCATCACTCAAAGCAACATCTATATGTTTGGGTTCAATGTGAGAAAGTAATGCACAATTATTATTCAAAGGTTTATGAGAACGAGTAGTTACCCCATCGGAAAATTTGATCACCTATGATTAAATCTTGAGGATGATTAGAGTCTATATGAACATCTTAGTGAAGAAGAGAAGGCTCTGCATCCTCATTCTTTTCATCATCAATTTGATGGTTGTTGATATCAATGCTTGATGTAACCTCTTGATGATCTTTATGAATAACGAGCTTTTCGAGAAGGTCTCTTAAATACCTGTATCTTCATCTAAGATAAATTCTTTGAGATAACATCATTAGTTTCATCAAATGTAATATGCACAACTTTCTTCAATTAAAAGCGTTCTTCTTATTGTAAACTCGATATGCTTTCTTGTCACTAGAATATCCTAGAAAAATTCCTTCATCCGATTTTTTGTCAAATTTTTCAAGGTTCTCTTTGATTTTTAAAATAAAGTATTTGCAACCAAAAATTTTGAAATAGCTCACAACGGATTTTCTACAAAAAATGAGTTCATAAGGAGTTTTATTTAAAGAAGATCTTAATAAAACTCGATTCATGACATAACAAGCTAGTTAACCGAGACGGTCCAAAAGTATTGTGGTAGGTCACACTCGCTATACATAGTTCTAGCCGTTTCTTGAAGAGTCCTATTTTTTCTTTCAACAACACCATTTTGTTGAGGAACTCTAACAACCGAAAACTCATGAAAGATACCGTTGTGATCACAAAAGTCGAGAAAACTCCCAAATTTAAATTCGGCACCATTGTCACTCCTTAACTAAATAATTTTTGTATCCAATAAATTTTAAATTTTGGAAAATAATTTTACAAATTTTTCAAATGCTTCATTTTGATGACTGTGAACAAGAAATAATACCCAAGTAAACCTAGAATAGTCATTTACGATAACAAATGCATATTTGCAACCACCTAGACTAGCATATTGAGTAGGTCCAAATAAGTCTAAATGCAACAATTCCAAAGGTTTATGAGTAGATACAAAATTTTTAGGTTTAAAAGAAACTTTGACTTGTTTACCAAATTGACAAGCATCACAAATTTTATTTTTCAGAAATTTCAGTTTTGGCAAGCCTCTTACCAAATCTTTCTTGGCTAATTTTTCAATCAAATCCATATTAAAATGACAAAGTCTTCTATGCCAAAGCCAAGGATCATCTATGGAAGCGGTAAGACATTTTACATTGCTATTGCTAATTTTATCAAGATGAATCACCTAAACATCATTGTGCCTAGTGCCTTTGAACAAAACAACATGATTTTTATCAAGGATAAGACATTCATGCTTGGTAAAGAAAACATATAAATTTTTGTCACAAAGTTGACTAACACTTAATAAATTTATAGTTCAAATTATTAACAAGAAGTACATTCTTAATCAAGGTTTCACCATTTTTACCTACATCACCAATGCCGATTGATTTTGCTTTGTTGTCTCCAAAAGTGACTTTTCCACTGTTTTTGGATGTAAGGTTTGTGAAGAGACAGGCATCACCCGTCATGTGCCTTGAACATCCACTATCTATGAACCACTTAGTATTGTTGGCGATGTTAAGTACCTACACAATAAATTAATTGATAACTTTTGGTACCCATATCTTTTTGGGTCCATGAGCGTTAGTGAAATTGCTTACTATCCATGCAACTTTCATTCCAAGTTTTTCATTTTTCTTGACATAACACATATTCTTAGTATGTCCATGTTGTTGGCAATATCTACAAACAATGCTTTTATTACCATATAAAGAAGATTTTAGTTTTACAATACATAAGTCATCCCTTCTAAACATGACAAAATTTTTGTTGATTGCTACATTTCTATTTCTTTTCATATCAACAACGGATTTTCTTTCTTTCTAGTTAAGAGAGCATTCAAATCATCCATTCTTTTCTTTAAGTAGGCTTGTTCTTCCTTGACCTTTGATCTCACATGCATTCTTTTCTTCAAATCACGATTTTCTTGTGATAGCCTATTATTTTCATTTACAAGTTTAGAGTTAGCATTCAATAAGGCATTTGACTTTTTTACTAACTCCTTATTTCTAGCATATGATTCTTTTAAGCTATCATGCAATTTTAAAATGAAAGTTTCAAGATCATCTTCATCATTTTCATCATTAGAGTCATAGTTAGAATTTACCTCATCATCTCCAATAGCCATAAAGGCCATTTGTGCCAACTCCATTTCTTCTTCAACTTCTCCTTCGGAGTTGCAATCGTCCCATGTGATTTGAAAGTTGTTGAATCTTGGTTTTCTTCCTTATTTTTCTTGGAAGGACACTCATTTGCAAAATGCCCGAGTTGACTGCATTCAAAGCACTTATCATTTTGCTTCTTTATTTCAAGGGATCAAGACTTGAGTCTTGACTTCCCTTTGAAATTATTTGTGTTTGCAACTCCGCCTCTTCTCATTCTTCGTTTGTTGATGTAATGTTTAAGAAATCCTTTGGTGATGAGTGCAAGATCTCCTTCATCAAGATCTTCATCTTCTAGATTGATGGAGCTGTTTTCATCTTCCTCTTGAGAGGTCTTTAGAGCAATGCCCCTTCTTGGCCTTGCTTCTTTATCATCCACAACCTTTGCCTTTAGCTTGAGTTCATAAGATGTAAGAGAATTAATTAGTGATTCAATAGGCATTAAATTTAAATTCTTAGCTTCCTCTATGGCAATTGTTTTGGCATCCCATTCTTTGGATAGAGCATTCAGGATTTTTCTATTTTTCTCACCCAAAGAGTACTCCTTACTCAAGGCTTCAAGATCTTTTATAATGTCATTGAACCTGCAGTACATTTTGTCTATGTTCTCATGTGGTTCCATCTTGAAGGACTCATACTTGGCAACAGGTAGACATTTCTTTGCTCACGAACATCATCGCTTTTTTAAATGGTTTTCATCTTATCCCATATTTCTTTAGTAGAACTGCAACCCTTCACGCGAGTTGATTCATTTGCATCCAAGGTATTATATAACACATTCATGGCTTTTGCATTCAACGTCAAGTTTGCCTTGTCTTGTGGAGTGAGCTCATTCCTTGTCTTTTCTCTTCTTCTATTTGTGTGATCATCAATGATAGAAGCTTCAAAAGGACCTTCATTGACAACATACCATAACTCAATGTCAATAGATTGCAGAAATATTTTCATTCTATCTCTCCAACTAATAAAATTTGCCCCATTAAACAATCACAACCTTTAGTAGTTGGAGACTTTTTAAATTCAAATGCAGATATAATAAATTTACTAGAACAGTAAAGTAAAGAGAGAAAAATTGAACAAATAATACTTCCAAGCTAGCAAGCTTGAAGTATCAATTTTCTTGAATGTTTCACACACTTGGTGAGCCAATAATCTTTACAAAGTTGGGAAGTTCTTGCTCACACTAAAACTCTTTTAGTTGAGCCAAGATTCTTACTTACAACCACACTTTCATACAAGATTATCACTCCACTCAAAGTTGAATTGCACTCACAACTTCACACTAATACAACAAACCACTATAGTCAATTTGCACTCAAATTACTCTTTTCTTAGGTTTGTATTCAATGTATTAGATGATTTTTTTTGGTTCTTAAAGCACCTATTTATAAGAGCAATAAATAGAGCTTTCAACTACTTCTTAACGGCTAAGTAATAAATGCACAAAAAATAGCCGTTGGGGTTTCGGACGTCCGTTAGGAGGATTGAATGCGTCCGAGGAAGCGTCCGATCTTCTTGTCAGTTTGTTGAGATGCTTCGTTCGGACGTCCGTGCCTGCGTCCGGTCCTTCGTTCGATAGAGGTTTTGGACGGTCATGAGCGTCCGAAGAAAAGGCAGTAGGATTCCATTCTTTCTGCCAGTTTGTTCGGACGATGCAATGCGTCCGAGGAGCTTATGACCTAGTTCGGACGGTTCTGTGCGTCCGAAAGATCTGTTCCTGCAAAAGCTTGTTTTACAGAGTTAAGTGTTTATGTCATCATCAAAATAAGGTTTGGAAAACATCATAATCTATATGCTAAAGATCTAGGAAACATGTTCGAATAAATTGGGACAAACACAAAAGTTAGATTTTGGAGGCAAGAATTGACTTAACAAGTTAAGTCGAGATTGAATAGTGATATGTTCATATTCAATTCGGTAAAAATATAAGTACATGAACTTGAGTTCGATCGAGTATTTTACCTGGAACTCGAACTTAACTTGGATTGACATACTTATGGTGAGTTCATGCTCAATTGAATAAGTTCAACTGCGGAGTCAAGTATAATTGCCTTCAAACTCGAGTTTGACTTCCTAAAAACTTATCCAAATAATTTTTATCTAAAAATGAGATAAATTTTAAATAATATACCAAGTTTTAGAATGAAAATAAAAGAGAAAAAATAGTACATTAACTTATTTGAATTTCAATTGTAGGTAAAATTTTCTTTTGGAGAACAAGTGAAAGATCGACTTCCAAGAATAACTTCAACATTTTTTAAAAGAAATAAGACTTTTTTAGACGCAAAAAAGAAAAAAAAATCAATTAGAAACTTGTTTCATCCACTAAAGAATGTGAAATACATAGATGGGTGTCTATGAGAAATGTTTATGAGCTTTTAACATTGTTTTGAAAAAAAAATATAAAAAGACAAAAAAAATTAAACTTTTCCAAAATTAATAAAAATCACGAACAAAAATTCCTTTAATCATTAAAAACTTAAAGCTTGAGACAAATTTAGAAATAAATTTGAAGAAACAAACAAGACAAACAAATGTAACTTGAACTTAATACAAAAATAATGGGTTAAAATCCTAATGAGACAGGAGAGCAATGACCAACTAAAAAAAGCTTGAGGAGGCAAAGTAATTTTTTTACTACCAAACCTTTATAAATTGCATATCACACTGTTATCACTGTATTAGAAATTTCTTGGGGCCTTCTCCGCCTCCCAATAGTCCCGCCCATGAAAGAAAGGGCTTATTCTATTTTGTACCTCCTAATTTGTATTAAATTCTCTACACTCAATACTTGTTTTTTGGACATATTTTACCCTTTAAACTTTCAGAATTATCCATTTTAATCTAATTTTTAACACATTTATTAAAGTTAACAGATGTTCTAACCGTAGACACTATGCACCTAAAGTGGAACATTCATCAAATTTTTTAACACTATTAAAAATTGAACCAAAGTAGGATACATTTAAGAGTTAGGGGTGCAATGTGTTCATAATTTAGAATTCGCGGTGTAAAATGATAATTGATTATAAGTTAGGGGTGAATGGAAGTGAAATTAGTCATAACTACTTCCATTAGTGCAATACGCTCCTAAACAAGTGCGTTATATACACTTATTTAACATCCGTTATTTTTGATAATAATGTTAAAAATTTGACTGAAATAAGATTATAAACATCAGAGTTCAAGATGTAATGTGCCCAAAAAATAAATGTAAGAGTATAAAGTGAGAATCGAGTACAAATTAAAAGATGCAAAATGAAATAAGGCCTGAAATAAATTGAAGATTGATACCAATCCAGTGGTAATTAAAAAAAAAAAGAAAAAGAGCTCAAGAGCATCTAAATATTTACAATTTTAGAGTGTAGATGCCAATATTGATATGGTAAATTCTAACACCTATTAATTTCTTACAACTAAACTTTACAGTCCTGATCTCATGAGATAATCTTGGTCCAAATGTTTAAAAGGATCAATTTTCTAGGAGGGTTAAATCCACCTTACCTTTCTAAACTTGTCACCATTTACTATATTGCATCTCGAATTAATTAGTTTTTTGGTCACTTTTTCCCTTAAAGTTTTCGTTTTAGATACTTCACCCCAAATCTTGACAAAAGTTATGAAAGTAACAAAATGTGCACAAGTTCTATGCATGTGTTGTTAGTGTAATTAATGTCAGGGGTTGTAATAAAATAAAAGCGCTATGTTAATACCATAACATTATACTAGCGACACATGCATAGAACTCGCGATATTTAGTTCTTTTAATAACTTTCATTATATTTTGGAGTGAAGTATTAAGAAGCAAAAGCTCTACAGAAGAAAGTAATCAAAAATTTAATTCACAATGTAATGTGATAAATGATAACAAATTTACAGGGTCAAAATGAATTTAACCCTTTCTAGGATTTAAGAGTAAGAAACGTTATAATTTAAGCTTCACTTTGTAGTGATTCATTTGTCTAACACATGTTTATTACTACATAGAACTAGTTGTGTCACGTTTAACTAGTCAAAGTGAAAAATTTTGGTCAAAATCTATTATAAAAGAATATTGAGTGCTAATATACCTTTAATTTCATTGTTCACGAACCATGAAATACATCACCTGGAAAACAATCAAATCGAAGGTGTTAAGGAGAATTTGCCATTCAATCTTGTGAACTAATGGGTGATGATTACTTCTCTATAATGGGATAATATCTCATGTATCATCAAATCGAGGTGTTAAGTAGAATTTGCCATTCAATCTTGTGAACTAATGGGTGATGATCACTTCTCTATAATGGGATAATATCTCATGTATCACCCAAAGATCGTATTATTTTTTAATTGTAAAATAGTGCAATTACATCCAACAAGTAAGTTCTTTTCCCATTATCGGTTCTTCTCTAATGTCTATCATAAATGTAAAGTTTGAATAAAACAGCATCAAGTGAAATACAATAAAAATTTTGTTCTATTTTACTCTAAATTTGATCACATATTTAACTTTTCGTTGTATAATTTTATTTACTTTTAATATAAAGATCAAATAGGTTGATTAATGTTTTTTTTTGATAACTTCGTTAAGTTAATTGTTTGTTTTTAATCTTTATTCTTATTTAAACATATATAAAATCATTCAGAATTAACATCAAACTTGAAAAAAAAAAAAAAAAAAAAAAACTGAAATAACTTTTGGCATAGATCTAACCTAGATTTTATAAATGGAAGGGTTACTAGCTCTCATTTGATTTACATCACTATTTACTTTCAGTTTCATGTACAAATAATTGATTTGAACTATATATAATTACCACACAAGAGAATAAGTCAATAAGCTTGAGAGATTCGTCAATGAAGCATTGATAGAGGACGTGAGTCGCATGTAGTGGTCATGGAGCTCTAATGATCTCTATATTTTGTTTCATTTTCTGTCACACTACTAAATGAATCGTCAAAATTATTCTATTAAAATTACTTTATAAAATTTTGACAATTTAATAAGTAGTATGACAAAAAATGACAGAAGATGTTGAACAAATGATCTGTGCCGTCATGGACTATGCTATTCAATACATGCATCACTACAAGCTTGTTTAAGATTTATGCGGCAACCTATCAAACTAATCCTAAGTAAGATTAGCTGTCTTTAACTCTTTAAAGTCAACTTAAACTTTTAGCTCAATAAGCAAACTGAAACATGATTAAAGCGACTCGATATCAATCCGATTCAACTTGTTTGAGATTAATTTGTCAGTTAGTCAATAAGTAAACTGAAACATGATTAAAGCTACTCGATATCGACCTGATATGAACAAGATTACCTAGGTATATTATATGTAGAATGAAACAAGATTATTTAGGTGTATTATAAGTAGTGTGGAACGTGAAACCTATAGCTAATATAAAAACTCTCAAGTTACTCGAGTTTAACTCTATATAGTTAATAATCATCAAGTCAAGATATTTTCTGAACTTGCTAAAAATTCAAATCAAGTATGGACATTGTATAGTTCAACTTGCAAGCCTTGTTTACACTATAGAATAAGCATAAAACTTGTAATTTATATATAAATAATTATTTGAGTTCCATGAGTTCAACTTACTTAGTTTGATGCAAGCTTAGCTTGAAACTATTCAAGCTAAGTTTGAACACCTTTTTCAAGCTCACTAACTAATTTAGTTTCTTTTTTTTTTTTTATCTAATTGGAATCATTTTGGTCCCTCAGGTTTAAATCATAACCAATAATCCCTTATGAATCCAGTTTTTATCAATTAAGTAGTGGAAATTGAAAAAATTCTCAATCCATTTGATGGATTTTTTTACAAATCTGAGAGTTGAAACTTAAAATGTTAGGAACTAAATTGATCTTCAAAAAATTATGTGGGACCAAACTGGCCAATCTCTAAATGATAGGGAAGTAAAAGGGTCATTGTCCGATCTTGCTTTTTGTACCAATTTCTATCCCACAATCTTGCTAGCTCGCCACATATACTATGATGTATGACTATTTATTATATCATAATATACATGACAAATATATATTAAGAGAGATGGAATATTGGTACCCGAGGTGAGATAAAAGATGCCATTAGTACGTTCATTATCCTTATAATATTTCAAAGGAACAAAAGATTATTGTGTGTGTCTCAATTTGATCTGTTATGTATCAAAACAAATCAATTTAATCCCTTATCTTTTAAAATTTTAACTAATGTAGAGTTTTTGACGGAAAAGTTGGACAAATTAACGGTGGAGGCTACATGAGCATCACATTGCCTTTAAACACAAATGACTAGATGTTAAAAATCTGAAAATAATCAAATTTATTTCATTAATTTCTGTCATTGAAGATTGTTTGAAAAAGATGGCACAACATTAGGGCTAGGGAAATGAGATAAAAGGAAAAAGAAATATTAAGGATAATGAGGTATAAGACTTTTAACCTCAACATGTTTTTGTTTTAACAGTCATGTGATATTCAAGTAGCTTTCAGTGTTAATGTACCTAATTTTTCGTTAAATATCCTACATTGATACATATTTTGAAAAATAAACGAGTAAATTATGACTTATGGTGATATATAAGAGACCAAATTGACAAAAATAAACGTCTTAAAAATATAGGTCTGAAATGATTTTTTTTCCCCATATTTCAAACATACTCGGAAGTCGTAACAATAACATGATTTTACTCGGTTTATGCACTCTAGTTTGGCATTAATTTGCGTCTGCCAACAAGTAGTAATCTGTATATGTATTTTGCTCTAATTTCCTCCAGCTGCACCTTCAAGATCAAACTATTTTGAAATCTATGGAGATAATGATAATACCCTCGTTAATTGTACATTCTCAATTCAATCATATCTCAATGTTCTTTCTTGCTTTAGTGATAATGTGATATACTAACTTTTCATTTAGAGAAAAGTACTTAGTTACACCGTTAATGAAAGCAGTACAATAATACAAGATAGATTTAAAATTACTTGACAAAACCACAAATGTATTACTAGATGAGTAATAGAATTAACGAGAAATTCGACCTAATATCTAAAATAATGAATTAATGATTTAATAGAATTTTTTTATTACGTGAAGTGATTTTGACAAATAATTTGTATATTGAATTGTGGTCTTCTAAATGATTTCCCTAATCAAAAAGCTCACGAAAGCTTGAATCCATTCAAAAGCCTTGTAAATTAAAGTTTCAATACTTCAATGTACTCTCTTGCAACTTGAAAACCATTGATATTTGATTGCCCTTTTGTCATTACATATACTTTTGCTCAGATAATTTCTTCTATAGCTCCGTTACTTGCAATTTGCACTTTGACCTCACTGGTTTTTCTCATATGCTATTGATTTAGTGCTACAAGTACAATAGAGCGTTATCAGAAGAACATCAAGAATCTATGTCTCAGCAAAAAGATGGGTCAACATCATTCACAGGTCAGAAACTAATTACTGTGTATAATTTCTTTTAAAGAAAAAGTATCACATCGTCATCTGTGAGAATATTCTTCCAGCTTTAATTTGCTGCTGCAATTTCCAGTTCTTGCATAAGCCTGTTACTATATTTTCAAGTGTTATATATTCTGCAGTTGTCAGTGCATATTCCTCCTACTCATATATAATTGTATTTTCAAGTGTCTTATATATTCTACATGGCATTCATAATTACGTAGAGGGAAAATATTTAGATAGATTTGATTTACGAATATATTTATAGATCTTGTGACTATAAAAACGTCATATAAATAATGTGAAGTCAAATAACATCAACATACATAACATGGTTCATCTGATCTGACTTCTCGAATGATCAACCATAAGGTCTACCGAGAATCAATATACAAAACCTGCTTAAGTATTTTCTTTACATAGAGAATTATCAAGTAATCAGTCGTTAATTATGTAGAAAGTTTCACTGTATGTTTGTTTTTTGAAAAACAGTTAGTCCATGTCTTTAAGCATGATCACATAGAGAAAGTTTGCCATTTTGATTTTATTTGCATGAAGGCCTCACGTTCAATGTCCAGTTAAGCATGCGATGACATGTACTTTGTTGATTTCTGGGAATGACATATAATTATATTTGCTTGAAGGCCTATAAATTGCGTTCAATTAAGGTGTATGAATGCAAATTAAGTATTTTTATGACAAAAAATTCTTTGCTATTCATTTTCCATTACGGAATAAGTATTACAAACAATTGAATGATTGAAAAATAATGGGATTTCATTATTTTTCAGTCCTCTCAACAGCTGTTGTATTCACTCTACATTGCGAAGTGAATAGTCGAGACTTACTCTTTGATGACATTACCACTTTCTTGATTCTGGGAATTATGATATTCAAGACCATATATGGATATTTATCCTCATTTCGGTGCTAATTGATTTTTTGACCTTCAGAATTAATCTTGTCCTCAAATTTATGCAAGAACATCTTTTAATTAATTCTTGCTGAGCTTATTCTTATTAATTTGTGCAGCAGTTTGAAGAAGAGATTGCAAGCCTGAGAAAAAAAATTGAGCTTCTTGAAGAAACTAAACGGTTGTGTCCTAACATTGAGACATTTGTTTAAGTTTTAAGCACAATTCTATCTCCTCGTACGGTTTTTTTTTTTTAAATCTTAGTTATTCGAATAGCTCATAACTCGTATCGTCATACGTATGACACAATGATTAAAATGTGATAGTATGATTTTATTTTGTATGTTGCAGAAAGTTCATGGGAGATGGTTTAGATTCCTCATCTGTTGATGAATTGCAACAGATAGAGAGTCAGTTGGAGAAAAGTATAAGCATCATTAGGTCAAGAAAGGTAGTGTTTTGCAATAGGCATATCTATGCAAGGATTTTGATAAAAATACAGAATCATAAAAATGGTCAAAATTAATTAAATGCTCAATTTTGCAGAGCCTATTGTTTAGGGAGCAAATTGATCAGCTGAAAGAAGAGGTAAATTACATCTTTGAACTATATGTATTTATTCACATGTTGGTCACGGATGAAGTTTAATTCATGATTAACGTGCTAATTAGCAAATTAATTAATTAATCTTCTTTTCTTGTCTTCTCAAAATTCAGGAGAAAATTCTCATGAAGGAAAATGAACAATTGCAGAAAAAGGTAGGCTGCGCTTCTCGCTATGTCATGAATTAAATTTAATATATATGTATATATATATATATATATATATATATAACGTAGAAATGGCCTGAAATGAAAAATCTATTCTTACTTTATTTTTCAATGATGTTTGGACATGAAAACTAGGAAGTTTACATACTCTTTTAAATGTTTATCTAATATTTTTAAATTTTAGAATGACCTGACCCATTAGTTTTTAGACATTTATTCATTACAATAAAAATTTTCTTGTTCAAATATAACTAGTGTATGTGACTTTAAAAAATACAGTCTATATATATGCTACTACTTCTCTTTGGACATAAATAGTGCAAAAGTAAATTAATTCTGCTAGAATATTCTCTTCAACCAAATATTATTAAGAAAAATTCGATTATCCTTTTAAAAAATTATTTTATTGTACTTTAAAAGATTGTATAGTACAATATTATATATTTTAAAATTTTATACTATACAAATATTTAAAATCAACGAGATCGTTTTCTCAATAAAATTATTATTAAAACTTTCCTATCATTACAATCCCTTTTCCTTACTTTGAGTGAAAGGAGTTCCTACCTAATTAAGGAAAAGTTTGAGAAGAAAATGACTGCCAATAATGATTAGTTTCTATATATTTATCATACTAATTATATTTCTCTAAAAAAAATTGTGCAGTATGAAGGGCAACAATTGGAACTATCAATTAGTCGACAAACGTTACCATCGAGACGAGAAATGGAGGTAGAAACACATCTATTTATTGGACCTCCTCAAAGTTATAATCTCCAAAAATAAGGAGCCCAAGAAAATTTGAACAATTTATGAATATAGGTGTTATTTAATTATTATTATTATTATTTTTACTTTTTTTTTAGAAGCTATGTAGCCTCCAAATTATTAAAGTATGAGGCAAAATCCACTTCTACATTGGTAGATGAATTATTGAATAAGTTACGTATATTGGAATTATTGAAGGGTAAACATATTAAAATTGTATATTTGAGGAATTTCTTTTCTATATATATGATCAAATTTTCAGGTTGTTGTAGGGAAAATTACCTCATTAGTTTTTCAACTATTTCATTAGACCTAAAATAGTCTCTTAACTTTAATTTTAATCGGACTAGTCGCTTAATTAAATATTTGTATTCAATTTGAAACCTAAATAGTGGTTCTGTCTAAAATATAATTTTTTTGAATTTTGACCGGTATGGATTAGGAGCATAACAGTTAAATCATTCATTGGGTCTTATGATTTTTGCTTTTTATAAATCACCTCATTAGTTCTTCAACTTTTTTATTAAAACCAAAGTAGTCCTCCAATTTTAATTTTAGCTGGATTAGTCATTAAACTAAATATTTGTATCCAATTTGATCCCTAAATGGCTGCTTCACCCAAAACATGATTTTTTTTTTAAATTTTGACCGTTGTTGAATGGAGGCATAACTGTCAAATCATCTGGTTCTATAATTTTTATTTTTAAAAATAGTTTTAGACTTTATAATAAAAAGGCAAACATATTACATGGAAATGTTCTTAATGATGGTTTAAAGTTTATGTGTTTGAAATTTAGTTTTATTGTTAATACGCAATCAAAACATACATTCACTCTATATTCATTTTTTTTTCAATAATTTCGTTTCATTTAAATTAAAATCCTAAAATCATCCTTATCTTTCTCTCTACACTAATGCACCACCAACACTATCCCTCCATCCCCCATCGATAAAGCTTTTCTATTCCATTCTGTCTGCCACGACCATCTCTTCCTTTCCCATTCCCTATTTCTTCTTTCTTCCCACCCCAACTCCTCCACCGGAACCATCACCAATTCCTATCCCTCTCAATCCCATTCTCTCCACTATTACCGCTACTGTCTCCATATTCCCCATCAGCCTCTCTTCCTTCCGGCTACCTCCATCGTTCCATCGCAACTATTACTACTTTGTGTCCCTCTTACTTCCAATCTCCTTTAGCTCCAGTTGCCGAACTTCTCTCTATAATATCTATTTATTCCTTTTGAAATACGTCTATATCAATGATTTCATTCCATTTGAAATCTGATATGTATCCAATAATTTCCTCACAAAAAGTTACTCGATTTCCTCCTCCTCCTACCATTTCTGGCTATGTGACTCAACAGTAAGGACATAATTATTTTCTAGAAAAAACTCCATAGATCAATTTTGGAATTGGAGATAAAATCGAAATTATCTGTGATTTGTAAAAACTATCATATAAGTATCATCAAACTTCTCGGCATTTCTGTTTCTAACGATCATAAGATTAGATGATTTGACAATTATGTCCCTAGTCAACACCGATTAAAATTAAAAAAAATTTATATTTTGGGTAAAACCGCCATTTAGGGATTAAACTGGACATAAACATTTAGTTTAAGGACTAATTTGGCTAAAATAAAAGTTGGGGGACCATTTTAGTTTTAATAAAATGATTGGAGGACTAATAAGGTGATTTTTAAAAATAAAAAATCATAAGACCAGATGATTTAACAGTTATGTCCCTAATCAATAACGGTCAAAATTTAAAAAAAAAATTATATTGTTTGGGTAAAGCCACCATTTAGGGATCAAAATGGATACAAATATTTAATTTACGGACTAATCCAACCAAAACTATAGTTGAGAGATCATTTTGATTTTAATGACATAATTGGAGGAATAATGATGTGATTTTTCCGTAGTTTATGAACATAACGACAAGAAGATAATAATACACGGGTGATATTTTTTTGTCTCTTCGTCCTTTTTTTTTTTTGTTAAAAAAAAAATCTTAAACATAAAATTGTCGCATAATTAGGTAGTCGAAGATCTTGTAGCTCTTTTTCCCACTGAAGGGCCTAGACAAGATCTATCTATGAAAATTTTTATAATTTTGTTAAGAAAATTATTTTATTTTATTTTAAAAATTTATATAATATAAAAATTTAAAATACATAATATTATACTATACAAATATTTAAATAACGATGAGATAGTTCTCTTCGGTAATTAAAATTTTCAAACTTTCAATAGTTAAACAATTTGTACTCAAACGAGATTGTGGAAAGATATTGCGAGCCTGAAAAGTAACATCCATATTTGGTGGAGTGATGTCCTTTCCAGAAAGACCATTCCATTACAATGAATAATTGTACTAATTTTCAAGAGCTTTAGTTTATATTTCATTCTTAGTCCGTGATATGTTCCGCATAATATGGGTTAATTTGGAGTTGTCAAAGGACAAGTAGACAAGTGAAATTGCACAATTCAATGAATTCATTACTACTTCATAGACATTAACAACGGTCCATAATTTTCTTATGTGATAATTTCCCACTCATCCCCTGAGATTTGGCACAATTGTATCTACCTCTCCTCTAGTTTCAAAAATTATAATTAACTCCTATATTTTAAAATTTTGAGTAACAAATTCAGCCAACCTTAGAATTCAGACATAAAAAATTGATTTCTACTAATGTAGATTTGTTTTTTCTTTTGAAAATTGCCCTTGTATGTCTAGTAGCGAGTCAAAATGAATTTCTAGTTGTATAAAAACAGTGGAAGTTGTAATAGTACTATAAATTATAGAGCTAAAGTGGAACAATTTCTTTCTCAGAAAATAATGAAATATAATACAACAAAATAAAATAATATGCAAAAGGCAAACATTTTTTTGTGTTAACTATTGATTAACAAACAATGAACAAATAAAAATATTATATGAGTAAAAGAAAATTTTAACAAATATATTTTTAGTATACAAATAAAATCTAATATGTGAGCTCGTGTAGAACCATTTTCTTTTATATAATAAAATGTTATTGGTGCCTAACAAACAGGTTAGAAATACAATAAATTCCACGAAAATATGATTCTAGAAGGCTTAGCACGCACAATTTTATCTAGATACTTAAAGTAATTTTTTTTTTTTTTGATTTCTTGTACTCTTTTATTTTATTTGTTGTAGTATTTTAATCATTATTTTTAGCATTAGTAAATTACAAGGGCAATATGAGGAAAAAAAAAATACCACTTCACATTGAAAATCAATATTTTATACCAAATTTCAAACATGGGTAAATAGGTTGTTAATTAAACTTTAAAATAGGGAAGATAAATATAATTTTTTAAATTAAAGATGAATTATACCAAATTTTAGGTGAGAAATATGCAATTTTCCCTTATTTAAAAGTAATATAGTTATTGTCCGTGTTCGGACAAATGTCATTACATATTATTTTATAAATTATAGATTTATAATAAGAGAATTATAGAAACATATCACTTAAATCACATTATAAGATGCTATATTACCTCTGTTCTAATATATTCGTGACATTTGATTTTTTTTTGGTCAACGAGTAAAGTTTTTATGACTCAATGTTTTGTAGATTTTTTAATTTATTTTTATAAATTTAAAGTTTTATGTCACAATACTTTATATAAATTTCACTAAAAGTGAAATTTTTCATAAAAAATCAAATTAATCTATATAAATTCTTGATTATAATATTAATTTAGTTACTTAAAAAAGTCAAATTACAATAAAATAAGTAAAAAAAAAAATCTTTAAAATAATATTTCAAATAATATTGCACGAAAACGGGTCAGATTCTAGTCTAACATAGAAACTGTCGGTATTATGAAAAGGGCAAGTCAAACTTGAACCACTCCCCAATCCCCAACGTGTAAAATAGAAGCAGCATTTGCCATCCCATGCAACAACAATAAATGTCTCCATCTCAATTCAAGTAGTTTGCATCTTCAAGCAACCTTCCTTCTCTCATTCCAATTTCACTATAATTTATTACTATATTAAATTAATTCTTCAAGAATCTGTGTTCATTTTTCTACCACTAACTCATTTTTCTCACACTCACACACATACAAACCTTGAAAGTTACACTTAGACTTGATTTGCTTCTATGAGAAGTTTGAAAAAAAACAAAAAAACAAACCAATCTTCAAAGTTTAAAAAGCTAAAGCATCTAAGCAAAGCAAAAGCCCAAAATTTTCTAAAGATATTCTTGTCTCTTGTACCTAATTAATTTGAAATTTGTCGCTAGACTGATATTTATGGCTAGTTTTTGGAATATATAGATAGAAAGATTCCTGAAATATTGGAGATTCAAGAAATATGGGAACTTTGAGTACTAGTCCTCTGCTGCCATCAGAGCTAAAGAAGCCCTCTTCTTCATTTTTCAGAGAACAAAAAAGCTCTGTTTTTGTTTACGAAGCAAGAAGAAAATCCAAGAAAAGCCAATCCTTATACCCTGTAAGTCTTGTAATTATAATTTTTTGAATATAAAATTATTTGTTTTATAGAAAAAGATTAAAAGGGTTGCATGTAGTTTATTTATTTATGATGATTTATGGGGTTTGACTGGATTTGGATGATTAGGTTGCTAGATTATTTGGACCAGCTATTTTTGAAGCATCAAAGTTGCACGTTCTTTTCTTGGGAGTTGATGAAAATAAGCATCCAGGAAAGCTTCCTAGAACATACACACTTACACATAGTGATGTTACCTCAAAGCTCACTCTAGCCATCTCTCAAACCATAAATAATTCTCAGGTAATTCTAATCTTCTTATTTAATATTACATAATAGTCTGTGAAGAAGAGTTTTAATGAAGTAGTTTGAGAATATAATTCACTGGTACCCTACGAATTAGGTATCAATTTAAGCATATTGATACCATGTATTGTGTAATGAATATACCATATATTTTATATGATTTTAATAAAGTGAGATGTTGTTTATCCGTACACGTATTATGTAGAAGAGAGTACCGCATATTCGGTAATTATTGGTGAGATCAGGGGAAAATAAGGGAAAGTTGATGAATTTTTTGTATAGATATATTTAAAAAAGAAACAAGAGAACTTAGGATTTTTATGTTGCAGTTACAGGGGTGGTACAACAGATTACAAAGAGATGAAGTGGTTGCAGAATGGAAGAAAGTAAAAGGAAAGATGTCTCTACATGTTCATTGTCACATAAGTGGTGGTCATTTCCTATTAGACTTGTGTGCTAGGCTCAGATACTGGATCTTCTGCAAAGAACTTCCTGTGGTAATTCTACAAGTTCATAATACGTTTGGCTGTAATCATTTCACAATACTTTTTTAATAAATTTTTATAACACGTTTTGCAATCATTTTACAATACGTCTATTTATTAAAACAGTTGTTACATATGTCCAAATGGAGCCAATATTTCCACATCCAAAAAAAAAAAAAAAAATTCAACTTTAAAGCCATATTTTAACTAAAATGAAATTTGATTAGGTACTGAAGGCTTTTGTTTATGGGGATGGAAGTTTGCTGAATAACTATCCTGAATTACAAGAAGCTTTCGTTTGGGTATATTTCCACTCCAACATTCAAGAATTCAACAAGGTGGAATGCTGGGGTCCACTCCAGTTTGCTACCTCTCCTTCCAGTGGGACCCAGATGGAGAAGAAGGAAAATCCAGCTAAAAATTGTTGGGACATCCCAAAACCATGCCAAGAAACTTGCTCATGCTGCTTCCCACCAATGAGTCTGATTCCTTGGTCACAAGCTTTCTTCTGCGACTCTGAAGAGATTAATATTGAAACCAACCACATTATCAACAAAAGGGTTTGCAGCAGCAAAGATGAGATGTTCTATGCATATTGGTTTGATCTTATGTGACTAGTTGATTGGATTATATATTATATGGTGTAGGGAATTTGTTGTAAATGTAAATACTATTTCATAGAACTACAAGCCCATGCCCTGTTTTAGTGCTGTGAAAACTTGAATATACCTCACAAATTCATTCTTTCTCTAGGGCCTTCTAGGGATGTGATATTTGAAAACTTTGTACTTTAGTACTAGTATTTGTTTATGAAAAGGTGTATTTATCTTTTGTCAAACTTTGTTGGACTTGTTATAAGGGTTAATAGTAAATTTTGTAATCATTCAAGTGTTCACGTCATACGTGTAACGTTAAATGTTTATAAACTCTAACAATTCGCTTATATTTCATACTCTATATAGTAACTTAATGTTCTAGCTTTTTGGTGTGTCTATTTTAGCAGCAATAGTAATAGAATTAGAATTACGAACTACAGAACAAAATTATTTTCAGGTATGAATGGTTATTTGTAATTGGATTGTCTAATGTCTATAGTCCAATTTTCAAGTAGTACACCCATATGCTGTAACGGAGAAGGGTTGTACATCCTAGTATAACAAAATATCAAAAAATGTCCTCTTTCTAAAATTAAATTGTGTTGCCTTTTCAATATAATTTGAGTTGGCTTGGTTCTCTTCTTCATTGCACGTTTTTCCAGCCAAACCAGTTGGCTAAATTGTGATGTAGACCCAAATGCAGCCCACCCACCACGTTGCGAAAAGAGTGCTGCATTTGAGTATTGTCGCCTTCTACGCATTTGGCCTTATTCTTTTGTTTTTCATTGATAAATTTTCTTCCACAACGCAAAGCAATACAAATTCAAGTAGGACATTCTTACCTTCTTTGTGACTTAAGCCAATAGGAAATTTTTATTTTAATCAGATCAATTACTAGGGAAAATTCTTCTTCAATCGCTTCATGTAACAACCATTAGATTATCCAAAAAATAAGAACATCTTAATCACTATTTTAGACAAATCCTCTATTTTAATCCGACAACTGTGCTAATTACTCTGCAACTCAAATGCTCTCCTGGATACAAAGGACTGTACAATTCATGCTAATGAGTAATGACTACGCATCTTATGACACAATTCTTGCTGATGTTCGCAAATCGAAATCATTCACGAGATAATTGTTACTACAATTGCTGGGGCTCGAAATCCCTTGTTGGGAGGCCTCGTTATGGCATTTTACACAATGCAAAGGCAAATATTTAGGTAAACTCATCTTTTTTCCCACTTATAAACCCTGTAGTGATTAAATCTTAGAGAATCTATGACAACTGATGTAAGCAAGATTTTTTAAGGTTTAATTTTGACTACAAGGTCTACAAGTAGGGTCAAAAATTGAATCTACCTAAGTATTTTCCCAATGCAAAACAGTTAGGATAACAACAAAGGTTTGTTTGAGTAATCATAAATCTTGAACTTATACTTTGATGCAATAAATATTGAACTTACATATTTTTCATTTACAAAAGTAGCTTTGAGTCCCATGCTACATTTAATTTCCCGTACATAATAAGCTCTCTCTATGATACATAAGGCGAAGGAGAGTGTTATTGAGCATTAAATAACATCTCTCACTGTACAATTGGGATTAAGAAACTAAATAAATCAAGCTGTCAATTTGCCATAAGCTAGGCATCTTACATCGGGGCAGGAGTTCTTGTTTTGTACTGCGAAGCTAGGTTTCAACAGATTATCTGATGAAACTTTTCCAGTTTCTTCCCATAATGGCAAACTGACGAAGACACCTGCGCTTATGCAGCGATATGACAACAAATAATTATCAAATGGTTGACATCAGAAAAAACTTGCAAGAGTCACCGAATCTGAGTTCTTCCCAAAGATGATGCTCCGATTTCACTCTCTGTGTTCTGCATAGGCATTATTCATCAAATCATAGAAAAGAAGGTTTCTGTTCACGACAAGATTGTATACCTGAGATTTTGGGGAAGGGAACACATATTTTCCAGAACCTAAGAGTTTCATCTCCTGCTCCAGTAACAATCGTCTACAGTGACAGGGAATAATAAGTAATTGAAATATTGGCATAATATGAAACTTCAAGTCATGGCATTGCATGTAATTATCTTCAAAATAAACTACAAGCAGACGGACATTCTATTGCGGTACCTGTCCATCGGGTGAGATGGCAAGATAAAGAACTCTATATGTATGTCCCGTGAGAGTAGCCAACTGTAAAATAGGATATAAGTTACAAAAATCAACAGAAGAAAATATACCCGCAGCAGAAGCCCCAAACAACTATATCACAGAAGTACTACATTACAGACCACGGTTGAAGTACAGTACCTTTGACATTGTAGGATATCTCCAAACTATAATTTGGTTTTGAGAGTAACCATGAGTGCTCACAAGTTCATTGACATTCTTAGACCACACAAGATTGCACACCTGCCACAAATCAACAAGATTTTAGTACTATGCATAACAATTAGGAGGATAAATGAGAAATATAAAATCAATCTGCCATAGGACTTTGGTAATTATTAGCTTCAATAGGTACTACGATTCCAACTTCACTAACATTAGAAACACAAAATTTGTGATATTAGAATGTGCAAAAACAAAACGCGTTTTCTATGAGTAAATCCTACCATGATGTCATGCCATTGAATACTTGAGCCCCAAAAGAAATTCTCTTATGAACAATAGATGAGTGAAAAAATAATGCAGAATCTTAATTATTAAGAATGAACCAATCCAAAAGAATCATGGATACCTGACTGCCTGTGTCCATGCAGCTCAGGTGTGAATTGGTGGTGGTGTTCCAGAACCGAATGCATCGGTCAGCTGTCCCACCTCCAGAAGCAAGAAGTCCATGCATATGTGGGGACCACGCAATTGCTTTAACAGCAGCAGTGTGCTCACAGTATTTCAATACAGGTTGTGTTATACTGGTTCCAAACAAAAAGCTGCATCGGCAAAGGCATTTCATGAGTTGCTTTTGCAAATATAAAGCTTAAAAGAAAAGTAAAACAGGAGACTGTCTGCCAAGCATCATAAAAGTAGTCTCACATACTCGATTATCATTTCCACCTGATGCCAATTCTCGGTTATCATAAGACCACTTCAGTCCGCAAACCTAGACAAAAACAAGTTGATATTCAGATTATAGAAGGTTGAAAATTGGAAATGAAAACAAGCTTAACACATGATTCTTGAAGAGGGAAGCCCGACCTCTGACTTGTGTCCACTTAGCTTACTAACAAAATCTTCTTGAGCTCGTATATCACGTTGAAGGATACTTTTGTCACGACTTCCCGATGATAACAAAGATGTACTCCAGGCTAATGCACCAACTCTTAACCGATGCCCCTCTATTGTTCTTACTCTCTTGCACCGAGAGGCATCCCATATCTACGTGCAAGAATGCCAGAGATTTGTAAATTAGAAGCTAGATACTTAAAGAAAATATTCTGGTGTATTAGCATGACTCTCATATTATCACTATTCTACAGCTTATTTAACTTGATTGGCAAAACTAAAGAGACCAAACACATGATTCTGCTTCTTCTAAGCACAACGCAAACTGAGGTAGAACCAAATCCAGTAATAAGATAAAATGTTAATATTAATGATTCTTTAGCTCAACAGCTTCTAGAGCACCTAAAAGTCGCAACAAAATCAATTCTGAACAACATATATTCTCGCTCAATTAGGATTCACACCACAGGGCATGCATGCCAACTATGAGTTCAAAAGATTGTCTATGCCAAGTTTTGAGAGAGCTGTTGAATTTAAAAATAAATGTACTTGCATTTTTTATATTTCTAACTGAAAGGAATCAAGAATCCTCATCTGTACAAACTTTTGAATTACTAAATTAATTCATAACAGGCCTGAAACTTAAATAGGGAATTTAGTTTTCTTATGTAAATTATGGTCCTAGGTGTACTAAACATACGGATCTCAAACCGTACACCATAATATAATTTCCATAGCAATTCAAAGCCCTAATCTTTAAACTAGGATTGCAAACATAAGTCTTTGGATAAATAAACTAAAGAATGCAATTATCACTCACTTTCATGTGCCTGTTCAGATTGTATTTAAGTATTGAGACTTAGAATGTAACCTTCTCTACAAAATTATAATGCAACAACAGTACTACCAGTAAGAACTACTAAAAACTACAGTATACTGGTAATTGCAACAGTTTGTACAGTTTCATCCAAAATCTAGCTCTAGTTAAACTTGAATCCAAATATGCTGTCCAATTAAAAGCTGAAAGGATAATGAAAATAAAGTCAAATTTTTATGCTCTTAATGGAAAGGCATCCTACAATTAGAAAGAACATCTAAGTAATCTAAATGCCAGTCTGCTCCAAATATTAACATAGTATATAATGATATCACTAGTCACTACATACTAAACTCCTATATTATGCCACAGAATATTTTTTTAATAAACTTGAATTACCTGGAGCTTTCCGTTGTTAGTTCCAACAGCAAGATGTGTACCACGTTGTGCCCAACCAACTGAACACACACTATCATCAATACCCAAGTCACACAACTTCACAACCTGCATATAAAACCCGACAACAAATTCAATAACCGGCACTAGTGCAGTAAACAATCACATTGTCAAAGTCCAAAATGGTAACTTTATAAACCCAAATAATCACCTTGCTACTAGAAGCATGCCACAGATAAACACAGTTTCCTAATCCCACAGCCAACACATTATGCGAAGACCAGTCCACAAGATTCAGATAAAAATCATCTTGTAATGCCGGTGCATCCAAAACCTATCCAAAAACACAACTACACAATCTTAACTTTCAAACATACCAAATCACAACCACCAGTAAAATAAACATCTAAAATGGACGAACCAAGACAACCAACATAAAATTTTCACAATTTAACACAAACCCTTTATCCAAAATAACAAATTTAGCAGAAATACAGCATGAACAACTAATTAAAACAACAAATTCCGGAAATCTAAATCAAGAAATTACGAAAAACCAAAAAAAAAAAAATTTAAAAAAAAAATCCAACCTTGTAAGGTGATCTTGGGACTTTCCTTGGAGTCTTAACAGGGCTATGGGAGACACCAGGGAGCTGATCATCAAACCCAAAAGGGGACAAAGAATGCAAAGATTTCCGTGTCTCGGTCTTAAACTTAAAAATATTACAATTAGGGGGACTAATCTGCAAATTCTTCCCATTAATTCCAGCCAATTTATACGGAGTAACAGGTGGGACCACGCCAGCAGAATCGGGGCCGAAAAGGGCGGTACGGAGGAGGGCAGTGTAGGCATTATTGGAGTCATCGGAGGAGGAATGCGGCGGAGGAGAGAGGTTGAAGAGGGCGAAATTGGAAGAAGATCGGCTTGGAATAAAGCGGTCACTGTAAATAGTCCGTGAAGGGGAGGGGTGATAGGAATTGAGATTTGGGAATAGATGGTTTTTTAATGGGGTTCTGGGAATGGTGCTGTCTGAGGTGGTGGAGGATTACGGTGGTGTTGAGCTGTCCATGGCGGAGGAGGAGAGGGAAGAACCTTAGATTGGGGAGCAGGATGGAGTAGGTGGGGAATGTGATTTGGGGGGTGATATTCTTGAGGGTAGTCAAATTTCCCGGGAAAATGAGTAACAGAAGGGGGTTTTGCTGGAAAATTGACCTGAGTAGGAAAGTAAATTATTAGAGCAATTTTGGTGTAATTTGTATTTTTAGTATAATTTTCTATAAAAGAAAAATCAAACATAAAGTCATAATTTTCTATAATTATTTTATAGATTATTGGATAATTATATCATGCTTATAATTTTTATAATCCCAATTTAATTTATATGTTTGTTTTTCTATTCTTCCCCAATCAATTTTAAGCATAATATTACAACTTGCATACATGTAAATTATGTCAATAGAACTAGTTAATAATAAGTGGGGAAAGGTAATTTCACGAATTTGAGTTTTAAAAAGTGGGGTAATTCTTCTACCTTCTATAAAATATACTATCTATTTGAAATATGATAGAGATAATAAAATATTCTCAAAAATTTCCCCTTTAATATTTGGGAAATAGATGTTTTTTTTAGAACTAAATAGATAATAATTAAGTGTAGTTTTTAGATAATAAGACTTTTATTTTTTAATTTATCAATCATATGTTAGAATTATTAGAGAGTAAAAAAGAAAAATGATTTTTTTAATTAAAAAAAATAACAAAATAATAGACAAGCAAAGAAGAGGCCACTGCAAAACTTAAACTTGGGTAATTAAGAGGAGGGAATGTGAGCCGGAAAAGTAAACACTTATAATAGTTAAAGATAGATACTTTAACATGACTCAATAACCATTATAAATCTTGTCCAAACCAAATTACAAAACAGTTTCTCTATTAGGGCCTATTAATAATATTAAAATCTAAATTCTAAACTTTAAATTTTAATTTTTGAAGGTATTAATTGATGAATTGATAAAGTTATATTTATTTGATAATTAATTGAATTCAACATTTGAATTAATAATATCTCACTTTATACACATGTTAATTTATTACAAATAATTATCATATGTGTGTAGGAATGTGTGTTTAGTTGTGAAGAAGAACATGTATGAGTGTGTGAAAGTTTGTATGTGAAAGTATGTGAGAGAGTGTGCGTGAAGGAGATAGTGTGTGAATGTGTGTAAGAGTGTGAGATTGTGTGTGAGAGATGAGCTGTGTATGTGTGTGAGAGACAATGTGTAAATATGAGGGGGTGTGTATGTATCTTTGACAGCATGTTTGTGTGCATGGGAGAGTATGTGTTTGTGTAAGAGAGTGTGTGTGGACAAGTGAGAGAAAGTGTGTGTGAGTGAGGGTGAGAGTGAGTATGTGTGTGCAAGACTGTGTATTTTTACATTTATCTAAAATTTAATAGATTAAGTGAAAAAATTTTCATTTTGAAATTTTGAATATAAATTAAGTAGTACTTAATATATTAAATGATAAAAAAAATTCTATTATTCAATACGCTGAATTCAAAAAACTCTTTTAATTAATTAATTTTCAACATTAAATAAAATTATTCAACAAGTATTTATTTATCATCACACATGTTGGAATTTAATATTTCCTTAGTCTTCTACTCCTAAATACAAAGGAGTAACCAAAAGAAATTTGTTTGGGACAAACGACATTCTTCTGAAACTCCATCATACATCTGTTATTTACACATATTAGCTAAATTTTCTTAATATTTACTTAAACTTTTTTTTTTCCGAGTGAATAGTATCTGTTTCAATGTACTTAGTGGTACTTACTATATAACACATAGTTATCAGATTTATGGTATTTTTTGACATGTCATACGTTATATTGTTAAAAATGTGACACACTAGAAATAAATTTAGTTGAAACATTCTTTTGGATCGAGATATGCTTGATTATTTAAGTTGATAAGCTCTAATGTAATACTTTTACAAAAGTTAGAATCTCATATAAATTTCATTTGTTAGAATATTATTGTAATTAGTATCAACAAAAGTATTAATGTAGGTTAATTAATTAACTCTAGGTCAAATTGAATTACTATAAAAGTAATTCACAATTGGTATATTTAACCTTGATTTTATTAGTTTGTGGGAGGGATACTTGTTTCGTGACAATTATAATAGTTTTAGAAGCAAAAACAAAAATAGGTAATTTATATAAGTAAAATCAACCTTTAGAACACTTAAAGTTACAAGATGGTCAAATGACAATATTTAAATAAAATGAACCAAATTAGTATTACAAAGGACAAAATTATAAAAGGTTTAAATATAATTAGTCAATCTTTTTTAAATTAAGTTTAAAAGCGGTATGCTAGATTTGAAGAATCGATGCGTATATCATAGTATTTCAAATTACAAAAGTATCATAAATCGAAATATTTGAACTGATACGTAATACATAAAGTTATTTGGTGAATTCAGTAACTATGATATAATATAAGTACTAATTAAAAATGGAATGCTGTCGGATCAATTATATTCGGAAGACAAGGCATAAATTTGTGTACCAATACCACGATGAATTGAAAAATTAGAGATTCTAACAACTCAATTATGTACTTAACTTTTATCTAAATTGGCAGATTCTTTAGTATGGAAGGCCTATATCCTGGGATCTGATTGTTGTGAAGAAAAACAGATAGTCCAGTTTAGTAATTGAGGTACTTCGTTTCTTGTTTGGCCTAGAGCTAGCTTTATTATACACATTCAAAAGGAAATGTTGCAAATTTAGGAGGGGACATTCTTGGATAGTCCTGATTCTATGATACTATATCGTGGATCACTTGGTCTATAAATAGTTACGTCGGTCTGAATATTGCGGTTCATTTTAGAATTTCCCTATGCGAGGATACATGAATGCCGACTACAATTAAAGGTACCTTTTCAAAGGTAGTGGAGTGATTCTTGATCTTGGTCTATTTGTATATTGTTAGCAACATGTTCAAAGCAAACAACCATCATTTCCTTTTATCATTTGCAATTGTTAGGCTGACATATTCAGTAGAATGAGCGCATGCTATTATTCTAGCAACAGAAAGGAAGAATATTTCATACAGGAATTAAGATTCTTTCAAAACAGAGAAATCTTTTCTGCTTTTGGCCTGTAAGATTGATGGACTCTTTATTCCAACTTCCTCAAAGTACCCTTTCAGGATAACAAACAAAAAATGCTAGAGAAATAACTAGAAATTAATCTTGGATTTACCAAATTACATGGCAAAAGACAAGCAATCTTATGTTTCTCAATGGTACAAGTACAATACAGCAGAAGAATTAGTCAGATAAGAAGAATACAACAATTTTGTCAGCATTTCACGTATTAAAAACTATGCAAATTTAGTCTGTCTAGTCCTGTGAAGACAAACCTATAATCTTGAAGGATCTTACAGAAAGAATATATCATGTTTATGGTAATAAAGGACTAACAACTCAATGAGGTGAGGGTTTATACTCATGCTCGATTATAGGCACTGTTCGAGTGACTGATGCAGTAGGAGCTCTAATATGTCTGACCAACCATTGATACTTGTAGAGCTTCTTCCTCATAAGCCCTCCTTTCCAACTCTTCCATTCTTGCTTTCTTCTTAACTTTAACAAATATTGCTATCAAAAGTAGAGTTAAAAGGAAGGCCCCAAGTGCAGCTCCAATAGAGCTTCCTATAGCTATCTTCCATTTGCTTACCTGTTTTTTCAATGGCATTGAAGGTGACTCAATCACCAATCCAAAATGGCCTTCTTTTGTTGAAACACAAACATTTGGTGATTCTTGATTGGATAGAGTCACCTTTCCATTGCGTTCAAATCGAGCACACAATGGTATGATCCCTGATGATGATGTAGCATTTAATGTCGTAGTAATGTTTCGAAAATCTATCTTAATAGGATCTTCTTTCCCTGATTGAATTCCAAGTTCAAATGGAATACTGAAATTGATGCTGTCTCCAGCATTGTAAGCTAGTAGGCCTAGAATTGGAGAAATCAGCTGAAATCCTGGTAGTTCATAGTTATCATAAATAAGATCATCCTAAACTATACGGATGACCAGTTGGATCCAAGATTTTGTGCAACTATCAGCACTCTTTCTACACATGTATTCAGAGTTACACTTTTTCCGATGTGAAATTCGTGAACTTTTGCACCGTACCTTCTTAGACTGCCACAGCGGAATCTCACTGTATCGACCTTAATGCCTGAGAGGTTTGCTGGCAGACTTACAGTGTGTAATTTGCCTGTACCAAAGAATCTGTCATAAGATTGGAAGGTGTAATCTCTGATCACTAAATCGAGAAGCCGGGCTGATTTTATTCCTTGAGTTTCAATGGTCAAGGCTGTTGTTGAGGATGCAAGTGGAAGAAATGCTATCAGAGTGATCAGAGGAAAAAATGAGCTGAACATTTTAAAGAAGTGGAAGTTTGTTATCTCTGCAGTATGATTTTTTAGGTTTTTCTGCAGAGTTGAACATGAAAAGAAGAGTTTTTGATTTGTGTGGAACCTGTATGTTGAAAAAGCTTAGTCCCTTGTTGAATGATTATAAAGATTATTTGGGGTTGTAAAGAGTGCACTGGGATTGCCGGGGAAAGGTTTTTAATATAGAGGTTGATTTCTGTGTGAAAGGTGAAAGTCGAAAGTTTAAAGCCGAAAGAAGCAAGAAAAGAGAAAACATATTCTATTCCCTTCTATTATATGTTCTTGAGGTAAAAAAGCAGTTACAGGTTTATTTTGAAGAACATCCTGCTGTGATAAAGGGTTTTGAAGATCTGACTGGAAAAGGATTTTGCTTTACACATGAAGTGATGGAAAATTGAAATCTTGGCAAGTCAAGTGGTAGAACAAACTGTAATCTCATGTTTCTATCTTCACAAAAAGTAAAAGGAAAGGTTTGTAACCATATAATCCGAATATGTGTAATACGGATATGACTACACAATATATATCGGTTATGTTAAAGATATTCAATATAAAATACTATTCGGTACACGATATACAGTATCGAAATACACAAATGAGTACGCAATTCGTTAGATTTATTAGGTAATATAGGTTATGATTGGTAATTGGATTCCTTTTTTGGACATGCTAATTTGTAGTCGTTTATTTAATTTCATCCAATTTATGTATCTAGTTTTGTTATGCTTGCCTTTTAATGTAGATGTATTGAGGTAAAGGGGTTTAGACTTTAGAGTCAGGTGGCAAAGGTTGGGAGGAATGATTTGGAGCATGGTGTGATGATGACTTTTCAAGTCAAAAGGCAATAAAAAGGAAGCTTGGCGTGCTTAAGGAATGGAATGAAGGCAAAGTTTTTTTGATGGATGGGGCATAAAATGCTAATTGTATTTTTTATGACATGTTCCCCACCCCAACTACCTGTGGGTTCCTATTAGCTAGCATGCATAAAAATTTTGAACTCCTCTTTTGAAGGATTGCTAAATTTGTAATAGTGTTGAAATGTAGTAACTAAACCATGGATTTGTTGCATGTGCATGGAAATTTTCAAATTTTGTATTTGTAATTGTATATGTAGAAGCTTAATTTTAGCTTGAAATACTATGTGGACCTAATGTTCTTTAGTGAAAGGTACAAATGATTGATCGATTTTTTTATTTCAAGAACCTGAAAAAAAAGAAAAAAATATATATATATATTTACAAAATCAATAATAACTGTCACGCGAAAAATAATAAATAATGTATTATTCTCAAATACTTTACTATTAGTAAATTAGATACAGAACACACATTTATAATTTAAATTGTCCCTTATTTGAAGAGTAGGAAAGAGCCAAAGAGACATAAAATCTTGAAGCTCTACAAAATGCAATAGGGAGAACATCAGAATTCCATTCTTGTTTCAATGCACTCTTACTATAGTATAAGTAAAAAATACACATCTATTTTTTGTAGTAGAGACATTTCAAGTAATGAAAACCTTTTCTGTCTAAAAGGAAAGATGGTTAAGAAAAGGACAGTTATTAAAAAGATAGTAATAGAAATATCTCTTTTAATTCAATATATCGACAAATTCTTTGCTAGTACGAAATCTCCAATCACAAGCACGTAGTTCACATGATGAATTAAAAGATAGATAAATTCGTATTTTCAATCTATTTAATGATTTACGAAATTAATAACCAACACTTACGACTTGTATATTAGTGGAAGTTGACTTTGGCATGGTAAGTCAATCCTACTTGCCAATTTGAAGGTGCAACATTGTAAGCTAAAATAGTCTCCTTAGAAGTGTACGAAGCTATTTTGAATGAAAGAGATTGTCCTGATAGAGTTGCAAAAGCCTGATATGAAGCTCCCCAATTATGGCTCATGCTAATCCATTTTGTTTTGCTTCCTTTAACCCACAAGCTGGCAATGTCGCCTCCTCCACCAACGTTCATTACATATACCAGCAACCAGTAGCCATTTCCTTGGAAATTGAATCGGAGTCCACCTTTCCTCACACATGGTACTCTACAGAAAGCATGTTACACATTGAAATAAGTTAAAAGTGTAATTCTACAGTTTTGTTGAAAGAATTATCTCGATATATTTTAAAGACTTATACAGTCTCAACACTACGTGTTTTATAAGTTTGTATTGTACGAACTCTTAAAGCCAACAAAATGATTTATTAACAAGACTGTACAATTTCTCTAAAATTGTGTTTGGATGAGTGGATTTGAATTGAAGGAAAGATTTGAAATGCTTGAATTTGAATTAGATGAATTTGAAATGATATGAATTTTGGATGAATTTTAAATTCACCCATTTAACCATTTAAATCATATTCCCATTTATTAATAAATTTCAAACCCACAACTAAATTAATTAACTTATTATAAATTTAAATTCAAAATTAAATTTACACAAATTCCTCCCTCCAAATACAATATAAGTTCAAATGGATAATGTGACTATGTGACATTGCATAGTCTTGTGGTCGAATTTCTGCTCCATATTGCTAAGAAGTAGACTCGTTTATTAAATGTGTTTTGATTCATGCAAACTAAAATATGATATGTTTGTGCCCACAATAAATACGGTATGTTTGTGCCCGAGTAAGTATTTCATTATTGATTAAACACTAAAGTTCAACATTTAATATTATAATTTTAATATTATTACCACAAATCACTTTTTTTTTTTATAATTAAGCAACTTTTACCCCGAATGCATGTTTTCTCTAAAACACTAAAGAATTTGAACTACTATTTCAATTAAATAGAGTGTGCGTACCACAGTTATTATATAGGAAAATATTTAGATAGATTCGATTTATGATTTTATTTGTATATTTTGTGGTATGAATTAAATTTAATGGAATAAATGTCATCAATTGATGTAAGCAAATTTTCATAATATTTAATTCTGAGCACAAAGTTTACATGTATGGCTCAAGATCGAGTTTATCTAAATATTTTCCAATTATATATATCTATACAAAGTGAGAAAGTGACAAAAATTACTGATGTATAAAGAAGGAACAAAATCTAACCGAAGATTTAAAACCAAGGATTGGTGTTCATATGATTTTGCTACATAAAATAATTTTAACAAATAATTTTGAATTTATAATTTTATAAATATCTCTCATTTTTTTTATTTCAATATAACTGCTAAAAATCACTTTATTTCCACAATGAACTTTTAAGACAAAACTTTACCCCCAAATGCATATTTTCTCTAAAATAACAAAGGAATTGAACTACTATTCTAAATAGAGCGCACGACCACTCTAATTAATTTATGGACTATTACTATATTTCCTCAAACAGTAACAAACTATATTATATATAACTACGATTCTATATTCGTATCACGTGTTCTTATATAATGGGTTATTTTTATCATTAACTAAGGAAGGGATTAATTATGCGTAGGAGGTATTTGGTTCGCATTCGTGAATAGGAATCAAAATAAGAATTATAAACTCCACATCGGTATGAATTTATGTCATTTCAATAAGAATTGACTTTCGTTATGTTGATAAGTTAATTAATATGAATTTCAACACAAGTGGAAAATGAAAGTGACTATTTTTTAATATTTTCATTCCTATAAAATAATTATCATAATAATTAACTAAATAATATAGTTTTTGAGTATCATTAATCTTAATTCTTATTTCTACCCCTTATACTCATAAATCAAACACCTCATTAATCATTCAAGAGAAATATATATATATATATATATATACCTGCGGTACGTGACGGGGACAATTCCAGCCTTCCATTGGGCAATTTTCATAAAAGCAGGTTTGGACATGTCAAAGTGTGTGCGAGGTGGGTTGCACCAGCCACCATTGTTGGAGTCTTCAGCCCAATTCGGCGGGCAAAGATTTGTAGCAGAGACGGTGGTGATTGGAGACCCTTTAAAGCAATATGGAGATTCAACGCAGCGTATTTGGAAACATTGTCCGCATGCATAACCATTGTTAAATAGTACTGAGCTCAAGGCCGTTGTATCTGTTCCATAACCATTGCTGAATAGGTTTCCATATCCGCAAGCTCCCCCTAATGCCAATTCCAAGATTCACTTATATTAGACTATTTTTAAGCATACGTGACACCGAAGTGTAATTTAAAAGGGTAAGGACAGCATATTTTTTATAATTTATTGATTATGAGTTCGATTCGAATAATCACTAATAAATAATAAGAAAAGTTAAAAAAAAAAAAAACAAAAAGACTTGTGCAGCATTTTCCCATTAAAAAACAAATAATAAAAAAAAAAGAGTAAAGAAAAGAAAGAAAAACTATATTATTACTTCAAAAAAGTTTTTTATGAATTAAACATGTTATGGATAGGACTAAAGTTTGTCTCGCCGATCCGGACAAACAAAAAGGAGGGTTGCATACAATCAAAGGATGTTAGCTCACACTTAAAATTTAAGTGGGATGCAACTATTGTTTCGTGATTAGACATCAATCACATCTGAACAGTTGACTTGTAATTAAGAATGTATTGTCGTTAGTATAGTACGTGTAGTGTTTTCATTGAAAATAATGGAAGTCACAATTATATTTACAGTAGAAAAATGTTGTCACACACTTAAACAAATTAAAATTGGTGATTCATATCAATTTGTGGTATAAAACTTTACTCTTTTAACCAATCCTCCAATGAAAATATAATGCATTCTATGGATAATGATAAAAATTAAAATTAAAAAATGAATTTACGAAATTTTTTTCAACTTTAGATATTGTTATGAACTTGAAAAACTAAAGTAACGCACCCATGGTTCCAGAGCCAGTCTCATCTCCATAAAATGTAGCATGAGCAAGTCTCCATGCGGTAGGCCGGAATACTGTTGGATAGTAGCCAGCAGCTAATGTTCTTCCACTAATTGACAATTTGATCAATGCAATCAAGAAAAGTATAGAGCTCAGAAATTGAAGGAAAGAGTCCATACTTCTTCAAACTTTTTTTTTTTCTTTTCTTTTCTTTGATACAAAATTGGATGCCAAATTGACTTCTAAACACAACCCTTTATAGGTTGAGTCTTGGAATTAATGTATAAGAGTTGCTTCGTGATCCTCACGAACATTTTGTTTTTAAAAAAAGAAAAAATTGATTGAATATTTCAATTTGGTAGCCATTTTCTATATGATGACTTAGTATATGTGTATACTCTTTGCAAGTCAAGTATTTCTAAATATAGTTTGAAACGTGGGGGGAGGTTATACCTTTGGTCTGTGGCACACCCCTATTTTTTTTTTGGGTTACACCGGCCAATAAGGTCTTATTGAGAGGGAATTATGAATTGATATTTTTAGTAATTGAATTGTGAATTGAATAACGACTTATTGCTTTATTTAGATTCTGTAGTGATTAACAAATTGGTTGTTCTGCTAATGCTTGCAGACATATCTAATTAGGAAAATCGAGGACATGTTTAGTGTAAGTTCATTGGCCACAAAGGTTTGATGATAGAATTTCTAAAATGCACCTCACAAAATAGGATTAATTGCAACTCGGCCCTTGAAATTATGGGTTGTATCAAATGAATCCTACAGAATTTGTGTCTAAAACATTGTGATTCTGGCATGGAGAACCATTTAAGTGGTCAATAAAAGCAAAAGTTTAACTCAAACCCAAGAAAAATAAAATAAAATAAATCCATTGATGGATTGCCTAGAAACAAATCTCAGAATCTTTAAATTAATGTAAGTTTTTTAGTTCACAACACCTAATATTCTCGATTAGAGACTATCTTTATTTTCGTTCAATTAATCCGTTCTTACCACAGATGATCATGAAATTAGTATTTGTCGATTAGTATTACACAAAAAAATCAATTATAGACAGGGAAATTGCACACCCAGAATAAGATGGACAATAATTTACATATATAACAGGTTTCCTGTTAAAACTTTGTTGCAAGTATTCATGTTATCTCTTCCCTTCACAAAGCAAGTACTATAAGAATGTCCATACAATATACAACATAACATTACACATTGCTATACAGCCAATAAAGCAGCTTCCAATTTCAATATTGGAATCCTTTTCCACTTTCACAGATTGATCATGCATTGGTATAGTCTTCTCTTTGGCAACTCATGTTAGTCATAGCCTTATTGCAGATGTCTGAGCCAGAAAGTTCATCCTGCATCATCAAAGCTGAATTTTTTAAAGTAAATTGCATCTAGAGTATATATTTTGGATAATCCTAAAAAAATTAATAAAAGTTAAGATGAGAAACAAAAAAATTACATTTTATTTATATTTCAATTATAGAATTTGTTTTTGGAAAAAAAATACACTATTGCATCATTTATTGAACCATTAAAAATTAAAGTAAATATACATTTTTATAATCCACACTAAAAGATAATCTAAAGAAAAATTAAATGCATCAATTACAATGACACACATATATATTCTTTTTTTTTTTACTGGTTCCTGTTTCAAAAAATGAAGAACCGGAACCGGAACCTTGTCCACGTATCCGAACCAGTTCAGTTCCAAAACTGCTGGTTTTTGGCAGTCTGGTTCCGAACCGGAACCGTGGCCACCCTACTAGGAGCCAATGATAAACAAAACATAGTTTAATCTTGTTTTACTCGATTTAGATTTCTTTTTTAATATGAAGTCAGCCACTTGCAGCTCATCATGTCGAATTGCATGTTGATGGAAATAAAGATAACAGTGCTCTCTCATCTTCGATCTTTATTTTTATGTTATTGTTCTCCAGTATCTTTTATTGAGAGCTCGAAGTTAGAGTCTGTAATTACCTTGACTCATGCTTTACCACTTTCAGGCAATGTAATCAATCTTGTCTTTGAATCGAACACCAAATCTGTCTGACAACTACAGAAATTATTTTTGTCTAATCAGTATAAGTCAAGGATTGCAAATCCATAATGGAGTAGCTCCAAAGTTAGCTAGTCAATTCGAAGGTTAACATTGGTATTTGGTTAACTTACTTTGAGCATTTTACGATGTTGGTAGAACCGCCACTAGGTACTGTTAGTATTGTTCCAAAAAAGGAAGTATTCTCTGTGCCACAGTTGGGACACTGGCCCTGAAAAGTAAAATAATTTGTTGAGTACGGATACATGACAATTATAGCACGACTTGTTTGAACAATGGTATCAGAGCAAGAAGTTACCTTTAGGATCAAAAAGTCCTTCACGACCACTTTTGTAAGTGAAAATGATAACCATGTAAATATGAAGGGTATAGCAGCAAACCATGTGAAAATAAAACTGAAGGGTTCTGGAAGCTGCAATTTAATATAGATCAATGAGTTAATTTCTGTTAAGGGATGAATTCTAGGTCACACATTCACATTCACCTCATTTCTGAACTCACGAAGGGCCAAAATGTGTAGCAAATACTTTGGTTGTGCAAGTGTGTGAATATGTCCGTGGGGTTATGTGTGTGAGAGCATGGAGTGAGTGTGTATGCATGTGGGAGAGGAAGACAATTACATTGTAGCATTCGTTCTCATTAACACCGAAAGACAAAATGAACCATTTGTTACCTCCAAAAGGTAAGTTATTTCGAATCCAGTCAAATCATCAAGGAAGAAGAACCTAAAATGATACAGATGAAATTCACAATAATTAGTGCGTTTGCAGGTGCTAGAAAAAACCAGAAATAAAAGACCAAGTTAAGGTTTATATATCAGTGCTAACATATCAATGCTAATACATCGATCCTTCAACAAACTTAATTTATTTGCGCATTTACACAAAGAAATTAAGTAGTAATCAAATTATGATGGTCAGCATCAACAATTAAGGTAAAAAACTGTAGATATTCTCAATATGCCATTGTGAGTACATGCATTAATTAGATGAAACAGTCTCACTTACAGTCCCAATGCAACAACAGCTGCAGGTACATTCAAGAGGAACATCTTGAGATAATCAACAGAAAGATCACTGTAAACCTGAAGGAAAGAACATTATCAGGAAGAAATATGTTTATCTAATGGACAAGGTCAACAAGTGACAGACAGCAAGCATGTCTTCGGAATCCAACTATAAAGACCAACACAACCAGCAAAATTCATCCTAATGGAGATGAGACCTCGTCAAGATTACCTTCACTAGAAAAGCAAAGCTGGAACAAAACTAGAAGATAATTGTGAGAAACTAATTTATCGTAGTCTGGAACAGGACTTACTCCTGTTTTCACTATATCAAATTATCCACTTCAACGAGGGTATTGGCGTAATGCTTCTTTGCTATGATGGTAATCAGTTTGTGTTTTTTCTCCTTTGTAATTGAATGGATTCTAAGTAAATGATGTACTAAATAACAGATTAGCTGTATCAATTTCCGCTTGAGCTACATATCCATATATTTAAGTCTGCATATCAATTATGAAAATACTAAAACAAACAACTAATCGTTTGAGATTCCCCAATACGTATACTTTATCCAGCTGGCAAGTAAAGCTGTCTTGCAAAACACTTAAGAATTTGAGATCACTGATATCATGCAAGAATAAGTGGTTATGCATATCCAAAATATCTCCACTCAAGGAATTGCGAAGAACTCATAAACATGTATCCTTTTCACCAAGTATCTAGAATTTTGAGGAGTAGAGAGAGAAATGATTACAGAAAAGAGTAGGTCAGGCCTGCTAAAAGATATACATTCCAAAAGTTTTCAGCTATGGAACCAGTTAAGAAACAAATGCATGGCATAAAATGACAAAAGAAAACTCTCTTTGTGTGCATGTTTTTTGAGGTTACAGCAGATAGAAAAGTAAAATATTGGATATTAGATATGACAAAGGACAGAAACACAGACCTTTCGACTGCGAAGGCTGCATCGTGGACCCTCAACGACAATCTCACTCCCATCCATCTACAGGATAACAATTTCACAAGATAAAGCTATAGAAAGAAGGATAAATTGTTACTAGAAGAAACCAGTTTGATGCACTAGAGCATAGGTGTACATCACCAATCTATCATATTATAACATGTTGAGAAGCCTCAACTGATCAATCTTTCTATGTAATCTGAAATAGAAGTCAACAGGAACACAGTATTTTATTATCGATGGATCAATATTTTGACTTGAAATGTTCACGACATACTACAGTAAATACACCACGGCTTTCTTTGAACTCCTAATGGAAGTATGTTTTTACTATCTACATATTATTTAATTCTTCATAGGAATACATGGTTCTGCATACCATATAGACATTTACACACCTTAAGTTTCCATCTTCAGCTTATCAAACTCTTCATCTGACATTAATGGATTCCCAGATACATAAGCCATTGAAGCTTCCAAAAACCTTTGTTCATCAGAACCTACATTACAGTAAAAGACCGCATAAGCAGCACACACAGTTTGGAGATTCAAATATTGACAACAAAGTCCATGGTCAGAAAAAGCTATTATTAAAAAAATTGAATAAATGCATACTTAGCATGGCAACGCTGCTTCCTTCCCACATTAATTCTTCCTTGAGGTTATCAAATTCCTCATTTGACATTATGGCTTTCCCTTCATAATAGAATGCCTGTAGTAAAATAAAACATAGAAAATGGAACTTCTGTTTAGGAAAAATGAGGCAAAATATCAACACTAGATAGTATGAAATACTTCAGTTTTCTTCAAGCAATAAATGCGAATGGATGCGCAACAAATCAAGCAGTTTTGAAGGATTAAAGTAATACCCATGTTTACATGTTGAACAAAGGAAAAAGAAAGAGGAGGAAAGAGATATTTTGTCTTGCATACTTGTAGTGCTTGAAGAAACTCTTGCTCCATCTCCCCCAGGGACTTCTTCTCTTTCTTATCTATGTTACAATAAGGAAGGATCTTACTATCAACCACATCATCTTCTTGGACTGGACCTGATATCAAAACAGAGGATAGTTAATGCGGTACAGATCTTAATAGTCCTCTTTAGGGTGAAAAATGAAGAAAATATAACTCCAATAGATGCATCAAGAGCACATGTTAGCAGAGGTAAGAAGACATTTCAGCACAAATTATTCTTACATGACAGATGTTAGAAACTAATGTTAAAACTAACTAGATACTCAGTAACGGGCACAATATTATGGCAAAATACTAGTCAAGAATGATCTTTCTCACATAATGTTAAGTTTTACATGCAAAAGAGAATTCTTGTAAGATGCCTGTTCAATAAGGCTCATGTTATGGACCTAACCTTTTTGATGGCCTTTCCTCCACTAGCAGCGAATCCGTGCAGTGCTAGGGTGGTCAATAGAATGTAGGGAAGCTGAAATCGAACATGTTCATGAAGTAGGTATAATCTAAATGAAAAATGTTGCCCAATTTCTATGCTTCTAGGAAAGCATAACCGCAATGGTGTGCTTCTAGCAAACTCAAATTAGTTTCTGGGATTCAATTCCTGAGCTAACTTGGACATAGATTCAGCCCTTTCATCTTTTTTTTACCCGAAAACTAGGGAGAAAAAACGGAGAGAGATGGAGGGAAGTAGATTAGCACTTGAATTTTGATCTAGCAAATAATCATGTAATTAAAAGAAGGGAGAACAACTAGAACTTTGATTCCATAAAGTCATCTGATTCAGAATGACGAAAGAAATACATGGTTGCTTTCAGTCTGTAGAAAAATCATGGAATTGATCATAAATTTGAGCATCTTATATTTGTATCTGCAAAAATCTCCAATTGAGCAGGTGGGCAGTAAAGTTCTTTATTTGAAGATACTTAGAAAACAGTAAAAATCTGTAGGTTACTAGAAACAATTCAGATGTCTTTTTTTACCGATATAGGGAACCAGTAAAGATTGCAGTTTTCAGTACATTCAGTAACAATTCAATCTTTCATTCTTTATTTGTTATAACCATAACCATAATTACCTAATTCACTAATTACATATTAATTCACGCATATCGGTAATACATTTAATTATTTTTCAAAAAAATGACGTACTATAATGAAGAATGAGAGAGAACCACGTAGTTGATAATTATAATTATAACAAACAAAATAAAAACCAAACAACCCATTCTTCTATCAATCATGATCTAGCAAACAGATCAATAAATACATAACTTAACAATTTAACTGCAGTCAATCAATCAACAAGAAACAAGAACCATATCAGTAAAAATAGACTGTAAAAATAAATAGGCAGGCCAAGGAAACCTGGCTGATCAGTAGTGGCATTAGAAGACAGAACCAGAAGTCTTCTTCCTCCATTAAAATGACAGGGCTGCTGATGAACCCTTGAAGCAGAATGGTTGATGAAGAAGAGTGCAAAGAAGGAGAAGAAGAAGATGAGGAGACAATAGAAATAAATGGTTTTCTAAAAGGGGCAGAGTAAAAACGAGGAATTGTTATAGTGAAACCCAGTTTGGTGGCCATTTTTGGCTGCAGCAATGAAGTTTAGGAAGCCAAGAATTTGTAAAAATTGAGTGCATATTAATTGGAGTGAAAAAAGGGTAGGCAAATTTGCTGGTTTTGGTTGAGAAATGGGGACAATTTTGAGGATAAGGCAAATGAAGATTTGTGTGGAGGGAATTTGTAAAGATTATATTTGTCCTGATAAATTTGGGAATTCTACGTTTCTTTTAAGAATTTTTTTTAATTATAAATATATATACAGTATAAATTTTTAAAATATATAATATTATACAACATAAGTATTTAAAGTATAAAGTAATGATTTTTAAAAGAAATCGTAGAAATTCTACCGTCTCTTATAAAAAACTATTCTTTTAGATTTAAAAATTTATATAATATAAATCATTTTAAAATATATAATATTATATAAATATTTAAAATATGAGAGAATAATTTCTCAAAAGTAACAGTAGAATTTCTCTAAATTCGTTTTTTATTTTATTTTTATGAATTGCAGTAACCAGTGTGATATCAAGTGCCAAGTCAGCATCCAGTTTTTGTTGGGGATCTACAATTTTAGATTTACTGACATTTGGGGTACTTCTAGTGGGCAAGATCTTTTATGGGATTCGTGCCTTGTCACCAACGGGTCATTTTGGGATGGACCACGTCATGGCATTATGGTGTGTATTTCTTGATTTATAATAATGTAGTTTATTGTAGATGAAAAGATCAATGAATCAGTACATTTTATAAGTTTTCATGTTGTCTTTGCATTAATCTATTTAGGTTGCACGTAACATATGGATGGTACAAGATTTTTTATTTAATTCTCTGTACTAATCTCCTATAATACCATTTGTACGCTTATCATGTTAGATATCTGATTCAAAATTAAATTTTTAAATAATAATAAAAAAATAATCAAATTGATAATACAAATTTCTGCATCAATATAAATGTATTAATATTAAAGTAGTAACTCACAATATTAACACTTACAAACAATACAACTCGAGTTAATTCTAAAATTTTATTAAACACTGAGAATTAAACACTCGGTTAAGAACTCTAAGTAAATAATTTAGAGTTTGATTATTAAATTCTCAAACTAGTACTTGGACTTGGAATTACAGAACTCTGAATCTTAGACTTGGAGTTGGATGCAAAACAAATGAATAAATGAAGTCTATTTATAGTAGTGAATTTCCGATATTCATTACCAATTTTCTTCATCTCATTAAATGCTCAACACGCAAGACGCCGGTGAATTTACTTTCAAATCCTACTAAAGATTAAGTGGTGATCTTCCACCCAAATTTTGCACGCACACACAACTTTGCTAATCAAGTTACAAATGAAACAAACACAAGAATTTTGAAAATTCACAAGCAAACAAAGAACTATAAATGGTAACTGAAAAGACAAAAATAATGTTGCATGTCTTTTCAAAATTTCCCCACAGTACTGACTTTCCTTGTAGTTATACCGAATAACTCCTTAAACTTTACAAATTTAGAAGGAGTCAAATTCTTGGTGAATATGTCCGCAACTTGATCACCTGTATTGATATATTCCAAATCGACTTCACCCTGCAACACCTTTTTATGAACAAAGTGATAATGTATCTTAATGTGCTTCGTCTTTGCATGGAAAACTGAATTTTCTGACATGTGTATTGCTGACTGGTTGTCATAGTATAATTGAATCGTGTCATTAATGGGTTGGCACAAATCTTTAATAAGTTGCACTATCCATGTGATCTTTTGTGCTACTGAAACTGTTGTTCTATACTCAACTTTTGTACTTGACAACAATATTGTTGGTTGTCTCTTACTATACGATGAAATTGCTGTCAATCCAAAGTTGAACGCATAACATGTAGTTGACCTTCGTGTGTCATGAATATCGGCATAATTTTCATCACAGTACCCTGTAATCTTCCACCACATTGCATTCTTCTCATTTCTTGTAGAATAGACTATAGTCAATGGTCCCTTTGACATATCTAAGGATTCAGCGTATAGCTTCCAAGTGTGGCTTCTTTGGATTATACATAAATTGACTCACAACCCCCACTGCATATGATATATCAGATATAGTCAAAGTGAGATAGATTAAGTTACCTACGAACTATCCGTACATAGTAGCATCTTCTAGGTCTTTGCCTTCTACTAAGTAATATTTGGCATTGATCTCCATTGGAGTGATATTAGCTTGCAATCAAGCATACCAAACTTCTCTAACAAATCTTTAGTACACTTCCTTTGACACAAAAATAAGTTTTCATTAGTCCTATCAATTTCAAAACTAAGAAAGTGCTTTAACTTTCCAAGTTCTTTCTTCTGGAATCATACACAGGTTTCTTCTGGTCTGATGAATCTCATGTTCATCATTATTTGTAATGATAAGATCATTAGCATACACAAAAATAATAGCTAACCTTTCTATCTCAATAGTTTTCACGAACAAGTTGGAATCTACTGGTGCCACAACATATCTATTTTGAAGTAAGAACTCAACTATCTTGTCATACTATACTCTTGGTGCTTGCTTTAATCCATATAAAGCTTTTTTCAACTACAAACGTAACTTGGTTGGACTATATCTTCAAACCCCCGTGGTTGTTTTGTGTATGTGTCTTGATCAAGCTCTCTATGTAGGAAAAAATTCTTGATATTCATCTGCCAGAACTTCCATGATTTGCTAACTGCAAATGTTGATAAAAGTCGAATGGTGGTCAACTTTGCCACCAAGCTAAACATTTCATCATAATCTAACCCATACTTCTGCCAAAATCCATGAGCCACGAGACGTGCCTTGTATCTCTTAACTGATCCATCTGGACGAGTTTTGACCTTGTAAATCCATTTACAAGAGATAGGTTTAATATCCCTTAGTTTTGGAACAAGATCCTAGATCTTGTTTTGTCTGAGTCTTTGAATCTCTTCCTCTATACGAGACCTTCTTCCACTTAGTGCTTTGAGCAGCCTTTTGATAAGCAAATGGTTCAACTGCTCTATTATTTTTCTATCAAAATAGTATTAGCATACTTGGGATTTGGCTTTCTTTGTCTCGTTAATATGCGAAGTTACTTAGGAGAATTGTCACCATCTTTCATCTTCTAAAATCCAAGTATGTACCCCTATTTGTCAAGGGTTTCTATTTTTCTCAGGTGAATCAACTCTTACCATTTCTTCAATTGGTAAGAGATCCACCTCTTTTTGACTTGATTCATCCTTTGTGGTTGGTTGAGCATCTGGTCTCTTCAATAACTTTTCCTCTATCTATTTTGAATCTAGTAAGACTATTACCTATAGTGACCACCAAAATGATGGCTCATCGAATACTACATTTCATGAGACATAGCACTTCTTATTTATAGGATCAATACATTTCTAACCCTTTCATTGATTATCATAACCCACGAATATATATCTTATGGCTTTTTTGCAAACCTTGCTCTGAAATGTTGAGATGATATGGAACGAACACATAACAAATACACCCAAATACTCTTAAGTGAGTAACGTTGGGTTTAACACTCCACAGCTTCTCGAACAGAGAAATAAATCCAAATTTGGGTTGAGGCAGTCTATTGGTGACATGGACTGTCGTTTTCATGCACTCTGCCCAAAAACGTGGAGGTACGTTTTTGGCATGTATCATACTCTTGCAAATCTCTGCAAGATGTTGATTCTTCCGCTTAGCTACTCCATTTTGATGAGGCGTATTTGGGCTAGTCAACTGCCACCTTATCTTGCACTCTTGCAAGAACCTGCTGAATTCATCTGATGTGTATTTATCTCTATTATCCGTGTGTAGACACTTTATCTTTTGGCCTACTTCTTTCTCCACTTTTTTCTTGAACTTTTTGAATTTGTCCAAGATTTTGGACTTTTCCTTCATGAAATCAATTCAAACAAATCTAGAAAAGTCATCAATAAAGATGATTATATATCTCATTCTGCTTATTGATGGTTCCTTCACTCGACTGAATACATCTAGGTGAATTAGGTCAGAGGCACCTTGGCTCTGAACTTTGACTCCTCGTATGGAAACTGATGAGCTTTTCCATATGGGCAACCTGCACAAACAATATGATCTCGAACGTCTAACTGATGAAGTCCCTTCAAAGTATAAACTTCATCATCATGATCTTCAACTTGTTGTAACTCACATGCCAAAGATCAGCTTGTCTTATTCTTTCTCGCCTTATCAATGTAGGGTTCTTGTATTGACATCACATATACTGTCTCTAGCCATTTCCCTTACATTATTGGTGTACCTAGGGGTGTTAAAAAGTCAGTTAAGTCAAACTACCGAGTCGAGTCAAGTAAAAAAAAATTGACTTGACTTATTTGACTTTTGACTCGATTTTGATAATTAAATATATTAATAAATGATAATATTATTTTTTCTTAATATTTAAATATCTTTTCTTTATGTAAGTGTTGGGGTTATGTACATTTTATGTACTTATACATCTAAAATAAATACTATACTATATTAAAAGAGCCAATGTGATTTAGTAATTTAGATTTTTTTCGAAATTACCTTTATTATAAAATTTAATGACTTTATTATGTCCTAAAACTTGATTTTTTTTTAATACTTGTTTAGGATATTAATGTAAATATTCCTGAAAGAGTAAAAAAAAGAAATGGAATCTACATTTAAGGTTTCATATTAGAAAATAAATTTGATTGAAGAAAACTTCCTTACATAATAGTAGAATATTAAGAATGAGTTTTAGAAATTAAAGAAGAGTAGGAAATAATTTTCTTGGGATGGATTTTAGAAATCAAACAATAATAAAAAATAAATTAACTTGAAAAATAAATTTGCATATTTTATTTATATTTTTGGACTCTTAACAAGAAAAAATCCTAAAAGGTACACAAGAAATAAAACTAAATTTTTTAAACTTATATTTAGAATTAATTTTAATTGAAGCAAATTTTCTCATAGAGTAAAATTTTATGATAGATTTAGATTTGTTAAAAGATAATAATAACTTAAATAAAGTTATTGAAAAATTAATTGAATATATAGTATAACAAATGAAGAATTTTGATTCAGTTTTAAATTTTCTTTCTCAAGTTACCCTCACTATAAAATTACTGACTTTGATATATTCCTAACTTGAATGCCTTTTTCATAAATTTTTAGGTTATTTATGTAAATGCTCCTCAAAGAATAAAAAAGGAAATAAAACTCACTATTAAGACATCATATTAGGAAGTAAATTTGATTGAAATAATTTTCTTTATGTAAAAGAATATTAGAAATAAATTTTAGAAATTAAAAAAGATATATAATTTATTTGGAAAATAAATTTTAATGTTTCACCTATACTTTTGGACCCATAAAAAAAATCCTAAAAGTTATTCGTAAAATAAATACTAACTTTTTAAATTTTCATTTAGAATTAAATTTTGATTGAAGTAAATTTTCTCATATAGTAGAATTTTAGGATAGATTTCAAAATTAAAGATGAATATTAAATAAAATTATCAAACGCAGAGTAAAAATTAATGGAATAAAATTTCTTATTAATTACAACTATGCTTATGATTATTATCAACATATATAAGTTTTGGATACATTAATAGACTGGATAACATTTATAGGCAATTAAAGAAACTAATAGTTTATTAACAACTATAAAAAGAAAAAAAAAATTTAAAAAAATAAAGGAAAAGAAGGAAAACAAGGTTATTTTAATTTCAAAAATTTAAATACTATTTTGGCCATTCAAATTACGTAAAAATCTCAATATTGCTTTTTAAATTGAAAAGGTCTCAATTTGATCCTCCAAATTGAAAAAATATTCTAATATAGTCCTCCAAATCACAAAGTCTCAATTTGGTCTTCAAAAATAAAACAAATGTCTCAATATGTTCCCCAAAATTGAATGATTGTGAATTGGATCCTCCAAACTGAAAAACCATTATAATTTGCCCTCCAAACTGTATTTTGATACAAAAAATGTAATTAATCATTTAAAATCACACAATTTTAAAATACACTTCTCAAGCGTAATATTATTTTACTGTTAGAATAAGATTTTTGTATAGAATAGAGAGTTTTATCTGATATCTATTTCTCAAGGATGAATATTAAAAATAATACAAGTATGCAAATAATTTTTTTTTTAGGATTAGAAATTAAGTTAAATAATGGTAGGAATTATTTTTATACAAAAAAAGTAGAACTTATTGCATATAAAACTTTTGGATTCTTTTGAGAGAATAATTATAAAGTTTTTTTTTTCTTTTCTGTTTTTGATACAAAAAAAGAAAAAAAAAATGAAAGATCAAAGAAGATATAAAATTTCTTAAAAACCTCAAAGTCATTTAAACTTGAATTAAAAAAGACATTATCCTTTATAGATATGGTTAACATTTTCATGCTCCTTCCGCCAATGCCATTTATTTTGTCTCTATCATTGTTATCTAAACTTTGTAATGATGAAAAAGATTTATTGTTCACAATATGAAAATAATTTGCCTTCTGTGGTGTACTAAAAAACAAATATAATGTAAAACTTATATTTTTTATTATTATTTAACTGATTGGATAAGTAAGAAAGAAGGTGAAAAATGTAATCTACACCTATTTTATTTTTTTACAAAAGATTATAATCCTTATCTTGCAATTCTTTTTTTTCTTTCTAGTTCCCTTTTCATGTATCAAATGATTAGCACATATTTAATCTAAGTTGAAATTTTCCTATAATAAAAAATTAGTTCATAAATTATATTAGCTAAAATTCTTAATAGATAATTATTGTCCTCCTACAAAAAATTATTGTTACTGTCTTTGAACCTGTAAATATCTAATGTTGAATATTAGTGACCGTATAAATTATATACTAATAAAACAAGGATATCAAATCAGTTATTAATTAGATTTTAACTAAAGTGTACTTGGTCTAATGAAAGCTAAATACTAAATATTTATTGTTACATTTGAATTATTACTATACAGTAGATTGCCACTGCAGCTATATATTGTTAATCTTATTCTATCAAATAAAATTTATAATATTAAATGTAGTACTAATATCTACATTTTAATTTACTGTTATACAAATTCATAGTTTTAACATAATGAATAAATCACTAAATTTCATGCCATAAATTATCAAATAGTGGTAGACTATTTTTCGCTTTTTTCCTATTTTAATGATATAATTCCTATAGTTGTGCAAGTTATAAATTTAAGAAAGATTTTGTTTCCTAAAGTAGAAGTTACTATTTAGTATTTGCACATGAATGGTTCCTTCATCAAGTTAGTTCCAAGAGAGGTATAGGGATTCAAGAATAATCAAATACCTTAACCCATTTGATAAATCCAAAATTGTTAGGTTAGAATTTGGATAATTAAAAAGAATAAAGGGTTCTAATAAATTTTATAAATTATCAATATTTTTCAAGACTACGCAGTACATTCTTTGATTATTAAACTTACAGAATAGATATAATAATAAACTTTAATATATTTTTTGTCATATATTGGACTCCAATTTGATGATATTTTAAACTTTCCTATTTTTAAAATTAAATTGGTAGATTGCAATGAACTCATCGTAGAATGCTTCAATAATTCTCAATTGAGGAAATGAATTTCTATTTTAAAAATTACAAAGTAGATGTATTATTCACAAGATACAATTATTTAGTTTGTATGAAATTGCTTGGACTATGAAACTAAACAAATTTTTTTATATTTCCAACAAAGTATATCTAAAGAAAATATATAAAAATCACCTATGAACTAATATTTTTCTAAACTTATACGAACTACCAAAAATTCTTTAAATTAGTTAAATGTTGAAATAGAAATTATATAAGCAAAAAATTAATTGAACTAAAAGTTTCAAACAGTTGGTATCTCCAAACATGCTTTACTTTTTAATTCATAGCAATAAAAATCAAATAATTAGTATTTTCAAACTTTCAAAACACGTGCTCCCATATTGTTAATATAAGTGTACAACTTATGAATGTAACACTTTTGTTTCAATAACTAATAAGATGATTACTAATTTCCTTTAAGTAATTATAAATGATTTAAGTATTTATTAAAATATCTATATATAATATATCTATACATGCATGTTCTTATGTTCAAATAATAAGATTTGTATACTTATAATTATAATAAATATATGTTTTACACAATGTCTAATTTATATACTTATACTACGTAACTTATTACTATAATATTTTTACAATCAACAAGTATATTAAATGCATTACTAACTTATTGTTAGTATAGATGGAGTTAGGTAATCATATATACATACATATATATATATATATATATATATATATATATATTTAAATATACTTATAGGATATAATTTAACAGGGATTGGTGATTGAATAAGATTTTGCTATATGAATTGGTTTTGGTAAATGATTCTGAATTTGTGATTTGTAAATTATTTTAATATTTATATATGATATATACACTAACACACGCTCATATATTAAGATTTGTAACTTACTTATATATATATATATATATATATATATAGTATCCACACAAAGATATGGGTGTAAATGTGCACCTATAATATATTTGATACTTATATATATATATATATATAATATTATAAATTATATTTTTGCACATACATTATATAAGGATGATAATGTAGAAATTAGAATAATTAAAAAAATAAAATACTTGATAAAGATATGCTTAAATATAATATAAGAAAAGTAAAACTATTATATAAAAAATAAAAATGAAAAACGAAAGAGATATTTTAAATTTGTAGAATGATATGAAATTTGTAGGATGATGTACCATTTTGTTGGAATTAGAACATGAAATGGAAAAAAATTTATGTTCGACTTATTGAACTTGTTCCACTTACCAGTCGAACAAATCGAATTTAAACAATTCGACTTTAATTGACTTTAGGTTTACATAACATGATTTTAACTTTGAGATTTTTACGTTGAAAGTCAAACACATCAGGTCAAACAATTTGAGAAGTCAAGCACCAGTCGAATGAACACCCCTCGATGTACTTGTTATCTTTTCATTTTGATACCTTACCTTGACTTCATCTGGTCTAAACAATATAAATTGCCCGAAACTATTAATTGAGAAACTGACAGCAAATTCTTCTTCATTCCAGACACATGGAAGACATGTTGCAACTCCATCTGGTGGGAATTGTATCTAGGTAATATAGTCGTATTACTAATATAAATAATTGGTAACTTGGAATTGTCAGTTGTGACCATCACTTGACCGTCTTTGTACTCTGTTAAGTTTGTTAGTTTTCTTTTGTTCCCGGTCATGTGATTAGAGCACTTGGAGCAATTATCCAATTAATATTATAATTGATAGGATTGGTACTTACCGTTGTAAGAGCTAACTCTTCTTTTTATTCGGTAATTCAACAAATCGCACACTCTTCAACTGCAAAGGACACTTGTACATCCTAATATTCATCAAGTTCATTAACTTTTTGAGAGGATGTGGTAGCATTACCTACAGCTGGTGGTGACTTGCAATATTTAGCGTGATGTCCTTTTTTATAACATTTTTAACTGCGGGACTGTCAATGGGTTGGTTGTCAGGTTATCGTGTCGTGTCAGGTGTGATCCATTTATTATCGTGTCGTGTCGTGTGGGACCCGTTTCTTATCATACTGTGTTCGTGTCTGACCCATTTGGGTTCGTATTGTATTCGTGTCTGACCCATTTACTATTGACAGATAGTATAAACCTATTTGACAATTACATAACTTGCGATCCATTTGAGTTAAAATCTCAAATTTTGATTATTTAATTACTTAAATAATTATTAATACTAACCTTGTTATTATAGTAATTTAAAACACATAATTAAAATTATTGGAATTTTTTTGGATAATATTTAAAATAATTATTATGTTTGATTTAATTATCTAATATTAAATATATTATTCACAATCTTAAAGTATACTATAATAAATTATAATAAAATTTTCAACAAAATCTGTTCATATAGTAACTTAACGGATTATCGTGTCAACCCATGGGTTGACCAAACCCAACCCGTTTAATTTCGTGTCATAAAAGAGGTTGATCCAATAATGACCCAATAAGTTTCAAGTCATGTCATAATCTATTAATTTTGTATCGTGTTATCGGGTCATATCAAAAATTTGCTAGACCTATTTAACAAATGTCATTGCAACGTCTCTGGTTGCCTTGTCACTTTTGCTGCCTTCTATCTTGGCCATATGCACCTTGGCTTTGGCCAGCTCCTCCTTGATTGGTGCTCGTCCATTACTTCTTTTTCTTGCCTCCTTTTCTTTTGGTGAAGAGTGCCTTTTCTTCATCATTAGTAGACACTTTACACGGAGAGCTGTCTAAAGCTTTCTCGTTGGCAAGTAAACTTTTCAACTCTGCCAAAGTTGGTTCGCTAGCCCATTGGGTAGCAGTGATAATACCTTTGTATTCTGACCTTAAATTATGGACAATAATTCTTCTCGTCCTCGTCTTTGTTGTAGCATTTCGAGGATCCAATTTAAATATTTCATTGCAAATTGATTTAACCTTGGAGAAATATTGACCTACTGTATGTGCATATTTTGCCGTGAAATAGAGAGTAACTCCTTCTCGGCTTTTAGACCTTTGTATCATTGGTTTTTTCAAATAATGACGAAAGAGTGTCCCAACCTCCTTCGGTGTCTAGGCATTTTGATCTGTTGTAACAAGCCATCTTCTATAGCCATTGCCAAAATATATATAACTTTGCTGACTTTAGCTTTTCACTTTTACTTGGCTCTACTTCCGTTGGTGGTGTTGTATCATCTTCATCGGCAATAATCCACAAGTCTTGTTCAAGTAAGTAGAACTTTGTACGAGCACCCCAAGAACTGGAATTATTGGAATTGAACTTAATTTTTTAATATTTTTAACTGAGATAGAAACCTCCGCCATAATCAACTTTCTATGGCTCAAATCACAATTTGTGTGTCATATAAAAATTTACAATATTTAACTGTACTTCTAGAGAATCTCCTCTAGTGCACCTGCAAATAAAGACTCAATAAGAACAAGTTCAGGATAAACCCGCTCTGATACCAAAGTTTGTTAGATATCGGGTCCAAAATTAAATTCTTAAATAGAGAAAATAATTAAATTAATAACTCAAAATTTTACTTTAATACAAATGTATTAATGTTAAAGTAGTGACTCACGAATGATAATACTTACAAACAATATAACTCTTTATTTGAATTAACGTTGAAAATCTATTAAACATTGAAAATTAATCACTCAATTAAGAATTCTAAGTAAATAACTTAGGGTTTGATTATTGAACTATCAAACTAGGGCTTGGACTTGGAATTACTGAACTTTGAGACTTGGAATTAGATACAAAACAATTGAATAAATGAAGCCTATTTATATTTTGAGTTGTGATGTTTTGCCCATATTTTGCATGCACATGCAACTTTGCTGGCCAAGTTGCAAATGAAACAAACACAAGAGCTTTGAAAATTCACAAGCAAACAGAGAACAATAAATGTTAAACAAAATGTCTCCCAATTTTGTTGATTAAAAATAGTACTGCATGTCTCAGATTTGTACATATTTTTGTATTTTGACACAATAATACGTGCAAGTCGAAGCACAAGTAGCAACCATATAAAGTTCGATAACGAGGTTAGAAAAAAACATCCGCAAAGTAAGGAGGGAGAAAATAAAAAGAAAACACAAATAGGCTCACTGGAAGCACACAGAAATTATCTACGGTGGTTTAGGATTCCCAGCCGAGTTGGACCAAAAACTACATGCTGTCTAATCCAATACTCGTGCCGCACATGACACAGCTACAAATTATACACATTTGTATCAGCAATACCTTCGTCGCATTTTCCTTGTTGAATCAGTTCTAAGTACTTCATCATCCAAAATCAAATAAAATGAGTCAAGGAGTTAGTTGGCGATAACGTACGCAATTGTTTAATATGGTATGGATAATTTCTTTTTTAAGTATGGTATTTGGAGGTGTTTGGTTTATAGGTATGAGAGGGTGGAATGAGAATTAAAGTTAATGATATTCGTAGATATTATTTGGTTGATCACTATATCGAGAATCATTTTGCGAAAATAAAAGTATTAGAAAATGTTTATTTTCATTCTCCACTTGTAATCTAGTTTCAAATTGAGTAATTCATTAAGATAATGAAAACCCATTTCTATTTCAAACTAAACAAGAAAAGGGGAGTGATATAACCTTATACTAATAGTGGGGTATATAATTTTCATTTTGATTTTAATTCCCGAATATGAACTAACCCTGCTGTATGTTTAATAAAAAATTTACTTCTAGAACCCCATCCCCCCAAAAAAAATAAAAAATAAAATTTAAAAATAAATAAATGAAGAAAAAGAAAAAAAGGGTTGATTGTGACTTGTGAGGCAATGCAAATCTAGGTGAAAACAAACCATTTCTGTTAGCTAACACGTGAATGGTGGTTGTGTTGCCCTAACGTGACTTTCTTCTCTATCTATCACTCAATCCCCGTCCATATTTCCAAAGGAAGGGTAATCTTGTTCTACCACCATCTACAAGAAATTGCCAATCAATTAGATGAATGAAATGCATGAAAGATGGTTGGAAATCCCTCGTGCCTCCACCACCCAGTCAATTAAACTTGGCTACCATTTTCTTGTGCAGCTCAATTTACTACTAGGACATAGCTTATATAAGAACCATATATATCAGGAACATTGGCATTGTCCAAATTCCAAATTTTTGTTCTGACATTTAGGCACAATGATCACTACTAATACCACTCTGGTGACTTCAAGAGTTGAGAGCTTGGCAAGCAGTGGGATTCAACTAATACCAAAAGAGTATGTGAGGCCTCAAGAAGAGCTAACATGCATTAGCAATGTGTTTGAGGAAGAGAAAAACAACCAAGGCCCTCAGCTACCGATAATCGATTTGAAGGACATTGAAGCTGAGGATAAAGATGTTCGTGAGAGATGTCGCGATGAGTTGAAGAAAGCTGCCATGGAGTGGGGAGTGATGCATCTTGTCAACCATGGCATTTCGGATGAGGTCATTAATCGTGTTAAGGTTGCCGGGCAGACCTTTTCCGTCGATCTGCCTGTTGAGGAAAAAGAGAAGTATGCCAATGATCAGGCATCAGGAAATGTGCAAGGATATGGCAGCAAACTAGCAAACAATGCTAGTGGTCAGCTTGAGTGGCAGGACTACTTTTTTCATTGTGTTTTCCCTGAGGACAAGCGCAATATGTCGATTTGGCCTCAGACTCCAGCAGATTACATGTAAGTTTTCAGCATTTCACATGACAAGAAGATTTTCATTTCATCCTACCGGTATTTCAGGTTTCCTAATCCTTTAAGTTTATTAGCATAAATTTTCATGTAGAAATCATCTCAGGTTGAACCCTTGAGCAGAAAATGTCATCTGATCACTGTATTTTTGGTTTTTGCTTTGAAGTTCAATTACTTTTCACCTCTGATCAGTGTTTTAATTTTCAAAACTACATCTTTCCAGCCCTGCAACGACTGAGTACGCGAAGCAACTGAGAGGCCTAGCAACCAAGATATTATCAGTGCTCTCTCTTGGCTTGGGATATGGAAGAAGGCAAGCTGGAAAAGGAGGTTGGTGGCATGGAAGAGCTTATTCTCCAAATGAAGATCAACTACTACCCCAAATGCCCTCAACCAGAGCTAGCACTAGGCGTCGAGGCTCACACAGATGTTAGTGCACTAACTTTTATCCTTCACAATATGGTTCCCGGGCTGCAATTGTTCTATGAGGACAAATGGATTATAGCCAAATGTGTCCCGAATTCGATTATCATGCACGTAGGTGACACCATTGAAATTCTAAGCAATGGAAAATACAAGAGCATTCTTCATAGAGGCCTCGTGAATAAAGAGAGAGTAAGAATTTCTTGGGCAGTTTTCTGTGAACCACCAAAGGAGAAGATCATTCTCAAGCCACTGCCTGAAACTGTGTCAGAAACTGAGCCCCCTCGATACCCTCCTCGCACGTTTGCTCAGCATATTAAGCACAAACTATTCAGGAAAACTGAGGAAAATCTTCTTGAAAACAATACATCCACTGAAGAAGAACAAATCCCTTGAAGACAGCAAACCTCAAGAAGATAGTAAATCTTCATGAATCGTGATCGTTCCTACCTTGTTTCGTTCCATACTGTTGTGTTACATCCTCATTGAAGTTGGTTCTTATGTCCTCTAAAGTCATTGGCTGCTTTGTTTTACTTTGAATAAATTCCTGAGGTTATTGGTTTTCTGTTCTTGATTGTGTTTTTAGCTGTTGATATTGTGCTCAGAGTCTTCAGACATCATATCAATGTATATCATCAAATTCAGTAAACTGTATTGCAGTTGGATATTGATAGAAGTATACAAGAAAGGAATTGAAAAAGATCATAGCAATTCAGAATTTCAGAGGGAAGTTTAAGAAACATAACACTTAAATTTTGTGTCCTGAATTGTTGAATTCAGAGCCATATAATGGTTCCATTGGTCTAATTGATGCTTATTACAACCGGAAATTTTCAATAAGGTTCAAATGAAATTGAAAATGAACAAAGCATTATTATTCATGATATACTAATAGCCTTCAGACTTCAAAGTAGGTATGATCATCAATAAAATAATTAAAATTTTGTCAAATTTATAGTATTGAGTGAGTAACAAAGACTTCATTAGTTTGAGTGCCATCTAATACATACAACACAGTCCAATTTCTTAACGAAATTGGATAACTTGTTCGACTTAAATTTCTCCTTGTTTTTAGGCCTCAATTATGCAATTTCGTTTGGAGTCTTTTGGCAACTTTGACTATAAATTTGAAAGACTACATGGTAGTAGCTTTCAAACACACCCCGAAAAATGTAGCCTCAAATACTTGTACCAATTTATAGATATTTCGGTTTAAAATATTTGGATAATTATTTTGTGGTTTGTTTGGTTTTATGATCTCTTTAATTTGTATTACCACTCTTAATAATGAAATTCTCCCATTTCGCTTGTAGACGTAATTCGAATTGACTGAATCACGTAAATATGTTATTACTATATTTCTCTTTCATCTCTCAATTTTGTATTACGATTCTTCTTGTGTTAGTATAAATTTTTCCCTTCATCTATAAACGTAGGTCAAATTGATTGAATCACGTAAATTTTTGTATTCATTTTATTTTCATATTTTTCTTTATTTATATTTCTTTATTATTGTAAAGTGCTTGTTTAAAAAATTTCCGTAAATTCCCGGATGTCAATCCTAGCAGACTTTACTCAATAAACTTCATCCATTGCACCAATCAATGGTTAAGGCTCGAAATGATAATTTTGGAATTATATCGTAATAATTACCATGCCAGGAACATTAGCATCTTTTGGACCTAACCAAGTTATCCACTTGGACAAATATCAAACCAGCTTCAATATGGGGAAAATTTTTTACATGGACCCGATCTACAGTAAGTGAAATGGATCTCTTAGTCATATTTATCCACATCACCCTAAAGAAGTTTATTTTAGGGAAATTCTACGGTCCCTCCTAGGAAACCATTCTCTTGTGCTACAATGCTTGTATAGTACAACACTATGTGAATTGTCTTTAAAAACTTATATTGTACAAGCATTCAAAGCTAAGAGAATGGTTCCTTAAAAGGGACTGTAGAATTCCCTTTTATTTTAATGAATTAGAGTGATGTGGATGAATATGGATCAAGAGATCCATCTCACCTACTGTAAATCGAGTCTATATAAGAATTTTCTATCTTATCCTCTTTATTATTTTCTATTTTACTATTTAATAAACTGTTAAGCTTTTGTAAATTAATTCTAATAGACTAATCTTGAATATGTGTAATTAATACTGTAACTTTTAATCATAAATCAATGAGTCAAAATACAAGTAAGTTTTTTGTTTTGATATTATATTTAAGGGAAATATTTAGGTAGAGTTGGTCTATGTCTTCACTTATAAATTCTGTGGTGTAAATTAAATATTATTGAATTTTTTATATCAATTGATGTAAGTAAGATTTTTTAAAATTTAATATTGACGGTAAGATTTATAGATAGAGTGCAAAATCGGATTTATGATAGTGTTTCCTATATGTTAATACCATCATTCCTACCATGTCCCCGTGGTAAATTTGTTGAAGATTTGGTGTCAATATCGTACGTATAGGGTCTGTTTGATTCAATGTAAAATGTTTTCATGCAAGTAATTTTCTTAAAAAATATTTACTTTTTTATATTTTTTTGGTTGTAATTTTAAAGATATTTTCTTCGTGTCAAAATCTCAACCCTTTTCTGACATAGCTGAAAAAGTGAATTTTGTGCTAGAGTAGTAAATCCATCAAGTTATTCCGGAGCTAACATCATTCTTGTCGATGCCGACATGGTCGTTCCCTTCTGTCATCATCTAAACTCAGATCCCAAATCTAATTGCTTCTGACAAATCTTAAAGGCGGCTTCTAATCTTGTTGCTCTTGATGTTTCAAGAGACAGCCGGAATTCAACAAATCCCATAATCTTTTAACAAAAAATATTACAAAATTCAGTTGAAAAGAGATTTAATAGTATAACCTAATTCTTAAGTATGCAATTTGAGACACGAAAATCTCCTGACTTTGAGAAATAAAAAATGAAAAGCAAAGGAGAAAAAAAAACGAAAAAAAATAAGATTCTAAATTTACTAGCATCACGCCCCTGACTCGCACTTGTCAGGTATGTGTCATTCGCCGTAAAACCAATTGACCTCAAATATCAATAATAAGAGCGGAAATGTCTAGTTATAACTAATAACCAAAAGACTGCGGTATTTATTCTATTTAATAAATTCTAAAGTGCAAAACTACTAAATAATGTCACGAGCAGGCAGGTTCAACTTATTCCAATAGATAGACTATTCAAAGTCAAATAACAATAATAGAATCCTATTACTAAATAACAATCTTCTTTGTCTGAGTGCGTCTATGTTTCATTCTCTATGATGACATACTCGTATTCGTCGTCTGTACAAAAATATACGGAATGGGGTGAGCGATAAGTCGCCCAGTAGATAGTACATACTCCCTGTTGGATCATGTAGTTACATATATATACTTTCACAATCATGTCACACTATCACATGCTCATAAGTTTTCAAGAAAATTATATTTTCAAAACCATTTATAAAATCATTATCTAATGCTTTTGAAATATTCAGAAATATACTATAATCATAACCAAATCATTTTTATTTGATAAATTTCATGATCATACATACATCAAATATTCATTTTCATTTGATAAATTTCATAATCATACATACATCAAATATTCATTTTCATAATCAAAAAATCATGTTCGATCATGCATTCACTTATCAGAAGAGATTCAAAACTAACCATGCATTCATCAGTTACTGAGTACTCAGCCTAGGCTTGACCTCACTAGAAAAGGCTGTCAAGAGGTTTCCATGGAACCACCTGACGGTTTCTCTAATCATTATCATTATCATTGTCATTGTCATTATCATTATCATTATCATTAATCATTATCATTATTATAATCATTATCATTTTCATAATCATAATCATAATCATAATTAATCGGAGAGTTTAGGATTATAATCCCTACTGACTATTTCATGTTCGTTTAGAAAGCCGTTGTTCATTAATATTTTTTACCCATACATCACACACATATCATACATATTCAAAATCATGCATGTATCACATTTTTATATACTTTAAAACTAAGCAAGTCAAATAGCCATGCATGATCTAAAGTTTCATAGTAAAAATAATTCTTTCATAAAACACAGTTTTCATAAAATGACTTTGAAATTTATGTGAGTTTATAAAGCAATTTTAAGAAATATCAAAGCTCATAAACAATTTGAAAATTCAGAGGGTAAGCATCACCTACCTCGAATGAGGTCAATAATTGTACTTAATTTTGACGTTGATATTTTCCTTTAAGAAATCATGATATTCTATCATTAATGAACACTTAATAAACTCCTAATCCAACTCACTATAACCCTATTTCAAATTCTTAGGGATCATGATTGATTTAATATTTTAAATATTTTAATATTCATTAATGATGTAAAAATGTGGAAAAATGTGGAAAGTACTTTTAGTTTACTTAAATGTAATAATATAACCTTTTAAAATTGTCAAATTAACTCAAGTGAGTCCTTACTAGGTTTAGTCAATTCAATTTCCATCACAAAATAACTTTTATTTTACTATTACAAGTTTTTAGAAACTCTAGGGTCATTTTTGAAACTTTTAGAAAAATTTTGGCCTTTTATATAACTATATAAAATAATAAGTGGCTTTATACAGTTTTAGAAAAACACTTGAGTGCTTTCTTATAATTTGTAAAACATTTTTTAGGTTTTAGTATAATTTCTTAAAACTTTCGAGCTATAGTATAATTTTTTAGAAACTTCAAGGGTTCAAAAAATAATTTCAGAGTTCTGGACTTCCTTGGTCCATTTAAAAATATTCTGGATAAATCTACAATATTTAAAAAGTCACTAAGGACCTAATCTGCCCCACTTAAAACTATCAGGGGCCATTATAAAATACTAAATAACTACAGGGGTCAAACTGAAAATTCAGCAAAGCATCATCTCCTTCCTCGGCTTCCTGGAAGCGCTACTCCTGCTACTTATTTTTTTTTTTTTTTCAAAAACACAAAACAATCTTCTCTTCTCGCTTCTTTGTAGAAAAATACATACAAAATTCAAGATTCATTCCATATGAAAATAATTATTAACTCGCAATATTTCTTAAATTTTAGATTATTTAAATACAAAAATATTTCAAAATACATGACAATTAAATTCGTAAATATGCATAAATTAGTTTATACATGGTTACTAATAATCTACAAAATTAATCTATAGAAGATTTCTAATAAATCTATAATATTCAAGCCTAAAATAATATAAATAATTAATTACGAAAATTAAAATAAAAGAAGAAAACTTACTAGTTGGTTGGAAAAATTCTTCTTTCTCTCCTACGAATTTTCTGAAAAATATGTCTGTAGTTTTTCAACTCTAAGAGTCAATATTTATAGGCAATTTATTCTTAAAATTTCTCCTATGATATAGTTAGGCTAGTCTCCAAAATTTATAAAGATAATTATTCTAATATTATTTTTCTAATAAAACTCTATTATTTAATATATATCAAATATTTATTTTCCTATTTATTAATTTTGCCAAAAAAATTACGGTTACTACAACTAGAGCATAGAAGCAACAAGACATGGCAATCAGCGGCGTCGTGATTTAGAACTCAGGTGAAAGTCAAGTGTGATTTGAGATTATATATGATTTTATACTTTTAAAAAGACTAATATGAACAAATAAGAATTTGTTCCATGGAAAATAACTTTAGTAACCTGATTCCTCAAGTTATTTTACACGATTGAGTGTCGGATATTTTCCATTGGAAAATGTTTCTCCACCACTAAGGCAACCAAACATCGTAAGATTGAGAAAATATTTTATGAAAATATTATACATCCAAACAAACACACCTTAGTCCAAATCGCTTAAATTTTACATATTGTTTTAGTCATTGTAAAAATTTAAAGTTTTATATATTACTAATTCTTAATAAAAGAACTTTAATAGAGTGAGTATGTATTAACTTGGTTGCTATAAAAATTAAAAGTTTTAATACAAAAGTTAAATTAATTACAAAAATTTTTACTATTAACTAAAGTTGACAATATAATTAAAAAAAAAAACCTAGGGCACTCCTCAGTGCTTTATCAAAAAAAAGCTACCAAAATAACTACTCTCTGTTTCTCTCTCTTCGCTACTCCCCAAATTCCCCGAGAGAGAGAGATAGCCAAAGGTATATCAGGTACACTTCTTTTTCCCGCTTCGAAACTGTTAACTACTTTTTTTGAATTATTCAACATTTATGTGCACTCTGAAAATTATCTGCTTTTTTTTTTTTTTTAATTGGCATGATTAGCATACACGTTTGAATTTTGATGAAAAATAGGTAATTTTTTGGTGTTAATTTGTAGTTATTAATGTTTAAGATGGGGTTTAATGAATGAGGGAATAATTATCTGATGGTTAATTTTAGGTTGTTTTTATTGGAAATATGGTTTTTATTTACTTGGGTCTTTAGGGTTTATGCCTGGCGTACAATCTGGGGGTGGATTGTAATCGAACTGGGATTGAGAGAAACTGGAAATTAGTAAAAAGGGAAAAGGTTTTAACTTTTGGGGTTTATAGGGTTTATGCCTGCGAATGTTGAATTAAGATTGAGAGTCATTGGAATTTATTAATACAAGGAAAAGTTGAATTTTTTGTTTTGTTGGGTTTGTGGGGGTTATAATCTAAGCGTCAAAAAATGAATTTTAAACCAAAAGTATGGTATCCTAATGGGGCTGTAGAATTTTCCTAACTTTTTAAGTAGGAGGAGAAAGTTATGGGCAAACTGGATTTTCTAGGGTTTATATGATGTGATCGGGTGCAGGGTTCTGCAAAGTTCTTGGCTTGGTGGTGATACTAGGAAAAATTGGGAAAGGGATGGAAAGTTTTTATCTTTTAACAAGAAGGACAGAGAGAAATTATGGAAGTCTTGTGGTCTTGAGGAGCTTGTCAAGAAGTGGAAATTGTTTAGCGTTGACTTTCTTGCAATTTGAAGAGAGTTTGTAATTAAGTTTGGCTATTGGATTAATTGGATTTTTATGGTTTATTTACATAGTCTTGAATTTAGTTGTTTATCAAGTGTGGTGCTAGGAATGTTGTGTTTCACTTAAGCGTGTCTTTTTTGTTCCCTTGATTTTTGAAATTTCAACGTGTTTCTTTTGTAGCTTCTGGCACCGTAATGATATTCCGTGATATCAATTTCATTTTGCCTTCAATCTGCTGCGTGGTAGTTTAGGTGGTCAACAAGACATGTCGTCTGATACTGCCAAGGAAAATGCATCTGTAGTTGATTCATCAGTGACTGAATGGAAAAACGACATGAGGAATTTGGATGGTTCAGGTACTAATGATTCTGATCCTTTACATCTTGGTACTACTATGTTAGATATTGTACTGCATGTGCCTTCTGATTTTTCATTATTATGTGCGTGCTTTTGTTGGTTGGAGTTTGCTATGTGAAGTATTCTCGATCATGCCTCAACCCCACTGTCCTTAAAGGACAGCAAAAAATGGTATTCTTAATGACTAGTATATAATGAGATTGGTTTTGTCAATGCTCTTTTCTTTCCGTGCTGTACTCTATTCCTAAAACTCTATTTAACTTGGGAAGATTGATTAATGTAATACGTGCTATATCGAGTCTGCAACTTCACAACTGAGAACAGTATTGGTGGTGGTTACTAAAAGTGCCATGAACTTGGGATTTTCTGATGAATCTAATTAATGAGCTTGAGAATAAAGCAACTTTGTTAGACTTTTTTGTTTCATATAAGCCATTCAAATAAATAAAGTGACTAGTTTTGTCAGATAGCAATAGCCATAGAGCCAATGAGGATGGCTGTCAAATTGGAACAGAAGAGCAAGATCACTCTTGTGAACAGCGTCAAACTTGTAGTGAAACTAAAAAGGGTAAACCGTTCAATACAAGATATTTCATTATCAAGAGTTTGAGCCACCAAAATATTGAGTTGTCAATTAAGAAGGGAATATGGGCTACTCAAGTCATCCATACGAGAATGAGCCTATTCTTGAAGAAGCTTTTCATGTAAGAACTCCTTTTAGTTTATTTGAACATTTTACGGAGACTTTCCAATTTATCTCTTAAGAAGGATTATGCCTATTTTGCAGAACTCTGGCAAAGTAATTTTAATATTTAGTGTCAACATGAGTGGGTTCTTCCAAGGGTATGCTCAAATGATGTCTTCTATTGGTTGGAGACGAGACAATGTTTGGAGCCTAGGAACTGGTGGAAATAATCCTTTGGGTCGCACTTTTAAAGTAAAATGGCTGCAGTTATATGATTTGCCTTTTCAAAAGACTCTTCATCTAAAAAATCCATTGAATCAATATAAACCTGTTAAAATTAGTAGAGATTGCCAGGTATGAGTTATGGTTTCTTCTGCTTACCGCACGTACAGTTCTTTGTATGTAAAAAAGCCTGTGTTTTAGACAGTTGGGAATTCTTTTGGTTGGATGACTTTGATTTATATGATCTTGCAGGAGTTACCTCAGGAGATTCAACTATTGGTGAAGCCCTTTGTGAGCTCCTTGATGGCAAGAATGATGTGGATGTCAATTTGAAAAGGTTAACAATTTCTCATTTTAAAATATGATCATACTAGAAATTACTTGTTGGCAAGTTATATGCTGTCCCTAGATTATACAGGGGTGAATTTTCCATGGATGATCTTTCTTCAAGGCGGCCTTGTGTGGAGCATTCTAATTCATTAAGATTTGAAGACTTTGTACCTCCAAAGCATATGGTACCCACAATTTATCCCTCATTGCTTTACCAGCATCAAGCTGATGCTAGTAGATTTCATCAAGGGCATCAGAGGCCAATTGGTATATTTCCTCCTGAGAATGTGGTTGTTCCTTATGAGCAACAAAAATGCCTCACAGTCAGCTTAACCTTTTGCAGGTGGGAGCCTTGGCAATATATGCAGGGACATTGATACATCTTCTCAATTTGTTGGTTGGGGACAGTCAACAGAAAGGAGCCCGCTTACTAGTAGTTTGACTGAAATTAGATGATCTCCTGGAAATGGTATAGTTTTGTTAATTAAATTTAAACTAATGATTGGGCAAAATACTTCTATAGTATTATAGGCTTGTTAAAATGACTTAATTTCCCTGGAGGATTTTTGTTCCACCCCTTGTCAAGGTAAGGACTAGAATACTATGACAAGGGGTACTTCTGGAATATTAGTGATAAAATTTGAGGTTTTAATTGTTCTCTTTTTTGTCGACATTAAGACAAATAAGAGAAAAAATAACTGAAGGGTGGTGTTTTTCTTGCCTTAGTTTCTCAGCTTGCTGACAGTTTTTAATCCATCAAGTGTTTAAAAGGGTACAATAGATTGTTTTATATTGTATTTGTGTAGCATTCTAAAAGCTACATTCTGATTTTGTTTCTGTCAACTGTATATGGAATAACTCTAGGTACACAAGTGCTGCATTTTGTGAAATATCAAATGCATTGTACTCTTGGTATAAATTCATGTTGTACATATTTTTCTGTAAGAAAGCTGAGATTTTGATGATTTTGGTTTTCTCATCACCAAAATTCTTTTAGCTTAGAGATATCATGCATTTCTATGAAGTCAAGTTTCATCTCTTTCTTTGCATGGTTGTTTTACTCTCCCTGGATCTTCCTTTAAGAGTTCTATCTCTTTCAGTCTAAATTTGGTTGCCTGTTAATTCGCTTTGTTGTTGTCTCGTCTGGTAGACATATGAAGAGTACCTCGAAGCTCATAGCAGATGCAACAAGGTTCTCTACCAATTGGTTAGTATTCTGTGCACTACAAAATTTGAGTACTTTGTAAAGTTGTGTTCCATAGGAAGTAAATGAAGCATATATTACATGAGTTACCTGCCTATGAAAGATGGACAAAGTTTGTAGTAGACCAAGCTTTTGTAAATTCATAATTTCTTGGAAATTTCCTTCCTTCAAGACATCAGTTGATTTGCGGATTTGTTTCTTGAGTTACTTCCCATGAACCCTGACTTGAATATACTAATTATTTACTAATAATGAAACAATGGAAGTCATGAATATCACTGCAACTCGACCTATTTCTATTTTAGGATATGTGAGATTCACTGTTTCTGTTGATGAACACTTTCAACCATTGCAGATATCAGATACACTTAAAAGTGTATAATCTATGTGGTTTGAACTGGCATATAAAAGTCTAGAAGAGAGTTGGAGAAATATAGAAGATTAGAATTAAAATGTTGATGTCTGAACTAATAATGTTCTAACTGACATAAACTGCCTACATAACTTGTCTGATTCTATTGATCTGCTTTTCTTTGATTGTTCTTTATTATCCTGTTTATCTCCTATTCTCTTTTCATGCAATAACTTTGAAATGACCTATGAGCAATGACCCTTTATCTGACAGGGTGCTGTGACATCTTTCAACATTCAAAAGTCATCAATTAAAGAAGCACATTTTGATGATGTGTAAGTCTATCTGCATTTTACCATGAATGGTCATTCTTCAACATGAAGACGTGCTTGTAATGTAGTGCAAGCGATAAAATTTGCAGGAAGTGGGGCAGTAGTTCAAAGAAAAGGCCTCGTCATGGATCCCCAAGACGATAGCTGCTTTTAACAAGGAGGACTGCTGTAGTTAGTGCAATGAAGATAACAACAATGTCCTATCAGTTGTACTTATTCTGTTTTGCACAAAATGGCCTTGCCATGGAGTACCTATTTATTTTATGATTGCTGGAACTAGGAGTCTAACTGTTGTAATGTTATGTGTAGTCATGACGTATAACATGAATCATTAGCGTACATTTTGTTCGTACATTTGCCATGGGTGGTAACAAATTTGTACAGAAAACGAATGTTGCCTACCCAAACCCGTAGATACATGTCAATTTTGATGTCTTCTCCTCATTTGACTAGGAACATTGTCCTCTGTATAGGATATATATTTCTCCTCTGCTTTGTTCTTATATATTGTGGTACGCTTGAGAATGACTGTTGAACTTCTTAAACTACGGCTGGAGCTGATACTCACCGGAATGCAGCAACATATACTGATTGATTACATGGTCGAAAAGGGTGAAGGCTCAAGCTGAGTGGTAATCAATACCTGAGCAGGTATTTGGTGTTCTTAGCTGAATGGTTTTAATGCGGATGATATTCCAGAAACTTGACTGAGTTTTTTGCTAAGGATTTATTTAGCAGCATTGCTCATACATAGGGTCAGATGTGTACACTAATACTAGATATAGTTCAAGATTCTTGGTGGATTTTACGATCAGATTATTTGGTTGTAACTATATAAAAATGTTACGAGTGCGATGGCGTAGCTGATGTTTGTGTTAGTCCCTTGTTGCAAAGACTTCTCTTCCAATTCTTGAAGCCAATTAAAAGCTATGACAGAGGATTGTGTAATTTTGATAAATTTCATTGAGAGAATTACACAATTCACATTGAATGATTCTGGGTGGAATAAATATGATATGTGTATGTCAAGGATATGCTAAAGTGAGTGTATACACGAGTCTCCAATTTTATAACTCATTATATTGTATCAATATTTAGTCACATATCCTTCATACGTTGATCTTTTTGTGAAGAAAGATTTATTAAAGTAGATTTTTCTTTTCTTGATTGCAATTGTTTTTTTTTTTTTTTTCAAACGCAGAAGAGGATTGCTACTGTTTGCCTCATATGAAACTATCATGATTTAAAAATGTTCTACCCTTTAATTAAGTAATTGTTTAATTTTATTATTATCTCACAATTTCTGTACACATTTATATTTAATGGCAAAATTTTCTTCAATTTGATCATTCAAAGTTTTAATTTTGGTCAAAAGATCACTTTAGTACCTTATCTATGGAGTATCTATTACTAATATAAGGTCTTTGACAAAAATTATAAACAAATTAATAGAGCAAACAACATAATAATCATGTGGTGGTTAAGCTAACGTAGATTTATTGTTAATGATTTAATTAATTTGTCTGTAATTTCTATCATAAAACTTAAATTAGTTAATTTTTTTTTAAGCATGAAGGATTCAAATTGGTCAATACCTTAAAAGATAAAGGATCAAATTCTAATAATAAATGGAGTAGATAAATATATAGAGAAAGCTAAATAAAGAAAATCTAAATGCTATCAGGTATACATGTTAAAACATTTTCCTCAATTCAGCAGAAAATTCAATCCACCAAAAATTAAAAAAAGAAAAAGAAAAAGAAAAAGAAAAAGAAAAAGAAAAAGAAAAAGAAAAAGAAAACAAATTTCTCTCAAATTACAATAAAGCCTAGTACTTTCTTTCTTTGCTCAGCTGGTTTATTTCCTAGTAGGCCTCAAACCTCTTTTTACCAGCCACTAATTTCTTCGCCAATTCTCCGACAACAAAATCCAAAACCCCATAAATCTTTCTTCAACTACTCAATTACACGCACAAACACACACAAGTGCGTTTTTTTTGTAGATTTCATTAAATAGGGGAAAAAAATTGACAATGGCTGAGAATACGAGGGAAATTAGTGCCGAACAAGTGTTAACGAAACTCAAGGACGTTCACGGCGATTTCGATAAGCTACGTCTCAAGATTATTCGCAAACTCAAAGATGATGTAAGTCTTTTTTTTTTTTCAACAATTTGTGGTTTTTTTTCTTCAATAATGAATTGATATGAGCTATGATGGTTTTTTTTCTTCTTCTTCTCTGTTCTTGATATGATTGTATGAATTGAATTAGGAAAATTTGGAATTTTTGAATTGGATTGGATTGCTGCATAATTTATTTTAAAAAAAATGGGGTCTTTGGAAGATTGTAGTTAGGATTGTGTTGGTTGTATTTTGGTGGATTGAATTAGTAGAAGGGTTAGTTGAGTGATGTGGAATGGATATAAATAATTATGGGAAAAAGGGATTTTTTTTTTCTTTCTAATATTTGATAGAATTGTAGAAGCTCCCTACCTGAGCGAAAAAGGGAAAAAACTAAAGAAAGTAAATTGTCAGTGTCGAAATTGGTTTCGTTATTAATTTTTTTGGATCAAATAGAGAAAAGTGTATGCCTAACCGACTCCGAAGAACCTCTGCCTTATGGTGCATGGATGTTAGTTTTTCGACATTGTTCAAGAGTTGAATGATGTTTCCCTGTGTTGTTAAATATTTGAACGAAGAAAGTTGAAGCTTTGATGCCTAAATATTGTGTTTGGATCTATGGATTTGGGGAAGGATTTGAAATTCACCCATTTGTTGGAGGAATTTGTAAAGCCAAAATAGATGAGTTTCATATCCACCCAAATTAGAAAGTTATTTGAAATCCTTCATTTTACACTTTTTAATTTGGGTGGATTTGAAATCCATCCATTTCAGCCTTACAACTCCCTCCAAAAAATGAGTGGATTTCAAATCCTTCCCCAAATCTATCAATCCAAACACAAGTGACCTGTCGTAAAAGTTTTAAATGAATTTACACATTGGGGTGTTAAGTGTCGAAAAAATAGGAACAAGGGGTACGAGATTGTTCCTGGTTTTTAACATGTTACCACAATGCCCTAATGTCCTAATTGTTTTGTAGGGAGAACTGCGTGGCACAGAATTATATCGATGGTGAAGCAATCAGCTGCACTTAACCGTCCGGGTGCTGAGAATATGAAGCCAAGACAACTTTCTGATGCCATACACGAAGAAATTGGGTAGGTTTTCTTAACTGTTTTGGATTTTGAGTGCCCCCCTTTCCCTCGGGCCATGGAAAGGTTATGACATTTCTGGATAATGTTATCCTCCCCCATTCTCCCCTCCCCCCCAAAAAAAAAAAAAATTTTTTTTAGGTAGGATAATGATATCTTATTTGGTGCAAACGTGAATTAATGAAGTTATTCTAGAACTGTTGTCTAGTTATCCGAAGATCTTAAAAGTTATACCACACATGATTGCTAACCGATGCTTGAAAATTCGAATCTTATTGGTTTTTCTGCTTCCTAGGACCAAAGTCATGAGCCAAATTTCTGATGGTGTCTGGAAGATAATTAGATCTGGTGATGAGATGAAAACTGAAATAATAGAAACTGTGCAATCAGTCTACAACAAGTTATCAACCACCCCAAGGTAAATGAAGATGGTGAATCATCACATCAGTCTAACTCGTTACCAGCACGCAAGAGACATGATGATAACGGTAGTGTTGCTGCTTCAGCCTGTGAAATTGATGCCAGAGTGTCTGAGGGGGAACGCAACGAACCGCCTGGGTTCAGTCTACATAGTCGAGGTTGGAACAACAAAAACAATCATGAAGGTCTACCTGAAAAGAGGCTACGAATGTCTATGCCTGGTGATGGTAAAGCAAGAGTGGAACATCTAAAAGAGATCACCTCCTCACCAGATACATTGGAGCCTCAGAGTGTATATACCAGAGTGCAGCCCGGGTTTCATGAAGTCATGGAGCAGAAGCAGTCAGATGATGGTACTGATGATGATCTAGATGTACCTCCAGGATTTGGTTGATGTGTCATGATGTAATTCAACCCTTTACTTGAACTTCATATCACTCAGAAAGGGTACATGTGGGCAAATATTTGTTCATGTCAATGATCGATATGGGTGCTTTCTACTGTAAAAAGTCACAAAATTCTTGAGACATGATTTTTATGGATGACAAAACTGGAATAGATAATTTTTAACTTTTCTGCAATGAGACTCGTGAATATTAATCAAGATGATTTTTATACACATCTTCTCCACTGCTGATCTGGTTACTACCTCATTATGTAGTCTTTAATGCCTATTTTCAACTGGGAAATGCTACTCTTGTGTCAGAAATATCTTACACATTGTGTTTATGCTTGTATTTCTTTTCTTTAATGTGATAAGTTGCAAATTGTTTTTGACTTTTGGACCATATTTTGATGTCCTGATGGGTAGAATTCTTTGTAAATGCTATAGTTTGCCACCACGTACGGTATTCTTGCATTACTTCCCAGCTTGATGCTCTACTCTGAAATGAACTGGATTTATCATTTTCTTTGGTTCTTTAGGATTTCATGGCAAAAATCAAAAGTAGTGTGCTAAAAGAAGATTGCTTCAGCGAAGGTTGATGAGAAGGTATGGCGGCCTATCTTTCTGAATTATCAGAAATGTCTTTATCTGCTAATTTGTTAGTAAGATAGAAGTTCTGATGAGGAGTCAGTGTCCAGCCTCAGCCTGATATGAAAATAGTTGGTTTCGTTGATATATCTTGTTGACCTTCTGATTGTTACACTGGATATGAGTTTATTTCTGTTTCTTTCATATAACTGATTATGAACTTGGAAGTAAGCCTGTTTTGCAGTCTACTATATCACTGTATGATAGTTCAACTGAAACTACATTGGGACATCAATGTTCTACAGTAAGATGCTGAAGATCACAAAACCAGAAAAGCTCATGTAAAAAACTACATTGTGGGCTAGCCATTTTCACAAGTATGAAGTTGCATAATCCACATATTTAGTTACCAACAGAGCTAACTGACTGGTGCCCTTGCAATATATTTAGGAAATGTTTGATTAATCTTGGCCACATATGACATGTTTTTATTCTTCTAACTTGATTTTCTCTGCTGAAAGGACTGAAAAATGCATTATAATGAGACACAATTGTTTTGTCTACAGACTTCCACTGTTTCTTCTAATTCCGTGCTGGACTGCAGAAACCTTTTGGACAATATTTTCATTTTAAGGTACTTTTGTGATGCAACACATTGGCAAAAACTTGAAGATTGGGTTACCATGAAATGGTTCATATCCGAAATAAGAAGTAAGCTCCTCTGGATTTTGGAGTGAAACCTGTCATATAGATGACCTATTGTTGATTCCAATTTTGGGTAGTACAGGGACAATAATTTGTTAAAACAGTGCTTGGAATGGCATTTGCTAGTTTTCTAGAATTGTGATTTCTCTTTTATATCAATTCGATAACAATTGGGCTTCTAACAATGTGCTCTTTAGAAACCCACGCAATTGCTCCTTGCACATAAGTGTTGTTGATGGACTTGTCTGATCTGCCAAAACTTATTTGATATGTTAATTGCCGGTGCCCCGCTGTAAAGTTGAGCATTGCAGGCTGAACATACACATCGACATTACAGGGCCCTGGAATCAAGCCAATGTCAATGTAATATGTTGAGCTAGCCTTGCCGACATCTGTTACTGTCCTTGTGTACATCTTACTAGCAGACCCAAGTTGAATGGAGAATGATGGATAATTTAGCTGTGCTTCTGGTATGCTGGAGACAGTGGCACATGTAACAGGGTGGTTCACAATAATCTCAATTTGTTTGTCCGTATAGCCCAAACCACATAAATAAGGAATGTAATCACCAGGTTGGATATCGTATATGAGCCCAGGGTCAGTAGCTCTTGAGGGGTTTACATGGCCAGCTCCAGTGGCAAATACATCAGCAGGAAGCATCCTTTCATCAAGGATGGGGCCATTATTGACATTCAAGAGGTTTGCAGTGGTCATGATAGCAGATTTAATAGCAGCTGGTGACCAATCCGGATGTGCACTTCTTAGTAAGGCTGCAATGCCACCGAGATGAGGACACGACATTGAGGTGCCAGAGATCACATTAAAAGTTGATTTTGTATAGCATGGTGTTGTTCTCCACAGAGATAGGCCATGCAGCAAGAATGCTTACACCAGGGCCAATGATGTCAGGTTTCAAAATGCCTGGGCTTGACAAGCTGGGCCCTCTTGAGGAGAATGATGTAACTCCAGGTGCATCCTGTCCTCCTATAACTGTTCCCTTGAACAGGATCGTTGCTACAGGTGTTGATGTGGAATTTATGTATGCCTTGATTGCTTGTCCATCAGAGAAGCTCACATGTGTAGCGGGAAGGACATGAGCATCAGCTAAAGTACTATATCCATCGATCTCCTCATTCATGAGAATCATGGCAGCACCACCAGCATCCTTGACAGTTTGCCCTTTGTCAATTCTTGCAATCTGACCGCCTCTCTCACATAATATTACTTTACCTTTGAAGTATGTGTTATTCAGTGATCCAGGGGCACACAGTGCGGCGTTTTGGTCGCCATTCACGCCTGCATAGACCAAAGGCAACAATGTAGTAGGGAAGTCTTTGGGTTGGTAAAGAGTGTCTCTCCATCAAATTCTTCATTGTTTCCTAATAGGGCAGTAGCTCTTATGCTCCTATCAATAGTGCTCGCGCCAACTGTCAGTATCCAGGGAGCCTCGTTCGATAAAGAAGCACTAACTGGTCCAGAGTTGGCTGCCGAGCAGCTAACAAAAATCCCTTTTTGAATTGCACCAAAAGCTCCGATAGCAATGCCATCATCAAAGAAAGGAACTGACCCTCCTCCAATTGATAGAGACAGCACATCAACACCCTCCTCAACAGCAGTGTCCATTGCAGCAAGCATGTCACTATCGGCGCATCCATTCTCCGAACAAACTTTATAAATGGCCAAGTGAGCATGAGGGGCCATACCAACAGCTGTTCCGTTGGCATTCCCGAAAACATTGGCATGTTGCACAAAATTTCCTGCAGCTGTACTTGCCGTATGAGTGCCATGGCCTTCAACATCAAGAGGCTGCCCAGGTACACTGCTGACAAAATTCCTTGCACCAATGATCGTTTGTTGTTACATGCTGTTCCATTTAATTCACATTTCCCTTTCCACTTAGCTGGTGGAGGCGGCAAACCTTCATCATTGAAGGAGGGATGGCCTGGTGTAATCCCTGTGTCTAAAACCCCTACAATCACACCTTTTCCATAATTTGAGCCTGGCCAAAACCCAAAGTTCTCGTGCAGCCCCAAGAAGATTGGACTGTGTGTTGTATGCAGGGCCAAGATTCTCTGGGGCCTAGCATATACAAATCCTTCCATCTTCTCCATTTCTTTTACTTCTTCAGGTGATAATCTGGCTGCAAAACCAGTGGCAACATGGCTATAAGAATAAACCAGGCGCGATGCATCATTCAACCCTGTTGTAGTTTTCGGCAAAAAAGAAAGGTACCAGCTTTCAAGGTCATCTAAATTGGCAGAACTTACACCAACAGGTAAACTTAAATAGACAATGTAAGTTTCCAATCTTTTCTGGCTAAAGGTATTACTTGCTGATACCGTTTCCAAAGCGCACGGCTTCAACTTCTTCAGCAGAAACTGCTGGAGAGAAACTAACCAAGAAGATTAAAGAGAAAACTAGGAAACAAGCCATGTTTGGCAAATGCCGGTATGTTTTACCCTCCATGGTTATTGAACAACAAATTTTCATGCTTTGAGTGATTACAACATGTGTAGAACTACATATATATAGTGTATCTGTCTGCTCAAGTAAATGGAACATGCCAAGAATAGAGATTTGAAGAGAGAAATGTGGGATTCAGTGAAGAGTGCCCATCAGAAACGTCAACGAGTATGGAGTGGTTTTTTCTCGTAATAGATGGCCATGGATTTTTTTTTTCTTAAGATATTATCAATAAGAATTGTAAACATCGCTTAACAATGCTTTTTCTCGCTTAACAATGTTTATATGTACATGCATAAGCATAAACAATTTCATGGGCGATTAGTCTCAAGTTTCCATTAATTTTGAGTAGTTAGTTCGTGTTTGATAGTAAAATACACTGGAATATGACTACTATTGACTTCTGAGAAATTATAATGAGGATGGCTCCTTGTTCTTGTCTTAATTATTTGTTCGTTTTCATGCATTCTAATAGTGCCATTTCTTAGATTCTAGTTGATGTCTTACATTTAAACTTCTTAAAAGACAATGTGTATATTTCTTCAACAAGGTGTTTGCTATTAAAAAAAAAAAGGTGTTGTGTAAGATCTTTTCTGGTACCTTACTCATTATTTTCACGTTTGGGACAAGCAATCAGAATATTGAATGGATAAAGAAAATATCCAAATTGAAATGTGCTAAAAGTTAAACGAGTATTTGCACAATAAAATTTGGAGGGAGGAATAGACATTTTTTTTTTTTTTTTTTTTAATTATTCTTCATTTTGGTGTTATTTGAGAAGTAGAATCTGATAATCTCATTTAAACTCATTACAGTGAGTATTTAATTTGTTTTAAGAACCAACTAATAATTTTCCTACAAATTTTTGAGTGAATCCTTTTCTCCTAAAATGGGTTACATATACCTAATTTAGTTATTGTATTCATCTTTCCAACACAGTCAATGTCCAAAAATTTTCTTTTGCCAACAATGCATACCATGCAATCCTTGTTTAAACTTTCAATGTTATTTTTATACGCGACATTCATCTATACTCATTTGAATAAAAAAATCATATATTGACGGCACAGAAAAGATTAATCCAAAATTTTTGTGTTTAACTTGTTTTCAATTTGCATAGGTGTATATAAAAACAAATCACTATTCAGTTAACATCTAGTTTAATTGGAAGATGATGAATTACTAGTTGAGAAACCATGACTAAGACAGATAATTAAACTGAATTTCAACAGGTTTTGCAACTGAAACGCACACAACTGAACTACCAACTGAAAGAATATAATAGCAGTTGGACAAAAATGCCAAATTCTTGAATATAAATTCAGTTAATAATTTTTGGTAAATCTTTCTCTATAAGGCAAGAAAAAGGCCATAAGCAGAAAACTAAATTAAATATAATAAATTAGTAGGGCTTCCCATTAGAAACTATCTTGATAACTTGAGCCAGCCAGAATGTGGCAACAAACAAGCAGATTCTGGAATTTTGATTCTACATTACTCAATCTTCAAGGGACAAACACAAGATAGCCCATTTGATGAGAAACTGCAATCATGCATACCTAAAATGTAGCTAAAACACATATGATACAAACATTTGAAGCCAATGTTTGGTAGGCCAGATAGTACTTAAAGAGTTCTATTTGCTATGTTACTAAATAAATTTACAGACTTCTGTTTTAAACCAGTTTAACAGAGATTGGGTTTCTCACAGTGTGCTCTTTGGAAACCAATGTAATTGCTCTTCCACATAAGATTTACTGATGGCTATGGCTGATCTACTAAAACTTAATTCATACATCATTTGCTGCTTTACATTTGAGAAGTTTAGTGTACCAGGCTGAACATGTACATTAACACCTGGAATTTTCGTAATGTGAACGTTGTAAGTAAAGCGAGCTTTGCCAACATTTGTTACCGTCCTTGTGTATGTTTGCGTAGTAAGTAATAGGTCCAACTTGGAAGCAAAAGAAGGGCAATTCAGTTGTATTAGCGCATGATTCTCATATGCTTTGGCATCTTCTACTGCCGCTGCTATTAGTTCTCTGTTTGAACATTTCTTTTGCGTATTAGTTATTTGTTTTAGTTGTTTTTATCTTCTCAATAAGTCTTCTTGATTCTAGGAGTACTCTTTGGAATGTAGTTATCCTTTCTTGTATTTAAAAAAACCTTTGCTATGGAATAAGATAATATCATTCACCTATTTCATTTAGTATCTACATAGTATCAGAGCTTCATCAGCTCTAGCGAGTGTGAACCATTTTTTTTCCCTTTCCTTACCATCCTCACAAATGGCCTCCAACATTAATGTCAATCGACGCTGACAATACCACCAGCACTACATCCGTAGTTCAATTCAACTTGGCATTCCAGCTTCCAATCAAACTCATTGGAAGCCATAATTTCACAACATGGAAAGCACAATTCTCCATGTTGCATAATTTCGCTACATAGAAAGCATATAATTTCGCATCCCAGCTTCCAATCGAACTCATTGGAAGCCATAACTTTTGTGTCTCTCCGCTATCCCTGGCTCCAGCCTTACACAAAAATAAGCTTGAGCACAGGTCCACCCCTTGTGTCCATTTAGGTTTTTCCTTAACATTTCATTGTCATTAATGTTTTGACCCTATTTCCTTAAGAATATATTTATCTCGTGATGTTCAATTTTTTGAAAATAATTTTCCTTTTGAAAATTTATTTTCAAATATTGCAAAAAAATTTCCTAAATTTCCTAATCTCTCGTGGGATGACTTGGTCCACAAAACACCCTAGGGTTAACAATCATTATACTTTTTAGTCTCGTCATCAAGCATACCACAGTTAGGATTGTTCTTTCTATTGCTATTCAAAACAACTGGTCCTTGCATCAACTTGATGTCAACGCTTTACTTCAAGGTTGGCTTGATGAAGAGGTATTTATGGCTTAGCTTCCTGGTTTTGAACACTAAAATCTTCCCTCTCATTGTCTGTCTGCGCAAAGCCATTTATGGGCTCAAACAGGCTCCCAAAAGTATAATGCTCTCAAAGATCATCTATTGTGACTGGGATTTCTAAAATCTGAGTCTGGCACTTCGATTTTCATCTACCACTCTAGTGTATGTCGATAATATTATTGCTATTGCAAGCAATACCTTATGGGTTCAAAATATTATTACCTCGCTGTCCACTTAGTTTTTCATCAAAGATCTTGGTCCACTTAATTTCTTTCTTGGTGTGGAGGTCCTACGTAGATCCAATGGCCTGATTCTTTTATAAGCACACTATATTTCTAAAGTCCTGCGTGAGGAAAAAATGCATGATTGTAATGGGGTTCAGACTCCAATGAGTTCAAGTTAGATTCTCCAATTGAATGATGGTGCTCTGCTTGCTAACGCTACTAAATACAGGTGCTTTTACCTGGAAAATTGTAGTATTTGTCGATCGCTCGGCCTGACATTTCATATTCTGTGAATAAGCTGTCACAGATTATTCATGCACTCTTCATTTGAAAATCATTGGTGGGCTCTCAAATGGGTCTTACGGTATCTCAAATCTACAGCTAATTCTAGTTCGTGGCTTCTCCGTAGTAAAGACAATAATCTGTACATGTATTCTGATGCAGATTGTGCTGGTGATCCTAATGATTGTATTTCTACTTTAGTCTATACTGTGCGTTCAATCCGATTAGTTGGTCATCCAAAAAATAGCCTACTATTGCTCGTTCAACGACTGAGGTGGAATATCAAGCTGTTGCTAATGCCCTTGTTGAACTCACTCGAGTTAAAATTCTGCTTCATGAACTGGGTGTGCCTTTACAACATGCTCCTTCCATCTATTGTGATAACGTGGGTGTTACTTATTTGTGTGAAAATCCTATTTTCCACAATCTCTTGAAGTATATTGTGGTCGATTTTCATTATGTACGCAACCAAGTTCAACAAAAGCAGGTGGACACTCTGACCAAAGCACTTTCGAAGCCAGCCTTTCATGTCGTCATCTTTTCAAGTTAGGTCTTGTTGCACACCACTCAACTTAAGGAGACGTATTAGTGCATAATTCTCATATGCTTTGACGTCTTCTACTACAGTTGCTATTAGTTCTCTGTTTGAACGTTTCTTTTGCATATTGGTTATTTGTTTTAGTTATTTTTATCTTCTGAATAAATCTCCTTGATTCTAGAAATATTTTTTGGAATGTTGTTATCCTTTCTTGTATTTAAATCATGGTTTAAAGACTCAGCTGAGTCGTAACTAGAACTCCTCTGACTGCTATGATACCGCACCTGTATGTATCGGATATTTAGAATCAGCGGCAACTCTGACGGACTCGAACAAGTCAGACCAATTCTTCCCGTTGAGTCAAAATAATCGACAGACTCGCCCGAGTTAGCTGAGTCGACTCACGATCTGAGGAAAGAAAATAGCATCAATCCAGCATAATTCTTCTAGTGACCTTCAATTCAAATTGCAGTCACCCAAAAATCTAATGATTTGGTATGCCAATGAGAAAGAGGTAAAAGGAAGGGTTAGGTTTCAGAATAAGAAGACCAAGAAGAGGAAGAAAAGGTAGAAAAGAAATGCTTAAATCCTCATTGCTGCGAATGAATAGTTAGTTTATGATTTTTGAGTTGTTGAGGAAAGGGTTCTTTTTTTTTTGGGTAAAAAAGGGGGAGTTTATGAGGCATACAGGAACGAAGGGAAGGAGGGTCAGCCACGGCATTGAGAGAAGGAAGGAAGTGGTTTAGGGTTTTGTAAATGGGTTGGAGAAAATAAATTGTTAAAGCATTTCAACTTTTATTTCTGAGGAGACATATTGGGCCTTCAGTAAAGAGGAAACATTTTATATGATGGCCTAATTAAAAATGTTTTTAGTTAATTTATCTAGCCAAAATTTTAAACTATTTTTTACTTAAGAAAATTATAACCTGTTTAAAAATATTCTTTAGGAATGTAATCATCAGGTTGGATGTCATAAACTAAACTTGGATCAGCAGCTCTTGATGGACATATTTACATGTCCAGCGCCAATAGCAAATACATCTTTAGGGAGCATCTAGTGATTAGGAATGCGGCTTTTATTGAGGTTTAAGATGTTGGCAGTTGTCATAATAGCCAATTTAATAGCAGCTAGTGACCATTTAGGGTGTACAGCTTTAAGTAAGGTTGCAATGCTACTGAGATGAGGACATGACATTGAGGTGCCATAATCTAGGTTAAAACCCAATGTTGAATTTGTGGTGTTGTCACAGACTTAGGCCATACAGCAAGAATGCTAACACCAGGACTGACAATGTCAGGTTTCAAAATGTCCAGGCTTTCTATGTTAGGGCCTCTTGAGGAGAAAATTGCAATTGTTGGAGCATTCTTTACTCCTAAAACTGTTCCATTGAACACTATAATTGCTGTCGGCATGGACGTAGAATTTATATAAGCCTTGATTCCTTGTCCAGTATCAAAAGTCACATCTTTTGTAGGAAGAACACTAACTATAGGAAAAGTGGTATGTCCATGACCACTCTTAGGGTTCACAATAAATTAGAGCATTAACATTTTGACAAACTAAGGTGCATGTTTAGTTCCATTTTGAGAAAATATTATGGTGACTAACACTTGAAACTGTTTGTTGATTGTCTTCATGCATTTGAATGGTATTTAATTGCACTTGTTTATATAGTCTTACATTTTAAATTGAATCTTATTCTTAAACATTTTGTACCAATTCAGAACAGAAAATATGAGGATAGTATTACTTCTGAATCTTTAAGAGATTTATCATATAATCAAGTAGATTTCTTCTCGGTGATCAAATAACGTATGATTAGGCAATGTGCTAATTTATGTAACTTTTTTATTAACTTATTCAAAAGTTTGTAATAGTTTACTTTCACCAAATGTAAAATTATTACCCGTAAATAAAAAAAAAAATAAAATTGAAAAGCCTGGCTCAATTGCTCAAGAGTTTCAAGGTTGCAATCTTAAATGTTTATAAAGTGTTTTGGTTATGTGAAACTAATTAACAGATTTTGAAATATTATGATAGATCTCAGAAAAATAAGATCAATTTTTAATGAATTTGGTTATGAAATGATAAAGGAGACCAAAGAGTTTGAAGTGTATCTCAAGTCATCCTTCAATGTGTTAATTGGTCCATTCATGAATAACTTTTTTTTAATAATTATTTTCCTATTTATATTCTCTATTTAGCATGCAGTTCTATAGTGTAAAGCCAAACTATTAGATTATGAACTCAATTCAATAGGCACATGATGAATACTTCAGACGAAAATTCAGTCTAAATTTATCCAATTTAGGTGAATTGAAAATTAGAAAAACATATAAATGCCGAAGTGCATTTTTTTAATCTTGAAAAATTTAACCTCTAACTTTTATTAGTGTTAGGGTCCAAATTAATTAGTTGAATTCAGGCAATATAGACACGACCAACTATATTATTTGAAGAAAATATTGATGAAATTTTGTCACAACTCTAACATCTATGCTATACTAAATAATTGGACAGATACTGCTGCAGGCTCCTAACATTGTACTTCTGAGAAACCCATGTAATTGCCCCTTGCACATAAGTGGCATTAATGGCTCATCTGACCTGGAAGAACTTATTGGTTTTTTGCTCATTTGTCTTTATGAAATCGAGTGTTGGTTTAACATACATCAACCCCTAAAATTTTTCCAATTTTAATGTTATAAGTTGTGGGGCCATTACCAATATATGTTACTGTCCTTGTGTACATTTGAGAAAAAGATCCAAGTTGAATAACAAATGAAGCATAATTTAGTTGTGCTTCGGGTATATGTTTAATCAATGCATCTATAAAAAGTGATAAATATAAAGTAACAAATAAAAAACACTAACGTGTCACTAGATCCGAAAAAAGAAGGAAAGAAATTCGGTCGAAAATCTAAAATTAAGAAGGGTCGTGATTTGATAACATTTTATGTTACCATTAACTGACTTTGATAAGTGGTTTTGATATGTAACTTGGTAAACTATTTACCTATGTTTAATAATGGAACATTTAAGTACAGGATGCCCAACTATTTACAATAATATTTTGGTCATTGTAGCCCAAACCACATAAATAAGGAATGTAATCATCAAGTTGGACGTCATAAACTAAACCGGGATTAACAGCTTTTGATGTATTTACATTGCCAGTGCCAGTGGTGAATATATCTGCTGGAAGCTTCTTTTCATCAAGAATGTGGTAATTATCATGGTTCAAATATATTTGGCAGTAGTTATGATAGCGGATTTAATAGTAGCTGGTGACCATGTATTGTGCACACTTTTTAGTAAGGCTGCAACTCCGCTGAGATGAGGACATGACATAGAGGTACCCGAGATGATGTGAAAAGTTGATGCTACATTTGTGGTGTTCTCAATAGAATAAGGCCACGCGACAAAGATGTTGAGCCTAGGGCCAATAATGTCAAGTTTCAATATGCTTGGGCTTGGCAAGCTTGGTCCTCTTGAGAAGAATGATGAACTTTATCTTGATAGATAGTCTAGCATTATAACTCACTTCTACACCGTTGCTTGAAGAACATGTGTTCAACAATTATGGTATATCTATAAGGCTTAATGTTCATGAGAATCATGCCAGCACCACCAGCATCTTTCACAGTCTGTGTTAATCAATTCTACTAGCAAATTGTTCACCTTCACATAATACAATCTCGTCCAGTGATCCTTTGTGAAATTCTACAATGTCTTGGCCAGCATTCATGCCTAGAAAAACCAAAGGCAACAATGTAGGGCTAAAGTCTTTGGTGTGGAATAGCGACTTCCCATCAAATTTTTTATTGTTTCCTAATACAACAATTGCCCTTATATTCCTCTTAATGCTGCTTGCACTAACTATGAGAATCTATGGAGCTACATTTGATAACGAAAGTTGTTTTGGACCGAAGTTGGCTGTAGAACAGCTTACATAAATCCCTTGTTGAATTGCGTTGAAGGCCCCAATAGAAATGGTGTCAGTATAGAAAGGAAAGCTACCCTCTCCTTCAATTGAAAGAGACATCACGCTCCCTCAATTTTTTTTTTTCTCGAGAGCAACATCCATTGCAGCCGCAATGTCATTTGGAGTGAGTGTTATTTGAAGTCTAGCATATAGATATACATATTTCTTCTCCATTGCTTTAACTTCTTCAGGTTATAATTTGGCTGCAAAGTTGGTGAAAACTGCTCGATAGGAAAAAATCATGAGAGGCACATCATTCAAGCTAGTATCAATTTTTGGCAAGAAGGAAAAGTAAAAGTTTTGTAGGTCTTCTAATTGGAAAGAGTTAAAATCAATTGGTAGACTTAGATGGATAATGTATATTTCTAGTGGTTTAGATTCTGTCTCCTAAGAAAATGATGAAAAGAAACTAAGGATGGAAAGAATAGAGAAAACAAGTAGAAAAGATATATTTTATAAACAATTAATGTATAGTTCCACCTTGAATGATCAAAGCTTAAAACTACAATCTATTTATAATGTGTGAGACTATTTCACTTTATACCCTTTAACAATTGACGTATAGTGGCATGTAATCTATATTTGATAGTATAAATTTTTTTTTTACACTAACAGTGTTTGAAAGAACTACCTATAATAATATGTTTTACCTTGAGTGATCAAATCTTGAACACTATAACCTATTTATATAATTTGTTTCTTTTGAATTGGAAACTACAAACTACAAAAGTTGTGCATGAGAATCAAAGGAATTTGAACATACGTTCTCCAGCAATGGCTGGCAAGTTTTGTTTCCATACTCCAAGTCCCTAATTGGAGATTTTCACAAGAAAATAACTAAATCACCTTGATGGTTTTCATGTGTTTTTATTACAAAGGAAAAGATGAACAAGAAGTATATATTATCTTGTTTTCGAATTCTTGATTATTTCAGGATGCAATTTTAATAAAACACTCAACTTTGACAAACTATCATCATTATTTAAGTGTCATTTAGGAGTATTGGTGGCGACCCTTACTTGAATCTTTTAATTGTTTTGTTTTCATGCATTTGAATGAAAGTTATTGTATGAGTTGACCCAGTATAGCCCCACATTTGTGATTTGCATCTTAATTTGAATCATTTGATAGCAATGTCAATAATAGAGAATAAGGAGTTATGTATAAAGGATAATTCAATTCTGGTTCTCAAAGATTTTTAAGGTATGAATCATTTGGTGCTTTATATTTGTCGAATTATTGTATGAATTGAAGATTAGAGGCGGTAAAATGAATAAATCGATGATTTATTATTTTAGTTTAAATGAATTGATACAATTCATTTAATCTATTCAAAATTATTTAATAAATGGATCTAAATAGATGTATTCAAATCAATAATAAATAAATTATTTATCTATATAAAAATCATTTAACTTTGTATTTTATTTAATTTTCCACACTCCCCATTCTCCCTTACACAAATTTGTTTTTTGTTCAATTTTTCACCCTCCCCATTCCCCCTTACACATATTTACACACACAATTATACACACACTCGCACACATATACACGTATACTTACAAATACTCTCACACATTTACATGTTAGTGTGTCACACACAACTCACACACTCACACAAACTTACGCATACACTCATACACATTTACACACAATAGCATACACACACATACTCTTACACACTCATTCACACACACTTACACACTCTCACACACACTAACACACATAAACAGATATGTACACACACTTACACATACTAACACACATGCATACACACACTTATACACACACTCACATACACACATTCTCACAAACACATATACACATTAACATACACATGCACACACACCCATTCTCACACACACTTGCACATACTCTTACACACACTGACACACACGCACACACATTCTCTCACATATACTAACACACACATGCACACACACTCTCATACATTTTTACACACACACTCACAAACACTTAGAGACAAATGCGCACACACACTGTCAGACATACTAAAACACACTCTCACACATACTAACACACTTACATGCACACACACATGTACACATATTAACACACACTCACATACACTTGTGTGTGACATGCACTAACATGCGCAAAGTCTCACACATTCTCACAAACTCTCTCACACACACACACTCACAAACTCTCACACACATATCACACACATACACACATACACTTACATACATAAACACACTCACTTACATGTTCAGTGACTATAAATGTGTTTGTGTCTGTGTGTGTGCGTGTGTATTTGAGTGTGTGCTAATGTGTGTAAGTGTGTGCATGTGTGTGTGAGTAAGTGTGTCTGAGTGGGTGTGTATGTGTGTAGAGGGTGGTGTTAAAAAAAAAAAAAAGCTAAAAAATCCTTCCAAGCTATAGTTTATGTTTTCTTGCTGGTCCGTTTGTACCACTCATCATTCAGAGAATTGCTGTAATTGATTCTTCTATATAACTTCGATTGCTTTAATTTCCAATTTTAACTTGAGATTTTAATATAATCTGGAATCATTATATTGAATTCCATCATAAATTCAGAATCATCTACAACATCTTCTGCTTTCAGTTGCTCCCTAACTAGAATACTCCAGTGGTCATATGTTCAGTGATTATATTCTTATTTGGTAAGCACTTCAATTGCATGAATTGAATAAGATCCTTGTACTCTTTATTCTTTAATCGTTTGCATTTAGGTTTAGTTATTCCACCTAAATTTATTGAATAATATATATACAAGCTGTCTCTTATACACTTCTAATACACTATTCACAAATAAATTTTATTGGATCCTAAACGGGCAACTAAACCTAAATGAAACGATTCTCTTGAATAAAGCTGTACAAGGAACTTCCAAACGTCTAATTTCTGCACATTTCGTGTTAACTGAAGAACAAATTGGAATCAATTAGAATCTCTATTGAATGTATTTCTATATGTGAGAGGGGGGTGTTGCAACTTCTAATAGTTTGTAGAAGCATGCATAAAGTATAGAATAGTGAGATTATTGCTACTTGCAAAGTACTTGTGTTTTTCGTTAATTTATTAGCCAAAGATTCAAATCCAATAGATAAAGTAGTTATATTGATGCCAATGATTGGTATTGCATGAATCAAATCATTCAAAGCTAAAGTCTAGTGTGCATTACATTAATTTAACGGAGATGGGGCTTCTGACCACGTAAGTTTTGAATACCCAAGAAATTGCTCCTTGCACATATGAATTATTTATAGCTGTGCCTGATCTGCTAAAACTTATTGTATAGGTTTCCTGCTGATTTCGCTCTCTGAACTTGAGCATAAGAGGACGAACATGGATATCGACACCTGGAATTAACTCGATTTCAACCTTATAAGTCGAGCGAGCCTTGCCAACATTTGTTACTGTCCTTGTATATGTCTGTGTTTTTGAACCAAGTTGAATAGCAAATGAAGGATAATTTAGTTGTGCTTCCGGTATACTTTCCAATAAGGAACAATCAACACGGCGGTTCAAAATGATTGAAATATTTGCATCAGTGTATCCCAAACCGCACAAATAATTGATGTAATCATTAGGGCTAATGTCGTAGATTAGCCCTGGATCAGCAGCTCTGTGAGGGGTTCACATGGCCAGCACCAATAGCAAATACATCAGCACGAAGCTGCCTTTGATCAAGGATGGGGTCATTGTTGAGATTCCAGGTATCAGCAGTGGTCATGATAGCGGATTTTATAGCAGCCGGTGACCAATCAGGGTAGACACTTCTTAGCAAGGCAGCAATGCCACTTAGGTGAGGACATGACATTGAAGTTCCATGGATCATATTAAAAGTTGATGTTGTATTTGTCGCGGGTTGATCCACGGAATAAGGCCAAGCCGCAAGAATGCTAACACCAGGGCCTATAATGTCAGGTTTCAAAATGCCCGGGCTTGCTAAGCTAGGGCCTCTTGAGGAGAAATGTGCCACTTCTGGAGCACTTTTTACTCCTACAACTGTTCCTCTGAATAATATGGTTGCCACAGGATTCAATGTGGAATTCATGTAAACTTTAATTGCTGTGTAATCAGTGAAACTCACTTGTACTGTAGGTAAATCAACAATAGGTGCGAGCTCCTAATAGTAGATCCTCTAACCTCATTGTTCATGATAATCGTGGCAGCAGCATCGTCATTCTTCAAAGGGCTGCCTAAATTTTCAATTCTTGCTACATCCTCTACACCCATTTCATAGAATACTAGGTTTCCTTTGAGATCACCACCTGTATTACCATAAACTAAAGGCAATAGCGACGACGTGAAATTATTAGGCTGGATCATAGACTCGCCATGAATTTCAACATTGTTTCCTAAAAGGATTGTAGCTCTAATATTCCTATCGATTGTGCTTGCACCAACTGTAAGAATCCAGGAGCCTCATTTGATAATGAAGCTTCGATTGGACCTTCATTGGATGCAGAGCAGCTCACAAATATTCCCTCTTGAATTGCACGGAAAGCTCCGATAGCAATGATGTCATTATAGAAAGGAACTGCATAAGGAACTCGCTCTTCACTTCCAAGTGAAAGGGACAGCACATGAACTTTTTCCTCGATGGCAGCCTCCATTGCAGCTACAATTGCAGCGTCGCTACAATACCCACCAACACAGACTTCATACATGGCTAAGTGAGCATGAGGAGCCATACCAACGGCTGTACCATTGGCATTTCCAAAGACATTCGCACCTTGCACGAAATTTCCAGCTGCTGTGCTTGCAGTGTGGGTACCATGGCCTGATGGCTCAACAGGCAGCTCTTTAGATTCGTCGAAAAAATTCCTTGCTCCAATGAGCTTGTTATTACACTTTATTCCTTCTAAGTTGCATTTTCCTTTCCAATGCTTTGGTGGAGAAGGCATCCCTTCATCGCTAAAAGAAGGATGATCAGCTCTGATTCCATTATCAACCAGCCCTATTATCATGCCTTTTCCAAGATTTGATTGATTCCAAAGTCCAGAATTGGGATTCAATCCCAAAAATTCAGGAGTACGAGTTGTCTTTAGGGTCCACATCTCTTGCGGTCTAGCATAAACAAATCCTTCGATCTTCTCCATTTCTTCAACTTCTTCAGGTGATAACCATGGCTGCAAAACCGGTAATAACTTTTCTATAGGAAAAAAGTATGCGCGATAAATCATTCAAGCCTTTGGAAGTTTTTGGCAAGAAAGAATGGTAATAATTTTTCAAGTCTTCCAATTGGGAAGAATTAAGACCGATAGGCAAATTCAGATGGACAATGTATGTTTCTAGTTGTTTGGATTCTTTTTCTTGAGAAAATGCTGAAGAGAAACTAAGAAAGGAAATGATAGTAAGCATAAGCAAAGAAGCCATGTTAATTTTTCAGAACAATTGAGAATTATATGGTGGCTTGTTATCATAGAGGGCTTCACCATCAACCCATATATATAGATAGTCCACTTTGAATTGGATTCCGGAAACTGCAAAGATTGAAGTGTGGAAGGAAATTTGTTGGCCAGACTATTCGATCACTAATTAGCAATTGGAAATTCCTTCTTGAATTACATCAAGAGAATAGTTTCTTTAGCTACTTGCCCGTTGAGGATCTTCTGTTTCACTAACCGTTATATATATGATTGAAAAGTGTACTCTGACTTATAAATATTATTATAATAGAATATACATGTCAAACATATAGACTGTGAAACAAGAGATTAATATAGAAAGTGAGATAGAAGAACTTGTGCCCTATTTGCCTTGGGTAAAATACCAACCACTTGATGGTCCCTCCTCGGTTTTTCTATTGAAAAGGAAAGACTAAATTAGCAAGGTTAATATATTTTTCTTGATCATTTAAATTGTTGAAAATAATAGCAAAATTAAAGCACTCAAGTTTTGATGAACTATTATTGGTGTCTAGTACCATTAAGAAATTATTATGGTGACTGCTACTTGATTCCGTTACTTGTTTATTTTCTTGCATTTAAATAGGGATTATTGCTTAAATTCAATAAAGTCCCATATTGTATTTTACGTGTTTATTTTAAACTCTCATTGGATATTCAAGAAAAAAAAAAATCAGAAATTAGGTTTAAAAAGACTTAATTTAATTTCCTTGTACATATGCCAATGGATTCCACGAGACATTATTTACATTGATACCCACATTGTGGTAGAGTAACATTGTATGTAAATTAAAGAAATACAACATAAACATGTGTTAAACGATGTTTATTAGTAATTGTTGATAGAGATAAATTAAGATGATGGAATTCGTCTAAAACAAATGAAAGTGTGTTAAGATTAAATACATTTGAAGCTTTGGCTTTGTTCTTCTTGATGAAGTTATTTTGCTAGTTGAATTAAGTTACTGTTAGAATATCTGCATGTTGATATATTCATTGTTTTCTCTACAATTAGAATTTTCTTGGAGACAAAAAAAAAAAAAAAAAAAAAATCTGCTTTGTAGAGGCAGTGTAGCCAAATAGAGTAGTCAATGTTATGAAGAATTTTTTTTTTTTTAAGAATTTTTTTTTAAAAAAAAAATTAAATTAAATCTACTTTGGCCTTCTGAACTTGTCACGATTTTTATCACATTGCATCCTGAACTAATTTTTCGATTACTTTGCCCCATAAAATTTTTATTTTTTGACATCCATTTCATTCCAAAATTCATTATTATGCTTGTTTCCTTGAATTAAAAGTTAAAATCTATACTATTATATATTTCGAGTTGTTTCTCTCAATTTTTGTTTTTTTCCTTTTTTGTAATATCTAAAATACCCGCCCTTAATGGAACATAATTTTCAATTTCGAATAGAAAATATATACAAGTGTTTCTCCCATTTTTTATAATGTCTAAAATACCTGCTCGTAATAAAATATAATTTCCAATTCCCAATAGGAAAACATATATATATATATGTATATATATATATATATGTATATATATAAGTGTTTCTTCTCTTTTTTATAATATCTAAAATACCCCCCTTAATGAAATATAATTTCCAACTCCCAATAGGAAAACATATTGAAGTGTTTCTCTAGGTTTTTTTTTTTTTTTTTTTTTTTTGCAATGCTTAAAATATCCGCCCGAAATGAAATATAATTTTCAATTTCCAATTTCCAAAATATAAGAAAAAATTTCATTATATATTCTATCCCTATTTTTTTATTTTTTAGGATACAACCACCTATTTGGCTATTTTGGCATAAATACATAATAAGATGGAAGATTTTTATTTGTATAAAAATATTTATTATATTAAAATTTCAAATAAAATGTAAAGATTAAATTAATTAAACAAAAATTATGTCTTATGTATAAGAAATTAAATAGATTAATATTCTCCATATTGCGGATAGGTATCACATAGTATATTAAATTCATTATAAAAATCCAAAATAATAATTTGTTCTTTTGTCTTGCTTTAAAATGCATCGAATGTTCATGAAAACATCCTTTATCTTATAAGAAAATGAATGAAATGATAAAGAACATTTCCCATAGTTATTTATTCATAATAAAAATAATCTTTTATAACTATTATAAATATTCTAAATTCAATACAATTGTATTTCTTTTCTCTAATTATTCAATCAAGTATGCCCAATTTGGGAAATTTAATTAGATCCTTCCCTTTTGCGTGCATTATATATAGGGTTAATTACATGCCTAACGTTATCTTTTGACTAATAAAGTTCTTTTGTTATGTATGTCGACCATTTACCCATCTTATATTTTAATATTTTTTATTTACTTTTGTTTGATGAATAAACTTTCATAAAGAATATTTGATTCTTGTAAAATTTGATGAATAGATGTATTGAAGTTGAATTTGACATTTTTACTTGCCTTTTTGGTTGGGATTAATTGAAGAAGATGACAAATCTGGCTGACATTATTTTTTAAGCACAACTTTTCTTAACTGACGGTCAACTATAATGGTTTCATGACTTTTGATTATAATGACTTCTTTAAGTTGAAATTTTGGTTAACAGAAGAGATATACCCATGAATAAGGTAGAATTCTTTTATATATTGCAACTTAAAAATCACTAAATTAATAATTATACAAATAAAAAATTAAAATTTATATAAAGTGAAAAAATAGTAGAATATATAACACTATTTTCTTATTTCTTTTAAGTTTGTATTACAATTAATTTAGATTTATTTTTCCCTACCCTGCATGAAGAAAAGAAAATTAACCAAGCAACGAAAGTAAAGCTCAGAACAAAATAGAAAACTCACAATCTTTAATTGAGATAAAAGTATTTGTTAATTTTATATCTCTTTAATAGTATTTCAATTACTAAATTTTTATCTTTAATAACATCATTTTATACAATATTAGTTTAAGGGAACTATTGATGAGATAGAAAATAAGTTCAACCCATGATACGATGTATATGCCCAAAATATTCTAAAATAATAATTGCAACAATACTCTAAATAGTGCAGGTATATATTGAGTTTAAATATCAAATTTGGAAACTATAATACTAGTTGTTACCGTATATGATACAGTTTACGAAACAATAAAAAAAATATTACTTTAGAATAACTATTGATAAGGTAAAAAGAGTTCAACCAATTATATGATTTATATACGTCCAAAATAATCCAGAATAATTATTGCAAAACCTACAAGAATACTATGTATAAATTGTAGGATTGACAATATAAAAAATAATTAGGTAAGTATTGTAAAAGACAACATAAATCATTCAAATATAATCATACTATTAAATACTCTAAAATAATTACAGATATAGATTGATTTTAGATGTCAATTTTGGAAATTACAATACAAATTTTCACTATTTAACAAAACAGTAAAAAGGTAGATTAAATGTCTTGGTAAATAAAAAAAGGAATCAATAAAAAAAAGTACAAAAAAATGAAAAAATAAATCCATGCACTTTTATTAGCCTTTATTTTGTTTATATATTTAATAAATGGAAATTTTAATTTTGTACTAAAATACTATATCAAAATATAATTTTGGAGTTAAACACAGTCGATACCATTCAGAATAAATTGGAAGAGTTCAAAATACTAATATTATCATAATGTTAAGAAACATGAAAAATACTAATGTATCTCTATCTGGATACATAATTAATTTACACATTTGTTAAAAAATTAATTAGAATAGAAATTATAAAAACTTGTTATTTTGGATGTCTTAGAACTAACTAAATGTTTTTCATTCAAGTTGCGTGCATTTACAGTAATTTAGAGGATTTTTTCATTAATTTTCTGTACATTTTAGAATAAGATAAAAGAATAAATTTTTATTTTTACCTTTGGATTATGATCTTAATATACTTGTGATACCTATCCATATTATATAGAACATATTAGTTTAATTTGTTAGTTTTCTTATACAGGAAACATAATTTTTGTTTGATATCTTTGTTCTTTACATTTAGTTTTATTTTTTTCTTATTTTTTGAAATTTTAATTAATCATTTTGTAATTATTACTATATATTATTTAATCTCCTATAAATATTTTCATTAATAAAAGAATTTTGACACGCTTCATTTATTAAATGATGTTTGATACTTAATTGTGATTTTATCCTTTACTAATGATAAATATATATATATATATATATATATATATATCTAAAAAAAGTTCAATATAATGAAAAAAGTCTTTATCTATAATTGATCAAGTTATTAGTGGTGTTGCTATCAGAAATTATAATCTAGGAACCTGAAAGAAAAATAAAAACCATTTTAGATCGGAGTTGACTATATTTTAAACAATTAGATATGAATAAAGAGTTTAGAGCGTCAATTGAGTATTGAAGTGAATGTTATATTAACTTTTAAGAGATATAAAAAATAATTGACAATATATTTTCTATATTTATACATGTTTTACATAATATGTAAGCAAAAAATTAATTGTGATATAAATATATATAAAATCTCAGTTAAAGTAATAACGTGTAATTTTGGGTATCTTTAGAATTACAATTTCGTTAGCATTTTGTGTTTTGTAAATAAGATAAAGGATTGTTTTATATAACGTTCGTTGCATTTTAGAGCAAGACAAAAGAATAATTTATTATTTTAATTTTTATAATTAATTTAATATACTATATAATAAAAAACGTCAATGACCCAATTTATGGAGTTTGTGTCATTTATTGACTTCTCCTTTATTAACAACTGGCGTTCCATCGGAGAGCAGAGCTAGCAAGAAAAGAAAGAAGGTCAACCAAACCTTCATTCCCAACCTCATGGCCTTCGTGCGAAGGGTCTTCAGCTCTCATTCCCCGGTCACCAGTTTACGATTGGTAGTACCACATCGATTGGGAGACATTGAAAGCGATCGTTTACACAAATTGATCCATCCCGAGGAAGATGTCAACCGTCTCTTTACATTGTAAAAGGGCAGAAAAGAGATTAGTCGGGTGTAGATGGGGTTAAATCTGTAGGGGTTATGCAAATACATAGGCCCTTTCCCTTCTCTTTTGGAAGAATGAGGTGGTTTAGAAGGCGCTTTCCTGTCTACGGTCTCTCGGAGTGAAGGGTTAGTATATGCCCTACTATATAATACCTATTTGTAATATAGAAAATATATTAGTTTGATCAGTTTAGTTATCCTATATATACGACATAATTTTTGTTTGATGAATATGTTCTTTACATTTTAACTAGATTCAATTTCTTTCTTATTTTTCAAAAATTTTTTAAATCAATTTTTGTAATTATTATCCATATATCATTTGATTACTTGTAAATATTTTTGCTACTAATAGAATTTCAAAATACTTCATCTATAAAATAATGTTTGATACTTGATAATGATTTTTTTTTTTAATGATAAAGAATACGCAAATATATTTAAAAAGTTCAATATTATGAAAAATATCTTAGCCTTTAATTGTTTAATTAATTGGTGGTTACACTATATAAAATTATAACCTAGGCACCTAGAAGAGAAATATAAAAAATTATAATACGTTGTACTTATAAAAGAGAAAATTTGTTTAATTTTTTAAGAAAAATAAAATTTTTATATAATGTTATAATAAATAACAAACAATGTAATGAAATAAAAAAAGATAGGTAAAAATAATTACAATGAAAAGAGCAAAGATATTAAAAAATATATTTATAACATATAAATCTTGTATAAAAAACTCAATAGGTAAAATTTTCATACTTGGTTATCATTTATTTTTAAAAAAATAAAAATTTTTAAGAAATTAAAAGTGTTACACGTGGAAAGCACGTGTATTTTTCTAGTTACTAACATATAATCTTGACTCTTTGGCATTTCTACGCCTACCAGCCAGAAACATGTTATGTTGGCTTCTTCTAACCAATGAGAAAATGTCTACAACGAAAAAGTGCACAAATCATCTAAATAGTTCTTCAATTTTTTTATTAGAATCAAAATGGTTTCTTTATTTAAATTTTAACTGATTTAGTCTCTCAATTAAATATATGTACTAATTTTGTTCCTAATTTGTTGTGCCGCCCAAAACATAATATTTTTGCAACTGCACCTCCTTTTAAACAATGATCACCAATGCACCGAACGTTGTCAATCAATACACTCTAGTCTCTTAAAAAAAAAAAATATGTTTTGGATGGCGCAACTAAATAGGAAACAAAGTAACTGCAAATTTTTAGTTGAGTGACTAAATCAACTAAAATTTAAATTGAGCGATTATTTTGGCTTTAATGAAAAAGTTGAAAGACTATTTAGGTGATTTACTGAAAAGTACTGCTTTAAATTAAAGTATTTAAAACTAATTTGTTTTCATTTCTTCCTTCCTGATTTTTTAAATGCTTTAAAAGCCTATGAAAGCAAAAAAAAAAAAACTGTAAATTTTAGTTCACATACAATAACTGAGAAATTGGCAATTACGTTGTATGTGATACCAGATATAAGAGTACATGACAAATTCTTAGCTACTGGAAAATTTAAACAATACAAGCTTGAAATTCATGCAACTCATTGCTTGTCCATAAAGTGTCATGGAATGATCTGTCTGATCTACTCAAAATTAATTTTAGCCGACCTCTACTTTGAAGTTCGTTGCAATGAAATCTTTGGTTACATGCATAGTTCAAAATGCAGTATTGGTCATGATATCGGTGATGACCGTTTCATAAAGATTACGGTAGTATTAGATTGGTATCAGACAATAAATTTATCTAAAATCACAAAAAATAAGGTAGAAATTATGAATAATTGATTGTACATTAGTTTAAAGAATTAGCTAGTCAAAATTAAGGGTTATACTATAATTTTAGTTCTTACTTTAAAATGTATATAAGCTGATAATAGCATATTGGTATCAAATTGAGATGATTTATTTCGGATATGACTCGATCGAGTTTTTAAACCATGGTTACATGTTGGATATGGTAAAATCGAAGAGGAAAATTAAAAAAGAAAAAAGAATTAATAACAAAAAAAACAATAGAATTAAATTCAAAACCAGATTTCATTGCATCTTGAATTCTTGATCACTCAATAAAATTGCATAAATTAACCCGCCAATTCACCTTTACAATAATTTAACAGCAATTGGGCTTCTCACGAAATGTTTTTCAGAAATCCAGGCAATAGCTCCTTCTACAAATGTAGCATTGTTGGAAGCGGGAGGAAATCGAGCAAAGGTTATCTGATATGTCAACTTTTGGTTTACCTCAGAAAAATTGAGTTTCAAAGGCGTGACAGAAACTTTGACCCCTGGAATTATAATGACTGCAAATGAATAAGATGAATTGGCTTCACCCACATTTGTGACTGTCCTAGTATAGGTCAGATTAGTGGATCCCAAATGGATTGAAAATAAAGGATAATTAAGTTGTGCTTCAGGAATGCTATTTATTGTTGAACAATTAACGCGACACTGGATGATGGAAGCGATATCTTGGTCCGAATACCCCAAACCGCATAAATATGGGATGTAGTCATCAGGTTGAAGATCATAAATAAGCCCTGGATCGGTTGCTTTTAATGGGTTGACATGGCCTGCACCCATGCTGAAAATATCTGCACGTTGGAGTTGTTCGTTGAGAATCGGGTGCGAATTGGTTAGGCTAGAGACAGTATCTGTCGGCAGTAGTCATGATTGCGGATTTTATAGCACCTGGAGACCAATCAGGGTGTGCGCTCTTGATGAGCGCAGCAATGCCACTGAGATGAGGACAAGACATCGAGGTGCCAGAGATTATGTTAAATGTCGCTTTTTCGTTGGTTTTGTTCTCCACAGAGAAAGGCCAGGCTGCAAGAATGCTCACACCAGGGCCAATAATATCAGGCTTTAGGATTCCTGGACTTGCCAAACTCGGACCTCTGGAGGAAAATGATGCAACTGTTGGGGCGTCTACGGATCCTATGACCGTTCCCTTGAACAAGATAGTGGCTGTAGGATTTGAAGTTGAATTCATATATGCTTTGATCTTTTGGCCTGCGTCAAAGCTAATATGAGCTGCGGGAAGAACATGAGCATCCGCTAAAGTAGTATAGCCATCAGGCTCTTGGTTCATTAAAATCATGGCGGCACCTCCGGCATCTTTCACATTTTTTCCTTTTTCAATCCTTCCTATGATTTTATAACCTCTGTCACACAACACGACCTTACCTCGGACATCATTGTTGTTCAATGATCCCGGTGCACATAAAGCAGCATTTTGGTCGCCATTGATGCCAGGATAAACCAAAGGCAATAATGCGGCAGGAAAATCTTTAGGTTGGAAAAGTGACTATACATCGAATTCATCATTGTTTCCTAAAGATACTGTAGCCCTTATGACTCTGTTAATGGTACTAGCATCTGACACTGAGAATCCAAGGGGCCTCATGTGTGAATGTAGAAGGGAACGGACCAGAGTTGCCTACAGCGTAACTCTCTAAAATCCCCTTCTGAGTTGCCACAAAAGCTCAACTGCAGTGGCATCAGCAAAAAAAGGAATAGATTGATTATTAACAAGAGAGATTGAAAGCACGTCGACGCCATCTTGAATAGCAGCATCCATACCAGCTAATATATCATTCTCAGCACACTTATCCGAAGAACAAACTTTGTAAATGGCAAGGTGAGCAAGAGGGGCCATACCAACTGCCGTACCATTTGCATTTCCAAACACATTAGCATCTTTCACAAATTTTCCGGCTGCAGTGCTTGCTGTATGAGTTCCATGCCCATCACTATCAATTGGCGCTCCAGGCTCTGTCACCACAAAATTCCTTGTACCGATGAGCTTGTTATTACATACTGAGCCGTCACATTTGCCTCTCCATTTAGCAGGAGGAGGTGGCATGTTCATCATCGAAAGACGGATGGCCAGGAGTAATACCACTATCCAAAACCCCAATGATCACACCTTTTCCAAAATTTGAGCTCGGCCAAGCTCCAAAGTTTTGTTGAAGACCGAGAAAATTAGGAGAATGAGTTGTTTGTACAGTGTACATTCTTTGGGGCCTTGCAGATACAAATCCGTCCAACTTCTGCATTGCTTTCAGTTCCAGCGGTGTTAAATTTGCTGCAAAACCACTGAAAATGTTACGATACGAATGAATTATCCGGGACACCTCAGTAAGGCCTGTTGCAGTTATTATTTTGTCAGAAATGAACTGTACAAGCTTTCTCTGTTTTCTGATTGAGAAGAAAAAACAGTGCCATCAGGCACTTCTACATGGACAATGTATGTTTGTAGACCATTTTGCTTCTCAAGATTTTTACAAAGTCACTTTCTTGAGTCATTGCTGGATTGATACTCAGCATAAAAATGGCACAGAAAATGACCAAGAAAACTATATTTGGCATCAGAATAAGTCTCTTACTCTCCATTCTTACTAGTAGAAGATTTGATGGTTTGGATTGAATTACTATGGGTTCAAGAAGATTATATTTATATTAGTCTCCTGTGGGGATAATTTGTTGGCCAGCAAATGCCAAAAGAAAATGCAGGTCGCACAATTTGCCGGCAATTCAGATTTGATTCCTACTAGTAAGATTCTGATTTTTGTGTTCAGAAATAGCCAAGTGGAGAGTCCATCCAAATGAAATTAGAAATGTATCTAGGGTGTAAAGGAACGCAAACAAGTTGGACACTTTAGTAATTTAAGCTTGTTTGATTATTTTAACGAGATTAAATTCTATTTAATTTTGGCTTGTTTATTTTTAGAGCCAAAAATAAATGAGTTTTGTTTGTTTGTTTTTTTTTTAATTGAACCGAATTCGAATCGAGCTCAAGTAGGTTAGAATTTTTATATATAAATTTTAAATTTTTAACTTATCGAGTCGAGTTCATGCCGAACAAAAAAATTGACTAACATTAAATTTTGATCAAACTTGACTTGATTATTGAACGAAGCAAGATCGAACGACCTCTTACCGACCCGAATTTGATTAGAATACTGAGTAGTTTGATTTCATTTACCCAACATTCAACGTATTACTAATTGGTTAATTCGTTGAAAACAAAGAAGCAATGAATCTCATTACAATTTAATAGGAACAAATTAAGAAGACAATTCAAAATTAAAATAATTTTTATTCAAGAATACAAGATTTGTTATGGAGGTTGCTTGTAGGAAGGCACAATTTGCCGGCAGTTCGTATATGGGCGATCCTATAGGATAAATCTGCTACATTTCAGTGGTGGGAAGCAGACTGAATCTGAAGTAACTCCTATTCTATCTGTTTCTTTATCAATTATCTATTCCTTCTGTTATTATTATTATTATTATTATTTTTGTCCAAGCAAAGTTTACCAACAATTAATACGATAATTAAGAAAGAAATTAAGAGATAAACATAGTCCATCAAACCCTTTAACTTCATTCGTCAATCTTTACTAAGATTACTCATGAAAGATTCTGAGACTACTAGTTTTGGTTTGAACCTTTCAGATCTTGTATGTTCTTCCAATAATAATTAAAAAAGAGTGTATTTTTATAAAGTGATAAATATAAAGTGACAAATAGAAGTCATTGATGTGCCACTAGATTCGAAAAAGAAGGAAAGAAATCCGACTGAGGATCTAACTTCAGGAGGCCGTAATTTGATAAGATCTTGCCACGTGGAGTGACTTTAGCAAGTGCCTATGAATTTGTGATTTTGTAAATAATTGTTTCCTTAAAAAAAAAACAAAAAATAAAAAAAGAAAGATCCTGTGGGTGCTTGATCCACGGATTTTAATTCTAAGAACATACATGATTATTAATATCAACTAGGTTGTAACCCGTACATAACTACGGGTATAGAATTATAACATAAGTTATCATATTAAGTTTGTCTAAATAATACAAATTGTCTTTTTTTAGGTTGACATATAATTTCCTTCATATAAGATCTTTTCCTATTAAACTTAAGTTATTAAAGATGAGCTAATTAACATTCAAAAAATAGTAAATTAATTTTCCTAAGGTAAGAATGTAATTCATATTAGTTTCATTTCTAGCTTATCTTATACAGATACTTGATCTGAATGAATTATACAGATATAAAGGATCAGAGCTATCAAATCCAAAACAATAAGATCCTTGTATTAATCATATTTTGCCCTTGATCAAACATACAAAAAAGAGAGGATAGAACTAAAATCTCACAACTTGGCATTCTACGACATTAATTCTCCCTTCTACAGATTTGAGAGAATATACTACTTAACTCCTAATCGACCATCATTCATAAATACATTGTCTTACATTAATTGAACAACAAATGCATATAATCAAATTTCTTCTCATAGAGTTCATTAGGATTTTAGACAACTAATAGCAGTAGCTTTACGTATTCATTTATAAATCCATTGAAAAGACAACATAAATTTCATACTTTCATGCGTTGAGAGAATTCTTACATATTCATATAGTGAGATACGTAAAGAATTCCTCTAAAATTGAAGCACCAAAGCATGTAATGCGAAAGTATCATATTTTTGTTTTCCATTTAGTTACGTGACAATGTCGCATTAAATTCAAAACTAAAACTAATCACTCATTTGTAGGTATCAGAAAAACAGCTAAAATATAAAAAAGCCAAGTAAAGTATGTTACCCGAAAATAAAGCAAAACTTTTTTTTAGTCTTCTACTTTCCAATATTTTGCAAATAAGATTTCAAGAACTCTAGAATAATTATCCCTTTAGGATAGAAAATAAAACTATATAGTATGCAAATCAATGCAAATAATCGAAGAAATATTTTCATAGAGATTAAATGGATGTCTAGATGAGCTACCTTTAAAAGGTATAACTATTGGTGAAATACTTGAAATTTGATATGACATGACTCTTCAAATATATAGATTTAAATATTTATTTGTATTTTAATTTCGTCACGTGAAGGCCTCCATTGACTGTCACATGGAGAGCTCTAAACTTAAAGGTCTCAATTTTAGTATATTATATAGATTTTCACTTTACTAGTAAATTGAAAAATTAAAAACCTACTAGCCACTTATTCTTAGTAAGGGAAAAAGTCTAATTTGGTATCTTATTTTTGGGGTATCAATCAATTTGAACCTTATTTAGCACAGTAGACCAATTTGGTATTTCATCTTTAAAAAAATTAATCAATCTAACACGTGATGGAAATAGTGGATAAACTAACGGAGCAAGTCACATGATAATCATATGCCCGTTGACATGCAACTAGTAGATAACAATTAATGGCTCCATTAATTTGTCCATAGTTTCCACTAAAAACCTTCAATTTGTTAACTTTCTTAAGGATGAAAAACCAAATTGGTCTTTATAATATATAAGGGACTATATTAGTAATAACCTAAAAATAAGGGACCAAATTCACCTTTTTCCCTTCTTAGTAAAATCTTCAAGTAATATCTGAACATGCGAAACTAGTGTAGTAAGCAAGGGGCAGTAACAATTATTGCCAAGTTACTAGTAGTTATTAGCATGAGAGCAAGCAAAACTAATACTAATTTATCCTAATATAGTAATATATATTTAAAGTGACAATGCAAGTCCCAAAGGTTTGGCTTTTCATAGTTTACTGATTATAATAGGATTATTTTAATCCTTTCATCTCATTTTATATGTCACTGTTTCTATTTTATTTGGTTCTAAATTATTTGTCACTTTTTAAAAAAGTAACTATTTAAAGATCTCTTTTACACATTTTACCCTCATGTAAGTTCCAGCTTCTAGAACATGCATTAAAAGAATAGTATTAAAGTTATGTTTAACATTAATTACTTTCACAAACTATTTAAAATTTGAAATTCAAAAATTAACTAACAAATTTTGAATTTGAATTGAGGAACAATTATGGAAAACGATTTTAAATAGTTGGTCAAATATTAAATTTTCTTAAATTGTGTGTAAGTTTGACTATGCCAAATAAAATAGAACGGTACGGAGGGAGTATGTTTTATGAAATGCCCAGTTGGAGAGATCATGGAATGAAACAAGAAGTGTCCCCCAGGACTGAAGCATATTTCTTCTTATTGATTCCATAAATTCCATGCAAATTAGAACTTATGTTTTTGTTGATTTTTTACTAGTTCAATTACTTAAAAGTATCAACATCTAGATTAGTTTTAAGAGACAGGTGTCCTCTATCAAGAAAGTGAAGAAAACTAATGCAATTATACACTATTTTATATTACTACCATTCACAAATAATCGGTTAACAAGAAAGTGGAATATGTAAAGGAAAGCAAATTCTGATGAGTAGACTTCAGCTACTCCATCACTTCTGCCGTTTCTCCATTACACTAATTTAACTGAAATAGGACTTCTCACAAAATGCTTTTCACAAATCCAAGCAATGGCACCTTCCACAAATGTAGCATCCTTGGAAGTGGAAGGATACGGAAAAAAGGTTATCTGGCATGTCAACCAATATAGTAATATAAATATGCTAAGATTTTCTGTCCCACATCCTGTATCACTTACTGTCACATTATCTAATGAATTGTCAAGATTACTACACTAAAATTACGTCTCCTAATCTTGACATTAAGTGATATGAGAGAATGGCACAAGATGCGAGACAGAAGATTATGTGCCCTATAAATACGCTAAAAATCTTTTGTCCCACATTCAATATCACCTCTGTCCACAAACGGAAAGGAAGGAACTAAGTGGCCAAAGTTAAGTTGATCACCAGCACAAACTTAAGTTTTTGCTGAGACTTTAAATTCATGAATCTCCCAACCTTGTAAGGCAAATGTTATTACCACAGCAACAATGTTATTGTCACATTAAAATCAGTGTGAAATGACCAAAATATCCCTGCCGTTCTACTCTTCTTTCATAATTTTACGGGAATAAGATTGTTGTTGTGGCAATAATACTTTTCACCTTGTAACCTTGTACAAGTGAACATAAACACACACACACATATATATATATATATATATATATTAGAAATAAGCACGTGCTTCGCATGTGTAATACTCTTGATTTGTTGGATATTTTTATTTTTTAAAAAATAAATAATTAGTTAATGATAATATAGAGTACAAAGTGTAAACATTTTATTTGTTTTTTTTGTTGTACAAAAGTTATATATTTTAAAATATATATTTAATATCTTTACTCTTTTTGTCTCTTATACACATCTAGATGTGTATAAGAGACTATTGTTTGTTATTTGTTTAATGTCATTCATTTATACAATATATGACACTATTTGCATCTTATTTCTATTTTTCTTCGGTATACACTTAGATAATGATTAGTTTTATAGCGGCACCACTAACTATTTGATATGCTTTGTCATTACTAAAAGACAAAATCACTATCAAGTAGCAAACATTATTTTATAGATTAAGTATTGATATTCTTTGATTATCAAAAAATATTTACATAAAATCAAATGATATATGAATAATAATTACAAAAATTAATTATAATTTCAAAATTAAAAAAGTAAATTTGATTAAAATGTAAAGAACGAATACATCAAGAAAATTATTATAAAACTTTAAAATCTAATTTAACTAATATATTTTGCATATTATTGAGGGGTTCATATAGTATATTAAAATCATTATAAAAAAAATAAATTGATAACTTATTCTTTTATGTTGTTTTGAAATGCACCAAATATTAATAAAAACAAGTCTTTATCTTACTTTAAATACATGCATGGCTAATGAAAATACATAGTTCTAAAGATGTCCAAAATTACACGTTATTTTAATTGGGATATTATATAAATAAATCTCTATTACAATTAATTATCGTTAACATATTGTGTAAATGTATATACATATAGTGAATATATTGTGTTTTCAATATGAATGAAGAGATCATAATGATAACATTTATTTTAGTATTCTATTGAAATTTTGAATATTGATCTCTTCATTCATATTGATGACACAAAATGTGTTAATTTCTGTCTAAAAAAATTTCTATTTCTAGTTTAGGTTCCCAAATTATAATTTGTTATAATGACACCATAAATGATTTTATCATTTAAAAATAATTTTTTTACCATAATATTGATTTTTTTTAGATGTATCTATATATTCTTTATTATTATTAAAAGATAAAATTATTATCAAGCATCAAACATTATTTTATGGATAAAGCATATTAAAATTCTTTTTATTAAGGAAAATATTTACATGAGATCAAATAATATGTGGTAATAACTACAAAATGATTAATTAAAATTTCAAAAAAAATAAGAAAAAAATGAACCTAAGTAAAATATAAATAACAAAGAACATCAAACTAAATAGATTAAACTAATATATTTTCTGTAATATGGATAAGTTCCACATAATATATTAAGATCATTATCAAAAGATAAAAATAAAATGTTGTTCTTTTATCTTGATTTAGATGTAGAAAACATTAATGAAAAAAAATCTTTATCTTACTCTAAATACACAGAACTGTATTGAAAAATATGTAGTTTTTAAATATATCTAAAATAACCCGTAGTTTTTATATAATCACTATTGCAATTAATTTTTAACATATTATGTAAATATGTATCAAAATAAAAAGTATATTGGTATTGTTCCATGTTTCTTAATCTTGTGATAACATTCATTCCAAAACTTCATCGATATTCTAAACTTTTTCCTTCATCCTGAATGGTATCAAACATAGTTAGTTATTATATTTTGATATAGTATTTTATTATGAAATTAAAATTTGTATTTATGAAATATATAAAAAAAAATTAAAACTAACAAAAGTGTGTGAATTTTATTTTTATTTTTTGATACATACTTTTCTAATTAATTTCTAGTATTGTTTACAAAGATATTTAATCTACATTTTTATTATTTTGTTAAATAGTGTGAAAATTGCATTGTACTTTCCAAAGTTGATGTGTAACATAATATATATCTGCAATTATTTTAAAATATTTAATATTATGTTTTTATTTCCGTAATTTATGTTGTGTTTTACATTATTTACCTACTTAATTTTTTTATATTTCATTCCAATAATTTATGGGTAGTATTCTTATAGGTCTTACAATGATTATTCTAGACTATTTTGGTATGTATCGTATCATTTGTTGAACTTTTTTTTTTCTTATCAATAGTTAATTTATACCAATATTATTTTATAAAACACTATAGCAATAAGTATTGTAGTTTTCAAAATTAACATTTAAACTCAACATATACCAGTAAATACTTAGAGTACTCAATACTAAGATTTATTTGCATAATATGTATTGTTTCTATATTAATTACTTCTTTAAGTTTCTATATTAGTATCACAAATTATACGTAGAATTGTTGTATGAGTTACAATGATTATTTTGAAATATTTTAGGCATTGTATCGTATCATAGGTTGAATTTATTTTATATCTCAGTAATAGTTACTTAAACCAATATTTTACAAAATGATATTCTTAATAATAAGAATTTTGTAATCAAATATTACTATTAAAGATATATAAAATAAACAAATATTTTATCTTAATTAAAGTGATTTTTTCTTTTAGTATTTCGCACCGATTCTTTTATTTCATTGCTTAGTTAAAACTTTTTTCTTCATGAAGGGAAGGGAAAAACAAATCTAAATTAATTGTAACAAAAAAAATTTCAATGAGATAAGAAAATAGTATAATATGCTCCATTATTTTTTTCGCTTTTATAAATACTAAAGTTTTATTTGTACGATTATTAATTTTGTGATTTTTAAGGTAGAGGAAAACTTTGATATTAAAAAGGCAAAGGTAAGATTAAAGTGAAAGAATCTATTAACACTAATAAATAATTGGAAGTCAATCCAACAATTTAACTTATCTATTACGATGAACAACAAATTAGTTATTATACATAGATCCTAAACCATAACAATTTCATGTTATAACTAAAATAAATACATGATTAATCACATTATAATAGAGTCAAAAATTTTATATTTTTCCTCAAAATAGTTATATATGTTTTTGGCATGTGAAAATATATAAATTGAGAGAGAGTAATTAACTAACATGCAACAGTGTACTTGAATAAACAGATAGAGAAAAGAAAATAATTATTTGTGAATTAATAATATATAAAATAGTTATAAAAGACTGTTTATTTTAGGAATAAAAAATAAATAATTTGAATATATAAAAAAGTTATAAAATAATATTTTGATTTATTTTTCTCAAAATAATGATCTTTCTACTCTTATAAATTTATACTTTCTTATTATGTATTTATGCCAAAATTTCTACTATTGTAAGGAAGAAACAATTTGAATATACATAATAGTTATAAAAATTTCTTTTATTTTATTTTTGATAAAATATAAATTTTTTATACATATAAAATTTTTACCATCTTAAAATTTATGCCCAAATTTTTATGTAAATATAAAGAATTATGTTATAGCAGCTTTAAAATATATATAATAAATAATAGTAGTATTATAAAAGATAGATAATCTTATTATATTAAATGGAGAGTATTTTATATAGGCTAATTATACTTCATGAAGGGCATATTGGATATAACTATTTAATTAAGGGTGTATTAGATGAGACAAAAAAAATAAAAAAAATAATAAAAGATTATATATCTCGAGTAGGATTATATGACTAAAAATAGGTGATGGTTTTCTAAAAAATAGGTAGTTTGATTAGAAGAGGAGTAATTTAGTTATGTTTTTCAATGAATTATATTTCATTAAGGGTGGGTATTTTAGGCATTACAAAAAAGGGGGAGAAACAAAAAAAAAAAGAAAAAAAAGGAGAAACAACTCGCATTTATATATAGGTAATAGATATATGTGTATAGACTATGTGTGTGTATATATACACATATATCTATACTATTATGTACACATCTAGAATAAAAAAAATCCTTTACAGTTACCTAAAATACTATCCCTTAATGAAATATAATTTCCAATTTCTAATAGAAATTACATATATAAGTGTTTCTCCTCTTTTTGTAATGCCTAAAATACTTAACATATTGAAGTGTTTCTCTACTTTTTTTGTAATGCCTAAAATACTTGCCTTTAGTGAAATATAATTTTCAATTCCCAATAGGAATACATATTTAAATTACTCATAATCTATTTTACCTATTTTTTAAGATAGAACCACCTATTTTCGTATAAATACATAATAGGATGGAAGATTTTTATTTGTATTAAAATATTTATTATAATTAAAATTTCAAAAAATTAAAAAATGAATCATATAATTTCTAATTCCCAATAGGAAAACATAATTAAATTACTCATCATATTCTACTTATTTTTTAGGATACCCACCTATTTTGGCATAAATATATAATAAGATGGGAAAATTTTTATTTGTATAAAAATATTTATTATAATTAAAATTTCAAAAAAAATAAAAATAAATCTAATTAAAATGTAAAGACTATATTAGTCAAACAAAAATTATGTCTTATGTATAAAACATTAAACAGATTAAACTAATATATTCTTCATATTACAGATAGGTATAACATAGTCTATTAAATTTATTACAAAAAATCGAAACAATAATTTGTTATTTCGTCTTACTTTAAAATGCATCAAATGTTCATGAAAACATCCTTTATCTTATTTAAAAATGCACAAAATGCTAATGAAATAAATTGTTTCTTCCTAAACTTATTATGAAATTTTAGCATAAATACACAATAAGAATATATATAATTATAAGAGTAGAAAAATTATTTATATTTAAGCAAAGAATAAAATAAAATATTACATTTTCTAACTGTTATATATGTTCAAATTATTTTTTTTATTCATAATAAAAACAATCTTTTGTGACTATTATGTATATTCCAAATTCACTATAATTATTTTATTTTTTCTAATTGTTCATTCAAATATGCTTAGTCTGGGAAACTTAATTAGATCCTTCCCCCTGTGTGCTTTATATATAGGGTTAATTACACTTTACCCCTTTTTAGTGACATTGGTAGTTTAATACCTAACATTATCTTTTGACCAGTAAAGTTCTTCTGTTATGTCAACTAAGCATGTTGATCATTTTACCCCTATTATATTCTAATATTCTTTTTGTTTGATGAATAAACTTTTCATAAAGAGAATATTTGATTCATGTAGAATTTAATAAAAATTTCATTGAAGTTGAATTTCGCTAGCCTTTTTGGCCGGGATTAATTGAAGAAGATGACAAATCTAGCCAACATCATTTTTTAATTATAACTTTCCTTAACTGACGATCAACTATAATGGTTTCATGACTTTTGATTATAGTGACTTCTTTAACTTGAAATTTTGGTTAACATGAGAGATATGCCCATGTGTATAGAATTTTTGAGCATGTTCTAATAATTTAAAAATCACAAAATTAATAATTATACAAATAAAAAATTTAATTTCTATGTAAAGTGAAAAAATAGTGGAATATATAACACTATTTTCTTATTTCTTTTAAGTCTGTATTATGATTAATTTGGATTTTTTTTTCCTGCTGTACATGAAGAAAAGAAAATTAACTAAGCAACGAAAGTAAAGTTCACGAATAAAATAAAAAACTCACAATCTTTATTTGAGATAAAAATATTTGTTAATTTTATATCTTTTTAATAGTATTTTGATTACTAATTTTTTATCTTTAATAACATCATTTTATAGAAGCTAGTTTAGATGAAATATTGATGAAATAGAAAATAAGTTCAACCCAATAATACAATGCGTATACCCAAAATATTCTAAAATAATAATTGTAACAATACTCTAAATAGTTGCAGGTATATAGTGAGTTTAATTGTCAAATTCGAAAACTACAATACCAATTGTTATAGTATATGATAAAGCAAAAGAATACTGGTTTTGGGCTAGCTATTGCTAAGGTAAACAACGTTAAACCAATTGTATGATTTATACCCAAAATAGTCTAGAATTACTCTTTTGCAAGATAACAAGAATACTGCATATAAATTGTATCTTATGAAAATATAGATAAAAATAAGTAGGTAAGTACTGTAAAAGTCAACATAAATTATTCAAATATAGTCATACTATTGAATACTCCAAAATAATTATAGATATAGATTACTTTTAAATGTCAATTTTAGAAATACAATGCAGTTCTTCACTATTTAACAAAACAATAAATATATAGATTAAATGTCTTGGCAAATAATAAGAGGAATTAATCAAAAAAGTTAAAAAAATTTAAAAAATAAATCCATGCACTTTTATTGGCCTTCATTTTGTTTATATATATATATATATATATATGTATGTATATAATAAATGCAAATTTAATTTCATATAAAATACTATATCAAATTACAATTATGAAATTAATCACATTTGATGCCATTCACAATGGATCATGGACGAGTTTAGAACATTAATATTATCATAAGGTTAAGAAACACGAAAAATACCAATATATTCTCTATCTAGATACATAATTAATTTACACAATATGTTAAAAAATTAATTAGAATAGAAATTATAAAAATTACATGTTATTTTGAATGTCTTTAGAATTAAATGTTTTTCATTTGAGTTATGTACATTTAGAATAATGTAAAGGATTTTTTTCATTAATTTTTTGTACATTTCAAAGTAAGATAAAATAATAAATTTTTATTTTCACCTTTTGATTATGATCTTAATATAATGTGTGATACCTATTTATATTATACAGAACATATTAGTTTAATTTGTTAGTTTTCTTATACCAGAAACCTAAGTTTTGTTTGATATCTTTGTTCTTTATATTTAGGTTTATTTTTCTTATTTTTTTTGAAATTTTAATTAATTATTTTTGTAATTATTACTATATATTATTTAGTCTCCTGTAAATATTTTCATTTATAAAAGAATTTTGAAATGAACGCGCTTCAACTATTAAATGATGTTTGATATTTCATAATGATTTTATCCTTTACAAATGATATACAATATATAGATGTATCTAAAAAAAAATTCAATATTATGTGAAAAGTCTTTATTTATAATGGATTAAGTTATTGGTAGTGTCGCTATTAAAAATTATACACTAGAAACCTAAAAGAAAAATAAAAACTATTTTATATTTGAGTTGACTATATTTTATGCCTTTAAAGATGAATAAAGAGTTTAAAGCGTCAATTGATTATTGAAGTGATTGTTATCATAACTTTAAGAGATATGAAAAGTAATTAACAATATATTTTCTATATGATTATATATTTTACATACTATGTTAGCCAAAAATTAATTGTGATGCAAATATATATAAAATCTCACTTATAGTAATAACATATAATTTTACTTATCATTAGAACTGTAATTTTATTAGCATTTTGTGTATTGTAGAGTAAGATAAATGATTGTTTTGTTTAACATTTGTTGCATACAGCTTTTGTCTTTAGAGCAAGACAAAAGAACAATTTATTATTTCAATTTTTGTTATTTGCTACAAAATTACATATATCCATTTATAATATGGGAATATATTAATTGATCTATTAATATATCCTATACATAAGACATAATTTTTGTTTGATTTGTATGCTCTTTACATTTTAATTAGATTCATTTTCTTTCTTATTTTTTGAAATTTTTATCAATTATTTTTTGTAATTATTATCCATATATCATTTGATTACCTGTTAATATTTTCTCTACTTATAGAATATCAAAATACTTCATCGATATAATGTTTGATATTTGATAATGATATTATCTTTTTTTTGTAATGACAAAGAATATGCAAATATATTTAAAAAGTTCAATATGTGGAAAATATGTTAACCTTTAATTATATAATTAATTGGTGATTATGCTATATAATAATTATAACCCAGGCACCTAGAAGATAAATATATATATAAAAAAATACAATTATCATACGTTGTTCTCATAGAAAAAAATTTTGTTTAATTTTTAAGGAAAAAAAAAAGAGATTTATATGTAATTTTGTAGCAAATAACAAACAATATTGAAAAATAAAAGAAAGATAGGTGAAAATAATTACAATAAAAAGAGCAAAGATATTAAACATATATTTAAAATATATAAATCTTGTATAAAAAATTAGAACATGCTTTTCATACTTGGTTATCATTCATTTATTTTTTTAAAAAATAAAAATTTTCAATAAATTAAAAGTGTTTCACGTACGAAACATGTGCTTTTTTCCAGTGCTATTATATATATGCTAGTTGTTTCTCCGAATTTTTGTTTCTTCTCTTTTTTATAGTGCCTAAAATACCCACCCTTAATAAAATATAATTCTCAATCTCAGTAGCAAAATATAGCCAATTTTTGTTTCTCCCTTTTTGTAATGCCTAAAATACCCACCTTCAATGAAATACAAATTCCTATAGGAAAACGTTACTAAATTATTGCTCTTTTATTTAATTACCTATTTTTAAGAAATCTATATCTGCTACCAACTATAGATTGTATAAGTAATATACCCTTAATTAAATAGTTTCATGCCTAACAAGTGCTTAATGATTTATTTTTTTTTGTAAATCATCGTTAATGAAATATAATTGACCTATCTAAAATATTTCCTATTTAATTTGATAAAGACTATATATTTTTTTATAATTTATATACTAATTGACTATATATTTATTGCATACATTTCAAATTAATTAATATAACAAAATTTCTTAGATTTATAGAAAATTTAGAATAAATGCATAATAAGATAATAGAAATTTTTATTTGTAAAAAGAAATTATATTTGATCAAAAATAAAATAATTTATAACTATTATGTATGTTCAAATTATTTCTTCCTTGAGTTTTTATATAATTTAGACTTAAATACATAATAAGAAGGTGATTATGCTATATAATAATTATAACCCAGGCACCTAGAAGATAAAAGATGTGTATGTAGAGAATTTATATACGTTCAAATTGTTTCTATTTTTTTTATAACTATTATATATCTACAATTTTACGATAATTATTTTTTCCTTCTAATTGTTCATTCAAATATACTCTGATATTTTAGTTAATTATACTCATTTTTAGTTGCCTTATATATTTTCATATGTTAATAATATATAGTATTAAATATCTTGAATAAAAGATATAACCTTTTATTCTATTGTAATTGATTAATCATGTTTTCGTTTTTAGCACAAAATGAGGTTGTTGTGCTTTATGATCATTATATAATAATTAATTAGTTATTTATTGAAAAAGATAAATTAAGTTGTTGGACTTTCAAATGTGTTAGTGCTAATAGATCCCTCTCCTCATGGAATTAAGTTCTCCCTGGCCAAAAATATTCAACTTTTCTAACATTTAACAAAAAAAAAAAAAAAAAAAAAGAAGGAAATACCCCTAATAAATTTTATGCATTATTTTTGACTTTATTTGGTTTAAATTTAGTAAAACCTCTTTTTAATATCAAATTTTTGTTTCAAGTTAAAAATCACAAAACTAATAATCATACCCATACAAATTGTACAATTTATGTAAAAAGTTCCTAATCCTTAATGGAGATAAAAATAGTTGCTATTTTATATCTCTTTAATATTATTATTTTTTTGAAAAAATACCTCCCTACCCTTTAGTGATACAAACCCCATATACCAAGAAGTCATAGAGCACGTGGTTTGCACATGTAGTATTTTTAATAGAATATTGGAGATTAAATCCTTATCTTTATCACACTATTTTGTAGAATATTGATTTATAGTAGCTATTAATGAGATAGAAAAATGTTCAACCCATGGTACAATGAGTGCCCCAAAAAATTCTGAAATAATCATTTTAATTCAAAAAATTGTACGCATATTTGTGGAGTAGAAATATAGAAAAAGTACTTAGCTAGATAATTAGTATAAAAACAACACATATTATGCAAATTAAGAACATTATTAAATACTCTAATAATATTGGAGCATTTGATAAAACAACAAAAAATTGGATTAGAGTAACACATTGATAATGGAAAAAATCAACTCATGGTACGATATATACTTAAAATATAGTAGAACAACCATAGTAAGACCTATAAGAATACTATATATGTAAATGGTAGGAATGACAATATAGCACAAATAAGTAGGCAAGTAATGTAAACAAACAACATAATTTATACAAAAAAAATCATATTATTTAATACTCTAAAATAATTACAAATACAGATTGAGTTTCCATGTCAACTTTAGAAATTATAATGTAATTATTAAGCAATAAAATAAAGTAACAAATATTTGTATTAAATTTCTGGGGAACCAATACAAGGAATTGATGGAAAGAGTACACAAAAGATAAAACTTAAAATTCATACATTTTTACTATCTTCACATTTTGTTTATGTATTTAATAAATGAAATTTAATTTCATAGTAAAATACTATATCAAAATACCTTTTGGAGCTAACCATATTCGATGGCATTTAGGATGAATAAAAGAGCTCAAAAAGTCAAAAACAATGTAAGTTCTAAGGTGAATGCTATCATAAGTTTAAGAAACATTAAAAAAAAAAACATATTCGTTGGATGCATACATAGTTTACATAATATGTTAAAAAATTTAATTATGATAGAAATTATTAAAAACTATGTTTTATTTTTGATGTTGTTAGAATTGCATATTTTTTATGAGACTTGCGTCCGTTTTAGAGTAAGATAAAAAAAATTTTCACTAACATTTCAAAGTAAGATAAAAGAACAATTTCTTATTTTTTTATCTTTTTGTAATGATCTTAATATACTATTTGATCCCTATTCATAATGTGAAGAATATATTAGTTTAATTAATTAATTAATATATATATAAGACATAATTTTGTTTGATTAATTTTCAATAAATTAATCAAGAGTGTTACATGTGCAAAACACGTTCCCTTTTCTGGTACTATTATAAAAGTGTAGATTGTGTTTTTCTTTTTAGTTGTTTCTTTCTTTTTTGAACTACCTAATTTGCCCATAACACAATATCTAATTTAATTTGAAGTTGTGAAGTCTTAGTAATATGGGAATTATAAATGTAGAAGTTTTATAGTCATACATGAATTGCTAATTGTAGCCAATTGCGTGTTAATTGAACATTAGGACTCTTCTAAATAAATTACGTTGGGATTCTTCTGAACAATATCATAGGAAACCAAACCTGTGTATATTAATACAACATAACATGTAGAATTATGTGTGGACTTTATAACATATTGACTTAATATCATAATTTTGATTTAACTTGCGATAAGGGATGCCTGATAGGACTCAGATCCCCTTGCTATTAGACGATACAATCCATAACCTCATAAAAACATTAGAAAATAAAAATAAAGCAAAGAATATATTGTCTACCATTGTAGAAATGGAAATCGATGCATGCCAGCATCCTGCTAGAGCTTTGATTGTAAAGGCTGAGAGAAATATGAAAGAGGGCAAATGAAAGGTAAGTACCAAAAAGGGTGACAGATTCACAAACCAAACTAGAGTTGTCAATCTCATATATATCCACCATCTATGATTAACACGTATTGGGCATTCCATAAATTTATTTCTAGAAAAATCTAATAGTATATGCAAATTGCCCAAATTTGACAACCATATAAACTTAAGGTCTATTTGGAAAATCAACTGTTATCTATAAGCCTCCCCAACTGTGTTGGAATTTACCTAAAAGTAACAAAGAGAAACAAATAAATGTCAAAATCAACAATATAGCCTCTAGAAACAAATCACCACAATTATTAATATCAACAGTTTCCATCTAATAATCTTGTTGACCCTGGTATTCATTCCACTCGAACCACATCTTTGCAATCAACTCCTTTCTGAAGCATGTCAAATGATCTTCCTCTTCTGGAAAACCAGAGGCAACCAACCTATAGGTGTAACTTTCCTCTCTTCCTAGGTCGGAATGCACGTCCCATTTGCTTGGTGATTGACAGAGGGGTTTAAGTGTATATCCAGTACAATAATACGTGATGCTCCAACAGAGTGATATCTTTTTTCGACAAACTTTAATGGAGCCAAAAAAGATTCTAGCATCTAAAGAATTATTAAATTTCTCCATGGATGAATCCTGAATGTCAAAATCTGAGTCTTCAGTAATCAGAAAAATTTCCTTACCAACACTATAGTTTTTAACCTTCACAGTCAATCTCTCTTAGAATGTGAGAGGCAGAAGATACTGGCTAAAAACCAGCAGTTTCTGGCCCGTGGATTTACATAGCTGGATTAAGAGTATTATGAAGTGAATACACATCATAATGTTATAAGAAACATGAAAAAAAAAATACTAATATATTCTTTACATGCACACATATGTATAAGATAATATTTTAAAAAATTTAATTTTGATAGAAATTATTAAAAACTACATATCATTTTAGATGTCGTTAGAAGTGCATGTTTCTCATGAGAGTTGCATGCCTTTTAGAGTAAGATTTTTTTTCCCACTAACATTTTGTACATTTCAAAGTAAGATAAAAGAACAATTTCTTATTTTTATACCTTTTTATAATGATCTTAATATACTATTTGATCCCTATCCATAATATGGAGAATATATTAGTTTAATTTATTTATTTATTTTTTATGTATAAGACATAATTTTGTTTGATTAATTTTCCATAAATTAATTAGGAATACTACATGTGCAAAGCACGTGCTCTTTTCTATTATGTGTGTATATATGTGTGTGTGTATATATATATATGTATGTATGTGTATACATATACTAGAGAGGTAGGCTGTGCCTAGGCCTACTTGTAAACTTGTAATTGTAAAGTGATGTAGATATGAACTAAAACTAGTCTTTAGTAGGTTTTTCTTTGCACTTCCAACCACCAGCTCATTTAACAAATCTTAAATGTCAGTTTAAAACAAAAACTGAAATGCATAAACATAAATGTTCAATCTTTGATTTTCTTGTTTCAAACCAATTTTTTAAGGTAGCAAAACTAATAATGTATTCAAATTCTGTGATATTAGATATCACTATTTATTACAAAATAGAATTATCTAAATCTATTACAATATTTAGTTCTTAACATTCCACTTCTCTGATATTCATGGCTGCCAATTTTTTCCTCTTTCAGCCCTTGAAACACAACAATAAGATCAAAAGACATAAAAAAATAGGGAGATTCATAACCTTAAAACATAAGAAGTTTATTTTTAACCTATGTCTTACCGAACTATAAAAATATACCGTTAATTCCAACTATCAAATAAACTTATTTCTTGAAATCTCGTAAATTATGAGTAGATTATACTTCAAACTAACACTTCAATAAATATATCAAAGAAATCAAGAAATAAAAACTTATTAGGCATCTTTTCTAACAGTTCCTAGTTGCAAATACTGTGCAACAATCTAGGGCCTAATTTGACTAACATCCCAATAAAAATTTGCATATGATAAAGACTAGGGTTGGCAATTTCTGACACGATCCGATAACATGACACGAAATTGATAAGTTATGACATGACCCGATATTTATAAGGTCATTATTGCCAAGGTCAACTCGTTTATGACACGAAATTAAACGGGTTGGGTTGGGTCAACCCGTGGGTTGACACGATAACCCGTTAAGTTACTGTATGAACAGATTTTGCTGAAGTTTTTATTTTATTATAATTTAATATAATATATTTTAAAATTGTGAATAATAGAATTAATATTAGATTATTAAATCAAACATAATAATTATTTTAAATATTATCTTAAAAATTTCAATAATTTTAATTATGCATTTTAAATTGCTATAATAATAAGGTTAGTATTAATAATTGTTTGAGTTATTAAATAATCAAAAATTGAGATTTTAACTCAAATGGATCGTAAGTTACGTAATTGTTAAATAGGCTAATACTCTCTGTCAATAACAAACGAGTCAGACACAAATACGACACAAACCCGAATGAGTTAGATACAAATGTGAAACGATAAGAAATGGGCTCCACATGACACGACACGACACGAACACGATAAGAAATGGGTCACACCTGACACGACACGATAACTTGATTACCCGACCTATTGACACCCGTAATAAAGACAAAAAAGAAGAAGAAGTGGAAACTCCAAAACAAAAGCTCTATCAAGATTGACTTGGCACAAAATATAAAAGAAAACAGTAAATTTGAATATTCTAGATGATTAGAGGTGAAAAAATCTCCCAAGAAAATAATTAGAAACTTCAACAGTTTCAATGAAAGAAAAACAGCACCGGATCTTCTGTCTCACATCTTGTGCCATTCCCTATCACACTACTTAATGAATTGTCAAGATTAGGTGGTGTGATTTTAGTGGAGTAATCTTGACAGTTCATTAAGTGGTGTGACAGAAAATGATACAGGGTGTGGGACAGAAGATCCTTAGCGAAGAAAAACATATGATTTTGTCTAACCTGCTTGAGATTTTAGGGCTCCTTTAACTTTTCATTAAGTCTTATCCTCATGTCGTATAAAATATAATCACCTTTGGAACCATTAATATGATATCTCCTAGTAAATATAAAATTTGAAACACGGTTAAAAATAAAGAAATTGTGTGGTTTTAAGGTCTCCTCCATTACACACAAAGAAGTCTGTTTAAAATTTAATCTACAAGTTAAAAGGGGGTTCAGCCTTTGGTTAGGATACCTAGCACATTGATTTACAAAACAAAATTTTATAATATTAAATAAAAATCTACAAAAAGTTCTTAAAATTGAAGAAACAATATTAAAATGCCATACTATCATCGTGCACAACCCTCCACAATTTTCAAAGAAGGATAACAGCTTTTCTAAACTGTCTCACATATCACTTATAGTACCTGGAAAACAAACAAAAAAATAATTTCAATTCATAAGCAATAATATTTGAATAAATACAAACATAAGAAACTATCTTGGCTGCAATTTATTTTTAAAAAAATAAGGGAAAAAACCGGTCAAGAAAAACGTAGAGAAATACAAGAAATTGAGAAGATGCTCTTGTTAAATTAATATATCGTTAATTAATTTGACATGAAATTTCATTGCATTTGGTTATTATCAAAATAAAGGGGGAGGAGGAGGGAGAAAGAAACAGCAGCTAGAAGGCAATACATTCACTTGTTATTGCAAAAATTGTACATAGTTGATAATCTCATCTAGCATCATTCCTTTGCTAGTTATGTTAACAAAATGAAAATTTATCAACATTCAGCATAAATATTAAGAATCAAGAGATAATAACGAAATAAGAGATCATAGATTATTACCTTATTGCAGCCTGGAGCAAGTTATTGAAGCAATCTTATCGTGTGAGTAATTCTTTTTCACCTAACCTTTCTCTCTCTCTCTATATTATATACTCTCTCTCTCTCTATATATATATATAAACGAACACTTAATGCTTCATATTGGCCATCTATAGTCTTGCAAGTATTGAATCAACAAATCTGTGTCAAATTTAGGAACTTACTCTTTCAAAAAGTTTAGGGCTATTAATGGCCGGACCCCTCTTGGTCCTTACATAATGCAAGTTTCTTTAGAAGGTTCCTCATTGTTAAAGTTATCTAGTCGTTCGTTTGTCATTCTTTAGAACATTCTAAACTGTTACCAAAGAGATTCTTCTGTCGTTCTCCTTCGACATTCTTTAAAACAATAAGCCACCAAATGAATATAAGATTGCTAATGTTTGGCATATATAAAAAAATTACTACAGGATAAACATTTATTTATGGGAATGTTTTTGGGACTCTTCTTCAATCTCATCAATTAATGCCTAAACTTTCTCATAACTGTTAATTTCTAACCTAATAGTTCAAATTCATTTCTACACATTTAGAATAACCATACACAGTGATGATCATAACATTAAAATTCACCTTGCTTTCTTTGCTCCTTCCAACCTCAAGCCCCCCAACCTTAGTTCCCGGATCAAATTCATTGTATACACTTTTCTCTTTATTTTCATATTCTTTTTCATCACAACCATCATCAGGATCACTAATTCCAGTGTATCAGTTATTCAACCATAAATAAACAGCTCAATGATATATCTGAATTTATAGTTGAAAGACAACTTAAACACAAAATACTACATTCAGAACAAAACTTGCAAGAAATACGAAAGAGAAAAATCAAGAGAGAGGAAAGTCATTGGGTTTACCTTCAGAAGGAAAAGAACTCTGATTGTTGCTAATATTTCCAATCTTCATATTGAACTTAAAAGGAAAGCCAAGTAAGATTCCCAACAGTAAAGGTAAAACTCCAAATCCCAACTATCTCCTGCAAAATCGACATATAAGCAGCAATTAGAGGAAACAAAAAACAAGAAGCATATAAAACGAGAAAAAAGGTAGAAAAAATAAAGAAATTGAGGTATAATATTAACATTTAAATCTTTAAAGGTTATATCTCATATTAAATAACATTAAATAACATTAAACCAGTTTATATTTTAACTGAAAGTAGCAAGTGCCGAGAAAATAGAAAAACATCAAATTTTTTAGTCTTCTCTTAATCTTACATCAAAATTATTTCAAAAGAATATTAATATGATCAATGAATTGTGTAAAAACCAAGACATATTGATTAAATTAGAAACACTGCAAATTAAATTAAAATTTTAGCAAACTACGAACATAATAAAATTATTAATCAACTACAGAAACAAATAATTAAACCAAAATTCTACCTACCTTAACTTGATTATATCTCCCTATTTACTAATCAAACTTCATAGCCATCCAACACAGGTAATCCTTCATAAACGTTTCATCTTTTAACCTACAAAAGAAGAGGAGGAAAAAGTAGAGCTGGAGGGGGAAAATATCTTTTATTCTAATATTTAAATAAATTCAGATTTATTTGGTTCAACAAAAAAGGGAGAAAAGCTACGAACATACAGATCTAGAGGTTCAAGGAAGGGCATAACCATGGCTTTAAACCCACTCGAAACCCGCCATACAACCATATCTACTCCATGCTTTAAACTCCGGCAAATAAGAAAATTATCACAAACTACACAAAATAGAAAAAAAAAAAGATTTCGTTTCTCTTTGTTTTCTCTAAGAAATCGGTTATATACAAAATAATAATAATAATAATAATAATAATACTGAAGGATGGGAATCGGTTGAAGATACACATCTAATGTGATAAAAGTGGACAGAATCTGAAGTGTAGATGATGAAAGTTATTAGGGAGAGGGAAAATTAAATTGAATATAAAGAATTAAGAATTATGGAAGTGAGAGGGAGGAGAAAAGGATTAAACATATTAAACATTACAATTTAATGTTTTGACCATTTCACCCCTATTCCATTTTATTTCTTTTTTTTTTTGTTTGATTACACTTTACCCCTTAAAGTTTAAAAGGATTAATACTTTAGTCCATAACATTGTTTTTGACAATAGAGTCCTTTGGTTACACTTACTACATACTTGACAATTGTAATCCTATTTATTTTAATCTCTTTTTTTGTTTATTTTGGTTATATATATATATATATGTATTTCCTCAAAAGAATATTTGAATTAATGTAGAATTAAATATGAACAAATGCCTAGAAGTTTAATTCGGCGTACTTACTAGACTTTTTTGTTTGAATTAGCCGTACTTGTGTACCTTGCAATTTAAATGGGATGCTCATAATGCTTATAAATGATGTATAATAATATAAGAAAATGAGCATGTGACTCTTATTTTAACCACGCGTTCCACATGTAGGACCTTGAATCGGACATACAAGAACTTTTCATAGTTAGTGGAGCAATTTAGATTTAAATAGAGGTAACAATATAAAATAATAAAATAGAATAGGGGTAGAATGGTGAAAACATTGAATTGGTATAAGCAAAGAGTTTAAATACAAAAATAAAATAACGTTAAGGACTAAAGTGTTAGTAATTCTAAAGTTTAAGGGGTAAAGTGTAATTAACTCATGGGTATTTTTGTCCATTTAGTCAATTTTTCTAACGCCGTTAGTGTTGACCGTTTGTCAAGGGGGTTTAGTACTCAAAAGATAACGTTAGAGACTAAAGTGTTAGTGACACTAAAGTTTAAGGAGGTAAAGTGTAATTAACCAAAAAAAAAAACTACCCCAAGATGCCTTCTATAGCATCACTTCCAAAAAGGTAGGTTTTTACTTTTTCTTTTTCAATTTATTGATTTGTGTTCGTATTTTTTATTTGTTGTTTAAATTCAGTTTTGTAAGTTGTTTATTTTAGTGTTATTTTGTGTGTTTATAAAATTTTAATTTGTGCTTCTGGTAATTTGGAAATGTTATGCATGGCTAGTTTGTGAAAATAGATGAAAAAATTGAGAACAAATTCTTAAATTGTTTCGGTATCTAGAGATGTATTTTATTTTATTTATTTATTAAGTTATTGCCTATAGTAAGTTTATTCTGCTAGTAATTGCACTTATTCTGGAAGAATTATACTCATAACTCATGTTTATATCTTATCAATTGGCTTATCGGTAACTTAGTTTTCCTTAGTAAGTTTTCTGAAGTAATAGTGTAAAATAATAGGAAGTAAAGTGTAGAGGGATCCTCCACCTTGGTGGATCAATATGTCCTATTCTATAGAATAATATGGAATGGGTTTATATTAGATTAATAATCTGGATGGGAAACTTTTTTGAATATATTTTTTAATTCTTTATGCATTAGTTTTACATTATGTTTATTAATAGATTTGGGAAAGAATTTGAAATCCATTAATCTATTAGAGGACATTTGTCTTATACAAGGTAGATGAATGTCCAATCCGTCCAAATTAGAAAGTTATTTACATAAACCCATCATTTCACATTTTTTTAATTTGGGTGGATTTAAAATTCATTCATTTCAATCTTAAAAATTTCTCTTAAAAATGGATAAATTTCAAATCCTTGCTCAAATCTATCGATCCAAACACAACCTTAGTGAAATGATTAAAGATTTGATCAACTTGAGGATGGCCTTAATCATAATTGAATGAGGTCGAAGGGCAGGACCATGCATAAATCTCCTTTACAAACTTGTACATTTATGCTCTTCTTAATTTTGTTTGTCATAGCCATATACTTTGTTTGTGTTGTCCTGGAAGAATTTGAAAATGTAATGTATTGTAAGGGTGAAGGTAAAAATTATAAAAAATTAAAAACTGGTGCTTAAAGTTAATGCAGAAGAAATTATTTTATTAGTCAATTGGTGGTTAAGTTGTTTATTTTAGTGTTAAACTGGTGGACAAATGTTTAGATTTTGTTGTTATATGTAAAATTATTATTTTTTTCTTTTTGTGTCATGTCCAGTGCATATGTGCATATTTTCCTGGTTGCTTATACCTATCTTGTTAGTACTACTTATCACAAGAATACTCTGATATAACTAGAATGATTAAGTTCCACCACTTGTTCTAGGGAATTTTGGTTTTGTATCTTTCAATTTAAGGTAATTAGTTTATGAGGCATATTTTAGATGGCACCGGTGACCTAGCCATACTCATTTTTTCAGTTGGTATTGATGTATTGCATGCTTTATTTTGGCTTTATTTTGCGGCCTTATTACTTTGCATCCTCTAATTTGTATTCGATTCCACTTTGTATTTTATATTTGTTTTTTTAGATATATTACACCTCAAACTTTCAGATTTATTCTCATTCAATCAAAATTTTAAGCTTGATTCTAGAAATGATGCATGCTCTGTATGTGCAATACCTCGCACTTTTTTAGATGCGTATTGCACCAATAAAAATAGTCATAACTAATTTCACTTTGCATTCCTAACTTATGATCAATTTTTACTCTGTACCTTTAATTCTAAAACTTGGTTAAATTTCACTCCAAATTCTTAGATTCATCCCACTTTTATCACATTTTTAGTAATATTAAAAAATTTGACGAATGTTCCACCTTAGACGTGGGTGTGTACAGTTGGAACGTTTGCTAACTTTGTTAAAAAGTTTAAGAATTGGATTGACATGGGATAATATGAGAGTTTGTGATAATTTGTCCAAAAAATAAGTATGTGGTGTAAAATGGGAATGGGGAGCAAAGTAGAGTATTGCCCTTTACCGAGTATCTAACGGCTTTTAATGCAAGTGTCCAGATTTAAATAAATGATAATTTAGACAAGATCTTTTCACAACTGGTGAATCTGTTCTTTGCTGGGATTTTGTATGACCACCTATATATATCTATCTCACTGTCTAAATTATACACATCTAGATGTTGCTAAGAGACAGATAAGTTATTTCAGACCAATCTCTATGCATTCGATACACAAACAAATTTTTGAGATTAGGACGTGGACAATTATCATATTGACCTCCGTAGTGTTCAAACCTTAAACCCCATAGATGAAATGGGTAAGGCAAAAAACTAGAGGTACTGAAAGTTTGAATACTATGTGTGAAGGCTCTTTCCTTGTCCTGGCTTTAAGAAATAAAAAATATTCTTTTTACCATTATTTGGCCTAGTTCTCTGATTCCAAATAAACAAAAAAAGAGATCTTTTGTGTAGTTAAGGCTAAACCTCTTTAGTATCCCTTCCCCCAAAGCGAACTATTACTTGTATAGTGTGCTGAATTCTTGTTCGTCTCTAACATACCAGGTCTGTGGTTTATATACAAGAGGAGAGTACTATGAACTTGAAATTGCAGCATATGTTATACAAATCAAAAGATGTGATTTGTATGGATAAGCTAGAAGTATCACTTAAAAAGAACATGATGTTCAATTATTTTTTATTATGTGTATGAATTCTTGGCCATTTGGATGGCAAGGAGGCATCTACCCATTCTTGCTACTGGCATCTATTATTGGATTTAGTTATTGAAATTGCACCAGGAAAATATAATTGTGCGTTTTGTACATCACGAGTTATTCTATCTATTTTAGGAAATATTTATAGAAAAAAGTTGGTGTATCACTTTGGAGTTTGAAGTGGCAAAGTTCAGCATATGCATCCAATCTCCATTAAATCATGGATCTTAATCCTTCCTCTCTCTCTCCCATTCCATATTATTCTATAGAATAGGACATATTGATTTCCCAAATGGAGGATCCCTCCAAGTTTCTAATCTCCTTCATGTTTTCTGTAGGATATTGATGATGATGTAAGGTTGAGGTAGGCCTGTCAATGGGTCGTGTCTAGACTCGGATCCGACTTGATCCGGACTCGTTTATCCGGGTCTAGATTTATAACAAATTCTGATTATCCGGATCCGATCCGGACCCGTTTAGCTATCATAATAAATGGGTCGGATTTGGATCTTGGTATTCTGACCCGATTAAGACTTGGATCCTATTAAAATATTTAATATATAATAAAATTATTGTCATATTAGTATTATTTTATATGTATATATGCATATATGTTGTGTAAATTACCCATGTAATTTATATTTAATGTAGAATACATGCATAAATATTAATTATAAACTCAATACTTTTTTATAATTAAAAAAAGAGAAAATTCGATAAGTTGTAATAGTTTTATATATAGTTTTAAAAGTTATAAAAAAAATATTAAGACTCGATAGATTCGGGTATGGATCTACTTTTGTAGACCCGTCGGAGATCCGGATCCGGATTTGAATCCGGTTATATTAATCAGATCAGGATTTGGATATGTTAGATCCGACCCAGATCTTAACCCATATACAGGCCTAGGTTGAGGGGTTAAAGATGCCACATTGGTTGATAGCTCAAAAAGAATCTAACTTATAAGTTAAGGGGCCACTTCTCCCTTCCATGTGGTGTTTTTTCGAGGACAAAACCATAAAATTTCGGCTAAAGCAAACAATATCTAACACGAGCGCATGACGAATTCTAACATCAACATAATGGTGCCGACGTTAATGGGACTTTCGGACAATATACAAGACTCTTCTTTAGTTGGGAGGCTTGTGGTGATGTAAGGTGGAGGGGCCAAAAATCTTATATCGGTTGATAGTGTAGATGTCTAGTCTAACTTATAAGGTAGGGGCTCATATGAAAACGGTACACAAGACTCTTCTTCAGTTGGGAGGCATGTGGTGATGTAAGGTGGAGGGGCCAAAAATCTCACATCGGTTGATAGAGTAGAGAGATGTTGCTAACTTATAAGGTAGGGGGTCACCCTCCACGTGATAGTGACTTTTCAAGGACAAAATTATGAGATTCCGGCCAAAATAGACAATATTTTCTCTTATACACATCTAGATGTGTATAAGAACAGAATTTGTAGTATTGCGCTATTCATGAAATTGGGTAACATGTTCAGTATCGGTATAGTTTGTTTAATAAGCTGTCTACTTATACACATCTAGATGTGTATAAGAGACAGACATTACATGAAGATTGTCCAAAAATGTATTTCTATAGCATTAATGATGCTACGATCATGTCAGAAATTTCGTTTGTTACTTAAGATGTACGAGCATTTTATTTTTGAATGATCAAGATATAAGAACTTCACTTTGGTTCCTCTATTTATTGATAATATATTGCTTTTAAATTTCTCGTATGATTTAAAATTTCTAAATATAAAATTTGTAGTGACTAAACTCAATTGAATAGTCAAATTGGTTTATAGGTATTAATTAGGAAATATTTTCTCGTATACAATTTTATATTGTTGTGGGAATAAATTTACTATTGGTGATTACATTTGTTTTGAGTAAAAACTGAATGATTTGTGACGACTCAAATTGACACAAGACATTTAGTGATGACTTTATCGTAGGAAAAGATAACTATTTAGTGACGACAAAAGTTTGTCGTCACAAGACTTATAGTGACGGGACGATTTAGTGATGACTACAAATACCATCACAATAACTTTTAGTGACAGCTTTATCACCTTCAGTGACAACAAGTGTCGTGACTGAAACCAAACCAAAATTTTTGTAGTTTTTGTATACACACACATAAATGTGTTATTTTGGATATCTATGGAACTACATGTTTTTTCATTAGAGTTGTGTGTATTTTAGAGCAAGATAAAAGAACAACCTTTTATTTCCATCTTTTGATAATGATCTTAATATATTATGTGATAGCTATCCATATAATAGAGAATATACAATTACAATCTGTATAGTTCTATTATATGGATATTCTTTACATAATATCTGTCTCTTAATTTTTTCTAGATTAACATAAGAGACAGATTTTGCACTGTAAACAACCTCAATGGCTATATTATTTCCTTTTAGATCCAAACTCCTGAAAGGAGCATAGCCTTAACACGCTTCGTCTATAAAATGATATTTGATACTTAATAGAGATTTTATATTTTAGCAATGAAAAAGAATATATAGATATATCTAAATGTTCAATATTATAGAAAAAATCTTTATTTTTAAACTATCCAGTCATTGGTTGGTGATGTCGTTATAACAAATTATATAATGGACCTAAGAATCTAAAAGTGAAATAAGAATTATTTATGTATAAGAAACAGATGATTTCATTCCATCAATATAAGTGAAGAGTTCAAGCTTCTGTTTCTTATACAATAGTAGATGTGTATGTTATCATGGAGCGCATAAAATGTTAATGAAATACCAATATATTCTCTACATGTGTACACATTTATACAATATGTTAACGATAATTATTCGTGATACAAATATATAAAATTCCACTTAAAGTAACGTGTAATTTTGACATTTTTACAACTACATGTGTTTTCAGTAGCATTGCATGTTTTTTTGTAGTAAGACAAAGGATTGTTTTCATTAACATTTTATGCGCTCCAGAACAACATAAAAGAACAACTTATACACATTTTTTACAATGATTTTGATATACTATGTGATACCTATCAATAATATGGAGAATATATTACTTTAATTATATTTTGATTTTTTATAATGATGTTTGATGTTTTCGCTTTTTACATTTTAATGTTATAAGATTATCATTTTCTTTTTTTTTTTTCTTGAAATTATAATTAATTACTTTTGTAATTATTATCTATATATCATTTTTTTTATGCAAATAAACTATTCGAAACTTTTTAATCATTTTGTATTTCACCATACAACTCAAATATTTACGTACTGCAATTAATGCCCAATTTGGTCTCTAAATCAAATGGAATAAGAATGTTAGACTGTATATATGTATGAGTTTATTTGAACAGTTAAGTCAAGATAACAATCAATCAATTGGATTTCCAAACCAAATGGAAACAAAATATTGGACTATATATCATCAATAAAGATTATAAATTTAGAATTGATATTCTCAACTACATAAGTTTTTGTCATGTAACTTTACCCTAGAATAATAAATCAATTAAACCACTGAAAAAACAGTAAATTTCAATTGTTAGATTTTCAAATAATTACTAGTAGATTATGTATAGATAGCAATCAATTATTTCCTAAATGAATAAGGCACAGATCTACCATTTTTATTGGACATTGTATGACTGGTATGAGTGTACAGGAAATATCTTTTCTACCTGCAAAACATCAAGTGAAATAAGGGTTTCACAATAGTCTTTTGTACCTTGAAAGATCATGTGAAAGTTGTTGGGCTAATATTTCTAGAGTCGGGACGTGCAATCATACTATACTCAATTTGTGGCATTGACTTGAGAGTTCCTCAATACAATGAACGGATTGGCTACGAACATATTGATAAGCGATTGCACCCCTGGTTGAGGCCATAACCATGAAGGCCGATATTAGTGTTTTTGTCACCCAATAAATATTTTTTTCCATACAAATGGTTTCGTTGCATTTATATGAAGCGTCACTAAAGAGAAGGAACACCACTGCTAGCAATTTTGTCGGCAACATCCATTTGTACACATCCAATTGACCTAAAACCCTAGTGGTTTTCAACACAACCCTTTTTACACTGGTTTAAAGTTTCTTAATTTGAGAATTATGGTTGTTGTTTTTTTGTTAGTATTATTTCTTAATTATCTATCTTGGCTTAAAAGATAGATTTTTTTCTAATTGTAGATTTTTAAAATTTAGATTTAATTTTGTGAAATTCTTGTAAATGCTTCTTTGACTAAAAAATTAATATTTGTTCCTTTCCCCAAATAAAATTTTTAGTCAAACAAGCATTTATAGTGAATTTACGAAGATTTGGTGAGATTTCTTTTTGAAAATCTGGTCAAAGGATGTGTATAAGAGACAGCCTAAATGTAGGTGGGATTAGCTACGTATAATTATTCTTGCCAATACATGGAAAATGTAATCACCAATAGTAAATTTATTCCCACAACAATATAAAATAAAATGCTCGTACAAATATTTCCCAAATAGATTTATTATATATTCTCTATTTTGGTAATTGCGGCTTGGAAATTGAAATGAGACTTCTGGTTTTAGCAAGAAGAACCAATCATAACTATTACTTAGTCGCGAATCGAGATTGGCATAGCGTACAAAAAGTAAATGACTAAGGTTAATAGTTTTATTGCTTTTTACTATACTAGAACAGATAAATTTATATTGTAATTATATAACAAATATATCTAAAAATATTCTTAATTTTTATATTGAACAATTTTGAAAAGTAAATAAATATTAGATACAAAGATTTAAAATATTCAACATTTAATAAGGAAAGTACGTGATTTGTAATCCTTCATTATAAAAAAAGAATTTTTAATATATTATAGCTATAAAGCATAATAATTTGCATTTGCAATTTAAAAAAAAAAATTGCATTTGATAAAAGGATGCGTAAAGAGAGCCATGAAACTTGGAAATTCTTTAATATCTAATGTTTTGATGTTGAGGTTGTTTACAGTGCAATTGTAGTGCATATAACATCTCATCGATCTTATCATAATTATCAATTTTTAATTTCTTGAGAAATTTGAATAGAATTTCACGAAGAGGAAACTTACATATATGGTGAAATGATTTCTTAAAAAGGCTGGACATAAATGTTCTCTTTAAATATTTGAGTGCACGAAACTTGAAAAGCTATAGATTACTGATAACAACACAAAAATAAGAGAAGTTCATAAATCTCCTACTTGCGCAAATGATTTTAGGAAAAAATATATTAAGGCCCCGAGTCATCCCTCACTGGTATTAAATCATCAGAAAATACCTACAAAATTGGTGGCAATCAAGTAGACTGTGGACGTGAAAGAACGGTGAAAAATACTACACTATGGCCCCGAGTCGAGTCATTCTTTATATTTGAATTATTTATTGAAGACGAGCAACAAAACGTACACACGATTACCACCACGTTAAGGGTCTTCCGTCTGCATTGTGTGTCACTCCTTGTCACACACTTAATGAACTGTTAAGATTACTTTACTAAAATTTCTTCAAAGAATTTTGACGATTTATTAGGTAGTGTGATAGAAAATAACACAGAATTTGAGATAAAAGATCCAATGAGTGACTAGTAATGCATTATGCATGTCCAAGAATATTCCTACATAATAATGAAAAATTGTTTTGGATAATTTGGATAAAATTAAATCCAAATGCTTTGATCAGTCTTAAAGAATCTTCTGGTTTGAAAATCTTTGATGAATCACACATCATCTAATACTTGAGTTGTCATTTAAAATTTAGGCAAAGAAAATTGAAGCATAGTAAATACATCAATCAATTGAAGCATATGTCAAATCCAATTACCAACTATACCACCCCATAACATCAATAGCAACAATCACATGCTCGTCCTCCTTCAATGACAATCACCGGAAATGACCATAAGAGATATCAAGTTTGATATGGTTGTCTCGTGAACTTTCCCTTATTCATAATGACTATGCTCATATAAATAAATAAAGATGCTCTGTTAATTAATGCGATTCCAATGCCAATTAAAGGAATGCTTAGCAACGTCTCAGAACTAATTCAGCAATCATTTGAGAATAATTAGAATTTTAAATATTGTATACATATACATACATACATATCTATCTATCTATACTATTATGATTATGTGAGTTGTTTCTCCCAATTTTTTCTTGTTTTTTCCCTTTGTTACGATGCCCAATACTGTCTGAAATATAATTTTCAATTCTCAATAGGAAAACATATTTAAGTGTTTCTATATTTTTTTTGTAATACCTAAAATATCCATCCTTAATGAAATATAATTTATAATTTCTAATAGAAAAACATAATTAAATTACTCATAATCTATTCTACCTATTTTTAGGATACAACCGCCTATTTCGTCATAAATAGAGACAGGTATATATTTAATTTGTATAAAATTAATATTATAATTAAAATTTCAAAAAATAAGAATGAATCATATAATTTTCACTTTCCAATAGAAAATTATAATTAAATTATTTATCATCTATTCTACCTATTTTTTAAGATTCAACCAACTATTTCGGCATACATAATAAGATGGAAGAATTTTATTCGTATAAAATATTTATTATAATTAAATTCTAAAAAATAAAAAAATGAATCTAATTAAAATGTAAATTCTTAAATTAATCAAACAAAAATTAGATTCTTATGTATAAGAAATATAAACAGATTAAATTAATATATTCTTCATATTCCAGATAGGTATCACATAGTATATTAAATTGATTATAAAAATCAAAATAATAATTTGTTCTTTTGTCTTGCTTTAAAATACCTCGAATGCTCATGAAAACATCATTTATCTTACTCCAAAATGCATGAAATGCTAATGAAATAAATTGTTTCTTCCTTAACTTATTACGTAATTTTGGCAAAAATACTAATTGAACACTTCTAATTTATTAAAAAATTTTATTTTCTAAACCCCCATTATATTTTTATTTTTTTGGTTTAATTCTATCTGATGAATAAACTTTTTACAATGAGAATATTTGATTTATGTAAATTTTGATGAAAAGATGCATTTAAGTTAAATTTGATATTTTTGCTAGCCTTTTTGGTTGGGATGAATTGAAGAAGGTGACAAATCTGGCTGACATCATTTTTTAAGCACAACTTTCCTTAACTAACTGTCGATTATAATGGTTTCACGACTCTTGATTAGAATGACTTCTTTAACTTGAAATTTTAGTTATCAGGAGAGATATACCTATGGATAATAATTATAAAAAGGCTCAATATTAATAAAAATTTCAAAAAAATTAAAATTTATGTAAAGTGAAAAAATAGTGGAATATATAACAATATTTCTTATTTCTTTTAAGTCTGTATTGAAATTAATTTAGATTTATTTTTTCCTGCCCTATATGAAGAAAAGCAAATAAATCAAACAACAAAAGTAAAGCTCAAGAACAAAATAGAAAACAATCACCATTTTTAATTGAGATAAAAGTATTTTTTAATTTTATATCTCTTTAATAGTATTTCGATTACTAAATCTTTATCTTTAATAACATTATTTTATAGAATATTAGTCTAGATGAACTATTTGATGAGTTATAAATAAGATGTGTATACGATACAATGCATATGCTCAAAATATTGTAAATAATAATTGTAACAATACTTTAAATAGTTGCAAGTATAAATTTTGTTTAAATGTCAAATTTGAAATCTATTTACCAATTATTATAGTATGTGATAAAACAACAAATAAATATTGGTTTAGAGTAACTATAAGATAAGGTTTAAATTCATCAAAGATTTCATGTAGGTCTTGAATAATTCCATTTAAGACTATTTAGACATTTAATCTAGATGTTATATGCACTACCTGTCTAGAAAAAAATCTACGGATAAATACTATAAAAGACAACATAAATTATTTAAATATAATCATAGTATTAAATACTTATAAATGATTGTAGATATAGAACGTTGATTTTACATATCGATTTTGGAAATTACAATGCAATTCTTCATTATTTAACAAAACAATAAAACGTAGATTAAATGTCTAAATAAATAATAAAAGGAATTAATCAAAAAAGTAGAAAAAGTACAAATAAAACCATGCATTTTTATTACCCTTCATTTTGTTTATATATTTCATAAATAAAATTGAATTTCATACTCTAAAACAATATCAAAATACAATTTTAGAATTAATCACACTCGATACCATTTAGGATGAATGGAAGAGTTGAGAACGTCAATATTATCATAAGGTAAAAAGACATGAAACATACCAATATATTCTTTATCTAGATACATAATTAATTTACACTATATGTGAAAAATAATTAAACTATAAATTATAGAAACTATATGTTATTTTGGATGTCTTTAGAACTAAATATTTTTCACTCGAGTTGTTTGCATTTTAGAGTAATATAGAGGATTTTTCATTAATTCTTTGTACATTTCAAAGTAAGATATTGAGCATAAAGAATAAATTTTTATTTTCACCTTTTGATTATGATCTTAATATACTGTGTGATATCTATCCACATTATACATAACATATTAGTTTAATTTGTTGATTTTTTTATACAGGAAACATAATTTTTGTTTGATATATTTGTTCGTTACACTTAGGTTTGTTTTTTCTTATTTTTTCAAATTTTAATTAATCATTTTTATAATTATTACTATATCTTATTTAATTTCCTGTAAATATTTTCATTAATAAAAGAATTTTGACATGCTTCATCTATTAAATTATGTTTGATACTTGATATTAATTTTATCCTTTACTGAAGAGATAAACAATATATAAATATATCTCAAAAAAGTTCAATATGATGGAAAAAGTCTTTATCTACACAATTGATCAAGTTATGTCTCTTATAATCAAATCTAGATTAGTAACCTAAACAGAAATAAAAAATATATTAGATCAGAGTTAATTGCATTTTATGCATTAAAGATGAATAAAGAGTTTTGAGCGTCATTTGAGTATTGAAGTGAATGTTATTATAACTTTAAGAGATATAAAAAATAATTAACAATATACTCTCTCTCTCTCTCTCTCTCTCTATATATATATATATATATATACATATTTTACATAATATGTTAGCAAAATATTAATTGTGACACAAATATATACAAAATCTCACTTAAAGTAATAATGTATAATTTCGGGAATCCTTAGAACTACAATTTTATTAGCATTTCGTGTGTTGTAGAGTAAGATAAAGGATTATTTTATTTAACATTCATTGCATTTTAGAGCAAGACAAAAGAACAATTTATTATTTCAATTTCTTATAATGATTTAATATACTGCATAATACTTATCTATACTATGGAGAATATATTAGTTTGATTTGTTTAGTTATCCTATAAATAAGACATATTTTTTTTTTATGTATATGTTCTTTACATTTTAATTAGATTCATTTTCTTTCTTATTTTTTTTGAAATTTTTATTAATCATGTTTTTATAATATATTATCCATATATATATATACACACACACATAAGTATGTATGTATGTATATATCATTTCATTACCTATAAATATTTTCGCTACTAATAGAGTTTCAAAATACTTCATCTATAAAATAATATTTGATATTTGATAATGATTTTATCCTTTTTCTAATGACAAAGAATATGTAGATAAATTTTAAAAGTTCAATACTATGGAAAATATCTTAACCTTTAATTGTTTAATTAATTGGTGGTGAAGCTATTTGAAATTATAACCTAGGCACGTAGAAGAAAAATATATATATATAAAAAAATGCAATTATCATATGTAATGTGTCTTATATACAGATTTAGATGTGTATTAAAGACAAATGAAATTTATATGTAATATTGTAATAAATAACCAACAATATTAAAAATTTAAAAAAAATGATAGGAGAAAATAATTACAATGAGAAGAGAAAAGATAATAAAAATATATTTAAAATATATAAATTTGTATAAAAAACTCAACAGGTAAAATTTTCATACTTGGTTATCATTCACAGATTATTCATTTATTTTTTAGAAAATAAAATTTTTTAATAAATTAGAAGTGTTAAAATTTCTAAAAGCAAAATGTATAATATGTGTATAATTTAGCTTATTGGCCCTCCTATCCCCTACAATTGGTTATGGTTGGAGTATCTTACACATAGCTTCACATTAAAACTATATATATATATATTATATATATTAATACTAATCTAATAACTTAAACACAGCTAAAAGTTAACTCTTCTGTAGTTTTCTATGATGAATCATAAACCGAGATATTGTTATATGAATGATCGGCTACAAAATTCTTAGACACATCTAGTTGTATAAGAGACTCCGTAGAGCATTTAATTTAATAATCACAATTTTTATGTTTTGATGAAACTGATTTCTGATATTAAGTGTAACCACTTAACTATCAGAAATCTCTTGATCAAAATTTTGGATTATAGTAAAAGATTTATTTGATACTATCCTTTATATTTAAGGAGAGACAATTTGGTTCTCTAAAAATACAAATATGGTAAGAAAAATTATTTATATATACGACATTGTATTATGATCAAGAATTTGATTTGAAATTCAATTTGTGTATCTAGAAGCTATTTATTGTCCTTAAAAAAGGTTGAAAGAAACCTGCCATAAGCACAAAAATCATCAATATTCCAATATGGGTTGAAATTCTAAAAACTTTTCAACCTGAATTCACGATTGTCACGATTGTTTTAATGGAATGTCAATAGATTCTAGATTTCACATACATTTGCTTTCAGTGTAGCCATTAATCCTAAATATTTTCTCTAAATTGTACAAAGTTATAAATATTACTATATATTTAACCAAAATGCAAACAACTCGATTGAAAAATATGTAGTTCTAAAGACATCCAAAATGAGTATGAGCAAATGATTTTATAGTTTCTTTCAATCAGATGGACTAAATATTATTGAATTCTCAGAGAAAATTAAGCCTTATTATTATCAAGGAGCATGTGTATACAATCTTATTAATCTAGGCTTATGTGTGTAGATTTTTGAAAACCATAATTGTAGATTACAAAAATTGGAATGATACCTTTGCTAAATGTAATGGTCGAGTAGTAATTTATCTTTGGATTAACGAAAATATATTTGAGGACCTAAGATAATGGAGAGATTTTCCGCCTTTTCTCTAAATAAACTTTAGCTCGAGTATTAAGGTCGTCAAACTTAATGTATTTAGATTCTAGGTTGGGTTGGAAACCTGCCAGTTCAGGCCCATTATAGCCTGTCAAGGAAGAGTTATGTTAGGCCGACAGGTCGGGTAGGGTCGAGATGGCTTGTAACCGATAGCCCAAGTGCTGGCCCCCAAGTTGGCTCTCAAATTTAATTTCTTACTTAAATTTGTAAAATTATTTCTTTGAGAACTTAAATTTTTGCTTGTTAATAATTTATATAATTTAAAATTATTACTTATTAATTATTATTTTAAAATTAATAACTTATAATTATTAATGTTTACTTACTATTCATTAGTAATTTAACAAATTAAAGAGACCAGTATATTCTCCATAGTATAGAATACTGTCTCTTACTACACATCTAAATAAATACTAATTGGTACCAAGTATTATACATACTTCTAATTAATTAAAGTTTTAAAGTCTAAATTAATACTTATTATTTGAAACTAAAGTTCTTAGTTGATATTCAAAGACCAAAGTTAGAAATTAGTTATTAGTACTTTAGTATTCCAAATTAGTATTTATTTGACCAAGTTATTTCTTGGTAGTATAAGTCAATATTTATTATTATAACTCATTATTTATTAATCATATAGTAAAAATATTTCATTAGAAAAAAAAAAAGACCTTGAAATGGTGGGGGGTTTGGCATAGACCCCTATCATGTATAGCCCTCCTTGTACCTAATATTGTAAAAAAAAAAAAGGTACAAGGAGGGGGCATTGACCCTTACTTCCAAATTATTACAAGTTATAAAACTAATCTAAGAATTTAAATAAAATAAATAAACTATTTACTACATACATAAGGAGGGGGACATAAAACCTTATCCCCAACAAAAAATTATTAAACATTAAAATCCTATGTATACTATATATCAATTTGGTGAACTACTACTACCTTCATCTTCCTCGAAATCTTGCATCATTAATCCTTGTTTTCTTTCTTTTGCGTCTAACCAATCCTTTAAGCACACCAACATTTCCAAAGTTGCAGGTGTCAATCGAGTTCTTCTGTCATCTAAAACTCTTCCACCTGCACTAAAAGTAATTTCTGATGCAACTGTAAAAACCGGAATTGTTAGCAAATCACGAGCAATTTAAGATACAATAGGATATGGACGTTTATGATTTTGCCACCAAGAAAGAATATCAAATTTGAGATTACATTCGGGCCATCTACCGTATGCGATGGATCACTTAAATATTGAGTAACTTTATTAGTATTTTCAATTCTCGATCTTTTTAAAGCAAAGAGTAGTTGATGAGGATCAAAATGTGTTCTAACATTTATATGAGGCATAGTAGATCGTGAATTTGATTTGGATGAACTAGAAGATGCACCTTGTTGTGTGGAGGAGTTTTCTTTTTAAATTTCATATAATTCATGAAAAATTTTGTAGTAGTTTCTACAAGTAACTCTTTGTCTATGATATTTGTGATACTATGATTATTAAAAAATTCAATGAAAATATTTAACTCATACAGTTTATTACGTGGATCAATAATACATACCAAATAATACAACAATGGAACATTTTCATAATACTAGTCAAAATGTTCTTCTATTGCACTAACCATATCATCAAAAAACTCATTCCTTTTATGATTGAAAAAAACCAACTTTAATAACACTCAGTTCAAGTAAAACAACATGAGAAGAAGGTCTATAAGTAGCGAAAAATAAGTTTGTAGCATACAACTGAAATTGCTTTAAAATTTCTACCCTTGTTTTAACTCGATTAAAATCCTTCTCGCCGAAATGAGTTGCATTAATTGAACCAATATGCCCATTATAAAATCTAGAAAGTAAATTTTCATAACCAAAAGTATTTGATAACTTTTGACAAGTAGAATTCTACCTAGTGGGTACAACTATTAGAAAATATTTAGGTTTCATGCTATTTTCTAAACAAAGTCGTTTAAAATATTGTTGATGAGCAGTAGATGAATGGATAAAATAAATAGTGCTTCTAATTGGACTAATAATATCTTTAACCATTTTTAAACCATTTTGAACACAAATATTAAGTACATGACATGCACATCTATTATGAAATAATTCACCACCTAAAACAAATTTAAAAACATCTTTTAATTTAGGCACACTTGCGGTATTATTTGAGGCATTATCAAAAGAAATGGATATAATTTTTTTAAGCAAACCATATTCACGGGCATAATTAGTAATCAACCTTTTAAGTCCTAAATTTGACACAGATTTGTTGATGCAATAGTAGCAATCAATTCATTTTTCTTTTATCTATACAGATCTTTTAATATCACTTCTCAAAGTACTTCTAGGAACCATTTTAAATTGTGAGTTCACGGCTTTGTGCATGTATTGTTCTAAATTGGAATTTTCACTTCTCAAAGTACTTCTAGGAACCATTTTAAATTGTGAGTTCACGGCTTTGTGCATGTATTGTTCTAAATTGGAATTTTCACTCAAAACAAAGGGTAATTCATCTCTAACTATCCATTAAGCCATTTCCTCTTTATTTTTTTCATGTGAATATTTAAAATTACCCATTACCATACCTTGTGTGGTGTGAATTTGTGTTTGAATCATCTTTTTATTTTTCTTGAGGTTCAATATGTTTTTTTACTGATGTGCCTATTAAGTGTTCCGCTTCTCCCCTTTTTTTGTGCTTAAATAATATAGGTAGAACACATAATTTACAAGTAGCAGTCTCATTTTCTTCATCTTTTTCAAAAAAAATCCCAAACCAGACTTTTCATTTTAGTAGTAGTAGGTTGTTTAGTAGGTGTTTGATCATTTTAGTTATCTATATCATCTAAATCAATAAATATTCTTGAACCATCTAGCAGGATGTGGGGTGCTTGTGATCCTTCTTCCATTTTCTTGTAATGGAAATTTTTTTAAAATAATGAAACAAATAAAGTGGAATAATGAAAACTAAAGATGCAAGCTACTAAATTTTCAAATAAAAGAATATAACAAAACAATAATAAAGAAAAAAAATAAGACAGTTGATAAAAACAATTAATAAATTAAAAAGTATGAAAAAACCAACTTGGAAATTAAAATGTTGAATTCCAATTTATACACTTGAGTATAACTTGAACTCCACTTGAGCACTTCACCACTTGAATTTTGGATAAATCTCCAAGTCTTCAATTCAGCTCTATACTTAAGAGTAATTTTAAATTTCTAAAATACTATATATTATAATATAAGTTGTATGAAAGAAATTATAATAGCACTTGGAGATAGAGTTGGAGAGGAGAAAGATGAAATAAAAAAAAGTAGAGAGAAATTGTTTGGAAAATTGTGTGGTATTTATAGGAAAATTTTTCCAACATTACCCCCAAAAACTAGCCGTTTTTATAGCTGTTGGAGGGGTAAAACAGTTATTAAAAGCCTTTTAAAAGAAAAAAATAAAAAAAAAGTAATTTCCAACGGGTGGCCCGCAACGGTTGACTCGACGGGTTGACCCGCAGGCTGAGCCGTTGGATTAGGGATGGCCCAGTTTTCGGGTAGGTTCAAAGGGTTGCACCGTTGACCGATTGAACCGTTGATCGGGCTGGTTATCAGCGAAAGATATGGGTTAGGCCGCGAGCTAGAACTCATCCTAGCCCAGGCCAGGCCTTATACCCGGTCCTGGGCTAGGGTCGGGTTGCTACAATAATTTACAAGCCGGGCGGTTCGGGCTGACGAGTTAACCCGACCCACTGCCATCTCTATATATACTAACTAGCTTAACAATAATAGTAATTTAATTCGCTAGTTAAAGTGCATTTTAATCTATTCCACAGTTTGGTTAGAATATATATTGGAGGTAAATACTTCTGTTGATTCTAAAATTTTTCTATTTTCTTATTTACTTCTCTATTACTTCTCTAACATTTCCTACTAAGACAAACAATCAATCTAACTACCATAGGATTCCTGCATTTTTTTTTTCCAAAGATCTACATAGGATATCCACCTACCTCTAGGTGATTCAAACTCAGGACTTAAGTATAGAGTATAAGAGTCTATGACTTAAGTCCTGAGTTTGAATAATAGGTGATAATCAAATTTATACACATCTAGATGTGTATAAGAGACAGGAGCCCAATAGCAGCTACCTTGACTTGAGGATCTTAAATTGCTCGTGATTTGCTAACAATTCCAGATGTGTATAAGAGACAGGCAAATAAGTAATTAAATTTAGGTTTTATCCCCAAAAATAACTAATTAGTAAATTATTTCATCAATAATTTACTAATTACTAAGTAGTCATGAAATGATAATTACTTTACTAGAATCCTACACATCAAAGAAGTATAATAGAGGAATAAGACATTACAAGCTACATTAAAACCTATAAAACCGATCACTTTCCGTTATTATACTGTCGGGGAGTCAAAATGTAAAAGTAATCTTTATTCTTTAGAATTCTAACTCGAGAAGAATACCATGCACAAACATGTACAAATATAATAATCCGAGTAATAAGAATATTACAGAATTACCTAAAAAAGTAAAAAAGAATCCTATGGAATTGCTAACCCCTAATGTTATGGATGAAGAAATCCTTTCTGTATGGTAGAAATAATTGTTGACAACATAATTATTTTCTCCTTTATATGATTGGTTGGAACCTTTTGGTGGTTGGGAACTCTTTGTTTAGTCGTACTATGGCGCTGGTCTACATGGCCTTCCTGTGATTCATGGGCGAGGATAGATAGAAAAAAAATAGACATTTAGATATAAATTCTACAAGTAGAAGAATAGAGAATAACTATCTTGATTCTAATACTTTAAAGGTGCAAAATTACGTTATTCTTGAAATGAATAACCCAGTAGTCAAGTAAATAACTCTAAATATTGATAATTGATTTGACTCACGACACTAAACCAACTCATTAAGCATTGCTTGTTTTGCATAGTTGTGCACGGTAGATTATTGATTAAATCGGATAAGAATACAAAATAAATATACAAAACACGTAACTCCAAATAGAAATTATTTTTTAATTTAAATTTTTATAATTTTTCACGTTAGATAACAATACTACAAACCCTCAGTGCATCTGCCTAAATAATACTCAGGTGTGACATTATTTAACATAGCTGACTAATGTTATTTTGTCAAGAGATTGAGAAGAATTACTCTAGAGCTTAAGTTCAAAGTGTATAAAATCCTCCAATGTAAAGTCTTAGCAACATACAACATTCACACATTCATGTTAGAGATTTGAGATTACCAGCTTATATATAGTATTAACATTTTCTACAATTAATGATATATTTTATTAGTATTATTATGAGTACTTTACAAACTTTTTTAGAATAAAGTATTTTACATATAATTATATCACAAAGTACTTCTATTATTTATTTTATTTATTAGTATTGTTGTAAAAGAATAGACGTTCCAATGAGTATATTCCCCCCTTTCTTGATAGAAATGTATTAGGTGGATTGTCTTTATATTCCAACCCATTATGCATACTAAACGTGGGGTTGAAGTAAAAAAAAATATAGTTTTTCCGTCTAAATTTTTGAAAACTAAAACTATAAGAAAAGTAAGATAAGCAAATAATTACTTAGATTTATAACATAAACGTGGTAGAGATGTAGTATGAGTTAATACAATATAGAAATAAAATAAAGACAAGAATTGTGAAAATAATAGCACCTTGGTGTATAATCTTCAATACCAAAGTCATCTAGGCATCCAGTGTACACATTTTATGATTCGAACCATATGATTTATTTAAGAATTTCAGTTATACACATCTAGATTGTATCAATATTGAGCTTTCTTAAAAGAAAATATCAAAAGCCACAATATAAAAGGAATGAGGTAAAACTATACCAACTTAAGATAAAAAAAAAAATTGATGAACTCTTACAAGAAAATATCAAAAGTTGCAATATAGAAAGAACAAGGTAAATATCATTCAATAATTATATTTTTTATATTAGATACTACTCTATCAACTCACTATCCAGAGCACTCTAAGCTAACAAATAGATTGAAACTATTTAAAGAATCTTATACTATCTTTTGAAATTAGTATATCTGTGTAATAAGAGATATACATTATAGTGTTACAAGAAAGAAGGACGAAAACAATGAGTATAAAAAGTAAAGATAAAATCTAAAAAATAAAAAATATGACTTCTGAAAAAGAATAAAAGTAATGACATAATTAACCAACATGTATGGTTTTTAGAAACATAAATAGATATTAAGTATCAAAATGCAAAAACTCACCAAATTAGTGAATACATAGGGTAGAAAAATGTCACCTAGGTATTGAGCAATGCTAACTCCCAAGAATAGAATTTTTTGGTGGGTAGTCTTCTTTTATTTTGACAAGTTGAGTCATATAAATATTAAAGAGTCCAAATTTTTGCTTTGCTATGTAACAGGCATGAAAAAATTTTGATCATGGAACGATTTATCATGTTTGTAAATCTAATCATTTTGTAAGAACCATTGCAAAGGAAGTTGTAATATTCCATTCATAACGAATATGACTACTTAAATATTATTAGATAAAGAAATATCCATATCACATTTATTTTGTATACTTAAGATCCTACATAATTATCTACATGTACAAAGCACGTGCATTTTACTAGTACAAATAAACACAAAGAAAAGTAGTGACATATATATTATTCTGCATTCAAAAATAAAAAAATAAAATGAAAAATGATTGTAGAAATTTCTTCTATCTTGCCTCAAGTCAAGGTAGCTGCTATTGGGCTCCTGACAAAGTGCTGCGCAGAAGACCATATCAGAAATCCCTGAAAAGTGCCATCGATGCTATTAGGCAATCTGGTAAAAGTCACTTGATATGTCAACTTCTGATTCAGCTCTGAGAAGGTGAGTATTGTAGGCTTAACAATCACGGCAACACCTGACGGTGGAATAATCTGGACCGTGTAAAATTCATTAGCATCTCCTACATTAGTAACAGTTCTTGTATATGTTTGTTCGGTGCTTGTTGATGTTCCAAGTCTGATTGCAAATGAAGGATAATTTAGCTGTGCTTCAGCTACGGTTTCTGTGCAATTCACCCTCCGTTGTATGATATGTTGTACCGACTTGTCGGTTTGTGTAGTTCAAGCCACACAAATATGGCATGTAATCTTCAGGTTGGATGTCATAAACAAGTCCAGGTTCATTTGCTTTTGAAGGGTTGACATGGCCTGCACCAGTGGCGAAAACGTTAGCAGGAAGGTATCTTTCGTCCTCAATAGGCTTGTTTTCGACGTTTACAAGATCAGCAGTTGTCATAATTGCGGATTTAATAACAGCTGGAGACCAATCAGGGTGCGCGCTTTTGAGAAGTGCAGCGACACCACTAAGATGAGGACAGGACATTGAAGTGCCAGAGATAATGTTGAATGTGGATTTTGTGTTGGTGTTGTTTTCAACGGAGATAGGCCAAGCTGCAAGAATGTTAACTCCAGGGCCGATAATATCAGGCTTCAAGATTCCAGGACTAACAAAACTAGGACCTCTGGAAGAAAATCCAGCAACTGCAGGAGCACGAATATCTCCAATTATAGTTCCTTTGAATATGATTGCAGCAGTGGAGTGGATTGGATGTCTTGTTGATATAATTTATGATCATTTGCCCATCTGCATAACTTATATGAGCAGCAGGCAGAACATGTGCATCTGCAAATGTTGTATTCGCCCAGGGTTGAGTGTTCATGAGAATCATTCCAGCACCTCCAGCATATTTTATCAATTGTCCCTTTTCAATACTTGTAGACTCACCACCGATCATACACAATACAATCTTTCCTCTGATGTCAGTTTTGTTCAATGAACTTGAACTACAAGTTGAAGCATTAAAATCACTAGCATTAAATAATCCAGGGTAAATAAGAGGTAACTGTGTTGGTGGGAAATCTTTAGGCTGGAAAAGCGACTCGCCATCAAATTCTTGATTATCTCCAAGAACAGCAGTAGCCCTTATTTTTCTATCAATTGTACTTGCACCAACTGTGAGAATCCAGGGCGCCTCGTTTGACAAAGAGCGATTGAATGGGCCGCTATTTCCAGCCGAGCAGCTGACAAAAATCCCTTTCTCTCCATTGCACTGAATGCACCAAGCGCAATGTTATCGTCATAGAAAGAGCTTGAAAATCCACCAATAGAAATGGAAATAATGTCGACACCATCATCAATTGCAATATCCATTGCAGCCAATATATCGCTTTCTGAGCACAAAATCAAGCAAACTTTGTACATTGCCACATGAGCAAGAGGTGCAATGCCAACTGCAGTGCCATTTGCATTGCCAAATACATTAGCCCCCTTCACAAAATTTCCAGCAGCTGTGCTTGCAGTATGAGTACCATGGCCATTTTCATCCAACGGTGTTCCATTTCCAGTACTAAAAAACCTCGCTCCAATGAGCTTGTTATTACATCCCCCAGTGAAATTGAACTCACATTTTCCCTTCCATTTAGCAGGAGGGGGAGGCATCCCTTTGTTTAATCTTTACGGATTATACCTGGCTAGAAAGAAATCCAGAGGAAAAATGTATAAGAGACAGGTTCGTAAACCAAGAAAATCAGGAGAATGAGTTGTATGTAATGATACAACTTTTTGAGGCCGAGCTATCACACGAAACCCTCCATTTTTTCCAATGCTTTCACTTCATCAGATGATAATCTGGCTGCAAAGCCTGTGAAAACATTGTGATAGGCATAAACCATTCTTGGCTCCTCATTTGTATTGGCTGTGATGGCTGGTAAAAATGTTTTATAATAGCCCTCCAAACTTTCTAAGTCACTCAAAATCTGGGTTTCAGGTTTTTGTACGTGAACAATATAAGTTTCCAAATCAATTGCAATTATTGTTAGAAATGAATGTAGAAAAAGTACGAAAAAGAGAGCAATTGAAGACATGGAAGCCATGAATATTAATTCAAGAAAATAAATGACAGTTGAATCAAATTAGGTGATGAAAAAATTTTGTTGGCTGAGATTTGTTGTGGAGCTGTCTTGCAAACTATATTGCTCTATTTATATTATGTTCGTTCAGTTATTTTCTCTAAAGGCGTCTTTTTCATGCAACCGCAGAAGTTATTGAATAGGTCCGGGACAACTTGATGAGCTCTTTATAAAGATTCTATGGGGTAATTAAGCCATGTTTTCTTATAATTGCTTTAAATATTTTTTCATAATAATTTTTGGTTGATGTGTTGAACCAGTTTAGAGGTATACTAGAAGCACGTATGTTTGAATTTTATGAGACATCTAGTGCTTCTTAACACGTCTATCTTAAAGTTGCAGATTTTGTTTTTCAAACCAAAATTCATTGATCCAAACACAAACTATATATGTTTAACTACCAAAGATTATAGAATCTCTCACCAAAAAATTAAGAAAAGAAAAATAAAATGAGAATTGAAAATATTTCTTCTCTCTTAAATTATTTCTAGATTTTCTTAGGCAAAGGAAAAAAGAAAAGTAAAAAACCAAAATGCTAGTCCTTAAATTTAATATCTACAACTCCGCGTTTGACCATATGCATATATTGTGCATGTTGGCTTGATCAACAGGGATGCAGGAGAAGAGAGCATCCTCAGACCGGAATGCTGTTAGCCAATTTTATCTCATAAGCTAGCATAAATTATTACTTTGAATATCAGTAATTAATAGTACTTCATACATGAGGATTGCTTATACTCATACATAGAAATACTACTATTAATTTTGGACAGTATATCTATATAAAATAACAAAATATTAATTTGTTATTAGATTTGCGAAAAAATAAACAAAATCGAATCAAATTTGAAATTAGGGATAATTAATTATTCAATATATTTTGTTAAGTGAATTAATTTTAACAAGTTAGATCATAAATTTGTAATTTTGTAAATGATTTTACTAATTTTGGAATATCTAATCTTATAGAATTTAACACGATATTAATGGCTTATTACGTAGGCCTCTTAATTAACCCTTAAATTGTAGTCAACGCGCAAAGTAATACTAAGATTTATTTCTCAGCTTCCAAATGCGGCTTTCCACAAAAAAATTCTTGTGAGCTCAATGGTTGGATTTGTCTATATATCTACCTCAGATTATTCATTTTATTTTTCCTCTTACAACAGAAGTTTCTGAGTTTCTATAGAAAGGCAGCAATATTTGATGTATATAAGACAAGGAAGTTTTACAGTTCCACTATACTCATTATACTGTATAAGAGACAGATGTATATGCAATACAAGTGACGGCAAAATTTTCCTGTGAGATAAAGTAGCTGATTAATGGTGAATTACACATGTGGAGCAAATGAATTGTTGGCGACAGCATTCTCATTTTTTCAATTTGGGTTAATTAAGTTAATAAAGGATTAAATTCAAGTTGAAAATTATCTTTAAAACTTTGAATCTAGTAACTAATATTTTGCTTCAACAAGCCAGTAGCTAGATATTACTTTTTGATTCAACATAATAAGTTTTGTTTTACTCGTTAGTTGCGAGCAAATTTTGCTCGCATTAGTTGTACCCTCAAAAAAAATTCATTAGTTGCATTATCCACTATCACATGTGATATTATTAGTGAAAAAATGACACAAATGTTGTAGTTGATTATTTACAAAAGTATCATCTGATGATTAAGACACAAATTTTTTTTTTAAATCACCCCACCCCTACTCATTAATGACTCGAATTCATGATAAATAAGTCATGAAAAAAATATTTTATCAACTAAAATTGCACTTTGTTGTCGATAATGAAGACATAAATAAAACTATGCTTGGTTTTCTTCTAATTATTGTTGTATAACGTAATGGATCCATAGATAGCTATAAATAAAAGGCGTCAAATTAATGGAGAAATCTCCTACATAATTCGAGCTTCATCAACATTTTAGAGATATTGGAACTGTGCCTAGATAATGTGTTCTAGAAACCTTTTGACTTTGCTTCTTTAGAACATCCACTAACCTAGATAACTAGATTATCAATTAGGAAAGTTCCTAAGGTAACAATTCGCTACCTTCTCCTTTAACAGAAATTATTCTTTGAGCTACTCGAAGAATTTTAATTATGCATGGCATACTTGATCTTAATTTGACTAAGCATGCAAAGACCGTAGTCTAAGGCGCCAATTTTTTAACAAAACAAAATCTAGCCATCTCAAATAACTCTAGAAGCTATGAACAAAGAATTCAACAAGTTATACTAGTATTGTACAGACAAGTAATATGATTTTACTATGAATACATTTTGCCTTGCCTGAATTGTAGTTGGTCACACTGACTAGGTGGTATGTCAACAAAACGATTATGAGTTTATCAAATGTAAATTTGTACCACTAATTTTTTAGATAATAAAGTAGTAACTTTCTATAGAAGTCATAATTGGCAGCACTACAAGAAAATAGAGTTTTAGTCACCATGACAAGTCGTCACATAACTGAACGAACATAATATAAATAGAGCAATATAGTTGCGAGGCTAAAGGCTCGATGCTAAAGCCATATAGTGACGACAATTCAAAGTCGTCACTGAATGAGTGTTTTTAGAGTCGACAAACATTCGTCACAAAATAGTGACGAGTATACGTAGTCACAAAAGGTACTAAAAAAGGGTAACTAAATATGGCACGTCGTCACTAAATGCTTTATTTTATGACGACATTTGGTGACAACCAAATGACGTCAATAAGTATGTACTCGGTCAACGCATTTAGTGACAATATTTTGTGACAACTTGTGACGACGGTGGTGTCACTAAATAAGCATTCGGTTAATATAATTAGTTACGACATTTGTGATGATAGGAGAGGAGTTACTAAATATGTGTTCGGTCAATACATTTAGTGACGATGACTAAAAGTAGTCACTAAATATGTGTTTGGTCAATACATTTAGTGACGACTTTCTAAACTTTTTTGTGACAAGTGAAGTTGGTCACAAGTTTTTCATAAGAGTTTACATTATGTCCTTGGACATTTAATTACTAACAATGAAAACCTATTTTACACATAAGTGACATTTTACTGAAATCCATTTCTATAAAACTAAACTTATAACCTGTAAAATAGGATTTCATTGTCATAATGACAGTCCAACAACATAATGACAGTCCAACAAAGATAAAAGAGTGACTATTATAGTTATTTGGCACCTGTCTCTTATTTCCAACACCTACTAGATTACAATATCCATGTCTTCAAATTATGAGCCTGTCTAACATAAACATCAGATGTGTATAAGAGCCAGCTTGGCCTGCAACATCAAAAGCATGGGCAAGAAAAAAGTTACACTTCTTCCCAAATAAGCTTGCTTATCGGTGGCAAGATAAAATACGTTAATTAACAACTTTATTAGGTCCATTAAAGTATGATCAACTGGACTTATTAAACAAATACCAAATTCAATAAACATTTGTTGAATATGTTAAACATAAGGAAAACAAAAACGATAGGCAACCAAGACAGATAACGAACTTCTTTTTATGAGACGGACAAAAATAAGCCTAATTTTTCTTCAATTGTCTAGGATACACAAGTATAATGACAAGCGCAAGAGTTGCTGAAAAGATATGCTGAATTACGGTTACTTTATACAGCTATGGAAGAAAAGATGAAGGGATGAAACAAAAACCCAATAACAAGTAAGAATTCTAGTAAAGCTAATATATATACACACACATATACACAGGAGTTGAGAGCATAAATAAAACATATCCTAGCCACTAAATTAAGCAAGATTCCTGACAACAAAAAGCACAAAAAACAGGTCTTATGACATTTACTTAACAGGCACGAATTCCAGTAAGGTTAATATATACACACACAAACACATACATACATACATAAATATATACAGGAGTTGAGATAGCATAAATAATGAACACATCCTAGCTACTAAATTAAGCAAGACTCTTGACAACACAAAAGCACAAAGAAATCACCCAAAAATCACTTTTGACAAGCGATGTTATGAAGCAAGTAAAATAAAAGAGTAGGTCATAAGAAGATGGAAATTAGCAAACACCCCCAAAAGATTTAAGTTTCCTAAACTAAAAGCTCAATGAACACTTTTGGACTTAAAGGAAGAGAGATCAAATGAAAAAGCAGTTTAGGGAAGGGAACCTAAAACACTGAAAAATGCATATGCCCACACATCCAGACTGTCTCAAGGATATCAAGAGAGCATTTCAGCTTGAGTCAACAGAACATTTTGTTGCATCGTATGTAGTCATCTAAGAGTTCTTTCACTAATCAAGAACAAAATTTCTTTAATTGACACTTTCTAAATATGTTATATAGTGTTGATCCTTACTGATTTTTTATTACTCCAAAATGAATTTCATTAAATATCAGAATATTGAAGTCAATCTTTCAGGCATATGTTAACTTCATAAAGTTGGAGATCAACCTTATCAAACTCCAAGTCATTTTATTTCTATTCTACAGTTCTAGTCTATATGATTGCAAAAGTAAGATATTGGTATCTATAGCTCTTGTATACATGTATTAATTATTTCATAATTGAACTAAACATGCAAGACAGAACACTTGAATAATACACAATTTGACTGAACAAATAGCTTTATCTATGAAGGCCTTCTCACAAAACACCATGACGAGAATATTGATTTCTTGAATGCCCATAACTTCTTAAAATGACGATGACAACGACAATAAACCAAGTTTTATTCGCAGTAAGTGGGGTCGGCGGCATGATTCTTTCTACGCCATTGCGTATCTGGAAGGGTAGTTGGGGAGAAAAATAAAACTGCTGAAAATTAGCTGTCTAGAATACACAATTCAACAGTCACAACTTGTCACAAGTCACAACATTTGAAGTAGATATTCCCATTTCATTTAAGAAAAGATCTCAACAAGTAATTAAAAAAAATTATAGCTCTTTTAACACAAAAAGAAAGCACATCTCAGTTCACATTACATTTGATACGAGTTTCTTACTGTGACTCGGCTAAAAATTAGCTCCAAAAGCATATGGACCATTAACATCTCACTCCTATGTATGGGCTGTCTCTTATACACATCTAGATGTGTATAAGAGACAGACACCTGTACAAGAGTCACCACTACTTATTGCAGATGGCACCTATATCAACCAAACCAATCTTCAAATCATCAAAATTCCTTCTGATATACCTTTAAAACAGCATAATTTCTATTCTATCTCCTAGAAAATCAAACTTATAAAAACACTTTTTACTAAATAAATCAATTCATATTACATAACCAAAAGAAATGGTCCACTGCTTTTAATTTTCCATTAATGAATGATAGTCTGGTGTTTTAATATTTTGGAATTGCTAGGAATTATGTGTAGCAATTATATTTTCTCATTTTGGTGGAAGATCATATATAAAGCATGTCAGCAATCCATACACAATTCAAAAAATGTAAGACTGTGTGGATGATAACTTACATTTTTTTCAGATTGCATCGTAACTAATAGACCAACTTTCTCAAGAAGTGCATCCATCTTCGCATCGGTAGCCATTTGTTGGTCTTTGAGCTCTTTGATCAATTCTTGTTGAGTATTGACTTGCTGGACCAAAGCTGTTGCACGTTCTTCAGCTTCATTTGCTCTTTGTTTCTCTTTTTCAACTTCAGTGCGATATCTTTCAAAGGCAAGAAGCTGCCCCTTTGGTGCTGACCGACCCTGCACATGTCCAGGTATGGAGTTAAACTCTTTATACACATTTCATTTGGTGTCAATCCTGTAGATCAAACTTTCCAATTTTTCCTATAGTGAAGGAAATACACTAGTATGAGTGTTAACATGTTCGGCCATAACAATTGATCATGTAATAATAACTCTAAGTACTCACCAATATTTCACTAGCATTATCATTAACCATCTTGCCCTTCTTTTTCAAGAAATGAGCCACAATCCTATAAGCATCAATGGCAGAAACATCTTGGCCTTCAACCTTCCTCTGTGGCAATTTCAATACATATTTGTTAAGGTGAAAAATATATGAAAGAAGATTTCATGTAAAATAAATCAAACTGTGTATACCTTTTCATCGATCATCCTTGCAATTGACTTTGTCCCAACAAAGAGTTGGAGTTCGACATCCCGCACGGTTTTTGATTTCTTGCACTTTGATCCTTTTAAAAAAAAACAGATTTGAAAGGACATATAAAAATAGGATGGATTTGTATAAACAGAGCAAGATGGTCAATGATAATGCTAGTGAAATTTTGGTAATTTACTTGCTTCAAAATCTATTTAAGGTTGATGCCTTGACTAGGATGAAAACTCTATTTTCTTAATTTAAATAACTTTACACAAAAAGATCCATCTTTCACAAATCTATGATCTATCATTCAAAATTTCAAACTTCATACTTATATCCTATGAAAGTATGAACTTATAGAAAAATAGAAATAAGAACAAGAAATTTAAAATTAGTCAACATACCTTGAAATCTTTAGAGTCAAATTCCTCGCATAATTTAATCCACGCCTCTTTATCAAAGCCCTCAGAACATGCTTCATTGCCTCTTCTTTTGATGGATACTTCAAAGCGCTGGTGTGAAGTCATCTAAACATAGGCTACATACTGTCTCTTATACACATCTAGATGCTCTCTCAACTCCTGTATGTTTTCCAACCTCATATTGTTGCTACATTTACAAAAATTATGAAAATTAAATGAATCTTCTTTGGCTATTAAGATCTCATTATGTCATAATAGTTGAACTAATTATCAAAGAATCAATACCGTGCAGTTGTTGTATATGTCGTCCTTCAACTCTGAGCTCAATTTGGACCATGTTGGATTACTCGAGGAGACAAGTTTACGAACAATACATCCACTCTCACTTATGAAATGCTGAGCATCATCCCCAACTACCCTTCCAGATACTTCATCTATACAAATAGACAAAGGTGAGCTTATTTCCTCCTTCTATTGGCCAATTTGATATTCCTTGTAGGACCCTCTTATGTGTATAGAACTGTATCATTTATTATAAGACAGAAATAGTTAGTATTGGAACACTTTAGGGGACTGACATTTAACAAATGCTTATACACATTGCATGTGTATAGAAATAAAATTCATGAATTTGAGAAGTCAGTACCCGAACCATATAATATTCTTGTTCTATTCATTGCCCTAAGAAAGAAAGAAAGCAAGGCCTAAAGCAAGAAACAATAGTATGATGTATTCTTGGCTCCCTATTTTAAGTAAAAATAGAAACTGAGGAAACAAAAAAAAAATGCACCCTGACTCGATAAAAGGAAAATTGAACCCAACCCAAAGAAGAAAAGAAAAAGTAGAAATGATTAAAGTAGTTGAGTATAGCTGAAGGAAATGTTTGCTTATCCAATAAACAAAAGAGCCGAATCACCTAGAGGAGATGTTTGCTCTTCCACATCTTCTTCATTATTCTCATGGTGGTTGTGACTCATCTTCTTCATCATTCTCATGATGGTTGTGCCCATCTTCTTCATCATTTTCATGGTGCCTGTGCTGCCCAACAGTAAGCATGAGAGGTTTGGAGCACAATGTGTGGGTCATCAAATTTAAAGATCGCCTTGCTCTAGAACTTTTGCCTACATTTCTTTGTGAAGTTTAAACCTGTCTCTTATACACATCTCCTGGAAGAAAAGATATAAGCAAGAAAGCTTATACAGTTCTAGATGTGTATAATGAGAAGAAGTGCACAATTGGACTTTTCTTCGGACGTGGATCAACTGTACTCTTACTTAATGGAGCTCAAGCAGTACTTGAACCTGCCTTACTATTCACTCCTGCAGGTCGATTGGCATTTGGAACTGTTGCTTTCTTGCTTAGTCCTTTTCTTCCAGGTCCAACCATCTGCAATAAGTAACAAAGGGTCAAAACATCATTATTGGGAATTTAGTTGTAACTACTACTAGAAAAGAACAAAAGATGAAACAATCTATTGTAAAAAAAAAATAAAATTGATGACAAGTTAAGTATAATTATAAATTAAGATGCTGTACAGAGACAGGTGTAAAGGACTAGAAAATTCAAAAAAATGGATGCAAAGCATACAGGTTCGAAATGTAGTCATTAGGATGAGTCTCTTATTTTCATCTAGATGTGTATAATTTTATTTCCATCTAATGTCATCATCATTGATAAAGTCATCATCATGAACTAGAGGGACCCTTGATAAACCCTTCATTGCATTGGTGTGAACTGAATTAGCAGGCAACATCTGCAAAGACAAAGTGCCTCTTGCAAGAGATGGCATGTCGAGAGTTCAAATCAACGACTATTGACTGATCATGGAAAAGATCTTGATAGATTCACATGATTCAGAAGAGATGGCTAATCATTATACCATGTTTTAGAAAAATTAACACTACAAATATTACCTTCTTTATCAATATGTAATCCATTCCTATCTCCAGTGTTCCACCATTTACATTTAAATATCAATACCTTCTTCTTTCCTACTAAGTATTATATACTTCTAGATGTGTATCCTCCAAGTACCCCAAAAATCAACAATGTTATTTCCATGCTCTCCTTTACACTATAGGAAAAATTGGAAAGTTTACAGTCTACGACCTGTCTCTTATATGACATCTAGATGTGTATTACTTTCTCGCAAGCTTTTCTTTGTGCTCCCTAAATGAATGAAAGTATTATAATGTAATCCTTCGCCTAAAAATATACAATATTTTGATCCTAAAATTCTGAAGCGCATAATGTTGTAAACAAATTAGAGAAAAACTTACGTATGTGTTCTTCTAATTCATCACAATTGTTCAAGACAAATGTATGCAGCATCTCCATTCGAGTGAACTTAAAACACCTACTTTATATCCACCAAATGGACGACCCTTTCCGAAAAAATAGATAATACACGATGCTTCATCAATTCATTATTGCGGTCAACTTTATTGAAAATTGTGTCAACATCATGTAAGTACATACTACAAAAAGTTAGGCACTCCTTGTCTATGTACCGCTCGGCAATGCAACCTTCAAGGCGAGCTTTATTATGGACATGTCCTTTCAAGCGCTATCAGAAAATGTACATACTTAAGGAATGTTGTGCTATTAAGAGACAGGTTTTGTGTGAAAAGCACATATAAAACCGATAATATGTCATCGGTTACATCTCGAATGGAAACATCCAACGATATTGTGATGGACCGCAATTTTTGATTCATTTGTTAGTAAATCATTATTTAACAACATGTTCTAATTTGAGTAATAACTATTAATTTAAAATAATTGCAAGTTCCCAGTTTAATCTAAAAACAACGTGTTTCTTCCTTTAGAACTTGTTAATTTGATACTTTTCGAACACAACTTCTTGAAGAATTCACAAAGCTCAAATAAAACTTGTCGAACTTCTTTTGTCAAACATACTCTATTGCATTTGTGAGTAAATGATTATTTGACAACATGGAATGTGATGAATACACTATTAATTGGGGTCAATTGAAACTCTTCACCTTTTATGCATGAGAGACATTTGAAGCAAAACCATCGGGAACTTAATTGATGTCATGAATTGAAGCACCTTCCTTTTTCCTCCTTGGTTGTCTGTGTATAAGAGACAGGCCGCCATGTGTATAAGAGACAGACTGTATACACTGTAATTCAATGCATTAAATCCTTACGTGACTTCCATGTGTCCTTCGACTTTCCATTAATATCCATTAAGGTAGCTAATAAGCTCTCAGTAACATTTTTGACAACATGCATGATGTCTAGGTTGTGCCGTAATTTAAGGTCTACCCAATAAGGAAGATTGAAGAAAACACTTTTGTTGGTCCAATATAACCCATCGGCATTGCGCTTTCTTTTTCTTAGATGCACCTGTTCTGAAGATTTACCGAAAGAGTTCATGGCATCATTCAACATTTGAATCTCATTTAAAATTTCATATCCAGATTTAGGCACAATAGGCCCTCGAATTTCTATTTTGCCATTGAAAGTTTTCTTATCCTTTCTCCACTGATGGTTAGAGGATAGAAATCTACGATGCCCCATGTAACATAATTTCCTACTAAAAGGTAAGTATTCAGAAATTGTATCATTCATGCAAACAGGGCATGCAAAATATCCTTTGGTGCTCCACCCAGATAACATTGCATAAGCTGGAAAGTCATTTATAGTCCATAAAAGAGCAGCACGTAACTTGAATTTTTCTCCCTTGTGTGCATTATAAGCCTCTACACCTTCCCATAACTCATTCAATTCATCAATCAAGGGTTGTAAATACATATCAATATGATTAACTGGTAATTTAGGTTGGAGGGTTTATCCTGACATAATGATAAAAGGATCTCTCATGCACTTCCAAGGGGGCAGGTTGTAAGGGACAAGAAAAATAGGCCATATACTATAAGCATTACTAAGATTACCAAATGGGTTGAATCCATCAGTTGTAAGGCCTAACCTAACACTTCTTGGGTCATGAGCAAAGGAAGGATGAACTCTATCAAAATGTTTCCATGCTTCATTGTCAACCGGATGCCTCATGATGTTATTATCATCAACACGCTTCTCCTTGTGCCATTTCATATCATTTGCTACCTCATCATTGACAAACAATCTCTGCAACCTTGGTTTTAGAGGAAAGTTCAGAAATTTTCTAGTTCTAACCTTGTGACCTTCTTCTTTAAAATGTGGCTCTTTGCATTTATCATTAGGACAGGTGGTATTGGATGCATATTCTTTACGAAAGAGAACACAATCATTCACGCATGCATGAATTTTTTCATATTTGAACCCCAAATCTCGAATGATCTTTTTGCATTCATAGAAAGATTTAGGCACAGAAGCACTATTTGGAAGAGCTTTTATGAAAATTTCAAGCAAACCATCAAATGATTTGATAGTCCAACCACTCATGGTCTTTAGGTGAAGTAGAGAGACGATGAATGACAATTTAGAGAATGACTTGCACCCCAGGGTAAAGGTGTTGTTTAGCATCATCTAACAATCTTAAATATGCATCTGCTTTGCAATGATGTTCCACATCACTTGAAGAACAACCAATATCTTGCCAACCCTCCCCACAATTAGCACGAGAAAGGTCATTTAACATGTCATCTAGGTCATCATCCTCATCTTCATCATGGAACCCTTCATGCAGTACATGCTCCTCAAAGTAATCTGAATCATCTTGATATGACTCACCATGATATACCCATGTAACATAATCTTTACTAATTTCATGCACCATCAAATGATGCTCCACAATTTCTTTTGATTGATTACGAAAGTTATTGCAAGATTTGCAAGGACATGAAATTTTAGTGGACTGATCTTTATTAGAATATGCAAATTTTAAAAACCCCTGAACACCCAATGCATATCGCTCGTCTCTCCTGTTGTCAATTGTCATCCAACTCTTATCCATATCCTAAATATGATTTTCAAAAAATGGCACTTTCACATATTGATGGAAAATCATGTGTATAAGATGTTTACATAGACTTGTGAATTCGAGCAGTCACAAAGAGTTCCTCCAATAATGGGCATCATTATTTGTAATTAGTAAATAGACAGGTTCGTATACAAGATGTAGGCTACAACACTTGCTAGAAAATAAACACTTACTTAAAATCAAACAATAAAATACTTATTGTTATCTTTCTTAGAAAGTATCAAATTAACAAGTCAAAAAAGAAACACGTTGTTTTTAGATTAAAGCTCGCCCAGAAGGTTATCGTTGCCGAGTTTCCATTCGAAGGTAACCGATGACTTATACACATTTAGATGTGTATAAGAGACAGTACTAGATCTAAGTTCACCTCTAAACATACCAATGCTGCATACACTTCTACCTGTCTCTTACACATTCCACTTTGCTGTAATTAGTCTAATACTAATTCATGTGTAATTAATTATATAGTATTACCAACAGGAGCTATCAAAATGATTATTTTTCTTCTTAATACATGCATGCATCTCACTTTCCAATTTATAGAACAACCAAACTGGTTCCTTTAGTAGCCAAAAATAACATACTTAAGCACAAAGAAAGCACCAAAAAATCAAAGCTAATGGCCTACAACACAAAAAACTAAACCAACAAGGCTTTTACTCGCAAAGAATGAAACGAAAAACAATATGGGAAGTTGATCAGATAACCGAAACAAATCAAATCAAGAATCGGGTGGACGACGGAATTTCGGGAGGATACAATTTTATTAATCGATTATATCTCTTAATTCTTGAACTTTTAGAAAGCGAATTTTGATCTGCAACTTTGAACAAAGTATCTTTTGTTCTTGATGTATTTGATTTCTTCTTATTTATTCCTCCAACAGTCTTGGAGGATGGTCTGGGATGTCATTTGCGTAAAGCTTACTATTTCATCATCATCATTTAATAATAGCTGAACTTACAAAAAAAAATAAGAAGCAAAATTTCATCTTTCTTGCCCATAATGCTTTATTATGTTCAATGTCTCTTATACACAAAGGATATTTAGCAAATTCCAGGTACATAAAAATTCCCATTCAAACGGCTATAAAAATAAAAAAAATTAAAACAAAAAATTGAAAAAAAATCTCAACTTTTATGTACATCAAGATCCCCGTTTCCTTTCACAAAACTCAAAAGCCTTTTTGTTTTTAATCACCAAAATACACACAGCTTTCTCAAGGATATTAATTTCAAAGTTTTTGGATTTCTTAAGGGATACACACCTGTAGAAACTGTAATAAAAAACTTTCTTTGATTTCACTCATTAAGATTTTATACCAAAATTTAAAACCTTAAATTTTCGTAAAATTGTATAAGCGTACCTCCAATATTGAGATGCCGAACCGTTGGAGGATTAAATTTTTTTTCTTAGTGAAATTACTTTTTATCTATATTCTTATACTATTTTTTTTGTTAGCCCATGGATTTACTTATATAATTGAATACATTTGTTTAAAGCTAGATCTTAGGACTAAAACTGTTCATAGGATATTTGTGGATCTTCGAAAATTAATGAGAAAAGGAGACTTGTGGAGAATTTGGAATTTGGGGAAGGGAAAGTTGGGGAGAAGAGGAGAAGGGCTTCAAAATTGGGAGAAAAGAAAAATAAGAAGGAAGGAGAAAGTTAAGGCGGAAGAAGATAAGGGAAATTGGGGAAAAAGAAAAGACGGGAAGGATCGCATATTAGATATTTTATATGAAAATTTTACTCTTATATTTTTAGCAGGTTAAGTTTAGCTCTATTTTTTTCAGAATTTTTTTTTTACAAGTTTCCTTTACGTTGTCGTTTAAATTATAATTTTCTAATTTTATGTGGCACTTACTCATAAGTGCCTCATAAATTATTTTTTAAGGCATTCTTGTTACAGTGCTTCTATAAATATGTTATAATAGGGGTATTTTCTTGTAGTGATAGAAATAAATATCATGCATTAATTAAATTTTTAGGACAAAATTAGAATACTAGAGAGTCAAAAAAAAAATGATTAAATGCGTATCACATAATAAATTTAAGAATCACTGCAAAGTAAGCTTATATGGAAACCATCTTAAGATAATGATATATATAGACTTTTAATTGGGCTACCAAGTATCAAGCCCAATTAGTTACATTATGTTTCATAATTTGTTATTTAATGGGTCAATATATATATATATATATATTTTAATGTGTTATCTACCCACTTGGGCTACAACATACTAACACAAGCCAACTAAATGCCCTATTTGGCTCATACATGCATACATTGGCATGTTATGTGGCAACAAATTGTTTCAACTAATGTTACTCGATGCTTGGATTGTCAATTAGAATTAATTTCCTTGATGGGTAAGCATCCAATAAGGTTGTCTAATTAATTTTTTCATCTCATTTGGGCCATCATATGATTGTTACAAAATATTAATTAATTTCTTTAATATTTAGTTTATTTAATGGGGCCATTATATTAGGAAAAGACAATGATGCGACTAGACAAGATATATTTTTATGGGTTATATTAAAAAAGTTGTGGCTTAAAATTTATATCACATAACACTTTAATGTATGCATGTCTGTTATACACATACACATCTAGATTTGTATAAGAGACAGTATTTATTTTATTATTTTCATTTAAAATAACACATCTAAATTCTTTAATTCCTGTAATCCAAAATTAATATCTAAAAAAATAGTTACACAAACTAGCTAACTTTTTTCAACACAATCCAGCAAAACCCACTTTCAAAAATTTTCAGACATTTACTTTCTATATGTAAAGTCACAGTACTGTAACTAAAACCAATCTAATTAATATAAGAGATATGAATACTGAATAATCGTCACTAAATCACTAGAATAAAATTAAAATATTAGTGACGATGAAGCATCGTGACTAACACGAAAATATTAGAGACAACAAAATATCGTAACTAAATCCTACATATTTCCGCGCAATTTTCAGCCTAATCTTTAGTGATGACGTAATGACTATTTAGTGACGACTTTTTGTATTTCGTCACTAAAAGGCAAATCCTTCCATTTTGTAGTGACCAAGTCAAAAGTCGTCACTAATAACACCATTTATTGACGAGATTTCGTGTCGTCACTATGCTTTTCGTCACTAAAGCCTCATTTTCCTGTAGTGCAGGTTGCACTATAGCAGTAGAAAGATAGTTAAATTTACTAGTTTATTTAAGTTTTAATTAAGTTTGCAACAATTCTAATGATAAATTTTACTTATCAAACACGAATAATAATCTATATAAGTGGAGTTTCAATCTCCTCTTGAATAAGTGGGAGTTTCAGTCTCCTCTTAAATAAATGAGAGTTCTTTTTTTTTTTTTTTTTTGGTAGTTGATACAAATGTGTATAAGACAGGTCTCATACAACCGATTAATAATAGTGTAATACAGCACATAGTCTAATTTACATGAATCTCTTATTAAGTATCAACAGCAAAGATGTACAAGACTTGATAAATAAGACTGTAAATTGGATCTATCTTTATATAGATTTAGATTTCTAAATTTGTTATACATCTTTTTACATCTATTTATAATAAGTAGATAGTGGAGAAACTTATTATGGTAAGATTATACACATCTAGATGTGTATAATTTTCAAACTTTTAAAATTCCACTATTTAAAGTAGCGGGGTTGAATCTAAAATGAATTAGACAGAGCAAGTATTGTAAATGTCCTTTTAGAATACACTAGTATGGCGTACTATTTGACATGTAAATATAAGATATAGAATCTTATACACATCTACATAGATCGTTGACATGCCATTTGGCTGTCTCTTATACACATCTAGATGTGTATAAGAGACATTAATGAAATTTGGTTATAAAAAAATAGATTTAATAATCTATTTCTATAGCTATTATATATGTAGATGTTTATAATGGAATTTACTATGAATCATTTTGCTTTGCTTGATTTCTAGTCGGACAAACTGATTAGGTGGTATGTTTACAAAAGGCTAATTTCTTAAAATATGACGGTTTTTAAAATTTATAGCGCAAATATAATTGTTTGTTGGAGGCATTCTAGAACTATGACTATCTCACTTTGAAAGTGCTTAAACTTTGGTACCAATTTTTTTTTTTTTAATTTTGAATATGGTGATTTCACACTTTAAAAGTGCGAAATCACCATATTAAAAATTAAAAAAACAAATTTAAGAACAATAACAATTGGCTCCATGTACATATGGGTAATTATATAGTTTATTTTTGCTTATTCAATTTTTAAAATGGTTGGATTTCATTTTATATTATTTTGAATTTGTTTAATTGAGTGGTAGAACAATTTCCAAGTAAGCTAAGTTTCTATGAAGAATTTTTCTGTAAAGGTATTTATGAAAATAAAATATATAAGAAAATAGATTTTTTCGACGTCTCTTAGCATTTATACTTTTAATATTTGGCCTAAAAATGTGCATATTGCGATGTCTCTTATACAATATCTAATTTTATAATTTTCACTCCCTAACCTAATATCAATGTGTTACTATATTTTATTTTGTAGATTAATTCTTTTGTTGCCATCATAACATGCCAATGTATGCATGAAAATAAAAATTGAGTCAAATGACTAAAATAACCTTAGTGTTATATCTGTCTCTTATACACATCTAGATGTGTATAAGAGACAGAGTTTGTGTAAAATGTATATTTTATAGTTCAAAGAGGTAAAGTGTAATTACACTTATTGTTCAAGGGCTTGAACAATAAGTGTAATTACAACCTGCGAAATCTGCACTTTGATTTTATTTTTAAATAAAAAATTGCAAATATCCTCTTACACCTTATAATAAGTGTAATTACACTTTATCCCCCTAAACTATAGAAATATACATTTTGTCCTCCATTCACATTATTCATCCTTTAAAAATTTTAAAAAGATGTGTAAAAATTAGACAGCTGACTAAAATATCCTTAGTATCATATTTTGACTTTTATACACATCTATTGATATTCTTTAGCTCAAAAGTATAGAAAAATATAAAATATAATAACACAATGATATCTTGGATTTTAAGGAGTGAAATTGTGAGAAACTATTCAATTATATTATAGCCAAATTCTATGTAACCTACGTCAATGCGTTTCGTGACTGTCTCTTATACACATTATTTTTGTGTATAAGAGAATTATCACATCACTATCCAAATTTAAATGTATAAAAATGAAAATATAGTTCCAAGGTATTTTATTTGTTTAACTAGATTATCTTAATAATTTTAATATTGGTAGCAGGAATAGTGTTATTTGGGGGTGGCAAATTTATATTTTTATAAATCAACGAGGCAAAGTACCAACTTTTCAACTTAAACATATATGAAGGTTTAAAAAGGCAAAGATATAAATACCCATTTATATATATGAAGGTTTCTTTTGTAGGGGGAAAAGTGTAAGTTTTTAGAGTTTAAGGGGGCAAATTGCCCTTGAGGGTTCAAGGGGGTAAAGTGTAAATAATCTCAATCAAAATTTTTTTAATAATTTAGAAAGTTGTAAATCTACACTTTTAGATGCTAAATTTCAATTTTTTATTTTAAAAAAATTTGTTCACTTTTGGATTACTTGACTGTAAAGTCTATACCCCAACTTGATTACCAAAAAAAAAGTGGCAAGAAAGTACTTGGAGAAGATGTTTTAAAAACGGCCACATTTACGCAATAAATTTTCAAAACAATCCTATTCTAAGCAATTAGCCTTTACAAAAAGATTATCAGCTTATTAATTGTAAATTTGTACCAGCAACTTTTTATAAATAAAGTAGTAACTCTCTATAGAAGTCGTAAGTGGCAAGTTGTACTATAGCAGTAGAAAGATGGTTAAATTTACTAGTTTGTTTAAATTTTAATTAAGTTTTGAACAATTCTAATGATAAATTTTACATATCAAACACGAATAATAGTCTATCTATCTATATCTATATACTATTATATAAATTCTAGTTGTTTCTCCCCATTTTTTGTTATATCTAAAATACCGTTCTCAATTAAATATAATTCTTATGAAGACATAATTAAATTACTCCTCATCATCTCAGTAACTACCTATATTTTAGGACACTAGCATCTACTTTTTAGTCATACAATTCAACTATAAATAATCTATTATTTTCCTCCTTTTTTGACAAACCTAATATACCCTTAATTACCAATTTATGTGTAAATGTCTTCAATGAAATATAATTGATCTAGAAATTTGGACAAAATATATAATAAGATGGTAACAATTTTATTTGTATAAAAATAATTATATTTAACCAAAAATAAAATAAAACTATTTTATAACTATTATGTATGCTCAAAGAGTTAATTTCACTTTACCCCTTAACGTTTAAGGTTACTATCACTTTAGTCCTTGACTTTATTTTTTAAGCATTTAAATCATTCCATTAAATCCAACTTAATATTCACTATCATTTTGACAAAAATATCCTTATTCTCTCTTCTTTTATTTTTTTCTCATTTTTGCTTAATTCATTTTTTGCTCACTCCTATTTTATTTACATGATTCAGTAATTCTTTATCATTCATTACCATATCTTAAATTTCATCAAACTCAATTTATGGAAAGAAAATAAGATATTTTAGGTGTCATGAGAAACTTTTTCTACACATCAATAATTTGATAGTAAAAATATCTTTTAGGTGACAAATCTAACACCATTAGCTTTGATCATTAGTTTAGGAACTTAAGTGGCTAAAAAATAACGTTATGTACTAAAGCGATAGTAGCCCTAATGTTAAGGAGGTAAAGTGAAGTTAACCCATGTTCAAATTGTTTCTTTCTTAAGTTATTACGAAAATTTAGCATAAATGCATATAAGAAGGTATAAATTTTTAATAGTATAAAAATTATTTATTTTGAGCAAAGAATATACAAATATAAGTATTATTTTATAATTGTTATAGGTATTAAATCATTTCTAAATTTATAAGAGAATAAACATCTAGATGTGTATAACTACAGTGTATATTTCCGATTCACAATAGTTATTTTCTTTTCTATAACTGTTCATTCAAGTAAGAAATTTGTATGTTAGTTAATTTTTCTAGTTGAATTTTTTGTTTTTTATATTTTTATATATCAATAACATCTACAGTTATTTTGAGTAAAAGTATAATTTTTTTTGCTCTATTGTAATGTTATTGATATATAAAAATATAAATATCCAAGTTTTGCTCTAATTTAAAAATCACAAAGTTAATAGTCATACAAATAAAAAAGTTTAACATTTATAAAAGTAAAAAAAAAAAAAAACTAGAGTATATAGCACTATTTTCTTATAGCATTTAAGTTTTATTACAATTAATTTAATTTGTTTTGCCTGTCGTACATGAAGAAAATAAATTAACCAATCAACGAAAGTAAAGCTCAAAAGCAAATAACAATTTTTAATTAAGATAAAAGTATTTGTTAATATTTTATCTCTTTAATAGTAATATTTGATTACACCATCCTTATCTTTAATAACATCAATTTGTAAAATATTAGTTTACACTAATTATTGATGATTGGCATAAAATAAATACAACCTGTGATACGATATATGCCCAAAATATTCTAAAATAATCATTATAAAAGAATTCGACATATAATTTGAAATGATAATATCATTAAAAAAATTTTACTCATAAATAGAGAACAGTTACTATTAAATACTCATAAAAGTATTAATTACTTAATTGTTCCGTTAACTTTCTTAAACGATAATACTAGCTATTACAAAATTTGATAAAACAATATTGGTTCAAAGAAACTATTGATGTGTAAGAAAATATCAAGGTTGTACGATGCATGCCAAAAATAGTCTAAAATAATTGTTGCAAGACCTATAAGGATACAACGCATAAATTATAGGAAAGATATATAGAAACAATAAGTAGGTAAGTAGTATGAAAAACAATATAAATTATAAAAATAAAATAATACTATTAAATATTCTAAATTAATTGTAAATATAGATTTCTTTTACAAGTCAACTTCGGACACTGTAATGCAATTTTTATATTATTATATATATTCGAGTCATTTTTCTCCATTGTATATTTTTTGTCTTTTTTTGTGATCCTCTAAATATGTATATTAGTTACAGACAATGTCATTAACACATAATTAAATTACTCCTTAAGAGATCTAAGTTAACTACCTATTTTTTAGGCATACAATCTTATTATGAATAATCTAATTATTTGGAAGTAAGTAATGCTATCTCGAGTCAAATTTACCTACATTTCAAACTTATTAAACTTGTAAAGTTACTTAATTGGTCATGGAATAGGTCAACAATGACTTGTATGTTGTTCTTTCTTGCTTCTACTATTAGTGACAATGGCTTCGCTTTTTTAAGAAAATAAATAAAAAGTCTTTTTGTCCGTTTCTTTTTAACCAATTTTCTATTTGTTTATCAAGAGTAGCTCTAGCACTAGCTATGTGAATCCCAAAGACCAATAATAAGGACCAAAAAATAAAACACCAAACAAGCCCTGAAATGAGACTAATTTCAACGAAAATTAGAATCTGCAGGGAAAAAATTGAAAAATACTATTTAGATACACGTTTTTTCAATTACTTTTTATCTTTTATATATCATATCAAAGTAATTAATATTATTCTAAAAAATACTCACAATAATATTTAAAATAATAAATAGTTATCTAAATAGAGTGAATCGTTTAGAATTTCCTCCATTATCTCGAAAGTCTTAAAACGCAGATTTACACAACTGTCAAGATTCATCTCCTCGACTGCCAACGGTGTGTTAGTACCATTCTGCAACTAATAGTGTTGAAATAGATTTCGACAACAATATTGTTGCACGAATGGCAACTAACACACGGTTGCAGTCGAGGAGAGATGTTTGTATAGAGACAGAGTGATGGTTGTGCAGAAAGTGATAATCTTGGAAATAGATGTGTATAAGAGACCCCCCCCAAACGTTAAGAACATAACATTGAAAAAACTTTTCAAGTGAAGTAACCAATTGAATTGAAACTAATTTTATTGGTGACCTTTATTATCTTGGAAGGGAAGAAAACACCAATTTGGTCCTTATCTTTAGATATTGACCAATTTCATCTTATCTATGGTTAGAAGTGACGATCACGGTAATGATTGTTCTATATTGATGCGGTAGTATCGGATCGATATCGTACAATAAATTTGTCCAAAATCATAAATTGTTGCTTGTAAATTAGTTAAAAAGAATTAACTAGCCAAAAATAAGACTTATACTACAATTTTAGTTCATATATACATATAGTTTGATGCCATTGGTCTCGGAATGGTACTAACAAGCTGGACACAATTATTTAGTACATATACGTTATTTTTTAGCCACTTAAGTTCCTAAAAGAATGATCTTTAGAAAATGGTGATCTCTTGATACAGAAAACTGTCTAAATGTGTTGTGTATGAAGAGTAACTGTGCAGATTGAGTATAAGAGACAGAAATGATTCCAAACCTATAGCACTAATCACTAACTACTTCAAATGTGTATACTAATTATATTTTGCATTTCAATTTTATGTGTCCTTTTTATGGACTATAGTTTGTTTAATTTTGCTGTTCTAGTCTCACAAGTATGAATTTAGTTTAACTTTATATTGGTATTCATCCTATTATTTGTGAATTAGTTATAATCATGTTAAGTTGTAATGTATGTTAATATTGATTCCACTATTATGGGTTACTTAAAACCTTATAAATATATATTTGTTCTCACATACATATATTTCCTTAATCTTTTCAAGGAAGGAATTCTATTTTATGAGTAAAATTTATTTTAATGAAATTTAATTTCAAATATTACATCCCAAAGTTGCTTCATTTTGTCTTTTATTCCTTTAAAAGTGTTTTACATAAATATTCTCAATAATTATAAAAAATAAAAAAAAAAAGACATTCAATTTGTGGGGACATAGATAGTCATTAAATTTTAAAATTTAATGACTATATTTAGACCAATTTAACAGAAACTGGAATTCTCACAAAGTGCTTGTCAGAAATCAGTGCAATAGCCCCTTCTGCGAATGTTGCATTGCTGGGATTTTTTGTATCTCGAATAAATGTAACATTGTAAGTTACCTTTTGATTAACCTCGGTGAAATTAAGGACGAATATCAACACCCATAACAAAACCAGAATTTGTTGAGGCTGTCACATAATAAATAGAATTAGCCTCGCCAACGTTTGTAACCGTCCTGGAATATTTCAAAGAATCCACATCAATAAGATCGATGGAAAATGAAGGATAGTTCAGTTCTGCTTCGGTTATGCTGTTTATTTTGGAACATTTAACGGAACGCTGGATGATGAGCTCGATTTCCCCGTCTTTGTATCCCAAGCCACATAAATAAGGAATGTAATCATAAGGTTGGATGTCATAAACAAGCCCGGGATTGAGTGCTTTTGTCGGGTTGACATGGCCTGCACCAATGGCGAATACATCAGCAGGTGCTTGTCGCTGGAACCTTTCATCGAAGATAGGTTGGGTGTTGTAGTGGTTAGATATATCTGAAGTAGTCATAAGTGCTGATTTTATAGCAGCCGGTGACCAATCAGGGTGTGCGCTTTTGATTAGCGCGGCAATCCCACTAAGGTGTGGAGAAGACATGGAGGTTTCCGACAAGCTATTGAATGTTGATTTCGTGTTAGTGTTGTTTTCGACAGAGAGGGGCCAGGCAACAAGAATGCTCACTCCAGGGTCGGTGATGTCTAGTTTCAGTGGTAAGGCTCGATAGGCTTGGACCCCTGGAGGAAAATGATGCCACCAGTGGAGAATTCTCTATCCCTATCATTGTTCCTTCAAATACAAAGGATACTCTAGGTGTTAATGTTGAATTTATGTAGGCTTTGATGCTCTCCCCAGAACTAAAGATCACATGTTTTGCAGGAACTACATTAATTTCGGCTATAGTGCTCTCTCCATCAATTTCTAAGTTAGCGAGAATCATGCCAGCACCTCCAGCATCTTTCACAGTTTGGCCTTTTCAGTTGATGCAATTTCACCCCCTCTATCGCACACTACTATCTTTCCTCTAGATGTGTATCAGTGTCTCTTCAACATCCTGATGTGTAGAAAGCAGCATTTTGGCCTCCTTTCGCGCCAGGATAAACCGTCTCTTAAAAACGTAGTTGGAAAATCTTTAGGTTGAAAAGCTGACTGGCCGAAGTATCCAACTCCGTTTTCCAGCTGCGCTATGGCCCATATATTTCTATTAATGGAGCTAGCACCAACAGCGAGAATCCATGGGGCATCATTCACTACCGAAGCAGTGGAGGGACCAGAGTTACCAGCAGAACAACTCACAAAGATACCCTTCTGAATTGCATGAAAAGAACCAATAGCAATGACATCATGAAAGAATGTTCTACTGAATGCTCCACCAATTGACAAAGAGATTACATCAACGCCGTCCTGAACAGCAGCATCCATTCCAGCCAAGATATCACTTTCTGCACAACCATCACTTTGTCTAATAGCACAAACTTTGTAACTGGCTAGGTGAGCAAGAGGGGCCATGCCAACTGCTGTCCCATTTGCATTTCCAAAAACATTTGCATTTTCCACAAAGTTTCCAGCTGCAATACTTGCTATATGAGTTCCATGTCCCTCTTCATCAATTGGCGGCCCTGGTTTCCCACCGACAAAATTCCTTGCTCCGATGAGCTTGTTATTACATCCCGAACCATTCAGTTCGCATTTTCCTTTCCATTTAGCAGGAGGCGGTGGCACGCCTTGATCGCTGAATGATGGATGGTTTGGAAAGATTCCACCATCCAATACACCAATTATTATGCCCTTCCCTGAATTCGACACAGGCTGTGATCCCAAATTCTGCTGCAATCCTAGAAAACTAGGACTATAACACATCTGTGTAGGGTGAACATTTTTTGTGGCCTTGCAAATAGCAATCCATTCTTTTCCTGCATTTCTTTTGCTTCCTCAGCTGTCAATCTGGCTGCAAAGCCATTGAACACATGTTCGATACAAGTGTACTATTCGCGATGCATCGTTTAAGCCCGAGGCATTCTTGGGCAAAAATGGTGCATACCGGCTTTCTAAACTTTCTGATTGAGCAGAATTATCAAAGCCTCCTCCTGATGAACTTAAATGGACAATGTAAGTATCGAAGCTCTTCTGAATTTTTTCAGTTACTGAATTTTCAAGATTTAGAAAGTTTGCATCGCGAGCAGCAATGATTTGCAAGAAACTAAGCTTGCAAATGAGTGGGAGAAAAACCATCCAAAACATGGTTGGCATATTTAACAAGTACTTCTGAGTTGTTTTAACAGAGAAAAAATACCATATTTATAGACTCTAATAATCAGTTGTGTTGTTGCTAATTTACTTGAAAAATAGATTAAAAAATTGAGGGCTGTTCGTATATGCTTGGTATTTAGAGGATTGAGCCACATGTTTGGAAAACGGCAAAATCTAAGATCTTGATGAAACAGTAATTTAGAGACGTAGCATATATGATTGTTTCTTAAAGCATCAATTTTGTAATTTGCGAATGTAACATTTCTTAAAGATGTTTGTTATTGGTATGTCTTAAAAGAGTCTTTTGAAATCATAGTTAAAAGATTCAATCGAACTCGAGTCGAATCGATCGAGTCATATTTAGAACGATAAGTATGTTATATATATATATATAGTACTGATATATATGTATATATCCTATAATATGAACTAAAATTATAGTATAAATTTTATTTTTGGCTAGTCAATTCTTTTGAACTAATTCATATGCAACAATTTACAGTTTTCACCTTATTTTTTACTATTTTGGACAAATTTATTATCCGATACCTATCCAATAATACCACGACGGATGTGGATTGGTCGTTACCACAAAGCGACCGATATTTGACTTTGAACTATGTTTGCTGTGCTAATAGACAAATCTACTTTTGGAAAAGAGACACTCTTAGCACATCTAATGTGTTAAAAGACACTTCTGTACGGATTTCTGATTAATTTTGTCCTAAGCACTGTGTCAGGAGACCTATAGATCTTACAAACATTTGAATACAAGCCTATTGAGGATGAAAGAATTAAGGAGTATATTCCTAAAACCCATCAAAAATAACTAAAAAAAAATTAGAATGAAGCTGTCTCTTATACACATCTAGATGTGTATAAGAGACAGCAACTTAGCAGACATTTTACTTGAAAATTTCAAGCCATATTTTGAGGCCTGAACTACATAAGACAAAAGACCAAATATAAAACAATAAATTAAAAGAGGAAATCACTGTCAATATATTCCCTTTTCCATTTCTTTTATTTACTTAAATTTTTATTTGGGAAAAGGGAATATACTGACAGTGATTTCCTCTTTTAATTTGTTGTTTTATATTTGGTCTTTTGTCTTTTGTATTCGCAAATTTGTGTTGAAAATGGTATATTTAGATGCAAGTGGGGACTGCTATTTGCACTACTAAGGACCAAATAATAAATACTAGATAAGTCTTGACACATCTAGTACTAAATGTCTTGTACCTGTATGAATAGATGAACATTACCAAATATATTACATGATTTAGAGTTTCTTCAGTCATTAAAAAAAAAAAACTCACCCTTTCCACCTACCTTTTAGTGACTCGAGCTTATGACGAATAAGCAACAGGGGAAAGGTCGTACCACTTAAGCTGCACTCCTGTGACCAATAAATAATGTGAAAAAACGTCTTATTACCTAAACCGTTCTTTATTATCTCAGTCATTTTTCATTTCTGATAGAAATATAACTGTTCTTTTAAGCTTCAGACCTTATTGGAATTAAACCTAGTACTTGGATAGACATTATGTTGATTGCACTATTGAGTAATATAGTGCATCTCACATTCATTATTCATTATATCCTTACTAACATTCATAAGGCAGAATTTATACAAGAAATTCTCGATAAGGTCTGCAACTATTCAGCTAGCCAGCTAGTGATTAAGAAGTAAGAAACTTTTTCTTTTAAAAAAAAAATAAAAAAAATAATGGTATATCGAGTTGTTTTTGTTGTGGATTATAATTAGTTAACTAGTTACCATCCATTTATTATTTGGGGCCTCGATTTTTTAATCCGAAAGACAGGCTACTTACCTGAATACTTTGGAAATGTGTGCTGTGCACTAATGAATAGTTATCATCCATCTACAACTACAATGGCTTCGCTTTGTCATGGCTTTCTTGTATCCCAAATTTACTCTATCATCAATTTTGGGTTGCTAAATACACAAATGATTAAGGTTAGAAAATTTAACTTACTCTTATACAAATCTGATGTTTATAAGAGACAGGATTTGATCTGCTTCGTGAGAGAATTTTCCATTAAAGGTATATTCTTAATTATGCCAATTTGTTCATCTAGAAGTGTAATTTTGAGGGTCGGTATGATAACTTCGTTCTTCTCTTTGGTTTACCTCATGGAAGCAATCAATGTGAAGATTTTAAACGGTAATAGATCTTCTATTACACTTTTCTTTTACACATTGATTTATGTTACGTGTATTTAATTATCACACCAAATTCTTTCCCTTTCTATCCCTTTAATTAATTATTTAATATGTGACATAGATTGATTGTTATAATAAGGAGTGAAATAGGAGAAGCACAACAAAATATCTGGAACCATTTTTTTGGAAGTAAATTTAGCAACTTTCATTGGAATATCTTCAGAGTAGAAATAAAGTTTACAAGAAAGACGCGAAACAATCACATAATCTTTTATCTTACACACTATGTTATTATTTAATAAACTATTAATATTCATTTTCAATATAGTTATAATTTTTAGTAGAGAAATCTTGATAATTCATAATAAGAATAAATGTGAAACAAAGAATCCTTAGCAAAACCAAGCATCTCAACAAAACCCAAAACCAAATTGTTTTTTAAAAAAAGATCTTGAACCATTCAGCACTCTAATACATGCATTAGTATAGGGAAAATCCCCGCTTTACCATCATTAGGGTAGGGGTTTGACCCGTTGAAACAAACCTGCGTACAAGCTCAAATACTATTTATGTTGTACTTGGATCGATAGCTTTGGGAAACAATTGAAAGCCTATAAATTTGTTGAAGATGACGCATTAAGAAAAAACTGGGACGAAATCAAATTGATGTTAGTTAGAAAATAAGATTTAAATTATTCATTTCACAATTTTTAATTTGGGTTAATTTGAAATTTATCCACTTCACCTAACAAAATCTCTCCGAATTTATCAATAATTTCAAATCTGTCTCTTAACACAGCCATTGATCCAAACACAATCTTAAAGTACTTTGCAATATTTATTATTTTTATCTCTCAGAGTCTAAAGCAAAACATATTTGATAATCGAAAAATATTTAGATAAATCTGATTTTTGATCTCATTTATAAACGTCCCTGTGTTATAAATTAAATCTTATGAAAAAAATAACATCAATTGATGTAAACAGAATTTCAAAAAATTCAATCACCACCGTAAGGTCTATAGGAATACAATTTGATCTACTACATACAAATAAACACAAGGAAAGTAATCTGACATATTATTCTGAATTCAAAACGAAATTAAAATGGTATATATATGATCTGTAAAAATTTCTTTTATCTTGTCTCAAATTAAGGTAGCTGCTATAGGGCTCATCTGTTCTCTGCTGGGCAGAAGACCATATCAGAAATCCCTGAAGAGTGCCATTGATGCTATTGGGCAATCTGCTAAAAGTCACTTGATATGTCAACTTCTGGTTCAATTCTGAGAAGTTGAGTACTGGAGGCTCAACAATCACAGCAACACCTGGAGGTGGAATAATCTCGACCATGTAAAATTCATTGGCCTCTCCTACATTAGTAACTGTTCTTGTATATGTTTGTTCAGTACTTGTTGATGTTCCAAGTCTGATTGCAAATGAAGGATAATTTAGCTGTGCTTCAGCTATGGTTTCTGTGCAATTCACCCTCCGTTGTACGATGGTACCGACTTGCTGGTTTGTGTAGTTCAGGCCACACAAATATGGCGTGTAATCTTCGGGTTGGATGTCATAGACAAACAAGTCCAGGATCATTTGCTTTTGAAGGGTTGACATGGCCTGCACCGGTGGCGAAAACGTTAGCAGGAAGGTATCTTTCATCCTCAATAGGCTTGTTTTCGATGTTTACAAGATCAGCAGTTGTCATAATTGCGGATTTAATAACAGCTGGAGACCAATCAGGGTGCGCGCTTTTGAGAAGTGCAGCGACACCACTGAGATGAGGACAAGACATTGAAGTGCCAGAGATAATGTTGAATGTGGATTTTGTGTTGGTGTTGTTTTCAACGGAGATAGGCCAAGCTGCAAGAATGTTAACTCCAGGGCCAATAATATCTGGCTTCAAGATTCCAGGACTAACAAAGCTAGGACCCCTAGAAGAAAATCCAGCAACTGCAGGAGCATGAATATCTCCAATTATAGTTCCTTTGAATATGATTGCAGCAGTTGGATTGGATGTCTTGTTGATATAATTTATGATCTTCTGCCCATCTGCATAACTTATGTGAGCAGCAGGCATAAACATGAGCATCTGCAGGAGTGGTATTCGCCCGGGGTTGAGAGTTCATGAGAATCATTCCAGCACCTCCAGCATCTTTGATCAATCGTCCCTTTCCGATTCTTGAAGATCCACCACCTATCATACACAATACAATCTTTCCTCTGATGTCAGTTTTGTTCAATAAACTTGAACTACAAGTTGAAGCATTAAAATCACTAGCATTCAATAATCCGGGATAAACAAGAGGTAACTGTGTTGGAGGGAAATCGTTAGGCTGGAAAAGTGATTCGCCATCGAATTCTTGATTATCTCCAAGAACAGCAGTAGCCCTTATTTTTCTATCCATTGTACTTGCGCCAACTGTGAGAATCCAGGGCGCCTCGTTTGACAAAGTGCGATTGAATGAGACCGCTATTTATTGATGAGCAGAATAACAAAAATCCCTTTGTCCATTGCTCTGAATGCGCCAAGTGCAATCTTATCCTCATAGAAATGTGTATAAAATCCAGGTACATAGAAATGTGAAATAATGTTCTACACATCATCAATTGCAACATCCATTGCAGCCAATATATCACTTTCTGAACACAAACTCAAGCAAACTTTGTACATTGCCACATGAGCAAGAGGTGCAATGCCAACTGCAGTGCCATTTGCATTGCCAAATACATTAGCCCCCTTCACAAAATTTCCAGCAGCTGTGCTCGCAGTATGAGTACCATGGCCATCTTCATCCAACGGCGTTCCATTTCCAGTACTCCTGAAAAACCTCGCTCCAATGAGTACAGTTATTGCATCCCCAGTGACGCCGTTGAAGCAGATCAAATCCATGGGGGAGGCATCCCTTCGTCCCCGAAAGACGGATGGTCAGGGGCTATTCCGGTGTCCAACACTCCGATGATTGTTCCCCTCCCATAATTTGAGTCCTTCCAAAACCCAAAATTTTGGTGTAAACCAAGAAAATCAGGAGAATGAGTTGTATGTAATGATACAACTTTTTGAGGCCGAGCCGACACAGAAACCCTCCATTTCTTCCAATGCTTTTACTTCATGAGATGATAATCTGGCTGCAAAGCCTGTGAAAACATTGTGATAGGAATAAACCATTCTTGGCTCCTCATTTGTATTGGCTGTGATGGCTGGTAAAAAGTGTTATAATAGCCCTCCAAACTTTTCCTTATTTTACAAAATAAAAGTTTCAGGTTTTGTATAACACTTTTTTCCAAATCAATTGCAATTATTGCCAGAAATGAATGTAGAAAAAGTACGAAAAAGAGAGCAATTGAAGACATGGAAGCCATAAATATTAATTCAAGAAAATAAATGATGAATCAAATTAGGTGATGAAAGAAATTTTATTGGCTGAGATTTGTTGTGGAGCTGTCTTGCAAACTATATAGTTCTATTTATATATGTTCGTTCAGTTATTTTCTCCAAAGGGTCTTTTTCATGCAACCGCATAAGATTGAATAGGTCCGGGACAACAGGCAACTTGATGAGCACTTAGGAAAGACTTGTCGATGGGGGTAATCAACCCATGTTTTCTTATAATTGCTTAAAATTTTGGTTCATTTTTGGTTGAAGTGTTGAACCGGTTTAGAGGTATACTAGAAGCACCTTCTTTTTTTTTCAAACAGCAACAATTTAACCTACTCTTATCTATCTAAATCTAAGGGGAAGGAAAAGCTCAACTGGATCAATGGACAGAAAACCAAACTTCTATTTTAAGAATACGAATGAATTCAAACTCTCTACCCCACACCTAAGCAGAGTGCTTGATGACTAACTCACTTAATGTGAGTTGTACACTAGAAGCACATATGTTTGAATTTCATGAGACATCTAGTGAGTATTAACATGTCTAAAATTAGAAACATCTTAATAGTTGCTTTCTTTTTTTTTTGGAAAGTGAAATTTAATATAGATATTAGGTTGCATTTGGATTGAAGAATCTGGGAAAGGATTTGAAATCAATCAATTTGATTGAGTAATTTTTTAGGGTTGTAACTAATAAATTTTAACATCGGATTTAAATAAATTAAAAGTGTAAATTAAAATAAATAATTACAAATAACTTTTAACTTGGGTGTATCTGAAACTAATTCATATTAATAGTATAAATCTCTTTATCAAATGGATGAATTTCAAATTTTTACCAAAATCCATAGATCTAAATACAACCCATATATGTTTAACTACCAAAGATTGTAGAATCTCTCACCAAAAAATTGAGTAAAGAAACATAAATGAGAATTGAAAATAAGCACATGTACCTCATATTATTTTGGATGTTAGTAATTAATAGTGTTTCATACATGAGGATTGCTTATCCTCATACATAGAAATATATTAGTTTTGGACATTAGATCCATACAAAATAATAAAACTATTGATTTGTTACTTAAATTTACGAATGAATAAATGAAATTCGGTCAAATATCTAAAATCAGTTATTTGGTGATTCAATATAATTTTGTCGCGTAAATTAATTGTGACATATGATCATGAATTTTTAGTTTTATAAATGATTTCTAATGTTGAGATAGCAAATCTTTTTACTGCAGGTGATATTAACACGACAACGAACTGCTGACCATGTATGTTACAAAAGAAAGCGTCTTGGATTTTTTGTCTTGCATTCTGTATATCTTTTTGTTACATAGTCAAGATTACTCTATTAAATTACTTTATGAAATTTTAACAATTTATTAGGTGGTAGTGAAATTAAGATCATTGGTGCAAAGTGTGAGATAAATGATTTTGTTTCAGTATATGGCCTCTCCCAAATTGCTAACCGTTTCTAATTCTATTTCTTCTTTTATTTTGTAAAATAAGGAAAAAATTTAATTGCGTGATTGGACTAGGCAAACTACAACGTACTAATGGCTTATTACGTAGGCCTCTTAATTAGCTCTTAAACTTTAGTCAACGCGAAAAGTAATACTCCCTTCATCTCATTTTATTAGTCACTCTTTCTATTTCTAGATGTGTATAAGAGACAGCCTAATCATCCACATGCGGCTTTCCACTAAAATTCTTGTGATCTCAATGGTTGGATTTGTCTATATATCTACCACAAATTATTCAACTTATTTTTCTTCTTACAACAGAAGTTTCTGAGTTTCTGTTCAAAGGCAACAATATTTGATGTATATAAGACAAGAAAGTTCTATAGTTCCGTAAAACAAATCATTTTATTAATTTTAAAAACTTGTACAATATAAGTAATGGTAAAATGTGTATATGAGACAGACCGTAAGGAGAGTTATGGTTTTGAAATGACAACTTATATTTTTTAACATGGTATCAGAACTATCCCTCAAGTATTTTATCATCCATCCACACGTGTCTTGAGGTTCTGTCCATCCCCTAACCGTGTAATGAGTTCATCCAATATAAATTCCAGTCACGTGTGAAAGGGGTGTTAAAGTATAAATCCCACACGACCAGGCAAAGATCCTGAGCTAATTAATAAGTTTTAGGCCACTCTACTTTTCACCAATTGGTTTTAAAATAGAAGTCCACGAACCTTATTAATTAACTCAAGATCTTTGCCTAACCGATGTGGGATTTATACTTTAACACCCTCTCACGGGTGACTTAAATTGGATATAAAACTCTGTTACATAATGGGTCAAACGTAAGAGCCTGTTAGAATGGACTGGACACGCTATTTGTTGAATAACACGTGTGGTGCAAATGAATTGTTGGCAATTTCTCTTTTTTCAATTTGGGTTAATTGAGTTAATATAAAAAGGATTATATTCAAGTTTATGAAAATTATCTTAAAAACTTTGAATCTAGTGGAGTGCATTAATTAATTTGTTGTTGCACGTTTGCTGTCTCTTGTACACTATCTAGATGTTTATAAGAGACAGTTAATTAATGAAACAATTGGTAAGCATTACTCAATAAAAGCCTAACAATTTACCTAAAGAAAATCTAGTTGAAAATTGATCACATTGAGGTACAAGTCGCTTGGTTTTCTCTTCCATTTAATTAAGAATCACATTGTACATGTCCATCACTGGTCTTAGGCAGGTTTATATTATTAGTCATATAATCAATGGTTTATTAATTCCAATGTTTGGAAGTTTAATGTCAAAGCCAGAAGTAAGATACCGAAATATCTCAGATATTGCAAAATATTGGACCAAACCCTCATTAAGAATTTATGTAAACTCAATCGCACTTGAGATATTTTGCTTCAACATATTTGATTCAACATACATAAGTTCTGTTATACTCGTTAGTTGCGAGCAAAATTTTCATTAGTTGTAGGTACCTTCAAAAAAACTTCATTAGTTGCATTATCCACTATCACATGTGATATTATTAGTAAAAAATCACACAAATTATGTAGTTGATTATTTACATACGTAGATATACTAATTAAGACAGAATTTTTTTTTTTTAAAATCATCCCTCTCCTTACCCCTTAGATACTCAAACTCATAATTAATAAATTATAAAATAAACGTCTTACCACCTAAAGTTACACTTTATTGTCAATAATTAAGACATAATAAAACTGTGTTTGGATTTCCTCTAATTGTTGTTGTATAACGTAATGGATCCATAGATTGGGAAAAATAAAAGGAAATTAATGGAGAAATCTCCTACATAATTAATCCAGCTTCATCAACATTTTCACATATTAGTTTTGTGCCCAATAATTTGTGCTAGAAACCTTTTGACTTACCTTCTTTAGATCATCCATTAACCTAGATAACTAGATTATCAATTAGGAAAGTTCCTAAGGTAACAATTCCCTACCTTCTCCTTCAACGAAATGAAATTATTCTTTGAGCTAGTCGAAGAATTTTAATTAATGGCATACTTGATCTTAATTTCACTAAGCATGCAAAGACCGTAATCTGAGGAGCCAATTTTCTAAAAAAACAAAAAATTCTAGACATCTCAAATTATTCTAGAAGCTATGAACAAAGAATTCAACAAGTTAGACTAGTATACATACAGACAAGTGATGGGATGTTACTTTGAATCATTTTGCTTGATTTGTAGCCAGACACACTGATTAGGTGGTATGTCTACAAAACGATTGTGTTTATCAATTGTAAATTTGTACCACTAATTTTTTAATAATAAAGTAGTAACTTTCTGTAGAAGTCATAATTGGCAAGTTGTACTATAGCCGTAGAAAGATAGTTAAATTTACTAGTTTGTTCAAGTTTTAATTAAGGTTACAACAATTCTAATGATAAATTTACTTATCAAACACGAATAATAATCTATCTATCTATACTATTATATAAATTCGAATTGTTTCTCCCCATTTTTTGTGATACCTACTCCTCATTATCTAAGTAACTACCTATTTTTTAGTCATATAATCCTACTATAAATAATCTATTATTTTCCTCATTTTTTGACAAACCTAATTTAACCTTAATTAAATATTTATGTCTAACATGTCTTTAATGAAATATAATTGATCTATCTAAAATAGTCACCATTTAATTTAATTAGACTATCTATTTTTTGTAGTACTACTATATGAAAATTTGGACAAAATACATAATAAGATGGTAACAATTTTATTTACACAAAAATAATAATATTTAACCAAAAATAAAACAAAACTACTTTTATAACTATAATGTAAGTTCAATTAGTTAATTTCACTTTAAGAATAATAACGCTTCGAACACGCTACTTTAGTCGCATTGCGTTATTGGAAGGAAGGACTTAAATGCTTAAAAAATAACGTCTAGCGACTAAAGAGACATATACACATCTTATTCTCTTTTCTTTTATTTTTTTTCTCATTCTTTGCTTAATTCATTTTTTTGTCTCTCCTATTTTATTGACATGATTCAGTAATTCTTTATCATTCATCACCATATATTCAATTTCATCAAACTCTATTTATGAAAAGAAAATAAGATATTTTAGCTGTCATGAGAAAATTTGTCCACACATCAGCAATTTGAGAGTAAAATATCTTTTTAGCTGAAAAATCTAACACCATTAGCTTTGGTCGTTAGTTTAGGAACTTAAATGGCTAAAAATTAATGTTATGTGCTAAAGTGATAGTAGCCCTAAACGTTAAGGAGGTAAAGTGAAATGAACCCATGTTCAAATTGTTTCTTTCTTGAGTTGGTACGTAAATTTGGCATAAATACATAATAAGAAGGTATAAATTTTTAATAGTATAAAAATTATTTATACTTGAGCAAAGAATATATAAAAATAAGTATTATTTTATAATTGTTATAGGTATTCAAATCATATCTATTTTTCATTTCTAATAAAAATAGTTTTTTATATTCCAAAATTCACAATAATTATTTTCTTTTCTATAACTGTTCATTCCAAGTAAGCTCTTGTATGTTAGTTAATTTGATTCTTTTTTTTGTTGTTGTTGTTTATATTTTTATATGCCAATAACATCAATAACTATTATAGAGTAAAAGTATAAAAATTTTTGTTGTGTTGTAATGTTGTTAATCATGTATCTGTTTTTGTTACAATATGAAGTTGTGCTTTAGAATTTTTGCTCCAATTTAAAAATCACAAGACTAATAATCATACAAATAAAAAAGTTTAACATTTATAAAAGTAAAAAAAAAAAAAAAAATTAGTAGAGTATATAACACTATTTTCTTATATCATTTAAGTTTTATTACAATTAATTTAGATTTGTCTTGCCCACTGTACATGAAGAAAATAAAATTGACCAATCAACGAAAGTATAGCTCAAAAGCGAATAATAATTTTTAATTAAGATAAAAGTATTTGTTAATGTTTTATCTCTTTAATAGTAATATTTGTATCTTTAATAACATCATATTTATAAAATATTAGTTTACACTAACTATTAATGATTGGCATAAAATAAGTACAACTTGTGATACGATATACGCCCAAAATATTTTAAAATAATCATTATAATACATACAAAAATTCTGTGTATAATTTGTGGTGAAAATATTGGAAAAAACTCAATTAAGTAATTAATATAGAAAACAACACAAATTATGTAAATAAATCATACTATTAAATACTCAAAAAAGTTGCTGGTATATATGAATTTAAATGTGAACTTTGGAAACGATAATACCAGTTGTTACAAAATTTGATAAAATAATATTGGTTCAAAGTAACTATTGATGAGGTAAAAAAAAAAATCCATTGTACGATGCATGCCCAAAATAGTCTAAAATAATTGTTGCAAGACCTATAAGAATACGATGCATAAATTGTAGGAAAGATATATAGAAAAAATAAGTAGGTAAGTAGTATGAAAGACAATATAAATTATGAAAATAAAATAATACTATTAGATTCTCTAATTAATTAATTGCAGATATAGATTGCTTTTACAACTCAACTTCAAAATTGTAATGCAATTTTTACATTATTGTATTATTTGAGTAATTTCTCCCTATTTTATTTATTTATTTTCCTTTTTATAATAGCCATACTTAATGAAATATAATTGTGTATAAGAGACAGAATTAAATGTTCATTAGAAGTATCTACATCCCACATGTTATGCTCATATCACTGGCATTAAATGAACAATCAAGATTATTCCACTAAAATTACTCTATAGAATCTTGATTGTTCATTTAGTGTGATGAATAAAGAAAAGTGGGGGAAAATAATGACACGACATGTGACACGAAGATCTGTACCATTAAATTACTCCTTCAAATATGCTAGAGTCTAGAGGCAGGGAAAGATGGGCAAAAAAATTGCATTAATTGTTATCAAGAGTAGCTCTTGCTCTAGCTATGTGAATCCCAAAGACCAATAACAAGGACCAAAAAATAAAACACCAAACAAGCCCTGAAATGAGACTCAATTTCAACGAAAATTAGAATCTACTGGGAAAAATACTATTTAGATACACGTTTTTCAATTACTTTTTATCTTTCATATATCATATCAAAGTTATTAATATTATTCTAAATTATACTCACAATAATATTTAAAATAATAATTATCTAAATAGAGTCGATCGTTTAGAATCTCCTCCATTATCTCGAAAGTCTTAAAACGCAGATATACACAACTATCAAGATTCATCTCCTCGACTGCAACCGTGTATTAGTTGCCATCCGTGCAAGAATATTGTTGTCAATCTATTTCGTACTCCAACTTTTGGAGAACTGTACTAAGTTAAAATGACAAGAAGTTCATTTTTGTATACAATATGTTTAATCTAATGCTCAATTAACGACAAGCAAGAAAGAACAATTCATCCTCCATCCCCCCACACCCCCCAGATGTGTAAAAAAAAAAAAAATTACATTTTAGAAAATTAACTTTTCTAGTGAAGTAACCAATTGAATTGATAATAACTAATTTTATTGGTGACCTTTATTATCTTGGAAGGGAAGAAAACACCAATTTGGTCCTTATCTTTAAGTATCGACCAATTTGGTCTCTTATCTATTCATAGTTCACTATCGATCACGGTGATGACCATCCCATAATGGTGCGGTAGTATGAGATCGATATCGGACAATAAATTTGTCCAAAATCATAAAAAAAATAACGTGAAAATCATAAATTGTTGCTTATAGATTAGTTAAAAAGAATTAACTAGCCAAAAATAAGAATTATACTACAATTTTAGTTCATATATATATAGTTTGATGTGGCGTATCGGTATCCAAATGGTACTTATTGTTTCGAATACAATTCAACCGAATCTTTGAACTAGGTATCTATCACAATAGACTAATTTGGTTTTCTCATCTTTAAACAATTATCCAATATAAGGCGTGTGACGGAAATTGTGCACAAACCAACTTTACAAACTTCAGAACTAATTACATAACTTTTCCAAACTTCAGCAGCACTAATCACTAACTTTTTCAAACTTGAGCACTAATTATATTTTGCATTTCAATTTTATGTGTCCATTTTATGGAATATAGTTTTTTCAATTTTGCTGTTCTAGTCTCACATGTATGAATTTAGTCTAACTTTATGTTGGTATTCATCTTATTATTTTAGAATAAGTTACAACTTTATGTTGGTATTCATCTTATTATTTGTGAATTAGTTACAATCCTTTATAGGTTACTTATAACCTTATCACAAAAAAAAAAAAAAATCTTCTTCTCACGTACATATATTTCCTTAATCTTTTCAAAGAAGGAATTCTATTCCATGAGTAAAATTTATTTTAATTGAAGTTAATTTCAAATATTACATCCCAAAGTTGCTTCATTTTGTCTTTTATTCCTTTAAAAGTGTTTTACATAAATATTCTCAATAATTATAAAAAAAAAAATACATTCAATTTGGGGACATATAGAGTCATTAAATTTTAAAATAGGGCAACATCAAAAAGAAATCTCATGTAACTAATATAGATAGATAATTTCTAGATGCATTATTAAAAGAAAACAATTGGAACAGACAATTGAAGAAGGAAAAAAAAATTTTAAAAAAAAGCAACAACAACAACACTCAAGGAAATACGAACTGTAGCTGCAATTGAGCTGTGGCAGAGCAAATCCCGGCCAGGTGAATTGGACAATATTTCTCCATCAGACCAATTTAACAGAAATTGGAATTCTCACAAAGTGTTTGTCAGAAATCAGTGCAATAGCCCCTTCTGCGAATGTTGCATTGCTGGGATTTTTTGTATCTCGAATAAATGTAACATTGTAAGTCAACTTTAGATTAACCTCGGTGAAATTAAGGACGAAAGGATCAACACCCATAACAAAACCAGAATTTGTTGAGGCTATCACATAATAAATAGAATTAGCCTCGCCAACGTTTGTAACCGTCCTGGAATATTTCAAAGAATCCACATCAATAAGATCGATGGAAAATGAAGGATAGTTCAGTTCTGCTGTCGGTTATGCTGTTTATTTTGGAACATTTAACGGAACGCTGGATGATGAGCTCGATTTCCCTGTCTTTGTATCCCAAGCCACATAAATAAGGAATGTAATCGTCAGGTTGGATGTCATAAACAAGCCCGGGATTGAGTGCTTTTGTCGGGTTGACATGGCCTGCACCAATGGCGAATACATCAGCAGGTTGGAACCTTTCATCGAAGATAGGTTGGGTGTTGTAGTGGTTCAGATATATCTGAAGTAGTCATAAGTGCTGATTTTATAGCAGCCGGTGACCAATCAGGGTGTGCGCTTTTGATTAGCGCTACAATCCCACTAAGGTGTGGAGAAGACATGGAGGTGCCCGACAAGATATTGAATGTTGATTTCGTGTTAGTGTTGTTTTCGACAGAGAAGGGCCATAATGCAAGAATGCTCACTCCAGGGCCGGTGATGTCTGGTTTCAGAATTCGGGGCTGCCTGGCCCTTCTCCTGTCTCTTAAAAAATGCCACCAGTTGTAATAAAGTGGAGAATTCTCTATCCCTATCATTGTTCCTTCAAATACAAAGGATACTCTAGGTGTTAATGTTGAATTTATGTAGGCTTTGATGCTCTCCCCAGAACTAAAGATCACATGTATTGCAGGAACTACATTAATTTCGGCTATAGTGCTCTCTCCATCAATTTCTAAGTTAGCGAGAATCATGCCAGCACCTCCAGCATCTTTCACAGTTTGGTCTTTTCAATATATTTGGTAATTTCATCACCCCTCTATCGCATACTACTGTCTTTCCTCTAACATCAGTGTTGTTCAATGATCCTGATGCACAGAAAGCAGCATTTTGGCCTCCTTTCGCTCCAGGATAAACCAAAGGCAAAAACGTAGTTGGAAAATCTTTAGGTTGAAAAGCTGACTGGCCGAAGTATCCAACTCCGTTTTCCAGCTGCGCTATGGCCCATATATTTCTATTAATGGAGCTAGCACCAACAGTGAGAATCCATGGGGCATCATTCGCTACCGAAGCAGTGGAGGGTACCAGAGTTACCAGCAGAACAACTCACAAAGATACCCTTCTGAATTGCATGAAAAGAACCAATAGCAATGACATCATGAAAGAATGTTCTACTGAATGCTCCACCAATTGACAAAGAGATTACATCAACGCCGTCCTGAACAGCAGCATCCATTCCAGCCAAGATATCACTTTCTGCACAACCATCACTAGCACAAACTTTGTAACTGGCTAGGTTAGCAAGAGGGGCCATGCCAACTGCTGTCCCATTTGCATTTCCAAAAACATTTGCATTTTCCACAAAGTTTCCAGCTGCAATACTTGCTATATGAGTTCCATGTCCCTCTTCATCAATTGGCGGCCCTGGTTTCCCTCCGACAAAATTCCTTGCTCCGATGAGCTTGTTATTACATCCCGAACCATTCAGTTCGCATTTTCCTTTCCATTTAGCAGGAGGCGGTGGCACGCCTTGATCGCTGAATGATGGATGGTTTGGAAAGATTCCACCATCCAATACACCAATTTTGTTTATTATGCCCTTCCCTGAATTCGACACTGGCTGTGATCCCAAATTCTGCTGCAATCCTAGACAAACTAGGACTATGTGTGGTGTGTAGGGTGAACATTTTTTGTGGCCTTGCAAATAGCAATCCATTCTTTTCCTGCATTTCTTTTGCTTCCTCAGCTGTCAATCTGGCTGCAAAGCCATTGAACACATTTCGATACAAGTGTACTATTCGCGATGCATCGTTTAAGCCCGAGGCATTCTTGGGCAAAAATGGTGCATACCGGCTTTCTAAACTTTCTGATTGAGCAGAATTATCAATGCCTCCTCCTGATGAACTTAAATGGACAATGTAAGTATCGAAGCTCTTCTGAATTTTATCAGTTACTGAATTTTCAAGATTTAGAAAGTTTGCATCGCGAGCAGCAATGATTTGCAAGAAACTAAGCTTGCAAATGAGTGGGAGAAAAACCATCCAAAACATGATTGGCATGTTTAACAAGTACTTCTGAGTTGTTTTAACAGTTAGAAAAAATACCATATTTATAGACTCTAATAATCAGTTGTGTTGTTGCTAATGTACTTGAAAAATAGATTAAAAAATTGAGGGCTGTTCGTATATGATTGGAATTTAGAGGATTGAGCCACATGTTTGGAAAACGGCAAAATCTAAGATCCTGATGAAACAGTAATTTAGAGACGTAGCATATATGATTGTTTCTTAATGCATCAATTTGTAGTGTTGCGAATGTAACATTTCTTAAAGATGTTTGTGATTGGTACGTCTTAAAAGAGTCTTTTGAAATCATAGTTAAAAGATTCAGTCGAACTCATATTTAGAACGATAAGTACTGTTTTGATATCGATGTCACATCAGACTATATATATATATATATATATATCTATAATTTGACTTCAATTATGTATAAGAGACACAAATATATAAATGTAAATCTTTGGCTTATAAGGAATTCTAGTTGAAAAGAATTCATAAGCAATAATTTACAGTTTTAGCCTTATTTTTATAATTTTGGGTCGCCATTGGTATCAGATACCTGTCTCTTATAACACCTAGATGGTTGTGGATTGGTGGTTACCACAAAGATACCGATATTATGACTTTGAACAATGTTTGAAATGCTAATAGATTTAAAACTTTTGGAAAATTCCACAATCTCAAACACTACATGTTTTAAAAATTTGTTATGTATAAAATTTTAAGACCAATGAAATGATTCTATCAACGGGATTTTAGAACTTACGAAAACTTTTAATATCATTTTCTGGTTAAAAGGTTGAGAATTAAGGAGTATATTCCCAAAAGAAATACCCAAAAAAAAAAAGAATCAGAAATAATAGCTTGAAAAGAAAATGATTGCGATTGGGCTGCGAACCAATTATTTAGCAGAATTTTACAAGAAAATCAGCTGTCGATTGAGGCATTAAAATCTATTTGCCATGATGTTTCTCTTGCTTATAACATTTGTAGTAAATAGAAAAAATTTACTTAAAAAAAATAAAAATAAAAGTTAATAAAAGAATGGGAAAAGGGAATATACTGACAGTGATTTCCTCTTTTAATTTGTTGTTTTATATTTGGTCATTTGTCTTTTTTATACGCAAATTTGTGTTGAAAATGGTATATTTAGATGCAAGTGGGGACTGCTAATTACACTACTAAGGACCAAATAATAAATACTAGATAAGTCGTGACACGAAAGTAAGTTAAGTGGAAAAATAAAATATGAATAGATGAACATTACCAAATATATTACATGATTTAGACTTTCTTCAATTATTAAAAAAAAAAAAACTCACCCCTTTCACCTACCTTTTAGTGACTCGAGCTTATGACGAATAAACAACAGGGGAAGGGTCGTACCACTTAAGCTGCACTCCTATGACCAATAAATAATAGAAAAAACGTCTTATTACCTAAATTGTATTTCATTATCTCAGTCATTTTTCATTTCTGATAGAAATATAACTGTTCTTTTAAGCTTCATCCTTATTGGAATTAAACCTAGTACTTGGATAGACATTCCTTATGTTGATTGCACTATTGAGTAATATAGTGCATCTCACATTCATTATTCATTATATCCTTACCAACATTCCTAAGGCAGAATTTATACAAGAAATTCTCGATAGCTAGCTAGTGATTAAGAAGTAAGAAACTTTTTTTAAAGAAATAAAAATAATAATGGTATATCGAGCTGTTTTTGTTGTGGATTATAATTAGTTACCATCCATTTACTATTCGAGGCCACGATATTTTTATCCGAAAGACAGGCTACTTACCTGAATACATTGGAAATGTGTGCACTAATGAATAGTTATCATCCATCTACAACTACAATGGCTTAGCCTCATGTCTTTCTTGTATCCCAAATTTACTTTATCATCAATTTTGGGTTGCTAAATACACAAATGATTAAGGTCAGAAAATTCAACTTACACGTACGAAATTGATGTTATGCGCCAGGGATTTGATTTGCTTCGTTTATTGTTTTCCTTTAAAGGCATGTTCTTAATAATGTTAATTTGTGACCTCGTCTAGAAGCTAATTTTCGTTCTCGGTTTGTTTTGTGCTTAATTCTTGGAGTAAGGTTTACCTCAGGAAGCAATCAATAAGAAGATTTCAAGTAGTACCAGATCTTCTATTACATTTTCTTTTACACATCGATTTATATTATGTGTATTTAATTATCACACCAAATTCTTTCCTTTCTATTTGTCAAATATATGGAATTATCATATTATGGTATGCAAATATTTGACTGATGTAATTATTTTAATTACTCCCCTAAATTAGGTGATTACCTTATTAGTTTGATTGTCTTGATTAGCAAGACTTACCATGTTTATATTCTCTTGTAAACATATATAAAGGCACCCTATGTACCAATTATATTGAGGCATAATTTATACATATTTGATATACTCTCTTATTCTTAACATGGTATCAGAGCCTCCGCCTGTAAATATATTTAAGCTTCCGCTTGTAAATATATATTGTTCCGATTCAGGTTTCAACCTTTGGGTTCTACTAACAGATACTCATCAACCTTCGGGTTTTCTGATTTTTAATTTTCGATTCCCCTGATTTCAACCTTCGGGCCTCTAGTTTCAATTTTCGGGTTTTTCTCAATTTTCAACCTTCGGGTTTTCTCGATTTTGGACCTCCGAGTTCTCTCGGTTTTCAACTTTCGAATTCTCTTGATTTTGAACTTTCGAATTCTCTTGGTTTCAGTTTTCGGTTGATTTTGATTTCATTTTGGTTTTGGTTTTTTGTTTTCTTGTCTACACGGTTTCGATTTTTTATTCTCAAGTTTTGTTTCAAACTCAATTTGGTTTTCCATAACCATATTGAGTTTGAGTGGGGATGTCAAAGATATGGAATTATTATATTATGGTATGCAAATATTTGACTGATGTAATTACTTTAATTACTCCCCAAAATTAGGTGATTATCTTATTAGTTTGATTGTCTTGATTAGCAAGATTTACCATATATCCGATTGTCTTGATTAGCAAGACTTACCATGTTTATATTCTCTTGTAAGCCTATATAAAGGCACCCTATGTATCAATTATATTGAGTCCTGATTTATATATATTTTTTATACTCTCTTGTTCTTAACACTATTCCTTTTATTATTATTTAATACGTGACATAGATTGATTGTTATAATAAGGAGTGAAATAGGAGAAGATGTTCGCATGGGAGTGTGGTTTTGCTTACTGCCACACTCCACCAACTACTACAAATTTGGACAAGCAAATTTATTACTTTGCTGGGCGTGCCATGTTTTCACGGCAAATTTTGTTCTGTTTGTATTTGGAAGTTTTAGGCAAATTTTGCCTATAAATTTGAGCATCATTCAGTTGTTTCAATATGATCAACCAACTGAAAAGAAAAACACAGAGAATTTTACAAGTTCTTAGAACTTGGTTTTCGGTTTAATTTTCAGGTGTTTATTTGAGATATCTCTCTTTCGGTCTTTCGGGATTTTTTTCAAAACTTTTGTATCTTTTTCATATAGTGAAATATTGCTCCCCTCCACCAGTGGACGTAGGTCTAATAGACCGAACCACGTAAATCTTTGTGTCTCTTTCTACTTATATTTTTTTTTGCATTATTTCATTTTTATCGTTATCGTCATTAAAGGGTTCGTTAAAATTAATTTAACTAAATTTTCGGGGCACAAATCCTAACACAAGCATAACAAAAAATCTGGAACCATTTTTTTTGGAAGTAAATTTAGCAGCTTTCATTGGAATATTTTCAGAATAGAAACAAAGTTTACAACGAAGACACGAAACAATCACATAATCTTCTATCTTACACACTATGTTATTATTTAATAAACTGTTAATATTCATTTTCAATATAGTTATAATTTTTAGTAGAGAAATCTTGATAGTTCATAATAAGAATGAATGTGAAACAGAGAATCCTTAACAAAACCAAGCATCTCAACAAAACCCAAAACCAAATTGTTTTTTTGAAAAAAATCTGGAACCAGTCAGCACTCTAATACATGCATTATTATGTCTCTTTTTACACATCAAGATGTGTTTAAGAGACAGGGGGTGGGGGGTTTGACCCTAATTGAAACCTACGTAAAGCTAAATACATGTATGTTGTACTTGGGTATATAGATAACAAAGAATTTGAAATCTATCTATTTGTTGAAAGAATATTTAAGCTAAAATGAATTAATTTCAAATTCACCCAAGTTAGAAAATTATTTGAAATCCTTCATTTTACAATTTTTAATTTGGGTTGATTTGAAATTTATCCACTTCAATCTAACAAAAATCTCTCCGAAAAATGAGTGGATTTCAAATCTATCCCTAAACTTAGCCATTGATCCAAACACAATCTTAAAGTACTTTGCAATATTTATTATTTTTATCTCTAAGTCTAAAGCATAACACAGGGACGTTTAATCGAAACTCAATAGTGCAATCTGACATTATGCTAATTTATAAACGTAAATGTGATTATAAATTAAATCTTATTGAAAAAAATAATATCAATTAATGTAAACAAAATTTCATAAAATTCAATCACGACCATAAGGTCTATATGAGGCGAAGCCATTGTAGTTGTAGATCTGTCTATGATCTCCTGAGGAGAAGTGTATAAGAGACACCTGAAAAGTGCCATTGATGCTATTGGGCAATCTGCTAAAAGTCACTTGATATGTCAACTTCTGGTTCAATTCTGAGAAGTTGAGTGTTGGAGGCTCAACAATCACAGCAACACCTGGAGGTGGAATAATTTCGACCATGTAAAAAATTCATTATCCTCTCCTACATTAGTAACAGTTCTTGTATATGTTTGTTCGGTGCTTGTCGATGTTCCAAGTCTGATTGCAAATGAAGGATACTTTAGCTGTACTTCAGGTATGGTTTCTGTGCAATTCAGCCTCCGTTGTACGATGGTACTGACTTGTCGGTTTGTGTAGTTCAAGCCACACAAGAACTGTCATATGGCATGTAATCTTCAGGTTGGATGTCATAAACAAGTCCAGGATCATTTGCTTTTGAAGGGTTGACATGGCCTGCACCGGTGGCAAAAACGTTAGCAGGAAGGTATCTTTCATCCTCAATAGGCTTGTTTTCGACGTTTACAAGATCAGCAGTTGTCATAATTGCGGATTTTATAACAGCTGGAGACCAATCAGGGTGAGAAGTCCAGCGACACCACTAAGATGAGGACAAGACGTTGAAGTGCCAGAGATAATGTTGAATGTGGATTTTGTGTTGGTGTTGTTTTCTACGGAGATAGGCCAAGCTGCAAGAATGTTAACTCCAGGGCCGATAATATCAGGCTTCAAGATTCCAGGACTAACAAAGCCAGGAAAATCCAGCAACTGCAGGAGCATGAATATCTCCAATTATAGTTCCTTTGAATATGATTGCAGCAGTTGGATTGGATGTGTTGTTGATATAATTTATGATCTTTTGCCCATCTGCATAACTTATGTGAGCAGGCAAAACATGAGCATCTGCAGGTGTTGTATTCGCTCGGGGTTGAGAGTTCATGGGAATCATTACAGCACCTCCAGCATCTTTTATCAGTCGTCCCTTTCCGATTCTTGAAGATCCACCACCTATCATACACAATACAATCTTTCCTCTGATGTCAGTTTTGTTCAATGAACTTGAACTACAAGTTGAAGCATTAAAATCACTAGCATTCAATAATCCGGGATAAACAAGAGGTAACTGTGTTGGAGGGAAATCCTTAGGCTGGAAAAGTGATTTGCCATCGAATTCTTGATTATCTCCAAGAACAGCAGTAGCCCTTATTTTTCTATCAATTGTACTTGCACCAACTGTGAGAATCCAGGGCACCTCGTTTGACAAAGTGCGATTGAATGGACCGCTATTTCCAGCCGAGCAGCTAACAAAAATCCCTTTCTCCATTGCACTGAATGCGCCAAGTGCAATGCCATCCTCATAGAAAGAGCTATGAAATCCGCCAATTAGAAATGGAAATAATTTCGACACCATCATCAATTGCAACATCCATTGCAGCCAATATACCGCTTTCTAAGCACAAACTCAAGCAAACTTTGTACATTGCCACATGAGCAAGAGGTGCATTGCCAAATACATTAGCCCCTTTCACAAAGTTTCCAGCAGCTGTGCTCGCAGTATGAGTACCATGGCCATCTTCATCCAACGACGTTCCATTTCCATTACTCCTAAAAAACCACGCTCCAATGAGCTTGTTATTACATCCCCCAGTGAAATTGAACTCACATTTTCCCTTCCATTTAGCAGGTGGAGGAGGCATCCCTTCGTCCCTGAAAGAAGGATGATTCGGGGGCTATTCCGGTGTCCAAGACTCCAATAATTGTTCCCCTCCCATAATTTGAGTTTCCAAAAACCAAAATTTTGGTGTAAACCAAGAAAATCAGGAGTTTATAATGATACAACTTTTTGAGGCCGAGCCGACACGAAACCCTCCATTTTTCCAATGCTTCTCTTATTCACTTCATGAGATGATAATCTGGCTGCAAAGCCTGTGAAAACATTGTGATAGGAATAAACCTTTCTTGGCTCCTCATTTGTATTGGCTGTGATGGCTGGTAAAAATGTGTTATAATAGCCTTCCAAACTTTCTAAGTTACTCAAAATCTGGCTTTCAGGATTTTGTAGGTGAACAATATATGTTTCCAAATCAATTGCAGTTATTGCTAGAAATAAATGTAGAAAAAGTATGAAAAAGAGAGCAATAGAAGACATAGAAGCCATGAATATTAATTCAAGAAAATAAATGACAGTTGAATCAAATTAGGTGATGAAAGAAATTCTATTGTCTGATATTTTTTGTGGAGCTGTCTTGCAAACTATATAGTTCTATTGATATTACGTTCGTTCACTTATTTTCTCCAAAGGGTCATTTTCATGCAACCGCAAAAGTTATTGAATAGGTCCGGGGCAACATGCAACTTGATGAGCTCTTTGGAAAGACTTCGATGGGGTCATTAACGGCCATATTTTCTTATAATTGCTTAAAATTTTGGTTCATAATAATTTTAGGTTGAAGTGTTGAACCAGTTTAGAGGTATACTAGATGCACATATGTTTGAATTTTATGAGACATCTGGTGAGTATTAACATGTCTATAATTAGAAACATCTTAAAGTTGCGTTTCTTTTCTTTTCTTTTTGTTTTTTTGGGAAAGTGAATTTAATAAAGATATTAGGTTGCATTTGGATTGAAGAATTTGGGAAAGGATTTGAAATCAATCAATTTGCTTGATTAATTTTTTAGGGTTGAAACTAATAAATTTTAAATTTACTTAAATTAAAAAGTGTTTATTAAAATAAATTATTTCCAATAACTTTTAACTTGGGTGGGTCTAAAACTAATTCATTTTGACAGTATAAATCCCATTATCAAATGGATGGATTTCAAATTTTTACCAAAATTCATTTATCCAAACACAACCTATATATGTTTAAGTGCCAAATATTATAGAATCTCTCACCAAAACGAAAATTAAGAAAAGAAAAATAAAATGGGAATTGAAATTATTTCTAGATTTTCTTAGGCAAAGGAAAAAAAGAAAAGTAAAAAACCAAAATGTTAGTCCTCCTTAAATTTAATGTCTACATCTAACGCGTTTGACCTTAAACTATACATGTTATCCCTTCTCGCATAGTGATCTTGTTTGATCAACAGGGATGTTGGAGACTGTCTCTTACGACCAATGACCTCGATTTAACTAAAGTATGTACTGTCAACGCATTTAGTGTCAATATTTTGTGACGATTGGTGTCACTAAATAAGCATTCGTAAATATAATTCAGTTTAAAACCTGTCTCTTATACACATCTAGATGTGTATAAGAGACAGATGTAGTGATTTAGTGACGAATAAAAGTAGCCACTAATAAGATGTGTGTTCGGTCACATTTAGTGACGACTTTCTAAACTTTTGTGTGACAAGTGAAGTTGGTCACAAGTTTTCCAAACTGTAAGCAATTTTCCTTGGAAATGTAATTACTAACAATGCCAAAACCAAAAACACATTGACATTTTATGAAATCCAATTATAAAACTAAACTTATAACTTGCAAAATAGGATTTCATTGTCATAATGATGTGAGTCCAACAACATAATGACAGTCCAATGACAAAGATAAAGAGTGCCAAATTCTATAATAGTCAACACCTACTAGATTACAATATCCATGTCTTCAAATGTAACTAACATTAATTCAACAGTACAAAAGAGCCAAACAAGGCCTGCAACATCAAAAGCTTGGGCAAGAAAAAGTTACACTTCTTCCCAAATAAGCTTGCTGTGAGCTTCACTGCAAGATAAAATACGTTAATTAACAAATGTATTAGGTCCATTAAAGTATGACAACTGGACTTATTAAACAAATACCAAATTCAATAAACATTTGTTGAATATGTTAAACATAAGGAAAACAAAAACGATAGGCAACCAAGATGATAACGAACTTCTTTATGAGAGGGAAAAAATAAGCCTTCCTTAGAATTCTTCCACTGTCTAGGATACACAAGCATAATGACAAGCACATAATGCTGAAAAGATATGCTGAAAAGATATGCTGAATTACGGTAACTTTATCTAGCTATGGAAGAAAAGATGAAGGGATGAAACAAAAACCAAATAACAAGTAAGAATTCGGGAAAGATGAAGGGATGAAACAAAAACCAAATAACAAGTAAGAATTCCAGAAAGCTAATACACATCTAGATGTGTATACAGAGACAGATACTCAACATACTTTAATCATATTTGAACAACTAAATTAAGCAAGATTCGACAACAAAAGCACAAAAAATTCCAAAAATCACAACCACTTAACAGCACGAATCTCAAGAAGGTTAATATAAACACACACAAACACATACATACATAAATATATACAGGAGTTGAGATAGCATAAATAAAACACATCCTAGCTACTAAATTAAGCAAGACTCTTTGACAACACAAAAGCACAAAGAAATCACCCAAAAATCAATTTTGACAAGCCATGTTATGAAGCAAGCAAAATAAAAGAGTAGGTCATAAGAAGATGGAAATTAGCAAACACCGTCAAAAGATTTAAGTTTTCTAAACTAAAAGCTCAATGAACACTTTTGGACTAAAGTAAGAGAGATCAAATGAAAAAGGCGATTTAGGGAAGGGAACCTAAAACACTGAAAAATGCATATGGCCACACATCAGCAGTTGTTGTTGTCATCGTCATTTTAAGAAGTTAAGGGCATTCAAGAAATTAATATTCTCGTCATGGTGTTTTGTGAGAAGGCCTTCATAGATCTGTCTCTTATACACATCGCACTAAGTGGGGTCGGCATGATTCTTTCTTTCTACGCCATTGCACTTTTAAAACGACAATTAGAAAGCAAAATAAACTGAAGTAGATATTCCCATTTCATTTAAGAAAAGATCTCCACATGTAATTAAAAAAAATTGTACTCTTTTTAACACAAAAAGAAAGCAAATCTCAGGTTCACATTACATTTGATACAGTTTCTTACCAGGACTCAGCTAAACATTAGCTACAAAAAGCATATGCAGACCATTAACATCTCACTCCCATACATAGTATCCCCAAAATCCAGCCTTCTCTAGCTTTTATTCTATATTTTGCCTATTTTAAAGTACTCACTAAACTTCTAGCAGCCTATATCAACCAAACCAATCTTCGAATCACAAAATTCCTTTTCATATACCTTTAAAACAGCATAATTTCTATTCTATCTCCTAGAAAATCAAACTTATAAAAACACTTTTTACTACATAAATCAATTCATATTACATAACCAAAAGAAATGGTCCACTATAAGAGACAGCCTTACACCTAACAAGGTCACCACTACTTTTGATCTTACAGCAAAGAATCCATACACAATTCAAAAATGTAAAGCTAAATGGATGATAACTTACATATTTTCGGATTGCATCGTAACTAATAGACCAACTTTGTCAATAAGTGTATCCATCTTCGCATCGGTAGCCATTTGTTGGTCTTTGATTTTTTTGGGGTATTGGAGGATATTGTCATAAAATATAGCATTTAGTGATATAGTTATGTCATTAACATGTGTAGGCCTGTTTTTCTTTGCATTGAAGATCAAGTATACTCATCAATGGCGTGACGAATGTTTGTCGACTCTAAAAACACTCATTCAGTTTCAATACATATTTGTTAAGGTGCAAAACATATGAAAGAAGATTTCATGAAATAAATCAAACTGTATACCTTTTCATCGATCATCCTTGCAATTGACTTTGTCCCAAACAAGAGTTGGAGTTCGACATCCCGCATTTCGGTTTTTCTTTCTTGCACTTTGATCCTTTAAAACCAGATTTGAAAGGACATATAAAAATAGAATTGTGTCATTACATAGCAACATGGTCATTACTTAAAACCAAAGAACTATCGTTTTTGTTAGAATTATGTTTAACATCTAACAAAGGTTGATGCCTTGACTAGGATGAAAACTCTCTTTTCTTACTTTAAATAACTTTACACAAACAGATCCATCTTTCACAAATCTATGATCTATGTCATTCAAAATTTCAAACTTCATACTTATATCCTATGAAAGTATGAACTTATAGAAAAATAGAAATAAAAGAAATTTAAAACTACGCAACATACCTTGAAATCTTTAGAGTCAAATTCCTCGCATAATTTAATCCACGCCTCTTTATCAAAGCCCTCAGGAACATGCTTCATTGCTAATTTCTTTTGATGGATACTTCTGAAAGCGCTTATGTAGCCTATGTTTAAATGACTGTCATTTGAGATCAAGCTGCTGGTGAATACTTGTCTTTACTGGCTTATTTCCAACTCATATTGTTGCTACATTTACAAAAATTTGCAATCATTTTAAATGATTGTTAATTAGAAGAACAGAATATGATTTATTTATGAGTTCATTTCTTGTGTAATTTGTGTTACAATATTATGCAGTTGTTTATATATGTCATCCTTCAACTCTGAGCTCAATTTGGACCATGTTGAAGAAGACAGGAGACAAGTCTAAGTTCATTGCCCTAAGAAAGAAAGAAAGCAAGGCCTAAAGCAAGAAATAATAGTATGATGTATTCTTGGCTCCCTATCTTAAGTAAAAATAGAAACTGAGGAAACAAAAACAAAAATGCACCCTGACTCGATAAAAGGAAAATTGAACCCAACCCAAAGAAGAAAAGAAAAGTAGAAATGATTAAAGTAGTTATAGTGTCTCTTATACACATCTAGATGTGTATAAGAGACAGAGTGGAGCCGCAAACAGCTCCTCCAGGTGATTCTTCCACATCTTCTTCATTATTCTCATGGTGGTTGTGCTCATCTTCTTCATCATTCTCACGCTGGTTGTGCCCTTCTTCATCATTTTCATGGTGCCCTCGTGTGCCCAACAAGAGGCATGAGAGGTTGCTCGTCACAGTGTCCGGGTCTGTCAAATTTAAAGAGCGCCTTGTTCTAGAACTGTTGCCTACATTTCTTTGTGAAGTCAAGCTCCTGGTTCATTTTCCGATTCATTCGTAAGATCAAAAGTAGTGGTGACCTTGTTAGGTGTAAGGCGTGCACTTCCTGGGAGAAGATTGCACAATTGGCCTTTTCTTCAACGTGATCAACTGTACTCTTCTTACCAATGGAGCTGAGCAAGATTGAACTGCCTCACTATTCACTCCGCAGTCGCTTTGCATTTGGAATCTTTCTGCCTTAGTCCTTTTCTTCCGGGGCCAACCATCCGCAATAAGTAACAAAGGGTCAAATTACCTGTCTCTTATACACATCTAGATGTGTATAAGAGACAGCTTGGAAGTGCAATGAGAGATCCTTTTCGGGGAAGGTCATTCAAATAAAACACTTGGTGAACTTGATCTCGCTATAATATAAGGCTGATCATTGTACCATGTTTTAGAAAAATTAACACTACAAATATTCCTCTTTATCAATATGTAATCCATTCCTATCTCCATGTTCCACCATTTACATTTAAATATCAACATCTAGATGTGTATAAGAGACAGGTTGAACTTCAATAATATCCTCCAATACCCCAAAAATCAACAACGTTATTTCCATGCTCTCCTTTACCACAACCCCGCTATTTTGAGTTTTTCTACCCTTTTCCCTACTGTTGTATGAAATCGGTAGCCATTTACCATGCAACCAAAGTGTACCTACTAACTCTATTATCGGGCCCAATGCCAAAGATCTTATTTCATCGTTACAGTGTTGCAGACAAGATAAAACCTACTATATGTAGGTTTTATCTCTGTCTCTTATACACATCTAGATGTGTATAAGAGACAGGTCTGATACTGCACAGAATTTTAGGATTTAAAATACATGAATACTGTCTCTTATACACATCTTGAACACTTAACAAATATGTATTGAAATTGCCACAGAGGAAGGTTGAAGGCCAAGATGTTTCTGCCATTGAGGCTTATAGGCTGTCTCTTATACATAGGCTGCATAAGCGCTTTCAGAAGTATCCATCAAAAGAAGAGGCAATGAAGCATGTTCCTGTGGGCTTTCACCAGCAGCGGTCTTAAATTATTGAAAATTGTGTCAACATCATGCACGTACATACTACAAAAAGTTAGGCACTCCTTGTCTATGTACCGAAGCTGTCTCTTATAGTTTAGCTTTTAATTGCATATTTTGTGGGAAAAGCACATATAAAACTAATATGTCATCGGTTACCTCTCAATGGAAACATCCAACGATATTGTGATGGACCGCAATTTTTGATTCATATGGTAAGTGAACCATAAGATGTATCATTATGTCAAAGAAGGAATGTGGGAAAAGTCGCTCCAACTTGCATGTAATGAGAGCAATGTTCCTCCTCTTCCCGAACATCTACAAAAGAAGTTTTTGAACACAACTTCTTGAAGAATTCACTAAGCTCAAATAAAACTTGTCGAACTTCTTTTGTCAAACATCCTCTAATTGCAATTGTGAGAATCGTATGAAAACATAAAAATCATGACTTTTCATTCCGGACAATTGAAACTCTTCACCTTTTATGCGCAAGCGAGAGACATTTGAAGCAAAACCATCGGGAACTTAATTGATGTCATGAATTGAAGCACCTTCCTCTTTTCCTCCTTTTAGATGGTAGCAAGCCATCGGCATGCACATCTAGATGTGTATAAGAGACAGACTGTACTTTGTATTGGGGGGTAGACTAGTTGTGAAATATGCAAGGAACATAGATGGGTTACATCAGAAAATGATCCACTGGTGCATTATAAATATCCTTGGTGCTCCACCTGATAACATTGCATAAGTCGGAAAGTCATTTATAGTCCATAGAAGAGCAAGACGTAACTTGAATTTTTCTCCCTTGTATGCATCATAAGCCTCTACACCTTCCCATAACTCATTCAATTCATCAATCAATGGTTGAAAATACACATATATATCCTTTCCCGTGATTTAAGTCCTGATGGGCACAACCATCATGCTGTCTCTTATACACATCTAGAATCTGCATGTGTATTTTTTCATATTTGAACCCCAAATCTGAATGATCTTTTGCATTCACAGAAAGATTTAGGCACAGAAGCAATTTGGAAGAGCTTTTCTGAAAATTTCTAGCAAACCATCAAATGATTTGATAGTCCAACCACTCATGGTCATTAGATGAAGTAGAGAGATCGATGAATGACAATTTAGATATTTAAATGTAAATGGTGGAACACTGGAGATAGGAATGGATTACATATCTTAAATATGCATCTTCTTTGCAATACATCACTTGAAGAACAACCACTTAGTAGGAAAGAAGAAGGTGTTAATATTTAAATGTAAATGGTGGAACACTGGATGTAGGGATGGATTACATATTGATAAAGAAGGGAATGCATACACTTTTATTGACCTTCATTTTATTTATCATATTGTGTATCAGATCAAAATGATATACCCATGTAACATAATCTTTACTAATTCCATGCACCATAAAATGATGTTCCACAATTTCTTTTGATTGATTACAAAGTTATTGCAAGATTTGCAAGGACATGAAATTTTAGTGGATGATCTTTATTAGAATATGCAAATTTTAAAACCCCCTGAACACCCAATGATATCGTTCGTCCCTCCTGTTGTCAATTGTCATCCAACTCTTTTCCATATCCTAAATATGATTTTCATAAAAATTAGACAACTTACTTAAAATCAACCACTAAATATGCAGTATCAGACACTAAACTAATTAAAAAACTTATTTTCATTCCAACGCTTCGAAACAAAAACCAATTTTTGTATAAGTTCAATAACTTCAAAATTATTGAAGTCAAACATTCAATAACCAATAAAGACAAAAAATGGCACTTTTCACATATTGATGGAAAATCATCACTAAAACATGATTGTTGTGTCATGATATCCTTAACCTCCAGTCAATACTACACATCTAGATGTTCATAAGATACAGGTATTTGTAGGAATCCTAGTTCTAATTCATAAATTGGGCTCTAAATGTGTATTATTGGACAACAAGATACACCATTTCCAAATATCTACAAGCCTATAAGAGACAGGTTCTAGAATTACCAATCAGATGTGTTAGAACCACACATCCTCATACCTGACTAAGGTACATCTAGATATCCAAAAGCAAACTGCCTTAGACATAAATACCATGAACTCGTCTCTCGAATATGCGTAATCGACATCAATAGTATCTGTCTCTTATACACATCTAGATGTGTATAAGAGACAGGTTTTAAGGACAATTTCACAGTAGGTTTTCTTGATCATAAACATGTTTCGATTCAAAATCAAATTTCGGATACATTCTCCAACAAACTCTCCGAAAATGATTCTATAAAAGATCCCATGGTAAATTTTTTTTTTTTTGGATAATTCACAAGAAAAATGGATCTAAAAAATAATCCTCCAACTACCCAAATTCGACAAGGATTAACAAATTAAATTCGTAAAAATAACTACAAATCACATATAACAAAATCAAAACCCTAATTCGAGGGCCTGTTGTGCCTCTGTCTCTTATACACATCTAGATGTCGAGAGGATTTTACCTTCATGTGGTGGCGCAAGATTATTGAGGAGTTACTTTGAAATTGGTGGTGCGGCTTCAAGGGATGGTCAAACTTCCACCCGATCACATAAGAGACAGGTAACCTCTACCCCGAGACTCAGCCCATTCAAACCTCTACCCCTGTCTCTTATACACATCTAGATGTGTATAAGAGACAGATCCCATCCTAACCATCAGTGGAGAAAGGATAAGAAATATTTCAATGGCAAAATATTGGAAATTCGAGGGCCTGTTGCTGTGTATTGCAAAGAAGATGCATATGTAAGATTATACACATGATGCTAAACAACATCTTTACCCGGGGTGCAAGAGACTCCGACTCGATCTTCACTGAGTCTCGACGCGCTTTCCCACCGCCGCACAGATATTATGCGGAATTCCCCCTTCAATTACAAATGTTGGATTAGAATTTACATTAATAAAATTTATAATCTTTACAAATATATAACTTAAACATATATATCATAAACAATATATTTTTTATTTTTCTTTAACTCAATATTTATTTTAATATTTTCATTTAAAATAACACATCTAAATTCTTTAATTCCTATAAGGAGTCCAAAATTAATATCTAAAAAAATAATTACACAAACTAGCTAACTTTTTTCAACACAATCCAGCAAAACCCAAATAGAAAAATTTTCAAACATTTACTTTCTATATGTAAAGTCAATACTGATAACTTAAACCAATGACTAATACTAAAAATATCAATGATGAATAATCCTCACTAAATCCTAGAATGGTTACTTATACAGCGACGATGAAACATCGTCACTAAATGAAAATATTAGTGACAACAAAATATCGTAACTAAATCCTAGATATTTTCGCGCAATTTTCCGCTTCTAGTCTTTAGTGATGACGTAATGACTATTTAGTGTCGACTTTGTATTTCGTCACTCTTGTCCCTGTATACACTATAGTATATCTGTCTAATTATACACGTCACTAATAACACCCTTTATTGACGAATTTGTGTAAATCAGTCACTTGGATTTTCGCACTAAAGCCTCATTTTCTTGTAGTGAGAGCATCTTTCAGACAAGTCATTAGCCAAGTTTGAATATTCCCCAACAAATTAGTATCTTCGAATATTCATCAATTGATCTCATAAGCTAGCTTAAATTATTACTTTGAATGTCGTAGTTAATAACTTCATACACGAGGATTGCTTATCTTCATACATAGAAATACTACTATTAATTTTGACAAGATATCTTTTTTTTTTTTTTAACCAACCACCTATTAGGTGGAGGTAATCCATTTTTATTATTGAAAAAAATAAAAGATATATGGAAACTAACATGAAGTCTAGCTCTCCAGCAATAAGAGAATGAATTCAGAGACATACTCTTTGAATTCAAGCATCTTGTAAGATCTAGGATACTAACTTCTATTACACTTTAGAACTAAATCAGCGATTTTGAGTAATAACATCATCTAATTCTATGAATTTTTACATATTAGAACTAAATTAGAGAAAGGGGTTTGGTGGTCATCCTGATTCGCATTGCTCTTGACATATTGTATGTCCTCTTACGTATTTCTTTCTGTTTTGGGGCTTGAAAATGTCCAATTCTTGGATTGGGTGCACATCCCGGCCATTAGGAGATTCATTATCAGAAAAGTAGTAAGTTTGTTCTGCCAACACCTTATCATTGGGTATGAGTCATCAATTGATTTAAACTTTGGTTGTTGGGGAACATGTACTGCATGAAGGGTTCCATGATGAACCCATATTATATTTGACGCTCTTATAATCCTGTCTCTTATACACATCTAGATGTCCTTCTTTTGTGGAGCTTCACTAATAAATGCTTCCACCGTCTTGGAAGATGGTGGCTCCACCATCGGAAAGTGTTTCACCACCATATTTTCGGCAATGAGTGCTTCCTCCTCAAGTTTTCTCCTTGATTTGCTACCTTTTTTGAAGTAGTATTTGAAATTGGCATTGACTCATTTGGAATTTCCTGAACATCTAAAGTCCCGACTTCTTGATTTTGAACTAGTTTCGTGAGCTGCCGGCATGTTGAATGCACTTGTAAGGCCATTCAACATGCCCTGTCTCTTATACACATCTAGATGTGTATAAGAGACAAGGAGAGCAGTCTCTACTTTGCAAGGCAAATGGTGGCCCATTTTATGATACTTTGTACATACGATGGGTTGTTCTCATAAGTGATTTTTGCCACTTTCTCCCGTCACCTACTCCTAACTATACTCTAGTTGGAAGAGTTGCCAAAAGATCAACCTCCACGTAAACCTTTGCTGTGTTTGGGCGTGTGAAGTTTTCCGTGGCCAAATCAATCTTGAGAGGCGTTACCACAGTTTGAGACACAGCTGAAAACCACATGCCTAAGTGAAGAAAATTTGAGACATTCTCAGTAGTGCTAGTTGCCTCTAAAGACCTGTGTTTGGCGTTTAGATAGTTGCCTAGATAAACTCTCATGGTTAATCCATTAATGAACCTCATGTTTTTGAGTCAACAACGCATTTAATCCTTCTCCAAAGAAAATCCAATTAACTCTGTGTTTATACATCTAGAAAACCTATGTGAAATTGTCCTTAAAACCATTCGTAAAATTTTATGCATTTTCATATTTGGTTTGCCTCTTGGGAAGTTGCCAACCAAAGTGAAACGGAAAGGGCAGCTAGCTTTTAACCTCTTCCTCGAAAAATATTGCTGGTTCTATAAATGACAGTATATCTATATAAATGACAAAATTATTGATTTGCATTAGAGATCTACGAAAGAATAAATAAAATTCGATCAAATATCTAAAATTAGAGATTTGATAATTTAAAATGATTTTGTCACATAAATTAATTTTGACAAGTAATTATAAATATTATAATTTTGTAAACGAATTTACTAATTTTGGATTAGCTGATCTTATAGGATGTGATAAGAGACACGATATTAATGGCTATTAAGTAGGCCTCTTAATTAACTTTGAAATTGTAATCAACGCGAAAAGTAACACTAAGATTTATATCTCAGCTTCCAAATGCGGCTTTCCACTATAATTATTGTGATCTCAATGGTTGGACTTGTCTATATATCTACCACATATTATTCATATTATTTTTCTTCTTACAACAGAAGTTTCTGAGTAGTGTTATTTTATTTATTTATTTTTTTTTTTGAAAGGCAGCAATATTTGATGTATATAGGACAGATTCTGTCTACTTATACACATCTAAAAAAAAAAAAAAAAAACTATCAATTAAGATTTTTAGAATTCTTGTAATACAGTGATGATTTAAAAACATGTACAAGTGACTGTAAAATTTTCCTTATGAAACAAAGTAGTGTTACATAGTTTAATAACATGTGTGGTGCAAATGAATTAAATCAATTTCTATTTTTTCAATTTGGGTTAATTAAGTTAATAAAGGATTAAGTTAAGTTGAAAATTATCTTACAATTCTTGTATGTATTATATTGCAAAATTTTCATTGTATGTATTATGGGAAAAATAAAAGGAAATTTATACAGAAATCTCACACTATTTACCTACTTATTTTTTCTTTTTCAGATATTAGTTTTGTTCCCAATAATTTGTTCTAGAAACCTTTTGACTTAGCTTCTTTAGAACATCCATTAACCTAGATAACTAGATTATCAATTAGAAAGTTCCTAAGGTAACAATTCGTTACCCTCTCCTTCAACTGAAATTATTCTTAATACTACTCGAAGAATTTTATTAACATGGCATCCTTGATCTTAATTTCACTAAGCATGAAAGGACCGTAATCAAAGGCTCCAATTTTTTAATAAAACAAAATCTATACATCTCAATTTACTCTAGAAGCTATGAACAAAGAATTCAACAAGTTATACTAGTATACATACAGACAAGTAATAGGATCTTACTATGAATCATTTTACTTTGCTTGATTTGTAGTCGGACACACTGATTAGTTGGTATGTTTACAAAAAGATTATGATTTTTTTATTTTTTTATTATGATTGTTTATCAATTGTAAATTTGTAACAGAAATTTTTTATAAATAAAGTAGTAACTTTCTACAGACGTCAAATTGGCAAGTTGTACTATAGCAGTAGGAAGATAGTTAAATTTACTAGTTTGTTTAAGTTTTAATTAAGTTTGCAACAATTCTAATGACAAATTTTACTTATCAATCACGAATACAAATCTATATCTATACTATACTATTATATAAATTCGTTTCTCTCCTTTTTTGTGATGCCTAAAATACTCACCATTAATAAAATATAATTCTTACGAAAACATAATTAATATACTACTCATTATCTAGGTAACTACCTATTTTTAGGACACTACCACCTATTTTTTAGTCATACAATCCTATTATAAATGATCTATTATTTTTTACATTTTTTGTCAAACCTAATATACCCTTAATTAAATTGTTATGTCTAACATGTATTTAATGAAATATAATTGATCTATATAAAATACTCCCCATTTAATTTAATTAGACTATCTATTTTTTTATAAAACATTCTATATAAATTAATTTGGACAAAATTATATAGATCAAGATGGTAACAATTTTATTTGTATAAAAATAATTGTATTTAACCAAAAATAAAATAAAAATATTTTCATAATTACATGTATGTTCAAAGAGTTAATTTCACTTTACCCCTTAATAATAAGATTATATCAATTTAGTCTCTGACCTTATTTTTAAAAAATAAGTTAGACATTAAATTTAATTAATATTCATTAGATGATTTCCCTTTATGTTATTGCTATTAGATAATTTAATAGATGTGTATCTTTCTACACTCCTGTCTCATTGACATGATTTAGTAATTCTTTATCATTTATCACCATGTCTTAAATTTCATCAAACTCTATTTATGAAAAGAAAATAAAATATTTTAGGCGTCATAAGAAAATTTGTCCAAACATCACTAATTCAAGGGAAAAAAATGTCATTTTAGGTGAAAAATCTAACACCATTAACTTTAACCATTAGTTCAAGGACTTAAGTGGGTAACAAAATAACCTTATGTACTAAAGTGATAGTGGCCCTAAACGTTAATGGTGTTAGATTTTTCACCTAAGTTCAAATTGTTTCTTCATTAAGTTATTGCGAAAATTTAGCATAAATACTTAATAAGAAGGTATAAATTTTATGAGTATAAAAATTATTTATACTTGAGCAAAGAATAAATAAAAATAAGTATTATTTTATGATTGTTATATGTATTCAAATCATTTTTATTTTTATTTCTAATAAAAAGTTTTTTTTTATCAAACCTTTTATGTATACCAAATTCTCAATAATTAAAATCTTTTTTATAACAATTAATTCAAGTACGCTCTTCCATATTAGTTAATTAGACTCTTTTTTTTATATATATTTTTTCATATGTCAATAACGTCAATAGCTATTTTGAGTAAAAGTATAAAATTTATTGCTCTATTTTAATGTTGTTAATCATGTATTTGTTTTTGTAACAACATGAAGTTGTGCTTTAGAATAAATATATAATATTAATAGTTTTGCTCCAATTTAAAAATAAAGACTAAATTTATGATTATACATAAAAAGTTTAACATTTAGAGTCTAATTAACTAATATGGAAGAGCGTACTTGAATGAACAGTTATAAAAAAGAAAATAATTATTGAGAATTTGGAATACATAAAATCTGTCTCTTATACACATCTAACCGAGCAATGAAAGTAAAGCTCGAAAGCAAAATAAAGAACTCACAATTTTTAATTAAGATAAAAGTATTTGTTAATGTCATATCTCTTTAATATTAATATTTGATTACAACATTCTTATTTTTAATAATATCATTTTGTAAAATACTAGTTTACAATAACTATTGATGATTAGTAGAAAATAAGTACAACCCTTGATATGCCCAAAATATTTTAAAATAATCATTATAATACATACAAGAATTCTACATATAACTTGTGGTGATAGTATAGAAAAAAAATACTCAATTAAGTAACTAATATAGAAAACAACATACTATTAAATACTCAAAAAAGTGACTGCTAGTATATATGAATTTAAATGTGAATTTTAGAAACGACAATACCAGTTGTTACAATATTTGATTAAACAATATTGGTTCAGAGTAACTATTAATGAGATAAAAATAATAATCAATTGTACCATGCATGCTCAAAATAGTCTAAAGTAATCATCACAAGACCTATAAGAATAGAATGCATTAATTATTGGAAAGACATATAGAAAAAATAAGTAGGTAGATAGTGTATAAGAGACAGGAGGTCATGTTAATTATAGATCATAGATTACACATCTAGATGTGTATAAGAGACAGGTTCTAAACTCCTTTTCATTTCATGAACCGATAGTATAGATATAGATTTGTATTCGTGATTGATAAGTAAAATTTTGGATAATTGTAGATGAATATTTTATAGAGAATATATTAGTTTAATATGCTTAGTTTGATGTGTTTGTCCTTTAAAGGTTTATTTTTTTCTTATTTTTTGAAATTTTAATTAATTCTTTTGTAATTATCACGATATTATTTGATCTCCTATAAATATTTTTCTGCTAAAAGAATTTTAACACGTTTCGTCTATAAAATGATGTTTGATACATACTTGATAGTTATTTTATCTTTTCATAATGATAAAGAATATACAAAAATATCTAAAAAGTTCAATGTTATGAAAATAACTATCTTTAAATGATCAAGTCATTGGTGGTGTTGTTATAGTAAATTATAACCTAGGAACTTAAAAGAAAAATAAAAAACTATTTTGGATAAGAATTGACTACATTTTATGCTATTAAAGATAAATAAAGAGTTCAAAGCATTAATGGTATTGAAACGAATATTATCATAAGTATCATTCTATCGAAATGAAAGTGTTAAAAAATATTCACATTCATTGCCTACTTGTGACTTGGATTTCAGATTGATTAACTTATCAACATAATCAAATTCATTCCTTATTCAAACCAAACAAATAAAGAAGAATAACATAAATCCATACCGATAATTCTGGGGTTTATGATTCCCACTCTGATTCTGATTCCCAAATGTGAACCAAACACCTTCTCATTATTTTTAATTTTTTAATAATTTTAATATTCTCTACCATACCTATGAAGAATATGGAGAATACATTAGTTTAATTATATTCTAATTTTTTATAATGATTGTTGTTTGAAGTATTCATTCTTTCTATTTTAAATAGGTTAATTTTTGTTATTTTTGAAATTATTATTAATTAATTTTGTTATGATTATTCATAATTTATTTGAAAATAAATAGAGTTTATGTATAATGTTGTAACAAATAACAAACAATAATGAGAAAAATAAAAAGGTGAAAATAATTATGAAAAAAATAGCGAAGATATTAAATGACTTTTGCATCAAATAACTCAATAGATAAAATTTTTGTACTTTTGTGTTTTATGTTAAAGGATTAATTAATCATTTATTTATTCTTTAAAAATACAAAAATTGAACAAATCAAAAATATTGCACGTTCAAAGTACATATCCTTTTTCTAGTTAACTCTTAAACAAGCGAGAAAACGTCCTCCTACACTGTAGGCTGTAGTCAACGAAAACTAACGGTTCATTACATGTTAAGAAGATTAATGTCTTCTTGTGAAGTAAGATACCAAAATGTTGGAGCCACCAATCATTAGGAATTTACGTAAATATAATTTATCATTTGATTCAAATTAAAAACATTAGTTTTGTTATACTTGTAAATTCCGTGCAATTGTTAGGAGACTGAGCCCATATTATAATACAGTGGATTGAGTCCCTATTAGAATTTTCTGTTAGTTGCATTATCAAATACCACACATGTGGAATTACTAGTAGAAAATCATACAGATGATAGAGTTGATTATGTGTATAGGCAGATATGATAATTAAGACAAACAAGATTATGCTTGGTTTTCTTGTAATAATTTTTATATAACAAAATGGATCCAGAGATCCCAAAAAAAAAAAAAATTTAATACGGCGAAAAGCTCCTAATTCCAATTTTTTTACATCTATTCTAGCTTCATCAACTTTTCCAGATACTAATTTTGCTTCCAATAATTTGATCTACTTAAATCTATTTCTTGGAAGGAAAAAGATTTACAAGATTCAGAATATCAAGTGATTGCTCCGTAGAGTCACTCCACGTAATAAAATTTTAATAATCACCATTCTTGATTTTAGATTCTAATTTGAATTTCGTCATTTAACATTATTAATATTGACTTTTTTCAATATTTTTCACTTTCTATTGTTCTTGAAAATTCTCATGTTTAGAAACTTTTTCACTTAGCTTCTCTATCTAGATCTATTAATTAACCTAGATTTTCAGTTAGGAAAGCTCCTAAGGAAACAATTACCTACCTTCTCCTTCAACTGAAATTAGAATTTTATACACAGGATAGAACATAGATGGCCCTTCACTAAGCAAAGACCGTAACCTGATGAGGCCATCTCAAATGATTCTAGAATCTAGATGTGTATACATGAACAAATTCTAGCTTGATTCATATATCAAGTGGTCAAACAGTACGGAAGTAGAATGCCTTACTTTTGTTTAATTGAAATTTAATGCCAAAAAATGAAAAAAAAAAAGAAAGAAAGAAAGAAAGAATTAAAAAAATTAGAATATAATTAAACTAATATAAATAAATGCCTATTAAGTCTTCTTATTCAAGTTACAATTCTTGTTCCGCTCCTAATCATGCATGGTTAGAATCACTAAGGAATAGGTAGAGATCCACTACATATCATTATAAAAATAAAAATAAAACTGAAAAAAAGGGCATAATATATACAACAGAAATGAAAATGATAATCAACAAGACAAATCTCCTTTCATAAAAAACAACCATATATAACTCAGAAAAGAAAAGGAAAAAAAAAGAAAAGAAAATTTACTGTGATTACTAGAAAACAAACAATATAATGATGTGAAAGGACGAAGTAACAAGCCCAGTTAATATTGCTCCTGCATGTACATGATGAGTTAATTTCATTTAGGGGTTAACGGAATTGTTCAGCTTGTTCTTCTCAGTGCCAATAAACTGTATAATACTGTGTATGATGCGAGGCTTTTACAGTAGATTTTAGTATGTGTGAAGTATGGTTAAAATAACATTTGATGTTTATTGATCCCATCACTTATCATTCAACAAGTTGTCATTCTCATTCTTTCTTTTCTCTAGCTAATTTTAGGCATAACCTTCTCTCTATTTGAGGTTTAATGTCATTCTTGAATGATCTGAAAAATAATTTATGCTAAAAAATTTCGTAAGTTATTTTCAGCTAGAAAAAGAAAAATTAAAAAGTATTTTACACCAAAAATATTTTTTGGTGTTTGCCACCAAAAAAAATTCCGAAAAATATTTTCAATCTAACCGAACACACAAATATCAAATACTTACTTTTATAATTTCATTCCTAAACTTATTTTCGTTTTCAATTTTGTCAACTCGTTTTTTCCTTAATCATGGATCCCATAGTAATATAACTATCATTATGCATATTTTACTACTACATTATACTATTATTTAATTTTGTTATAAAATTGGCTTCTAGAATCACAATTTCTTGTCTCTTATTTATCAAACCGAACACACAAATCTCAAATACTTAGCTTTTATAATTTCATTCCTAAACTTATTTTCGTTTGCAATTTTTGTCTACTCGTTTTTCTCTGAATCATGGATGTCATTGTAATATAACTATCATTATGCATATTTTACTACTACATTATATGTGTCATTTAATTTTATAAAATGTATCTTTTATGAACCACAATTACTTGTAATCTATAATCAGGCATTATTATAAAAATAATTAAGGGATATCTGTAAAATTAAATTTTAAACTGTTAATTTTTGACATTTTGTCAACTAACTAATGGTTTTATTAGATGTCTGACAACTTTCAAACTTACCGTGAATATGAGGTAATTATTACTCTACGGAGCAATCACTTGATATTCTAAATCTTGTCACCTTTTGTACTTTTGTGGATTAAATAAGATTTTTTAGTCGGCATTAATTTGATATTAGTTATTTTACATATCGAAAAAAAACATTTGAGTAGTAACAAGAATTTTAAGTGTAGGTTGTGGCGTAGAAATTTAGTTGCAAGTGAAGAACATATTGAAAAAATGTTTAATCAACTTGTCTGAGACAACTACGTCAAACGTTTAAAATTTTAACAAACCGAAAACAATGAATAAAAGATATAACTGTGAGGTCCATGATATACTAGTGCTTAGACGATCTAAGGAAATTTTTTTTTTTTTTTTTAAAAAAAAAAAAACCTTAAAATTTTTTGTAACTTGTGCATTGTCATGCAAAAATTTAATACTTCGTAAATTAGTTCTATACAACTTTATCTCACTTATAGGATTTGCTCTTCGACATAATGAGGAAACAGTGTACTATCTCAAGTTTTCAGCAGAACCATATAAGATACTTCCTCATATTGAGAATTATGATAGAAAATATAAGAAGGAAGGATAGTTTTCTTAATTTTAGTGATAATTTCTCCTCTAACTTTGTTCTCCAGCAATCCAAAAACATGTATATTATATTTTTGAGCTACCTATTTACTTTTATATGTTTCAAGGGGTCATTCAAACCCCTTGTGTTCCAGGCTACAATATTCATTGAAAATGTTTAGCGGCAGGTGCCTTACTTCCCCTATCAGTGCCTTTTCTCTTGGTCCCTCTATCAGTAACATTAACTTGTAATGGACTTGGTTTCAGCTCTTCTTGATTTAACACAGTATGTCCTCCTCAATCTCTCTAAGCGGATAAAAAACATTTGATCCTTCAATAAAGTCTATCGTTGAATCACGTTTCATATCCCTATTCACCTCAGCTAATATTGTAAATTTTTCCCCAAATAGTTAATGATTCTGCCCTCAATTTGTTCAACCAAATGTTCTATTGGCTTATCTGACAATTCCTTCTTTCCATAAGATACCATCTCAGCCTAATTCTTGGTACTCAAGTTCCTGGCTCTTATACAAATTTTAACCTGTATAAGAGACAGATGGATTTGTAGTGTTCTAAGTTAATTAGCATTTCTATTCGGAATGTCCAAACAACATGTTGACTCTTGCATTGGTGGTGTCCATTCATACTCAACCAATTGTGTCACCATCTCATCATATTCATGCAACAGGGGAATTTCAGAAGGAAATGCAGAATCCACAGGTATTTCTATGCAAACTCTAGCATAACAAAGTTTAGCTTGTGATGTAGTTAAGTCATCTACATACAAAGGTTTCCCAATGCAGCTGGTAAGTTTACTCAACCCTTTGACAGTGCAATAGTGAAATTTCAGCTTTGGAAATGGAACCAAAACAGGAACACTCAAGAAATCCTACTACTCACGAGCCATATCCTGTGTCCATGGTTTGAGGAAGGTAGCATTTTGCTAAGAAAGGCCAAGGGGAATTTTCTAACGCTTGACATTTTGCCTTAACAATCTCGAAATTGAATACAAAAACTCCTTTCTGCAACATGACTAAATCAACCTTCCTTAGATGCTTCCATTGATTTTCCACAAATCTTCTCATAGCATGATAGAAGGGTGAACTGCAAAGAACAAAGCCCAAGACTCCATTCTTCTTACTTTTCTACTCTGTCAGCCACGTCCTCGTGATCCAATTTGACTGCAATTTCATATCCAATTTTCAGAAGGGTGATAGAGTCTAGTTCTAATCCACCATGGTTTGGCCTCACTAAATCTTCCCAGGATTTCTTCAGGCTTTAAGTATTCGCTTCTTATTCAGGTTGCTTTGAAACAGGAAATCAGCTTCCAACACAACTTCTAGCCGACCCCTATAGAAAGATCAATCCAACGAACACCATCCTTTTGGTCCCAGAGGAAGACGCAACCATCCAGATTTCAATTTAAATTCATTTGATAAATACAGAGATATGAAAAAATTACTGCAATCATAGGAAATTAACAGTATATTAATCTAATCTCTAATACAATGTAGTAAATAAAGAGACAGGTTACTTTCAATTTAAGATTCAGGTTTAGTACAATTTACAAGTTCTATTTGAATAGCATTTTGGCAGACCCTATATATCATGTGTTAAATCTAGATGTGTATAAGAGACAGGTGAAATTAAGGCCAAGGATGCCATGTATAAAATTCACTAAGCATGCAAAACCGTAATTTGAGGCGCCAATTTTGTAACAAAACAAATTCTATCCATCTCAAATTATTCTAGAAGCCATGTACAAAGACTACAACAAGTTATACTAGTATTAATACATCGAGCTTATGAACATCAAGAGCAAAAACTAGACAGAGAAAATTATTGTATTAATAAGGCTAAAGATACAATTATAAGACAAAAATGCCTTTATAGATTTCGGTGGAATGTCTTAACCACCCTAATGATCATACATTGCATTACAATAAGCAATTTCATAATAATGTCCTAAATGATCGAGCTGTGCCACGTAGGTATTGTACACGTGTAACATAAATAATAAAACATAGAGAATTGGATTAGGGTTGAGTCTTGAGATTTTGCAAAACTAAAGGTCGGCTTGGTTTAATAAATCCAACAATATATCACTCTGTAATGTTAAGTGACCAACACAAACTCGATCTTGGGATTGGACTCCATATTCATGCAAGCAATGTGTAAGTACTCTCGTTTGATGCGATTATGTACTTAAGTTGCAGGGGCTCGATTCTAACTAGGTCAAAATTAACCAATGTTCGATTTAACCTTTGCAACTTTACTCCAAACTATCAATTAAAAATTACAACTTATTAATGTTTTAGAGATAATTTTTTTGATTAGAATCAAGATATTGTTTTCTGACGAAAATGTTGTATTTATTTAACTCTAATCAAGTGTTAGAGTAGGTAAATAAGCAAATAATCAGACAACGAGATGCACTTTAGGCGGCAATGTGAAACATCCTGGCCTTTTTTGGCCCTATTAAATATTTAACCTAACGTCCATAATATTACTTTAATCTAAATCTTATACACATCTAGATGTGTATAAGAGACAGTTTTTTTCTTTACAAAATTTCCAATTCTTGAAGGAGGGGATTATAAAAGTCTCTGAATTGTGTTTTTCCATCATGTGTTTCTTCCTAATTTGAACTACCTAAATTGGTCATAGATCAAACATCATTTACTCTTCATTGATGGACAAAATAGTAATTATAATTCTAATTATAAAATCATAATAATATCAAAAAATTATAAAATCATAATAATATCACAAAAACAATTTTATAGACATCCAACTTTTACAATACTTATCCTGCATCCTACACAAGTAAGCCTAGAATCCTAATTAACTTAGAACACTACAAATCCATCATTGAACCTAAAACTATCATCATCATCACTAAATGAAGTCACATTCCAAAAAAAAAAAAAAAAATCTATATCTATATCATCTATACTATTATAAAGATGTGTATAAGAACAAATTAATGGACAAATAGGTAATTAATTTAAATTTTATCCAACACTAATAAAGAATCTAACATGATAAGTACATTTTTAAATTCTTAAAATTTGATGACCAAGAATGATTAACCAAGTATTATACATGCATGGAAATTCTGTAAATCCTCGCATCTATAACCAGATTTGTGGAAAATCTTTGGGCTAGGCCACTAGGTGCAAGAGAAGAATTATGAATAAGGTGTTTCTTATAATGAAATATGAGATATGTATAAGTTTTCATTCTTTTTTCTTGTTTTCATAGCAAGTAATTGAATTATTTGAAATGAATTATATCCCCAAAACGATGTGAATGGTAATAAAATGAGTAAAAAAAAAAAAACCAATAGATAAGGAGCAAGGAGGGTAAGAACTCATTTCTTCCGGCCATCAAGTCATGCAAATGCATAGAACTAAATAATGCTATAGATAAGGGTTGAAAATGCTAATTTAATGTCCACAAGAGTTTTATAAAGGTTTGATCGGGCAAACAAGCACTGACCTCCGTTTGAATTGAAAAATTTTAGTTACATTATTATCGGATAATATTTGCAATTAGTCCTTAAAAGCTTTTTTCTATCACTTTATCTTGCATTATGTCACTTATCAAAAGACGTTTAATAATTACTAGAAGTAATATTTTAAATAATATTCTAAATAATAGTTATTCAAATAGAGATTTTCCTTATTTAGCGTGCATGTCAAAATTTGACCTCCTATTTTAATCTCATAAAATTATATATGAGATTAAATTAATATGTTTTAATATCCTTTGTCGGCCATGTGTTTCTCACATTTTCTTCCTTATCGTATAATAACATAAAATATTCATTGTGTTTTGTTTCTACTATTTTTAAAATACTTTAGTAGTTTATAAAAAATAAAAATAAAAGAAGAAGGAGCTCCAACTCGTAAGAACATGGTAATGGATTCTAATTTGTGCCTTTATGTGTATTCTCAATGTATTCGATTCACTAAAAGCAAGTATCAAATATGCCACTTATCCTCGTAGTTTTTATTCTTTCCTATCGTAATTGGAATTAATTTATGCTTTATATATATGAGCCTGAAGAAATCCTGGGAAGATTTAGTGCTGTCTCTTATACACATCTAGATGTGTATAAGAGAATACCTAGGAAGGCACGTGTCCCCACTACACCTTACTAGATTTTATAAATCTAGTACTAAAAAAATAAAAAATTTTGGAATTAATTTTTCAATAACTCATCTGAACAAGTTGTTAACCCTTCTTTATATGGACCGTGTTTGGTATTTGGTTCTTGAACTTTATTATATAAAAATTTAGGGAAAAAGATTAAAATAGTCTTGAACTTTTTCCTCAAATGGCAATGGTCCCTGAACATTAATTTGCGCTAAAATGGTCTTTTTTGTGCCAGAATAGTGCCCGATCGGCCTAAAACTTGAGTTTCATCCGCCTTTAACTAACAAGCCCGGGGACAAAATGGAGAATTTGATTGGGCTAAAAAAAAATCCCCAAATCATCTTCTTCTCCACATCATTAGGGTTAAGAACCCAAAAAATACCCCATTTTAATCCCTATAAAATTGGAGAGCAAAGTTGGTAGGCACAGAAAATACCCTTGCCATCAACGAACAAAGAATGAAACAACAAAACAATAACACCATATTTCTCATGTAAGTGTACAATAAAATCCAATAGAGTTTCAAACTTTTGTCTCCACTTTTAACTCTATTTGGAGATAATGAAAACTGAGCGACCTCCAGAAACTTACATTTTGAAAACTTACGAAATTAACCTGAGATATCTTAATAAGGAAGCACAAAACCCATTTAGAAATAAATGCAATTTAGGCTAGGCTACCAAATAAAATCAAATAAAATCCCTCCTTCATATGATCTTTTCCCAAATATTTATTATCACCTTAATAATTACATACACTTTTCTTCGCTCCTGATTAAATCTTTTGTCAATTTACAATAGTCAATCATAAGTTGTAGTTGGGAAGTTAGTTCAACAGATTCACTTATGCACTAAGCTAGCCTCTAAGTGAGCTATTAATTTCTCTTTGGAATCTACTGATTATCAAGAGCTTAAAATTTTCCAATAACTAGAAATTTTCAAAACATTATAAACTAATTTGCGACATAACCATAGTTAGTGGCAATTTACAATCACCTTTTGTTTCCTTCCTTTACTTTCTAGAAAGGCCAAAGGTTTTTAAAATGTTAATAAAAGAGTAAAAAGGCAATATTCTGAAGTACAGTTGAATCGACGGTTTAGAATTTGTTAGCAAACTTAAAGGATCTCATTAAAGAAGAAAGTTCTGATACAAGGGTGATTGATTTCATTAAATAGGAAGTTATTAATATGATGGGTTTGTAATTTCTAGTGTTTTATATAATGTATAGATCCAAACCTAGACAAATTTGTTGAGATATCTTTTTGTGTGGTAAGTAGTTTTATATAAGGAATGCCAAGCTATTTGTATAGGGTTTAGGTTATAAATCAAATTATTTCCTATATATTCATTCAGTTACAATTACTTGGTGGATTTTTTGCTATAAATGCCAAGTAATTTTTCTATAAATAGAGGGTGGCTAACTAAAAGAAATAACACAAGGAAAATAAAGTTACATGCAATTCTACTTGTGGTGAGAAGGGGTAAAAGGTTATACTAGGGGTGAAAGGTTATAAAGGGTTGGGATTGGGGCTTGTGTGTTTTTTCTCATAATAAAGAACGGGTTTTCTCTCAGGTTTCTCTGTGGGCTTAGTAATTAGCCAAAGTGTCAATAAATGATATTGTTGTGGTTAATTTATCAATATTGTGTTTATAACACGTTTGAGCTAGTCAATAATCTAGTTTGTTATTTTAGAATAGTTATGTAACTATAATAGAAAAAATTAAATGGAAAAATATTAACATATTAAATCATCTTACACACATCTAGATGTGTATAAGAGACAGCTTGAAAACAATAATCTAAACCGTATATCATGAAATAAATTATATGCATATCAAATCTGGAGAACTTCAAGAATATAGATGTAAATTTTCCTTTCTTTTCTTGAATAATATGGAGGGAATATGGAGTGTCAGATGCAAGAATGTTTTCCTTTTTCTAACTATGGTTAATACTTTAGTTACTGATTTATAAGGTTATTAAGTTTTAAAAGCTTTAAGACGAAAATTCTTTGGGCCAATTACGGATTATCACCTAGAAATTATTAATACGAACTACACTTTAAGACCGCAAGAGAGCAACTGACGTGGACTAAGCCTCATGTCAAATTATTAGAAATTTCCGAAAGAGAGAGATTTGTCCCTGACTGTAAAGGCCTAAACTTGCATATTTTATTAAGATATCAAATTAGTTGAATAAACATAACAATTTACAGTTAGTCATTTGAGAAGCATCATGGCAAAATGAGTTAAGCACGCAATCAACGGTAGTTGACAACGGATATGATTTTTTAAAAATTTGAATTATAAAGTATTAAAAAAATTCTCTCCAATTACTTGAAGGCGCCAGCTCTATAAAACAGATTCTTCCTACAACTTTTGAGCTATTGTAAATTAATTGTCACTCAAATAGTATCTTAATTGCACGGGTTTGATTAGTGTTCAGTAATTATTAAGGAGGTAGCTACAAACTTTCATATACAATAAAGTGAAGCGGATTATTAGCTAGCTCCAATTTTGAAAAGAGGGTTTTATTTTTAAAGTGCTTAATCCTAATCAAGTTAATAGATAGCTAAATCATCGTGCATGAGCTATTAGATGAAACTAATTTTGAGTTGGCACCATCTGAGGAATTTTATTCGAGAATCTAAGTCAAATAGCTCCTGATTAAGATACTATAGATTTACAATAGTCAATCATAAGTTGTAGCTGAGTTTGATCTGTTTAGGCTAGCCAAAGTCAAAAAAATTAATTTTCCATTTGAACCGAACATATATGGACCCGTAAATCAAGAAGCAGCAGTGTCTAGAAATTTTCAAAACTTTAATTTAGAAATTTATAAACTTGCATATTTTATTCATTCTTCCACTAAACAAACCAATTAGTGGTTCAATCACCACCTTTTGTTAGGCCATGTTAATAAAAATAAAATAGGCTATGTTTCTGAAGTCAGTAGAATCGACGGTTTAGATTTGGAAAATCACAGCAGTTCAACTTTTATTTTTTGAACAAAAAATTTGGTTCAAGTCACAATCTATTAAAGAAAATTTTAAAGTTAGTATTGAAAATCAATTACAAGGGTAATTGATTTTCATTAAATAGGAAGTTATTAATATGAACATTTTGTAATTTCTGGTGTTCTATATAATGTATATAATTAATTTTATCCAAATCAACTAGACAAATTTGTTAGGAAATTGGCTAATTTTCTTTTAGGTAATTTCTTTTGTGTGGGAGTAAGTAGTTTCCTAATAGTTTACTTACTTGGAGTAGTTGCCAAGTAATTTCCTATTTGTATAGGGTTTAGGTTATAAATCAAGTTATTTCCTATTATTACTTGGAGTGGTGACCAAGTAATTTTTTGCTATAAATAGGATTGTTGGCTAACTAAAAAGAAATAACACAAGGGGGAAAATACAAGTTAGGAGCCATGCAATTCTATACTTGTGGTGAGAGTGTTCTAGGGGGTAAGAAAGGTTATACAAGGGTTGGGATTGGGATTCAAGTTGTATTCTTGTATGTGTGTTTTTTTCTCTCATAATAAAGAACGGGTTTTCTCTCCGTGGACGTTGGCTTGGTAATTAAGCCCAACACATTAAATCTTGTGTGTCACTTATATTTTATGTTGTGGCTTATTTTTCATTAAATTGTTGTGTTCTTGATTTATCAATAGTTGTGTTTATAACACGTTTGATCCCAACAAAATTTCAATGCATATAAAGTCAATAATCTAGTTTGTTATTTTAGAATAGTTATGTAACTATAATAGAAAAAATTAAATGGAAAAATATTAACATATTAAATCATCTTACATTGTTAAAAATTAAAATCATATTAAAGCTAGCAAACATTTATCAAAAGAAAAAGCAAATAAAGAAAGAAATAAACCGTATATCATGAAATAAATTATATGCATATCAAATCTGGATTAAGAACAATGATCTAATGGGGATTAAAGAGAATGAAAGAACATTATTGGAGTTTTGAGATGAATGGTACTTCGTCATCTCACACGTTCTTAGATTTCTTTTCCTTTTGTCTTTTCTTGAATAATATGGAGGGAATATGGAGTGTCAGAAAATTGTGCAAGAATGTTTTCCCTGATAAAAGATTTCTGCTACTAACTATGGTTAATACTTAATAGTGTTTGGGGTTGGTGGAAGTAAAAAATTGCTGATTTATAAGGTTATTAAGTTTTAAAAGCTTTTAAGACGAAAATTCTTTTATGGACCAAGGTATACAGGTTTACCGTACACCTTGTAGCCCATAATTCTCCACATCTTCTAGTTTGGGGATAAAGTATTATAATTTTTAATTTTTTAAAAGAAATTGAAGGATGTGAAGAATTATAGACCATAAGGTTTACGGGGAGGCCGTACACGTTGATCTATGAAAGAATTTTTCTTTAAGACCGCAAGAGAGCAACTGACGTGGACAATTTTAAGCCTCATGGTTTATGGACCCACATATGGACACAGTCTATATTAGAAATTTCCGAAAGAGAGAGATTAATAGCTCCCTCGTCTAACTGTGACAAGGCCTTTGTGATTGAATAGTGTAAACTCGGGCTAGAATCCTCTTAAGTACACTTTCCTTCAATTCCTTCCAATGTTATATTATATTTAAACAACTAAAATTTATAAAAGTTATCAAATTAGATCAATAATTTTGCTTCAATGTGTAGATCATCATATCCTAGAAACAAATTTATTCATAAATGTTTTATCATTCAATTTGCAAGAAGCATTTTAACAGTATAAAATGGGTCAAAATCGAGATTAAAATTAGAACGCTTAATCAACGGAAAAATTTAATCTATTTGTTTTCAAATTTTATATATAGTAAGTATATTTAATAAATTGCCTTATGAGACGGATATGATTTTTTTTAAAAAAATTTGAATTATATTTTTGTAAGGTGTATTAAAAAAAAAAAATCTCTCCAATTACTTGAAGGCGCCTAGCTCTATAAACTCGACCAAGTCAGTTGGTCAGACTTCCTAGCTGCAACTTTTGATTGGCTATTGTAAATTAATATGTCACTCAAATAGTATCTTAATTGAGGGCGAAGCGAAGACACGGGTTTGATTAGTGTTCAGTAATTATTAAGGGAGGTAGCTAGCCGTCAGTGGTGGGTGATGCATTATCATATACAATAAGAGTGAAGCATCTTCAAACTTTATGGGTTAGATTATTTAGCTCTCCAATTTTGAAAGAATTGAAAAGAGGGTTTTTGTTTATTTTTTAGAGGGGTATGAGTGCTTAATCCCTAATCAAGTGAAGAAGAAGAAGAATAATAGTTTGGGGATTTCTTTTGAGCTAAATCGAATTCTCTTTTTGCCCATGGTCTTGCTGAATAAAATTAGATGAAACTCAAATTTTGAATTGTTGAAGCACCATCTGAGGACCATTTTAACACAAACAAAAAAATTCAGGAACCATTTGATCTTTTTCCCAAAAATTTATTCTTACCTTAATAATTAGTTATTTTGATTTGTCAAATAATGTGCTAGCTTATAAACTGATGTCTCTTATACACATCTAGATGTTATTTACAATACAGGTATATCATAAGTTGTAGCTGAAAAGTTTGATCAACTGACTCGGTCGAGTTTATACTATACACTTACAAATGCATAGCCAAAACTCAAAAAAATAGTTATTAATCTCTCTTTCGAGAATTTCTTACATGAACCGTGTCTACATATATGGACCCGTAAATCAAGAAGCTTAGAATTTTCCATGTTAGTTGCTGCTTTGTTGATACTAGAAATTTTGAAAACATTATAAACTTATTTACAAAATTTCATAAACCTGTAAATTTTATTCTTTCTTCCACTAAACATAACCATAGTTAGTGGCTGAATTTTGGTGGGACAATAAAAGTGAACTATTAAAAAGTAGATAGGAAAAAGGTTTTTAAAATGTTAATAAAAGAGTAAAATAGGCTATGTTTTGAAGTACAGTAGAATCGGCGATTTAGAATTATTGCAATCATAGCAGTTCATCTTTTATTTTATTGAACAAAAAAATTGGTTCAAGTTACACAATCTCATTAATAAATTTGTAAATGCTTTCTTAGTATTGAGTTTTGATACAAGGGTAATTGAACCTCTTCTCTTATTAAATAGGAAGTTATTAATATGATGGGTTTGTAATTTCTGGTGTTCTATATAATGTACAGCAATCAATTTTATCCAAATCAACTGGACAAATTTCAATGCACATAAAGTCTATAATCTAGTTTGTTAGTTTAGAATAGTTGTGTAACTATAATAGAAAAAATTAAATGGCAAAATATTAACATATATAACTCATCGTACTTAAATTTTAAACGTCATGTTAAAGCTCTTATACACATAATAACAATCCACTCATAAATAAACCTTTATATCATGAAATAAATTAGATACATATCACATCGGGATTACAAGAATGAACTAATCCCAATTAAAGAGAATGAAAGAGCATTATTCGAGTTTTGAAAAAATGGTACTTCGTCATCTCTCAAGTTCTTAGATTTCTTTACCTTATGTCTTTTCTTGAATAATATGAAGGGAATATGGAGTGTCAGAAAATTCTGCAAGAATGTTTTCCCTCGTGATAGAGTTCTGCTACCAACTATGGTTAATTCTTAATAGTGTTTGAGGTTTGTGGAAGTAAAAAATTGCTGATTTATAAGTGTTATCTTTTGTTTTGTCCCACATTATTTTGTGAAGAGTTTTTCTCTCTCACTCAATATTGTAAATTAAGGGCTTTAGTTAAACTTTTAGGTGCACCAAACCAAGAGAGTTTTAGTGGGTTTTCAGGGCCTTTATGACCATCCAGGCTTTTGTCTTATTTAAGCTCTTTTGTACTTTTGTTATAATAGTCCTATAGCCCATTACTTGTGAACAAATCTCTCCAAATTTACATTTTGCTCAAAATAGTCAAGGCACTATTATAACAAAAGACGTAGGTTGATTTGACTGAACCACGTAAATCTTTGTGTTCCTTTGCTTGTTGATATTTCTATTATTTATGTTCGTTATTGTTTTCAAGGGCTTATTAAGTAATTTTCGTAAATATTCGGGGTTCCGATCCTAGCAAATTGATATCAGAGTCGGGGACCCGGGTTAAGCCGATTTGATGGTAACGGTTTCGAGTTAAAAGTTTTGAATACACATCTAGATGTGTATAAGAGACAGGTTCTAAGCCGCTTAATCTGTTTACCTGTCTGTTTCTCAATCAAAACTTTTCATTGCTTGAAAGTTAGGTAAACATCATTTTTATGTGTGAAAAAGTTGGGCCAAACTTGTGGATGAAGAATGGGCTTGTGTTGAGTACAAATTTGAAACTTTGTTGGAGAAGGTGGAATTATATCTATCCATTTGTGAATCGAGAATCTGGGCCATTGAAGAAGGTGGAGAATTTGGCTTTTTGAAGATTTACTATTTTACGAGAATTTGTTATGCGATACAAGTCATAGAGATTTGTTAAATATGCCTTGTATCTTTGTTTTGTCCCACAATGTTTTGGGGAGAGTTTTTCTCTCACTCAATGTTATAAATTAAGGTCCTAGTTAAGCTTTTAATTGCACCAAACCACGAGAGTTTTAGTAGGCCTTATGGCCATCATGCCTTTGTCTTATTTGGACTCTTTTGTACTTTGTTATAATGTTGTTTGTAGCTCATTTTGTAGTCTCCAAATTTGTAATTCTTTTAAATTAGTGGTTTTTCTTCACCCGTGGACGTAAGTCAATTTGATCGAACCATATAAATTTATGTGTCACTTTTGTTGAAATATTTCTCTTTATTTATATTCATTACTATTTTTAGGGGCTTGTTATGTAATTTAAATATCCTGCTTCCAATCCTAACAATAACAAACTAGGACACGGATTTGACAAATGTTTAATAACTGTCTCTTATACACATCTAGATGTGTATAAGAGACAGATGTCAATTTTGGGATGTCCGCAGCTCAAGATAGAGGCTATCCTGATTCAAGATGGTGCGGACATAGCTCTTCATGGAGTGGAGAAAAAGCCAGCGAAGATGACAGTGGAGGATTTTGACGACCTTGATAAAAAGGCTAGACCAGATATTATCCTAAATCTCTCTAATGAAGTTTTAAGGGAGGTCGCTACTGAAATTGCAGCCAAAGGTAGTGGGATAAAGTGAAGACTTTGTATATGAAGAAAACAATTAAGAATCGGCTCTATTTGTAAACCCTTTAGTCATCCGAATCGAATCGAAATTAAATCTGCTTTAAAATCTAAGAAGCAAATTGATAGGGATATAACTAGAAAAATTGGTGAAAATTAGACTTAAGGCATGGTTGCCAGGGATAGATCTGAAAAGAAAGATTTTGACAGTAGTAAATCAAAATTTAGATCTAAATCCAGAACATAAAAAACTGGTATGCACTGATTATCGTAAATTATAGCAATGAAGTCCGAATGTTTTAGATTGAAAAATAAAGATAAGCATACGGAGAAATTTAACCAGAAAAATATTGATACTGCTGAGGCTAGCGTTGCAGCTGAAGAGTGATGAAAATATTTTCTTTATCACTGATGATAGAACAAGGTCTAAAAATGAGTGGATTTTAGATTCGGGGTACTCTTATCACATGTGTCCCAATAGAGATTTGTTCCACTTATAAATCTTGTAATATACTAGTTATTTTGATGGGCAATAATGTCGTTTGTGATATTTTTGGTATCAGGGTAAAGTAGCTGTATTGTGAGGACACTTACTAATGTTAGACATGTTAGAGGTTTGAAAAAGAATCTCATCTTATTAGGCACCTTTGATTCTCTTTGAGACATATTATAATTGATAAGTGACAGTTCCGAACTGTGCAATATAGATGCTATGTTATTAAGAGAAAGATTTACAAACTTCTCTAACCACAATGCTTTTTTGATTATATCGCCCCCGGTTCAGCAGTTTCTTCATCATCTTTGTCGATTTTGCGTCACCAAATTATGACATATACGTTTGGGGCACGTGAGCGAGAAAGGCTTGACTATGTTGAGCAAAAGAGGACTTCATTGTGGGCAGAGTACTGGGGCGATGGATTTTTGTGAACATTGTGTCTTTGGAAAGCATAAGAGAGTCAACTTCAGTTCACTAGCAATCCACAGGACAAATGGTACTTTAGATTATATCCATTCTAATATTTGGACGCAACTCGTGTTTCATTTCTTGAGTAATCATCAATGAAAGTCAACATATCATCTGTCACCACCCTTATCATCTGTCTCTTATACACATCTAGATGTGTATAAGAGACAGGGACTATTCTAGCAATGAAAAGTTTTGATTGAGAAGCAGAAGTAAAGAGTTAAGAGGCTTAGAACAGACAATGGCATGGAATTTTGTGAAGGTGAATTCGATGAATTTTGCAAAGATAAAGGAATTGTTTGGCACCATACAGTTAGGATGACACTTCAGAAAAATAGTGTGGCTGAACGTATGAATAGAACTCTTTTGGAGAGAGTACACCTAAAAGTTTAACTAAAGCCCTTAATTTATAATATCTGTCTCTTATACAGATCTAGATCTCTACAGCTTGTCATACTGTTAATCGAGCTCCTTTTACAGCTATTGATTTCAAGCCTCCTAAGAAAATTTGGTCAGGTACTCCTGCTAATTACTCTGATTTGAAAGTTTTTGGGTGTCCATATATGCATGTGAATCATGGGAAATTAGAGTCTACAGCTAAAAGGTGTATTTTTCTTGGTTATGCTTTTAGGGTGAAAGGCTATTAGATTATGGTGTCTTGATCCCAAATCCCCAAAATTTATAATTAGTAGAGATGTTACTTTTGATGAACTCTCTATATTATCTTCGAAAAAGGAGTCTTCTAGTTCTTGTGGTATAGATGCAGATGATAATACGCAGAAGCAGGTGGAGCTAGAGTTTGGTAGTTCTGGTCCTTCTCAATTAGCCTTTTCCAGTCAGAGAAGTTTAGTAGATGAATCAGACTCTATTGAAGAAGAACCAGAAGAGGAAGAGCATTTTATTGCCAAGGATAGACCAAGGAAGGAGATTCGACCTCCGCAACGATATGCAAATTTAGTTTCATATGCTTTGTCAGTTGTTGAAGAAACGGATGGAGTTGGTGAGTCTTCCACCTACTTTGAAACAGTTTCTTGTGATAATTCAGCCAAGTGGTTGGTCGCTATGAATGAAGAAATTGAGTCTCTCCGTAAAAATGAAACTTGGGTTCTTGTGAAGCCGCTTTTGAGTAAGAAAATTGTTGATTGCAAATGGGTTTTTTAAGAAGAAGGAAGGTTATCCAAGGGTTGAAGATACAAGGTATGAAGACGCTATGTCCGCACCATCTTGAATCTGTCTCTTATATCCATATTTATGTGTTTTCACCTGTTGCTAAACATAGCTCTATTCATGTTTTGCTTGCCTTAGTTGTCATGTATGATTTAGAATTGGAGCAGCTTGATGTCAAGACAACTTTTCTACATGGTGAACTTGAAGAACAGATTTATATGAGGCAACCTCAGGGATTTAACATTCTAGAAAAATCAGACCATGTTTGGTTGTTAAATACATCCTTGTACGGATTGAAGCAGTCTTCAATAAAGTGGTCTCTTATACACATCTAGATGTGTATAAGAGACAGGGTTTATGAAATCCCTATATAAGTTTAAAGGGCTTGATCCTCATCATCAATTTTCACATCTATATTCCCCAAATCCATAACAATCTTGATGACATGCTCATTGCTGCCAAGAGTTTTGTAGAAATTCCCACTTTGAAGACACAGTTGAGTAGTGAATTTGAAATGAAAAATTTGGGAACAGCTAAGAAGATTCTTGACATGGAGATCAAGAGAGATCGAGAAGCTATGAAATTATTCCTGACCCAAAAGCATTACCTTCAGAAAGTTTTGGAAAAATTTAGCATAAAAGTTGCTAAACCTATGAGGATGTTCTCTTGCAAGTCATTTTCGACTTTCAACTACTCAATCACCACAATCAGATGAGGAAGAAGGTTATACCTACGGGTTTCATATTCTAGTTTAGTTGGCAAATCATGATGCTATGGTTTGTACTGTCAAAATACTTCTCAACCACAAGGTTAGTTTGATTACCAGATATATGTCTTGTCCTGAAAAATAGCATCAGAGAGATTTAGAATCTGTCTCTTATACACTTCTAGATGTACTTCAAGAGACTCTCTTATACACATCTAGATGTGTATAAGAGACAGCTCAACAATAGTATCCCGAAGAAAGTGAAACTTCACATCAATTTTTTAGTCCTCTCATGATACATCTAACAAGGCTAGTAACAGAAGCAGAATATATGGCCGTGAGAGGTAATCAAAAAAGCCTTGTGGTTGAGAAGTTTCTTTGGCGAGCTAAGTCTACATCATGGTGTTACTACAGTTCATTGTGATAGTCAAAGTGTAATTCACTTGATTAAAGATTAGATGTATCATGAGAGGACTAAAAAATTGATGTGAAGTTTCACTTTCTTCGGGATACTATTGTTGAGAGAAAAGTTCTTGTTCAAAAGATCAATACCAAAGATAATCCTGCAGACATGTTTACGAAACCTCTTCCGGTTTACAAGTCAAGCAATGCTTGGACTTGGTCGGCGTTCGTTATTGGTAATTAAACCCATTGGGGTTTTGGTGGAGAAGGTGGAGCAAGTTTTCTATTTTGTTATTTTGTGGATGTGGGTACATGCCAAGGTTGATATTTGTTATGTGGCTTTGTCCCAAATTGATAGTAATGTTAAGGAAAGTTGTGTAGCCTTGGTCTTATAAATAGAGACCATAGGTTTTCGGCTTTATGTACCAAGCACTAAATATTAGCGAGTTTAGTGGGTTATGGCCTTTGTTGGTCATTAAGTCTTTTGTCTTTATTTTGGCTTTTCTTGTGTTTTTGTGCTAGTGCTTTTGTAGGTTTAGGAGCACCCTCCTAAAGCTTTTGTATTCTTCTCATATAGTAAAACTTTTGCTCGCCTTTGTCCATAGACGTAGGTCTTTCGATCGATCCACGTAAATCTGGTGTCTAAGATCCTTCTAATATTTAGGTTAATATGGTACATAAAGCCTGTCTCTTATACACATTCTTCCATGGATATAAGGTAGACAGCTACTGTACATCTTGTGGTCATATAATTCTCCACATCCTCTCGTTTGGGGATAAAGTATTATAATTTTTAATTTTTTAAAAGAAATTGGAGGATGTGAACTTATACTAGATGTGTGTAAGAGACAGGTATGGCACCTTGTCCATGAAAGAATTTTCCTTTAAGACTGCAAAGGAGCAAGTGACATGGACAATGTCTCTAATACACATCAGATGTTATAAGCCACATATGGACACGGTCCATATTAGAAATTCCCGAAAGAGAGAGATTAATAGCTCACTCGTCTAACTTGACTACGCCTTTGTGATTGAATAGTGTAAACTCGGGCTAAAATTCTCTCAAGTACACTTCCCTTCAATTTCCTCCAATGTTATATTATATTTAAACAACTAAAATTTATAAAAGTTATTAAATTATATCAATAATTTTGTTTCAATGTGCAGATAAACATATCTTTAAAAAAAATTTATTCATAAATGTTTTATCATTCAATTTGCAGGAAATATTTGAACGGTATAAAATGGGTCAAAATCAAGATTAAAATTAGAACTCTTAATCAACAGAAAAATTTAATCTATTTGTTTTCAAATTTTATATATAGTAAGCATATTTAATAAATTATATTATGAACGGATATGATTTTTAAAAAATATTTAGAATTATATTTTTGTAAGGTGTATTGGAAAAAAAAATTCTCTCTAATTACTTGAGGGGAGTCTAGCTCTATAAACTCGACCGAGTCAGTTGGTCAAACTTCCCAGCTGCAACTTTTGATTGGCTATTGTACACATCTAAATGTGTCACTCAAATAGTATATTAATTGAGGGCGACGCCAAGACACGGCTTTGAAACAGTATTCAGTAATTATTAAGGGAGGGAGCTAGTCGTTAGTGGTGGGTGATGCATTGTAACATACAGTAAGAGTGAAGCATCTTCAAACTTTATGGGTTAGATTATTTAGCTCTCCAATTTTGAAAGGATTGAAAAGAGAGTTTTTTTTTTTTTAGAAGGGTATGAGTTCTTAATCCCTAATCAAGTGAAGAAGAAGAATAATTTGGGGATTTCTTTTGAGCTAAATCAAATTCTCCTTTTTGCCCATGGTCATGCCGAATAAAATTAGATGAAACTTAAATTTTGAGTTGAAGAACCATCTGAGGACCATTTTGTACTACAAACAAAAAAATTCAGGGACCATTTTGATCTTATTCCCAAAAATTTATTATTACCTTAATAATTACTATTAAACACTTGTCAAATCCGTGTCCTAGCTTCGCTCCTGATTAAGATACTATTTGAATGACACATTAATTTACAATAGTCAATAATAAGTTGTAGCTAGGAAGTTTGATCAACTGACTCGGTTGAGTTTATATTGTGCACTCACAAAGGCGTAGCTAAAGTCAGATAAATGAGTTATTAATCTCTCTTTCGAGAATTTCGTATATGAACCGTGTTTACATATACGGACCCGTAAATCAAGAGGCTTAGAATTTTCCATGTTAGTTGCTGCTTTGTTTGTACTAGAAATTTTCAAAACATTATAAACTTATATAGAAATTTCATAAACCTGCATATTTTATTCTTTCTTCCACTAAACATAACCATAGTTAGTGACCGAATTTTGGTGGGACAATAAAAGTGAATCACCTTGTTATTTCCTTCCTTTACTTTTAGAAAGGCAAAAGGTTTTTAAAATGTTAATAAAAGAGTAAAAAAGGCTATGTTCTGAAGTATAGTAGAATCAACGATTTAGAATTAAGGAAATCATAGCAGTTCATCTTTTATTTTATTGAACAAAAAAATTTGGTTCAAGTTACATAATCTCATTAAAGAAAATTTTAAATGCTTATTGAGTTTTGATACAAGGGTAATTGATTTGCATTAAATAGGAAGTTATTAATATGATGGGTTTGTAATTTCTGGTGTTCTATATAATGTATAGCAATGAATTCTATCCAAATCAACTAGACAAATTTCAATGCATATAAAATCTATAATCTAGTTTGTTAGTATAGAATAGTTATGTATCTATAATAGAAAAAATTAAATGGCAAAATATTAACATATTAAATCATCTTACATAGTTAAAAATTAAAATCATATTAAAGCTAGCTGACATTTAACACAAGAAAAAAGAAATAAAGAAAGAAATAAGCCGTATATCATGAAATATCAATTAGATGCATACCAAATCGGGATTAAGAAGAATGGTCTAATGGAGATTAAAGAGAATGAAAGAACATTATTATTGTGCAAGAAAGTTTTCCCTCCTAAAAGATTTCTGCTACTAACTATGGTTAATACTTAATAGTGGTTGAGGTTGGTGGAAGTAAAAAATTGCTGATTTATAAGGTTATTAAGTTTTAAAAGCTTTTAAGACCGCAAGGGAGCAAGTGACGTGGACAATTTTAAGCCATGGACCCACATACGGCCATGGTCCATATTAGAAATTTCCGAAAGAGGGAGATTAATAGAAAGGAAAATGCTTAAATAGATCCGATTTTTTATCTCACTTGTAGATTCTGTGGTCATAATTAAATTTTAAAAAATTTTGCTTATACCAACTGATGTCATAGATTATCTAAAGTTTAATTCACACCACATAATCAACAAGTTAGACCAAAGATCGAGTATACCTAAATATTTGCCTAATAGTACTAGCTTACTCGTCTAACTTTTTTACTAATTCCTATGATAAATGTTCAGTAAATTAGTAAGGTATACTAATATTTTTATACAATAATAATTTACTTGCATTTATCTATAGGAATAATGTCTAATTTTTTTTTAATAAGTATAGTAGAATCGACAATTTAGAATTAAGGAAACACATGCTAGATTTGTATACAAAACATACTTGAAAATTAAAATTACAATGAAAATTATATGTCCATTTTATGTACAAAATTTGAAAAGTATTTAAAATTTTTATATTTTCAAGTGACCCTTATTCAAAATTAAGAATATGTCATCATGTTTAATCATATGATTTTAAGGCTTCAAAAATTTAGAAGTCAATGTAAAGAAAAAGGCAAAATTGTCAAATTTTAGGGTTTGTACCATAGCAATTCTGATATAAAATTAAAATTTTTAAAATTTTACATTGCCGACCCTCAACTAAGTGTGGCTCTGCCAATAATCTGACCTACAATTCTTTTTCTTTTAATTCATTGCCAAACCAAATTTTTGAAAGGTAACTTGAACAACTACATTTAAAAAAATATTAGTGGAATGATTCATTACAAACTTCTTAACAAATTAAAGTTATAAGTAAATGTTTCCAATGAGAACAAATATTTTGAAAGCTAGTTAATTACATTTATATCCATGAGGTTTGGCCAAAATGCTAATATCAATCCCATCATGTATAGGTCTTGATGTTTTGATTGTATTCAATTCTACCATTCTGGACAATATGCAAATCTAATTAAAAAAAAAAAAAACATATTAACACTGTTGTTAGACAACTAACATTGACTACGCCGTAAAAGAAATTTGCTCAATTTACAATATTAGCTTTTTCATTATTGACCAGCTGGTAGTGGCCGGTGGGAATGGGTGGGTTTGGGATAGGGTATTTTGGAGAAAGGGTCTTGAGGTCCTTGCAAATGTGGATTCGACATTGTTGGCCCCAAAAGCAACCTAAGAGGGGGGGTGAATTAGGTTGTCTCTAAAAAACAATCCTTTTTATGTGCTTAATAGAAATTCAAACTTTATGCACCAAATGAAAACTTAAGCACAAATGAATACAAAAGATATTCAACAATTTAAGCTTAAGAGAACAAATAACAATATTGAGATTAAGTCTCTTATACACATCTCCCTAGCTTCTCAAGCTTGGAGTTTGCAATTACAAAGAGCTTCTCACAAGGCAACTACCAAGTTCTCAACTTGAAGTTCAGCCCTAAAAGTCTCTTCAAAGTAGGTGAGACAATAACCTCTTGTACACAAATGAGGATCACTCTTGCTCATACTAATGTCCTTTAGTTGAGCCAAGAGTTTTACACTCACAACCTCCCTTTGTTACAATTGTTATTTCTCCACTCTCACACTTGAAGAACTTTTACACTTCTAAACTCTCAGTTCCACACTACCTACACTATTACAACACTTGTACCCACTATTTCTCCCAAATAGCTCAAGAATTGTATGTAATCAATGTAGAAGTCTGTTTTTTATTAAATCAAACACTTGTTATCAAACTATTAGTATGATTTGTTCATCATCAAAATATGATTAACATAACTAGGGTTCAACAATCTCCCCTTTTAATGATGACAAATCAATTGGACAATTCAAAAAGCAACCACAAAATATGAAGTACTACACAAGAGAATTTGTCCATTATTTCTCCCCCTTTGGCATTATGAAAACATAAGAAACATGTAGTTAAAGCTCCCCCTAAGTTTATTCTCCCCCTTTGAATTAGGACTCGGAGAAAGAGAATTTTCGCTTATTCTTATTAAAAAAGCATCATCAAAACAATGAAGCATGTGTGATGCAATTTCTTGAAAAAACAGATCCATTAAAAAAGAGAATGCTCCCCCTTTCTTTTGCAAGTAGTGACTTATTATAAACAGAAATTTGGGGATAAAAATATCCTAACATTCTAAACAAATTCGAGCATATAGATGAGTAATATTCAAGAGAATATAGTTCATCTTGATAAATGAAGGCACACAAAACTTTAGATGTTACCATAATGACATTATAATATGATCTTAGCTCATATGTCTTGAGCACCCTTCATAGATAATTTATCTTAAATTCCTTGGTGCACTCCAAGCATACCTACATACAAACTTAGGCAACAACTTTTAGTATGTGTACTTTCTTGGGTCCAATTGGATTAGTAACATGCTTAATCACCCAAATAGAATTTATTCCTAATTTTTCATTTCTTTTAACATAACAATTTTTCTTTATATGGCCGTGTTGATGACAATGATTACAAGTAATGTTCTTATTGCCATAAAAAGAAGATTTAGATTTAACAAAGCATAAATCATTTTTTCTAAAGAAATGATAAAATTTTTGTTCAAAAACATATTTCTAGTTCTTTTCTTTTCAAAAATATTTTCTTTCTGTCGTTTTCAAAGTAACATTCAAAATCATCTAATCTTTCTTCAATGAAGCTTGTTCTTCCATGATCTTGGTTTTTCCAATGAATTTTTCTTTCAAAACTTTATTTTCTTTTGTCAAAGAATTATTATTCAAGCGCAAGTTTTGAGTTGGCACTCAATAAAGTATTAACTTTAATTTTTAATTCTTTGTTCTTAGCATATGATTCTTTCAAACATTCATGCATTTTAAAAATAAATGATTCAACATCATCATCATCATTATTACATGAATCATCACAAGAATCACAACTAGAGGTTACCTCATTATCGCCAAGTGCCATAAAAGCCATTTGAGCCTCCTCATATTCTTCTTCAACCTCTCCATCCGAATTGCAATCGTCCCAAGTGATTTGGAAGTTGTTGAAGTGAGGCTTCCTTGAGTCTTTTCTCCTTTTTGATGAAGCTTTAAATGCTAAGCTTCTTTTCCGTTTGCCTCCTCATCTTGTAGCTTGTATTTCAACTTCAATTCAAATGAGCTTAGAGAATTGATCAATGAATCAATAGGCAAAGAATTTAAATTTTTAGACTCTTCTATGGCAATGGATTTAGGTTCCCATTCCTTAGGTAAAGCATTCAAAATTTTTCTATTGAATTCTTTTCACCCAAGGAATATTCTTTACCCAAACCTTCCAAATCCTTTACCATATCATTGAACCTACAATACATCTTGTCAATGTTCTCATGAGGTTCCATTTTGAAGGATTCATATTTAGCACAAGAAGTGACAGGATTTGCTCTCTAAAGCTTCACTTCCTTCATGGATTTCTTTCAATTTGTCCCATATCTCCTTGGTTGCATATCGCCAGATTTCAAGTACTTTAGAAAACTCATCTGCATCCAAAGCATTATACAAAATATTAATGGCTTTAGCATTTAAAGATAAATTTATTTTATCTTGTGCATTTAACTCAAATCTGGTTTTAGGTTTTAATCTATGAATATTTTCATCAAAAATATTTGCCTCAATAGGACCTTCATAAATAATATACCATAATTCAATATTAATAGATTGAACAAAAATTTTCATTCTATCCCTCCAAAAGACAAAATTAATGCCATTAAATGTTTAAGTATGTATTGGTTGTTATTGTCTTTACTCTAATGCAATTGGAGCAAGAATAAAGAGACCAATGCTCTGATACCAATTGTTGGCCCCAAAAGCAACCTAAGAGGGGGGTGAATTAGGTTGTCTCTAAAAACAATCCTTTTTATGTGCTTAATAGAAATTCAAACTTTATGCACCAAATGAAAACTTAAGCACAAATGAATACAAAAATATTCAACAATTTAAGCTTAAGAGAACAAATAACAATATTGAGATTAAGAGAATCAAACCAAACTCCCTAGCTTCTCAAGCTTGGAGTTTGCAATTACAAAGAGCTTCTCACAAGGCAACTACCAAGTTCTCAACTTGAAGTTCAGCCCTAAAAGTCTCTTCAAAGTAGGTGAGACAATAACCTCTTGTACACAAATGAGGATCACTCTTGCTCACACTAATTTCCTTTAGTTGAGCCAAGAGTTTTACACTCACAACCTCTTTGTTACAATTGTTATTTCTCCACTCTCACACTTGTTCAAGAACTTTTACACTTCTAAGCTCTTTCCACACTACCTACACTATTACAACACTTGTACCCACTATTTCTCCCAAATAGCTCAAGAATTGTATGTAATCAATGTAGAAGTCTGTTTTTTATTAAATCAGACCTAGGGGTATTTATAGTTGCCAAATATCACTGTTTTTCTGCACATTTGTTACCTGTTTTTCTTATACACTTGTTATCAAACTATTAGTATGATTTGTTCATCATAAAAACATGATTAACATCTCTTTACACATTTAACATGTGTAGAAGAGAGGGATAAGGTGGAGATCAATAATATAGTTTGGAGATTCAAGGGATGGTCTTTGAATGGTTGAACGGGATGAAGATATAAAGGGTGGAGGAATAAGGATGGGAGACCAGGGTTTTTTGCCAAAGATAGTAGTATTATTGAGGGTAAATTGGTCTTTAACTTGTTCCATTAAATAGGTTTGAGAGATTTAATTTTTAAGGGAATATTTATAATTTTACCAAACCTTAGGGTATATTTAATAATTTAGCTAAATCTCAAGAGAGATAAATGTAATTAATCCTTTTCTGCTTTTGTAAAATCTCTTGAACAAAATTAGAGAACATTATATGTCTTCGTTTGTATTTTTTCCTCTCAGACCCTGTAACAAACCTCTTAATTGTCGAAATAAGATTTTATCGAAAGTAAACTTGATATACAATTTATTTATAAACCATATAAATATACAAAAATTATATAATGAGTTTTCTTATATTATCATAAATCAATGGCTTTCATTTTCTTACAATATACAATAACAGTTCACAAATTACAAGTAAACCTTAAATAAGTGCAGTATTACTATTTTTTCTCTAATGCATTTTTACAAAATGACATAATGATAAATTCATTGATTTGTCACTAAATCTGTCAAAAAATGAGCGAAATATGGAATTTGGAGTTTGATGATTGAATATAATTTTACCACATGCACTGATTTCAAGCAAGTAATTCTAAACTTGTGCCACATCTAGATGTGTATAAGAGACAGGTAACCTAAGAGGGGGGGTGAATTAGATTTCTAAAAATTATGCTTTCAGAAAATAGTGAGCTTTTTAATTTAAATGCAGATATAATAAATTTACTAGAACATAAAGTAAAGAGAAATCACTAACGCAACCGGCTCCAAGCTAAGATATGGGTATCAAAAATTATAGAAAGCTTCACACACTTGGTGAGCCAATAATCTTTACAAAGTTGGGAAGTTCTTGCTCACACTAAAACACTTTTAGTTGAGCCAAGAATCTTACTTACAACCACACTTTCATACAAGATTATCACTCCACTCAAAGTTGAATTGCACTCACAACTTCACACTAATACAACAAAGCACTATAGTCAATTTGCACTCAAATGGTAAATTTTCTTAGGCTTGTATTCAATGTATTAGATGATTTTTTCAACTTATTAAAGCACCTATTTATAAAGCAATAAATAGTGGTTTCAACTATTACAACGGCTAAATAATAAATGCACATGAAATAGCCGTTGGGGTTTTGACGTCAGGAGGATTGAATGCGTCTGTCTCTTATACACATCTTTTTCCTCTATGATAGAGGCTTCGTTCAGACGTCCGTGCATGCGTCCGGTCCTTCGTCCGACAGAGGTTTCGGACTGTCCTGAGTGTCCGAAGAAAAGGCAGTAGGATCCCATTTTTTCTGCCAGTTTGTTCGGACGATGCAATGCGTCCGAGGAGCTTTGACCTAGTTCGGACGGTTCTGCGTCCAAAGGTCAAAGCTCCTCGGACGCATTGCATCGTCCGAACAAACTGGCAGAAAAAATGGGTATAAGGTTTGGAAAACCTCAGGGTGTTCATAGTTTGGTTTGACTAAACAAACTGACCGAACCAAACTAGTTTGGTTTTTAGTTTTCAGATAAATCGAATAACAAAAATTAGTTACATAGTTTGGATGGGTTATTGAAAATTAATAACCGAATAATCGACTTTTTAGTTTTATTAGTTTTATTTTTAGTTTTTTTGTAAGACAATTCTATTTTTCATTCATATATTCAACAGTTTTGTATTGTTTACTTGTTATTTTTTAGTTTCTAGTCATAGTTTTAGGTTTTTGTCTATTAATTTGATTAGTTTTGTATTTAATTTTATACTTAGTTTTAAATTAACTAGTGAACTTCGACTAATACGATAAACCAAAAAAAAGTTTGGTTAACTGTCTCTTATAGGAAAGTTTGGTTTGAATTTGATTTTAATTTTCTTGCACCAAAAACCAAAAAAAATCAAAAAAATTTAACCGAATTACAGAAAAATCGGCCGATGAACACCCTTACTTATTGGGATGGGAAAAAATACCCATGGATCTGTTGACCCGCCTGTTCTGCCCCGCTATGCTTTGAAAAATAAGGGTATCTGACCCTCATCTATTGACCGAGTCAACGAAGATTCAGTACATATTTCTATGAGGGTCGAATATGGGTCAGGATTTTAAAAACCTACGGTACCTGATCCGACTCTTATATATATATAATGTTTCTTACAATTTTTAATAAAACAAGTCATTCACTCATTTTTAAAATCTCGATTTATATTAGTATTGATTTTATCTAATTTTTCTTGAATAAATATTATGTTACTTTTGTTTTTCTTTTAACTTTCAAGAAATTATGTGATTTTTCAAAATTGATTTTTGTTAATTTCTAGATTTTTTTGAACAATCTAATATTAGGTTTTTTTTTTCTTTGTTCTTCTCGGTTTTATATACAATATTTGTTAATCATCTTGTTAGTTCTAAAAATTATTGAAAGTTTGGAGTTCAAAGTGAGAATAATTTAGTTTTTTTTTTTTTTTTTTTGAAATGAATGATGATAGGATTTAGATCGAATACCGCGGTGCAGGCCCTATTAATCAGGTACCTGCTCTCTTGATACCTGGTAGTCTGAAGGTTAGATTAAGATCAAAAAAATGACTAACCAGACAAGTGAAGGCCGGATCGGCCAAATTTCATGAAGGACGGGCACCCATCTTGCACCCAACCCTAATGCCTGGTAAATTAGTTCCCATTTTTCCCTAATACCACATGTGTATAAATGAGTTAATTACAAAGCCAAAATTCAAAGAAAACCCAAAAAATGATAAAAATACAACCTATAAGGGGAAAAAGGGAAAGAAAAAAACTCAAAAAAAGCCAAACTATAAATTGAGGGATGGCATTTCTAATCTGAGGTCAATGTTGACACCAAAAACCACAGCCATAGCTGCTACTACAATCCCAGCTACTTTTACCTTTCAGAAAATACTACCATAAACCCGATCTTTGGCCCAACTATAGACCATGTGGTCAATATTAAATTTTATAGAATCTTGCTTACATCAACACATGTCATAGATCCATAACATTTAATCCACACCACAGGGTCTACCAAGTGGGGTAAAAAATCCGGTCTACCTAAGTATTTCTCTTACCTTTCTATCTTCTTTATCATCCTCACCTTCATCTTCACAAATAGCAGGATTCTCCTAAAACCTTAAACTTTGGATCAATTTCCTTGCTTCTAAAGATAATCTTAGACCAAACAAATTAAGGCTAGTCCACAGCCTTTCTGTTTCTAAGATGCAGGCCCCTTCTCTTGAGTTTTGGACATTTACACATATATTAATTTGTATTATGTGCTATCATAATTAAAATGCCTAATTAAAGTAATCTAATATGGTTTAAAAATAAATGGGAACTAAATCATATAATTAGTATGGGTTTTTATGTGTAGATATTTCAAAGTTTTATTTCTTGTTTTATGATATTAAAACTTGGAGAATAAAAAAAGTGTACACATATATAAGTTATAAGTTCCCAAATTCTACGTATATTACTTTATGATAATATTCCATCATTGGAAAAATGAGAAGCCTATTCTCTAAAATACATACGCAATATTTTGGAAGATCAATAACCATAATATCAAGAATCAAATCTGGATATTTAAGAATCACATCATAAGACTTGTCGTAAAGTTCCAAAAATATTGTGAGTAAGAATTCAACTTTGAGTGGAAGTGTATTGCCTAAGCTTCCTGTAAGTTTGATTTTTGGGTTGTTTCTATCCATGTTTCTTGATCAATTTTATGAACATAAATTTATAGAAAATTCTAACCATTTACTTTAAAATACTATACAGTACTGCACCACGTACTTTAAAGCTTGTATGGTATATCCCTAAATTCATAAACGGGGGAGGGGGAGGGAGATTAAAGATTATTGATATTGATAAAAATTAGGGATGGTAATTTCGGAGACAATAATACGACATAAAATTAACAGGTACTATCGGATCAAACTGTTAATGATCCGATATTAAATAGATCAGGTCATGTCAACTCACGGGTTGACCGACTCCAATATTTGTTGTTACTGCTCGTAAATCGTGCACCAATCAACTTCTTGTTGCATACTGAGGTGTGTATAAACGATGGATAGTCCAGCGCAATTCCGGTGTCCAAAACTCCAATTATGACCCCCTTACCATAACTTGACTCCAAAACCCCATGTTTTGATGCAACCCAAAAAGTTAGGACTACGGGTTGTATGCAAGGATAGTACCATTTGGGGTTTGGCAGATATGAAACCAGGCTTTTTCTCCATTGCTTTCACATCCTCAGCTGACAGTTTTGCAGTAAAACCTTTGAAAATATTGTGATAGGAATAAACCATTTGGGGTTCTTGATTATTTGAGCTTGAAGAAATTGTTGTTGCGTAAAAGACTAATAAAAACTATAAAAATTTTCATTTGGGCTGCCTGAATTTTCATTGGAAAGTTGAGTATGATCAGATTGTTTAGGTAACTCTAACATGAACTATATGTCTCAAAATCACTAGTAGCAATCTGCCAAAGAATGAAATGGTACTATCCTTGCATACAACCCGTAGTCCTGTCTCTTATACACATGATTACATTAATTAAAATGCAATGTTTGGCTTTGTTATTAACCTGTGGTTTCTATTGAAAAATCAATGAAACCACCACCCGTTGTGGTGAATAATATTAGAGAGAGGTTTTAGAGAGCAAGAAGAGAAAAAGGTTGCAGAAGAATGAAAACTGAGTGCAGAAATGAGGATGAGAATTTGCACAAATCCCATATCTAAAATGAAATTGCTACAAATTTGAAGTTAATTGTGAGCTTAAAATTGATGTCAAAGTTGTAGCAGGCAAATATATATAGCCATAGCAAGCATAACTTTTTATTGGTAAGAAATTTGCATTCTGGTTGCATCTTCTAGGAAGTCATTATCAAAACTCCTCGTTGATTCGTCTACTTTAATAACAATCTATAACCAATTCTTTTTTTTTTTTTTTTTTGTCAAAAATCACAGAAATTAAAGTGACATGATTGTTTCTTCATTAATAGGTTTATAAAAATAAAATAAAAAATCACTTATCCCCTACCTATTAGTGACTTGAACTATACATAGAAAGTGTCTCATTTAAAGTGCATTTGGTTGTCGATAATTAAGACATAAATACAACATCCATTTTTAATGCCACCAAAAAATATTGACATAACCAAATTATACCTATCCTTTTAGTCTCTTTGTTCACAAGGGTATTTTAAACATTTATGTACTTTTTGCTATGGCAATAACATTTGCCTTGGTTCATTTTCTTAGGGTATTTTAGCCATTTATGTACCTTTTGCTATGGCAATAACATTTGCCTTCATTTTCTTCTAATAATTGTTATATAACATCATGGATCCAATTCAAGGGTAAAACAGGAAATCAATGGAGAAATCTCCTAATTCCAAATTTTGACATCTATTCTATTCCAACTTCATCAACTTTTTCATATATTAGTTTTGGGAAATTTTTACTGTTTAAAATTGAATTTATCCCGTTATCTTTCTCTTGTACAATATAATGTGTTTAAAGACATGATATTGTATTATACAAATTTTTAAAGTACAATGAGATAGTTCATTTAATAGGACTATAGGATAGTTTTGTGCCCAATAATTTGTTCTAGAAACCTTTTGACTTCGCTTCTTTAGAACATCCATTTACCTAGATTATCAATTAGGAAAGCACCCAAGGAAACAATCCCCTACCGTCTCCTTCAACTGAATTTTTAGGTAAACGTAAGTTTTATTTCAGTAGCATTATAGTTGTAAAATATGTATATTGTTCACTATTGGTTATCTTCCTGAACTAAACTATGACAATTTACATCCAAAAATCCCTGCATTGATTCCCCATTCCATTACAAGTATATAATTTTTTCTAACTCTTTTAATGTCAATTGAACATCTGAGATAATAAGCTGTGTAAGAGTTGCAGCAGTCAGGTAGTTCTTCTGAAACACAGCTTCATTCTACATCTCCAAATGTAGTAAATAGTGGTTGATAAAGCCAATTTGAATAACTCTGCAGCAAATTTGTTCTTAGGTTGATGATGGGCGATCCAGTCAAGCTCTTCCTTCCAGTTTTTAGCTCCTCTATACACTATACACAATGATTATATCTTTCGCCAAGCTGCAGCTGAGACGGCACAGCTAAAAAATAGATGATCTATGGTTTCAGTATTCTGATGGCAAAGAGTGCATATATCATCTTAGCACATTCCCTACTTCTTCATCTTATGTTTGGTATAGAATCTTCCTTTACAGGAGCCAATCATCATCCATAAAATAATAGCATATCCAGTACATGTCTTTTAAACCAAACAATGTTGTACCAGCTCACCTTAAGATGTTTTTCTCTCATTACTATGCAACAAAGAAGGTTCCTCTACTGTCTCCTGTCCAAGTCAATTTGTCAGACCTGTTGATACAAGGCTGAAAAGAGATTGGAGTACAGCACACCAATTTTTTAGCTTCTTTTCCCGATTTCCCATTCCCCATTCCTAATAACCTCAGCAACACTTGATAGTCTGGTGCAACCAAAAGACATCAGTAAATTTTCAGTAAAGCATGTTGACAATTGGCCACGTGGATGCCAATTATCAAACCAAAGAGAGATATGTTATCCATCCCCAACTTCCATTTTAAAGCAGTATTTCACCTTATGCCTTAACTGCAATAGCTTCCTCCAACACCAAGAGCAATCTGAGGGGATTTTCAATCCCCAACACCATTTATTCTTCGAGTAGATTTCATGCACCCACTTAACCCACAAGCTGCATCCTTCTTAGCACAAATGTTCCAAATATTCTTGAGCACTAAACATGCATTCCATAAAGCTAAGTTGAAGATGCCTAGGCTACCCTTTTTTTTTGTGTGCATATCTTTTCGCAGCTGACTTTTACCCCAGAATGGATTTTAATATCACCAGTCACAAGATTGAAGCCAGCATATTATCAATCTTCTTTATGATTTTGTTTGGCAAGATAAACACACTAGTCCAGTATATATGTATATGTAGCACAGATTTTATCAATTGAATCCTCCCAACATAACTTAATTTCCTAGCACCCCAACTATTGATTCTTTGCTTCAATATTTTAACCAAAATGACTTGACAGTTATACACATCTAGATGTGTATAAGAGACAGGTGAGAGGAAATGAGTTCTGGGTAACTGGTAATTCTCCTAACGGTATCTAATTTGGGGAACTCATTGTGATAACACTAATTAACTTCTGTTATTGCAGCCAAGGAGATAGTACTGGATTTCCCAAATTCACTAAGGCTTTCCTAGATGATAGGCTAAGATTTTTCAGTGGCTTTGCACAGTACAAAGAGATACTCTACAAAAGCTATATGAGTTAACCTTATTTCTTCACACTTCGGATGAAAATCATATCCAGTGACTACTATATTCTGCGAGAACAACACATTGAATACTTCCACAGCTATGAGGAAAAGATTCCTCAAGCACTTTTTACTTCTAAAAAACTCTTCCATTGATCCATTTGTATTTATTGAAAAGGAGGCTGTTGTAAGAGACATTTTGATCATAATATCAAATCTTGGCTCTAATACATTTTTCAATCTATCAGCCAAAAATCTTGGAGAAACATTTTTAAATAATGTTGTAGCAAGCAATTGGCCGAAAATTTTCATATGAGAAGTATTTGCTATCTTTGGCACCAAAGTAATAACAGTACTACTCAATGGGAAGAGCATATATTGGTTCTGGAACATGTACTTATTGCAGCTACAAAGTCTCCTCCAATAATTTCCCATTTATGTTGGAAAAACTCTGAGGGATAACTATCAGCTCCAGGAGCCTTCTGCTTTTTCATATTAAAGAGAGCATCCTTAATTTCACCATCTGTCACTTCTCTAATGAGGTAGTCATTCTGTTCCCTAGTAAGTCTTTTTGTGATAATATGCTGCAACTGTCTGTGATTCCTTTCATTTCCATTTTCAACACTGAAAAGTTTCTTGTAAAACTCCATAGCAATCTCCTTTATAGCTTCATAATTACTCGTCAACTCACCATCATCAGTTGTCAAAGAGTTTATTCTATTCTCTAGCTGTGTGATATGGAAGAAACTAGTGTTTTTGTCTCCCAATTCCAACCACTGAATTCTAGATTTGGATTTGTAAAACTGCTCTTTAGCACCTAGCAAATCAGCATATTCCATTTCAGTTCCTTCTCAGATTTCTGTAAATTTTCATCAAAAGGGTGTGATTGTAATAGTTGCTAAATTTGAGCTAGCTGACATCTCTTCTGCTCTGATCTGTTTGAGATATGATTGAAATGCTCCTTATTAAACTTCTTTAATTGGATCTTTAAATGTTTCAGCTTACCACAGATTTGTTGTACAAGATTTTCAGACTGCACCAGTCTCTATGACTCCTTTAACAATTCCTCAAAACTACAAGCATAAACCATAGTAATGACTCAATCTTGAACAATATCTCTATGTTTGACAGAGCAGGTAATAACTTGAGGGTGCTTTGAAATGAGGCTACAGTGTACTATCACAAGTCTCCATCAGAACCATACCCGAGATACTTCCTCATATCTGAGAACTATGATAGAAACTATAAGAAGGAAGGATAGTTTTCTTAATTTTAGTGATAATTTCTCCTCTAACTTTGTTCTCCAGCAATCCAAAAACATGTATATTATATTTTTGAGCTACCTATTTACTTTTATATGTTTCAAGGGGTCATTCAAACCCCTTGTGTTCCAGGCTACAATATTCATTGAAAATGTTTAGTGGCAGGTGCCTTACCTCCCCTACCAGTGCCTTTTCTCTTGGTCCCTCTATCATTAACTTTAACTTGTAATGGACTTGATTTCAGCTCTTCTTGATTTAACACAGTATGCTTCTCCTCAATCTCTCTATGCAGATAAAAACATTTGATCCTTCAATAAAGTCTATCGTTGAATCATGTTTCATATCCCTATTCACCTCAGCTAATATTGCAAATTTTTCCCCAAATAGTCAATGATTCTGCCCTCAATTTGTTCAACCAAATGTTCTATTGGCTTATCTGACAATTCCTTCTTTCCATTCAATAAGAGAGGTCCATCTCAGCCTTCTTCAGTTCTGGCTTCCATCGCCTGCACCTTTGGAATCCATTTCTTTTTCACTTTCTCTACTTTTGCGCAATTTTTATTCGGATGTCCAAAAACATTACAACTCTTGCATGGGTGGTGTCCATTCATACTCAACCAATTGTGTCACCATCTCATCATATTCATTCAACAGGGGAATTTCAGAAGGAAATGCAGAATCCACAGGTATTTCTATGCAAACTCTAGCATAAGAAAGTCTAGCTTGTGATGTAGTTAAGTCATCTACATACAAAGGTTTCCCAATGCAGCTGGTAAGTTTACTCAACCCTTTGACAGTGCAATAGTGAAATTTCAGCTTTGGAAATGGAACCCAAACAGGAACACTCAAGAAATCCTACTACTCAAGAGCCATATCCTGTGTCCATGGTTTGAGGAAGAGCATTTTGCTAAGAAAGGCCAAGGGAATTTTCTAACGCTTGACATTTTGCCTCAACAATTTCAAAATTGAATTACAAAAACTCCTTTCTGCAACATGACTAAATCAACCTTCCTTAGATGCTTCCATTGATTTTCCACAAATCTTCTCATAGCATGATAGAAGGGTGAACTGCCAAGACTCCATTCTCCCACTTTTCTACTCTATCAGCCACGTCCTCATGATCCAATTGACTGAAATTTCATATCCAATTTTCAAAAGGGTGATAAAGTCTAGTTCTAATCCACCATGGTTTGGCCTCACTAAATCTTCCCAGGATTTCTTCAGTCTTTCAATATTCGCTTTTGATTCAGGTTGCTTTGAAACAGGGAAATCACCTTCCAACACAACTTCTAGCCGACCCCCTATAGAAAGATCAATCCAACGAACACCATGCCTTTTGGTCCCAGAGGAAGACGCAACCACTCCAGCAATCAATTAACACAACGAAGCGCAGAGATATGAAAAAATGCACTCGCAATCATAGGAAATTAAGCAAAAATGGTAATCTAAACTAACACATTGTGAAAAATAAAGATGAAAAACCACTAGCCAAGAATCAAAGATGCTCAACAATGGCGAAAAGCAGCCAGGCGTATGTTAGCATAACAAAATTCTCTTGGCGCATTTTGGCATACCCCTATATATCATGTATTAAACTTGTTTAGATGAGTTATTTGAAGAATTTTATACATGGCATCCTTGGCCTTAATTTAACTAAGCATGCAAAAACCGTAATTTGAGGCGCCAATTTTGTAACAAAACAAATTCTATCCATCTCAAATTATTCTAGAAGCCATGTACAAAGACTTTAACAAGTTGCACTAGTATTAATTACATCGAGCTTATGAACATCAAGCTCGGCTCAAATTCAAAGTTATTAAATTAGACTCAAGATTTGATATTATGATAGTAGTGTTAGACATGAATTACTTGGTTTGCTTAATGGAATAAGGAATAATCGTAATGATTAAGTAATGATGGTGTTTCATGTTTTCGGGACAGTGAATTTGATAATCAAAATTAAGAAATGAATTACTTGGTGGCAACCTGCATTTGGCTTGGGCAGTTATGCCCGGGCACTATGGTTCCCGAGCAACAAGTAGGTGTAGCTGAATAGTACATTTCAAGAAATGGAATATATGCTCATTTTATTGAAAGGCAACCCGATTTATATACACATATTTATTTTGGGTATCTTAGACAGCACATGAGAGTATTTTGAAATATAATTTAACCGACTTTGGTGTATCTATAGGTGTCGACAAATTGATAGTTCGGGTGTGTCTTTCTTGGGTGTTGAATCTTGGATGTGATCAGGTAAGTAGGTCATGTATCTTTTTACTCTTTTAATAAATATATTATAAATTTATATTATAAGGTAACATCTATAATTATGTATAACCTCATCTTAAGCGATATTTTATACGTATATAATCTTTATAACATATGATATGCCTGTGCTGCATGCGGGATATAATTGAATATTGCATGTTGGCTCATAGTGAACCTTAGTAATTTAGAGAGAACAATACTCTAAGAATGCATTGTTTTCATATATGTTCTGTCTCTATTCGCCGTTCTATTCTAGGCTTGTCTAGCGAATTCCTAATTGTTAAATCAGGAACCAGTAAACAAATGCCCCCTTGTAAATCTGTGAGACTATACTTTGTGATTAATGATCCTGTTATTAGAGTATGTTTTTGGAATGTTCTAACACATGTGAAGTATGCTTGCAGGATTGATTAGTATATTGTAGCCCACTCAATTCGATAAAAGGTATATTAACTGCTTACTAAGCTTGCATTTTGTTCACCCCATTATTTAACATTTTTTGCAGGTAATCATAAGTATGATCAAGAATTTGATGTTTTTAAGATTGGTGTCCTCAGGAAAGGTAAAGGCGGCGGTTACGAGACTCCCGAAAGCGATGCGTGACATAATAGCATCAAAGTAATAGGTTATTGATAAGTGCTAATCTTGTATATTTTATACTTAAGTTTTGACACATAGGTTTTGACGTTCGGTATGTGTGCTTCAAAGAGTGCTAGGTTGAAATGGATCTGCTTGGCTTGAAAACTTTGGACCACTATGTAATCCTTGTGTGCGGTTGGCCAGCCTACACTTGATTGTTTATGGTTCTTTGGAATAGAGCATGGGTCACTAGAAGTAATTTTGAGTTAATAAGTTGATACCAATGTAGTGGTTATGATTGGACAATAAGTGTTTATCAGAATGTGCGATGGAAGCGTGGTCATTGAAGTTTCCTGGATGAAATTTCTTGTAAGGAGGGTAGAATACGAAACCTGATTTTTTTGGCCCTATTAGTTAATTCGGCCCATTAAGATTTAACCTAATGTCCTTGATATTAAGTAAATCCCAAATAATATTATTGTGGGTTGTTCTTTAATTAAGATAAATAAGCGCAACTAAGTGTAAATATTAAAAGTGGCTTACAACTGTTATCTAGCCAGGCCGATACATCGGACGTTATATTTGATAAGAAATCTCTTTTGGAGGAATTTTAGGGTTCTTGAAGAGAATGGGAGATTCAAGACAAGACATCAACTTAAGATGAGGTTTTCACCCAATCTTATTTACATGAGAATTCTTAAGGTAAACAAGTTATTCTTTTAATAATTAAATGATTTATGATTAATTAGGAATATCTACGATTAGGGTGAAATCAAATTGGGCCCTTGATTTTGTGGGCTATCGGAAGAAAAAGAAAATAAATAAATGAATTGAAAACTGGCCCTCAGGCTTGTAAAGCTGGTGGATGAATTTTCTAAGTTAGAAAGTGAAATGAAAGGAGTGTGGACGAATTGATGACTTGATGTTATATTTTGTAGTTTAATAGAATATATTATTGGGATTGATGTTTGGTGGTTTAATAGGAAACCGATTTAATAGTATAAGGATTTGATGTTGTGATATTAGTGTTAGATATGAATTAATTGGTTTGTTTAATGGCAAAAGGAATAATTGTAATGATTAAGTAATAATGGTATTTTTTTTTTTTGGGATAGTGAATTGATAATCAAAATGAAGAAATGAATTGCTGCAATTTGCATGCCCGAGGGTCGTGGTTCCCGAGCAGAAGGTTGGTGTCGGGCTACTCCGGCCCGATTTCGCCTTTTCAACCCGATTCATCTGTTGATTTATTTTGGGTATCTTAAGGTATTTTAGAGTAATTTGGAATGTAATTAAACTGACTTTGGTGTATATTTAGGTGTCGACAAATTGATAGTTTGGGTATGTATTCCTTAGGTGTCAAGCCTTGGATTTGATCAAATAAGTGGTTTATATATCTTTTTACTCTTTTAATAAATATATTTTACAACTCTCTTATGTAAAATGTATGTTATAATAAAAAGAAGATTGAGTATAGATTACATGAGCCTCCAGAGATATGTTTTATGTTATATGACTGGTGTATGTGATATGAATGTACTACATGTACAATATGATTGTATATTGCCATGGCCAAGAGAATTTTGAACCAAGTTATGGTAGAGGGTGCCATAATTGGAGTTTTTCATATATATTTTGTCTGTGTTTCTCTCTATTCCGTTCTATTCGACCACGTCACCCAAGAATCTAATAGTTAGATTGCTTTTCACCATCCTTATTAATCATTAAGCATATAAGCTATTTGTTTAAGTGATATATAATACTGTTATCTATGTTTGTGGAATGTTATGACGCATGTGAAGCGTGCTTGCACAATTAATTAGTACATTGTAGTCTACTCAATCCGGTAAAAAGGTTTATGAACCAAGATTCAACCGTGTTTGAGATTTTGACTACACCCGAACTATCAATTTGTAGACAGCTATAGATCTGTCTCTTATACACATCTAGATGTGTATAAGAGACAGCGAAAGTAAAAATTGAAGTCATGATGTTATCTGTAAAGTCTCCATGCAACTAGATCCTCGAACTTCAACCAGTAATTGCTGCAATAGGACTCCTAACTGAATACTTTTCTGAAGTCCATGTAAGAGATCCCTGAGACACTACATTGTTAGCAGCTGATGCTAATTTCCTGAATGCGACTTCATATGTCAATTTTTGTTTAACCTTCGAGAAACTAAGCTTCTCGGGTGTTACGGTAACATTAACCCCTGTTGGCTGAATAACCTTAACTGTGTAAACCGAATTAGCGTCACCAACATTAGTAACCGTCCTCGTATATGTCTGAACGATCGATCCAAAAATCAGTGAAAATGAAGGGTAGTTTAGTTGTGCCTCACGTATGCTTGATTTTTCTGTGCAATTCACCTTTCTTTGGACAAGCAAACCAACCTCTGTATTTGTGTAATTCAACCCGCACAAATATGGGATGTAATCTTTCGGTTCGATGTTGTAAATCAGCCCTGGATTGTTTGCTCTAGAGGGGTTCACATGGCCTGAACCTGTGGCGAAAACATTTGCTGGAAGGAGCGTTTGATCCTCAATAGGGTTCTTGGCCAAGTTGACAATGTCGGCTGTAGTCATTATCGCAGATTTAATTGCAGCCGGATTTGATCAACTTGGTAAACACTTACTGTCAATGTCGACAATACCACTCAGATGAGGACAAGACATTGAAGTGCTTAGATTATGTTGAATGTAGCTTTTGTGTTGGTATTGTTTTCAACTGAACGATGCCAGGCAGCAAGAATGTTCACGCCAGGGCCAATGATATCAGGTTTAAGAATTCCAGGGCTTGTCCCACTTGGACCTCTTGAAGAAAATGCAGCAACCATTGGGGCGTGATTGTCTCCAATTATTGTACCTTTGAACAAGATCGAACCCACGGGTGTTTTTGTCGAGTTTATGTAGGCTAAAACCTTAATTCCATCAACATAACTCAAATGTGTTGCGGGAGGAATTGTCTCAAGGCTATGTTGTATAACCTTGAGACAATTGGTTAATGAGGATCATACCAATTCCACCAGCATTCTTGACATTTTGTCCCTTGCCGATTTGCGTTATTCCACCGCCATTGTCACATACCACTATTTTTCCTTGGACTAAAGTTTCCTTCAATAATTCAGAGCCACAATTATGGACATTAGATGTGTATAGTATAAAGGAAAAAGTGTAGGAGGAAAATCCTTAGGCTGATAAAGTGACTCGCCATTGAATTCCTCATTGTTTCCAAGACGAGCACTTGTCCTGATTTTCCTATCAATGGAACTTGCTCCAACGGTGAGAATCCACGGGGCTTCATTAGATAAAGAGCGATTAGAAGGTCCACTGTTCCCGGCCGAGCAGCTCACAAAAATGCCCCTTTCCATTGCACTATATGCACCAAGAGCAATATTGTTAGCATAAAACGGTCTTGATGCCGATCCTCCTTGGATGGAGATGGAAAGGATATCAACACCATCATCTATAATTGGCAGTATCCATCCCGGCCAATATATCGCTCTCCGGACATATAGTGGTGCATACTTTGTATATTGCCAAGTGAGCTAGAGGTGCCATACCAACAGCGGTGCCATTAGCATTGCCAAAAACATTAGCACCCTTGACAAAATTTCCAGCAGCTGTACTCGCAGTATGAGTACCATGACCTTCCTCATCCATCGGCGAACCATTTCCAACGTGGAAAACCGATCAAATCCACTTCTTGTTGCATACTGAGGTGTTGAACTCACACCTTCCCTTCCATTTAGCCGGTGGTGCTGGCATTCCTTCATCACTAAATGATGGATGGTCCGGCATAATTCCGGTGTCCAAAACTCCAATTATGACACCCTTACCATAACTTGATTCATTCCAAAATCCTATGCTTTGATGCAACCCCAAAAATTTAGGACTATGGGTTGTATGCAAGGGAAGTACCATTTGTGGTTGGGCAGATAGGAAACCAGGCTTTTTCCCCATTGCTTTCACCATCCTCAGCTGATAGTTTTGCAGCAAAACCTTTGAAAACATTGTGATAGGAATAAACCATATGGGATTCTTGATTATTTGAGCTTGTAATTGTTGTTGGCAGAAAAGACTTATAAAAACTGTCCAAATCTTCATTTGGGCTGCCTGAATTTGCACTGGAAAGTTTAGTGTCGGATTGATCAGGTAACTCAACATGAACAATATAAGTCTCCAGATCACTAGCAGCAATTGTCAAAGAATGAACACTGAATAAAGAAATCAGGATAAGAATTTGCACAAATCCCATATCTGAAATTGCTACAAATTGAAGTTAATTGTGAGCTTGAAATTGATGATTTTGGGTTTTTGAGTATGATTATCAAAGTTGTAGGATGCGAATATATATAGCCATCTTGACCATAAATGTTTATTGGTAAGAAATTTGCATTTTGGTCCTTGAGACTTCTACCTTAATAACAATCTATAACCAAGTCTTTTATTTGTTTATTTTTTTATAAATGAAAACGGTAATAAATTATAGTGATTATAATTGTATCTTCATTTACGGTTCCATGGGCACGGTAAAATGCAATTGTCTTCTATTATTTTCACTCTTCTTTGATTTTTTCATCTTAAGTATTCAACTTTATAATTATTTTTTTCATTTATCTAAAACAAACTTTTTTCAATACATGTATATTTATGTATAGGAAAATCATCTACGTTATATATATTACAAATTATTTTTCTTTGTCGCATTTAAAAATAAATAGTTTAAAGTTCGCCCAAATGAAGATGTGCGGGCGTGACATCCAATTACCTGTTTTAGATACATTCTAATAACTTAATTTTTTTTTTAAGTGGAATTCATTTTTTTCTAGCACGCTTCAATGTATTTTAAACTAAAAAAATAATTGTCTATTTCCAACTACACATTTTAAAAACGCTGCAGTCCCTCATGAATTTTCAAATAATATAGAAAGGAAGAAAACATTTTTAATAACGTTGATCGTTTTCTCATAGTTTTTTTTTTTTTGGCCGAGAAGCTTAGTTTGGGAAAGTGAAATTTAATAAAGATATTATAGGTTGCATTTGGATTGAAGAATTTGGGAAATGATTTGAAATTTATCAATTCATTTGAGTAATATTTTAAGGTTAAAACTAATAAATTTTAAATTTATTTAAATTAAAAAGTGTAATTAAAATGAATGATTTAAAATAACTTTTAATTTGGGTGGATCCGAAATTGATTCATTGTAACAATACAAATTCTTTCATCAAATGAATGGATTTCTAAATTCTTACCCAAATCTATCGATCCAAACACAACCTAAGTTTAATTGCCAAATATCATAGAATCTCCCACCAAAAATTTAAGTAAATAAAAATAAAATGAGAATTGAAAATATTTCTTCTCCTTTAAATTATTTCTATATTTTTCAAAGGCAAAGGAAAAAAGTAAAGTAAAAAAACAAAATGTTAGTCCTCCTTAAATTTAATGTCTACAACTCCGCTTTTGACCATATGCATATATTGTGCATGTTATGATCCCTTAAACACATAGTGATTTATTGTTGGGATTACCAGAACTGCCTTCACCTTCACTTAGCATGGGAAGAACTGACCCTCTACACTGGTTTGAACAGGCATGAGTCTCTTAACATCTCTCAGACTGGAAGCTGTCAGCCATGTTTAATTGAATATTCCTGCAACAAACTAATATCTTTCGAATTTTCATCAATTTGATCTCATAAGCTATGAACCAACTCACCTAGGTGAGTTGGTCATTAAGTACTTGGGCAGGGTGCAAGGTTATGGATTCGAATCTAGATGTGTATAAGAGACAGGCAAAGTTTAAAGTAGTTATCCCTTAATTCCATTGGGCCTTCCCCTTTCCCTTTCCCTTTCCCTTCCCCTCCCCTTTACTAGTAAATATAGTTAAATATGAGTATGTTAAACTGTTGCCGTTTAAAAAAGAAAAAAAAAAATCTCATAAGCTATAGCACAAATAATTTCACAGGAGGATTGCTTATCCTCATACACAGAATTTGCGCAATATTATACAAAGTCGCACAACTATTAACTTGTTATTAGATTTGTGAAAATTGAATAAAATTCGATAGAATATTTAAAATCAACGATTCAGTGATTCTTATAATTTTATTATGTGAATTGGTTTTGACAAATCGGTGGAGGGTGCTGGTTAAGAAGATTCCTTAGTTCACAAAATCCTAAATGCCAGGTACTTTCACAATTCGACATTCCTAATATGATTTTGTAAATGATTTTGCTAATTTTGGGATAGTTAATCTCATTATAAATGATATTAACACGACAGCGAACTGCTGACCATGTATGGTACGAAAGATGGTGGCAATTAGTATATGGCCTCTCAAATGACTGACCATTTCTATTTCTATTTCTTCTTTTATTTCGTAAAATAAGGACAATTTCTAATTGCGCAATTGGACTAGGCAAAGTACAACGTATTAATGGCTTATTACATAGGCCTCTTAATTTTTATTTTTTTTTAATCAACGATAGAACATATTATCTATATCTATATTTTAAATAAAATTAGATATAGATTATATGTTAAATATTAAGATTTAATAAATTTAGAAATAAAAATTAAGATTAGAGGCCAATAAGCCATTAATACCATGTTTCTTATACAATAACTAGATTTGTATAAGTCTCTTACACATATCTAGATGTCACGATATCAAATGCTCCATGTCACTTAGCCAAATAAAGAAGACAGAAAATAATTGACTTTGGGTGTATTTACTGAAATCAGTCAACAATAAAAGATATTACTTGAAGTTATATTTACGTATTTCATTTAAATTTTTGGACCCTTAACGAAAAAAAATTCAAAAAGGTACATAGAAAATAAAACTAAATTTTTTAGACTTAAATATAGAATTAAGTTCAATTGAAGAAATTTTCTAATAGAGTAGAATTTTGGAATCGATTTAGAAATAAAGATGAATATTAAAAAATAATGAGTTTTACAAATTAAAGAAGAGTAGGCCATGGAAGAAACATTGGAATGCGTTTTAGAATTCAAGCAATAATAAAATAAGTAAATTTTATAGATGTGTATAAGAGACAGACACTGTCTCTTATACACATCTAGATGTGTATAAGAGACAGGGGGATGAGTGATTTTTTTTTATTTTAAACATTATGTCTTAATTATCATATCTACCTATGAAAATAATCAACTCCATCAAGGCCTCCCCTATAACTTAAAACAAGGTTATTTTAATTTCAACGAATTAAATATCATTTTGGCCATTCAAACTAAGCAAAATCTCAATATGAGATGTTCTCTTCTCATTTTTTAATTCAAACCAGTGTAGATCGAGACAGTTCTCTAGATGTGTATAAGAGACAGGACATGTACAATTGAAACCTAAACACTAAATGGAATGTCTCCAATGTGGCTCCTAGAAGTGTTGATTATGAAATCGACACTCCAAATTGAAAATCTGTTCTAGTTTGCCCCTTCCAGAATATTCCCATACCAAAAAAAATACTATTAACCTTTTAAAAGTACACAATTTTAAAATATACTTTCAATCTTAGTAATTACTTTACTATTAGAATAAGATTTTTGTACAAAATAAAGAGTTCCATCTTGTATCTATTTTTCAAGGATGAATTTATAAATTATACAAGTATGCAAATAAAACTTTTTTAGAATTAGGAATAGAGCTAAAAGGATGGGTGTAATTTGGTCTTATTCAAAATATAAAAAGTCTATTTAACTTATGTGTGGTGTACTAAAAATAAATATAATGTAGAATCTATCATTTAGATTATTGTTTGGTGATTAGATGAGTAAGAAAATGGGTGAACAATGTGATCCGCGCCTATTTTATTTTTCTTAAAAGAATACAATCTTGCAACCTTTCTTTACTTTTAGTTCCCTTTTCTTGCATTTAACATGCAGCACATATTTAATCTAAGTTATTCTTTTCCTATAATCAAAAATTAGTTCCTAAATTATACTTTCTTGGTCCCAATATAATTTTTATCTTAAAATTTGTGAAAATGTATAATGTAAAAATTATATTGGGATTAAATGACCCTTATTAATTTTAATTAATTTTATATCACTAAAAGATAAATATTTGAAATGGGATAGCTCTTGGAAGGAAATAAGAGAGAGAACATAGGATTTGAGATGATGAATTGGTTATTGGACCCATTGGTTATTGAAGTTTGAAATCTATTTTGAACCATCATGCTAAAGGGTAAAATTGAAATTTAAGCAATGCAAATCATCTATTTATATAATGTGACATTTTTATTGGAACATCTCAATATAAGAAGTGCGACAATATAAATGAGACGGAGTAAGTAATAACTAAAATTCTTAATAGATAATTATTATCCTCGGACAAAAAATTATTATTGTCTTTGGACTTGTAAATATCTAATATTGAATATTAATAATCATATAAATTACATAGTTACTAGTTAGATTTTAACTAAAGTATACTTCGTCTAATAAAACTTAAATAATAAATGCTTATTGTTACTTTTGAATTGTTAGTATACAAGTTAAATTATTACTATACAAATTGATAGCCACTGCATCTAACTGTGTGTTGTTGATCTTATTCTATTAAATAAAATTTATAATATTAAATATCTATCTTTTAATTTACTACTATACAGATTGATAGTTTTAACATAATGAATACGCTGTAAATTGCTAAATGGTGGTAGACTATTTTTCACTTTTTTTTATTTTCATAATATAATTCTTATAGTTGAGCAACTATATATTTAAGACAGATTGCTTGAACTATTAAATTATAGATGTATTATTCACAATACACAATTATTTATCTTTTATGAAATTGCTTGAACTATTAAACTACACAAATCTCTTGTATTTCTAACAAAGAATATCCAAAGAAAATGTATAAAAATCACCTATGAGTAAATATTTGTATAAACTCATACGAACTACAAAAAATTATTTGGCTAAGTTAAACATTAAACCAGAAATTATATAAGTAGAAAATTAAGTGAATTAAAAATTCTAGCAGAGATAAACCTGTCTCTTATACACATCTAGATGTGTATAAGAGACAGAGATTGAGGCTGTCTCTTATAAAGCAGGGCGGCCGCCCCATATTTTTTTTGGTAATTTGTAAATATTGTAACGTGTCCTTGCAAATGAACAAGAAAGGAAATTCTATTTTTCAATCAGGGTTAATTAAGTTAATAAACCTTGATTAAATTAAAGAGAAACAAATTATCTTAAAAACTTCGAATCTATACCCCCCTCCCAAAAAAAAAAAAAAAAAAAAACTTTGAATCTAGTGGGAGTACATTAATTAATTAGTTGTAGCAGCGTTTGCTTGAGCTTGTAGACTTGTAGTAGTTTGTAGCTCTCAATAAAAGCTTAAGAATTTATGTAAAGAAAATCAAGTTGCAAATTGTTCGTATTAAGGTACGAGGTGCTTGATTTTCTCTTCCATTTAATTATCGTGTACATTAATACATGTCCAGATGTGGTACTTAGCTCCTAGGCAGGTTTATATAGTATTACTATTTGTCATATAATTAATGGTTGATTAATTCCATGCTTGGAAGATTAAAGTCAATGCACAGAAGTAAGATATTGAAATATCTCAGATATTTCAAAATATTGGAGCCAACCCTCAGTAAGAATTTATGAAAACTCAATCGCACTAGAGATATTTTGCTTCAACAAACTAATAGCTGCTAGATATGTATTTGATTACAGGATCTGGAAGTTTTGTTCTACTCGTTAGTTGCGAGCAAATTTTTCATTAGTTGTAACTATCCACTATCACCTGTGATATTATTAGTAAAAAAAAAAAAATTACATAAATGATGGAGTTGATTATTTTCATAGGTAGATATGATAATTAAGACATAATGTTTAAAATAAAAAAAAATCACTCATCCCCTACCCATTAGTTACTTGAACTATGATCAACAAGTTATATGTAAAGCGTCTCACTTATTGCATTTTGTTGTCGATAACTAATACATAAATAAAGCTATGCTTGATTTTTGCAAATGCTATTACCGCAGCATCCTTTGTTAATGCCACCAACAAAATATTGAAATGACCAAATTACACCCATTATAAGAGACAGAAATAATGAGGTTTGGTTGGAAAAATTTTGCTGTGGTTGGTTGGGCTGAAATGAAGGATTTTCTACATTGTTTTGGTTAGTCTAAAAAAAGTTCGAATTGGAATTTTGCACCGCGAGGAGTAATTTTGACACAGTTCGATAGATTTAGCATAACTTTCTTGTCCGAACTCCAATTGGAATGATTCAAAATGTTTTGAAAAGCTAAGATATAGAGTTACAACTTTCATATTTTGGATTTTTTTTTCAAATTAGGATTAAATCATGATCAAAATTGAGGAGGAATTTGCAATTGGTGTAGCCAATGGCGCCCAAAATGCAGCCCTAGGCGCAAACCAAGTGTGGTTTCGAAGGAAGCAGCGCCTAGGCGTGACAAAATTGCTGCCTGTGCGCGATCAACGGATAGGTCTTATAAGATTGCTAATTCGCAAGAAACATCCTCCGTGGGCTCGTTTGCATGGGAAATCATGTGCTTATCATCTCGGATCCCCAAACCCTAAAATCATCTATAAATATACCAAAAGAAGGGGAGGAAATCATCATAATCATCAGCCATTCTTAATTTTCTTAGTTTGTCACAGTTAGATTGATAATTTAGTCAAGTAAGGTAGATTTTCTTAATTGTTCAAGCTAGAAATTTATTTTCTTGTCAAGAATTCAAGATTCGATGATCATCAACATTCGTTTTTACTACAATTACTGAGTTTGATTTATTTTTATGAAATTTAATTTTTGTTCTTATTGCTTTCATCTTCTTTAATTATTGTTCTTGCTTTATTGCATTCAAATTTTTAATTGCTTCCGTAATTTAGTAGTTAGGTTTTTATTAGAATATTAGACGATCGTTTTTTATTGCTTTTATAGAGTAGATTAATTTAAATTCCTGTTCTTGATTAAATGCTTAGAAGTAGGGTGGATTAAATTAGGATTCTAGTTAATTATATTTAATTGCTTTACGTAGAATTAGAATTTTACATTCTTGTCTTTATTTTACTTTCTTGTGCTTAATTTTAGTTTAAGTTTAGTCCTAACTAGTATATAGACTTGTGAACTTAGTAATTGTACCAATAGTCCTCGTGGGAACAATCCTTACTCATCCTATATACAAACTCGCCTCGTATACTTGTGAGTGTGTGGGAGTTGATTAGGATAACTAAAATTTTTATTACTTGTTCATTGTTTGCAAATACCTAATCAATATTCTATCGAACAAGTATTTGGCGCCGTTGACGGGGACTATTTTTTTTAGTAACAATATTAGGTGTAGTGAGTCTTACTATATTGGAATTTTTTATTTCTTTTATTTATTTATTTATAATTATTTTTTGTTCTCACAAGTTTGTTACGGGATTTGGTATTCGATAAATGATCTTTGGTTTTCTTTTCTTGTAGTTTATGGTAGATACTACTTCATCCGATTGACTTAAAAATTGAACGGACAATAAGTAGAAATCATAGACGACAAGATCAAACCAAGATAACAATCTAATGGAGATTCCAAACCGTGCTATTAATGAACAAGACCTAATATTGCTGTCTCTTATGACAACCTAGTTAATGTTAATGCTAACCCCCAAATCTTAGAGATCATGCTATATCTTAGGCTTATTTCTAAATATTGCTCGGTTGTCCGTGCAAGCGAATAACTTTGAAATCAAGCTTGCACTTGCACAAATGCTCCAAACATATGCTATGTTCGGAGAAGGATCCAATGAAAATCCAATGAAAATCCCTATGAGCACTTAATCATATTTGAGGAGATCATTGATACATTCAGGTACAGTGCAATCTCCCTCAATTGTATCTGGATGAGAGCATTCCCTTTTCCTTACATGATAGAGCAAGGGTCTCAGCTGTAATCATATCAACAAGGCACTCACAACATGGGACCAACTCGTTCAAAAATTCCTAGCCAAACACTTTATACCGGTTAGGACTGATAAGCTCCGAAATGAGATCACGTCATGACGATAAATCACTTATTTCAATCTAGGTGTGTATTGGGACTAGTTCAAGGGATGTTGAAGAAGGGTCACACCATGTTATTCCTCTATGGCTGCAAGTCCAAACCTTTATAATGGACTATTTTCGGAGACGAGATTGATTATGGATGCAAGTGGAGGTTCTTTTTCCTATAAGACTGTAGAGGAAGCACAAGAATTGTTGGAAAGAATGGCATATACTCATTACTATCATGGAGCAATAACTGCTTCAGTTGGACATCAACAACCACAAGTGCATCAAGCTAACGTCCAGCAAGGAGACATGCCTAGCTATAATTCTTTCATATTTCAACAGAACATGATGATGAGTGTCGTTACAAATTTAACCAAAGCTGTCGAGAATATGGTAAAAAGTTTAGTGAACTCCATTAGTTCGACAAACCAAGGGATCTTGAATTGTGATTTCTAAGGAGGAAATCACCAAATTAGCTTTAGTGAGACTTCGATAAGGCAAGATGAGTAGGTTCAATACATTTCTAATCAAAATTTTAGCTTATATAACCAACCCACATACTAGGGCAATACATACAACCCTTCTTAGTGAAATCACTCGAACTTTTTTTAGACTAACCAAAACAATGTAGAAAATCCTTCATTTCAGCCCAACCAACCACAGCAAAAAGAGACAGTCTGTTAACCTCATTATATTAGACCATATCAACCACCTCATCAAAGGTATACCCAAAACTTTTCATCTCAACAAAATAGCTTATACCAACCTCCACCACCAAGACCACCATCTCAAAATCTAAATTATTCCAGATATGTATAATCATGAAGTACTCCTTACTTCAAAATATATTGAGAAGGAATTTTGAGAGATTGCGAAGGGAGTATGAAAATTGGCGGCTACTACAAAATTACCTTGAGTTACAATTGAGACAAATAACCTGACAAGACAATGAGAGATCGGTTGGAGCATTGTCAAGTGATACAATCCCACACCCAAAAGAGCAATGCAACATGTCTCCCTAAGAAGTGAAAAGAATTGGGAACAATTATTAGATGAAAACAACATAATGGTAAAGAAGAAGAGAAGAAAAAATTCAAGGTGATTGAGGAGAACAATGAAACTGGTTGTAATGATGACAAGATGACAAAAGTGAATAAAAACAATGAGTTGAAAAAGAAGCACGTAGTAGAGCCCTTGAATTTGCATCCTTCAGTGAGGATTCCATTCTCTCAAAGACTCAATAATTCTAGAAATGAGGAAAAAGACAAACAATTCATCAACATGTTCAACAAGGTTATTGTCAATATTCCTTTGATTGATGTGCTCACCAAAATGCCCAACTACACATAGTATTAAGAATTTATTAGTAAGGAAGCAGAAATAAGATGAAATCCAAAATATGAAAGCTGTCTCTTATACACATCTAGATGTGTATAAGAGATTACCCCTAAACTCAAAAACCTGTAAAAGAAACAGAAGATTCCAATATTGTAAGAACTGTCTAGTTAAGGACATTCACTTTATGAAATTAGGAGCTAGTATCAATATTATCACGAAATCCATTTATGATAATTTAGGAATCCCCAACGCCAAACCAACTAACGTTACATTCCAATTAGCGGTGTTGACTAGAAGGAAATATATAACTTATTAGAGGCGCGCTTGTCAAGTATACACATCTAGATGTATATGGTTGATTTCTTGGTATTGGACAATTGCAAGGACAATGAAATACCGTTGATTCTTGAGAAACCATTTTTATCAACTTCACATGCATTGATAGATGTTAATAAAGGGAAGTTAATTTTACAAATTAAAAATGAATTGGTTGAAATTGATGTTTTGATTATAATGATAATTTTCCTATTTTTGAAGAAAAATTTGACCTGCTAATCCTTCACTTGATCCTTCTATTAGCAGGTCAATGTCATATTTTCTGTCTCTTCAAAACCACCGACGATATGTGTGGGGTGAGAAAGGATCAAGAAAATTATGCACTGTATTAGAAAGTTTGTGACGTCCTAAAAGTTTATAGAGCACAAAAAGAAGAGCAAATGGTTCGAAAAATAATTGGACGTGCTACTGAGGACATTGGCTTTGTTGACTACAAGGAAACGTGGATTTCTTCAAAGAAAAGCCGAGAATCAAGAAATGATAGTTAAGAAGAACGGGATTAAATTTTTCCCGTGGAGTCCTAAAGGAAGAGGGTGGCCAACCACCGTAGCATATTTTACATGCGAGGCAGTGCAATAGTCGAGTCTAAAACTATAAATAAGGGCACTACACAGGAGGCAACCCATTTTTTTTTACTTTTATTTCTTATGCTTTTATTTTAGTTTCTTGGTTTTATTGTCCTTCTGAGATATGTCTTAAGGACTTTCTATTTAAATTTCTAGAAATAGTAGTTGGTGTTTTCCACCTCGACACAAGGGCATTTAGTTCAAAAATAAATTGCAACAAATGTTTTCATTAACAAAGAAGCTTTCCTTTTTCCCTTTTTACTCTTTATTTTTTGCATTGGGGACAATGCTATACCCTACATGTGAGGTGGCAAGTTTTCTTAATGTCTATTTGTTTGGTGATTTTTTGTTCATTTTGTTCAGTTTTCGCTTTCATATTGTAGCTTAACTTTTGATTTGAGAGCTTTCCAAATTTTTTAAAATTTTATTCACAAATTGCTTTGCATGTTTCTTTAATTTTCTACTTGATAATTTTTGAATTAAATTGTCATGAGTAGGCTAGTCGGTGTTAATATTTTTCTAACATAATTTCTAATTTTTGAGCACTAATAGCCCTACAATGTAGTTGATTTTTTGCACTAAAAGATAATTGTATAGATTCACTCTATATGTGTAACCCAAACAGAGACAGAATTTATATAAGGAAGGCAAAATTTTAAGATAATCTTATTTGATTTAAAGATGAGGGTAAGCATTTCTTTAGACGTTTGAGCCTTTCAAACAACAACCATTACTGTAAAATTTATCCCTAGAACCTTACTTGAGCCTTAGTTTGTTTTGAATGGACAGGAGTACCATTCATTTTTTTTTTCTAACTCATTTTTTATCTATCTTTGTGAGTTATCTTAAATGTCCCTTAAGAGTTTTAATGCCACATTAATTGTTAAGGAGATATAAGTATCGATGGTAGTTGTATGTGAGTATTTGAATAAATGGTATGCAATTAGTGTTTAAAAAAAAAAAAAACAATTTGTTGACCATTGCAGGTAGTGCCCATCACTGGCACCTACATTGGAGTGTTAGAGTAGTGTCTATCACTGGTACCTGCATAGATATTTTTTGGCTGGTAGTGCCTGCCACTAGTACTTCGTATAAGAGACAGTTATTGGAGCAGACTTTGTAGCTGCAATATTTTTACGAAGTGTTGGCAAGAGGGGTTGAAATTGAAAATGTATGATTCTATTTTGCTTGTTGCACAAAATCTTGATGGGTGTTTAGAGAATTAAGTATGGAGTTACCTTCTTTGAAGGATGTGTATTTTAATGTTCAAAAAGAAGCTTTATATTAATGAGGCGCACATTAATTTAAAACTCTTTTTCTTATTTGTTTATCTTTTTCCATTTCTTTGTTAGTCAATACCCTAGCCTTACGTTACAAGATAAAAGTCCTACCTAATTTAAGTCGATTCGATTGTCTACATTAGTGGAGAAACGTAAGAAGGGTAAGCTATGGACTGTTTAGAAAAATTCAAAAGGTTCGCATGATTTGATCTGTCTTAAAAGTTATTTTTATATGGCTATGCACACACCTACACTGGAATTCACGTATAAGGGCTTATTACCCTTTGACTATTTCCTTGTGATGGTTTGGTTTTTGGTTATTCATGTGGATAACTGATGAGATATGTTGAGTATATTTGTGATTCATTTTTATATTTTGCTCGAGGAGTACTTGCTGTGACAATAACATTTGCCTTCATTTTCTTCTAATAATTGTTATATAACGCCATGGATTCAATTGAAGGGTAAAACAGGAAATCAATGGAGAAATCTCCGAGTTCCAAATTTTGACATCTATTCTATTCCAACTTCATCAACTATTTCATATATTAGTTTTGGAAAAATTTTAGTGTCTCGTTGAGGGAATCATCATGTTATCTTTAAGATTTATCAGACAAGACAAATTTTTAAAACACATAATATTGTATTATATAAGTTTTTAAAGTACAATGGGATAGTTCGTTTAATAGGACTGTAGGATTTTCCTTAGTTTTGTGCCCAATAATTTGTTCTAGAAACCTTTTGACTTAGCTTCTTTAGAACGCCCATTTACCCAGATTATCAATTAGGAAAGCACCTAAGGAAACAATTCCCTACCGTCTCCTCCATCTGAAAGGTAAAAGTAAGTTTTATTTTAATAGCAGATTTGTAAAATATGTATATTGTTCACTATTGGTTATCTTCCTAAACTAAACTATGACAAACTATGACAATTTACATCCAAAAATCCATTTCCTCTGTTGTGAAATTCCTGTCCAAGGTTCCTCTAATGCACATCAATTTTTTAGCTTCTTTTCCTGATACCAACTCCATTTCCTATTCCTAATAACCTCAGCAACACTAGATAGTCTAGTGCAACCAAGAGACATCAGCAAATTTTTAGTAAAACATGTTGACAATTGGCCATGTGGTTGCCAATTATCAAACCAAAGAAAGATATCTGATCCATCCCCAACTTCCATTTTAAAGCGGTGTTTCGCCTTAAGCCTTAACTTCAATAGCTTCCTCCAACACGAAGAGCAATCTGAGGGGATTTTCAATCCCCAACACCATTTATTCTTCGAGTAGATTTCATGCACCCACTTATCCCACAAGCTATCCTTCTTTGCACAAATGTTCCAAATATTCTTGAGCACTAAACATTCATTCCATAAAGCTAAGTTGAAGATGCCTAGGCCACCCTTTTTTTTTTGGTGTGCATACCTTTTCCCAGCTGACTTTTGCCCCATAATGGATTTTAACATCACCAGTCCACAAGATTGAAGCTAGCATATTATCTATCTTCTTTATGATTTTCATTGGCAAGATAAACACACTAGTCCAGTATATATGTATACTATGTAGCATTGATTTTATCAATTGAATCCTCCCATTGGGGTTAATTTCCTGGCACCCCAACTACTGATTCTTTGCTGTATTTTAACCAAAATGACTTGGCAGTCCTTAAAGTGCAATCTTGCTAGAATGAGAGGAAATCCCAAATAGGTAACTAGTAATTCTCCTAACGGTATCCCCAGGAACTCACTGTATTTAAAACTAGCTTCTTCAGTTGTTCCAGCCAAGAAGATAGTACTCTTTTGAAGGTTTGGCTTCAATCCAGACATTTCCCTAAATTCACTAAGGCTTTCCTTGATGATACCAAAAGATTTTCCAGTGGCTTTGCATAGTATAAAGAGATCATCTACAAAAGCTATATGAGTTAACCTTATTTCTTCACAATTTGGATGAAAATCATATCCAGTGACCGCTACTGACTTCAAGGAGAACAACATATTGAATGCTTCCATAGCTATGGGGAAAAGATGCCTCAAGCCCTTTTACTTCTAAAAACCCAGCCATTGATCCATTTAAATTTATTGAAACGGAGGCTGTTGTAACACACATTACTGTCTCTTATACACATCTGAATGGAAATGTGCCTTAAAGCTCCAAACTAAAAACTCCAGCTAACTGTGTCGTAGGCCTTCATTATATCAATCTTTAAAGTAGCTTTAGGCACATTTCCATTCCTTCCAGATCCTCTAATAATTTCATGCATTAACATAACATTATCCGTAATTTGCCTACCCTTCAAGAAAGCAGATTGCATAGGATTGATATTATTCTCTAATACATTATAGACATCTATGGCCAGTTGGTTGGAAAACATTTGTAAATAATGTTGCAGCAAGGAATTGGTCAAAAAATTTCAAATGAGAAGCAATTGCTATCTTTGGCACCAAAGTAATAATAGTACTACTCAATAGGAAGAGACAATATTGGTTTTGGAGCATATACTTATTGCAGCTACAAAGTCTGCTCCAATAATGTCCCAGTTATGTTGGAAAAACTGAGGGATAACTACCAGCTCCAGCAGCCTTCTACTTTTTCATATTAAAGAGAGCATCCTTAATTTCACAATCTATCACTTTTCTAATTAGGTAGTCATTCTGTTCCCTAGTAAGTCTTTTTGTGATAATGTGCTGCGTCTGAGATTCCATTCATTTCCATTTTCAGCACTGAAAAGTTTCTTGTAAAACTCCATAGCAATCTCCTTTACAGCTTTATAATCAACAACCAACTCACCATCATCAGTTGTCAAATAGGTTATTCTATTTCTATCTGTGTGCGTTTTAACTTTCTTATGGAAGAAACTAGTGTTTTTGTCCCCCAATTCCAACCACTGAATTCTAGATTTGGATTTGTAAAACTGCTCTTCAGCACCTAGCAAATCAGCATATTCCATTTCAGTTCCTTCTTAGATTTCTATAACGTATTTTCATCAAAAGGTTGTGATTGTAATAGTTGCTAAATTTGAGCTAGCTAACATCGCTTCTTATTCAGGTTGCTTTGAAACAGGGAAATCACCTTCCAACACAACTTCTAGTCGGCTCCCTGTAGAAAGATCAATCTAATGAACACCATCCTTTTTGGTCCCAGAGAAAGACGCAACCACTCTAACCATCAATTAACACAACGAACCGTAGAGATCTAAAAAAAACACACTTGCAATCATAGGAAATTAAGCAAAAATAGTAATCTAAACTAACACATTGTGAAAAATAAAGAGAAAACCAGTAGTCAAGCATCATCCTGGTTTCAAATAATAACCAAATTCTCTTGGTTATTTTAGCAGCACCTAGAGATCTTGATTAATCTAGAAGCCATGTACAAAGAATTCAACAAGTTATACTGGTATTAATACATCGAGCATATATATAAACATCGAGCTCGGCTCAAATTCAAAGTTCTTAAATCAGACTCAAGATTTTAGTAGAGCTTAGAGCATAAGTTCGATGTATATTCAAGCTTAGTTGAGCTCGATAATGAGGATGGTAAATACAACTTTCTTCTTAATCCTCGTTTAGTACTTACACAAATAAAAATAAATATTCATAATTGATAAGAGCAAAAACTAGAGAGAGAAAATTCTTGTATTAATAAGGTTGAAGATACACTTATGAGAAAGAAATGCCTTTATAGATTTCGGTGGAATGTCATAACTACCCTAATAATCATACATTGCCTAAGCAATTTATAAGAATGCCCTTAATGATATCACATAGGTATTATACATGTGTAACATAAATAATAATGTATACAAAATTGAATTAGGGTTGACCTTGAGATTTTGCAAAACTAAAGGGTCGGTCTGAATTTAATAAATCTAACAATATATCACTATGCAATGTGCAATGTGGTGACCAATACAAACTCATTCTTGAGATTGGGTTCCATATGCAATGTGCAAGTACTCTCATTTGACGTGATTATGTACTTAAGTTGCAAAAGCTTGATTCTAACTAGGTCAAAATTAACCGATTGTCGATCTAACCTTTGCACCTTTACTCCAAACTATTAATTGAAAATTATAACTTATCAATATTTTAGAGATAAATTTGTTAATTAGAATCAAGATATTGTTTTGTCAGGAAAATAATTACATTTATTTAACTCTAATCAAGTGTTAGAATAGGTTTCAAACCAAAGAGGGCCATAACAGAGGTGCACTTTAAGCGATAATGTGAAACCGGCCTTTTTGCCCTTTGTAAATATGTCCAACACTATTCCTTAGGTTAAATACTTATATTAGATGAATCAAGAAAAAATGTTATTGTGGGTTGTTCTTTATACAAGATAAATGCATTGCAACTAAGTTAAAAATATTAAAAGTGGCTTACAACTGTACACATCTATGCTACGCCGATACATCAGATGTTATATTTGATAAGACATCTCCTTTGGATTTTTTTAGGGTTCTTGAAGAGAATAGGAGATCCAAATCATGAGAATTCATAAGGTAAACAAGTCTTCTTTTGGTAACTCTAAATTCTGTAGTGTGGATTAACCTAGGAATTATCTTTGATTCAGCTGTGAAATCAAATAGGGCCCTTGACTTTGTTGGTTATATGGAAGAAAAGAAAATAAATAAATGAATTCCATCTAGATGTGTATAAGAGACAGATCAAATCCAGGTATTAGTCCTTGTATTTTCTAAGTTAGAAAGTAAAATAAAAGGAGTGTGGACGAATTGATGACTTGATGTCTTGTTTTGTAGTTTAATAGAATATATTATTGGGATGATGATATTTGGTGGTTTAATACGAAATTGATTTAATAGCATGAGGATTTGATATTGTGATAGTAGTGTTAGACATGAAGTAGTTGGTTTGTTTCATGTCAAAACAATGGAATAAAGAATAATTGTAATCGGGATAGTGAATTTGGTAATCAAAATGAAGAAACGAATTGCTGCAATCTGTATTTGGCTGGGGCAATTATGCTCGGGCGCTGTGGTTTGGGTATCTTAAGGTATTTTGGGTATCTTAAGGTATTTTAGAGTACTTTGGAATGTAGTTAAACCGACTTTGGTGTATCTTTAAGTCTCGACGACTGTCTCTTATAGTTCGGGTGTGTATAAGAGACAGCACAGGTATCAAAACTTAATGAATTTATCAGGTAAGTGGTATATACATCTCTTTACTCTTCTAATAAACAGTATTTCATTGATTCTTGTAGGACAAAGGGTAATTCAGTTATGAAAGCATTGTTTTCATATATGTTGATAAATTTATAGAAATCTAAGAAGGAACTGAAATGGAAGTGTCTCTTATACACATCTAGATGTGTATAAGAGACAGGGCCAGAACAGAACAGAATAGAGACAGAACATATATGAAAACAATGCTTTCTGTGCTCCTACCTTTCTATGGGTTCTTAATAGTTAGATCGGGATCCAATAACTGAATTACCTCTGTAAATCATGAGTTATCATTTTATATCTCCATGATATATGATCTATTATGCATGTTTTTGGAATGTTCATGATGAAGTATGCTTAGATGATTCATTAGTATATTGTAGTATACTCAATCCGATAAAAAGATATATGAACTGCTTACTGAACTCATATTTTACTCAACCCATTATTAACATTTTTCCAGGTAATTATAAATTTGATTAAGGGAAATCATCAAGGACTTGATGTTTTGAGATCAGTGTCCTCGTGAAAGGTAATGGCACCCTGTCTCTTATACACATCTAGATGGGTAGCGGAGACAGCCAAAAGTATCAGAGTAATAGGTTATGATACTTGTGGATTGTTGGGCTCGTTATGGTTTGGTGCTAATCTTGGATATTTTATACTTAAGCTTTGACACATAGGTTTGGATATGTGTGCCTCGAAGAGTACTAGGTTAAAATAGATCTGTTTGGCTTGAAAACTTTGGACCACAGGACCACATGTGATCCTTGTGTGTGGATGGCCAACCTACACTTGATTGCTTATGGTTCTTTGGCTTGAAAACTTTGGACCACAGGACCATATGTGATCCTTGTGTGTGGATGATGGTTCTTTGGCTTGAAAACTTTGGACCACAGGACCACATGTGATCCTTGTGTGTGGATGGCCAACCTACACTTGATTGCTTATGGTTCTTTGGAATAGAGCGTGGGTCACTAGAATTGATTTTGAGTTAATAAGTTGATAATAGTGTAACTATAAGTGTTTATCAGAGTGTGCGGCGGAAACGTGATCATTGAACAGGTTTCTAAGACAAAATTTCTTGTAAGGAGTGTAGAATGTGAAATTCGGTCTTTTTGGCCCTATTAGTTAATTTGGCCCATTAAGATTTAACTGAATGTCCTTGATATTAAGTGAATCCCAAATAATATTATTGTGGGTTGTTCTTCAATTAAGATAAATAAGCGGAAATAAATGTAAATATTAAAAGTGGCTTACAACTGTTATCTAGCCAGGCCGATGCATCAGACGTTATATTTGATAAGAAGTCTCCTTTAGAAGAATTTTAGGATTCTTGAAGAGAATGGGAAACCAAGACAAGACATCAACTTAAGATGAGGTTTTCACTTAATCACCAGAATTCATAAGGTAAACAAGTTATTCTTTTAGTAAGTAAATGAATTATGATTAATTAGGAATATCTGTGATTAGGGCGAAATCAAATTGGGCCCTTGGTTTTGTTGGTTATTAGAAGAAAAAGAAAATAAATAAATGAATTGAGTACTGGCCGTAAGGTTTGTAAAGTTCCAGGTAGACAGTCCCACGTCGAATTTGTAAAATGAAAGCTGTGTGGACGAATTGATGACTTGATGTCTTGTTTTGTAGTTTAATAGAATATATAATTGGGATGAGTTTGTTATAGACCAATATCTCGAGCTATTTAACCACCATACATCATAAATATAACGCATCTTTTGGCTCGCATAATTCATATTCAATCATCTTTTTATTATAACGTACATTTTGATATTTTAGAGAATTTTAGAATATAATTAAACCAAATTTGGTGTATATTTAGGTGTCGACAAATTGATAGTTCAGGTTTGTCTTTCTTTGGTGTTGAGCTTTGGATTTGATCAAATAAGTAATTCATGTATCTTTTTATTCTTTTAATAAATGTATTTCAAAAATCTCTTATATTCAAAATGTACGTTATAATAAAAAGATGATTGAATATGAATTATGCGAGCCTCCAGATACGTTATACGTATATGACTGAGTTAGATTTAGATCCAATAAATCAATTACCCTTTAAATATATGAGCTATCTTTTTAATATATGATTTATTATACATGTTTATTGAAATGTTCAGACGCATGTGAAGTATATTGTAGCCTACTCAATTTGGTAAAGAGGTTATGAACCATTTATTGCTCTTGTGTTTTGCACACCATATTATTAATATTTTTTACTGGTAATCATAAGTTTGATTAAATAGAGTGATAAATCCTCTACTCTGTAGGCCTAGTGTCCTCAGGAAAAGTGAGGCATGGCAACTCAAAATCAATTCTAGTGACCCACGCTCTATTCCAAAGAACCATAAGCAATCAAGTGTAGGTTGGCCATCCACACACAAGGATAGACGTGGGTTTATTAAAAAATAAAATTAAATTTAATAAAAAAATAAAGGAAGTAAATAACCATCAATCACTTATTCAAGCAAACGAGAACTACAGTTCAAATGCAAAGCCCAAAAAAAAAAAAAAAACGTCTCTAAGATTTAAAAGTAAAAATTGAAGTCATGATGTTATCCATAAAGTCTCCATGCAACTAGAACCTCGAACTTCCACCAGTAATTGCTGCAATAGGGCTTCTAACTGAATACTTTTCTGAAGTCCATGTAAGAGATCCTTGAGACACTACATTGTTAGCAGCTGATGCTAATTTGGTGAATGTGACTTCATAGGTCAATTTTTGGTTAACCTCCGAAAATTAAGCTTCTCAGGTGTTACGGTAACATTAACCCCTATACACATCTAGATGTGTATAAGAGACACCGAGGATTAGCCTACAACATTTGTTGGTGAGGCTAATATTTCACTGATTTTTGGATCAAATATTCAGACATATGAAGGGTAAGTTTAATTGTGCCTCGGGTATGCTTGATTTTGCTGTGCAATTCACCTTTCTTTGGACAAGGAAACCAACCTCTGTATTTGTGTAATTCAACCCGCACAAATATGGGATGTAATCTTTCGGTTCGATGTCGTAAATCAGCCCTGGATTTGTTTGCTCTAGCCGGGTTCACATGGCCTGAACCTGTGGCGAAAACATTTGCTGGAAGGAGCGTTTGATCCTCAATAGGGTTCTTGGCCAAGTTGACAATGTCGGCTGTAGTCATGATCGCAGATTTAATTGCAGCCGGAGACCAATCAGGGTGCGCGCTCTTGAGCAATGCGACAATACCACTCAGATGAGGACAAGACATTGAAGTGCCAGAGATTATGTTGAATGTAGCCTTTGTGTTGGTATTGTTTTCAACCGAACGATGCCAGGCAGCAAGAATGTTCACTCCAGGGCCAATTATATCAGGTTTAAGAATTCCAGGGCTTGTCCTGCTTGGACCTCTTGAAGAAAATGCAGCAACCATTGGGGCGTGATTGTCTCCAATGATTGTACCTTTGAACAAGAATGAACCCACGGGTGATTTTGTCGAGTTTATGTAGGCTACAACCTTAATTCCATCAACATAACTCAAATGTGTTGCGGGAAGGACATGAGCATCGAGCTGATGTTGCATAACCTTGAGACAATTGGTTAATAAGGATCATACCAACTCCACCAGCATTCTTGACATTTTGTCCCTTGCCGATTCGTGTTATGCCACCACCATTGTCACAAAACACTATTTTTCCTTGGACTGAAGTGTCGTTCAATAATCCTGAGCCACAATATCTAGAGTTCAAATCACTCTGGTTCATGCCAGGATAGTATAAAGGTAAAAGTGTCGGAGGAAAATCCTTAGGCTGATAAACTGATTCGCCATCAAATTCCTCATTATTTCCAAGAATGGTACTTGTCCTGATTTTCCTATCAATGGTGCTTGCTCCAACAGTGAGAATCCATGGGGCTTCATTCGATGTCTCTTATACACATCTACCTCAGTGTATTTTCCCGGCCGAGCAGCTCACAAAATGCCCCTTAATGAGGCACTATATGCACCAAGAGCAATATTGTCAGCATAAAATTTTCCTGTTGCCGATCCTCCTTTAATTCTCTTATAAGGATATCAACACCATCATCTATAGCAGTATCCATCGCAGCTAATATATCACTCTCTGAACATCTGTTGTGGTGCATACTTTGTATATTGCCAAGTGAGCCAGAGGTGCCACACCGACAGCAGTGCCATTAGCATTGCCAAAAACATTTGCACCCTCGACAAAATTTCCAGCAGCTGTACTCGCAGTATGAGTACCATGACCATCCTCATCCATCGGCGAACCATTTCCATCGCGAAAAAAAATTGTGCTCCAATCAACTTCTCTTATGCACACTGAGGTGTTGAACTCACACCTTCCCTTCCATTTATCAGGTGGAGGAGGCATTCCTTCATCACTAAACGATGGATGGTCCGGTGCAATTCCGGTGTCCAAAACTCCAATTATGACACCCTTACCATAACTTGATTCATTCCAAAATCCCATGCTTTGATGCAACCCCAAAAAGTTAGGACTATGGGTTGTATGCAAGGGAAGTACCATTTGTGGTTGGGCAGATATGAAACCCGGCTTTTTGTCTCCATTGCTTTCACATCCTCGGCCGATAGTTTTGCAGCAAAACCTTTGAAAACATTGTGATAGGAATAAACCATTTTGGGTTCTTGATTATTTGAGCTTGAAGAAATTGTTGTTGGAAGAAAAGACTTGTAAAAACTGTCCAAATCTTCATTTGGGGTGCCTGAATTTGCACTGGAAAGTTGAGTATTCATTGATCAGGTGAATCAACGTGAACTATCATCTTTCTAGTTCACTAGCAGCATGTGCCAAAGAATGAAAACTGAGTATAGAAATCAGGACAAAATTTGCACAATAGTTCACAAGAGCAATAGAATGGTTCATATACCTCTTTACATGTCTCTTATTGAGTATCTTATAGTGATGTAAGTAGCAGATATTTATATATAGCCATGTGTGAATTATAAATTTTTATTTGTATAAGAAATTTGCATTCTGATTGTGATTGCATCTTCTAGGAAGTCATCAAAACTCAAAAGAATTGGTCTTTGGTTCGTCTACTTTTAATTAATAACAATCTATACCAAGTCTTCTTTTTTTTTTTTCTTTTTCTGGGTCAAAAAACACAGATCTAAAATTTACTTCCATGATTGTTTCTTCATTAACGGGGTCCCATCCACACGCTAAACATGCAAATGTCTTCTAGAATTTTGAATTATTTGACTTTTTTCTTCTTAGAAGACTTGAGTATTTAACTTTATAATTATTTTTTCCTTTGTCTAAAACAAACCAAAACCTTATTGACTTGATTCATCATCATGTCCCAAACATTTTTTAGTACGTACGTCTATACTTATGTATAGGAAAATCATCTACTTTATGCATATTACAAATTATCTTTCCTTATCGCGTATAAAAATTGATGATACCATAATAACACACCTAATTACAATGTTACACGTGATTTCGATCCAATAACCTCAGGTATAAGTATCTAAATAACAGGTCAAATTCATTAATGATTTTCCTAATTTTATAAGTTCGAAATTCTTATTCCACTTGAGGGCCTGTCTCTTATTAGACATTGTGACAATGTCTTGTAATTTGATGTCATCGGCCATTTTTTTTATTTTCAGGCAATGCGAACGTGTGTATTATACTCGTTACTCTACCTTTATTTTAGACGATACTGTACACAGATTAACCCTAACTCAATTTTTTATACCAACAAAAATAAATAGTTTAAAGTTCGTCCAAATGAAGATGCATGGGCGTGACATCAAATTACAAGACTTAAGTGCATTCTAATATTTTTTTTTTTTTTCAAGTGGAATACGTCTTTTTCTAAAACGTTCAATGTACTTTAAACTCCAAAAAAAAAAAAAAAAGGGTATTTCCAACTACACATTTTAAAAATGCTGGATTATTTGTGAGTTATTTTGACACATTATAAAAAATTTAAATATTTTGAGTTATTTGATTGGGCATCGTTCGGTTGAAAACAATACCAACACAAAGGCTACATTCAACATAATCTCTGGCACTTCAATGTCTTGTCCTCATCTGAGTGGTATTGTCGCATTGCTCAAGAGCTGTCTCTTATTTAAAGCGTAAGTTATTTTCGGATAATTCAAGAGTGACGTTAAATCTCAAATATTTACTTTAATTTCATTTGCTAAACTTATAAGAGTTTTCAATTCTTTTTTATTCATTTTTCTCTCAATCATGGGTTTCACACTACTATAACTATTATTATGCATATTTTATTACTATATTGTACTATCATTTAATTTTGAACAAAATCAATCTTTTATTAATCACAATTACTTGTAAGGTATTTGTAAGGTATTTATTACCATTGTTATAAGTTTGTTTAACTTGTATTCATAAAATTAAAGAAAAAACCATTAAAATTTTTTATTTCAAAATATTTTCATTTCATTAATGAACACAAAAATTATATGATTAAAATAATTTTACATCTAGATGTGTATAAGAGACAGGGTACCTTCATCGTTTTCTCATTGTTTCTTCTTTTCTTTTTTTTTATTTTGCTGAAAGGCCCTTTTGACTTGTCTCTTGTATAATTTATGTTGTAACCTAATCTGCAAGTTTTAAAAGTAGTATTAGCATAGTATGTTTCTTCCATGGCCAAAAAAGAGAACGGTTACTAGCCCACCTTGTCTGTCTTTGACTACGCCTGAGTCAGTTGGTCAGACTTCCCAGGTACAACTAATGATTGGCTATTGTAAATTAATGTATCACTAAAATTCTACCCAAAAAAACAAATAAATATTGTCTCACTCGAATAGTATCTGTAACTGTAAACCTAATTTTTGAAAGGTAACTTGAACAGCTATGTTTAGAAAAACACAAGTAGAAAGATTCATTACCAACTTCTTAATTAACAAAAAAGTAAATCTTTTACATGAGAGCAAATATTGTGAAATCTGGTTAAGCAAAATAAAAGGAGATATATATTATTTAATAACCGTGTACTAGTTAAGATAGCAATATTAACACTTCATTTTTTTTTAAGCATAATATTAACACTTCATTTAATTCATTAGTGTCACTTACCAAATTCATCATGTGTTTATTAGCCCCCAAAAATACGAAAGATTCATATCGTGTATCTTCTGAATAAAATGTTTCCATTACCCAAGAAAACTGTGACTTTTCTTTTATATAAAGGAAAAGAAGAATTAATTGTAACAAATTAGAAAAATATGAAGTTTACAATTTGTATCCTTCTAACTAGTTATAAACTCTTATAAATATTTATTTTTCATTCCTAAATTTTAAATATGACCTCATCCCTAATTTTTAAACACTTAAATATTAAAATAAAAACTTTCTCATAGAATTATAACTAGTATTTGTGATTTTGAAAATCTTAACTTCTCTTATACTACTACTACTCAACAAATTAACAATGGCCACGTACGAATAAGAGCTTTTTTTTCACTTTTTTCAAATTATTTATTTTTATATTAAGCTAATACACTTCCAATAGTAATCTAAAAATTTGTTTGGTCAACCTTGTATTTTTTTAGTCAATTTTTCCATCTTGCACTATTTATTATTTTAACTATTTAAACTACTATTTTAACTATTCAGTATTATTTTGCACTATTCATCTATACACATATTTTATTATTCACACATATTTGTATTAATTTTTTTGAACTATTCATTACCATCCATCATCTAAATTTTTTTCCAACACAGAAAAATAGATTTAGTGACTGTCTCTGCTTGGGTGGTAATGAACTAATTAGAGATTGTGGATTTTGATATTAGTAATTTCATTCGACTTTCGCATAAGTATTTTGTCTTTTACTACAAAAAACACTATCTAAATACTTATTTACAAATAATTATTTGTACTATTCACTATCTAAAAACTTATTTAAATTTTTTGTATGTGTCAAATAACTCACAAATAATGCCTCGAATAATGTGTCAAAATAATACTCCAAATAATACAATCTATACTGACCAAATTATGCTTTTATATGAGAATTATGTCTTGGTGTCAATTTTTTATGTCATTTTTTTGGGTATTAATGTGAATATAGAGTTACAACTTACACGCAATTTAAGGATCCAACCCAAGAATCATAAATGATGGAGCAGGAAGCAACAAAATTTAGTTGGTAATCCTACTTGGAAGTTTTTTTTGGAGTCTGAACATGAAGCAAAAATTAAAATATGGATTCAAGTCACAAAGAAAGTAGATATCTGAGATCTATTATAAATTCTCTTTAAAAAGAAAAAAAAAATTATGTGAAAGTGCTTCCAAGAAATTTTGCCGATTCATACCATCATTAAGGAAAGAAGAAGAGATAGAGATCCAATATGTTGCTGTTGCGGTGAAGAAGTAGAGACAATTGAACATCTATTTTTTGTAATCATGCACAGAACATATGGAGAAGGGACCCAATTTCTTGACTACAACATTTAAGGGATAATATCTTGTTCTGGTGGAATAAACTCTTGGGAGCCACAACCAGTAAAGAAGGGAAAGAACATATTGTTTTCACAAAGAACATTATGTGGCAAATCTGGAAATCTAGAAATGACAAACAGTTCAATGGTAAGGACGAGGACTGAATGGCAAGAATTCATCCATTGTACTAAGAAAGGAGGGATGAAGGACAGAAACCATAATGAAGATGAGAAAAGAGGGAATTCTAAATGGCAACCACCTCCACCTCCACTAGGTTACTTGAGGATGAACACTTCATCTTCCTTACAAAACCGTAGGTTTATTCTATTACTTTTTAATAATCCAACAGTCTGTAATACCCACCCTGTACCGCGGAGTGAGTAGAAAAGAAATTTTCCAACTTTGGATGGCAGGAACCAGAGAGCAGCGTGGGGGTTAACTGTCAGAAATGAGGAAGGCAAGTCGGTGGCATCCTGGGCAATTCCTCAGAGTCAATGCAGGAATGCAGAAGCAGAAGAAGCATTAGCCATAAAAATGGTTTTGATCAAAGCTAAGGAAGAAGGTGGCAGAGAATCCAAGTGCAATCAGATAAATTGCAAGAGAGTAGTGAAAAGAATCAATTATTTTGGTAAGGGTGGTCAACTAAAAGATATCCTACAAGATATTAGACAATTGAAGTTTCTCTCTCTATTAATCATGTAACCGACTTGTTTATTCATAGAGAGAGAAACAAGTTGAGTCATGATTTAGTAAAATTTGTTTTAACTTGCTGTGGTTTTATTGAATGGGTAAAATATTTAGATAGATCTGGTATTTGATATCGATTTATAGATTCAACGCCAGAATTAAATATATGTAATTCTATGATGTCATGATATAAATAGGATCTTATAAGATCTAATTTTAACTCAAGATATTAATAATAGACTGGTTTTGGATATATCCTGTCTCATACAAATTCTAGATTATTATTGTTGTTGAATTCCAGGTTGGCTCACTTGTAGATAAAAGACTGCAAAGGCAGTTGCCACCTTAATTAGTTGCATTTTAATTTTACAATACGAATAAAAATCTTATCTCTTATACACATCTAGATGTGTATCTTATACACTCTATCTCTGTATTAAAGAAATTAAATGACAAATGGAGATCAATGGGGAGAGACAGAGAGAGAGTAATCAAAGGCATATAAAATTTCTGAAATTATCATTTTTTTTAAAAGCACGAAATCAAAAAGAACTAATCCTAAGAATTGTCCAAATTATCAAAGTGATACTTTTTTGAGTTAATTACATTTACATCTCTGAAGATTGGCTAAATTGTCATATAAACATAGCTTGAGATTTTGCCAAAATACTAATATTTATCGTATCATATATAAATTTTGGATTGTATTAAATGTCAGAAAGAAAAAATATATATATATGACTAACCATGTTAATAGTCAACTAAGTTGACTACTATTGTTAAATATTTATAAGAAATGGTAATTTCTTTTGCAAATTACAAATAAACCTTAAAAAATCTACTAGTTATAATAGACAGGTAAATGTCTTTGGTAAACTAATTAGCAAAAAGAAGGAAAACCCAAGATCTAGTCTTATACAAGGTCTGTACTTATTGTAGCAGCAACAGCAAAGGGAAAGTAATAAACTCATCCTTATTCCTCCACCCTTTATATCCTGAGGTCAATGATGACACACAAGGTAAATACTTTGGTAATAGGTTTATGCTGACAATCCCAACTGCTTTTACCTTTCTATCTTCTTCACCTTCATCTTTACAAATCCCAGGATTTCTTCCTAAAACCTTAAACTTTGGATCAATTTCCTTGTCTTCTAAAGATAATCTTAGACCATCCGGTCTATTAGACCACAGTTTTGTTGTTTAAGATGCAGGCCCCTTCATCCAATCAGGTGCCTACATAAATTCTTTTTTACGGGATTTTTTCTTTTCTGAAAAAAAAAAAGGAAAGATTTTTAGTTTATTTTTTTTTTGTGTGTGGTTTTTCTGTTTTGGAGTTCTTGATTTGTTATAAAGTTTCAATTTTTTTTTTATCTTTTGAGTTTTCTGTTTGCAGTTCAATGGAGCTGTATTGCCTGAGCTACTTGTAAGTTTGATTTTTGGTTGTTTGCTATCAATGTTTCCCATCAATTGGATGAGCATAAATTTATGGAAATTTCTAACCATTCGATTGTGCACTAAAATCTTGTATAGTACAACACTATGTGCTTTAAAGTTTGTAATATACAGAATAGTTCCTCGACAGAATTGTAGAACTTCCCTAAATTCATAAGGGGGAGGGGGAAGATTAAAGATTATTGATATTGATGAAAATGGGCTGAATAGAAACTGCTTTTTGATGATATTTAGTGCGAAAAATCGAATCTTGGTACTAAGAGTTTTTGGTGTTAATATGGTGGCAGACAGAGTATATGGTGGACATGTCATGTGAGGGCTGTGTTAAGGCAGTCAAGAGTAAATTGCAGACTGTAGATGGTGGGTGCTTGAAAATTCAATTTTTTTTTTTTTGGGGGTGTAATTTTTCTTGATTCACTATTTTGCTATGGTGTTATTATTGACTTGTATGATTTTTGGTGGATTTTTTAGGAGTTAAGAATGTGGAAGTGGATTTGAGCAATCAGGTAGTTAGGGTACGTGGTACTTCACCTGTGAAGACCATGACTGAAGCTCTGGAGCAGACTGGTCGAAAAGCTCGGCTAATTGGACAAGGGAGTCCTGATGGTCTGCTTCCAATCTTTTGTCTTTCAACTTGTTCCTTTTATATGAAGTTAATTTTTTTATGCTAATATACTCGTCTTTTGTATGAAGTACTTGCTTGGTGAGTTGTGGAACTAATATTGGTTTTTACTGCTGGTGTATCTCTGTATATTGTTTTACTTCTTTTGTATTGATGCCTAGTATTGTTTCACTCCAAAAGCCTGTAAATTGCTTTTTATGGTAACCTTCTTATTCATGTCCTAGAAATAATTGATCATGATGATTCCTGCAGATTTCCTTGTTTCTGCTGCTGTGGCTGAATTTAAAGGTCCAGTAGTTTTTGTGGTTCGTCGCTCAAGTAAACATGGAATTGGCTAGGATTGAAGCTAACTTCAGTGGGGTATCACCTGGAAAGCACGGTTGGTCCATCAATGAGTTTGGAGATTTGACCAGGGGTGCAGCAAGCACTGGGAAAGTTTACAATCCAGCAAACTCTACTGATAAAGAGGTGTGATTTTTGTTTTGCGCTGATTTATGCTGCTATTTTGCCTGTGATAACTTCCCATATAAAGCAATTATCTATAAATTTTCAATAATCTCGAATTTAAAGATTACAATGATATTGATTTTTTAGGCCTGACCTTAAAAGTACAATGGATCTTACTTATTTGATTTATTTCCTGAACTATTCTTGTTATCACATGGTTCATTCACTGGATTCATAGGACGGATTTCTTTTAGGAGCTGCAAGGAACATATCACTAGGACTGGAAAACAAAACAGTGGGAGGAATAACTAGTCAAATTTATTTTCTAGAAACTTGTAGAACATTATAAATAACATGTAAAAATAACAATTCTTCAAGTTATTGCAATTTGTATTTCTTCTGGCTGTGGGAAATGAGGGGCATAGAATTGTTGCTGTTAGAAACCTTGTGTCAATGTTTCTTTGAGGGTGGGGGAAACAGGGCTTGACGTTTATTTATTTGCGGATATGGTTAGAATTTAGTTTTTTTTATCTTTATGATGGCTCACCATATACTAAAGCAGAAGTTGTGCCTATGGAAATTGTGGTTTAAAGGATAATTGTTCCTAAAGCAACACGAAACTCCTTTTTTAACTCATTGTCACAAGTTTGAAATGCCTTAAACAACAATAATAAGCTGAATGCCACAGGAGAGAGTAGCCCAAAACAGTCCAAATATTATGATATTTATTTTTGAATATTCTAGTGTTGGTGATCTGCACGCAGAAGAGACTGGACGCAATGATGAATAGCATGTATATTGGCAAATTTTGAGTCTCTTTTTTGACTCATATGAATCTGTTGACACTCTGGTTCCTTAATATAATTTTGGGGGAAAGGGGGGCATGGAGGGAGACCTTGTAGTTATTTGTGCGAGGCACCATGTATTCCAGGATAGTGGAAAAGAATAAAGTACTGAAATCAGAAAAAGGTTTGCACAGTCCAACAGTGGCTTGAACAGGCATGGTATATGTATCAAATGGATGTTAAGGATTTGTCTGATATGTATAAATTCCTAGGAGGGGACTCTAGCATATTGATGGATTTGCAGAAGATCAATTGACTACGCAAGTTTGTAGAATGAGGACTTACATAGACCCGGTCTAATAGACCGGATGACACGTGCAGGTCCTATTTGTGTCACCCTAAACCAAGTCTACCAAAGTATTTACCTTGTAGAATAAGATAGATGAGGTGATACCAATGGAACATTGTTGTTGCCCATAAGTAGGACAGTTTCTTTTGCAGTATCACCACCTTTTTGCAATAGATGGACTTTAAGAAGTACTCCTTTCAGTCATTTATCTTCTAACTAAGGAACCTGAATCACTTGGCAAAACTCTAAGCATGTCACATACTAATTGTCATATCTCCTCACGGAAACAGCCCTTTGCCCTCACATCCTATTATCTATGGCTGCATTTGGATGGAAGGATTTCAGTGGATTTGATTTCAAATCCAAATTATCTTATGTTATCCAAACAAATTAAGGGATTTAGTCGAGAATTTGAAATCCAATTATTTGGATTTTAATGGTTAAAATGAATGGATTTCAAATTCACCTGACTTTCAAATTATTTCAAATCCATTCATTTAAAATTCTTCTTAGAAATCAAATCCACTAATCCAAACGAAACATAATGGAATTTCCTTGCGTGATTCCACTATGACACATATGTAGAGTATGACAAGGTCATTTCATTGCTTGATCAAGAACATCATTTCCTTATGTACTCACATACACATCTAGACGAGCAGTTGAGGCTGAAAAAAACAAAATTTCGAAATTTTTTTTCAGCCTCTGGGTGACCTGGGAACATTGGAAGTTGATGAGAAAGGTGATGCATATTTCTCCGGTTCTAAACAGAACTTGCGAGTTGTTGATCTCGTTGGGCGATCTCTCGTGGTGTATGAAACTGAAAATAAATCAGATCCAGGTTTTGCAGCAGCAGTGATAGCTAGAAGTGCTGGAGTTGGCGAGAACTACAAAAAGCTTTGCACGTGACGGTACAACCATTTGGGAAGCCACCAACTCAGATTTTGTTACCAGTAAAGTTTGATTTCGACATAATCTTATACATCTATGAGTGGTTGATTCTGCAGATTTCATGTATGTGTTGTACTATTAATGCTGATGCAAAGGTAACTTGCTGAAGAATAATTTGATAGTCTGAGAGGCATACCATGATTTGATTTTGCTACAATAATGGGAATACAAAAGTATCTTCCTTTTTAGTTTTGTCTAAGCAGTTCATCCATAAGATTGAGGGCTTTCTCATCAGCTTATATAGTTTTCATTAAATTGAAAAATAATTTTTTTTAAATTTTGTTGACAGAAACTGAAACATGTTTTGTTTTTAGTATAAGCAACTTCGCCTGAACTTGTCTTTCTTGAAAGTACATTTCTTTTTTCAATTTCGAGTAAACTGCATGTACTTTTAGGCAATTTTAATATTCTTTATGAGAACAAGCGGTCTTGAAATCAGCATTAATGATGTAAGAAGGGATAAAAAGATCTAGAAAATGTTATAAGAGACAGGTATAGAAAAAAAATGTCTGAATGTACAGAGAATGTCTCTGTACACGTGGAGATGTGTATAAGAGACAAATGATTTAGTATGCAAGTAGAGCCATAAATGAATTCATGGTATATTTCAATAGCAGACTTGCTATCACAAAAAGATAAATAAGTTAAATTTAAACATATTTACAAGATCGTTAAAATAATAAACACACTTAAACATTGAAATTTTCAACTTTTAGACTGTTGTACAAGACTAAATGTCTTGTACTTACATTTAGTATTGTATAAGGAGTCTCTTATACACATCTAGATGTGTATAAGAGACAGCATGAAAGGTAGAGCTTGTAATGGTCAATGTACCTGTATCATGGGAAGAATAGCTGTCTCTTATACACATCTAGATGTGTATAAGAGACAGATATATATATAATATATATAATCATATATATACATCTAGTAGATGTGTATAAGAGACAGGTCCATTTCTTGTCAAACTCATCAAGGTAGAGCTTGTAAGCTTGGGTATAATCCTCTCCTGTATTGATAATTGAACTAATAGTCCCTCATCTATTAGTTACATCTGACAATTTCCTAACGAAAATATTCATAGGTAAATATTCTAGATCTCTTTCTTTAATTGTCATGAGGCTATTACACAAATAATTTATCCAGGATAAAAAAACAAGTAACACAACCAATGACATGTGGAAGAATTATTCCTTAAAATTAAAATCTTTCGGTGCTTTTCCATGCAGCTTAAATTTTAATCAAAAGTCAGACCGTCAAATTCCCTCATCATTAGATAATCAGCACATACATATTAAGTGATAAAATCACTAAATTCATGAATGCAAAAATGAAATCTTATCACGTAATTAAAAGTAAGAATTGGTGTGATTTAATTTAATTATTTTGTCACGTAAATTAAATTTGACAAATAACTTGAATTTGTAATTTTATAAATTAATTTTTATATTATGACAATATCTTATATATCAATTGAGGAAATAACGATGTGAAAAAAAACTTCATTGTATACAATGAAGTTTTAGTACACAGCCAGATCAATCAGTTGTGTAGTCTATTCCAGCAGAGTCATCCAGTCGCTCGCAGAAACAGCACCATTTGTCTGCTCGTTTGCAAGATTATGTTATTTCTCCTGGTAATGATGAATGGTGATGACGATATTGTGAATTTTATTATTCTGATTGTGAATTCACAATATCTTCATCAGATACATCATTAAAGAAAATTACTAGATTCAAGCAATGGATGAGGAGATACATGCTATTGAGAAAATAACACGTGGGAGCTGACTACTCTTCCGCCAACATAAGAAGCCAATTGGAGTCAAATGGGTGTATGAGACCAAAATCAAACCAATTGAAGAGGTGGATCGATACAAAGCGAGATTGGCTGTTAAAAGTTACAAGCAGTAGGCAGATATTGATTAGGATTTTGCACTGTTGCTAGATTTGACATTGTGATAGAATGATTATCTCACTTGTTGTGAATAATTGTTGAAAAATTTATCAAATGGATGTGAAATCTGTATTTTTAAATGGTGTTCTTGAAGAAGAAGTTTATGTTGAGCAGCTTGCAGGTTATGTCAAAAGGGTCAAGAAAATAAAGTTTACAGGTTGAAAAAGGTAGGTACAAAGTATGAAACAACTCCTACGACTTGGTACACTTGTATAGATTCTTATTTTGTAAATCGTGGATTTCAAAGATGCACATATGAACATACTTTGTACATCAAATTCAATTCAGGTACAAATGTTCTCATTGTGTATTTGTATGTGGATGATTTAATTTTTACTAGCATAATCCCAAATTAACTTTTGAATTTAGATGAGTATAAGAGACAGTATTGAGGGGAATAAAGATAATGGTAAGAAAACAGGTTTTGTTCAGTTTGTGCGTCGCCAACCTTCAATCTTATGGTGGCAATTGACAAAAGATAGTACTGATGATTTTGTTGATAGTTGATACTACTTATTTTAAGAGGTTGGTTAGAAGTTTTAGGTATTTGACTTCTACGAGACCTGACATCACTTTTGGTTGTTGATTAGTAGATTCATAGAGTCCACGCCAATCCTATTTACGGGAAAAGTTTTGAGATTAAATTTTTTTTACACAGTGGGACTGTATTTTTTATTCTCATTTTAGTTTTTCTAGTATTGTTAGTTTTACAGAAAGAAACTGGGTTGGTGACATGATTAAAAAAAAAGTATTTGGGTTATGCATTTTATTTGGGTAATGGTATATTTCCGGTTGTCAAAGCAGACAAGTGGTGGCTTTATCTACAGTGAAGCAAAGTACATGGCAACAGAAGCGAAATACATGGCAACAGCAAGTAGTGCTACTCAAGCCATATAGTTGAGAAGATGCTTGGATTTCTACAACACAAGCAAGAAGGTCTACAAAATATTTTGATAGCAAATCTCTATTGAATTGTGAAAGAATCCAATTTTTATAGACGCAATAAACACATTGATATCAAATTCCAATTCATTTGTGAGTTTGATTATTGCAAAATTGAAGATCAAATAGCTGACATATTCACGAAACCACTCAAGTTGGAATCATTTGTCAAGTTAAAGGAAATGTTGGGATGTATTGAGATTTGAATAACTTGGTTTATAGGAAGGCATTGTAGGAGTTAAACCAAGTACCAAAAGGATTGGTCCATTTATTAAATTCTATTAGTATGTGTTTTAGATTTGTGGGCCTAAATCCAAATAGGTTTTGGTTTAGTCCCACATATATAAATATATGTTATGTTATTGCTGCCATGTGTGTGATGGAAAAAGTTGAGTTAATATAAATTTTTTTTTTGCTTCCTATAGTATCTCTGCATCGGTCTCCAGTTTACTGCCTTATTGCTTCGATTTCATGTTGTTGTCAATTTGATTCAAGTATATAATAAAGTCTTACATCAATATTTTGGAGCCTTTAATCCTCATAATTTTTTTTTTCTCTTCGTTTGACTTCTTGCCCGTGGGTTAATTTGGGGCCTTCAGATAATCATTTAAGACGTTGGAAATATACAAGTCACAATTTCACCCTTGCAGCATTTCGGTCAAAGTTGAAAAATCAAATACAGGGCCAGACCATTACAAGCTCTACCTTGATGAGTTTGACAAGAAATGGACTAGCCAAATTGATGGATTTGACTATATAATCCTCAATTATGGAATGTGGTTTTACCGGCCAAGTTTTTACTACATAAACAACAGCCTCGTGGGGTGTACTTCTTGTGTCACAAAGCTCCCAAATTCTTATGGGTACAAAAGGCAATAAAAACAGCCTTTAAAGCCCTCAAAAGCTTAACAAATTCAAAAGGTGCAACAATATTCCCAAGGACTTTTTCACCTGCCCATTATGAAAATGGGAATTGGAATACTGGTGGCAATTGTGTAAGAAAAGTGCCATATACAAAAAATGAGATTACTTCGGAGGGTTCCATGGTCAATTAGAGTTTTATTTGACCCAAATAGAGGAATTCAAGAAAATTGAAAGAGAATATTAGAAGAAAAATTATGGGTTGATCACGTTTAGGTTACTTGATATTACTCAAGCTATGTTGTTAAGGGCAGATGGTCATCCTAGTAAATATGGGCACTGGCCAAATGAAAATGTGACACTGTATAATGATTGTGTGCATTGGTGCTTGTCCTGTTGATTCTTGGAATGATTTTTTGCTTCACATGTTGAAGATGGAAAGTAGGAGATCAAATACATACGAGTAAAAGCTAAATTAAACAAAATATGTATGAGGTGGATTATGTCTTATTATTGTCTAATATAAAGTCTCGTATGTTGAAGGTTGTTTTTTTTTTTTTTTGAAAGTATGTGCCTGAAATTATGCGGCAACTGTATTTCAAACTTCAAATATGTGTCTCTTATACACATCTAGATGTGTATAAGAGACAGAATACGCATTTACTACTTTTAAACTAATTAAACATTCTAATAGTGTCAAATCTAGCAACAGGTGCAGAATCCTTAACTTTTATTTGCAAATGAAAAATCATTGTAAATGGTTAATATTCGTAAGTAGTCTATTGTTAATATTCGTCGGTATTCTACCCGAATTCTCAAGATTGATGAGTTACGTACTCACCCTTCAATCTTTCCAAAATTATACATACCGCACCACGACTCAGAAAAACTTCCATTCCATCACCATCAACAATAAAAAAAAAACACGCACACACTGAACAAAACACCATGACGTGCGAATTTGTACAAAAATATCCAATTCAATACCGACACTCTTTAAACAAATCAAAAGATGTTTTCCACCATTATTTTATTCCCCTCATTGCTCATTATACACATCTAGATGTGTATAAGAGACAGGCTATCCTGATTAAAAATCTGCACCTTAAATCATCCACATACAAATACACAATGAGAACATTTGTCCAATTGAATCTTATCTTTTCCCCCCAACTCAATATTCCCTTTCACATCTTTTTCACTACCCCAGATCTAACTCAAAACACACCACCCATCACACACAACACGCACTGCAAAGGCCTAAAAACCAGGCAAGAAAGTGAGAATAGGTGGGATGGTGGAGGCACAATCATGGACAACAAGAAGGGGCAGCAACCCAAGATTTGAGACCACTGAACAAGTCTTGGAAATCCCAGTTACACCAACTGCTGAAATCAAACAACAACAACAACAAGGGAATTTGGGATCCTTAATCTCCCCAAATTTGCTGACAGCACTTATTATTGCATCATGGTACTTGTCAAATATTGGTGTACTTTTACTAAACAAATATCTCCTCAGCTTGCAACAATGGTTACCGTTATACAATCTAGATGTGATAAGGGTACAATTTAATCAAATTTTACTTCTATAGTTTGTTAGCTATAAAATGGCTAGAAATTGTATTTTCAGCAAATTCATAGTAGGAAGCAGTTTTTCAAGATTCTTGCTTTATCTGCTATTTTTTGCTTTTCAGTTGTGTGTGGGAATACTTCTTTGAGATACTTGCCTGTTTCATTCAATCAAGCTATTGGTGCAACTACCCCTTTTTTTACAGCCATTTTTGCATTTGTGATTACTTGTAAAAAGGAATCTGCTGAGGTTTATTTAGCACTTGTCCCTGTGGTTCTTGGGATTGTTTTGGCTAGCAATAGTGAGCCCTTGTTTCATCTTTTCGGGTTCTTGATGGCATTAGGTTCCACTGCTGGTAGAGCCTTGAAATCTGTTGTTCAAGGATTGTTGTTAACATCTGAAGCCGAGAAACTACATTCTATGAATCTTTTGTTGTATATGGCTCCGATGGCAGCTATGATTTTGCTACCCTTTACTTTATATATTGAAGGGAATGTGACCGCGGTGACAATTGAGAATTCGAGGTGGATGGATTTATGGTATTTTTGCTGATTGGCAATGCCACTGTTGCTTACACACATGGCAGCATTTGACATAACATCTGTCTCTTATACAGCATACTAGATGTGTATAAGAGACAGAATGCTAAGGCTGCTGTGGCTGCTGTTGTTTCGGTTTTGATTTTCAGGAATCCCGTGACGGTTATGGGGATGACCGGATTTGCTGTGACAATAATGGGAGTGGTGCTTTACAGTGAGGCCAAGAAGAGGTCTAAAGTTACAGCTCATTGATAGCAATCCATTAGGATGTTATCAACTTGGTGGTGGTGGTGGTGGTGCTGGCACAAGAATACATGGGGTGAGGCTCTTTTTCAATTGTTCTATGCCTTTTTTGTCTCTAATTGGTTGATTTAATTGTGGGATCAAAAGGACAAGGGGTTCACTCATTGGTTGTATAGGAAGATGGGGTAGGGAAAAGAGATTATGCTTATTCTGTTTTCTCTTTCTTTTTCTGCTTTATACCATTGTTTCCTTTTCAATGGGGTGGTTTAAGAGAATAAAGTTCTCTCTTTTACTATCCCCTCCGTGTAACTTTATTTTGTTTTATGATATTAGCACAGAAAGAACGACTAATTCTTTAGTTCTATCATATTTAATTTGGGGAGATTTTATCCTTTTCTAATTTGTTAGGCATGCTCTCTGTTTCTGTTCTGCTGCCATTTATGAGGACAGAACATATATGAAGTAAATATCTTTGGTTTCAGTCTCTTCGTAAAGTATTCTAGTTTCTTACTTAGATTTGCGAAAGATGGGATTGGATCTTGCTTAATGAGAAAGCTTTTTGAGATCACTGCTTTTGGAGTGACTTCTAACATAACTAGCTTAGGATATAATCGGAAATTGAGATGGTTTGCTGAAGATGATGATGCAATATTAAACCAGATGCTGGCATTGTTTGCTGGGATGTGTATTGTCCTTGTATGTGATTAGACCTTACAATCACCTGAGATGAAAATGAGGACAGATATAAATCAGAAATTATTGTGGCAACTTGTTCAGAAACTGAGACGAAAATGAGGTCTTAATTCTTTAGTACACATCATGTCATGTGCAATCAATTCGGTCTTTAACTCGGGGCTTGTAGATTTTTCCTCCAGAGTGCGCTAGTTTCTCCAATTAAATGTTGGTCAAGCAGCTGAAATTCTGCTATAAAATTAGATGCATTCCTCTGTAAATGCCATTTGTACAACTACTGGATCAACTCTATGGAATTATCATACTTTATATTTTTATCAAACTTGACTTTCTTGGTTTAAGTCAACCTCTTTCTTTGTACTAAACATGAATGTTTTGTGCTTAAAGGGGAATTTAGCTTCTATTTTTTTTTTTTTTTTTAGCTTGTTAATCTTGATTTGATATAAATCTGCAAGCACGTGTAGTCTAACCATCAGCTTAATGGATAATGACATTTGTTAACTTGCTTAGTTCTTGTAAACATGAGGAGAAGGTCCCTAGTCTGTTATAGGTCAAAAGAATAGTTACAAAAGTTTATGAAGGTTTGAATTCTTAGCTTTTAATCAGGATTAGCTTGTTAAATACATTTGATTGGCTTGTTAAATACATCTGTCAACTGCAGTTTTGCTTTTGCTGTCATCGGAATTCTTTTTGATACCAACTGTTGCCTCTATGCTCCAAAATTAGGAGTGGGACCAGATTCACATGGAGAAGCAACCTACTATTTAAGACACCAAGGGGTGGTTGAGACTTCTTTGTCATCACAGCTAACTAGCTCAAGATTAATGATTCGATTGAATAGTTTAAGTAATTGCAGACAGAATTAAGAATTCTCAACCACATTAGATGGTGTCTCATAAATAAGATGTCCACAGAGACATAGGAATTGCATGTCATTTAGAGACAGCTACAATTGTTGCTCCAACAATGGCAAAGGAATTTGTGGTTGGAGATAATAATAGGGTATAATTGGATTGGTCTTAACTCATGTCTCTTATACACATCTAGATATTGTAAGAGACAGGATATGTATTTAACTACAATGTTAATATTTACCTTAAGGCAAAAGTGTATATTGTTGTAAAATGAATACTTATATTGCCTAAGAATTAAAAAATAGCAATACCGCCTGTCTCTTATACACAACTAGATGTGTATAATTTTCCAATAGGGCAAATTTCCTTTTTAAATGCTATGAAGTGATAATGTTAATTGACTGCAAAGTATAAATTCAGTTGATGATTCATATTCAATGCAATTGCTATTCTGTAATGCTATCCTATACCTTATTTTTCCTTCTTTTTTTTTCATTGAATATGAATCATAAGTGAAGTTCTTCTTTGGGGTTGGAAAGTTTTGTGCATTTAACTTGCCCTATTGTTCAGGGACTTCTCTTTTGGTGAAGGGTTTTCTTTATTTGGTCATTTGAAGCTTGAGGAATGAGGATAAGGGGGGGGGGGCTGGATAGTATATTAATTCTTAAGCATGTTACCTGCATATCAAGTAATTAGTTTATACTCTATTAGTACTTCATACTTTATAAACGAAAATCATTTACAAGATGATCAACTCAACACCACTCGCCAACACTAACCACATAGTAAAATAATATTTAAATATTTAATTAGATTTTATTTTTTCGTTCGCGAATCTGGTGATCATTTATAAAGATATATTGCTTTGTAAATGCCTATAATAGCTGTAGATATTTAGTGTTATAGTAGTCCAAAGTTCAAATTACGTGTAAGTCTTGGATAGTTAATTTGCAATGCAGAATGAATAGTGATAATTTTTGAAATGATTATAATCTAGACTGTTTATCACAAACTTTTACATTATTCAACAATAAAAAATACAGTCACTACGTAATGAAAAGTGTGTAAAAAAAATTTCTAAACGAAAGCTGCAAGCATTAATTGATTGAATAATGTATTACAAATAACTTAGATATAAATAAATTACCAAGACTGGAAACAAAAAATAACTATGATATCCTTTTATTCAAATGTTAACAAAAAAAAATCCACACTTTTCATTAAGCCATGATCATCATGGAGATAGCCAATGCAGCAATTGTCACATGAGAAAAAATTTGAAGGGCAATTCAATGGTTCGAACATAAATGGGTTGGAAGGACTTGGTGCAGCTGCATCTGAAGATCCGGCCTGGACATCAATAACAAGCTTCATCGGTCCGGTCTCGCAATGGTTGCCGACGCCGCAAATGTACCATTTCTTTCCGGGAGCGGCGAGGGTGATCACATCATGACCGCTGGTTAAAGGTGGAGTTGTGAGTGGTGGTGAGCACTTTTGGAATTCTGTACCATTTACTTTGATCACATTGTGTGCTCCAACTTTGTAGTTGAACACTGGTGCCAAAAATATTTGGTTAGTGAATTACAAGGTGGAATTTTTATTTTTTTGTAATAGTAGTATCACTATACGAGAATAAAAAAATAGAAAATAAGGTTATACATAAAATTTAGGAATGACAGAGGAATAATTACAATGATAAAGATGGGAGAGATAGAAATTATTGGATGGATAAATATTTACACAAGTAGTTAACTTAAAAGTTTCCTTCTAAAAATACATTTTTACTGATTTTTAACCATTTCCATCTTAGGTATATGCCAAGATCAAGAACTTGATACTATACTAATTTCTACCCTGCAGCTCATGTGCAGAACTTTCTCGTAACGACTTAAATGGACGAAATGATCATAATTTAGCATATTGTAAATAGATCAATTACAATTTTACGGGACTTTGGCTACAACGTGCAAACATAAGTCATCTAAAAGGCTTCTTATCTTATACAATTTGCTAAATTATATTTGAGCAAATGGTAAAAGCTTATTTAAAAAGTTGCTTTAACTTAAGGACAATATTAATTTTTGAATCTTTATTTATTAGAATCAAAATTATGTTACTCTCTATATGTAAAATATAGATTAATCTTTCATGTATTGTTAACTAATACTAAAAGCATCGCACATGTACAAGCGATAATCTTTCATGTATTGTTGGTGTAGTGGATGCATCGCATACGTGCAAAAACGATATTTAAAATTTAAACAATGTACGTGTCATGCAATCTTAACCGATGCTATAATAAATTTTCTATATTGACAATTAATGTACATAAGATTAACTCATAAAATATTAAACAATAAAAATTGCTATCAAGATTTAATTGGGTTGAAGGAATTTAACATACCCAAGGTATCTCCAACGTAAATTAGTAATTCTTTTCCATCAGCCCACTTCTGATAATCAATGCCTAATTTCCAACCATTATTATCTCCAACCACAAATTCCTTTGCCATTGTTGGAGCAACAATTGTAGCAACAATAGCAATTGCAACCAAGAAAGCTTTCAACTCCATTTTACACACTTCTAATTAAGTATTATGCGAAAGCCTTCTTGTTTTGCCTTAATTAATATTGTGCTTGAAGGAAATAATATATGGTGTGACATTTATATAGAGTGTTAATTAATGTAATTAGACAAAATCAGCCGGCTTATGGCGGCAACATATAATATATAGATGTGTCAATTAAATGGAATTATACCTGCCGAATTCCGTAGCTTGAATAAATTAACATTAACGTTAAAACATAGTATACATTTCCACATTTTATTCGCTTCGGCCTGATGCAAGGGCTTCAGGTCAAGTATATATGACACTTTGGAAAAATTCTTGCAATTCCTGCGTTATGAAATAAGTATTATATGTCATTAAATGATTAAAAATAATAAAACTCTCTCATCTAGATGTGTATAACATTGTATACCCAATTCGTATTGTAAATAAATTTTCAAAACTTAATCTACACTTTAAATTTGAAACAATACTATGTAACATATTTCAATTTGGAGACAATGTGAATGAATTTTACGTATGCACGTTGTGCATGTAGATTATCAACAGATGTTACAAATCTAGACGTTGCTATACATACAATTGAATCATCAAAAGTGACTACTATAACACTCAAATTTCTTCCCCTATTATAGTCATCAGTCACCTAATCTTAGATTAACCGTATATCTGTACAAGGTCACCAATTCAATGCCATCGCAAAGAGTACTGACATATTACTAAATTTTGGAGAGATCTAATTTATTATATAAATTATAGATTGATAATTTAATAAAATGTTAATACGTGGATTATTTTTAGCAAACGTTTTTGATTTACTAATCAACAGTATATTATTAATGAGGTTGGTTTAAGGAAAACCATAGCGTTTATTGAAATGGTGAAAAGTAAGATAATTCTATTATTCTTTAATAATACTTTTTCCATAATCTGATGAGTAGTAAATAATTTTTCTGATTCCTTATCTTGTAAATGGTTTTCCTTAAATTGATTGGGTTGATTAGGGGTACGATATTTGGTTGGAAACCCTCCATTTGGCCAGTATGATAAGGGGAGTTAGACCGAGTCCCCATCGCTTTCCATGCATATGAATATATTGATTAAGTTCTGAGCTACAATGAGAATCATTTCTTTGTGGCACTTGCTGTCTTTGCAGGACCATCCTTCCATCCATAATGCTGATAAATATTAATAGCATAAAAGTGATTAAATTAATTGGCCTTGTAAAAGACTTAAAAAAGACCAAATTTACCTGCACTTTGAAAACGGGAAAATAGGGGAAGGGGACTGGTGGACATGGAAAAGAATAACATATTGCCTGTGACAATGAATTATAATTCATATGATAAGATACTTTTTTATCATTACATTGATTATGGGTTCAAGTTACCAAATAATAGAAAATAGATGAATTTAAAAATAAAATAAATAAAAATATTACTCGCAAAATCTTTATTACTATACTCTTTCAGGAAAAAAAAATTAAAGATTGCAATGTATTAATCGAACTCTCGTCCCAATTAATTTGATGTAATAATGTACACTACAAGAAAATAAGGCTTTAGTAGCGAAAAGTTCGATGTGACACAAAATCTCGTCTCTAAAGGATTTTATTAGTGTGGCTTTGGACTTGGTCACTGCAGAAAAGGAAGAATTTGCCTTTGTAGTGACGAAATCCAAAAAGTCGTCAGTAAATCGTCACTACATCGTCACTAAAGATTAGGTGGAAAAATATCTAGGATTTAGTGACGATGTTTTGTCGTCATTAATATTTTTAATGTTAATGACAATGTTTTGTCGTCACTAATATTTTCAGTGTTAGTGATGAAAGTATTCTAGGATTTAGTGACGATTATTCTTCGTCACTGCTTTAGTATTAGTTATCGAGTTTTGATCGTCAATGTTGACTTTGACACAAAACATCGTCACTAAATCCTAGATATTTTTCCACCTAATCTTTAGTGACGAAAAGTGACGATTTTGACGACTTAATTATTTTTTAGATATTAATGTTGGATTACATGAATGAAAGAATTTAGATTCTTATTTTAGATATTTATAATAAAATAAATAGTGAATTAAAGAAAAATAAAAATTTATAATGTTTATCATATAAATTTAAGTTACATAGTTTTTGAAGATTTAAAACATTATTAAATCTGTCTCTTATACACATCTACGAGTCAGCAATACAACTAAACAACATATACACATCTAGATGAAATTAGCTACAGATTAAATTATTTAACATAATATTTTGTAATAATCAGTATGATAGTCCAAATGATGTGGAAAAGGTTAATTGAGCTACCTTATTGGAAGCTTATCTAACAAGGAAATTAATTCTAAGTCGAAAGCCCAGAACTACAAATTAATAAATTCATGACAAATAGATTTGTTACTATACAAGTTCAATGTAGCAGCCCATGCATGTATGAGAGAAATAGCCTATTTAGATGACTTATGTTTGCACGTTGTAGCCAAAGTGGATAGATGCAGGGCAATTTTGTAGATTCGAAATGATGTATTGTAATTTGGTAAATTTAAAAATTATAATGAAAATTTTTAATTTTGTTACACCTGTCTATGTGTATCTAGATGTTTATGATCTTTTCCCTACATCTTAAAGAAAATTAATCCCAAGTCATTTTTTTGTCATGCACTAGAGAAGTTTATAAAAAATTAAAATAATTTTTTAATCTACAAAATTGCCCTGCATCTATCCACTTTGGCTACAACGTGCAAACATAAGTCATCTAAATAGGCTATTTCTCTCTACATGCATACTCTTATACACATCTATTTGTTCGAAGAAACTTCTATTTGAATTCAAGTAACCAAAATTCGTATAAATATATCAATATATTAAATTAGTATAGTATTATCACATTTTAGTGAAGTTATCCTTAGTCTAATTGTTTAGTGAAGAGAAAATATAAAATGAAAAATTGCATTCCTCCAAAAACAATTGGGCCAATATATGTTCTCTCTTTAGTAATTTTTCTTAATTTTGCTATCATATATTGACCTATTAGATAACAAATTAGGATATATAATATAATTAATTGAGCTTAGTCTATAGATATTATTATCTTCAATTGGTTTCCATATAAACCCAATTTGATACTTTATACATTTATAATGTGATACTTAAGTTTAATCAATTTTCTTTGACACTCTAGTATGAAAAATTTATTAAAAATTAAGTAATCTGATATTTGTGTCTCGTAAAGTGTATTATAAATTACACCAATATTAGAATGATTTCATAATTCTTTTTAATTTTTTAATTTATAAATAAATCATTGTTGAAAATGTGTTCTTATTTAAGTCATAACTATTAATCTAAAATAATTACAAGTTCGTAGTTTAATCTAATTTTATTTGAAACAACGTGTTCTTTTTGGTTTGTTAATTTGACACTTTTTAAGATGGATAACAATAAATATCTTATTTTTTAGTTTCATATAAACAAACTTCTACATATACACCAATTTACCAACAAAGTTTTAGTACCTCATTAATAATTACTACTATCATTATTATAATATTTTTGTTTTATTAACTCACAAACACATACTTTTGTTAAACAATAAGTATTCAATTGACTTATAACTACTTATTTACTATTTTTGCATGTATTTAGTACAATCAACTTAATATTTTTGTTTTATTAACTCACAAATTGAATGACGCAAGAAAGTGTATATTTTAAGTAGCCGATAGATCACTGCAATCGCAACCAAGACCACCATCATCATTGCGATAAAAATAGAACATCTATATTGTCCTACAATATCGCCACTATAGATGGATCTCGGAGGTGTCCCCAAGCGATGGTCTTGCTCACCACAGGCAGTAAGGTCCAAGAACAATGTTTCGACAAGGGTCTCAAGCGGCGGTCCCAAGAAGAGAAAATTAATTATCTAACATATGTACATAATTAATTAATTAACATTTCTCTAAACACATAAGATATTTGTATAAAAACTTTGATAATTTTATAGTCTTGATAATCACTCATTGCTACTCGTAATATCTCTCAATTTGGATCCAAACAAGCCCTATTAGTTCTAAAGATCATTATTTTTTCTTGTCATTGGTTGGATTTTTATACGTGTATCTGAGTCTATAATGAAAATAACGAGTTTTTGAAAAACAAAAATACTATTTTCAAAACCTTTGCGGACCGACATTTCGTAGTAAATTTAAAAAAAAATTATAGTTGCTATGGTCTTTGAAAATTAAAAATAAAAATAAATTCATTACTCAAATATCCATTTACTAGTTGACGATTAAAAAAAAAAATCCCAAATTCCCATTCTCATTATCTCAAAATCCTCTTCTCCACCTTTTGTTCCTCTCTCCTCTACCTTCCACCATCTTCACTCGCCTAACAAATTATTTGAGCCTAAAGTTTTAAATTGTTAGATTATTTGTTGAGATTGGTGGCTGAAATTATAAGCAACCAATGTAGGATTTGAGGATTTGGTTTTTTCTTAAGGGTGCATTGGAAATTAGTTAAAATAGATGAATTTAAAAATAAAATAAATAAAAATATTACTAACGCAAAATCTTTATTACTATACTCTTTCAGGAAAAAAAAAAAGAAAACTTAATGTACAAATCGAACCTGTCTCTTATACACAATTAGATGTGTATAATACGTAGAAGAATGTGTGAAAGAATGCACAATATATTGAATTATGCCTTAAAACATGTATAAGAAGCCTTTTATAAGCACGCAAACTGGGCAAGTGTATAAAAGCATGCAAGTATTATAGTACAATATACAACTTTTAGTACAAACAGCCAGCAACTTTTTCCCCACAATAGATAAGGTAAAAATATGGGGTAATGCCGATTAAGATGTGTATAAGAGACAGGAGTTGGATGGAAGGGCCATGTTGGAAAACATTTTTTCAATTTAGGTGGCCAAATCGAAAATTAAATCAGTTTCATTTATAATTTGGAATGCAGTTTGATCCATGTTGATACAGTCAAGATGTGTATAAGATGCATGATACACCTATATCTCGGCCATGTTGGAACTGTCTCTTATACACATCTAGATGTGTATGAAGAGACAGTCCTTTGTCATTGTTCATTTATCTTAATATTAATAGCAACCACTCTTTTTTTTTTCTCCCACTTTTGTGTTATTAAAAGTTGGTTTGTGTAATGTGTCGTTGGAACTACCATTTTAGTTACTGTTTTACCTCTTTTTGGCTGTGATGCATAGTGCCACAAGGATACGGGTGTAAATGAACACAAATAAATCAAATACTATAGTGTTCAAATTTATTTGGTTATCTTAATGATTTTGAAATTTTGTTTTATTTTAACTTGTTTATCTTTCGAGTCAAACACAAACAAACTTTTATTAAGTCGAACTCAAATCGAGCCTGTGCAGTTTGGAATTTTTACATATAGTTTGGATTCATTTATTAAGCCGAACTTATAGATTTCATTTATAAGAGACAGGCCAATGGGGTTAGTTGCATCTAACAAGGTTGGCATTGTTATTCTTCTTGGGAACAAAAGAAAAATGAAAAAAAAAAAAAAAAGATAGTTTGAAAACTTTGTAAAACAAAATAGAAAAGTACCTTTGTAGTCCCCCTTGACTAGTTAAATATTAATTCTTGACCCAAAAAAAAATTTTTAGATATGAAACTAAAAACCTTAAGATATTTATTTGACCAGTCTAGAACACACATCCGGATTGGATCCAAATACATTTTTTTTTCCAGTTTAATTAGATGTTCAAAAAAAGATTTTCTGCCTACTTTGGAAAGTAAATTGGTATTTGTTGAGACCAAATTTCACTTTGGACGGGCAGAAAAACGTCTTGTACAGCATTACACTTGATTTCGGTTCCTTTCTATTGATAAATTTTGGTTTCTCGTCTTCTTTATACAATTGATCAGTTATACGCATTACAAGAAAAATATCAATTGTGATTTGCACGGAATTATTTTGTGTGTAGTTACTTTGTGACATTAAAAGTTATAAAAATTAATAATTTTAAATCACAAATAATAGTATGATATTTATTTGTAAGTCACAAATACTTTTTGTGACTTTGTTGATAATGACCAATATTTGAGATGTGATATAAAATTCAAATATAATTACCAAAATACAACGAATTATGGAGTTGCGGATTTTGAATTTTTGCAATCGTTGAATGAATAAAAAGAAATGTTATTTCACAGCTGTCTCTTATTAATTAGATTCATATATCTGAGAGTGCGAAGTTTAAAAATATTGCTTCCTGGGAGAATACAATTTTAGTCTACAAAGTTCGGCTCGTAGATATATTTAGTCTCAAAATTTCACAAAAAATAATCCCTTATCTTACTTTAAAACTTTACCATGAGCAAAATCCGGATTTCTACTTTACCATGTATATCAATATGTGTATAAGATCCAGCTTCTAGCAGTGTTTTTAGAGACAGGTTAGAAATTGTCTAACTACGTAAATGATAGTTTAGAATTTTATTGATAATTGCTTGACATAAATATAGATCCGATCATCTAAACAAATTTTACATTATCTGCATGGTGAACTGTGAAGATCGGTAATAATTAAAAACAAATAGTGCAAATTACATTATGTGTTTTTCATTAGTTGCATGTATTTGGATACAGATTCAAGGTAACAAGTATTTTTAGAAACTATAATATTGGTAATTAAGTTGCAAAATGAAATTAATGTGTTTAAAATATATAGGATCTGAAATAATTAATATGCCCCAAAAATTGTATATAGACCTTGATGGATGTCCATAACCATGCAATACACGAGGACTTATTGCAAGAAAAAAAATTTCAAATAACAAACAAGCAAATAGAGATACAATTTCACTTAATTTTGCTATAATGATCATTATGGAAGAAATAAAACATTTTTAGTACTAATTAATCCACCGGATTCAGATCATTATCATCATAAATACAACGAATGAAGCAATCAACCATGCAAAGTGTTGAGGAGAAATTCCTCTTGGTGCAGCTGAATTTTGGTCATTAGATCCAACTTTTTGTTGAACATTAATAACAAGTTTCATCCCAGATTCACAATGATTTCCAACTCCACAAATATACCATTTCTTTCCTGGAGTAGCAAGTGTGATCACATCTTTCCCACTAGTTAGAGCATCTTCTCCATTTGGATATGTACATTGTTGGAAGCCATTTCCATCAACTTTGTATACATTGTGGGCACCTTTTGGGTAATTGAATACTGCATCACCAAATATAATTATATTATTAATTAGCAATTAATGAAGATAATGTAATTAACTATACATAATTATACGAGATATAGGTGTATAAAAAGAAATCCTAATATCTAAAGGAAAATGTTTATAAAGTAACAAATTGAAAATTACTTATCAAGACCAATACAAGTGGCATTGAATAATTAGTGGGACTATCAAGACCAATACAACACATCTCTTTTTTTTTTTCAACTCTTTTTGTAAAGATTTAATCAAATTTTATTTCTTCTTTCATAGTCTTTGACACATTTGTCGGTTTGTATAAATACATTGATATATAAAATAGTTTATAATTTATATAAGATAGACTAAGTTAGAAATTGTACATATATAAGGAATTCTACGGTCCTTTTACGGAATCTTTTGTTAATCACCCTTTTAGAAATCTAGCTTTTTAAGCATGTAGCAAGCTTTTAAAATGTGTTATATACAACCATTTAAAGTACGAGATGGTTCTAAAAAGACCGAAGAATCTTCTTTTTTTTACATACATATTACATACATATATATATATATATATATTACCTTTTGTCTTTGTTTATCTTGTCCTCAACTTATCTCAAACTTTTTTGAAAAAAAAAAATCCGAATGCAACATTACTATGCGTTGCAAAAATATATTTTGACAATTTTATGTAAGACAGAAGTACGTATTTGTATAATTTTTCTAACAATATTCTCAATAATCAATTTTTTCTTTAATTCTAGGGACCTTAAAATGTTATGACAAATGAGGATATAAGAAATAAAAAGTGACCAAATTGGAATTATATTTTTATAACTTACTTAGATTGTCACCAACGTTGAATTCTTTTCCATTAGCCCAATCTTGGTAATCAAAATTTAGCTTCCAACCACTATCATCTCCAACCACAAATGTATCTTTTGCCAAAATTGAAGAGGCAAAAGATGCAACAATAACTAATGCTGTAATAACACTCATGAACGCCATTAAATCTCTCCAAAATTTCTCTTAATTAGTCTTTATAATCTTTTCTTTCCAATGACTAATTACTAGTTAATACTACAAGTGTTTGTGCTTTGTAGATAAATTAATAATGATATATATAGAGCTTTAGCAATAGTGAATGAGCCGGCTTGACGGCATTAAGCAGATACTGGCCATAGCTACGTGCAATTTTTCATATATATAAGGGCCCATATACAAGAATTCAAACAATGTTTGGCTGCAATTTTTTTTTATTCGATAATTTGTTCAAGGATGCTATATCAATTAAGTTTTTCAATTTTTTAATTTGTTTCTCTCTCATGTACATATATATAGGTTATATTTAAATCATTGCACGCTTAAAAAATAATAATAATAATTGCGCAGTCGTATGCATGCAAGAGTTAATAGCTTGAATTTTGATTTTGGTAATTGCACTTGCAGCTCTTAACAATCTAGATTATCGTGTTTTAGTTAGAATGCAAATATATAAAGTGGGAAAGTCACTGATTTGTTAAAATATGAAAAACAAAGAACAAAATTTAATCGAATATGTGTAAAATTAAGAATTTATATTTTGAAAAGTTATGTTAGATTCTTAGTAGCAATCGACGACCTTTTCTTCTTTTACTTCACATAACTTTTTGTCTTCTTGATAGTCGGAAGTTCTCCAATAGTATAAAAAATTAGAGGACTTTGTACCATCCATTTTGATGTGGTTGGATTCTGTTCAATAACCCAAGGACTTGGAACACATCTTTTGTCCTTTTCACTGCTTGGAAGTGATTGTTACAACCACGAAGAAACAAAAAATCTCAACTACGAATATATAAGAATCAAAACTGCTGATAAGGGCATTCCATCCAGTATAAGTATCTAGATAATCTAGAATGTGACGTGGCATACCTGAAAGCCCAAAGAAATGCATAGGAAAGAAGGTTAGATTAACCCCAAAAAAAAGGTTATCCAAATATGGATTTGACCTAAAAGGATCACATGATCCTGAACCGATCTTACCTGGAATTGTAAATTCCAAGTTTGTCTATAAAGAGCAAATCGAATTGTATTAGTCTATAATTGATGCATATTTTCCATTTAAAGTTTGAGGTTGAGAGTGATGGAGATTTCAATCTATTGATTCCTCCTAATTTGACATTTAATTACTTTCTATAACAGGGGAAACTAGAAGAAAAAAAAAAAGAAAAAGGATACATCTTTTTTACTCGTTTTGAAATGGTCTTTAGGAGAGCACAAAATGTTTTCTATTTGGCATATACAACGCATTCTTGATTCTTTGGTAAAAACCGGCAGGGGCTTGAAAGATACCACTTTGATTGCTTTTATTAATTAATAATCTTTATAAATGATTGAAGATCGATCAATCAAACAATGTAAAACGTAATTACTAGAGTTCCAACATATCAACTCTCTCGTCCTGGGAATCTCAACATGAGTAGGATTACAACTGGTTTCCTAAATTTTCCTTTGTGATCTATTATCATATAGTATTTGGATATTTTAGAGTATTTTTTGACGAGCGAATTTATATAAAGTGATAAATAAAAGACACTAATAGGTTATTAAATTCGGAAAAAAAAAAAGATATTCAGTTGAGAATCTAAAATCAGGGGATCGTGATTTGAAAAGAGTAATTTTGGCAAGTAATTATGAATTTATAACATTGTAAATCATTTCCTTTTTCTAATTCCCTTTCCTCTTATTTTTAAAGGGATTGTGTGAACTGTGTTATAAAACTTTTCAAGAAAATGCTCAAGGAAAAAAAAAAAAAAAAAACTTATCAAGAAATTATATTTAAGGGGAATTATATGATCTCGTTAGGTAGCATATCATTATGTTTTAAAATTTGAGTTCGTATTGTATAAATATTCAAAATATGATATTTTACTGTTTATGTATTCAAAATACGGTATTTAACCTTGTCTAATATTCAATGTCGAAGAAACAAATTTTCTTATAGTATTTAAAACTAAATAGAATTGAGTTCAAAAGATTAAATGAATTCTAACAGCAACATCTTTAAAGTTAAATATGTGAATTCAAGAGTCTCACTCTTATTCCTTTATTCCATCCCTGGTGTCGAAAAATTTAAAAAATAAAAATAAAAGACAAACTTGTATAAATTTCAACTTATTGGAGCTGGGAAAGTTCAACTTTCCCAGCTATATTGCTGTCTCTTATACACATCTAGATGTGTATAAGAGACAGGTCTTACAATCCCGAATCCAGTCACCTTTTTCCCCATTTTTGTGTGTTTAAACCGGTAATTTAAAATATGCTCATTAAATTTCTTTTTTGAGTATTAAATCTGTTAATTAGATCAATTAAGAATAATATTTCCTTAGTAAGTTAGCACTTACTTGTGCTGAAAAAGTGTCTTAAACATCTTGATCATAGTCAAGTTAAAAACTAATTCAAACTCATTCATTCTTTTTGATTTTGTTTTTGAGATGTACATGTTGCAAGAAAAGGACAAATATTGCCCCAACATTTGTCAATAATTTATGAACATCTAGAAGATGTACAAGAGACAGGTGCTGCCCTCAAACTACGTGAACAATTTATGTCGGACTAAGTGAATATTTTTTTCACGGTATATTTGTCCTTTTATTACTTTGAAGTTTTTGGATTGATTTGCATGATACTAGGGGAAAAAATTTAAAATTTTTAATGGGCAAATTGACCCAATTGGAAAATGATGAGGAGACAGTAAGAGTCATGTATTTTCAAGGAAGCAAGTGTTCCTTGCTAACTGCACTCACATTGAGGTTTTGAAAATGGTTCTCATTTTATTTCTTCACTGTTTTTCCAAGTAAAAGAAATAAAACTGTTTGTGTGTAAAAATGCTAAATTCAAATTATTTGCTAAAAACAAGCAATATATGGGCCCTTATATATCTAACAATTACTTCCAATTCTTGTAAAAGATTGTACACACAAATTTCTTGTTTAAAAATTAAGATAAAAAATAAAATGCACAAATAATAATTTTTTATTAATTTAAAAAAAGCAAGCGGGTTACAAATTGTGCTAATTTTTTCGTTCGGCGATAAATGTGATGCACTAGGAAATTAAACAGTTAACGTGTTTTAGCAATGGTCCTCTCCTATTGGCATTGCTTAGCCCTATCTGTTACTCCACTTAATAAATTGTAAAAACAGATTTTACATCATTTAGTTCTTGGTCTAGTTCAGGTCCTCTAACTATTTAATAAATCATCAAGATTACTTCACTAAAAGTACTCCACAAAATTTTGACAATTCATTAACTGGTATAACAGGAGTAACATAGAATATGGGACAGAAGATCTGTGACTTGTAATTATTTTACGATAATTACCGCCGCCACGGGATTTTCTATCACACATCTGTCTCACCCTTTATCACATTACCTAATGAACGGTTAAAATTCATTGTAAAATTTTTTTAGTGAAGTAATTTTGATAATTTATAATAGTGTGATAAAAGACTACGAGAGAAAAGATCTTTTATCGTAATTAACTGGCATAAGTACTCGTTTGTAGTGCAATGGACTATACAAAAAATGTCTTATATATTCGTAGTTGAGATTTTTGCTACCCTCTATTCTCTAAACAAATGGTATCACAAGACAAAGGTGCTAGATCTTGCAATTAGCTTCTCAATAGAAACTAAATTTTGCTAGCTAGATACTTTCTTTTGGTATTTAATGTTGTGCATTGTGTGTTATATAGCGAAACTTATTTTGAGTGAACTGCGTTTGTGCTTATGTTTGTTTGTGTTTGTAGTGTCACAATTGCTTTGTCTCTCAATTTGTGTGTTTCGTAACTTTCATTCAACTAATTGTTTATCATTATCCAGCAAATAAGGAAAAGAAAATGAATTACAATGAAAAACAAACATATATATATATATATATATATATATATATAAGAGAAAGAATTTAGTGATTCATTATATAATATCAAGAATTCATTATATAATATTATGATCGAATTCATTTTAAAATTTTCCTGTTATTATCTTTACAATACGCCATTAATTAAAGTATAAATTATGTAGTCATAACTCTCATGAGTTTATATATTACAGAAGAACATGCATTGACTTACACTTGAATGCATGACAACATGCATAAATGCTATTCAGGAGAATAAAGAAACTTATATGAGAATATGGAAAATGTTCTAAGTGGTAAGATATTTTCTTTATGATCTATATGTTATAGATTAGTCGAATTACTAACGATTAAATGAAAGAGTGGTCTTTTTACACATCTAGATGGATCCAGAACACATACCATGTATCCAATCCATCGAAGAATTATCCATATATGGAGTTTCGAAATTCCATAAACTCAAGAGTTCAAGATTTGGGTTGTAACTAAGTTTCAACAAGTCCGACATAGGTGTGTTCACGGTTAACTCATTAAATAAAGAGGATTATTTATATTCAATTCAAAGTCGAGGCAATCCCAAAAAGTGATAATCAAGGTTGATTTGAATGTTTAGTAATTTGTTTGAGAAAGTTTGGCTTGCCTCATAACTTTTGAGCCAAGTTCGAACACATTTATAATCTATTTGTTTATAAGACCACAGCTGTTATGTCTAATTTGCTATTTAGGATACCCCTAAAAGTTTGCTCTATAAGAGTTTAGAATTCAATTATGATAGTTATAGAATATGATGTTGATATCTATTACAGTTATTTAGAAAATAATTTGCAGGTTGTGTGTCAGAATGCAACTCAATTTATATATACAAAAAATAAGGACAACCAGTGATAAGGAAATACTTAATAAGTAGGAAAAATAGAAAATATTTTGTGCAATTAAATTGTTTACTTCTAATCTTCTATTTTATTTTTGTGTTCATAAACTAAGGTTTGTGCTTCTCTTGTTCAAAAAATCGAGCCTTAAATGGTATATAGGTCTAAATTGATAACTTAATGAACAAATTTGAACGAGTTTATCTCAAATTAAATTCAAGTCGAATAATAAATTATTTGACTTCAGCACTATTCAATACTATAATTTTATTTTATTATCACCCATTATTTTAACACCCGTGAGTCAATGAAAGCTAAAAACTTCACTTATCTCCCTCCAAATCGTTGACAATATATGTCATATTGGCATGCTACAATCATATGCAATTTTGCACCCATATATCTTGATCATAATTCATAACCACAAATTGCTGTATTTTCTCTCACGGGAAGCCCCTTCATGGAGTACACCTTTATCTGTTAGAGAAATCTTGGTTCTCATTTTCATGCACCAAACAAACAACCACCCATAATACATTGTATTCTCGGGATCCTAAGACTCTTCCTTAAAACGAGTAAAAATAAATAAGCAAACAAGCCGAATAGTAACTGAATAAACAAATGGATATTAGGTCAAATAATCCTCCAAGTTTCTTGGAAACTCATTTCGTGGATATCCATGAAATCTTGCCAGAAGAAGAAGAGGAAAAAGAAGAAGAAAAGATGGCTAGAAATGTTGAAAAGGCAGAGAATAGGCTTAACAGGTTTGTTAAAACTAGATGAAGGAAAGAGACAGGTATCACAAGGGTTTTGGCAGACTGTTTCTATACACAACTAGATTGTATAAGAGATGGAAATTCTAAAACAAAAAATGAATATATTGTTACTTTCAAGAAGTGGGAAAAGCCTTAATAAGCATTATGGCTCTTCGGCTCTTATACACATCTAGATGGTATAAGAAACAGCTGATTTCAACATCTTCAGAACTAAATCTGCTTTGAGTAGATTCTATTGAAAGCATTATTTAGTTCTGAGGGAGAGTGGGATAAATATTGATCATAATAATCTTCACAAGAATGAGGTTTATGATGGAGGGCTCCAAAAGGTTGATGATGTTGAGTCTGTTAATAAGAGTGTTCCTGCTGGAAGATACTTTGCTGCTCTTAGAGGACCTGAACTAGACCAAGTAAAGGTACTATAATTGTATTTGCAGAGTAGTTCATTGGTAGTCAGAGGGATGATTGTCACTTCCGTTAAATTATCCATAAAATAGAGGTACATTTAAAAAGCAAGAGTCTCCTATTTTATAGATATGATCTGACAATTGTTACTAATCACTCAACAAACAAAGAATTTTCTGTATTTGCAAGCATAAAATGGGAATACTATTGTATATGAAGTAGTAATTCTTTTACTAAAATATGAAATATACTTTTTTTTTTCTTAATAATAGTTAGCAACTTATCATTCAAATTTGACTTCTTAGTAGCAAGTTGATCTTCAATAACGCCATTTTTGTGTAGAAATTTCATTATGCCTCATTTTACCTTATTTATTTGATAATGCCTCATTGTACCGTATTTATTTCATTATGTGATTCATAATTCCAAATCCTCAAATGTCAATCTCTTGATAAATGTTTCTTGCAGGACTCTGAGGACATACTATTACCCAAAGACGAAAAATGGCCATTCCTCCTCCGTTTCCCCATTGGTTGCTTTGGCATCTGTTTAGGCCTTAGCAGTCAGGCCATTCTTTGGCATGCTCTCTCCATCAGTCCATCCATGAAATTCCTTCACATTCCTCCTCTCGTCAATTTCGCGCTATGGCTGTTAGCCTTGGGTGTTCTTGTTGCAATTTCTGTTACCTATGCGTTCAAAACAGCATTCTATTTCGAGGCTGTCAAGAGGGAGTATTTTCATCCTGTTAGAGTCAACTTCTTCTTTGCACCTTGGGTTGCCTGCATGTTCTTAGCCATTGGGGCACCTTCAAGAATAGCACCAGAAACCATTCTTCATCCAGCACTATGGTGTGTGTTTATGGCCCCAATTATCTTTCTTGATCTCAAAATATATGGCCAATGGCTTTCAGGGGGAAAACGACGTCTCTGTAAGGTGGCAAATCCATCTTCCCATCTCTCAGTTGTTGGCAACTTTGTTGGAGCAATATTGGCTGCCAAAGTGGGATGGAAGGAAGCTGGAAAGTTCTTGTGGGCAGTTGGTTTTGCTCACTATCTTGTGGTGTTTGTAACATTGTACCAGAACATTGCCAACAAGTGAAGCACTTCCCAAGGAATTGCACCCTGTATATTCCATGTTTATAGCAACTCCAGCTGCAGCAAGCCTTGCTTGGGGAGCTGTTTATGGTGAGTTTAATGGCTTGGCAAGAACCTGTTACTTCATTGCCTTGTTTCTCTACTTATCACTGGTTGTCCGAATCAACTTCTTCAGGGGATTCAGGTAAAGTTTGAATCTTTACACACCTGTGCATGATGTTCTTGTTCTACAGTTCCATACTAGAAAATTAATCTTGCATTCTGCAGGTTTTCTGTCTGCGTGGTGGTCTTATACCTTCCCCATGACAACGGTATCAATAGCAACCATCAAGTATGCAGAGGAAGCCCTTCTGCAGTAAGCAAAGGCCTGGCATTGACTCTTTCTTTCATGTCATCAACAATGGTGTCCATATTGTTTGTGTCCACACTGCTCCATGCTTTTGTTTGGAAGACATTATTTCCAAATGACCTTGCCATTGCCATAACAAAGAGAAGACTTGCAAAGGAGAAAAAGCCTATGAAAAAAAGTTCTGACATAAAGCGATGGACAAAGCAGTCCCCTCTATCTTTTGTATCTACCATAAGAAAGCAGAACTCAGCAAAGAAGGGATCTGATGGGGAGAACTAACTTACAGATGGACCATCAAGTCATATTCTACAAATCAGTGAGTATACCACTCAATCATAGAAATTGTTGCAGAACAGCATTTAGTACCTTTAAAACTCTAGGCATGTATTTGCCAGCATAGAGAATTCCATTTGTAATATACAAATATCCTCCAGCTGCACAAATTCCCATTGCTTATATACATCCATGTGGTCAGCTAGGCAAGCAACAACACTATGCTCACTTGAAAGGATAAGTAGACAAGGTTTTCATCTCAGGTATTTTTATTAAACACAGGATTTCGATAAACAGTACACCATGCTCAAAGATATCCTGAAATGGTAAGGGAGAATAGATGTTGCATTCAACGCAAGCACAAGCTCCTGTGTTTTACCAATTGAAACAGTAAGGCCACCTAATTACTTTTCTCAAATAGAAAAACTAAGAAAGCATCAAGTAACCATCCAGCTTAAGATCAACTACAAGCAGCAGCTCAAATATTAATAATCTATATAAATAGAATATCTTAAGCTGTTTCTCTGTCTAATAGCTATTAGCTCTAGAGCAGTAAACTTCCAATGATGATAACCTGAACAATATGCAATGAGGTTCCTGAACATTGTCCTACAACATTCAGCATATCGAGAAGCTTAACAGGTAGTATCATCTTCCAGATTTCACCAATTATTTTCAGAGTCAAAAATGGTTTCTCAATGCTGTGTGCCGAAAGAGCTTCAAATATTTTGACTGTGATGTATGGGCCAAATGATGTTCACTGTATTGATTATGCATGTACCTTGTCATATACCCTGTATGATTTTGCCTACTTCCATTGGGACAAAAGATCAGGTGAATTCCCGCCATCAAAGATGCAACAAAGACCACAGGCCTTTACTTTCAGCAAACTCCCAATAAGAGACTCCTAAAGCAACTCCATTTCAGAGTACATACTTCAACAAATAACCACAGAAACTCAGGAGTTTAAAGCCACTAACCTGCTGATCCCGGAGACTAAATCAACATCAGTTTTTTTCACGTTGCTGCCAAACTGCATCTGCTTTCCCCCATTCAAGGGTATTTTCTCTTTCACGTCATGTTCTATCTAGAAAAAAGAATTTATGATTTTCAGCTTTAAATGCATTCAAGAAAACAACTCTTAAATAATCATACCAAATCCCATCAGGACAGAGAAAGAAATAACTAATATTGTAAAACAGCCTTGTATACCTGATGTTCTTGCTGAAAAGAATCCCATCTGTTTTCTTTTGAACCCTTATAGGAAAAAAGATTCCTCATTCTTATAAAAGTATGCTATAAGAGAAGTCATGACAAATATACAAGGATCAATTCTCAAATAAATGTCTTACCTTTGCAGGTAGGCTGGCACTGGAAGGATGTGGTTGCTTTATCTTTGATTTGGGTTCAGATGCAAGAGAGAGCTGGTATAGAAAAAACAAGATGTGTCGTTAAAAGTCTGTCTATGTGGAAACAATGACAAAAGTTCTGATAGAGCTGCTGGTAGCCACAGTAGTAGATTTGGGACTGTTTAGACACTAATTCAAACATATACATAATCACATTTTACCTTGTTAAAAAGTTCTATTGGTGGATTATGCTGAAGTCTCTTTTCCGTATGGAAATTAAATTCCTGTAAGATATGGGCAAACAAAACATTGGCAAATAAGCCAGAAATTGAATATAATATGCGCTCTACCATTGGAACTGTGATGTCTCGCTTGCAATTTCTAAAACTCCAATGTCTCCTTTACTCGAAAATCTGTACTAGAAACCATTAAAAACTCATAGAAATCAATCTGATAAACACATCTGACCTTCCTATTAAGAGGGAGAGCTTTGAAATTGTGAGAGACCCCTCCTTTGATTGAATACATTGCATCTGATGTCTGAGTTACACACCATAATTTGAACTACCATGATAGTAATTGCAAGTCAAGAACAAACAAATGGATTGACTGTAAGCTTTCAGCCCAAAATGATTATTTTAAAAAAATAAAAAATACACGAGTTCAAATATTGATATCAAGTCTAAGGAGAGACATGGGATTAAAATATGAAGCGCCAAGGTTGCACCATAGAATGTCAAAAGTAGTCACAGTACAAAAAAAAAAAGGTACCTTGTTGGGGATGGAAGTTTTAGAAAAGCTAAATTTTTTTAAAAAATGTAAAAGAAGAAGAAAAAGACCAGGACAGTTGTGAAACTTTAAAAGAACCACTCAGAAGTTCACAAATTAATTGGGAAACTGTTGTAAACAACCAAAAAGTGCCAAAGAAACCTTCTAGTTTCATCTAATTGTGTAGTTGGATTCCTGTTTTGCACCTCTGAAATAGTTTTGCAGTAATCAGGGCATTCTAAGAGATTAATAAGACTTCTCTTCATTTTACATTAACTGTAAGCCCAATGTCATTATAAGAGACAGGATAAGAATAATAAAGGTATTTTTATGTTTATTCTTCTTTATGTCATCCTTGTTAAGAAACTGGTATAATTAAAGAACCATCAGTTAGCAGAACCTCATTTTATCATATCCAATATGTCTGATAGCTTATTGATACCGTTGTCATGGGGAAGGTATAAGACCTGTCTCTTATACACATCTCTCTCTGAGAGTGAAACTAAGAATTTTAGTGATATAAAATTCTCAGATTCCCCCGTGCTGTTAATAGAAGTCCTTTTCATTGTGAAAAGGAAATGATTTTTTACAAAGCCTAATTTAAGATTCTAAGCAAAAGCAACACCTACATGCACTCTGGCACTCGAGGAGAACCAAGAAGGTGCCTCAAGTATCTGATGTATTTAGCAACAGATGACTCAACCAGAGGCAGTCAGTCTAATTTCGTTAAAACAATACTGAGTAACCTTTCTATTCAATGGAAGAAACTACCCTTGAATGGGGGAAAGCAGATGCAGTTTAAGCAGCAACGTGAAAAAAAAGATGTGTATAGAGACATTTAGATTACCTTGTGCCTGCACAAGTCCCTTGTATGTATAGGATCAGACATCCTGATTTGTTATATATTAGACAAGTATGTTTCTTGGCCAAGATGCATACTTCCCAATGGAAATGACTTACCCTTTTGCTCCTTGTGGACCATGATGCTTCGTGTCACCAATGTCAGAAAGGTAGTCAGCAAGTGAAACAGCAAAGTGAAATTACAAGGTCAGGCAAGATATATGAGCATAAACATAAAATCATTCAAAGGCACTGAAAGAACATTTACTATATAGTGCAATTTGACACTCTTTGGGCTATAATGATGAAGATCGAATATTATCGCATCACCATCATTTCAAGAAAGCAGTGCTGTTATAATGTACCTCTGGTGTTCCCATATCTGCTGTTAACACTCATACCTCAAGATGTGTCTCTTAGACAGGCCAAGAGTATGTCGTTAGGCGAGGCTCGTCAACTCATAGTAAAATGCTTAGAAGAAATGGAGGACATCTAGATGTGTATAAGAGACAGACATAAGAGTTTGCCTTATATTTGTGTACTACTACTTCATTATCATTAGTTGCAAAAACCTTAAAGATTGTTTAGCTTGATGGGATTTAGCTGATATACAGTGTAATAAAAGTAGACCAAGGCAGGCAGACTCCGTTGCAAACAGAAAAATATAAAAATTTCAGATAACATAAAAGGTCAGGCAAACAAACTACCTATTGATATGCTATTATTTTATATCTTGACCTCATATCTTCTTCACTTTGCCTTCCTTAGTTCACCATATCCAGCATTGTAAAGAGATTATAAGCGAAACTAAACAGAAGTTCACAAGTGACATTTGGTATGCAAGTGCTGAAAGTTGATTAAAGCAAGCAACAAGAAAATTGGAAACTGTTGAAAGCCTGAATCAGCGCCACAATAATTATTTGAGCTTTTCTCATTTCTAAACAAAGCATTCAGGAAAAAGTCAGAAAGATAAAGCTGGGTAATCTCAACCACTGCTCAATGAGTTATACGATTGACAAATGTTCCTTCTCTTTAGGCAACAATAGTGTAAACTACTTAGGATCAGCATCTAGATGTGTATAAGAGACAGCCTATAACAAGTTTGCCCTCCAGTTCTGCTTCATTTATTTCCAGATGAGCTTCGAGATTAATATGTTAAGGGGTAAAGAAGATGCTAAGACCTGAAGACAATTGTTGGTGTTGGTTATGAAACCTTTCTCGGTTGCTATTCTGCAAACTGGCAGAAGTGCTAGATGTGTATAAGAGACAGATTTTACAGATGGTGGAGTGAAGGTTATCAGACTGGAGATCTTTTCTAAAGAAGCTTCCCTTTACTGCATTTTTAAACCTATACAGAGCAAATTACGGTCCTTCTCACCATTGATGATCAGGATGGCAAAAAGCACCCAAACCAGATAAAAAGATGTATGAAGAATAAACATTAAAATACCTTTATTATTCTTATCTTTATGTCATCCTTGTTAAGAAACTGGTATAATAGACAAGGATAAAGAACCATCAGTTAGCAGAACCTCATTTTATCATATCCAATATGTCTGATACCTAACAAGGTTAGCTATAGATGTGTATAAGAGACAGGACGAAAGTTTTAGTTTAACAGCTAAAACTGGAAGTTCTTTAGAAAAGTTAAACAGTCTGATAACAGTTCTGCCAGTTTGCAGATGGTGCAACATTATCTGGTTCTTAGTTTACACATCTAGATGGTGTAGTTTGCAGACAGTTAACCGAAGTCGGTTTCATTCTGAACACCAACAATGATTTTTTGTACAAAGTCTTATTTAAGATTAGCAGAAGCATAAGCATGCTACGGTTAAAGAACCTACAACATGAAACACTCTGGCACTCTTATACACATCTAGATGTGTATAAGAGACAGCAAATATGTAGACTGAATGCAACATGGTTGTATCATCTGAAGCTGAAGACTCAACCAGAGCAATCTTCTAGGACCTGTCTCTTATACACATCTAGATGTGTATAAGAGACAGCTCTTAAACTCTTAGCCATTCTGACATTTTCCTTTTGAGTTTCTTCACAAGAACATGAAATATAAGTATCAGAAGCATCATATAAGAGACAGGATTTAATATTTATGCAAATTGCAAGAGGTAGTATTTGAATGATGAAACACTACGAGACAGGAATGATGCCTTGCTGGAAATGATTACAAAATGTGAACTTTTGAAAAATTCCAAATAGTCTAAAAATTACTATCACCACTTCTCCCAAAAAAAAAAAGAAAAAGAAAAAGAGACAGCTGTTGAAGTGGCTGGCATTTATTAACCCCTGGGCTACTGTCTGTCTCTTATACACATCTAGATGTGTATTAGAGACAGCTATAAGAGTATAAGCCTTAGGTATGTGGAAGTGGGCCTATCTACTTGAAGATAGCACATTTAGATTACCTCTCCGTGCAGGCAAAGTCCCTTGTATGCAAGAGTATAGGATCAAAATATCAAAATTCCATATTATAAGGAAGTATGTAAATTGGGCCAAGTTCATACTTCCCAATAAATGACTTACCCTTTTAGGCTCCTTGTGGACAAAGTTCATTTGATGCTTCGTGTCACCAACCTGTTCCACAAAATCAGAATAGGTAGACACTTTTAACGTTAATAACTTCAGGAATTAGCAAGAACTTAAAACACATATGAAACAGTAACTTAATCAAAGTGAAATTACAAGGTCTTAAAAAAGGCAAGATATATGAGCATAAACATAAACTTTTGATCATTCAATGAGGCACTGAAAGAACATTTACTATATAGTGCAATTTTGATGCAGACACTCTTTAGGGCTGTATCTAGATGATATATACATCTTTTTTAATGGTGAGTTTCAATCCATTTGTTTGTTCTTGACTTGCAATTACTATCATGCTGTTTCAGTTCAAATTATGGTGTGTAACTCAGACCCTGTCTCTAAGGAAAACATGAAACCCCTAAAGAGATTATAAGCGAAACTAAACAGATTCGACAAAATGATAATTATTACCAAACAGCAAGTGACATTTGGTATGCAAGTGCTGAAAGTTGATTAAAGCAAGCAACAAGAAAATTGGCACAAAAAGACAAAAATGTACCTTGCTTAAGTGACCTCCCTCAAGTTTTTGTCTCTTGGTAGACTGAATTTCAGCGCCACAATAATTATTTTTCTGAATATTCTTCATACATCTCTATCTTGTTTCTGAAACCTAGCATTCAGGAAGGAAAGTATTCAGAAAGATAATAGACTTAACATCTTATATAGTTTATTCAAATGTGGGTAATCTCAACCACTGCTCAATGAGTTATACGATTGACAAATGTTCCTTCTCTAGCAAGTTAAGGCAACAATAGTGTAAACTACTTAGGATCAGTTACAAGTTTAATTCACATCTAGGTGGCATACAAAGATTCCATAAACCCGAATAATTTTAAGACTAGGAGGAAATTCCAAAACTCTATGTCAACAAAAAATATATATCACACATTAATCAAAATATGATGAAACTCTAGGAAAATGAGATAACAAGGACGATAATCTTTCATATAACATATACCAAACATTTGGTGAGGCTGGTTCTGCTTGGCCAATTGACTGGCATTAGTGTTGAGGTCCTTGATAGATATGGCTTCATTTGCTGAACTTAGTTTTAGCTTTTAAACTATCTTTCGTTAGTGATTATAAAATGTCAACCCTGCACAGAATACAGTTTCGTAAGCATATTTTTAAATAAGAAAGCATGGGAAGAGAAATTATCTAAGTACAAGCTGCTAGATAATATTATTCTATAATGAGATATTTCTCAATTATATTTAGAATTTGAGACACAAAAAGCTTCATTTATGGATAAACCATCCAGATGAGAAGTAAAATTTGAGATGTTAAGGGGTAAAATTGTAGCAGAGAAAATGCAAAATATAAGAAATAAGACCTGAAGACAATTGTCTGGTGAAACCTTTCTCGGTTGCTATTCTGCAAACTGGCAGAAGTGTGATTGTTTAACTGCTTCACTCCACCATCTGTAAAATAAGAAAGATAATGCACACCATCATGTCTCTTAGAACTGTTATCAGACTGGAGATCTTTTCTAAATTTAAGCTTCCTCTTTTATGCATTTTTAAACCTATATGCTTCTCAGATGCCTTTCTAAGCATTATTCTGCACAATAGTCAACAATAATTACCATTAAGCAAACAGCAGATTGCATGCTTCACGGTAATTTTCTAGATTTAATATTAGAAAGTGACCTTATTTATAACTGGTTAAAAGAGTTTAAGAGTGGCAGTGATTAACAGTGTGAATGGTAGCTTCATGAGATCTTCCACAAAATGTAGTAGTGTTTTATCACATCAAGATACTGTAAGCCCTATTGCTGTCTCTACTTCCACATACTGCATGCCAAGGTTCGACTCTCATTGTTGCATCAACCTAATGATGTACTAATAATAATGTAGTAGTAGTACACAAATATAAGGCAAACTCTTATGTGGACAGGTGTACGGTACACCTAGAAACAACATGTGGGCCCCACACTTTTTTGGGTGGGTCCACAAGAGTACTTACAGCACCCTCCACATAAGAATTTCTCCAATTAAATGAGGATAAATGCCAGAAACGACTAGGTAAATGAACTACATTGTAACAAAGATTACTAAACACAAGAACACAATAAAAAAAAAAGTGATGCTATATTTGAAAAAGATTACAACTTTACTGTAATTTCTGCATCATCCCTTCCAAAATCCCCCTTAAATATCTTCATCATTCATCTATGAATTCAAAAAATTATATTACATACGAACTTTTATTCATTTGAAAATACATTTCCCTTTTAATCCATCTATTCCATCCCAATAAGTCAAAATTGAACAAAATCAAGCCAAAATACCAAAAAAAAAAAAAAAAAAATCCAAGAAAATTAATTCAAATTCAAATAAAAACAAAAACCCAGAAGATTAAAACCGAAAAAACAACAAAAACCATACATTTTCCCAAAAGAAAAAACTCATAAGGTGCTTGTGAAATTAAAACTGGTTTTCCCAACAAATGGAACAGGAGGAATTATCAATAGCTATTTTTATTTGGAGTTTGTTTGCCTGACCTTTTATGTTATTGGCTGAAATTTTTACCATTTTTCTGTTTGACACAGTCTAGCCTGTGTATAAGAGACAGCTTATAGAACGAAATAATTTATCGTTTTCGATTACTCGTAATTGACACGATTTCGACCTCGATTAAGATTTTCGACGGCTTCACTTTTGATTTCATTTCTTCGTCATATTTTACTATGAGTTGATAACTCTTCTCCTAGGGTTCGTTTCGAGGTTTCTCCGTCGCCGGAGGAACCGGAAACGGCGATAGATACAGATTTTTGTATGTATAGATATAGAATTAACAGAGAAAGAATCCTAAGTAGTTTCTAGTGGATGTTTTCCATAATATAATAATTAGAACAAAGTGATAATTCATTGAATATGTTTAAGACAAAACAAATTTAGATACAAATAAGCACAAAATATTTGTGAAATAGAAAGAAACATATTAGGCAATATTTCTTAATAAAAATAAAAGATTGAGATTAGAAGCCTTCGTGCAGAGATACTAGAAAATTTATGATTAGGAGAGCTATTCCTAGCATCTAGATTTGTATGCGACAATTCTTATGTTCCTTTATAGATATTGTACTACAAACTTTCAAAACTAATGGAATAATTCCATAAAAAGAATGATAACATTTTCTTAAGAGACATGATATGCGCCATCTTCAAATTAATGAATAAATTGTCCGAATCCGCATAAAGAATTATAGTGATGTTCTTAATATCATCAAACATTTATTTTACATTTAATAAGTTACCAAACTAGCACCTAGGAGTATCAAATTACTTAAATAAAGGCAAATGGCCAATTTTCAATCCTATTCAAGTCAATTTTTGGGTTGCTTTTTTTTTCAAATAGCTCTAGTTGTATAGTTGGTTGTAGTTCAGAGTATTGATTTGAAATGTGTATAAGAGACAGACGAGGGCCCGTTCAAAGTACTCATTTCGAGTAGGGAAGGTGGCGTACAAGTCTTTAACTGGAGGGCACTCCACTTGTTATAGGAGTTTGAGCTCTGTTTGGGGCGGCTCAACAACTGTCCAAATCGGAATGAAATTTCGGCGCAAGTCCAGCTTCTAGATGTGTATAAGAGACAGGGGATGTGCCCCTAACAGACAGGGAGTGATCGTAAATACCCGATTCAATGGTAAATTTTCAGAATAATTTGAATTTAATTTTGTTACTACTAAATAATTACTTTACTTTTAATAATTAATTAATTAAAGTTCTAAATTTTCACATGTGTCTAAGTAATTTAATTTATAGATTAATCATCCTTTAATGTAATAAATATAATACAATAAACGATACCTAAGAGTAATATAAAGTTTGTCATTAGCTATTAATAGTAAGATCCCTTAATTTTTTAAGAATTGGTATTGAAAAAATAATATAAAAAATTAAAGAATAAAAAATGATTACTTTTCTTTCCTCCAATCAATATTTACCAAGTTGAACAGTAAGAAAATGGCTACATACGTTGCCTAATATAAAGGAATTTTGGGTTACGATAAATTCCCACAAAAATATGATAAATGATATGACAAAGCAAAATTTTGTTGGCTGCATATTTAGAATATATATTTTAATTTTTTTGAAAAATTATTTTATCTCTTTGGCCATCAATTTTTTATTTGCAGAATTATAAAATTTGTAAAACTAATAAAATCTATATTATACTATTTAATATATGTTTGTATTATGAATTATTTAATCTTGCTAAATTATTTATAATATGTTTTAAGCCTCCTTAACTAACCAATTACTTTTAGTAGAATAGGCTTTTCCTTAATGGTGTGGTTGTCTTTCACAAGAAAGAATGGATAAAAAGATAAAAGAAAAATATGAGAGAGAAAATAAATAAAATTGTAAGAAGAAAAATGAAAAAAATATTAATCCAATTGTAAGTGCGAAACATAAATAAGTAAGGGACAGGGGATAAAGTGTTTGAATAAGTTGGGGTAAAGTGAAATTGAGGTGTAAGTTCAGGGGATTTTTTGTATTTAACCCTAAAAAAAATTGGAAATTTAAATGTATTTATTTTTGGCCGTTGAATAAATTTATAAATTGGCGTCATAAATAGGGGATATTCATTATTCTGCACAATAGTACACGAGTACTCGATTGCAAAATTGTCCTTTTGTGATAATTCCTTTGGATCGCTCCATGGACCAAAACATTTACCTAGTAATGTACTCCAAATTTTCAATGCTCATTTATTGGCCATCAGGAAAGCCATTTAGGAATTATTATTGGTGTTTTCCAAATACTGTAAAATCTACGAATAAAATCCAAACTTGATTTACCTAAATGTTTTCTTAATAATTAACATTATTAATACCTGTCTCTTATACACATCTGTTGTTAAAGATTTCATTATTCGACCCCGTGTCATTCATTTCGCCATAAATTTAATCTAATTATTGATCTATAAGTGATGCAAAATATCAAGTTCTTATTTGTTGAGAGGTGGATGATTTGTTAGACCAATTTCTCCTTTAATTACCAAAATCTCATACAACAGCCCATTGAGTTGTTGGCTGCCTGCAGTATGATAAGTCACGTTTGGAGTAGGAGGTCCAAGAATAAAATCTTGACACTTACAGTTAAAGAGAAGAAGTCAAAGCTCTCTCTAGCTAATGACTGATAAGAGGCTCCCGCTTATCAGTCATTAGCTAGAGAGCTTAAAGCTTCATTGTGTTTTTATTTTGGGCTTCATATCATATCACCAACTGAATAATAGAGCCTTTGTTGGATTTATCCAATCTCAAGAAGGCCTGGGTTGGATCCTCTTAGTAGGCTATCCTTCTGATAGGCCAGATTTATTGGGCTTTGGCAAGTTTTTGTTTAATTCATTTTACATATACACAATTAAAATTTTACAGTGCAGTTGTAGAATTTGAAATTGAATTGCAGTAGTAAATGGTAACAATGTACTAATTTACAATAATAAAAAAAAAGTTAAAATTCTTAAACAGTACTCCGTATTAACAAATCTATCCTAAACGCATGAGATTTTTCTTTTTATATGATTATATATGCTCACAATTGTCGGATTGAATATAATTAAAGTATTAAGATTCATAGATGGTGAAATAAATACTAATATTTTTCTATAATTAAATTCAAATTATAGTGAAACTATAAATTTATAGTATTTACCCCACTCCTATTCTACTACTACATATTACTTGCTACTTGAGTGACATTTCTCTCACAATATTATACACAAAGGAGAGACCGTTGGTCCAAACAAGAATGTCCTATATTAACCATATTGTAGGAGGGTTCAATTTTATATAAAAACCAAAAGTACGATCTAGATGTGTATAAGAGACAGGCCTTATAAGATCAAAATTTAGCTACAACTTGTGTGGTTTACTAATATATAGAAGTCCATCTTATAGATTTCCAAATGTGTATAAGATGATAACATAAGGATAAAAGGCCATGTAGACTATCCTGATATTTTTGTATGTCCTACATGTGTATTATGTATAAAAGTAAAAATCCTCCAATACCCTCTTTAGCTTAGAATAGATTTTCTTTGAAAATGTAATATTTTATATTAAAATATATATAATTTTAAAATAATCATGATTAAAGATTTTAAATGATTAAAATAACTCTTAAATCAAAAAATTTTAGTCTCTTAACAGTCGTTTAATAAAAAGTTTAATGATTTCAATTTAAACCAAGTTACAAGAGGACAGATTATAAATTTACAAATTATAAGAAGATAACGTGAATATTAGGCCTTCTAAAGATTTAGACAAGGACTTTTTGGATCCAATGTTGATAAGTTTAGACAAAAGCAATTGATACACTACAATTATATAAGATTGAAAATAAATTCTAATGATTATTCAGCTAATACAGATGTGTATAAGAGACAGCAATTATAGTAACGATGCTAAAAATTAGAATAAAATGGGATACATATTTGACATTGGTTTTTGTAATTTACTCCTTGGATTTGCAAACTTTATATTACAACAAGGTATATTTATTGTATTATATTTATTACATTGTTTTATTTTTCAAAATTAAAAAACACTATCGTCGTGCAAGTCGTACTCTTCAAATGATTAATTAAAAAATCAAGAAAAGTAAGTTGTAGAACCACTTAAAAAACTGAATAATAGGGTCAGCTTTAGTTAAAGTAACTCCCAAAATATGGAGTGACACTCGTAGTGGCACTGCCAATTACTAGTTGGGAGAATCTGATTGACAATAAATACAAAGAAAAAGAAAAGAAAAATAAAGGTTGAAATACAAGCACAAATTGAAATATATCATCAAGATTTTCGCTATTAAGACCCCATATGTTTAGACTATTAACTTCATTTGAACAGTTATTATTTTTAAAATATTATTTAAGATGTGTATAAGAGACAGGTACTGGATACAGGGGTAAGATAAGAAATGAGATATCTGATTCTTATACACATCTAGATTCCAGTACCTTTTAAGGTACTGGATTACTTCACTATACACTTTAATTATAATTAAAAGTAATTTTAACAGTTCATTAGGTAGTGGGATAAGGAGCGAGATAGAAGATTCTATGATGAATAAATGTGAGATAAAAATGTGATTGAAAATTTTGTATAAATTGATTGTAAAATATTATTATAAAAATACTAATAAATAATGGAAGCCATCCATTATTTCTGGTTTTTGTTCAACCAATTTTGCGTGCAAGCCCTTTAGATTTGACGTGCAAGTTTTTATTAAAGTTTTATACAATCTCTATGTGTATAAGAGACAGTTATCATACTTATGATTTCATATACATTAGATTTACTGACATTGTAAGACTAGAATTAAACTGTCTATTTCACATATACTATGTATAACATCAGTAAAAGAAAGTTCATTCACATCATCTAATTGAAATATTGTTTATAATACATTTTATAAAAGCTTTACTGTGTGTAATTTATGTGGCATAAAAAATAATTGAAAAATATGTTTACAAAATATTTCAAAATTTTTATTTGTTTTCAAGGGTGGAAGCATGGATTAGAGGTGTAAATGAATGTAAACAATTTGAACTATTTAGTGTTTAAGATTGTTTAATTATTTTAACGAACATGTTATTTTGTTTAAATTTAACTTGTTTATCTCTTGAATCGAATTCAAATCAAATTCGAATAGTTTAAATTATTTATATATATTAAAGTTTAATTTATCAAATTCGAATAGTTTGAATCAAATTACTAATTTTTTATCTGTTAGATATTTATTACTTATATTCTGATGTTATAATTATTCATCCACATGTATTCTAGTCTTACAAGTGTCACGTACACTTGTATTATGACCTAATAAGTATTACTAAGCATTTTATGTGTCACTATTTGTATCTGGCTTCATGTCCTCTAGACTGGCTCTTGTTATAAGTATCAAATCCACTTGTGTTATATCATAATAAGTATTACTAAGCATTTTATGTGTCACTATTTGTATCTAATTTTTTGGTTTTGGGATGTTTGTCACTTATATTCTGGCCTTATATCCTTATGTTATAATACACATGTAGGACATACAGTAATACAGGATATAAAACAAAATATTAATATAATTAATATGGACAGTGAAACAAAAAATCTTTATGACTTCATAAGTATGTGTATATATATAGGGAAAATTCTACAGTACCCCTGATGGAACTATCTTTTTGTCTTAAAAATTTACAAGATAATATCATGATTTAAAACTTGATTGGATGAGCGCTTAAAGCCGGAATATATATATATTCCGAAATTTAGGGAAAAATTCAAGGTATATTCTGTGGTCCTACCTAGTTGCTTGAGACGCTACGACTTTAGAATTCTGACACCAAAAGTTAGACAACGAAGAACTGACAACAAAAGAAAAATTATTATTGTTAATGGGGTCTAAATTAATGCCCAAAAAAAAAAAAAAAAAAAAAAAAAGACAGATTCCTGTTGTGGTTGAGGTTGACGATCCATGCAGCTCATCCGGTGTTCATTGGATTGGATTCTATAAGTGGCTGACATTGGGGGAGAAGAGATAGAAGTCTAGTATTTACATAGTTGTATCCTTATATACAACTAACGATGTAAATAATTAGAATAGGAGACATAGGTTGGTAACCATTACGAATTAGCAAAATAACAAAGAACGAGAAAATTTATAATGTGGTATAGGCGTTCCCTAAAACAAATCAGGTGGTTAAAAAGAAACATTATTTATGTGTTAATAAGTGGATAATTTTGACATAGTTCTTCTTCACTTTCTGTTTAACAAGTCTCTGTCTCTTATACACATCTAGATGTGTATAAGAGACAGATACAATACGCTATTAAACAAGTACAACAATTTCTTTACATTTCTAGCATCGTTACAATTCTAGATGGATGCTAGGTATGTAAATATTGTGCACTTGTTTAATAGCGTATTGTATAAGTGAAAGTAGTTGAGACTAGTAGTACTTTGAATCATACAGATAGACAATAGAATTAGCAACCAATGAACGCCATTCTAAATTATGGACAAATTGCACTCTTAACTTTTAGATCTATCCCACTTTTTATAATCTGTCCTCTTGTAACTTGGTTTAAATTGAAATCATTAAACCTGTGTGGTGTGTACGGTTAAAATATCCTTTAACATTAAAAATAAATTAAAATTGGAATATGTTTAAAATTAAAGTACAGAATGCAAATTAATAATGAAATACAAATTAATGAATGCAAAGTAAAGTAAACTCTTTTGACATAATACCACTAAAACTAGGGTTGGTTAGGAATTTAGGATACTAATGATACATTTAGCATTGAGGGAATTATTATGGTATTGTGATGATAGACAAGTTCTTGAGGTACTTTGGAATTTCCAACAATCAAACTCCTATTAGATTAAACCAATAAATTTTGAATGATGCCTTTGCCGTACTAGAATGGAAAAAATAAAAAATAAAAAAAGTTACAGGGAATTGTGGCCCTTTTTCTACGGAAAATGCCAAAAACAAAATGGACATTTCTTTACTTCACTACTTGCCTTTCTTTGTTTTCAACCAAATGATTGACAAATGATGATAAGGTTTGATTTTTTATTTATTGAATACTCTTTCCAAATTAGAGAAATCTAAATGCTGAATCAGATTTGCGAAACCAATTCATATATGTCACTCTTTGAACAAAAGATGGACTTCATTTAAAGAGTAGTAATGTGTACATATACCGATTTTGAAAAAACGATAATTAAAATGACAAATCAAACATAAAGATTTTTTGACATGATATGACAATTTATATACGTCAAAAAGTGAAATATCATATTTATGTTGGTAAGTTTGAATCTTTAATTTATCATATAATAATCAATAATAGCATTTGTTAGATTATATATATGAAAAATTTTACGATTCTTCTTACGAAATTATTTTTTTGTATTTTTTAAATGTTTGTATGATAACATTTACTATAAGTATTTAAAGTAAAGCATTGATTTCGTAAAAAAAAAATATAAAATTTTCTATAAAATTTAAAGTTGCTTATATAATGACAAATTTTTTTACTTAAGAAATTAGTATAAATTTACTCAAAGTTATTTGAGAATTTCTTATACGAATGAGTAAATTTCTAATGTACATTTAATATTAACTATATAATCTACATTTAAAATCTACTTATGTAGGTTAGACAACCATTCTTTAAAATATTGTTTAAAATACTATTGTTTGAAACAACATTGTAGTAACTTTTTTGCACATAGTATATGTGAAATAAATAGTTTAATTCAAAAAGTATTTAAAAATTATTATAAAATAATATTTTAAAAATAACGAAAAAAATAAAGCAATCTAGACAGAGCAAATAGTTTATTGTTTTACCTTTTTTTTTTTTTTTTTTTTTTTATGAAAAACAATCTTTGAATTTAAGCAAATACTTTGAAACGATTTTTGGCTACATAAATTATGGTGTGGATTAAATTTTGAGAATTTATAACATCAGTGATGTAATCAAGATTCTTTAATGTTTAATCACGATTCACGAGTTTCTACAAGGTGAGGCAAAAAATCGGCCTCTAAATATTTTCCTTAAATTTATAAGCATTTGAGGACCATTTTAGTCAATTCATTCCCCCTCTGTCTCCCATACCCTTTTTCTCCGCCATAAAACCAAAACAAAACAAAACCCCGAAAAATCATCAAATAGAAATACAAATAGTACGAAATTTAGTATAAAATTATCCTCAAAACTTTTACAACCTTGTTTTAATTTCAAACCACACATATTCTAATTATTCCTAAGTAGTATTATTACTACTAAAATAAAATTAATTAATTTTTAACATTAATAGTAAGTTTAAGAAAATGCTACTAATACTAACAAAAATTAAATTATAGAGAGAAAGAGAAATCTCCACTCCTTCACCAACACCACACTCCCCCTCTCTCTCTTCAACCTTCTCCTTCACTCATTCCTCGTCTTCGTATTCTCCGTCCGCCGCAGTCGTCGTAGTCAGCCACCCCTAAGCTGATAATCTATTGTTTTCTGAGGCTGGGACCCACTTCTCCAAAATGTCTCAGCAACAACAATGAAAAAAGACCAAGAATCCATTACTTCCACCACCAGAACTGGCGGCGGAGCTACGACGGCGATGAGGGTGATAGTACCCTTACAAGGAGTGGTACAAGGCCGAGGTGGCCTAATTCTCGGCTCAGTAATCCCATGTGCTCTTTTCTATTTCTTCCAGCTCTATTTAAAGCGCAACCGGTCTAAAGGTGGCTCTGCCGGCGACTCTCCGCCTCCTCCGGCGAGGTCACCGTCGGGAACCCATTTGCAAGAAACATCTTCTGTGCAAAGGGACAGATCTCGTTCTTTGTTATCATCTCCAACCAGGTTCAATACAGTGACAACTCCTTGTAAGGCCTCACTTGGCTTCAAGGGCTAATTCTATTGTAAAGCAAGCTGATGGGCCCTACTATGTATGGGCTGCAGAGAATCTCAGAGGACCCTTATGATTATTCAAGTAATCCTCATGGTGTTATTCAACTTGGCTTAGCTGAAAATAGAGTGGGTATTTTATTTCATTTTTTTTATAAAGTTCGTGTGTTTGTATTTTGTTATTGGTAATTCATTTAGTTATAACTTTTTTTTAAATGGAAAAAGGATGAAATAGTATCTAATTCACTAACCCTGTTAGTTAAAATAGTATTGAAGGCACATATACATTATATATTTTAAAAAGTTTACATATTGTGTAGCTGTACCACGTATTATAGAGTATCACGGTTTCGGTAACCATGGATTGAATTGGAGTAAGCTATAAATATTTCATTTTGGCATTGGTTGATAAACTTGTCTATCTGTATGCTTCAATATGTGTTATAATTCTTTTATTTGTGTATGGTTATATGATGATTGTAGCTTTGTGTGTCTTTTCAATGTGCTGTAACTCCATTAGAATTGAACTGAGATGGAAATGGAATGTCTTGTATTGTATGCGTAAAATTTAGGTGCATTTCAATTGGATACAGTTTCAATTCTAGTTCTGATAGAGGACGAGATAGTGCTTTATTGTATTTGGTCTTGTTTTGGTGCTGTATTGGAAGTTTAAGGGTGTTGAGAATTTTTTGGGGTGATTGTAGCTGTCATTGGATTTGGTTCAAGAATGGCTAGAAGAGAATGCAAAGCAATCCATGTTGGGACAGGATTTGAGTATAAGAGGAATAGCAACTTATCAGCCATTTGATGGAATGATGGAGTTGAAAGTGGTAAGTACTTTCACATTTTAGACGAATTTCTCTCTTTTTCTGTAGTTAATACTTGTTGAGTTGCAGTATAATTAGTGATGTCCATTGCTTTGATTTTGTCCTCTACTGGAATTTGATTATTTAGTTTCACACCCACTTGATGTTCTCCTTTGTAGGTTTTTTGGAAATATCTGTTCTGAAGAACTAGTTGCTGTAGTAAAAACTTGAAAGAAAACTGCTATCTGAACCAACTGATTCAATTTGAAGCCTTTTTTTACTAGTTAATGTGATTTTTTTAACTGCATTTCACATACAAAAGGTATAATCTTGGTGCAAACCACTAATTCAATTGACGCCTTCAATGTAATTGAGCTGGTAATTTTTTGTATGTAGCTTGGAGTTGCTTTTGATCTTTGTTGCTGTATGCTAATTTCAGTAGTCCTGTAGGCAGTAGCTGGATTCATGTCTCAAGTAATGGACAAATCAATATCCTTCAACCCTTCACAAATTGTTTTGGCAGCTGGGGCAACCCCTGCAATTGAGATACTCAGCTTCTGCTTAGCTGATCCTGGAAATGCATTTCTTGTTCCCTCACCATATTATCCTGAGTAAGATTCATGGACTGTTCCCCCAACATTTTATATCTGGTCATCAGTTTCTTTTTTCTAGTACTCATGTCATAAGGCTATGTCCAGTCTTGACAGAGATGTAAAATGGCGAACTGGTGTGGAAATTATACCCATTCCTTAGCCGCAGTGCTGACAACTTTTGTCTCAGTACCACTGCTCTTGACCGGGCTTTTAGAAGAGGAAGGAAACGACAAGAGAGTACGCGAATCATACATTTATAAGCCCTTCAAATCCTGTTGGCAATCTGTACAATCGGGAGACATTATATTGTCTTTTGGACTTTGCAGAGAGAAGAACATTCATATTATTTCGAATGAAATATTGGCAGGATCCACTCATGGTAGCGAAGAGTTTGTCAGTATGGCAGAGATACTTGATTCTGAAGATTTTGATTGCACAAGAGTCCATATAGTGTATGGTCTTTCAAAGGATCTCTCTCTTCCAGGTTTTAGGGTTGGAGTCATCTATACTTTCAATGAGAATGTTTTGGCTGCTGTTAAAAAGTTGGCAAGATTTTCATCCATTTCTGCTCCAAGTCAACGATTGCTTATCTCAATGCTGGCAGACACAAAATTCATCCGCCAGTTTATCAAGATTAACCGCGAAAGGCTTCAAAGGACTGTACAACGAGTTTGTTGCCAGACTAAAGCAGTTGGGTATTCAGTGCATGAAGAGTAATGGCGGCTTCTACTGTTGGGCTGACATGAGTGGGTTAATCAGATCGTACAATGAAAAAGGAGAGCTAGAACTTTGGGATAAGTTTTTGAATGTGGCTAAGGTTAATGTTACTCCCGGATCTTCTTGTCACTGTATTGAACCTGGTTGGTTCCGATTATGTTTTGCCACATTGAATGACAATGACATTCCAGTAGTCATGGATCGTATTAGGAAAGTTTGTGAAATTTGTAAATCTCATAGTTGAGTTGTTATTGGTTCATTTAGCTAAAGAATCAAGGTTCTACAACATTAATAGGATGTCATCTCTAGAATTCAACTTACAGGCCTATGTCAGAACCTGAACAGCCAAGATGTGTATAAGAGGGATGAATTGCAGATTTATTTAGGTTGTCTTGGCACCGTTTGGGAAAGGTCCTAAATTTTGAAATGGAGACATATGCTGAATCAACTCAGTCGGTGTTTGTTTGCGGTCCTGGCCGCTCAAAGATGAAGTTTCTTCCTTCTTTGGGTTCCAGGATGGAGATACTGTAATCTCACAGGCATTAGGATTCCATTTCTGGTATACATGAACACGACCATCCACTGATGAGCCAAGTGCCCACATGGCCAGGAAAGTGTGTTAGCAGGTTCCTTGTTCTGCTATTCCAAAATTTCAGAGTACATGCATAATTGAATGATCTAAATGTGTAAATGACGAAACTTCTATTCTTTAAGAAATACTTAAGTAAATATTGACCTTGTTTAAGAAAAGCAGTAGCAGAATTATTATAGATGAATTCCTAGCGGTTACACTTCTTTTAGGGCAAAGAATTAGGTACGTCATTTTCTTTCCTTTGCAATCAGTTATGTACTACCATTCAGCTACTTTATACACATCGAATTGTATAAGAGACAGGCTATGCATATTCTGAAGGATTGGCTTCAAATGGAAAATTCTTGAACCATCTCCAATCTCATACTATCTAATGGCATCAAGAGATTATACAAAATGAATGAGTTTATTGCTGAATTACAGCAATAAACTCATTCATTTTGTTGATAGAGAGGGGTGCTGTATCAGAACTAGAAATTTGTATTAACAATACTAATCTCCTAATCATCCCAGAATGCATTCAAATTCCATGCCAGCTGGAGCATTGCACTTCCTTTCTCTGTTTTGACATTAAAAATTCAAGAGGATGCTCCAAAAGTTCCTTCAAATCACATGCTATGATCCTAAACCATTTCTTATGGACTCAAGAAACTGAACTACCTCAGCCATGCTTGGTCTCCTGGCAGGGATTTCAGAAGTACAAATCAAGCCTAATTTCATAACCTGAATCAGCTCATTTTCTGCAAACCCACGCAAACTTCTATCAAAACAGTCTGAAGCAGCACCCCTCTCTATCAACCCCCTAACATATTCACACAAAATCACCACCTCAGTTGCTGCAGGACTTTCCACAGGTTTCTTTCCTTTAGTAACCAATTCTAACAGAATTACGCCAAAACTGTAAACATCACATTTATCACTCAGCCTGAGACTTTGGGATAACTCAGGTGCAACATAACCAACTGCATTGTGAAACTTGGTTAGTCCATAATTGTCCAGCAGCGGAAGTAACTTCCCCAAACCATAGTCTGACAATTTAGCTTCATAGTTGTTGTCAAGGAGAATATTGGTGGACTTGACATTGAGATGAAGAACGGGAGGTCTGCAGTCATGATGAAGATAGGCTAGGGCTCTGGCAGTTCCCAAGGCTATCTGAAACCTCCTTGGCCAGTTTAATTCTGGATTACCAGCACTAGTGCTCGTTCCAGGATAACTGAGTCCATGCAAATTATCATACAGATTTCCATTTGGAACAAATTCCGACAGAATTAACTGCATACTGGAGGACCAGTAGTAACCTTGGAAAGAAACAAGATTTGGGTGTTGAAGATTTCCTAATCGTCCAATTTCTTGCTCAAACTCATCTTGAATAGTTTCTGATTCTTCCCAAGGTCTCAAGCTTCTTCACAGCAATAGAGATCTCACCCTCAAAAGTAGTTTTATACACTGTTCCAATGGATCCCCCACCAATTAGACACTCCTTATCAAGCAAAGCTTTGGTACCAGCCTCCCAGTCTTCATATTTTGATGGCAAAGTCTTGCTGAACAGAACCAACTTTCCAATTATGACATTTGAATCTGTTGATGCTAGTGGAGTGCTCTCTGCTACAACAACTGCTTCCTCTTCTCGTCTCCTCCTCCGTGCCTTGATATTCATCACTGTTATCACACAGACACCAGTGAGGAAAGCCAGCAGCTGCAACAATAGCAACAATCGCTGAAGGCCTCAACTTTCGTTGTCCAGCTGTAATTTTGGTGCCATTTCGTACACGAAGTTTCCAATGGAGCACCACAGAGATCAGGATTATTAGAAAAGGCTGAAGGCCCAAAATTTTGGATGCTTTGTCCTAAAGGTATAAGACCGGAAAGGTTGTTTATAAGAGACATTGAAGTTTGTTAAGTTTTTCAAATTTCCAAGACTAGCAGGGATTTGTCCAGATAAAATATTATGTGATAAATCTAAAGAATGTAAGTTAGCCAAATTTCCAAGTGTTGAAGGTATGCTCCCATTAAGCTGGTTACTATGTAGATCAAGAATTACAAGGTATGACATGTCAAGTTACCTAAAGGTCTTGCGGTATGTCGCCTTGTAATGAATTTCCAGAAACATCCCTGCAACAACATTTCACAGTTTTGTTCAAATATAATGTGAAAGCAACATTGAATTATTGACATAAAGATAAAGAACTGGATATTTAAATTGGACTCACAGCTCAATAAGAAATCTGCAATTGGTAATCTCATCTGGTATCTCACCACTGATGTCGAGATTATGCAAATCCAGAGCTTGGAGCCACTCAATACTCCCAAATTCTTTTGGAATGGTTCCATCAATTGAATTGTTTGCTAATCTAATTACCAAAAGCCTCTTCAACTCGGCAATTGTATACACATCAATTGGTATATTTCCAGTCAGTCTGTTGAACCCCAAATCCAAGTACTTGAGAGCACTGCATTTTGTAATGCTTAATGGGATTTTTCCATCCAAATTATTTCCTGAAACATCAAGAAACTCAAATCTCTCACTGCAAGTTCCAATTTCAGGGATTTCCCCCTGAAATCCATTGTGAGAAACGTTGAGATACGTAAAGTTTGCCAACGCAAGAGCTCGAATCCCTCAACAACACCCCTAAACAAATTGCTACTAAGGTCCAAAACCTCCAAGCGTCCACACACGGAAACCTGCTCTTGAACACTTCCTGATAGCTCATTGCCCCTCAAAGATAAGTACACTAATCCTGGAATACTACAAATTTCTGAAGGCAATCCACCACTTAGACTGTTATAAGATAAATCTAATCCTTCAAGATTCAAGCAGTTCCCAATTGATACCGGTATCGCTCCTGAAAGATTATTACGCGAAAAAGAAATAAATCTTGATTTGTAACAATTCTTGAACGACAGCTGAATTATGATGTCTCCAGTATACCCATTTTTTGACAAATCAAGAAATCTTATACTAGATAAATCTCCAAGAAATTCTGGGATAGAACCAGATAAAGCATTAGAGCTAAGATTAATCTTCCAAAGAGTTTCAATCTCACCATATTCAGAAGGAATGTTGCCTGTAAATTTATTCCCAAACAAGGTAAGAATTCTCAAAGATTTCAATCCTGACAAAGCAGGGGATAAAACTCCACCAAGACTAGTATTCCACAACACAATCTTCACCACATTTCCATCAGAATTACAAAACACACCACTGTAATCTTGACAAGGAATTCCACTTGGATCCCAAGACCTCAAACTATTAAAAGGGTCACTAGAAATATTACTCTTGAATTGAAGCAAGATTTCTTTTTCAGTCAATGTGGAATCAACAACAATCACAAGCTCTAGCAAGCATAAGGAGCTAAAAAAAGCAAGGCAATAAAAACATGGAGTACCTAATCTTTTCATGCTCCACAGCAAAACCACAGCATTATAATTGCTGGATCCAATTCAAAAACAGCTTGATCTCTGATTCTGCACTGCATACACACTAATAATTATCAATGTAAGTGGTGATATTTCAATTATAAGAAAAAAGAAAAATATAAGATTTTTCGTGATAATTAATAGCTGTGGCTTATGCACATGCGCAGATGTATGATTCTTGCAGAAGACAAAAATTCAAGAACCCAAGTACATTTTGGCTAGAAAGATTCCAACCCTTCTGTTTTTAATATTATGTGCATAAAATCCTGAAAGATGTCTCTTATACACATCTAGATGTGTATAAGAGACAGGTTTTTTTCTAGAATTTCAAGAAAATTGAGGAGTCCAAGAAATGGGGATAAACAGAGAGAATTCAGAGGGGGGAAAGAGTTGTTTTTTATGTTGTTGGGCTGGCAATGGCATGCTAGAGAAAGAAAGAAAGGCCAGTGATGAAATGGAAATTGGCTGGAAAGAAAGAGCAGCAGGTTCAGTACAGATTTGCAAAATTTAATATTAGCTGCTCAAATCTTGTACAGTATGTACTGAGAAAAAAACTAAACTAAAAAAGGTTACTAAATAATCAGAAGGGTTGCCACCACGTGGACCTTAGTGTTTCTGTGTACTTCTTCCACTCTCTCTATTCCACATCCAAAGTTTTTCTCTTTCACACACAACACACACTGAAAGTTATGGTTTTTATCGATGCTATTTATAAATTTCATAATTATTAAAGTGGTTATATAATATCATCTGATATTGTATTATTTATGTAAATTTTTTAATAATTATAAAATTTACGAGTAAGACTGTATATCAAATTTACTCGAATATTTTATATAAAAATTTTGATTTTTTTTACTAACTGTAATTGCGCAATACAAATTAAATTATATAATAAATAATATTAATTAATTTAAATAAAATTTAAATATAATCACAATATCTATATACTAGACTCAAAATCGGAAATATCTCTCTCTTTTTCTTTTATTTTGGATTGTGCAAGTACTTGGTTCTGTAGTAGTTATGAGTAGTAATCAGGAGGATGATAATGAGTAAAGAAACAAAAGAAGGAACCATTCTGTCTGATTAGGATAATTCATTCATACTGTTGACCATTACTATGACCAATCAGAATTAATGTTGGGTCTGTTTCAACACAGCAAACAAGCATTTATTCTCATCAACAACCAATGCACCAATAACACCACCACCACCACCACCACCACCACCACTGCCTCATTATAATGAGGTACTAAAAAATTGAGAGATTGAAAGTCTCTTATACACATCTAGTCTTGTATAAGGTGTTTTCTTTAGCAATTTTGTATAATTTGAAGTTCTTGTTTTGGTAATTCTAATTCAATGAGTTAGTTTTGACGGTTGACTGCAATACGAATAGATATAAAAATAGGTGAAAAGTTAGAAATTTTATTATTTTTAATCATCTAACGATTAAGAATAATCATTTCGCATAAGAGTGTAAGACCTTTTATTTTTTATTTTTTTGGAGGGAATTCATAATAGAAAATGGTTTAAAATCGAACCTCTTACCATTTTTGTTGGTTACTCTTAGACAACAATAATTATTAACAAAATTCTACAGTCTCATTAATGTATCATGCTCTCCATTAAATTTTAATTTATAGTTGTCACATTAACAGTGATAAATATTACAATGCAAGAATTGCAATTATATTCATTGGTATTGCATTCAATAAAATTTATTTATTTATTTTTGCTATAGGCCATGATGGCACTTTCTTTGCATAAATTGGGGGTTTCTTTAACGTAAATGAAAAGGGTCCACCTAATTTTCTTTCCTTTATCAGACAAAAACTGAATTGATAAGCATAGGTTAACAATAGCAGTTTTATTACCACTAAAATAGCAATATAAGATTATAAGTTGGTTGATGAGTCTAAACATGTGATTTATAAGCTGCTAAGTGCCAAATATTGATGTCATCCATGATTAGTTCTCATTAATTTCCTTATAATATTAATTTGAGTATTTTCATTTTTCTCACAATCTTTGAACCAATCTGAATATTCTAAGTAGAATATATAATCTCCTTTCAACCCGTTACAGTCCTTTCTATTTCAATCCATTTGATCATTTTAGCGTTTGACTAATTAGGACAAGAAGATCCAAACAAAAATAAAGATCATGCAATTGCAATTAGCAACGGCTAAATGTCATACAAATGAAATTTAAGTAGGTAATTAACTGTGTTTATCATATGTTATGCATGAAATTAATAATAACATCAGAAAATATTATTATCCCGTAATAGAATTATCCTAACATATTTCGAGCATACAATTTTAAGTACTTTACACATTCAAGACATAATGGGATATTTTCGTCATGGGACTGTAGAATTTTTTGTAACATTATCATGTCATCAAATATTCTGAATTTTTGTGGAAATTTTACTAGTTTTTCAATGAATTTAATTATATATACAATATTTTTGTCCATAAATGAACAATTTGGATTCAGAAATGGGAGAACTAGAATTTTTTTCATGGGAACACTAAGCAAGCAGCATTTTAATACTTGTCATCTGATTCTCAAATTTTTCAACAATTAATTAATTGAACAAAGATTTTTCTTTTCTTTTTCTGGTTCGACAATAATTTATTTCTTCTTTATGAACTCATTACCAAGCAGTAATGCACATCTGACCTTAATTTTGTACATCTCCAGTGCATTTATTTCTCTTTCCTTATTAATGTCAATGCTATTTCTTGTGTTGTAAATGGCATTTAAGTATCCATAATAGGCTAGATTTTCTTGAAACCACATGCGGCTATTTGTAGTTAAATATTTACTACATAATTTCTTAGGAATACAATCCAAATCTAGTAGGTTATGTGGTTTTTTTTGGTTTTGTTTTGGATTTTATGATCAAAGTAGATCAATGTTTTATAGATTAGTCTTTTTTAATTTTAAGAAATAGTATTATTTACAATAACACAATTCAAAATCACTTGTCAAAACTATTTCATGTGAATATAAAATTCTATTAAATTATCAACTTTTAATTTTAGATATTGATCGAATATCGTTCTTTTTTTGTAAATCTCATGACACATCAGTAATTTTATCAAGTGATTGAATTTATGATTTTATTTAGATGCAATATTATTTTAAGAAAAATCATGGACAAAGTCACAAATTCATAATCACTTGTCAAAATTACCCCGTGGTAACATCTTATCAAGACCTTCTGATTTTAATGTGATTCAGCCAGATTTATTTTTTTTTCTAATTTATTAACATATAAGTAACTTTTATTTATCATTTTGTATAAATAAATGCCCTCTTATTTTAAATTGGAATACGCTGTGGGATATTCTAACCGAATCAGAAGCTTTTAGGAGACCAGCCAAAGAGTAGATGGCAATTCATATAAGAAATGAACCCCACCAAACCACAAAATACTAGTTTTAATTCGTTGGCTGTTGCAGCCTTTGGAATATTTTTTTTTTTTTTGGGTTTCCCATATAAATATGGCCATGTATCAACACTGCAATCTCATTCTTGAACTTTTATAAATAAGCAATCTTTCTTTCAAGCACTTGGTTACAATTAGTACCTGTTATGCAAATAATTACTACTAATCCATAACTCCTAGTGTGTATTTTATAATATTAGGGTCAGTTATGATTAATACCCTTAATCAGTAGGTACTAATTATTACCACTAACCATTTTAATTTTTATTAATTTTCTATTACAATGTTAATGGTTTTCTTTCTGCCTACAGATAGTGCATACCAAAATGTTAATGTGGTCCTAACTCCTTTTTCTTTTCTTATTTGTTTTTTAGTATTTTTTTTTTAAAATAAGAAAATGAAAAAAGAAAAGCAAAATGGAACTATATATTAGAATTGCATGATTTTATCCTCATTTTCCACCAAACAGGAAACCCTTATTCACTAGCTAGATTATATCTAATTTTGTTATGTGGTTATTATAACTCATAATGTTTCTTCCCTTGTTTTCAATGATTAATTTTTGAGTCAATCAATATGGTTTTTGAGTTTATTCCCAAAAAATTGTAATTTATAGTTATAAAATTTAAAAAGTGTTCGTTTTGCTCCTTAAATGGTTTGCAATTTTACATTATTACCCCCAAGCCCCAAATATAAATTTTTACCCCTCCTAAATTGAAATCCTGACTATGCCACTGACAGCAACACATATAATATACATTTTGGATAGTTTGGTAGTGTAAAAAAATTTTAATAGCGACATTATGATAAGATTAACTCTTTAAACAAATGCATAATGTATGGTATTACCAATGAATTAATGATCATTCACCACAGTCAAGTTGGATTCCCTCATTAATTTGTAAAAGGGGATTATTAAATTCACTTCAAAGTTGGTCACATTCACTCCTAACATAGCCTTTTCCTAAGGAAAAAATAGAGTAAATGATATGTTAGTATTTCTTTGTTCATAGTACATTATTGGCTGGTTAATGAGGTCCTTTTGCTGTTTGTATTTACATATGTGGTTTTTGTCTCGTGCACGCTGTGGTTTCAGGCTTTCAGCCTTAATTATGATTGAGGACAAAATTACCCTAATAATGATATTTATACATAATTAAAATTCCAAAATTCACAATAGTATAATTTCCTCCACCTATGAATGCTTATTCAAGTTTTTTTAACATGTAAAATGAAATTTCAAAATTATGTTAGACCAATATAGAAATTATGGAAATTTCTGACTGTATTACTCCATTTCCTACTATATGAGTGCTCCAATCTTCTTAAACCAAAAAGTAAGGGGAAAAAAGATTTTTAGTTGACTGATGAAGGGCTCCAAATAAACTACACCACCATTTAATTACTAATATTGTTGTTCAACACCTAACTAGCATACATCTGTAATGCAACTGTGAAATCATATTAAGTAGATGTATGCAAAAAGTTTAAAGCATCGACAATGTCCATGTAAACATGATTGAGACAATGGGTGGACCACAAAAAGAATTCAAAGAAAAAGGATGGAAGAAAATTGGGTAAGATGATCAACAAGGGCATGACTGACATTCATGTTCTTTGCTTTCTAATGAATAAATGCTAATGCCAGTCAAAAGGGTGTTTTGTTTAGCCCCCAGTTTGACATTTCTGTCTCATTCTAATTCTGAAATGATTTCCTACAGGATAGTAAAGGAATTAGTCATATCAAGGAGGCAATGTTTGGTACGGATATAAGAAAAGGAATAAAAGAAATGATTCCATATCTTTCCTCTATCCCTTCTTTGTTTACTACACAGTTCTTCCAATTGCCCAGGCAACTTCTTCATGCTTCTCTCTGCATTCAGTGCTGGCCAGATTTTTTTGAAGCGTCTGAAACACATAAAATGTTATCCTAATGACATGATATTCTAAACAGCAAATTCTACAGGTAGGCCATGACCTCTAAAAGTTCTAAACAAAGGCTAAACTTCCTAAAGGTAAAGAGTTCTTAACATCTTCAAGAGATTAACCTGCCAAAAGGGATCAACAATTTCATTTTCCTGTGCTAAAATCATAGGGTTGGATACATATGGATACTGATTACAGCCTGAACCTCTATAAACGAAAAGGAAAAGGAAAAGGACAACCCTCGCAGCTTGGGCTCATTCTTTCAACTGTCATGCAGGAGTACCACCTGAAAACTCAGTGCAATCCTAACAAAGGAATTAGCTACTAGAAGAACCCAAAAATGTAATAAACTCGATTCTGATGTTCATATAGGCAACTCCAGTGTCCAACTGAACTAATTTTTTGAAATGTTATAGGATCAGAGGTTACCAAAATAAACCACTCGTTAAAATAAAATCGTCATCTTGTTTGAAATATACCAAAACCATTTAGAACCATAAGAGCAGGCATTCTAATTATATACAACTGTTACGTAATGACTCGTCATTCTTACGGAACACCTATACAGTTTTCGTATAAATCAGAGTCACATTAGCTGTTTGTGTTGATTTACCATCCACCGCTAATCTAGGCAAACACAGGTCCTCGTAGTCGTAGTTGACCACCACTGAAGGATGGAGTAATCAATAAATAACAACCCATCCAGCATTAAGTTGCATCTGCATGTGCCAATCAAAACTCAACTGGATGCAAATCAATCTCACTCTTGGGTCCATAGAGAAAACAACACAGGCTCACTGAAGTAATAATTCTTCTTCGTTCTGCATCTCTTTGAGCCTCCTTTTTGCATAGACTAGTTACTACAGCTGTAGTAGCCACAGTAGCACAGAAACCAACAAGGTTCAAAATTATCTGTGGAGCTGACAAAGCGTACCGATCATGTGAAGCATCTGCCAAAGTTTTTATGAAAATACCTCTGCAAAAAAATTGATGCCTTCTCAAATGGAGGAAAGTTGGTACAAAGAATAACAGACTAATCACCTTATAGCCCTAGTAAATTAATGAAGGAGCATACAATAACAATCAAAAATAATTGCCAAGGATAATAATATACAAAACAGATACAACAGTTAAGAGCAAAGAACCAAACTTTGTATATCAAGACATTCATTATATTTTCCCTAAAACAAAGTATCTAAAAGTCAGAAACTCTAACCCCCAAGTAATAACAAGGAAAAGAAATGGGGACAAGAGGGTTTGGCTAAGCTTAATCTCTTGTAGTCCAGGAAACTGAACCAATATAACTCAAGCAAACACAACATAAAGTTCCATCCGGACTCAAATGAGAAGAGGGTTACAACTGGTAATCTTAATATCAAGTTCCAGGAAATTGATGTTAATATAACTCAAGCAAACACAACCAAAAAGTTCCATGCGAACTCAAACAGTTTGAAGGTTTTTCATCAAAAAGAGGTCCAAGTTTACTTACTTTTCATCCCAGAATTTTGTAGCCTAAGTTTTTAATTCTGTATAGACAGTTCTACAACTTTAGTACAGTGTACAAATTGAAACTTTATCATCCTTTCAAAGAATTTGTGCAATCTATCAACTTCTTCTTCTACAATCTCCTTTATTGTTTATATTACCGCCATTTATCATGAAATTTTCCATTACCTTACACGGAACTGTGATTAGCATATCTGCCTGCTATCCTACAATCACCCAATTTTCCAGGATATAAATCCAATCAGCTTAAAAGTCCATCCTATCTTCATACCATAAATTCCGGGTATCTTATAAAACTGCAATTTAATCAAATTTATCCAGCCCTAGCCACCACAAACCAATGGGAGTGTCAGGATTTATATAAGGCTGAATTGTCAGAGAGTTGATGACTTTGATGTTGCAAATGAACTCTTCATGTCATTGGTAACAGCTTACATCTGTCTCGTGCAAGGAGGTTGATTAAAAAAGATATCGAAATTGGCTGTCTCGAAAAGAGCCTACTAGATTGAGAAATACAGAATGGATGGATCTGCCAACAAATCAAAGAGAAGATGCTCCAGAGTAGAATAGAAATGTGGATTGGATCAAGTGGGCAACCAATAAAAGAGAAGATGCTAAACCCTAGAATAGTAAAAGGTAGATTGAAATAAATGAACATTTCTCTTCTACTCGTTGACCGTAAAAGCACCCCATTCACAAGAGAAACTATCCAGCATGAGTTCAACCTTCTGTTTTAGGGGTGTGGGTTAGGTCTTGGGGGTTGTGTATAAGAGACAGGTCTTTTATACACATCTAGAGTGTATAACTGCCCCCTTTCCCCCGAGCAGTCCGGTGAAAGCAAGAATAGTGTCCAAAGAGACTGTTGCATCAAGTCTAGTCAAGTCGCATATCAAACATAAAAGCTGCAGGCTGCAGCCTCTAGCCCTATGCCTTCTAGCGAGTCTCACATCCCTGATCATTTAGGCCCTAAATCTAAAAGTTATCTCCATATAAGAAGTACATTAGACTGTTGTCTGAATCTCAAGGATGAAAATTAGAAAAATCTGAAAACAGTTCCAGCAATAAAAGTAAATTATACTCTCTAAATTCCACTCATGAAGCTAGTTCCTTCAAAGCTGCCACAATGCCAGAACAAGGATAGGGCTAGCCCACAAAATCCAGTCTAAGCCTTGTTTTTGGAGCAATTCGAGAAGAGAACATGCCCGTTGTTTTGGTTCAGATTAACTTAATCCAAAGTACACCAGCACAAAAAGAGCAATGATGAAAATGATCAGTTTTTGGTTTCAAAACTACAAGTTATCCAATGTTTTGGAGCAGAGAGAGGATTGGAGAGAATTCCAACATCATCCAGATAAAGAATATAAACTTAAACTTGATAAAAAAAAAAAAAAAAAAACTGAATAATTGATGAATATGAGAATACCCTCATAAAGTTCTCCTACAATTTGGTAATGAAAAAAAGAAGCCATTGGTTTCCTACCAAGATAATTGCAATATACTCTGTGCCACAGTCCATACTCCAGATAATGAGCAGAATCAATGTCACTTAGACTAGAAGGAATCATGAAACAAACCACCAAGGATTAGCAGACTCATAGCATTCCACGTGATTTTGGGTAACGATACTACTGATTGCACACCAAATATATGTTATAATCCCAATAACGAGCTGAATCATTGTGAGTTTAACTGGAAGAAATCATGACCAACCACAGGAGTTGTAGAAGAGCATAAAAAGATACTAGATACAAACACATATTCAGTTACACATGTAAGTATTGATAAAAACAAACTAGAGAAATATGTAGAATGAGATCTATGAGTGCACCTATAAGTAGAAAGAGCACCTATGCAGTTTTGGATAAAATGCATCACGTTGATTGCAAGAGAAATGAAAAATAAGCCAGAAAATTCCAGTCAACAAATATTATAGGGTAAAACTGTGAGACACAGAGAGATGTGTAGAAGAGAGAGAGTTAGGGAGGGAGGGAGGCAGGGAGGGGATATTCTTACGTGTAAAGTGAAAGAAATATTTCTGGTACCATGCCAACAAGTGACCCGAACAGGTAAGGAACATACTTAACATCAGTTGCCACAGCACAGTAGTTATAAATAATGTAAGGAAAAGGTGAAATCCTGATCAAGGCAACAGCTCGGAACTGGTTAAAGCAATTCCCTTCACCAGCTAGTCTTATTATGGAAGCTCTTTTAGGATATCTTTCCAGCAATCCCTTCAATACAGAGCAAAATAATAAATCAATAATTTGGAGAAAATTGCAATAAGAGGCAAGGAAAAGGGAAGCAATGGAAAAGATTCTTCATATAAGAATACAAACCTGAATTTTATAATGGAAAAGAGAACCAATGAAATATGGAAGTGAAACACCAATGGGCACCGCACCTATAATGAGCAAAAACCCATAGCCATATCCAAAGGTCATTCCTGCCACCCACATGGATGGTGAAGAAGGAAGAAACAGGGTCGGAAATAACGCCACAGAACCAAAAACAAAAAGTGCCAAAACTGGTCTGCTAATTATGTTTGCATAATATGTCTTTATACACATCTAGATGTGTATGTCTCTTATACAACCCATTAAGATGGAATAAGACTACAAGCAATGGTCTAAAATAGAATTCAAACTACCAACCCACATCCAGGTTTTTCACCACCCATTGCTATAAGATGAACATCAAATGCAGGTTACCAAAGCTGGTGAAGATAATTAGAAGCACGGAATCACCACCGCAAAATGACAATCACCCATTATAATCAGCAATTATCTTCCTAAAACTTCCATTTGACATGTACTTAATTTCAAACAGCACATAAATAACCAGATTTCAAGGCTAGTCTATCACAATTCCACAACATCGATACTAAAAAAATGTAGGTTGGATACTAAAAGGACAGACGAGATAATTTTCGATATCTTTTTTAATCAACCAATCAGGTTAAAGGCTGCATTAAAATTCCTAAACAACTTGCAAACTTGAGAATTTGACAGAAGATCTTCACATAACCACTAATTATGACAATTAAAACACCAAATAAATCAAATAGAAAATGTCCTCGTCAAAACCTTCAATAGCAACAATTAATAAAGCTGTTACCTACATTCAAAGGACATACCAACATCAACAATCAACAAATATACACATAAAGTTGCATGCTTTAAATACTTCTTCAAATCAAAAATTAAAAAAAATAAAATAAACTTTTTTTTTACCTTGTCCATGAAAAAGGGTCCAACCCATTTGAGAAAAACAGCAGCCAAGACAGCTAAGATACATCAACAGAATCAATTTAGCCCACCACCAAATAGACCACCTGCAACAAGATTTGAAGAGGTATTTAAAGCTGTCTCTTATACACATCTAGATGATGTGGGTAGACACCTCTAATCTGTGTCTGTATACCCCACCAGATGTTCCTCTAATTCACCATCTTTCAATCTCACATAATCCCCTTTTGGGTCCAAAACAGGCACACCACCTGCCTCCCCATTCTCCATTCCATGCATCATCACCACACCCAACAAAAACCCACCAATAAAATAACCAAAAAACCCAGAAATAATTATGGGTTTTCTATGTTATTTCAGAAAGTTAACTACTTTTTTTTTTTTTTGTTAATTTGCAAAATGATTAAATAAATAAAAATCTGTTCTTGAATTGGTGAAAACTGATAATAATGGAGGAATATAATATTGTAAATTGTGAGTTTTATTTGGTGTGTGTTTTTGGTGGGGGGTGTTTGTGAGGTTGGAGAAGACTTTTTTCTTTTTACTGGGTAATAAGAGGTTGGAGAAGATGACTGGTGGATGAAGGGAAATCTATATTTGGTTGAAAAAAAAAAATAGAAAGTATGGTAAGAGAGGTGGTTAATTGACTTAATTGCAATTTCATGTAGTATTAAGTTAATCTTAAAATTTTTAATGAAAAATAAATAATCTTGGCATAAATAATGAGTGTTCTATACCCTATCCTATATTAGACTTTAAGGATGGAAGAATTTTCCTTGTTAAAATGACTTTGTTGCCATTGCCACAACCACTTTTTTATTTTGGAGTGTCGACTTACCATTTGTATATCCCTACTTAGGTGATTTTCTATGATTAATTATTCGAAAAATGAAAAGGATTTCACACTTAGAAAAAGAATTTTACGGGATTGGTGAATAATCACAATTTGTTCTTAATCCTGTGAAGCGAAGGAATAATCGTTATAAGTTATTATTCTTATATTTATTGAATTTCTTTTTAATAAGCAACTTGGTGAGATTTAAAATGTTTAAATATGCATGTTAGTTAGAAAAGTAACATGTTTTTTGGTATGTAAATTTTGCACAATTATTCATATCAAATTTAATGGTTAAAATTCATCCTTGTAAGTTTCAAATAAATAAATTCATTAAATTTCTTGCTCATTGCATATTTGACATAATTGAAAACTGGGATTATGTGCATTAATAAATGAACAAGCGATAAATACTCTAGAATGAGATTGTTCAAAATTCTAAGTGCTTGAAACTTAACATAGAATTAAACCTCTTGTAGGACCTTTCATTATATTATTCTTGTTATAAAATCATATTTACAGTATGTTATAGTATAGTACAAATTGTACAATATTATATATTTTAGGCGGGTGAATATTAATTCTATAAAAAATACTATGGTCAAGTTAAAATATTATATTATACTATTTAAGATTTGTACTATATAAATATTTCAAGCACACAATGTTATATATTATACAAGTATTTAAAATACAATTGTATAAAATTTTCCTAATTCTACAACAAAGTTGAAAAACATAGAGGGCAAAAATGTCAATTCAGCATGCAAAAATTCGCAGGATATATCATCAGTAGTGGCAATAGCAAATGTTTCGGTAAGTAGTGGCACTAGCAATAAATAAATATTTTCCAACTTCAACGGAAGGATTATTGGATAAAGGTTAAAACGGCACCGTCTCATTATTACTGCATCGGATTAGGGAGCCGACTTGGAGAACACGTGGCGTGGGTTTGAGCCTAAATTTGTGGTGGGACACGTTTGCCTTCAACGGAAAGCTGAAGTTGGAGTGGACCCCAGAAATTTTCGTCGTGACTTCACCGCCATACTTGGAATTTCTATCCAACATTTGAAAAAATAGCTTAACACTACCTCACATTTCCGTATTTATATTTTTTTCTCTTATATTTAAATTAATATATTTTAATTTTTATAAATTATCTCGTCTGTCCTTTTAGTATCCAACCTACATTTGTTTTAGTATCGATGGTGTACGTTCGAATATTTCATTGAAAAACTAAATATTCGATACGTATGTAAGTATTTTATGTGTATAAGTTATTATACACATTACTTAGTACAAACATGAAACACTACTATTTTTTATTTCTCAAAGCTACGTCATCCCTCCTGTTCCCCTTTCTCGCCATTTTTCTTCTGCCACACCTACTTCAATGGCCCCCAATCATTTTGTTTTTGATACAATTTAGTGTTTAAACTTATGGATTGTCAATTTTACATTTAAGTATGTTACATTTAATATGTATGTGAGTATTCCAAATTAAAATGTGCCTGTAATTTTGTTAAAAAACTAAAATAGTGTGTTTCGAATTTGTAAGGAAGTAAAATGTATTATTTTAAATGTAATAAATTTAAAAAATATGGATATGAAATGTGGAGCATACTATTAAGTTCATAAGAACACCAATTATATTTAACGGATTTTTGGCATTGAGACTTGGCAAATGGATTGTCTAAAGTCAGACTCTAATTAGTGGAGTAAAAATATTTATAAGTATACAGTAAGAGTAAAAATTAAGTTAATGATAAATGCAAATATGATTAGATAAATTCGACAACTTAAAAGTTAATTAAATTTACAATAAAACAAGTTATAATAAATGTTCAGCAATGGTAATTATATATTATAGATATTTTTTTATAATCTAGTAGCATTTTTTATATATGAAATATTTATATATGTTTGGTGGTAAAGGGACAATTAAACATATTTTACATTTTTCGGGAGAAATTCATAAATAGAGACCAATTTTAAGAAATTTAAGGGAGGCAGTTGTAATACAATTTATAAAAAAAAAACTAAGATTTCCTAAATTATTGTACTATTTTCCTAAAGATGAGGGGGCAATTGGCCACTATGCCCCCTCATCTTTAGCTATTCCACTGATTATTGCTATTAGTAATTGAGGCACATTTAGGGAAATATTTAAGCAGATCTGATTTTTTGTTTTTTTTGTAAACTTTGTATGGTGTGGATTAATGTTATGGAATCTACATGTAAGTTGATGTAAGCAATATTTTATAAAATGTAATCTTGATCGCAAAAAATCACAGATCGTGATAATCAAAATCGTGTAGTATTTTTTTAATGAAGTAATGTTAAGAGTTAAAATGAAGATGTGGATGATCAAAAAATAAAAGAAAGAAAGTGATGAAGTGATTAGTTATTCAATAAATTTATAAAAATATTTTTGAAATATTAATTTTAACATTACACTATGTCTTACAATTTATATATAGTTAGATTAGATAGCTAAATAATGAAATCCTTTTGTCACTTGTACAACCAAAAAATTGTGAAATAATCAAAGTACTTTTATTCTTTTATTTTTTTAAATTACGAGGAAGGAAGAGGAAAACCAGCAAGTGTATGTTAACCTTGCAACTATTTGGGCCTCTTACGTTGCAAGTGCATTGTAATAACAATTAGAGGCTAGATATGACAGTATTTATCTGTCATCGAATGATTTAAATAAAAATATATAAACAGAAAATTTGGTTAAATTTTGAACTAAACATTCAACAAATCCAAATCGAGTTATACAAGTAGCGATTTAATCTTACACACTAATTATCTACAAAATATTTATTCAGATTCGACATATAACACTACTTATAGATCACTTAATATAAATTAAAACATCATAAAATCATTGTGGTTAATTTAACATACACCACACCACAAGGTCTTTGGATGGATTAGCACAAAAAATTCTTACATGGATTCGATTCACTATAGGTTAAATGGAATACTTAATCCAGACAATCACTTAACTAATACACATCTAGATGTGTATAAGAGGACAGTATCATAGCTCTTCGGCCGTAGATAAATGTGGACTAAGTGATCCATTTCTACCGTGAATCGGATTCATATAAGAATTTTTCGGATTAGCACACCATATTTGTTTAAGTTTTTGACTTTTATCTAGCTAAGATTGTAAATAGATTGATTTAGGAGTTAAAATCCACCGCAAAAAAAAAAAAAAAAAATAAATAAAGTTTAGATAGATTGAAAGTGAGTGAACTAATTTGAGATATCTCAAAATACAAAGTACTAAAGCTGTATCCGTCCCTAAGTAAATATTATGGTAATTTACAGAGTATCTAACTTATTCGAATTTTGTACTAGTATTATTTAAACTTGAGTTGTGAAAATAATGCATAAAGTCACTGTTAAAAGTTTTGTTTGAAATTGTCGGAAAGGTTAAATTTTTTCCCACTATTTCCAAATGTACTCTCTGAAGAAAAAGAAAACGTTTGAATCAGCATTTAAAAAGAGAATGCATCTATAGAAAAACGAAGAAGTGACTAAAATTATTGAAATGATATGAAAAATAAGAAACGCAATCTGATGAATATTTAATTAGAAGTTAGTGATTCATTATAATTTTATTACGTAAAGTGAATTTGGTAAGTAGTACTAAATTTATGATTTGTAAATCATTTTCGTAAAAAAAAAAAAAGCATAATTCTAGTAAGCTTTGAAAAATAAAACGTTTAAACGTGTTTCATGTTTGTACTATCTAGTCGGTGTATAATTGAGACAGGGTACGAGTAAAAACTAAATATGAGGTGGAAACTTTTGTACCAACAGACAAACTCAAAATTATTGCACAAAAATGTAGGGAATAAACGACAAGTTAGAAACCCATATGCCATATGATTCTTTTCTCATTCGTTCGTGCTTATCTTTCTTCAAGATTCCTTTTTGTTGTCACTTTAGTGTCATAGTGCAATTTTGTTTGCGTCTAATTTACTTATCTTGATGAAAATAATAAAAAAGCTTTTTAAAGTAGAAAATTTTTTGACAAGTAAATACAATATGTAGGAAAGTCGTAGGTAGAACATACGATTCAGGACCAGGTGGACCAAGGTCGTATGTTCAACATACGATCTTGATAGGTCGTATGTTAAGCATACGGCCACCTTGGCCATAAATTAAAAAAAAAAAAAAAATTCTATTTAACGTTTAAGGTATTTTTGGTTTAAGGTTAATGTTTAGTATTTAGTGTTTTTAAAATTTAAGATTTAGGATTTAGGATTTATAATTAATACACAAAATTTGAATAAAAAATATAGAGATTTATAATATTATCTACTTGTAGTCTGTATTGATTATAGTTAAATATTTTCATGGACGAAGTTTGAAGTGCATAAATGAAAGAATTAATCAATATTAAGGGATAATTTCATAAAACTCCCTTGAGGTTTATATAATATCACTTAGTACCCCTAAACTGGAAATTGAAATATATATTTTAAAATAAAATTAATAAGCCTATTTACAAAAAAAATATAGTTATGTAATGTGCTATTGTGTGTATTTTGATGATAAAAATTTAAAACACGTAAAAAAATAATCATATATTAAAAAAATCAAATATGATTAGAATTTGTTTAGGAAATCACAAACCTTTAAAAAGTGAAACAAAATTTTTGATAAAGTTTTTAGTTAACTTATGTATCCTTAATTAGAAACATATTTATGTGTTCGTATCTGTCGTTTTGAGCTAAAATTTATAATACGTAATTATACATAATATAAACAATAAAAAATATTATTGGTATTTTATTTTGAAAATCAATAAGTTGTAAAATGAAAAATTACTAAAAAATATTTTTTGACATTAATTGGTGAAAGATATGAAAAGTTACAATATATTGTTATTTGCTAATAATTAAATTATACTTTTTTTCCTTTTCATTCAACCATTTTAATCAAAAGAAAGTTTTGAACTATTTGGTAAAATTGAGAGAAAAATAGTCTCTCTCCACTGAAATTAGTTTTTTAAGAGAATGGGCTATTTTTTATAAAAAGATTGAAATAAGAGAGGTTAGTAATATTTTTTTAAAATTAATGGGTAGTAAGTGAAATTAGTTTAAACCACGGGGAAGATTTATGAAATTATCCCAAATAGTAAAGCACAAAAATTATGTAAACGAATATTAAATACTAAAAATTATAATAAATTAAGGGTTATAAGTACATGAAACTTATAAATGTAGATGTATTATTTAAATTACAAGAAAAAAAAAAAAACTTAGGCAATATTTATTTTTGTTGGACAATTCCTGGCATTACGTCCAGTCTTAAGACATGTGATACATCTTCTTGGTACATCAGGACATCTTGTATCTATCTCGTTTTGTATCCTAGTATTTTTTGTTTTCCCAGATTTAGTAAGTGACATCCTATTTGGAAAGATTGAAAGGCTAAAATCAGCATCTTTCCAATAGTCTTGATGTCGGAGTGGATTAAAGTGACCGGAGTATATCTGTATATATATTTGATTTGTTTGCTCTTCACCAACAAATGTAGTTGGATTGATTCCGCAATTAAAACATGCAGCCATGACGACACTGCTAACATGTGAATTGAAGTGTCGTCCATTTTTCACATATGTACGTTCTTACTTTTAAGTTCACAATCTGTATATTTCTGCCTCTTCTATCGGCCGAAGAGCTATGATAATGTTGTATATTTGACATTGATGGTCAAACTTCTGAACTGTATGGCCTCGGGCAGTGTGTTCAATTTTGAGATAATTATCCCAAATTCTTTTTGATAAGTGAAATCTTGCGTGTCTTGCCATTCTGACAGTGGTTGGTTAAAAAGTTTAATTATTTTATGAAAAGTGAAGTCAACACAAGACTTAATTGGCAAATAGCGGGCTTTTTTTAAAACTTTATTCTAACTTTTTGCCATGTTGGTTGATAAAATATCCAACAAAACCTACCATCACGAGAATAAGCCCATTGTTCAGGCTTGATATTCCTATTCATGAGCCAATCATAAGCTTCAGGGCTCATATTTTGAATCTGTTACATATACCAATTGAACTTTCGATGTTGTCTTGCACTCCTAGCCCAGCCAACATAGGTTTTTTAGCCTTTGATTTCTAAACTTCTTATTGAAATTACTTCTCACATGGATGAGACAGAATCGATACACCCCACAAGGGGGCCTTCAAAATTCTAAATTATTCATTGCATTGATGATACTTTTGTGACAATCCTATATGACGCAAATGTTATGCACATCCCGGTAGACATGAACCCTTAGTTGGGTCATGAACCAACTATAACTATCATTCGTTTTCTCTTCGACAAGTGCATATGCAAATGGTAGTTGATGGTTGCCAACATCGTGGCCGATTGCGATTAGGAGTTTACCCTTATAAGCACCCCTTAAGAACGTACCATCCATACATTTAATAAGTTTACTATATCTAAAAGTTTGGATTGAAGGTACAAAAGCCCAAAATACAAAGTCGAGGATCTTTTTAGATCGATGACTTTGTGGATGATATCTAGATTGTATAATGATACCAGAGTTTTGTTCTATCAGTTTCTTAAAAAATTTTGGCAGCTCAGCAACTGATGAGCGGCCAATCACCGTAAGCTATGTCAATAGCTTTTCGACAACCGTACCATGTTTCTTAAATAAGATGTCCACATCCATGTTGTCCTTGATCCGTGCTTGAATTTCCTTCACAGGTTTGCAGGGGTTCTTTTTGATAAAGTGAATTATGCTCTCGACTACAATCTCATGACTCAATTGGCTGTGATCATTGTTGTTACTCGTACCAATGCAGGAGTACATATCAACGATTTTAGTTATTTGCTACATTTTATGAGTGCTTTTTCCAACAGTCCCGATTATCCAGTTGCAACAATTGTTAGTGCGTATGTTTTGCACTTTTCTATCCAGGTGTTGTGCTTACTTTGGGTCACAATGAATTTTCTATTGTGTTTGATGGACCATAACTTAGTTTCTCTTTTAAACTGTTTCTTACTCTCGAAATTCAATGCCCAAACGCAACTCCATATTTGTGTCACTCCACACATTTATGTACTCGACTTATACACTATCAGTTGCATCATAAGAGACAGAACAATGATCATAGTAGACGCATATGCACGTGGAACATACGATGAAACTGTAATACAGTGGCATGAACTGGTTCCAGCGACGTTGAAGCATGTTCAACAGTTTCGGTTGCTATCTCTATACACTCGTCAGAACCACCACTTGAATAAATGTCATCGAATGATTCTTGTTTGGACTCGTCGTTTGAACAGGAAGTAGAGTCACTTTGAATTTGTAGTTCGGGGGACATGATGGCTATTTTGACCAATCTCCAAATGTGTTTGAGAATAACCAACACCAGTATTTTGGGATCTTTTTCATAAAATTGTTGAGAAGGTTGTGATGCAAATTGATTAACAATCGGTTGTGAAATGGTATCAAAAATATTCAAATTTAATTGCGAATTGCCGCCATAAATCTACATGTGTATAAGTTTCAACATAGATCTCCGCTTCTTAATGTAGCATTTCTATATTTTAGGTCATACATATTCATATGATCATCATAAGCCTGATCCGTCTAATTCATGTACAATAGAAGCCTAGGATGTTAACCATCGGACTGATAGCATACGCAATGTCAAATCCAAACTAAATGAACTTGGATTCAACTCCAAACTAAATCAATTTGGATTCAACTCCATGTAGTGATATATCTTTGCTTGCAATTCATTAAATCTTATTCGTCGACGAATTGCGACAAACTTGTTTGCATTGCGGTTCATAACTCAAATTGCAATGGGGTAGGTCTACTAATTTCCCACCCCAATAAAAGTAGAATCGAATTACCATATCAGAAGATATTTTGATTGTGTATTGTTTTAAAGGGAATGCAATATCCCAAAAATGAAATGCATATTTATAGACCCACAATCACTATTCATACATATGACATACAAAATGAAAACAATATATACGACTTAGAAAACGTAAACAATATATACGATCTAGAGAACGAAAATAATTTATATACGAAAAATAGAAAGTAAACAATATATATGACCTAGAGAACAAAAATATATAAATATGACTTAGAAAATGTAAACAATATATACGATTTTAGAAAACGTAAATAATATATATATATAATTTAGAAAACGTAAACAATATATACGACTTAAAGAACGAAAATAATATATATACGACAAATAGAACGTAAACAATATGTACGATTTAGAGAACGAAAATAATATATATACGATTTAGAAAACATAAACAATATAAACAACTTAGATAACATAAATAATATATATATGATTTAGAAAGCGTAAACAATATATACGATTTAGAGAACGAAAATAATATATATACGATTTAGAAAACGTAAACAATATATACAACTAAAGAACAAAAATAATATATATACGATTTAGAAAATGTAAACAATATAAACGACTTAGAGAACAAAAATAATATGTACACGATTTAGAAAACGTAAACAATATAAATTCATCTAGATAACATGAATAATATATATACGATTTAGAAAATGTAAACAATATATATGACTTAGAGAACGAAAATAATATATATACGATTTAAAAAACGTAAACAATATATACGATACGGTCTAAAAAACGTAAATAATATATATACTATTTAGAAAATGTAAATAATATATACGATTTAGAGAACAAAAATAATACATATATGACAAATAGAATGTAAACAATATATACGATTTAGAGAAAAAAAATAATATATACAATTTAAAAAACGTAAACAATATATACGACCTAAAAAACGTAAATAATATATATACGACTTTCGACCCATTCATCCAAATATGAGGAAATCGATGCTTTGGAGAAGAAGAAAAAGAAATGGTCACTGGAGGAATGTCAATTGAGCTGAGTTATGGAGGTGGATGTTGCCACTGAGGAAGTTCGACGAGAAGCGTTTGAAGAATACTGCTTTCACCTTCAAGAACTTCCCTTTTTCTGGCAATGGTGTTTTTGTGATGATCTTATCGGTCACATCGGTGGATAATTTATTTCATTTATCGTTAATTTCATAGTCACACTCATACATGAAAAATAAAAGGAAATCGATTCAAATAATTTATTTTATTCATCGTTAACTCTCATAGTCACACTCATACATGACAAATATGAGGAAATTGATTCAAATAATTTAATTCATTCATCGTTAATCTCATAGTCACTCTGATACATAGGAGATGCCCAAGCATTGAATGCCATTTCGGCCAATTCATCCCTTCTATAATGTCTAGATATTACACCATCACGATAAGCTTCTGCGCGCTTCAACCATAATACAATTCGATTATTTTCTTTACATATACGAAGCAAAACTTGTTTAAATTCTTCAATAGTTCGTTGGCTCATCGTAATGTACCTTTAACGTGGAAAGGTACATTCTTTTAACTTATCATCAAATCCATGAGTCATCTAGATTGATGTCTGTTATTAATTTTTTTACGGATTATGGTTTAAGAACCTCTTGCTCATCCGTACGAAATGTCCACTATATCTGCATTGTCGCATTGTAATCAACCGAGTATACATCATCTAGATCCAATGAGTATGAAATAGTATCAGTCAAATAATAACTACGTCCAAGCATTTGAAATAGGTTCATTTGGCTTAAATTTTACAGAAAATTGATAAGTCATTTGAGATTTATGTATGCGAAACTAAATTGAAAAAAAATAAATGTCAATATTCGGACAACCGTTCATGTAGTATTTATACTAAAAAGATCATATAGTGATAATACGACAATAGAGTCAATTTACAAGAAAATGACCGTTAACCGCATTTGGATGAAAAAAAGGCTGACATGTCAACGTCGATGACGTTTAGGACGGTGTGGAGTTCTCTAGTCGGAGCAACAATGCTATTGCCTCTGAACGCGTGACTGTAATGTCATGATAGGATGGTCACCTCTTCATCATGGTCTCCATTCAGCTATTGATTATTATACTGATCACCGTTGTTTTTTCGATGTGCTGTCCTTTTGCACAGTGGGAGGGTCATATCTCTGTGTTGGGACTGTGAGTATGATTGATATGTCTCCTGTTTACTATGTGGATGAGACCGATCAACTTCCTGATCACCATAGTCACTATGTAAATATGATAGTCCTACTCCATTAGGCCAACATGTGAATATGACGGATCAGGTTTATGATGACCATATGAATATGATGGTCCTGCTCTATGGCCAACATATGAATAAGATAGACCAACTCCATGATCACCGTGTGAATACGATGGCCCCGCTCTTTGGCTATTATGTGAATATGATTGCCCTGCTACATGATCATCATATGGAGGAGGTTTAATAGGGTCATGTTGGGGTTTTCATCCTGTACGTCTAGGATGAACGTTACGCTACTGCAATTGTGTATCTAGATCGATTCGGTTGTTGGGATTCAAAAGATTCTATAGGAGGATCCTCTAAAGGTCTTTAGTGAAAAAGACTGTTGACCCATATGATTTAATACTCCAAAAGTGATGTTTCTCATGTTAGTCACGGGTTAACATCTTGTGAACGCTCTCCAGATCTAGTTACAACAACATATATCCAAGACACGTGACAACATTAGCCTGCAACAACAATGTCCTATGTTTAATTTATAAGAAATATTTTTACTATTAAGTAGTGTGCACTCATTCACATATATGACTAACTAGATATTTGGATATCACTGATTCGTCTCAGTATCCATCAACTCCAGGTGCGGTTATTGTAGGAGAACAAATATATAGTAATGTCCCTACCCGATATCATCGGAGATAATCCAGTGTATGGATTAGAGGACCTTCAATCGCCACACTCTCCTTAACCAAAAATGCGCGATTAGCCCACATTAGAACTACTGTACATGCCGTTGGAATCAATCAGTACCGACATTACCTACATGTGCCTCCCTGTAGACAGAGCCATCTGTATAATGGAAAAAGGGTTGCCTTGTTGCATCCCGTCTCTTCATACACATCTAGATGTGTATAAGAGACAGTGTGGGTGGTAATTAAGCAAAAATTATATTAAAATATTAATGAAGATATTAATATTACTGTATTAATCAATTTGGGCATGTTAGAGAGCCCCTAATTGATCTCTATGAATAATAAGGACACGTCGTGATACCCGTTCACAGTTAAATGACACACGCCAATATGCACCTCGAGGAAGTCCAAATGCTGCAAATGGATCAGCATTGTGACACGCTGGTTGCATAGTGGGGAACCTTTCTCACGCCCATACACATCTAAAGAAATTATAATTATATAACAAACAAATATTATTATATTAATCAATATACCATAAACTAAACAATAATTGTATCTACAACAACAACGAGGGGCCCCCAATAGAATGAGTGTCTCGTATATACCTCTTGCACTGTGTGTGATATAGTGCAGCTAGAACTAGGCTACCCCAACTAAGCTGACCAGCATACTGTAAATTTTGCAACATCAACAGTAATGCAAAGAAATCAAGTTCTCTGATTGATCTGGAAACAACAATCTACCAATCAATAATAGGATGTACATACGTGACCTACTGTTGTAATTCCTCATTACTTGTATCATCCGAAATCATGATTCTTATCACATATTCACATCTACTAACTTTAATTCGACAACTCTTAATATCCCCTTCCTGTAGAGTAAAACCTATCAATGAATGACAGATATTTGCCCATGTCAACTCAGTATGTTTTTTTGGGCTAAGAATGACAACATCATCGTCTACTCGAAATCTAAACAAAACCTCTACATCTTGTAACGTAACAGTAGCCTCACCAATTGGCAAATTGAATGTATGTGTCTCCTGTCTCCACCTCTCAACAAGTGCTGTAAGCAAAGCATGATCATATGAAATATTACTTATGCAGTATAATCTCTTGAATCTAGTTAATCTAATATAGTGCAAGACATCCTCGTGCTGATTATGATATGACCAGCAATCTCCTTCATACCGGCTAATCCTCATTGGTTCCGTCATTGGCTTACCTGCCAATATACTCGAAAACTTATGTTGGTATTGAATATGTAATAACTTATATCCATGGCCCAGCATATGCATCCGGATAATCCAAAAAATCCTCTATAGCTCCAAGTTGTACGACAAGATAACACTAAGTAACAAAAACAAAAAAAATGACTTGTCAAAACCAATCATTGAAATTACATTCACATATCTAAAACCAACTATGTTAGGACCAATCAGTACTAAAAATTTATAAATACGACCAACCAAAAACCAATGTTATTCACAACAAATTATTTTACACGTAAAATGTAGTTGCTACAAGAACGAGATGATGATTATTGTGATTGTCGTGAATCTAACACAAGAAAATATTATTTTGGCGTTCGGCGAGAATGGGCATTGTGGTGTTCGGCGAGAATGGGCATTTTGTTGCTACAAAGTCTCGGTGTTTCTGTACCAAAACGTTACAACCTCTTATTGAATAGAAGAAACCAAGAATCAATACGAGGCAGCAGTTCAACTCATACGGAAATATTGCATCATTGGCTTTCTTCTATTCAATAATATCATTCAGTAGAGTTGGTTCGAGACCAAATGGCTGTAATCAACTGTCAATTATACACATCTAAATGTGTATAAGAGACAACGAATCCTTATTATGCATCAGTAAATTAATATGTGTATAAGATACAAAACAGAGTCACTTTTACAATTTTATGTTTTTTTATCAATTTTAGTGTGTTCCAATTATTTATGCTTAGTTCTCATTCAGAGAACTATTATCCATTTATAACGTTTAACATTTGTTTGAATGTAATGCTTGGTTAATTTTTCCTAAAAGTTTTATTTTTTTAATTTTAATTTATATTTCCAGATGAATACTTTATGATCATTTTATAAATATTCCAAAAATGTTAAACTTATTTTATTATATATAAAGTATTTTTTGTTAATCAATTTTGTGACTTCTAAATGTATTTATTCAAACTTTTAATATATATATATATATATATATATATATATATATATATTTTATCGATTTTAAGTTTTGACTCAAGTAAGTCGAGTTTTAAATTTAACTTTTTTGACCGGTATAGTTGTTGTAACTAGAACCAATTTTTTTTTCGTTCTATATTCTAATACAAAAATTTAACATATTATCCACAAATTCTATATCGCTCTAACCCTTGTTATAGTTATGTCTTATAATATATAGAAATATATACATTATTACAAATTTTATCTAAACGAATAGTAAGTTAGTAATACATTTCATATATTTGTTCATAGTAAAAATATTACACTATAAATTATATAATAAAATTATATAATTATATAAATTAAAAGAATGTAAAACATATATTTATACACATTATAACTTATAAAAATCTTAGTATATAACTATATTTTAATAACATGTATGCTCAGATATATTGTATATACATATTTCATTAAATACCTAATTATATATATTTACTTAATTCTATTACATAGATGTATAAAAAAGGAAATTAGTAATAATTCATTTAATTAGTTATTGAAATAAAAGGGTTACATTAATAAGTTACACATTTTTATTAATGTATAAATATTAAATTATGTACATAACACCAATAATATATATTTAAGTATTACGAATAAATAATACTATCAGTTATTAACATGTTTAATTATTAAGAATTAAGAATATTATGTACACAAATATACTAATATATTATTGTAATTGTAGATACATATATAAATAAATAAATATATATATGTGTGTGTTTGACTGATTTGACCGGTATTTGACCGGCAAAGTCGAACGATTTGTTCAATTGGTAAACCAATCCAACCAAATCTGTATTTCGGTATTTGAGCAGTATTTTTTAGTTTACTATAATTTTTTTTTAATTACCACCCACATTTGCTATGTCTTTCTCACTAGTAATAATTACACATTCATATATACATAATTAAATTATTCATTAAAGTTCAAATACTTATATTGTAACGTTACAAATGCTACTCGTAATATAAAATGAAAAAAAAAATTATACTAACATATTAGTTAACAAATTATGTAACAATAAACTAACATTATATAAAAATAATATAATTACAATTATAGTTTTATACATTTGAATAATAACAACATTTTATTACTAAACAAATATATCTAACATATCCATCTAAACAAATGTCTTTAACTATTTTGTTATTAACATATTATACAAAAATAAATCAAAATATTAAATTAAATATTACACATAAAAAAATAAATCATTTAAAAATTTAAATAGTATAAAGAAAGTACCTTAATGGACTAAAGTAATAATTTCTCGGTCTTCAATTAGGGACTTGTTTGATAAAGTCTTCAATTAGAAATTTATTTGATCAATTTAAAAGAAAAATTTCAGAGAGAAAAAGTTCAGATGTGAAGAGAAAAATAGAAAAGGAAAAATGATGTGAGAAAATTGTGTGGGAGAGGATATTTATAAGGGGAAAGGTCGTATGGTGTATATATGACTCGTCGTATAAACACCATACGACCAAAAGATCGTGTTCTTGACATATGACTTTGGTCGTATGGCCAGAATACGACCAACCTACGAACATCCACCACCCAAATTTCCTTTCCACAATGTCAGCACCATTTTCCAAATTCTTCACATTCCAAGAAGCTGTCCTTTTGTTTGCACATTTTCCTTCTTTTACTTTTATTTTGCAATTAGGACACTTTTTGAGCATTTGTGATATATATATTGTGCAAGATTCAGTGATATGGATTCATAGACTAAATTGCGTTTAATAACTCCATTATTAAATTTGTACAGGCAAAACTTTGAAAAAAAATTACCCATTAAATTTGTAAAATTCTTGAACAAATATTATAGTAATCACTTACTTACATAATTGCACACATACGCTGTCTCGCACATATAATGTTATCTGTCTCCTCTGACGATGCTTATAGTCATATGGTGTCTAGACACGAAGTTTATACAATTTTTAGTTGACTTCACATTTATATAATATAAGAAGACAGTCACTTATAAATTCAGAACACACTATTTTAATCTTTAAATAAATTTTTTGTAGATGTGTAACAGAAATAACTACGTGTGCATCATGTACTATTTTTAAGGGACAAAAATCGACAATTCACGTTCCTTGATCATTTATGATACTTAAATAGTTTCTCATATTTTATATTTATACTTATTGAGTCCCTCAAATTTTAAAGAATGTAATTTCACCACTACAAATTTAAAAAGTATCATTTTTGTAACTATACACAATTCTAGTTATAATTTGTCCTTAAACACTTACCAGCTCATTATATGTAAAATTTTATAGGACAAATCATCACCACCAATTAGTCTAAAACAATGCGATAGATGGTGTTCATTGGAGGGGTAGGGAAGGTGGTTTTGATGCAGTAAAAAATGATGGTAGCAGATGCTTGAATTGAATCAATGGCTGAAGGATGTTTTTGAAGCAATTTAACATCTAATTAGTGTTTAACCTTTATATAAATGTTACATTTTACCTTTAAAAAATCTGGCTCATATCAGAGGACTATTTCTAATCGAAAATATAGATAAAATTATGCTTAGAGACTAAAATAGTATGTTTTGAATTTGTAAAAGATGAAACTACGTAAATCACTTTTAAATGTGAGGAATTAAATAAATACAAACAATAAATATAGGGGGACTATTTGAATGATATTAAATATGATATAAATCTGAGATGTCACATCTGATCCTGAAAATATGGCATGCAATGTGCATGTGACCATTTTAGGCCAAATATAGTAAGTAATGTGTATGTGATTATTTCACGCCAAATATTACTGGACTTTTTTTTTATTTTATTTAAATAAAATATTATTTTTTAAATTTGTGAGGGATCTTTTTTACATCATTTTGGATACAATGACTAAAAAAAGTACAAACGTGAAAGTGATAAACTATTGATATCATTTTTAATTTGTTTTCCTGCAATTCCCCTACAACCTCACCTCAAGCCTATTCTTCCAAATGAGAGCAAAGTGCTAGTATGTCATTAAACTATATTTCGGTTGTCATTTCATTCACTAAACTTTTAAGGTGGACGAAAAAGTCATTAAACTTCTAGAACTGCATCTAAGGGGTCACTCCGTCTATTTTAACTGTTAGTGTTACCTGTCTCTTAACGAAAATTAGTTTTTTGAAAGTTCAAATAGTCTAGCTGAAAGGAGATTAACATTATTAAAAAAAAAATTAAGGGTCAAAATTAGATAATGAAAACTAGTAGTCAAAATTAGATAATGAAAAACTAGTAAAATTGTAAGAGGGGTCATATTAAAAGATATAAAAATTTTGGGTCAGATGTGTTAAATTAGAAACACCTAGGTGTTTCCCCAGCCAACACACTAACTCTTTTCTCACCTTTTACGGTCTGCCACCCTCACCCCCAACCAACCACTATCTCCTTCCCCTTCTTTCAGCTAGCTATCAACACCTTTCATTTCCCTCTTTCTCCAACACCTTCTCTACCTCACTCTATCCCCACTACCCCTCTCCCTTCTCTTGATCCAACTTTCCCTCCTGACAGATCTCTGACTCTCCCTCCCTACGGTGACCTGATCTGACTCTCACTCACTCACTCACATTCATATAATCGACACTATATTGGATCTTTTTATCTTTTACAGATCCCCTAACCCCAACACCAATTGCTTTCTCATTCCTCACTCTTTCTTTCTATAAAAACATGCACAATACATATTCAATCAATCAATCCAGACAAGAAGTTCTCATAATTTGTTAATTTGTTAGTTTAGATATGTGTGAAGAAAAATGGCGGCGGCGTTTGTAACAACAGTCAAAGAATCAGTGGCGACGGCGTCGTGGCAAAAAATGCTCTGAAAGCTTCCTCATTTTTACCTCTCAGCCATACCCGCCATTCCAACAAGCTATCTCTCCTACCCATCTTGCCCCCGTCACCCCCTCTCTTGCTGTCCACCGATCTAACTCCCTTCACCATTACTTTTTTTTTTTTTTGTTTTGATGAGAATAACTATGTCATTTTTTATAATGGTTAAAGGTAAAGTATGGAAAAGAGTAATTAGATAATATTATTCCCTTTAAAAGTCACGTGACATGCACAAAAATTGATTAATGGAGTACTTAATGGCTAAAAAAGACGGAGTGACCCCATAGACGTAGTTTTAAAAGTTTAGTGACTTTTTCGACTATCTGACTAAATTTAATGACTGAAATGAAAATAGGAGCGTAATTTAATGACCAAATTGGCACTTTCCTCTCCAAATGATGGAGAAAAAGACAAAGTTTTAAAATTGCAATTCAATCACAAACTTTTCCATTTTCCATTTTAGTCACCTAACTATTATTTTCCTAGAGTATTTAGACAAGTGTACTCTACTATTCATTTGTTGTGACAAATTTATTTCAACAATATAAATAGGTAGAATGACCCTAAATCTATACTTTTTGATTTTAAGTGACTACTTTTACAAAAAATAATCGAGTAATCTCATTCATAAAAAATTAATAATTTAGTGATTATTGTCATAGCTTACCCAAAACCCAACTAAACCGGGTATTTATCAACGGATTGATTAGCTGACCCAGCTAGTTTTTAAAACAAATTGGTTTCACCAACGACCCAGCTATGGATGCTCATTCGATAGTGTTTAACAGAGACTTGTTTGAAGAGGACTGGAAAATTTCAAAGTCAAAATTAAGTTATATAAGTATTTTAAGTGGTTTAAAGATCTAGTCATTTAAATTTAACTTATTCAACCGATAAGTCGAACATAAATTCTCTTCCATTCTATATTATAAATTCCAAAATTTAGTGTATCACTCAACAAGTTCTAATATTATCCCACATTTCTTTCTTTTCCGTTTTTTATTTTTTTATAAAATAGTTTTACTTTTTATATATTATATTTATGCATATGGTTATCAAGTAACTTATTTTTTAATTATTTCAATTTTCATATTATCATCTTTATATAATACGTGTTCAAAAATGTAATTTATAATATACTATATATACAAGTTTCAAATAGATTAAATGTACAAATTTATATACACATATCTTTGTGTATACATATACGTAAACATATATGTGCATGCATTAGTTTATGTATTATATATAGATATTAAAATGATTTAAAAAATCATAAATTTAGAATCACTTACCAAAGTCAATTCACATAGCAAAATCTTATTCAATCACTAACCCCTATTAAGTTAAAACTATATTATAAGTATATAGGAATATATATAATTACCTAATTCTATATATACTAATAATAAGTTAATAATGCATTTAATATATTTGTTGATACTAAAAATGTTACACTGATAAGTATATATATAAATTAGACGTTATATAAAACATATTTTTATTACAAGTATAAGTTATACAAATCTTAGTATATGAACATCAGAACATATATGTATAGATATATTATATATAAATATTTCAATAAATACTTAAATATATATAATTACTTAATTTTAATATTTATATGTATTAAAAGAAAATTAGTAATCCATTTAATTAAATTTTCAAACAAAAGTATTATATTAATAAGTTATACGCTTATATTAATATATAAATACGTAAATTCTAAAATAATATGAAGTATTACATTTATATTGATAACTCTAATAATTATATAAAGAAAAGATATTTAAATATTAAGAAAAAAATGATATTATCAGTTATTAACATATTTAAATATTTAGAATTAAGAATAAATTATGACTACAATATATGTTCAAAATATTAATATATTATTATAATAATATTAAAATATCAAAAGAAATATAATTGTAGATCCTTTATATATATATATATATATATACACATATTTTGACTTTCGGATAACTGTAAATATGTCATGGCATGACAATATTATGTAGCAATCTGAATTTATTTCAACTTACTATTTTCTGTTGAAGAAATGAGTAATTATTTAATATAGTTGTTATACTATCTTCTTTTTCATCATCATTTATAGATAATTTATTTATTTTTTCTAGGAGATTAGTAGTAGTTTTTGACCTACATTGGTTAGCATAATGACCTTTCTTGCCACATTTTTTACAAGTAATATTTGCTTTTATCCATTGTTTAACTTCTTTATTAGTTTTTTTATCTTCTTCTTTTTTTGTTGAAAATTTTTCTTCTATTTTTCTTTGGATATAATGGATATGTAATTTCTTTGGGATTTTTCCTATTTTTTTGAAATTTCTTAACTTCATCTAGATGTGTATAAAAAACAGATATCAACAAGGGACATATTATGGACATCAAGATGTGTATAAGAACACATCTAGTAATGTATTTGTGACAATTGTATATGGATCGTGCTGGAAAGAAAGCTTCTCATTTCACAGGAATGTGAGCTACAATCAGCACGATCCATAACTCTTGCCAAAAATGTGTCTTTATACCATTTGAAATATGAAAGAGTTGGACATCTTAGATTCATTAAAAGTTCTTTTTTAATACTATCAATGATTTTAACATCTCCAATAAAATGTCTAAAAATACTAATGATTAAAGATAAAGCCATATTGGGAATAGTGGTAATATGTTGACTATTGGATGTACCTTCATGCTTAACTTCTATAAGATCTAATGTTTTTCTATAATTTAGAATTTCATCTCTCTGTTTAGATGTTAAATAATTATTCCACCATCCATTTAATGCACCTGTAAATCCATTTATTACTATATAAACAACATCTTGTTCTTTAGTTCCTTTAAATTTATGTAGATTAATATACATTATTATCTTTTTTAATACTGCCATTGTTTGATGTGGACTAAGACCATCAATTCTCCATTCATATATTGAACTATGATTTAAGTTGTCCATTTGAACACTTGTTTCTAGTTCTAAATCTGGTGGACTTGGTCTTTGATAATATCTATCCCTTTTAGGATATTCTCCTCCAAATTGTTTAGGATTTTCATATTTTTTATATTTCTTTTTATTGCTGATAATTGTTTTCATCATTATTACTATTTTCAAATATTTCTATTAGATCTTCTATATTATTATTTTCATTTATTTCATCATACATATTTTTCATTCTTGAAATTCTTAGAATTAAATTTATTTTTAGTTCTTATTTGTT